>OX439139.1:83745151-85189821 GCA_949318255.1 Pollenia labialis | reverse complement strand
AAACGATTAAAGAGTCACTCTCTGGTGCTGATGTTTTTCCGAAATTTAAATCAAACACAGCTTTAATAAGCAATTCGCTGATATGATGGCGACACGGTAGAAAAAGTAAATCGCGACCCAATTTACTTTCAAGCAAATATGCTGAGCCTTTTTCAATACCAGTGTTTGTAGATGTTGTGTCAAAAGCCACAATTTGCACTAAATTATCAATCTTCCATTTGCGTAGGAATTTTTCAATGCCTTCAGCAATATTTTCACCACAAGATTCTTCAAGTTGTGCAATGCCAAGGAGTTTTTCTTCGTTCTCTGCGGTTATAACGAGATCCAATCGATCAACTTTGTCCTTGCCTTTCATATCTAGAGGCATTTTTCCGTCCCAGTGCAAGACAAATACTTCAGGAATCTATGTTGAAATTAAATATTATGTTAATTTCCTTCAAGATATTTATTTATATTTAATTATTAAATATGTACCTTGAATTCATCTATGATCTGTTTCGCTTGTCTGCGCCGATATTCCTTTCGCATTGTTTGAAACGATGTTCGGTTAAAGACGAAATCTTCCACTTTTATGTCGTTTAAGTCAGGTTGCATTTCCTGCAACTTCCGCAAGACGGCTGTAATTGTAGCAGATGTTAAATGCATTGCATCGCGATCACTGATGCGGCATTTATCCATGCTTGCTAACATTCGATCATCAACGAAATGGATTTTTCCGCGGGATCGATGGATTCCTTGATGTTGGTCCTTCATAAAATCAACTTCCGGAGCTGAATTGTTCATTTGTACACCTTCGTATATAATAATTTCTGAGGAATCAGAATCAGACGCAACCTCATCTTTGAACAACAAGCTAATTATTGCTAAAATAACAATAAAAAAGCCATAATATTGACCAATACCTTGAACTTCTTGTGACTCTGCTTGATGTTTTCGCTTGCGCTTTTCTGATTCTTCCAGTAGCTTCGCTTTGCGTTCTTGTTTTCGTGACAGCTTCAAATCCTGGCCTGACATACAACCTGGCCGACCCTTTTCTCTTTGCAACAGAAGGAAATCTTTGTCCTCTTCAATAGTCATCGTTTCAAGTGCATCTGCAGCTGCGATATCAAATATATAATTTTCTATCTTTTCACAGAATTCGTTCTCATCGTTTCTATATTTTTCATATTTGCCAAATCTGTTCTTGGACAAATTTTTCCATTCGGCATAAAGTAATTTAAAGTTTTTCATGCAGTTGATTTCGGTCATTGTGGGAATATTTGCTTTTTGCCAAAATTCAAGAGTTGAATGCATTGTATTTTTTATGCTTGCCTTCACAGGGAGTTTTTGCACTCGGGTTTTATAAAAAAATAATTGAAGAACTTGCTTCATATTAGGCAACTTTGCGCCTTTCAGTTCACTTTCAAATTTTCCCACCAAAAATATATCATTATCGGATCGTAGTTTCTTAGAAGAGCTTGCCATTATAACTTTATATTGTTTTGTTTTATTTAATTTGTTTTAACTTATTATTCACTGCCCACTTGTTTCTCTTATCACTTTTACTTTAAAACTGCAAATTTTTCACATTTTTGTAGAAAAAAGACAAAATAGTCTACCTGTTTTGAATGTTCTAGTAAAAAGTCATAAAACCACAAAATTCCGTTACATTTTTAAACAGTTATTGCATGTGTTTTTTTTTATCAGAATGGTTGGAAATTTCCATAACCCTTCGACCAATGCATTGACATAATCTGATGCAACAACTGATCATAAAAAATTACTTCAAGGTTAAGCGTTTTTATTAATTTCCTTCAATGGTAACAACCAAACTTATTTTTTTACATGTAAAAACTGGCAAGTATTTTTCGACAAAAGACAAAATGGTCTACCTGCTTTGGATCTTTTAGTAAATTGTTTACAAAAACATAAAACTAAAAATTCCATTAGGTTTTTACTACCAATTCACGAAAACGATCTAGCACAAAATTTGCCTAAAAATTGGAGCTTGTGGTTTTTCATACCTTCTATTAAAAATATGTATGCGTACACAGAAAAAATTATTGGCAGTTTCTTTTCAATTAATGGTGATTTTTGAATTTTAAAATAAATCTAATAACGTTCTTAATTGATTGAATTAAAAAAATTTTTTTTTTCAATTAAAATTTTACTTGATTTTAAGCTTAATTTTAAGTAAATGTTTAATTGAATCAATCAACTCTGTTGTTTGAATTGAACACTTTGTTGAAATAATGCTAACACAAACATAGTATAAGAACGTAGATATTACGTTTATTTTCATATAAGTTGAGTGCACCGGTAGGCTAGCTGGTAGTGAGCTGGTTTCTTTCCTGCAGACAAGCGAAGAGCTTCGTGGGATTAGCTTAGGGAATTAAAAAAAAAATAAAAATAAAAAAAAACAATATAGTTATCATTGTATTTAATTAATATGTTGATTTTTTTAATTTCTTTGTTAATTCATTCAATTAAAAGATTGTTTAATATTAATTCATTAATTTCATTTTATTTTTGTAATTAAAATGTAAAAACTTTTTAATTGGAAAAAAAATCACTGTTTTGCAATTTTTGCAATTTTGAGTAATTGGTATAATCATTTCGGTGATAGGTGCAAAATTAAACAATTTTTTGCTTGTTTCAATTATTTTGGTGATTAAAACCGTTTTTTACTTTTTTCTGTGTATGAGCACAAATTATAGCGTATGAGCTGCAATTTGGAAGGACCAAGAAGAATACTGCACCGCAAAACGAATATGGCAACACTTAACCGTTGTAAATGATCCGGCAGAAAGAGCAATTACTAAAAACTAATTACAGATTTCGACGACGACGAAGAGGATAAGCCAACAAAAAGGCTTCATTAGTAAGTTATCAACAATAAAAAAAATTTTAAAAATTCACCTAGATTATCTGTAGTTTATCAGCAGACTATTGCGGCTCGTTGGAAAGGTAATAATTAAAGGTATCGAAGAAATTCAGTTGGGAACATAAAGTCAGATTTTTTTTGTTATTTAAATACAAACAGGAACAAAAATAGTGACAAATGGGTAATGTAATAAAAGTTTGGGCTCAACCCGGAGGTACTCGGAATTAAAAAAAAAAAAAAATAAAATATGCATAATTATTTTTATCCCCAACCTCATATTTTTCAGTGCGAAAAATTTAACTTTTCAAAAAAATTTCCACTATGGCCACTCTAAATTACATCTCTTGTTAAATTCTGTTCGCTTACTTAGTTATGGAAATGATTTTTAAAAGGCTCCACTAAATCTTGTCGAGCTGAAATTTTTTCGCCGGTTTGCTTTAGTAACCTGATTCCATACCTTTTCTTAAAACGTGATAGCCAGCCTTTACTTGCGTGGAATCGGAGCCGTACGTTTGATTATGGATTTCTAATGCCTTTGCTCTTAAAACCATTCTTGTTTCTTTGGCTTCAAAACCATTCGAAAAGAGCCTTTTCCATTCTTGGAAATTCACCTTTTTTAAGAGATCGCCGATTTTTGCCCAATTGTTTGTAATTTTCCACAATTTTATGTTCGTTTTTATTTAAGGTACATATTGAAGATTTTGGTATTCCATACTTTTGGGATAATACTGAAAGATTTACACCTTTCTTCCACTCTTCTAAAATCTTAAATTTTCTTTTCAAAAGAGATTCTTTTTCGATTTGACATCTCATTTTAACAATGAACCAAACAAAACTACTGAAACTTTAACGAAGCAATTCAGTGAATGGCCTTTGCCTCAATGCGAAGAAATCGAAGGCAATGCTTATAAGCAAAACAAAATATTTACCGTCTAGCTTGCCGCCAATCCAAATTGGACATTCTACTTTGAATTGAAATTGTGAAAAGTGCCAAAAACCTTGGCGTTATTTTTAACAACGATCTCACCTGGTCAAATCATGTAAATGCCATATGTGGAAAAACTTCCGATATGTTAAGAAATCTTTGGATGACACAGTATTTTACGCCAATTAATATCCGCATGCTACTAGCTAAGACATATCTACTACCCACTTTAATGTATGGATGTGAATTATTTTCCAGTTGTGATTCAATAAGCAATAATAAGCTCAAAGTGACCTACAACAACATTGCCAGATATATAAATGGACGTACAAGATATAGTAGTATAACTCAGTTTTCAAAACAAATCTATAATGTATCTTTTGAAAATCTATTAAAATGCCGAACACTCATATTTTTACATAAACTTATACGGGTATGTTCTGGAAATCGAAATGAAGTGGATTTAAAACCGAACAAATTTTCAGAACGAGCCTGTAAAGAAAGTTCATAAAAATATTCCTATTTATTATATACTTCATACTTTAAGCACCAATTATATTTATAAGAACAGCTTTTAAAAATAGAAAACACTACAGTAATTTTGTAAATTATTTAAACTAAAATTTCGTTCGGTTTCAATTCCATTTAATTTCGATTTGTAGAACATGCCCGATATTTAATAGACAACCTACTTATCTCTACAAAAGAATAACATTTTCAAGATCGAATCGGAGCAATAGAATAAACTCCATAAGATCTGAAAGACACTTTCTCGTTAATGCCATCCGTCTCTGGAATGAACTTCCTCCGAATTAGGGTGATCGATCGAATAGTATTCGACCAGTTTTAACCGGTTATTTTAGTTTTGCCCAAGTCGAATATTTTAAAATGTCCATTTTTCGAATATCGAATAAACCGGTTATTTTCGTAAAATAAACCGGTTACTTTATTAATGTGTAATTTATATACGTTTTCCTTACTTTTGTTATAAATGTACCCGTAATTTAAGTATTTTTCTAATTGAATATTTGGCAAACTTACACTTTTTATAAAAAATGTCAAAACAAAATGAAACAAAAGTCAAAAAAACATTATGAGCTTATATAAGCGTGTGTTCTTGTAACAAAAACCAAAAACAATTTCAAGTACAACAAAAAAGTTCAGCTTTAAAAGTAATTAGCAATTTGACAGTATTTTAAATAATATATCTTTATAAAGATGCCATCTCTGGTGATTTTTCGAACTGACTTAAATGAAAATTGTGCTTAAATGGCCCTAAAATGATAAGTTGCAAATGTTCTTTAACGTCACGACTTATTAATCACTTTTAATTATACTACAAGCTTGACATAAATATACGCCAAGTAAAACTTGACCCTGTTCCAAGTAGTTTTTAAGAGACTGCAAATAATACTTTACGAAAATATGCTGCCAATAATGAATGAAAAACTCTTAAGTAGTTCTAGCATATCTTCATGCTTAAGACAAGAACATATTGGCGGAATCAACGATATGGGAGAATTCATCAGTTTTATTTATTAAAACACCAAGAACATAAAAAAAAATTGAAGGAATCAAAAATGTCCTGGAAGGGTTTAAATTGTGTGATCGATGAATTGACAGATATTTCACATAAAAAGCATGTTCGTTTTACTATTGTTTCTATAATGCTGAAACAAAAAAAAAATTAAATATATAATCCTGGATAAGAGGTTTTGTTTGCCACTTTTCAAAAATATGGCCGAAGTTTACTGCTTCATATAGACATGCTTAACCAGCAACAAATTAAAACTCACTTACAATAAATTTGGGAGAATTTCTCAAATAATAAATTTTTTTAAATTCCTATACGTATTTTTAAAACCAAAACTTTTCAAAAATTCTAAAGCTATGTTCACATCTATTTAATATTTGACTCCTAACGTAACCACTAGTTTTATTAAAGAATTGTTTGCTTTTGCAAAACGTTTGGCTAGAGCAAACATTATAAAACGGTTTGTTAGCTACATTATACATAAATACAATTATCATCTTAAACATAAAGTTTAGCAAATAAATATTAATTGTTTAAAATAAAGCTTAAGTTTAATCCATACTGGTCACTTTTTTTTTGATTTTATCGTCAAATATTTGTGGACGAACATAGCTTAAGTCATATTTATGTATTTTGTTGGTTCCTTACCTTCGTGAATGGTTTTGTTTTTATTCTAATTAACTTTTTATTACAAAAACTAATTTGATTTTTTTATTTTTATGTATTCGAATTAAAACCGGTTAACCGGTTATTTTTAAAATATCAACTATTCGGAATATTCGAAAACCGGTTATTGAAAAATGTCGAATAATCGATCACCCTACTCCGAATATACAGATAATAAGCAATGCAAAGCACTTTAGATGCGAAATATTTACCCTCTTGGGTTAACGAAAAATCACATAGGTACATAATTAAAATTTTTTTATTGTTAAAATTATTACTTTTCTTTCGTATAAAAATATGTGACTCATAACTAATTAATTTGTTTTTAAATGGTTCTTAGTTTTAAGATAAACCTTTGTAAATGTTATAATCTAATGTGCCTTCATCTCCCCAGTACTATTAAATAAGATTAAGTCTTGTTGTACTGTTTATTTTTCAAATAAATAAATAATAAAAAAAAAATAATTTCCAAAATAATGATGCGAAATTTCTTACAAGTGATGCTTTTACGAACATTTAACTTTACTCTTGCGCAAGTGATGTCCAACAACTCCATTAACGAACGTACCTTTTATCAATAATTTTTTAGGTAAAAACTTTGTGTACAACTTTTCGCTTTTTGAGTTGGTTTGACAGCAACTGTTTACATTTAATGAATCAGCAGTAAAAGCAACGGTTTTTTTTTTGCCATTGACAAATGAAGGAGTGGAAGAAATGGCATTTTCTACTTTGACTGCAGTGTTGAGCGTGTCTTTTATATTAACATTGCTTGCACATATAATTTCAGTATACGTTACATGCAATGAACCAGGCGCATGTTTAATGTAATACGAATTAAATTATTTTTTGACAAAAAAAAAACTGCCGCTTTTTGCTTGTAAAAACAACCAAGCAATTTTTTACAAAAACAAAATTCATATCTTCAGTTATTTTTTTCCAATAATTTTTGCGTAAATTCCCTGCAATTAATAGGACTAGTCGAAACACGTGTGTAAAATGTAGCCTACAAGGGACTAGGTTAGTTAAGGTTAAATGGGCAGCCTTACGACGACGACTCACTTAGGTCCTTGTAGCAGTCCACCCCGACTCCCTACAGAACAGGGAGATCGATTTCAGTCCCACATGTCTCTCAAAATGCCTAAACCTAATGCTCCCCGGACCGGGGCATTGGCAGAGAAAGTGAAACACCGTCTCCTCCTCCTCATCATGACAACTCCTACAGTAATCATTATACGCAAGACCCATCCTCCTAGCATGAGTCCCCATCGCCCAGTGACCCGTAATGACCGATATCACTGTCCTCGTCCGGTCCCTGCCGAGACCGAGTAGTACGCGCGTTCTGGCCGCGTCATAGCCAGGCCATAGAGCCCTGGCCACCGAGCAGGTATGCTCCCCCTGCCATCTCCCCTGAGCCCTTCTGTACGACTCTCGTCTGATGAGAGTCTTGCAGCGGGCCATTGAAGTGCCAATTAGGCCGTCAACGAACATGTAGTCCAAGAGACAGCCCCGTTTGGCCAGACTGGTTGCCCAGGCATCCACTGTGCCCTGGAATGTCAGCGTTACACTGGAATGTTCCGCGATCTCATTTATAGACACCCGGCATTCCACTGTTAACATAGATGTCGTAAAGCCACCAGCCAGAGCTGCAATGGCAGTAGGCTTGCCAGATCCAGATTATCAAAAAGCTGGACATGTGAATTAAAAAAGCTGGATATTAAAAAAAAGCTGGTCATTTTGAAATAAAATTTTCACGAAAAGTTACTTGTTTATTGTACAAACAATTTTATTAAAAAATACCCATATGTACGAGTATAACATTAATATTATTACATTGTTTTTTTATAATACTTTACTACAATACTTACATAACAAAATATAACTAAACTTAAATTTTTTCAGTTCATTCATATGTACTATATATCTACATACCTCTCATTTGCTGGAACAACGCCATAACTCAAAAAATTAGTTTCTTATTTTAATGTAGAATTAATTATCGCTCCTATATTTATCTTAAGTAAAAAATGTATGTAAAAATCTTGCATATTCAGCTCTTGAGAGAAATATCATTTTTCCATTGACTTACTTCTTTGCAAATTGAAAACTTCAATTATGACTTTTCCAGCAAATGAGCGATATGTTTTTAAGAATTAAAATTAAATAACGAAAACAAAAAATCATAGCAAAAAGACGCAAACAAAACAAAAAAAGC
Source organism: Pollenia labialis (assembly GCA_949318255.1). Lineage (NCBI taxonomy): Eukaryota > Metazoa > Arthropoda > Insecta > Diptera > Polleniidae > Pollenia > Pollenia labialis. The sequence continues at coordinate 85,181,621 of OX439139.1, read as the reverse complement.
TACTAGATATTTTTGTACTTTGAAGTTAAAAAGCAAATTAATAAAAAAAAATTATTAATATTTCCGCTATTATAAGATCAAAAGACATTCTATTTCTTTCTTTTGTGTATAAATTGTTTAAAATACTAACAATTCTTTCACAAAATGCATTACCTACTGGTATTGAAAGGACGAAACATACAATCTTTTGTAAATTTTCTAATTCATTACTTTTAATTTTGTAAAAAAGTACGGCCATATTTTGTCATTTGGCAAATCTTTTGGTAACTGGTTATAGACAGCGCGAAGACAGCAATAGTCGATGTACAGTTTATCGTTATCTATTTCGTCAGATATTTTAAGATTCTGTGGAAGCTGTTGTAAATATTCCAAAGAAAAAATATTTTTTTTTTAAATTTAAAAGCGAATTTTTTTTATAAAAAGATTCATCTGAAAAATCGTAACGTTTTTCTAAGTAGCTGACGGCTGTTTTTAAAAAAATCTTCGGCTTCAGTCTTAATTTTTTGTTCATTACACGAGAGCTTTTTCAAAATACTGCTAACTTTGCTACCGAAAAATTTGTTATTAATTCTACAGTGAAGGCTATTCATAAGTCGGGTCATTATATCATGCAACTCTTATATTGTGCAAGAATCATTTTGGAGAGATAAAATAGTTGTGTGAAATTCTTGCATAATATTATGTATAAATTATAAATATGCTTCCGACAAGCCTTCTCTTTTACATTCATCTTCTTCATTGATATCAATATCTGAAGTCCCATATGAAATAAATTCCCATAAAGACTTCTGACATTTATTTTTTCCTTTCTTCAAAAAATACATTTTTACAGCAAAAAAATAATCGGTAATAGAGAGAGCCACTTTGTTGGAATGTGCCTTAATAGGGATTCATATTATATACCTGCAAATTCAAAACATTCCTTGAATTTTACATTGATCATCGCCGATGAACTAAACTTATTAAATATTTTTAAAATAACGTTTTCTATGTCAATTGATAAAGAATTTAAAGATTTTTTAACACAATTGTTTATAATGTGTCAATTGCAATTTGCTTTAATAACTTGGTTCGATTCATCTTTTAATTTTTGGTAAACTGAGTTATGAATTCCGTAGTTAACAGCAGCATTATCATCACTGTATGCTGTTATTTAGTTTAGTTTTAAATCGCAGTTTTTAGTTATTCTTAAAATATAATATAAATATTAATATCCCTTGAAGTTTCATAAGGATCTAAAGTCTATACTTGTTTACGAATACCATATTTGGAATCAAAATATTGAACGGCATAAGGGTATGTTTTTATATTACCCATGGAAGCATCACTACTCACAGAAAAGTAATAGTTATTATTTAGAGCATAACCTGTTTGTGGAAAATTTTTTTAGCTGGACAAATTTATTTTTATCTTGAAACTGGACAGGCCATTAAAAAGCTGGACAATCCAGCCAAAACAAGCCCAACTGGCAACCCTAAATGGCAGCCTTGCTGTCCGTAAATATACATATATCTCTCGATATACGATAGTACCTCAGCCAGTTTGTCCCCAGGCGGGCGTAGTCCAAAAGTTACCCAAACGTATGAGAAAACATGGTCTATTTAACATAACGATGTCTTTGGGCAGGACCATATAACCCAGTTTTGGATTTCAAAGGATTAGTCTTAAAATTACTCCATGGCATACTGAAGAGGATTAGTTTTGAAGTCGTTTAAAAACGAAAACATTCAACTTTGAAATTTGAAAACAGAGAAAAAACGCGTCATTTCAAGAAAAATGCACCAGCTTTTTTATTTTAATTAAATTAAATTTAGCAGAAAAACTGCAATTTGTCTTTTGAAAATCCAAATAACGATTAAACAATCTTTTACAGTTCAGGGTTTTGAGAAACAAAGAAAACACTTAACAAAAATAAAAAAAAAACTAAACAAATTTGTAGATATTATGAAAGTATTTTTAATATTATTTATTTTTATTTATATATTTCCAATTCTATACACAAGACTTAAAGCATCTTATTTATCTCTATATACATACATACTTATGTATATAAAAATGAAAAATGTTTGTCTGTTTGTATGTTGGCTTATGGACAGAACCGATTTTACTGAAATTTTATACAGTAAATTTTTGTCATTCCTTATAGTTTTAGGGACTTTTAGTCAATTTTATTTTATGGCTTGTTTAAAATATTAAAATGATGTCTATTTTTGCAATTTTCGCGTATCTTTGTTGCTATTTTCGGCAATCGTCTCCATTATGAACAAGAACTTCGAATACACAAAAACATGCGGATTTCAGAAAACCAATTTCTGAATTATGCGCATTCAAAAAAATTTTCGTTACCAATACGGGTCGATATCAAGAACACACAGTAATGAACTTTAATGTTTACGTTTTTATTGTCATAAGAAGTGGAAAGAATCGGTCGATAATTTCACATAGCCGCCATAACAACTTATTTCTGGAGAAGAGTCCTTTGGCCCATAGATAATCTATTATCACCTTACCAAATACAACTTCTGTGAATAGCTTTTAATGTAATAATAATCTTATAAATGTTGGTTTTGGCAATAATTTATATAATATGTAGCTTGTATGTCGTCTCCAAATTTTGTCTTGGTAGGGCGAGAATTTCTACAATCACTTCAAGAAGAAAAAATCTCATAAAGATGTCGATATCAGTAAATTATTCGGCACTAATAAGTTTTATATAAAGCTTAAATTCATTATTTAATTTTAGTTTGGCGGGTCCATGATTGTCCACTGACCCCAAACTGGTACACTCTCGAAAATTGATCTATATGCTAATATTTTATACCCATATTAAATAACTTAGCTTTTTACTTAAGAAACATGTATTTTGTAACATCCTGAATTCTACTTACCCGCACGCACAACTCTTTGCAAAAAGAGAACACAGGAAAAAATGTTTACATAAATAACTTTTTGCGCCATTAAAAAAAATTAAAAAATGTTGTTAATTTTTTCAATTTTATTCAATAATTTTTATTTTAAAGCTTTTTATTTGCCGCTGTTTGGTTTTACAAGAGAAGAACAAATATTTATTTGCCTAAAAACGAGGAAAATATTTGACGTTAAATGGTCACATACGGAGCATTTTTGTTTGCTAGCAAATATTTTGTGGTCAGATTAGGGCAAACAAATATTTGTTTTTCAAATGTTCGCCATACCTTAAGGATCACTTTCTGAATCGAATTTACCATGTTTGTCCGGCTGTCAGACTGGCTGTCCATGTATACCTTGTGCGCAAAATACAGGTCGCAATTTTGGAGATTATTTGATAAAATTGGTTATGATTTACCTCAAATTATTTTGAACTAATAGGCACGAGTGATTCCTATGAGATGAACAATAACGACATCGAATTTACGGATGATTTAATTTTTTAAATATCTTTCAAAATACTAATTAACGTTTATTCTTATTTAACAAACTTAACTTACAATTTCATTGCAAACAAGTTTAAATGAATTATTTGTGTTTGTTATTGAATTTTAATGTGTTTTTATAAAAAAAAAAGGTTTTAGTAATTTTTTAGCCGATTTTTAGCCATTTTTTTCCGTAAATTTAGCCATTTTTGGTCACCAAGTTTTGGCAACACTGAACACATTTAACCACGATGTACAAACTTAACTTATCGCCATTTTTGATGTTTAAATTTATTTTTCGCCAACTTTTGTTTTGATTTGGTTTAAACATTTGATATGAATTTGACATCAAACTGATAAAACATTTGATGTCAAATGTTTATTTTCAATTCATTATCAATTTGAATTTAAATCTTAAAATCAAACAATTGAAAAAGGTTTTAGAATTGTGTTTGATGTCAAATGATAAATTAATTTCATATCAAAGGTTTGACTTCGTGTTTGTTGGGAAGAACATATCCCGCTAAGTATGGTCAATTTATTTTCCCGGCGAAGAGGATGTAGCCCCACCAAAAGAGGTGGCGGACCTGGTGCTGTACTGCGGTATGCATGGAAAGCAGCTTATCCTGGGCTGCGATGCCAATGCCCATCACACCGTTTGGGGAAGCAGCAACATCAACAAAAGAGGTGAGTTACTACTGGAGTATCTGGTAGGTACGAACTTGGACATAGCAAATGTCGGCTGTAAGCCGACCTTTATTAATGCGATCAGGGAGGAGGTATTAGACCTTACACTGGTTAGCGGCGCTTTGCGCGATTCAATTCGTAACTGGAGGGTTACGGATGAGGCCTCGCTGTCGGACCATCAACATATTAGGTTTGACATACCGGGGGGGGAGGATTTGCGTAGAGGCGCTTACAATCCCAGACGAACGGACTGGAATGAGTTCAGGTCCCTTGTGAACCGGAAGGCTGAGCTCCTGATGACAGATTTTGGGTCTGTTGATGAGATTGAGCTAGCAGCCAACCTTGTTGAAGAAACATTGCTCTCCTCCTTTCGAGGAAGCACGACATTGCGACCCTTAAGCTCCAGCCGCAGGACTCCATGGTGGAATGAGACGCTCGAGCAGAAGCGGAGGCATGTCAGGAGGTTATTCAACAAGGCGAAACGGACCATAAACTGGCAGGAGTACAAAGGTGCCCTAACGGAATATAACAAATCCTTACGTAAATCCAAACGGGATTCATGGAGGAACATTTGCAGTAGTGTCGCGGGCCTCCCTAGCGCGGCAAGACTTCACAGGGTAATTACCAAGGGACACTCAAATGGAGTGGGTCTGGTGGAGGGGACAGATGGTTCCTTCACGACAAACCGCAGGGAAACTTTGGAAACCTTGCTGAGGGTACACTTTCCGGGCTCGACTGTTGTGGATGATACTGGGCACACAAACGTCGAGGCGGCGATCCCGGGGACTCGCCGGGCAAATGGGTTGGCCGGTAGGATTTTCGATGAGGATAGGGTACGGTGGGCAATTGGCTCGTTCGGCCCATTCAAGTCACCAGGAGGTGACGGAATCTTCCCTGTATTGTTACAGGAGAGTCTTGATATAATAGTAGGGCCTTTGATTGGACTCTTTAGGGCAAGCTTCACCTGGGGATACATTCCAACCACTTGGCGTACGGTCAGGGTTGTATTTATTCCCAAAGCTGGCAACAGGCCGCTGGAGAAGCCGAAATCCTATAGACCTATCAGCCTTACTTCATTTCTGCTCAAGACTGTTGAGCGGCTACTGGACCTGCACATTAGGGAAAAACTGCAGGCTTCCACACCACTGCACCGAACGCAGTTTGCTTACCAAAAGGGTAAGTCAACTGAGGTGGCATTGCACCATTTGGTTGCGCAGATAGAAAAGGCACAACGTAATGGGGAGATCGCATTGTGTGCATTTCTTGACGTGGAGGGTGCCTTTGACAACACGAGCTACGGTTCTATTACGGATGCTCTGGCGCGGAAGCGGATAGACGAGCTCACGGTCAACTGGATCGGGGCTATGTTGAGGGGAAGGAAAATTACTGCCTCCTGGAATGACACTAGTGTCAGCATCAGTGCTGTTAAGGGTTGTCCACAGGGGGGGGGGGTGCTGTCACCTTTATTATGGTGCCTGGTGATTGATGATCTACTGGTCAAGCTCGAGGGATATGGCCTTCGGGCCATTGGCTATGCAGACGACCTGGCAATAGTGGTGACTGGAAAATTCGAGAGCACCATCACGGAGGTGATGCAGGGTGCTCTCAATAGGGTTCTTGGATGGTGCCATGAAAGAGGATTGAGCATCAACCCTAACAAGGCGGTCGTGATACCGTTCACGAGGAGGTACAACTACAGGCTTGAGAAGCTAGTAGTGGACGGATTTGAGGTTGAGTATTCCAATGAGGTCAAATATCTGGGAATTGTTCTGGACAGACGGCTCAATTGGAACTCGCACTTGGATCAAACCCTCGGAAAGGCAGTTAGGGCCTTCTGGGCATGCAAGAGCTTCTTTGGGAGAACTTGGGGTTTTAGTCCAGGTATAGTAAAATGGCTATACTTTATGATGGTCAGACCGATAATCACTTACGGATCATTGGTATGGTGGCCTAAGATTCGGCAGGAGACTGCGGTGAGGAAGTGCAACAAGCTGCAACGGATGGTGTGTCTGGCCCTAACGGGGGTAATGCGCACATGTCCCACGGCAGCACTTGAGGTTATAGTGGGCATATTGCCACTACACATCCATATAAGGAGGACTGCTATGTCCGGTCTCCTTAGGATCAAGCTAACATCGGGACTTGCTGAGGTCCAGGGGCATGCTTGCTTGATGGACGTGGCTCCGGGTCTATCTGTCTGTACAAGGGCAGACATAATGACCACGGAACTGGTCTTCAACAGAAGGTTCAGGGCAATCTTTCCGGACGAAAGGTCCTGGAGTGTTGGGAATCCATGTCGGGGAAACCGCGAATTGCACTGGTATACTGACGGGTCTAAATCGGAGCACGGAGTGGGTGCAGGGGTCTTTGGACCTAATACACGACTCTCGATGGCAATGCGCGAATCACCGAGTGTTTTTCAAGCCGAGATTTTCGCCATTGATGTGTGCTGCAGCAACATTCTTGATAGGGGAATGGTTGGTGGCGGTAATGTGATCTTTACTGATGGCCAAGCGGCCATCAAAGCACTCTCTTCTTGGAGAATGTCCTCGAAGCTGGTGGCGGAGTGCCGTGGAAAGCTACAGGAGCTGGGGACAAGGAGCAGATTGACGCTCTGCTGGGTGCCGGGGCACTCAGGGATCCCGGGTAATAAAATGGCTGATGAACTGGCCAGGGCTGGTTCTAGCGCGCAGATGGTGGGTCCCGAGCCCTTCTGTGGACTAAGTTGGGCAGGGGTTCAGTCCGTCATGGAGGACTGGGCTCTGGGCGAACATAGAGGATACTGGGTATCGCTACCGGGAATGCGTCAGGCAAGGAGATTTATCTCTCCCGGAAGAGTAATGAGGACGAATGGTCTCGGCAGACAGGATCTGCGACTGCTGGTGGCCTACTTGACTGGTCACCACGCGGTCAAATACCACCTTTATCGGATGGGCCTGGCTGAGGATCAGGAATGCAGACTATGTCTAGACGGGGACGAGACGACTGAGCATGTACTGTGTGACTGCCCGGCGCTGGCATGGGCCAGGAGGAGGCACTTGGGGCATGGTACAATGTGTGCGTCCCAAATCGGTGATATACCGGCAAAGGCCCTGGTTGGGTTCCTATGGGAAGCAGAGGGTCTTTTGGCCAACTAAGGGGAGTGGGTACAATAGACCTAACCTGGTCGCGGTACCTGTCACTGTGGGGAAACCTCCCCGCTCCATCGTACGGAAAAAAAAAATGGTCAATTTAGGTTTGTTGATTTAAAAACAGTAAATTAAAATAGTTCGGCGTCCTACTTCATAACATGCTTTAATAAAGGTGAGTCTAATTGTTTCACGGGGGAGGAAATGTTAAGACACATAAACCACTTGTCTAAATTATGCTTGTCTTACGAAAATGAAACAATTTATAATTAAGTTTTGTGAGAATATTTTTCAATGGTTCCCAACAGAAGGCACTGTAGAACGAGAGTATGACGACATAAGTATATCAATCTATGACAATATTTCTAAACCGTTTAAAAAGATAATTTTTTATTTTTCTAACAAAATTAAAAACTTTCGTACGTGTAATAATGAAGTTTGTTGGTTTCAGAAATTAGTCAAGTGCAAACTTTAAATTAATTTTGAAAAAGATGTCAATTAAGATAAGTTAAGTATCATTGGAAAAAAATCCAGTTTTGTAAAAGTAAATCTACGATTGCAAGGAAGTTTTCTTTCATTTACTAAAGCAAAAAATGTTCGCTTGGTTGGTTTTATAAATAAACCAAGAAACATGTATTTTGATACGATGCATCATAATCGATAAAAAAAGAAAAGTCGATTTTGAATTTTTTGTAACTTAGGGCTTTGACAATACTTTATGAAACACTCTTGCACGTCTTTAATATATGTTTGTATATAGAAGATAATAAATAATATTTTATGTTGTTTTACGACAGTTTTCGTATATTAAGACAGATTTTTTCGGTCCAATATTTTGATAAATTGTTTATTTTCTCGATATTTAAAAAAATGTGGTAGAATTTTTGAAAAGAGTAAAAATTTTAATATTATATATATGTAGGTATGACGTCTATTAAGGTGTGGCGGGGAAGACCTCATGAAAAACATATATTTTAGGAGTAATTAACCATTTTCAAGTTTTAGTTTAGGGACAAATTTCGGTGGGAGGAAATGCATATGTACGTATGTGTGTTGTAAAATTCTTTGCTATGTTTTGTTTTTTTTTTTTTTTGTTACACAATTATATACATACATACATATGTATGTATAAGTATGTATGTATGTCTGTATAAGGTGTAATATGTATGCTTGTAGTAGTAGAAAGTCCCTTCAGTTTCCTTTTACATTGTCGCAAGATGTGTAAAGAAAAATCCCATACATACATTTGTATGGTTATATGAACATGCAGTTTGGGTAAAAGTAGCTGTAATAGAATTTGCATGAATCTGTGTGATAATTATTGTTTGGTCCATTCTAGAAGCATTGGTAAGTTAACGGTCCACTGAGCTCCTTTAAGGCGATTTTCTCAAACGACCCAAGAGTTTTCTATTTTGTTTTATGTACGTTCAAGTGTTTTACTTTATTTTGTGGTCATGTTGCTGATTTAAAATTTGTTGCCAAGCAACTTATTTTCATACACAATCATTTTTAATACGTATACATGTACACACAAATACGTACATGGTTCTACTTACAGAGTATACATACATACCTATTATATTTTTATATGTGCGTGAGTGTGCGAGTTTTAATCCTTTCTAGAAATTTAAATTTACTGGTAATTGTTAAAATACAAACATAATTCGTTATATACTTTTAATAATATGTATACACATACATTGATATGCAAATACATATGTAAGTATTGATGTATATGCTTTAAGCATGCAGCAAGTAGTTTGTAAATTTATGTGTGTATGTATGTATATCTTTATTTGATTATCTGTATGTGTATGTATTTGTACATATGTAAAATATGTATTATTGTTATGTACTTAATATTTTCATATGTGGGTATGCGAGTATTTACCTAAAAATTTATGTACACATGTAAAACTATTTACTAATTTTTACTTTAAGAAAAGTTTTTCAACCAAAGTCTTTATGCAAATTGTAAGATGTTTTGTTGCACTGATAAATAATAAAAATGCATGTGATGATTTTCGTATTCAAATTTTAAAATAAAGTAATAACAAATTTCTAAATATTAAAATTATATTTCTTGTGAAACAAATTTCGAAACTTAGCGAACCCGTTAGATACAATTATATAGCAGTTGTGAGATAGTCTGTTAATGTTAGCTGTGTGACTTCGAAGGAAAGTGCATGGTTATATTGCTCGATAAATTTAGTTACAATATAATTTATAACACACTGCCTATTTTTTATCCCGGCGTTGACCGGTGTCATTTTATAACGTACCTTCACGCATGGACGTCCGCTTCTGGATTACAACAGTCCGAAAGATTTGTAACACTGTCCCAGAGCAGGCAGGTTTATGCTGCTTGAAAAGGCGTTTAATCTGGGTAATACAACTACCAGTATATTCAAATTCTGTGAGATGGATGAGGAAACGTTGAAACTTCTGCTCTGCTGCTGTCCCGCCTTGGGAACTTCAAGACGGAAATTTTTAAAGGGACAATGGGTGGGCCCGAATGATATTTATGATCTTTCACCGGGCAGAATAATGGGCTTTGTACGCAGCCTAAACCTGACATGGTAAGACACATAGGCTGCACAAAAGATCCATTGGGTCGCGGTGCTCATGGCACAATATAATGAACATTTATATACAATTAATCTCGTAATTTTTAAAGTTCTATATTGGCAAGAAAGCATTAATATAATTGATGCAGTAATTTTTAGCATTAATGAGTCCAATAGTACACGATCCAATTAAAAAAATTTTAAATTTAAATGAAAAGATATTTTCTAGGTAAAATTACTCAGCTTTTTAAATTTTAAGGCTGTATTGTTCATTTTGAACTTTTTTTAATGAACTTTTTATTCACTAAAGTAATTGAATTGTGATTTGCCTACGATTCTGATTGTACTTCAATTACATAACCAAGTTTTCAAAAATTATGTAAAAATAAGTACGAAAGTAAAGTCGGTTAAGCACGACCATATAAAATACCCTACACCGCAATATTTACATAAACCTTTTGGAAAGTGGACCCAATTTTGCGAGTCCATAATTCCCATGAGAATCATGGACTCGCCAAAACAAATTATATTATAAAGTAAGGATTTATATGAGATCTTCTTGTGCCGAATATTAAATAAATACATCAATATGAAATGTTCAAGAATTAAAAAATTTTATGTTAAGCCATAATTTATATCCGAATGTAGCAAAAACTATGGTCTGTCTGTAAAATTTCACGTTTCAACGATATTTTAAATTTTGTTGCATTCGGTGCGAGGACATGTCTAACTTCTACAGGGTGGGCCAAAATAAACGGGTTGAATTCGCTATAACTTTTAATTTAAGAAATAATTATTAATTTTTTTTATTCAGTATATAAATGGGGAATATTTTAAGTTAAGTTATTAAAAATAATATCTCGCAAGTGGTGGCCATTTTCTGCTTCGCAATTTCGTGCTCTTTCCAACACATTTTCCATAACCTTTCGCAAAACTTCAGGTGTTATGTTGTTTATTTCGTCGCGTATACTGCTTTTTAATTACTGGATGGTTCTAGGGTTATTAGTGTAGACTTCGTCTTTCAAAGAACCCCAAAGACAACAGTCTGGGGCGGTTAAATCCGGTGAATTGGTAATGGGCTTCGTCGCTCATAATTAGGTAGGTAGGTAGGTAGAAAGGCTGGTGTGAAGTTTCCTCCACACCTTCACCCAGAGACCAATATGGTCCATTGCGATGCCTTAATTAGGATAGATAAGGTGAAAAGGAAAAGGTAGATGAAAAAGAGAATGACAGCCCGAGAATAAGAAAATAGATATAGAAATGAAGCAAAGACCAAACCAAAATTCACACTACACGCGGACAGCGCCCCGTCTCCTCTCGCGCAGCCAGGTCATCCCCATTACGAATCCTATAAGACCCTCGAGTCCACACCCCGAGACGTCCCCTAATTCGCCCAGGAATCTACTGCCCAGCCACCTCAGCCTGCTATTCTGGAGCCTGGGACAGTGGCACAGAATATGCTCAACCGTCTCCAGCTCCTCCGGGTCCTCACACAACCCGCACACATCCGATAAGTCGGATCCCATTCTCACCGCCATCCTGCCTATCATACAGTGGCCCGTGGCCCTATCAAGGTCCTGACACAGACCCTACTCTTGCCCAGCAGCGATTTCGAATCGGACCTCCTAAGTACCGGCCACAGTGTCCTTGATACACGGCAGTCCATTCGGCTCCCCCAGGCCCGGTTGGTCGCATCCAGAATCCATTCCGTGATCCTTCCAAAAAGGAAGCCAATTGGAGGCCTAACTGCCTCCACCCGGTCAGGATCATCCATCTCCGAGCCCTGTCTCGCCAACTCATCAGCCACCTCATTGCCGATTATGTTGGAGTGACCAGGCACCCAGCATAGCCTCAACGCATATTCCCCTAAGGCTCCCCCTAGAGCCCTCCTACAATCATCAACCAGCCTGGATTTCACATAACAGCCCCTCACAGCCATAAGAGCTGCCTGGCTGTCCACATATATAGTGACCTCCGAGCCCCTATCAATGTTGTCCCTCATCAGTCCCACGGCCCTCAAGACCCCAAGAACCTCCGCCTGAAAAACACTGCAGTCGTCGGGAAGCCTATATGACATTCTGATGTTCAGATCCTCGATGTAGACCCCCGCACCCGTGCCCCTCATCTTCGAGCCATCAGTGAATATAGCAAATCCATCAAATAATCTGCTCCTACCCGTCCAGCTCTCCCTAGTAGGCATTATTACCTCCGGCACCCGCCCAAAATCCACCCTGGTGCTCACGTAATCAGTAGATCCGGGCAATCCCAGGCAGTAGCCCCCAGCCTCAATCTCACCAAGGATCCGTGCGTGACCCTGAGTGACATTTCCCATCAATCCTGACTCCCTCAGCCTAAGAAGGCTCCTGGCTGCCATTCCCATCACATACTGCTCAATAGGCAGAAGATGTAGAATGACATCCAGGGCCGCCTGAGGAGTACTTCTCATGGCACCTGTCATGCCAATTGAAGCACACCTCTGAGCCTTAGACAAAAGGTTCCTTCGACTAGCCAATCTCAATGACTCCCACCAAACACAGCATCCATACGTAAGAATGGGTCTAACCACCGAAGTGTACAGCCATCCCACTACTGACGGCCGGAGTCCCCAACTCTTACCTATTGATGATCTGCAAGCATAGTAGGCATTGAGACCCGCTCATTAAATTATGAATAAAATTATGATTTTCTTCCACTTTTTGCCGGAAAAAAATCTACATAGTCAAGTCGTTGCTGGTAATCTGTCGGTTTCAATTCTAGGACAAGCTGAATGTTGTATGGCAACATTCCTATTGTGTGCAAAATTCTCTGCAGCGACGCTCGTGAGAGGCCAAGTTGTGTCGAATGTCTCTCGGATGATGTTTCTCCATTTTTCCGAATACTCCTCTGTACCAGTTCAATATTGCCATCCGTGTGCACCGTTCGTCTTCTGCCAGCACCAGGAAGGTTCCTTACTGCCCCTTGCTGTCGAAAATTTGCAACCAGACGGTTTATTGTTAATGACGATATGCACGCTGAGTCATAACAATGGATCGTTGATTTGAAATATAAAGCTCAACAATTTCGGGACGTTGTTCAACTGAGTACTGCTACATTAAATTCCCCAAGTCTTCTTTACAAAATACTGAAAACAAAAAATAAAAAATTATAATAAAAAATTTATAGGCAATTCAAACCCCATCGGTAATCGGTAATTTTGGGCCACCCTGTATAAAAACCAAGTTTGATCTGCATTGATGATCAGAATGCACATAAAATTAGCTCTTCTATAAAAATGCGAAAATGCGATTGTGGTACTTAGTAAATGTGGACTTAAATGCAATTGTTTTTGTCTTTTTATTTTAGAATTTTTAGGTTTCATTCGATTTTGGTTTAAGATAGCAAAACATTTTTGTAATCTAATGGAGTATACAAATTAATTTTGAAACTATGGATTTAGTTATCAATTGTGGTACAAAATTAGATCAGCATTTGACTCTGGATTTCATCTTACTTGAAAGTTGCTTGCTTTAGCAAATTTAAATTAATGGTGTTTTCTTTTCTACAAAAAATGTCACATTTTCTTTAAAAAAAATGCAATTTGGTGTTCGTTTCTTAAAAATGCTTTGCTCTCTAAAAGGGCAGCGTGTTTTATTCTAAAAAAAACAGCCTTAAATGTCACAAGGCATTGCACTTTACGCCCCGTATAAATGGAGGGTGTTGATAATGCCCTGTAAAAAGATGTCTTCTGGTTATATATGGGGTTACCAGACGAAGTTGGGAAAAAATCGCCTTTAATCAGGACAGTAAAAATTTTAAGTTTTAATAGTTATTTTTTCTATTATTTTATAGTAAAAACAAAGGAAAGTATTACATTGTTAATGGTGGGCTCTCAGTGATATAAAATAAAATGGATTCGGTGTTATAAAATTGTTTCTGAAAAAAAAGTCAAATCAATAAATCGTTAAAACTTGATGTTAATAAATCGGCAATCTGGCAAAGTTATTTTCTTGTTTTCATATTTTATAAAAAACAAACTAAAGAAATTGAATTTCATCATTCATTTTGTTTATTTATTTAATATCGATCTATTAACATATTTAGGTTTATGTACTATATTTTTTTATATTTTGAAGAACACACTTTTTTATTTATGTACATTAGAGCGACTCAAGTTGTATGGAAGCAAAATTCGTGCTCGATCTACCCTCCTAAAAATGAACCTTGAACTTTTTTAAGATACCATTTTAAATATTTCGGCTCCAGCTTTGACCTCTCGTGGACCATTTTGAAAAAGGGTACATATATTTTTGCATGTTTTGTTAATTTGAGAATCTGTTTCCTTACCAACATATACAAATTGGGTATCGTAAGAAAGGGTTTTTTTAAGGCGCGTCCAACTGTATATACAATTTGTCCATGGACGATCATCCATGTCCTTTTTTAAAGGATTTTCTGTAAAAAAAACTGTTTTTGAATATTTTGTTCGGGGTTGTTTGTAATAAAAATGCCATATTTACATATTTTAATCTTTAGAAGATTTAATTAAATACGTGTTTCCGCTTTTTTGGAAATTCGTGCTAGTTCGCGTTTTGACAAATATGCAATGGGGTGGCAACCCTTCGTTTTAAATAGAGCAATATGGGTATCAAATTTTTTCTTTTGCCAAGTACATCATCTTTGTAGGTAAGTAATTTAGATTTTTGCAAATTAGATTTATTTTACACGGTGCTCTGGAATATATATAAATGGAATTTTGCAGTAACTCTAATATGATAGCGGATTTAGTTTCTAGATCATGTATGGATGAAAATAGAACTGAAGAAAGAAAAAAAGAAATGATCCGAGGAAGAAAATCACAGGCTAAAATAAAGAAAGGAAAGCTAAGATTTGTAATAATGTTTGTTTTGCTATAAACTCAAACTTTGTTTACCCCTATCGGTTATTTGCAAGCCATTTTAATAATAATTCTTCTAAAAATCCTATTTGTGTAAATGAATTTTTAAATATAGCCACGGCCGTATGCGAACCTGACACATTAGAAAATAAAATAATGAACTATATGAAGACTTTAAAATCAATGTCAAAAGTTCAAGCCATATCCGAATATAAGGGTCTACTAAATTAAGTATTATCAATAAATGGTCCGTAAGGTATTAAGAATGTGTACTTTTAATGTCAGATCTCTCGTGGAAAGAAGTAGAAGAATTGCCTTTTCAAATTTACTTAATTGCAATTAATTGTATTGCTTTGAACATTTGAAATCAAATTACAAAATTTATTTGGATAATAACAACTTTATTAGAGATGTTACAGCTCATGGTGTAGGAATTGCTATATGAATAAATTATTGCTTCTCCAAGGTTATTATTATTGGAATATCATTTCAAAAATTTTTGTTTGGGGTATCTACATTCCCTGTAACTTTATTCCACCCAATTTGAAAATGGTTTATCAAATTTTTCCAGAAATCCTTATGCCTTAATAATTATTATAATTGGTGGTAATTTTAATTCAAAAAATGCATCTTGGGGAGATAATTTTAATTCTCAAACCTGGGAAAGTGAAGTTTTGTTTGGACAGTCGTAAAAGACTCTTACTCGATACCGAACATAGACGAACTTATTTCGAGACTTCCTCCAAATTATTTTATTTCAAAAGTGGATCTCAAGGATGCATTTTGGCAAATTAAATTGGACGAAGAATCGTGACAAAAGACTGCATTCACAATCCCTAATCAGCCCTTGGACCAATTCACAAGAATGCCGTTTGGGTTGCGTAACGCACGATATGCAGACTGATGGACCTTCTCATTCCGCATAACCCTTAAACAAATGTTTTTGTGTACTTGAACGATTAATTAATTATTTCAAAAGACTTTGGCGAACGCCTGACACAATTGCAACAGATGGCCACACAACTTCGCCGAGCCAACTTAACAATAAATGTTAAGAAGAGCTCATTTTGTTTACGCAACGTTCTGGGATATCTGGGATACATTGTAGGAGATGGATCGTTAAGAGTGGATCCAGGAAAGGTGAAGGTCATTTCTGAGTTTCCAGTTCCTTAAACGGTGCGCCATCTACGCCAATTTCTTGGTGTGACGGGCTGCTATTGCCGTTTAATTGACGATTACGCGACTGTGACTTTTCCGCTGACCGATATATTGTCAAAGCGTAAAACTATTGTATGGATAGTCGATGCCCAGAGGTATTTTGACGGAATCAAAGCAAAATTAACAACAGCTCCCGTTTTGGTACACGCCGATTTCGAAAAGATTTCAATTATTTTATTACCCGTTTTCCCGGGATTTTTGTTGCGGGATCCCGGGAAATAAAAGTTCCTCATAGTTTCAGAAAAAAGCTATTTATACTTTGAAATTTAATTTTCTATTCTCTAAAAATTACCATCTGTTGATGGGTTGTCGATTAGATCAATAACAAGAAGTGAGTACGTTCGTAAATCAATGTCCACTAGGGATGCCAAAAGGGACCAGGTTTTTTAAACCCGGGATTCGGGATTTTGTATTCAAAAAAACGGGATCCCGGGACGGATCGGGATTTCATATATAAAGGCCAATTTTGTAAATTCATATCCATATTTATAATAAAATGTTTATGTATCAGTATTAAAACAAATAAATTCATGAAGCATTTTAAGCTCATTACAAAATAAAACAGTTTAATGTATTCTTTTAAAGGTATATGGAAAAATTATGTATTAAAACTTATATTTCAAAAAGCTTCTAAAACAAATTAATGGCGTCTGATAATCGATACCTTATTCTATTGAAAACATGTGCTGCCGACGAAAACAATGTTCGCATCCAACACTTCTGGGTGGTATCGTAAATAAATAGATACATATATGCTATATGACAATATTAAATTTATTTTTTAACAAATATATACATATGCAAGTATTAATCTAATAAAATAAACTTAAGCAAATGTGTCAAAAGACCTTTGGTAGCATCCCCTAAAGTTTTGAACACTTTTGGCACAACTTTCATTGTGCGTGCGCAGTTCTATTGTCGTTCATTTAGAAAAAACTTTATCTTCTGATTTTATTTACTGTGGTACAAAATGCATTGCATGTAACATTTACTCACTTGCGACTTCTTTTTGTAACCAGGGGTCTAATCACCGCATACGATATCGAGCAGAATTGATCGAAATTATTTATTTTGGTATCATGACTCTCGATATCGAATGAAATTTATTGAATTTGAAATAATAGCATTCGATATCGAGTAACTCGACATAACATTTCTTGAGTTTTTATTCGATACGTCAGTGTCTATCGTATGCAAAAAAATTCGATAAATTATTCGATACGATAGTATCGAATGCGGTGATTAGACCCCAGTTTAAAAATTGATTCATTGCCAGTATGATTTAATATTAAATTTGTAAAGTTATTTTTAACAGGGTGACTCACGTTTATTTAAGTATAGTTGTATATAATAAAAAAATACCTCATATTTACGAAATCTAAAATCTCGGGATTTTTACATAAAAAATCCCGGGATTCGTGACTTAAATTTTTAGAATAATCCCGGGATTTTGGTATTCGGGATTTCGGGATTGGCGTCCCTAATGTCCACTGAAGCAATAAATCTAAGCAAAAGCAGAATGTGCCGTGCAACAGTTGATAATTAATAAATTTAGTGAAGGGAAAAGTTAATAAACAACATAAATTCAAAATAAGATGCAGGCAGTAAATTTTAATTGTCCATGGACAAGTTTTAAAAATAGGAGATATCCAAAAATATCGCTCGTTTATTGCAGCAAAGTTATATGTCCAAACAAAAATCGAGCTTGGCAAAATGCAATTAAAGTTTTCAAAATGTACCGATTTAAAGCAATATTTTGCTATAACTTCGGTTCAGTTTGAGATAAAATACCGATTTTTTGTTACGAGAAAGTATGAAGGAACACTTTGCTTAATTAACTTAAAGTAAAAAAAAAGATTTGAGATATGACGATATGTTTATAAAGTGATAAACATAAATTTTTTAAACTTTGGGACGGCTTATATAACCGGGAAGTGCTGGGAAACCGAAATAAAAAAAACTACGGAAACTCATGTAAGATACTACAACCTACAATTTTAAAAACACATTGTCCTAAAGATTACAGGTGGATCTTGTAAGAAGAAATCCGTTTGATGCTATTTTTTGCATCAACCTTGTCATACATTTGGCTGACATAGACGTTGTTTATAAAAAAGAAAAATTACTTCGGATTGTGAATTAGAAATATGCAACAACTTTAAACTTTTGCACTTTAAACTATTTGTCCAATCTCGGTAAAAAGTAAACGAAATTTTTCGGACACATGGTAGTAAGTAAATAAAATAAGAAATTTACTCTTTGCCGACTTTCTAAACGCATTGAGTGTGTCTTAATGTTATTTCCTAAGCTGTTAAAAAATGTTAATATATTTATTTAAAATACATACATATACTTATAAAACATATTTATTTAAAATATTTTATCTATTTTTTGAATTTAATTTTTGATCTCATAACTTGAGTACCACAATTTTTGTTTGTTTTTATTATTGTTTTATGAATTAAATTGTTATGTTTATGTTATCTTTTTATCTTGTATCTAGAGCATAATGAAACGACATTTACATATAAAAGCGTAAAGCCTAAAGTACACGAAATGTAAAAAGCCACATGCTCATGTGGTTCTGACGTTATTTTGACGACACTACAAAGCCAAAATTGCAAATTCGTGTTGTGTGATGACGATAAAATTACGTCAGAACCACATGCACATGTAGGTTTTTACATTCCGTGTACTAAAGGCTTTAGGTAATAATAATTCAAGTTCCCCTTTCAATCTTTAATTAATTTCTGTTGTATTTGGGCATTTCTTTTACTTACGCTTTTTTTAAAAAAAGTTTTTTTCATTAATTTAAAACAAATTTACTTTGTATTATTTATATGAAGCGGGATCGCGGGAAAACGGGAAATTTTTTTAAATTTAAAAAAACTCCGGGGATAAAAAAAACTTTAACCAAACGTCATAAAATCGTCTAAGCCACCCCCGATATATTTTAGAGAGCAAAACTCAAATGAGTTAATAAATTGTTTGATTTCATTCATTGGTGAAAATTCCTCTTATGTAGCTGCAACA
Organism: Pollenia labialis; assembly: GCA_949318255.1. NCBI lineage: Eukaryota > Metazoa > Arthropoda > Insecta > Diptera > Polleniidae > Pollenia > Pollenia labialis. The sequence goes on along the minus strand of OX439139.1, from coordinate 85,162,723 downwards.
AAGCGAGGTAGTATTAACGAGACCCAAATACAGGTGAATCACGAGAATGATTTTCGAAAAGTAATTACAAAATTTGAAGCTCTTAATAAAAACTTTTATACATATCAACTGAAAAGCAGTAAAGGTCTTCAGGTAGTGATCATAGACTCATGCGTGGACCCAGTAGAAATTAAAACTCTTTTGAAAAGAAGGGTTTTAAAATAAAAAATGTTACAAATATTAAAAATAATGGAAAAAATCTCCAACCATTATTTCGAGTGGAGTTAGAACCTGGCGACGTTAGGCTTAAAAAAACGAAACGCATCCTATTTATAATTTAAAATATGTTCTGTACAGAAGAATAAGTATTAAGGAGCCGCACAAAAAAAATGGTCCCGTGCAATGTCTTAGCTGCCAAGAATTTGGCAATACTAAGGCATACTCCTACTTACCCCCTGTTTGCGTAGTATGTGGTGAATTACATGGTACAGTTCTTTGCGATAAGTCTAAAACCGACCCCAACGTAAAAAAAAGTAGCAATTGTGGCGGTAATCACACTGCCAATTATAGAGGATGCCCTGTATATAATATCGTCAAGCAGTCGGCTGGACCGAAAACTAATCCCCCTCAAATGCAGGTAGTAAATCAAGCTAACACTTATGACATACAGGCTCCGCAGCCTAGTAATAACAAAACCTCAAACCATGTGCCAATGCAAGGTGCTTCGCCAAGTTATGAAGAAACTCCAGTTTCTAATTTAAGTCGTCTAGAAAAAACCATTGAAACATTAGTGCAAACAGTAAAAAACTTTACGAACACAATGGGTAATATGATGCAGCAAATTCTTAGAATGCAATCGATGCTATTGCAAGCTGTACTTAACAGCTTGCAAACGGCATCTGCCAGCATAAAAATGAATTAGAATATTTTCTTAAAAGTAAACAAATTGATGACATGATGGTTTCTGAAACGCATTTGACCTCAAGAAATACGTTTAAACTTAATGGTTATATACCCAGGACCCTCGAGATAGAGCTTGTGGAGGTTCTGCCATTTTGATAAAAACAAGAGTAAAACACTACCTAATGTGTAATCATCGTGAAGATTATCTCCAAGTAACGAACATTTGCGATGAGGAATATGTATATTAAAAAGTGTAAAATCCCCGAATTTTTTGTTTTAAAACCCCAATCCCAAATAATCTTTTTTGTCCTTTTTGCTCGCATTAAATCCCCAACTTTGGGGATAAATCCCAAAGGCTGACAGCGCTGGGCATAGGATAGACCTAGACTTTTTTTCCCCGGAGTTTTTCGATTCCCGGGAAAATGGGAAATTTTTTAAAAGTTAGGAGTTCGCAAGATGTTTTAAATATGTGGACCACTTGCCATTCACATAAGGGTTAAACAGAATAAAAATAAATTAAGGATTTCTTGTGTTCAAAAAACAAAAAAACGCTCTGAAATTAGAATTTTATAGCGTTTAATGTATTGCAAACACTCATTCTAATTTCTGGACGTTCGAATTACTGAAAGCTCTAATTTGTGAGCGTCTACACTAGGGATGCCAATCGGGACTGGTTTTCGCAAATCCCGGGATTCGGGATTACAAAAAATCAAATCCCGGTATGCCGGGATTTTTCGGGATCCCAGGATTTTACGGGATATCGGGATTCGGGATTTTTGAAAATTAAGAGATAAATGCTTTTTATAGATATTTATTTAAAAAAAAAAACGTCTTTAAAAGAAGTTTACAAACGCAGGTTTTATAAATAATTTATTATTTTAAAGTAAAATATTACTTAAATTTGTAAAAATTTTAAATTGTGACTTTTCTTATTTAATGACTAATTTAATATAAAAAAAAATATGATAAAAAAAAACAACGTACGATTTTAAACAATGTGTTACTTGATTCAATAAAAAAATAATTGCCATAAAAGCTTTATTTGATTCAATTACCTCAGTTCATTCAAGCAAAATCAAAAAAATAATTAATATTCTAATTGAACAACGCACCATAGAAGTTGATTTATTTGTTAGATTTTATTAAATGAATTAAAATAAATAATTGAAATTTGAATTCGAAATTAACCAAAAAAAACAATTTATTTAGTTAACCAATAAAATCTTATTTTAACAAAAACGCATTTTTATAACCACCACTACTTGTGGTAGGAATTGTGTAGTGTATAAAATACATTACTTAATATTTTGAAATCGATCCATTAATTACCGCAGGTTCGATGTCAACTCTCGGAAAACACTTTAATAATCTTAACCCTGTAAAGAGTAAAGTTTACATTTTGTATTGAATTGTTTTGTGCATTTCAAAAACATTTTTTCTTAAATAAATTTTCTTGTTTAATTATTTTCAGCACTTCTCACGATAAAATTTCTTTATAATTATTGGACACGCTTGAAAAGAATAACAAAGTGTAAATACTTTTTCTTACGTTTTCAATGACAGTATTAACAGAATTAATCAAATACATATTAAAGATCAATATTGTGTTCCCTATCCTCTCATGGGGAATGTCATAATGAATTTCTTTATATAAAAAAAGGTAAAACAAAAAAATTAAGTTAACAATTTCGGGATTGACAAAATCCTTAAACACATACATACATACATATTTATTTAATTGAACAGTAGGGTATAAAAAATATAATTTCAATAATTGGCTCACAAGAATTTCATCATTTAAATTTTTGTGGTATTAAACAATTAACTCAAATAACTTTTAGAGGTAGTTAACAATTTTTATAGACAAATACATATATATAATTTCAATAGATAGAAGTACATTACATTTAAGAGTGCAATAATTCAGAAGTGAAGATTTGGTGTTTCTGTTTATAGTTGTTTTGTTTATGTTATAAATAAAACTTTCAACAAAGCACCAAAAATTTTAACATGATATAGGATACTCTACGCTAAATACATGGAATGATTTAAAACATATATCAAATGCTCTACAAAAATCGTTAAATTCAATCATAATTGTATCTAAATAAACATAATATTTCGATAAGTTTAAATTTTTAGGATCCCCCAATGCCAAAATGAAAGGCTGCATTGGCTCATTTTTCATTTCATTTTTGCGTTATTTCATCTAAATCATCCGTTTTCATTATTTTTAGGACGTTAACAGTTATATGTTCAATGTTTTTGTAGAATAAATCATTGTAAATTATTTTGTGATATACATCCAATTGGTTTTCTGATATTTTTTTTGCCACAGAAACACTTATATTTCGTCTGGAAGTTATAGAGTGCGTATATAATTTAAAACCACGATGCTTTGCTTCGAAATGAAAGCTCGAAAATTTTCTAACTGGGCCGCATGCTTCCATGACTTCAGGGTAATGAGTCAGTATATGATATTTTGGTTTTAGGGTATCATTAAAAAGTCTAAGGTACATACGGTTATGCTTTTCCACATTAGTTTTAAAAGATCTGATATCAAAAGGAGTTAGTTCGAATAATAATATAGTATCTATTATTTGGATTAAAGTTAATAATAACTCCCAAACCTCATCTTCTTGGGGTACGAAGTCGCCAAACATAAGGGTGTAAACCAATTACACACACACATATGTAAATATTGCAAAAAATGTTTCATTACATTTATGAAATAGCTTCATTGTATAAATGACTTGGTTTCATTAATTTTTTTGAAATATTAGAATATTGATAAATAAATCAGTTTATAAATCAAAATTTATGTAACTACATACAAAACTAATGGTGTTTTCTTTTCTACAAAAAATGTCACATGTTATTTAAAAAAATGCAAGTTGGTGTTCGTTTCTTAAATATGCTTTGCTCTCTAAAAGGGCAGCGTGTTTTATTCTAAAAAAATTCACCCTTAAATTTTATAAGGCATTGCACTTTATGCCCCGCAAAAATCGAGAGAGTTGATAATGCCCTGTAAAAAGATGGCTGCTGTTTGTATTAGGGCTACCAGACGAAGTTGGGAAAAAATCGCCTTTAATCAGGACAGTAAAAATTTACAGTTTTAAAAGTTATGTTTTCTGATATTTTATAGTGAAAACAAAAGAAAGCATTACATTGTTAATGGTAGGTTGTCAGTGATATAAAAATTTAAATGGATTCGGTGTTACAAAATTGTTTTTGAAAAAAATGTCAAACAAAGAAATCGTAAAAACGGGGGGTGCTTCAAAACCATGGGAGATAAGGCCATGATGGCCTTATTGCTCAATTGAATGAGAGTTAAAGCCATAATGGCCTTATTGCCCAATCATTGAGAGGTAAGGTCATATTTAAAATTTTTCGCAAATGAGAGATAAAGCCATATTTTTGCGAAGCCAGATTCGAATACTTTAGTGTTTATTGTTTCCGTGAAAAGACATTTTTTATTCTTGTGACGCACGCAGGAAAACATTATTCAGCGAAGCCACCGGCCGCGTCCTACTGGAGGAGAAAACCTGTAAGCACGGCCGCAGGTCGCTACGCAGAAAAACTTTAGTATGCAAAGCCAAATTTCAATACTTAAATTTACTGTTTCCGGGAAAAGACATTTTTTATTCTTGTGACGCCCGCAGGAAAACTTTATTCAGCGAAGCCACCTGCCGCAGGCCTTCACGTAGAAAAACTTTAGTATGCGAAGCCAGATTTCAATACTTAACTTTAGTAAAAGGGAAAATCATTACCTTTTAATTATAAACATAAGAAAACTATTAATCAATGTAAAATGCAAAAGTTTTTCAAAACTGAAATGAGAGATAAAGCCATTTTCTAAAATTACTTATGTGAGCTAAGGCCATGATGGCTTTATCTCCCATTCAAATGAACAAAAAAAATAAAAGACTTTATCTTCCTTTTGAATGAGAGATAAAGCCATCATGGCCTTATCTCCCATGGTATTAAAGCACCCCCTCGTAAAAACTTGGTGTTAATAAATCGGCAATCTGGCAAAGGTATTTTCTTGTTTACATATTTTATGAAAAATAAACTAAAGAAATTGGAATTTCGTCATTCATTTTGTTCATTTATTTATTTATTTAATATCAATCTATGTATTAACAAATTTGGGTTTATTTATATTTTTTTTATATTTTGAAGGAAACACTTTTTGATTTATGTACATATTTTTTTTAAATATTGAAGAACATATTTAAATGATGTTGCTATTCGTGCTTTATTCCCAATTTTTATTATTTGATAAAAACACTGCGCATTGGAATAGCTTATCCCACCAACAATAAATTTCAGTGTTTTTATCAAATAATAAAAATTACGAATTAAGCACGAATAACAAAATCATTTAAATTAAATTTTGTATTCCCATGAAAATTATTTTGATAACAAACTGGCAAGTGCACGGCCTAAAAAGAAACTGACTGGCAGCTCGCTTAATATTTTGTTTGCGAAAACAAAAATGCGAGTTGTTTTTGTTTTTATTTTGTTTTTTCTTAACCTAATTACAACTACAATTAATGTTGGAAGAATTCCAATCAATTGTAGTGGGGAATGTAAGGAGAGATAACCTCACTGTTTATTGTTGATGATTTTGTTTAAACCTTGATATTGTTACAAGTAGAAATGTTGCTGTAATTCTAATACGCTTAACAGTTGGGTTTAATATCTTTAGTTTTTCTAAAATCTGTATGGATGAAGTTTCCTGATGATCTGGCCTAAGCAACCAGTGAAATGCGCATAGGAATAGCTTATTCCATCAACAATAAATATCAGTGTTTTTATCAAATAATAAAAATTGGGAATTAAGCACGAATAACAAAATAATTTAAATTAAATTTTGTATTTCCACGAAAATTATTTTGATAATTGAAGAACAAACTTTTTGTCAGCTGTTAAAAATAGGGCTATCCAATTTTGTGTTTTGTTCTCGTCAAATAAAAAATTGCCGTCCCAATAAAAAATGGAGCTTCCAACGAAGCAGGTTTGTATGGGAGAAACATAAACGTTTCGCTTACCATTGCGCAGACGGAAGACATGAATTTTATATGGCGAGTTCCCACTTTGAAGCAATACATTTTTGACACTTAAAGCGCATTATTCAGTGCATATAAAAATTGTTTTATGTAACGATCGCCCTTACACACTGAATGGTTTGAAACAGGTTTTTTTTAGTATTCTCCCTTACAAACCTGCTTCGCAGTAAGGGAATGCCGTAGCACTTGAAATGTTATATTTTTTTTATAAAAGTTTTTGAGAGTTCTTTCACTTACTTTACTGCATTTCTGTATGTCTTATTGCGTAGCGCATAATTGTGCGCTTATTTCTTAAAATGTACCATTAGTGCTTCGCAAAATGATAAAAATTTTATTGGGGTATTACATGTTCGGCAAGACATTTTTATGCACCTAGCAAATTTAAACGGTTATAACTCGTGTAGTTTTTGTTAAGACGGAAGAGCAAAGTGTTCTTGAGGGTTTTGCCGTAGCCGATTTCTATATCGATTTGTTTTTTAGAAAAATAACAAAACATGTGATCCCGGTTCCGAAGTCTTAAAAGAACGCGTTTGTGCTTGATGTTAAGAAACTTTTGAAAACACATATTGATTCTCTAACAGTTTGAAACATTTCAGAAAAAATCTTAATAATAGATACTTTCGTTTCAGGGGGCGGCCACTTGGGACTAGGTCTAAACATGGACAGATTCTAACTTATATCACTCGTAATTGTTCATGATATATTGAAAGTATTTGTAGCAAGTTTAAACACCATCTGTCATATTCTAAAAATCGAACCGAAGTGGAATTGGAGTCAAACGAAGTTTTGATATCAATTATTTACAAAAAACCGTAGTTTTTCCAACTTTGAGGAGTTGTTCTTGCACAGATAATTTGGTACTCACAGTATGAAGTTTATAAAAAGGAATATTTTTATAACTTTATTTACAGGTTTTTTTTCAAAATTAGTTCGATATAAAATCCACTTAATTTTGATTTCTAGAACATGCCCAAATATCTCTATTTTTTTTAAATTATACCTAACTATTAAATTTAAAATTACAATCGGAAGGACGGTCGGACAAAAGTCGTTATTCCGTAAAAATTGTTCTATCTTTTTTTAAAAATTCTTTATTTAATAATGGTGTGCATTATTTAATTTTTTTTTAAAAAAACACACCCAAATGGAAAAATATATAAAGGCATCAAATTTTTCCAAAAACAGTAGCGACCCATAAATCTTAATAAAAATTTTTTTAAAAAAATCAAGCCTTATTTTTTACTGTACTAATGGTGTTTTCTTTTCTACAAAAAATGTCACATTTTATTTAAACAAAATGCAATTTAGTGTTCGTTTCTTTTGCTCTCTAAAAGGGCAGCGTGTTTCATTCTAAAAAAAACACCCTTAAATGTCATAAGTGTTGATAATGCCCTGTAAAAATATGGCTTCTGTTTATATATATGCATGGTTACATACCATGGTTACCAGATGAAGTTGGGAAAAATCGCCTCTAATCAGGACAGTAAAAGTTTTAAGTTTTAATAGTAATTTTTTCTATTATTTTATAGTAAAAACAAAAGAAAGCATTACATTGTTTTGAAAAAAAACGTCAAATCAAGAAATCGTAAAAACTTGGTGTTAATCTATGGGCAATCTGGCAAAGGTATTTTCTTGTTTACATATTTTATGAGAAACAAACTAAAGAAATTGGAATTTCGTCATTCATTTTGTTCATTTATTTATTTATTTAATATCTATCTATTAACAAATTTAGGTTTATGTACATAAATTTGTTTATATTTTGACGAACACACTTTTTGATTTTTGTACATATTTTTTTATATATTGAAGAACAAACTTTTGTCAGCTGTTTAAAACAGGGATATCCAATTTGTGTTTTGTTCTCGTCAAATAAAAAATTGCAATATTACATGTTCGGCAAGACATTCTACCTTTTAAAATGTGGTATTTTTTTTGCAGAAAAGAAAACACAATAATTGTATATGTTGCGTCTTACAAAAGAAAGTCAACTTATATCTTTATTTATTCAAAATTTGCAATAAATGAAACTTCATTAAAACCATGTAAAGCTTTTCACTAAAAAAATTAAACAATGAAACTTCATTTCATTCAATCAATGAAACTTTTCTTTATGGGTCAATTTCAAAAAAAACGTACACATCGAGTTTTTTTTTGCTTATTTTTAAAGTGTTTTCAATTCGCCTGCAAGAGTGGCAAATTTATGTAGAAATTGATGAAGAATCCGGTGGTACTTTTAGGCTCTCAAAAAAATCAATATTTTTTGATTTTTTTTAGGTTTTCTATGATTTAGATGTTGACCGTCACACATCACTTTGATTTTTAATTTTTTTTAAAAGGGACTAGTTATGTTAAAATTTTAAGATGAAAATATGTAAATTTTTGTTGAAAAAAGACTTGAACTTAGAGGTTACTTGCAAAGTAATAGGCTTGTAACAATGTATTAAAAAAAAACTGCAATTATAAGCGTTTTAAGGGAAAAATCTAAGTGTGACGCTCAAGATATTTTGTGACGATCAAGAGATTTTGTTGCACGTAAACAAGAAATAATGCCTAATTTATAGTTTAACGAAAAAAAGTTTATTCTTTTACAAAAATTAAATAGAAACAAAACAAGAATTCTTCAAAAAGCAAACATTTTCATACAAAACTAAACATGTACATATTCTTTGATGTCTTTAACAAAAATGGAAAAAAGGAAGTAATTCTTGAAGAAACTTATCCACATATGTAAATATTTGACGCAAAACAATAACTTAACCTAATTTAATTTATAAATTTTCATTCGAACTCTTTATGAAATGACAAACGGTTTTGTTTTTCTCATTCTCAATCAGTTTTAGCACTTTCGAATTAAGTTTGTGGCAGTTGCATAAGTTTCCGGTCCCCAGAGGTTTAAATTGCGAAAGCACGAGCGAGATCTGTAAATCAATTCATCTTTGGATTTTGTAATTATATGATGAATATCGATTATACCTTTCTTTCTTTCTTCTTTCTTTTACATTCGCCATTACGCGCTTTATCGAGCTTTATTTTCTCTCTATATCCTCGTGCTCTTTCAACCGCCATTAATTTTGTTGTTTTACTCTTCTAAATACAAAAATAAAATCAAAATTAAGCATTTTAAGCTATTAAGTAATATATATCAAAAGTGACGCTCATGAAATGTTTGCCTATTTTGGTTTTTTTTTCGTAGGCAATTTTTTTCTCAAATTCACAAATTATAAAAAAATGAGTTGAAACCATATGAACAATGATTGTCAACTTCAATTTTTTACATTTAATATATTCACTTTTAAAAAAATTAGCGTGAAGCTCATGAAATTTTATCGCGCCCTTACCATGGTGTTCACAAAAACTACGCAAATGGACACTTTTTTTAATTAATTTTTTTTTCGCTTTTTCACTTTTGTAATAATTAAAGTTTGTACTTTCCTTACTTTATTTACTTTATTTAAATGAAAATTTAAAACTAGTAATATTACTTGAATTATAAAAAAGTGACGCTCAATGCAAATTGTGGGGACAACCTTTGTTTGCAACGCCAAATTCGCTCTAATTCAGTTTTGACGACTATAACAAATCAAAACACAAGAAAGAAACGCAATAATTCGAAAACTGTTATTAAATGTTGCATATTTACTATTTTCTTGGTTTTATTTCATTTTGTTTACTAAAAATTCTAACGGGGGACACATGCTTTTGTATGAAAGGAGTCAGAGGGAGAAACAAAACACCATTCTGAATAAACAAAAAAACAAACATACAAATTTGAGAACTACGTTTTTTTTGTTACATATTCCTCGCTGATCACTCTGACATTTTTGTTTTTTTTTTACCTAAAAAAGAAGTGTAAAGTACGGGGACACAAAAATTGCGTTTTTTTTAAGTTGACCTTTATATTAATGAAAAATTTCATTTAGCCAATGAAGAATTATTAATGAAGCTGTTTCATTGTTTAAACGAACGATTTTGCGCTTAGTGTACTGTATATATATTTTAAATATATATATTGAAATTTTTTAACAGCTAAGGAAATAACATTAAGACACACTCAATGCGCTTAGAAAGGCGGCAAAATGTGGCAGCACTACGATAAATCTTATCATATTCATATGGTCTGTATTGGTAGTTTAAACGCCCAATTCTATGCGTTTAAAGATGGTTTATATGTTTAATGATTTATAGATTTGTTGGTTTAAACACACAAATTTCAAACCAAAAAGAGGGTTTAACTTGCTCTGATTTTTTAGCCCTTAGTATGTAACCACAAAATAAGAACCATAGCTGTTTTTCGGTTATTTGATTATATTTTGTTTTGGACGCCCGTATGGGAAATGTTTCAATGTAGGTATTAATAACATTTTCTAACGCATATAACTCCTAAAATACTGAACCGATTTTAATAAAATGCACTTCTACCAAAAAAATACCTCTCGAATGATGTATCTGGGTAATTCCATGTCAAATCGACCAAGACTGGGACACGACCCCTTTCGATTTTAATGAAATTTGGTGAGAAGGTTTCTTTTATCCTATTAGGAACATATGTATATGAACAACAAACATTTTGAAATGTTTTTTCCAAAAGTTATGTCATGTTCAAAATGCCATAGTTTCGCCGAACTAGCCAAATGTGTTGTTTATTTCTTCAATATCCCAAATTAGGTTAAAACGCTTAGTGCCCGCTTGTCTGTTTTTTTGCAACTAGCACAGTGTACTTATTGCTCAAAATTACAGTATCAAAATTCTATTTTAAGATTATTTTTTAAAAGTTGCGAAAGAAAAAAAATCATATCTTAAAAAAGAAAAACACCTCCTTCAAAGTTTTAGGATTTTTAAAGAACAGTTTGAGGTATAATATAAAAAAAAATCAGTCAAATAAAAAAATAGGTTTTTGACTTAGTCCGTTTTTAAAATTTAATATTTTTCAGATATTACGTTTTTCCAAAATATGGTTTGTAGCCCAAAGTATTCTCTTTAAAATTACATTAAAATCATCTTAGTATGTATAGTAGTTTTCGAGATATTGAAGAAATAAAGTCAGCACATTTGGCTAATTCGGCAAAATTATGACATACATAGCTTTAGAAAAAAAAATTTCAAAAAAATTTATTTTTGTTCATATATATATGTTCCTAATTGGATAAAAGGAACCTTCTCACCAAATTTCATTAAAATCGAAAGGGGTCCTGTCCCACTCTGTTAAAATCCAATGTATAGTGTAGTCGTAAAAGGGAGAAAAAGAATCAATGATATAATATATATGATGATTTCAATGGTTTTAGGAGATCTTATAAAACAATCTTTTAGAAAAATAGTTAGGATTGAATCGAATTCGTTTCTTTAGTTTTGACAAAACTTGACTTGAAAAAAATTCTTTCAATTATCGTACATATTGGAGAAATCGAAAGCAACCCATAATACAGAATTTTAAATATCTCAGTCCTTTTTTCCTGGATTTCTTTAAGCATATATAGTAGGGCGGGTAAATTTTTTTTTTAAATCGTATAGCAAAAACGTAAGCTACAGGAAATTCTAAGAAAACATGTATCTAAAATAAAATCCAAATCCGCGCCTCTCGACTTGAAAATGTATATTCCAAAAAATATTTTTTTCCAAAAAGAAATCAAATTTTTTGAACAAAACTGTTCAGTATGGTAGCTCTTTTGCACTTTACATTTTTCTACACTCAAAATTTTTTTACATTAAAAAGAATGTTCGCCCAAGTAAAAAAAAAATTCAAGTCGAGAGGCGCGGATTAGAGTTTGATTTTAGACCCATGGTTTCTTCGGAGAAATTTCTTAAGCGGCCCATACACTTGCAATATTATTGTATATGATATTCGCCATATTATTTCCATTTTGTCCTATATTATGCAATAAGTCGCACTATGTTTTCATTCATTCAATAAAAAGATGAACATAACCTATAGAAATAACATAAACATCATTGTACAATGTTGCCAACACATTTCACTTTCTTTTCGTTGTGCAATAAAAATCAAAAGTATTTTGATTGTTGCCAATATATTGTGCCATCATCGTATATGACATACACATTGGCGATATAATTGTACAATACGTAAAACTGAGCAATTTTATTGCAAGTGTATGAGCCGCTTTAGAATGTTATGTAGATTACGTCTTTGCTATACGATTTTTCATTTTTTTCGCCCATTTAAATCAACCCGCCCTAATATATAGCCTATTTTCGATGTGCGAAAGAATTCTAAAAACGTTGTTTTTGTTTTAGTTCTTTCACACATCGGGAATAAGCAGTAATATAAAATCATCCATAATGCCAATAGAGTCCTGTTTTCATTTTTTTATACCCTTCACCTCAGGTGGAAAAGGGTATATATAAGTTTGTCATTCCGTTTGTAATTTCTACAATATTGATCTAAGACCCAATAAAGTATATATATTCTGGGTCCTTATGGGGAGAGAAGTTGATTTAACGATATCCGTCCGTCTGTCCGTCTTACGTTTGATATGTGTTTTCCGGAGACTCCAGACATGATAGCGGCTAGGTTGTTTTACATTTATGTCACATATAGTCTACCATCGGTTGCTATTGAAATTCAGCAAGATCGATCCACAAATGGCTGAGATATGAGCAAAAAACCACGACTACCTCTAATATTTTCCAAAAATCCCTTGTGGTTGTTGTAATTTTATTACTTTTTGCTGTATATCTGGGGAACGGCAAAAGCCAAAGTTTCCAAATTAGGTACACACATTTAGGTAGCCAATACACACCATCCTACAAAATGTGGGCGGGATTGGAGAAGTGGGCGTGGTATCTCCCGTACAAAAAAAATTAAAAATTGTATAAAAACCTAAATTTTAGGGCTGCCATATGTCCTATGGATATGACTTATATACCAAAATATCGAAAAGGTTTAGTAGAACATATTTTATAAAAAATTCAGAAAAATCGGTTCAGATACAAAAAAGATATGAGCAAAATTAATTTTTTTTTTTTAAATACCCACTTTCGGGAACCATAGATCTCCCCGAGTCCAAGCTTTATAACTCAAGTAAATGGTAAATTCCTTCTTAAACACGTCGGTATATAAATCTGTCAAATCGGTTAAAAAATTACTGAGTAATAATCAAAATACTAAAATCACAAAAATTACTCTTTTTATAATTAAGTTTGTTTTTTTTATAATTAAGTTTGCTTAAATATATGTACATATATATAGGTATATATGCCTATAAGCCAATTTAATGGAAATATTATTTTTAAGTATTATGACCTATTCATACGTTTTAGATATTAAAATATCGGAAATCTTTAGAAGAACACAATATCGGAAATCTTTAGAAAAACTCGGAATATCGGTAAAAAAAAGTAATGTCAACAATATAGTTTTTTTTTTAATACCTATTTTCGGGAACCATAGAACTTCCCGACCACAAGTTTTATCACCAAAGTAAATGGTAATTTTATACTTTAAGATGTCGGTATGACCAAATACTGAAATTAGATCAAAACTAAACGTGCTATATATTAATTTAACTTTCAATATATTTAATAGCACGCAATCATGTGCAAATAATTAAATAAAACTAAGCGATATATATTTTATAAATATACATGTATATATACATATATTTAAATATATATATATATATATAAACTTCTGTTCTTTTCATGGTGAAGGGTATATAAGATTCGGCATAGCCAAATATAGCACTCTTACTTGTTAAATTTAAATCGGTTAAATCTTTAGTCGAAAATAGCCAATTTTGAATTAACCGATCAGTTAATCGGATAACCGAATGAATACCCTAGTATGTATAATGCCTATATATATATACATTACATATACACATAAATATATGCCAAAAACCTAAATTTCTTTAAATTACCGTATTTTAAATAAAATTACCTTGCAACCTTTTAGGGGCTAAAATTACCGTACGGTTAACATCGGTCATGCCAAATACAAACAAATTCTTCTCATCAACAATTTATTTCGAAAGCTGTCAAAAAAAAAATATAAGAAAAAATACATATTGAAAAAAGTAGTTTTTTTGTGAAATTTAAGACCACAAATAAATAAACAAAATGGGAGTTGGTAAAATAATTAAACCAGTGTTCGAAAAAAAACACTAAATAAAATATAAATATTAAAGTGTTTGTGTAGAAAATCGTTAAAAAAATGTTTCCCTGTTAGTCATCTTTCGAACACAAAAATAAAACTGTTTGTATCAAACTCAACAAAAGACGAGAACATTTAATTCCGCTCGGTTTTTTTTAATCCACAAACTTCATTGTGTTCGGTTCGGCTTATTAATGTTCGTTATGCGGCCGTTGCTAAAATTTCTTTTTTGTTAATTTCTTTGTCAATGTTAAAAAAGAAACATTATGGAACATTAAAATGTAATGTTTGTCTATAGTATCACTACAATTGTTCTGTTTTTTAACGAAGAACAGTAGATTATATAATGTTCGGTTCTTTCCTGAAAATAGTTACGAACAGTATTAAGGGTTGCGTTTGCCTACACAATCGGTTAAAAAAAATAGATATCGTTCTTGGGTGTGTAAGCCGAACGCTAAATAATGTACTGTTTATTTTCGAACACTGAATTAAACATTTTAAATTGTTGCTTACTTTTGTATTAATTTCAAAGCAAAAAAGAAGACTTTTGAATTATTAATATGCCTAATGAGCATCGTAAACGTATCTATCACCGTTGTTCAAAGTGAAAATTAAACTATCTTTTTGGTTTAAGACGTGTTTAAACAAGCCAAGCTATTAATCAGTAAACGTAAAAATCATCTCTAAACGCATAAAATTGGGCGTTTAAAATACCAATACAGACCGTATGAATTGGACAACTTTAATCGTCTTGTTACCACAATATTGAAATTAAACTACAAATGAATGTAAGTTTAGTGCAACCTTTCAACATTCACTGACTTATAAGCCATACGACACACACTTTTAACAGAATTAACAAATCTTTTAGAAAAGTCCATGCACAAAATTATTTATTATAAAAAAATTAAAACACATTCAAAGTCAAGGCCAATCCTATGATTATAATTATAATAAAAACAACAATAATAATTAGGTTCATAGTTAAATTGTTTCATTAAAATTAGAATAATGACACATAATACACATTAACAATAGTATATTTTATTACATAAATAAATATGTACATACATATGTGCATACGTAAATACATAAATGCATAATTATGCTAATGTATCCGTACACTTCATTATTGTATATAATGAGGACAGTGAAAGTTATATCTATTGATGTACATACACATTAAAATGTGTACGAGTATTAGGCTTGCCCAATGGCATTGATTTCCAAGAATTTTAAGTGCTCGTCCCGAATCAAGAAACAATATATTTTGTCAAGATTTTTTAAAGCTCAACCAAGAAAAACGTATTTATTTTTATTTTGTTTTACATTTTTCTTAAACAAAACTGTGTAAAAAGCCAATAAATATTTTATTAAATTATTACCTTCCGAAGGTTACTTTATATTATATTCAACATTTTTATTTTTCGAATAATATTAAGTAACCTTCGGAAGGAAATAATTCCCAGTTTCTATTTGTTAAAATTGTTGAGTTAAATACATTAACTGCCAGTCCCTCGATGTCGACAAGAACAATTCTTTCGCATATTTATATTCGTGGGCCTGGGCCTAAATTTATAAAGTATCACTATCCAGTGTGACACAAAGAATGCTGACGAAGGCCGTAGCGGGCCAGAAAATGCATTACATTCTGCTGGTGTCTAATAATTGTAAATTTCTCTGTACATACAATATACTTCATTGCTATCCAAAGGATAGCTAAGGTAAAATGTAACAAGAAAATACAATATAATAGTCTGGTAGTGTATAAAATGCCATTCCTAAAAATTAAAGGAATAGGACTATTACAAAAAAGCTTTATAAAATACATAACTGAAATTTAGCTCATAGAATAAATTCGAAAAAATAAAAAAAAAAAAATGTTGAATATAATAAAGTAACCTATGAAAGGAAATAATTCCCAGTTTCTATAAATTTTTTTGTATTTTCTTTGCTTTGATATTTTTTGAGAGCTAGTTCAGATAAACTAACAATAATTGTGATTGTACATTTTTCCTGTTTCGCAGCACGTTAAAAAATGAAACGACCTGTTACGCTCTCAAAATGTTGTTGTTTCAATCATGTTTGGGGCGCGTAACAGGAATGGGAGATCGAAGCACAAATATTGCTTTCCGTGTGAACATGGTATAAGATGCTTACTTGAAACAGAAACACGTATCAGCACTTGTTTTCCTCACATGAGCAACACTTAAAACTAGGGATGAAATTTACATGCACTGAAAAATCAAAAATATGCACTAGAAATCCACTAAAAAATAAAAATGTGCACTAAATACTTGAAAATTTTCCATAAAACATCGTTTTTTAATAAAACAAAAATATAAAAAATTCAGTCTATTGTTGTTCAAAAATCTTTTAAAATCTTGAATAACTAATTTAAACTTTTGTGTGTTTAAATAAATAAGAACTGTTTTATTGAAAGCAAAATTTTGTCTTGTATATAAAGAAGCATTGGCATAAATTTATTTTCAGATCCCACTTTGATTCCAAATAAGATCACAAATATTTGAAATTTATTTCATTTTTTGAAATACTTATTTTTTTTTGCACAATGTTTTGGATTTTTTTAATTTGCCGGGCTATTCTTCCTTCTACATTGTTAATTTTACTTTCTGCAATATCAATTAATTTGATTTGAGTATTACGTGACCTAAATCCCTCCTAATTAGTAATTGTTTCATCAATATATCCGTAATTGGTAAATACAGATGCTTATTGACTTCTATAGTGTTTTTCTGTAATTAATTTAAACAATAATTGTCGTTGCTCAAAAATTTAACAAGTAAATTAACGATTTTGCTATTCTGTAACATTTTAAACAACACTTGTTATCGTTAAGTCAGCTGTTTGTGTTAAGTAAACGACAACATTTTTGTGCTGTTTATTTAATGTTAAATGCCGAAAAAGTAAAAAAAAAATAGTTTAAAGATATAATGTAACTTGAAAAGGGCAAATAATAATTGGCATTTAATTTATAATAAATGTTTGGCTTGTCTTCTTTAAAAAACAGAAAACTAAAAAAAATTCTGTTTATTTTTAATAATTTTATTTGTTTTTTTATTTTGCCATTTTTTTGACAATGACGTTAATTCTTATCTATGTTGTTAGCAACAATTGACAGAATCACATAATCGTTAGTGCAAACAACAAAACAGGTTGACAATTATAACAACTGTTGTTATTGTTAAAAGTTACCGAATCCCACTGCTGATGTTATTTAAATTTAAAATTTTTAATATTTTAATTCGGCTCAAGTTCATCAAATTTAATTTTCATTAAATTATTTTTATGAAGAAAGGAATTTTACAACATGAAAATTAATTAAAATTGTTATTGATAATCTTTCATTCTTGACCGCGGCCGGGGATCGAACCCTGGTCGGCAGGTTACCATGACATGAAGAAAATCTTGTATTTAATTTTTGTGTATTAAAAAATTGTTTTAAAAACTTTTTTATAATATGGAAAAAGAAAATCCCTCAAAAATGTCAAAATATGCATTTTCGCCAAAATATGCAAAAACGAATCGATGCCATTCTAACGCAAATTTAATGATTCGGAAAGATAATTGGTCGACATCGTTGTAAGACTTTCCTACTAAAAACACTGCTTGAATTTCACTGATTGCTTAGGCCAGCCCATCAGGAAACATTCTCCCAAAAAATTTTATAAAATCCAAAGATATTAGCAAATAAATCTCCAGAGTGAATAAGAATTGCAAACACTCAAAAATTCTTATTTGCAACGATATCAAATCTTAAGCAAAATACCAACAATGAACACTGAGTCTATCTTTTCTTTCATTCACCACTTCATTTTTGTAATAAGCGGGGTAGACGGCGGATTTTTTAGGTTAGATCTAATTTTAAAAATAATTAAGGTTGAATATTATGGTTAAACTTACCTAAGAACGCAATTTTTCTCAGTTTTCTACAATTTATTAATTTTTATATTGATTGCAAGAACTATTAAATATTTAGGAAGTTTTTAATTATTTTGTTTTAAATTGTCTTTTCAAAATCAAGATTTTTTGATCTGGCAAGCCTAACGACTATATTTAATTGTGTCCAAATGTGCACAACATATATATATGTATAATATATTACAGTTACGGCCATTTTCACCAAGTTCGGTTAAAACTAACTTTCAATTAAAGTTCCGGTTACCAATATGTTTTGACAGCTATAACCGATAGTTAATTATAACCGAACTTGGTGAAAATGGCCGTTAGTGACTTAAGTTAATTTAAGAAATAGGTATTCCGTGCAGTTAATTTTAAATAAATAAACATATAAAACTCGATTTTATTTTTAACTGATTCTAACATTTTTTCAAAAAAACTACTAAGTGCATATTAATACGGATTTTCGGTTGCATTAATTATTGTCCGTTGATTACGTTAAAGATTTCCGTATGTAAAACGAAATGAAACTTTTATTTTAATAACAGTAAATTTACTTGAAACCTGTATTTAATTTTAACATTTAATTGTAAATGTTTATATATATTTGCGGCATGAAATAACTCCCCACGAAATAAGTCCCCAAAACGGAAATGGAATAACTCACCAAAAAAATATATGAGAGGCAACAGCAACGTGTTTTGGGCATTTATTTCATTTTTTAGAGGACTTATTTCATTTTGATACTGAGGAATCCCCAAAAATCTGAAATGAATTAAGTCCCTACAAATATTTTGGGTAGTTATTTCATTTCGTTGGGGTTCCATTTCATTTTAAAATTGGGGGTTTATTTCATATGAAATAAGACCCCAAAAATTGGGGAATTATTTTATAATTTATTTGGGGATTTATTTCGTGGGGGGTTATTTCATGCCTCCATATATATTAGCTGACCTGTTTTTAAAAATAAAAAACAAGTGTGTGCGTGAGGAATTATATTGAAAACAACAATAAAAAAACGAAAATTTGTTTTTTTTAATTTTTCTCACACGAAATTTAGGGTTAATTTTATAAAAACAGGCAGTAAAACCCGAAAAAAATAAATGAATTTCCATAATTATATTTATTTAACTAAAAAAATAAAGTTTGTTTCTGTTTTTTTTACTGTCAAAAATACAACCTTGAATACCGTAAAAACAAATGAATATAAGTTAGGTAAAACACGATTTGCATGTTTCGTGAAGAAGCAACAACAACACAACAAAAAGAAAAACATGTGTAACAGGAAGATTTATAATTTTATTTTTATTAAAGACTAATATTATTTTGTAAATTGAACTATTTTATTATTTGTATATTAATTGATGACGGAAAATTATAAATGTCATGATTTTATTTTGTCCTTACTGTATTTTATTGTTTGTGAGAATTATTAAATGTAACTCATTGGTATTGTTATTATTTCACTCAAGTGTGATTATTGATCTCTTTTTGCATTTTCTTTTATCGTTTGTACATAACTATTAAATTCTCATTTAAGTTCATTTCACTCAATTCTTTTTTTTATAATTTACTTTAATTACCGATATTTTAATATAAGAAGATAAATAATTTGATTTTTGTTCACTCGTCATCTAGCAGACAACATAAAATAAATAAGGCTTATTAAAAATAAAAAATTGTGTTTTAATAAAAAAAAAACAAAGAGAATTATCAAAATTAATAAATTATCTTAACTGTGGGCGAATATAACGCTAAAGCCGTTTGTTCTTGCCCCTTTTAGGTAGTTAATTAATTAAGGAAAATATAAAAATCAATTGCTGTCAACTAGGACATTTAACTGTCTGGTTTAGACTCTATTGCTTTTATATTTTCCCTCGAGTTACCGAGTCTCATCTCCTACATTGGCGCCCAACTCAAAAACCTACCAAAAACCTATCCAAATCTGGAAGAGATTTTGCAAAACATAAAGTATTCAACATTTGAATTGCAGTCAGTGTTGTTGTTGTTGTTGTAGCTTCAAAATATTTCAGCAGTTGTTTGTTATTATACATAACTGTATTCCTTTCGCATTTATTGATTGTGAGTTTATTGTTATTGTGACAGCCTCATTCAAATAGTTAAACACAGGGTGTAAAGAGGAATTGGATACAAATAGATCGAATCGCTTGAAGACAATTAAAATTTTTTTAGAATTATAACAAACATTTATACGTTCTTATTTTTATGTTATTACCTAAACAAGAATTGTCGAAAATGCGTAAAAGCCCACGAAATGCACAAAATAATGCGCAAAACATGTGCGGATCACTAAATGTTCCCAGCAACCAAACACCACTTGGTCCACAATCGTCGTCAGAGTTGCCAAACGTTAATGATCTTTTGCAAACGCAAACAACAATAACGGCACAAAACTCAAATGATTTTTTACAAAGTTCTCAACTCAATGCTAACTCTACTAATATTGTATTAACTCAAGAACAGTTTAGAGAGTTACTAGGGGGCTTCAACATAAGGCAAGAATCGAAAACAACTTTTGTAAATTGTAGTGCACGTTTCAATGGCGGAAGAAATGCCACAAAAGTTGAAGATTTTATTGCCACAATAATTGTTTTCAAAGAAGCAGAAAACGTTTCGAATGCAATGGCGTTAACGAGTTTACCATTACTGTTAGAAGGCTACGCTTCCACTTGGTGGCAAGGCGTTAAAAATGAAGCGAAAACATTTGAAATGGCAATAGATTTGTTGCGAAAAGCCTTTTCTCCCCCCAAGCCAGATTGGCGCATTTTTTTAGAAATAAATCAAGAAAAACAAAAGACTTTCGAATCCATTGATACTTTTATATGTAAGAAACGAAGACTTTTTGCCCAACTTAGTGAACGTTTGTCAGAAAACACAATGCTCAATATTATATTTTCACAATTACTTCTTTCTATAAGAGAAAAGATTCCTAGAGAAATTATTAATTCTTTTCAAGACTTGTTGCAAAAAGCTAGGGATGTTGAATTACTTATACAAGAGAACAATGAGCCAAAAACTATAAATCCAGTGGAAAAATCCTCCATGCGTTGCTCGTTCTGCAGAAAAAAGAACCATACTTCAGAGTTATGCTACAAAAGAATCGAGTCTGGACGAAAAGGAAACCCAAAAACAAAAGAAACTACATTGAACTGTTATGGTTGTAGCTTAGCAGGTTATTACCGATCAAACTGCCCAAATTGCAATAAAAAGGATCCTATAAATAGTCCAGAAAAGTTAGACTTTAATGCAGTCCATACCACCATAGTTGGAAGGGATGTTCCTACGGTAGATATATCCATTAATGGGTTGAAAGGGGAAGCGTATTTCGACACAGCTGCTCGCACTAGTGTCACTGGTTATTATTTTTTTCAAAAACTAAAAGAGAAAAAAGTAGAGTTTCAAGAAGTTTCAGCAGAAATTATTCTAGCTGACGGGATACCACGTACAGAAAAGGTTTATTCAACCATAGTAAATATTTCAATTGGAAACCGTTTTAAACGAATACGATTCATTTGTTTACCCAAAGCACGAGCTAATCGAACTTTAATTGGCATTGATTTTCTTGAGCAAGCAGGAATTGTGTTAGACTTGGCTCAAAGAATATGGAACTTCAAGGACGATCCTTGTACCCAATTCGAGTTTAAGATGACTAAGCCAAACATAATAAACCCTATACCATTATCACAAGCAAATATCATTGAACATGACTCTATTGATAAGTTCCTTACTTGGTTTGAAAAAACAAACACCACGCCAAACAGTGGAAAATCCACACCAAAAACCGTCTCCCGGTGGCATTAATAAAATATTTGAAGGAAGTATTCCCGCCGGCCTAAATCTGATCGTGAATCAGATAGAAAAGACAATACACAAATAGAAATAAAAACGTTTGATTTAAAATTAAAAAAACTCGGAAGGAACATATCTTTCAACAAATCAAAAAGTTATTGTAGAAAAACTGCTGGAAGAATTCAAAAGCGTATTTGAAAATACCACAGAAACTATACCGCATGTAGAACATTTTATTAACACAGGCACACACGTTCCGATTTCGTGTCCCCCATACCGTATTTCCCCTGTGATGAAAGAAAAACTTAAAATTGAGATCATGGATATGCTTAAAAATAAAATAATAATGGAAGAGGTATCACCCTGGGCGTTCCCGGTGGTTCTTATACCAAAGAAAACTGGTGGGATACGAGTCTGCGTTGATTATCGACGCCTAAATGCTATTACCGTCACAGATAAATATCCTATTCCAAGAATGGATGACTTACTGCATGCTGCAAAAGCATCTTCTTTTATGTCTACAATAGACTTGAAATCAGGATATTGGCAAATCAAAATGTCAGATGCAGATAAAGTAAAAACTGCTTTCACAACTCCTTTAGGTATCTATGTTTTCAATAGAATGCACCTGCAACATTTCAAAGACTTGTTGATAAATTTAGAAATGGTTTGCCGCAAATTACTATATTGGCTTATTTGGATGATATAATTATTTGTTCAAAAGATTTTGGAACGCATATTAGTGATTTACGAACAACATTAGAAAGAATCCAGGTATTTAAAATACAACTAAACCGTGAGAAATGCCACTTTTGTAGACCTGAGGTCAAATATCTAGGGCATGTATTAACTATAAATGGCTTAAAACCCGACCCAGAAAAAATATCAGCCATTTTGGAAAGACCACATCCGAAAAATCTAAAACAACTAATATCGTTTCTACAGACATGTTCATGGTATCATACCCAATTTTGCCGAAATTTCTAAGTCTTTATCAAATCTTACAAAAAAAAATATTAAATGGAAATGGGGGGAGGAGGAACATAATTCGTTTAAAACATTAAAGAACTGCTTAGTATCACCACCTATTTTGAGACAGATAGATGAAAACAAGCCATATTTTCTAAAAACCGACGCAAGTAATTATGCGCTCGGAGCAGTTTTACTCCAGGGGGAGAAGGAAAATGAACATTCTATAGAGTATGCAAGTCGTCTACTTATTCCAGCTGAAATAAACTACTCTACGACAGAAAAAGAAGCACTTGCTGTTGTTTGGGCTGCTAAAAAATTTAGGGGATACATCGAAGGATCTGAAATCTCTGTGTTAACAGACCACCAACCATTAAAATGGCTTTTCAGTCTAAAATCACCAAGATGGGCCCTGCAATTGCAGCCATATAATATTAAATTCGGATACACTCCTGGAAGACAAAACGTTGTAGCAGACACATTGTCGAGACCACCTTGTCTGATAGAAAATCATAATAACATCACTTGTGAATGTTGCTCAATATCTGTAGATTTCCCACGACAAGACTTAGCAGACATAAGAAAAGCACAACTAGATGATGCAGAAATTAAAAAGATTATGACATCGTTTGAAATCAACGATGAAAATGTGTATAGATACACTAGCCGTGGGTATATTATGATAGATGGGGTTTTATATCGCTGTTGTTCTGATCAAGATTCTGAAAATGGGCGACTTGTAGTGCCAAAAGTAATGCGAAATACAATTCTACAAAAATTTCACAATGATGCGACGGCAGGACATTATGGTATTGAAAGGACAATTAACCGTATTGTGCCACACTATTACTGGCAAGGTATGAGAGCTGACATTACTTCCTATGTAAAAAAGTGCATCGAATGTCAAAAATACAAAGCAACAAATTTGAAACCAGCAGGCTTATATCGCGTAGTTGCTAGCAATCAACGGTTTGAAGTAATCTCGATAGATCTAGTGGGTCCTTTACCACGAACAAATAAAGGTCATCAATGGATCCTAGTTATAGAGGACATTTGTAGCCGTTGGGTAGAGCTTTTTCCGATGAGAGAAGCAAAAGCCGAAAATTGTTCAGTAATTTTATTAAATGAAATTGTTTTACGTTATGGAGTTCCAAGAAGAATACATTCGGACAATGGCTGTCAATTTATATCCGCAATTATGCAAAAACTTACCTTTTGTCTGGGCATTAATCAAACGTTTACTCCTGTTTACCACCCGGAGGCAAACCCAGTAGAGAGGAAAAATCGTGACTTAAAAACACAATTAGCAATTTATGTTGGAAAAGAACACACTTCATGGCATTTAAAGCTCCCAATGATTCGTTTTGCGATGAATACATCAAAATGTGATAGTACTGGATACTCAGCTGCTTACTTAACATTTGGACGAGAATTAAGAACTCCCATGGAAGCACATCACGACTTAAGATCTATTATTGTGTCAGAAAATTTTTATCCTCAGATCACACCACATTTGTTAAGGCTTGCAGAAACATTAAAAATGGCAGAAGAAGCTGTTGAAAAAAGGCAAGCTCGAAACCAAAATTATACAAATTTGAGGCGAAGATCACAAGTTGATTTTAAAATTGGCGATAAAGTGTTAGTGGCAACTCATGTGCTAAGTAATTCTTCCAAAAACATAACATCAAAATTTATACCTCGGCGTGATGGTCCCTATATAAATACAAGCAAAAAAGGTACCTGTTACACTATAAGTTCTGAGGAAAGGCCCGAAATACCATTATCAACTCATCATGCTGCAGATCTTACACCTTACGAGTGCTCCACAGACACACCAATATACCCTATACGACGCCGTGGTCGTCCCATATCAAACACGAATACAACAACAACTACTCAAAGTCAATCAACAATAAATGTAAATGATCGTAATAAGGAATCAAATACAACAACTCACACACAACAACCTACATCAAGCAGAAATATACACAAACCCCAGGATACAGATAGTAACAGAAGAGCTCTTAGACCAAGGAAACCACAAAACCTAAAATAAGTTCCTGCCTCAACATCGGGACGATTAATGAGCCAGAGGGGGAGGCTGTAACAGGAAGATTTATAATTTTATTTTTATTAAAGATTAATATTATTTTGTAAATTGAACTATTTTATTATTTGTATATTAATTGATGACGGAAAATTATAAATGTCATGATTTTATTTTGTCCTTACTGTATTTTATTGTTTGTGAGAATTATTAAATGTAACTCATTGGTATTGTTATTATTTCACTCAAGTGTGATTATTGATCTCTTTTTGCATTTTCTTTTATCGTTTGTACATAACTATTAAATTCTCATTTAAGTTCATTTCACTCAATTCTTTTTTTTATAATTTACTTTAATTACCGATATTTTAATATAAGAAGATAAATAATTTGATTTTTGTTCACTCGTCATCTAGCAGACAACATAAAATAAATAAGGCTTATTAAAAATAAAAAATTGTGTTTTAATAAAAAAAAACAAAGAGAATTATCAAAATTAATAAATTATCTTAACTGTGGGCGAATATAACGCTAAAGCCGTTTGTTCTTGCCCCTTTTAGGTAGTTAATTAATTAAGGAAAATATAAAAATCAATTGCTGTCAACTAGGACATTTAACTGTCTGGTTTAGACTCTATTGCTTTTATATTTTCCCTCGAGTTACCGAGTCTCATCTCCTACACATGCATTTTTTCCATATTCAAAAAGTTAAATAAAAAGCAAAAATTCCCATAATATATTTGTTGACTTATTTAGTTAAGTTCATTAAATATTAAAAGTAAAATGAATGCGAAAAACATTTCGGGCATCCTAGTGGTGTCTTATAATTTAAAGTTCTTCTGTAAACAAAGTGGTCAGTACGTAAAACAAACATGTGTAACGGGATTAGAAAATAATATTCTCTCTCTGTTTTGTATGAGGTTTATGTACAAATAAATTCTTTCGCTTTATTAATTTTGTTTCAAAATTTATTAATAATTTCTTTTTCAGTAAATAGAACAAACGGTTTATTTTACAAATAACTTTGCTTAAAACAAAAGATGCAGCAAGGCAGTAACAAAATTCTTATTTTCTTTTCAAAGATCACCAAGCAATTGAAATTTCTTTAAATATTCAACAAAAAACTTACAAAAAAACACACATTCATATAAATATACATATATTTAATCTTCTCATTTGATAAAAACCAGTTTTGAGTCAAAATCATTACATATTAACATACAGATAAAATCAATAACGAGACAAATGCAAATGCAAAATAACAAAATAAAGTGTGTACACGAAAAACAAATTAACTTATAAAATTAAGATCATAAAATTAATAAATGAAATGTATAAAATAAATATGAAGAATGTATAGTTGTTCGCCAACACTCTCTCTCATTTGAAAAATAAGCGGACAGGTGTCTGGTACTTTTTAAAAGTTCGGCTCTTTTAGGGAGAAAACAAATACATAAATCCTGTATTATCAGGCCTGTTCTGCAAATCCCTTTTACTTAAATCACGAGGTTTTAAATCACGAGTGCCTACTAAAATCATTGGTGTGATCTTCAATTGCCGAAAACACACCGAGAAACACAAAAACGGTATGACTTTCATAACACCACAACAGCACACGTGTGATTTCAAAAACACGTGAATTGAAATCACGTGATTTTCAGAACAGACCAGTATACAAAATAACTGAATTTCATAAAGTAACTGAAAATTATTTTTTTTACGGAACTCAGGGTGAATTTTTGCAAGTAAAGCGGAAACGAAGGAAAAATCTGCTATTTTCACGGATGTCTGGAATTGTTATTTTGATAGTTATTATCACTGTGTGTAATTTTTTAAGTCATGGAAAAATAACAATATACGGACAATAAATAACCATAAAGGATCAAAAAAAAAAGACTCGTGTCTCCCAGTTTTGCCTAAAGTCATGCATTTTTTTTATGGGCCCTTAAAGATTTAGGGCCTCGGTGTTATGTTTGCAAAAAAGTGATCATTTTCGCAGGCTCATATCTTGCAAACCGTTCGGAATTTTGATTAACCCTCTGAGACAAAGTTGTAGCTCTTGCCATAAAGAACATATAAAATCAAAAAAAATTCATCTTCAAGATCAAAAAATTGTTTTCCCTGTTCATGTCCACAGGTAGCAAACCGTTCAAAATTCAAGGAAACAATCAACTACAAAGATGTACCAAAGGTCTCAACATACAATTCACGCGATCACGCACCGACCGCAACATCACAGGCAAAGCAGTTAGCACAGAACACGCATCAAGGGACACAGCCCGCAATATAAAAGCAACATAACGCTCACATCGATGCATAACACAGCGCGAAGTCAACTAGAGCTCAGCGGTGAAAGTTATAGAGAAAGTGCTACTGCATAATTTGCACACAACATTGGCAACTGACAATTTCAATATGCAGTGTGAAAAAATTAATTCGTTTTGCTACGTTTGCGGTCATCAAATCAGGAAAAAAAAGTTCTACAAGATTTAAAAAGTGGAAATAATTTTTTAACTAGTAAATTCAATAGAGCATATAAGTTGTTTTCCGACGAAGTAGACTTGACAGGCAAAAATTACACACGCATACAGTGTGTCGCCAATGTTATAACAATTTCATGGCATGGTTGAGTGGAGGCAAAAATAATATGAAGTATTGTAAGCCATTAAACTGGATTATTCGCCCAGGTGATCATGATGCAACCAGTTGCTATGCATGCGTAAATTTCACATGTCGTCTAAATCGACATGCTGAGAAGAACAAAATTTATAAAGCAACTGTAACAGCCACACGACCGGTGCTTGCATCTGAAAATTTTGTATCACCAAGGCCGCCAACTCCAGATCGTAGGACAGAATTTACAGGTATGACTACAGCAAGTGGTGTTACCTATGAAGATCCATTTGATACCGATTACGAGCCCCACCAGAGAAGAGATAGACCACAACTAATAACACAAATGGAAATGGATTTCATTGTGGCCATATTGGGACTATCACAGTGACTTGCCATATTTTTGACAGCGTTTTTAAAGTAAAGAAAACTCACACATGCTAATGTGAACTCTAAATGATGACAATTCGTTCGATTACTGCAACGATATAAAAACTTTGGTAGTAAAAATGGGAATGAACTACTTCGCTAGTGAGAGGTGATTATTTATTGATGGTTCTGTTTCAAGCTTGAAAGCAGTGTTGTTGCATGTGTCGAACCAAAAACCCGGAGTTATTTATTGTCCGTATATGGTTATTTTTTTTCGTGTTGCACTGTGTATTTATTTAATCCAATTATGGAAAGTCATTTACAGGGAAACCAGAAATATGCTTTAAAAACAAGTATGCCCTGGAAATTGTTAAAAATATGCCCCAAAAAATTCAAAACTTAAAAATGCTGCTCTTTTAATCAAATGATGCAAAAAAAATTATCCACACGGTAAAATATGCAAAAATATGCACTAAATCCTAAAATGGATAAATATATCATTTCTGCCTTCATTGGTCGCACAAGAAAAAACATGCAATTGCATATATGGGCATTTCCAGCGAAAAGTCTACTTTTTGTCACGTAACGCCAGAAGTATTTTAAATTGTTTCTCAAAAAATTTTATATGTATCGTTTACTTTTTTATATTTTGGTGTAAAGCGCAACAAGCTCTACATTAAGTAACAAAAGGGATATCGATTGAACAACATGGTCCGAAAATACAACCTTATTTGCAATCTGGCGTTACATTAAAAAAAGTAGACTTTTAGCTGAAAGTTCCCATATTTACCTTAAAACGAGCAAAGATTTTTAAATTTGATAGCTTGAAAAATAAATCTATATAAGTTCTAAGTTTACTAAAAAAGGTTTTGTACAAATCTTCTTGCTCAATTCGCAGTATTTTTCAGTTTTGTAATACAATCAAAACCCACTTCCGTTTTTTTAACGTCACGCCAGGGCAGATTTTTGCTTATATCTGCAAATCCTTAGCGTCGATTACTGTAATTTTTTTTCTGAATGTAGAGCTACTTCATTACTTTGTATATATAAAAACCCTTTTTACAAATTTGACTTCGTCATTTAATTTTTTTACATTTTGTGCTACAAATATCACGACACGTCAAAATGGAAATGCCCATATTTGGTTTGTCTGGTATTTGTTTTTTACGGGTTTTAGCCAGCTAATATTTTAACATTAAAAAATAAATTAACTATTCGTTAAAATTAAATTAAAATATTTTCCAATTTCAGTTAATTTTACGCACAGTATACGCAGAGAACTAACATGTTTAAATATGGTTACCTCCAACAATACTATGTTTTAAGTACCTATATTTTAACCATATTATGCCTTATTTGACCACATTTTTGTCACCGAACACCATATTATGGTTAAATGAGTCCTATTTCAAAAAGCCACAACTATAGTATGCCTCTAAACATGTTATGGTTAAATATGACCATAATTTGTTTTAAAATTAACAATAGTTTACACTTAGGTCTGTTTTTATGCGGTTTTTATATGCGGATTTGAATTTATGCGGTTTTCAATTCGATTTTTTTTACATATTTTTTTTTTATTCATTTTTTATATATTTTTTGTCGTATTAAACATTTTTAAACGTTGGCATCACTTATGAATAGTAGTTTTCAAAATTTAATGACGAATTATTTTGAAAAAACTGCCGAAACCCTTCCAAATAAAGATTGTATGAATGTTCCGACTTTACCAACTGCCAATGTGTATGTTGTCTAATCTAGCGACGAGGATTTGATTGGGTCCTCTAGCGATGAAAGTGATTTTGAGCCAATTAAAAAGCGGATTAGAACGCCAAGTAGTGATTCCGATAACATGTAATGTTTTACTTTTAAATATTAAATATTAATTTAAGTTTTATAAATATTTTTTTTTTTTTTGTTTTTTATTCATTACTAATTTACGTATTAATTTAAATGTATGCCTTTAACTATTTGTTAACTTTCATAAAACTGGTTTATATTGTAGTTTTTCTCTTCTTATGTATTTTTTATAATAAATAAATGAATTGTTTCGGTTAATTTTTTTATATAATGACTTTTTTATGCGGTTTTGGTCTAATTTTTACTCCCAGATTTAAAGTTATGCGGTTTTTTAACTTTTCGGAACGAATCATCCGTTTTGTGTGAAAATGGAGTCTTTTTTATGCGGATTTCATTTATGCGGTTTTTTTGGGAACGCATCTACCGCATAAAAAAAGACCTGAGTGTATTCCTCTTTTTCAAGAGCAACAGGCTATCGTTGAAAACCAACCATGCTATTAAATTTAGTTATTATTAACCATAATATGTTCTGATTCAATCATAATAATATTTTAGCTTCTTAATGGAGGACTATTTTTTACCATAATATGGTTGTCGTTGTTGCTGACCGAAATAAAAGAGGTTTGCGTTGAACAAAATACTGTTTAAAATGTTTAGTTTATTTCTATATAAAGAAAGAAACGGTTAAATAAAGACAAATATGACAAAATTTACTCACCGCAGTTTTGCACCTCTTTCTTCTTTGACTTTTAAAACGACATTAAACATTTATTGTATTTTACTTACACCAAATGACATGCAAAAAACAAGAAGAAAAAGGAATGCAAAAACGCGGTTTACAAACACATGATTTGAAACAAGGATGGCACAAGTAATGGAACAGTGATGACACTATTGTGAAACATTACAGGGCGTTCCGTAACAGTCGTTGACAATAATATGGTTAAATTTAACATAACATGGTTAAAATTTTCTTTTAACATAGTATTGTTGGATGCAACCATATTAAAACGTAATTTTTCTCAGGTTGTATACTTTGAGTAACTAAAATAAAAACAAATCTATAAAGATTTATAACATTTTTCAAATATTTTAGTTTTCAGACTCATTTTGTCAATTACAGCTTTAATATGAATGAAAAGTAAACAAAATTTTAAAACACTAAAATCAAGAGGTAATAAACATATTTATGTTTGTTTGTAGGAGGTAATCTCCGTAACCGCTAATCCGATCTTTTGTAACGGGTCCGCCAAATAACTTTTTTTTTTTGAAAATGCTATAAAAAAAAACTACTGAATATTTTCTCAAATTTCTTTTTTTGTTCGAAAGTACAATCCTTCCGGTTAATAATGGAAAATAATTTCATTCAAATGGCTGCCTCGGCTGGCCATGCAGTAGCCTACACGATCGGTCCAATTTTTAACCACATTATCGATTGTGTGCAGCGGTATTTCACCAATGGCTTCACGAATATTGTCCTTTAAAGCGTCAATTGACTCTGGCTTGTCGGCGTTACACTTATCTTTGACGGCACCCCACAAATAATAGTCCAACGGCGTCAAATCGCAGCTCCGAGGTGGCCAAACGACATCAGCTCTGCGGCTGATAATGCGATCTTCAAAAACAGGGCGCAAAACATCAAGTGTAGCTTCGGCTGTGTGGCAACGTAGCACAGTGCTTTGTCCCCATGTAACGAAGGGACATACATAGAAGGAGTTGTCAGAAATTTTGTCAGAAATTTGGTACACTAGCATAAAATAGCTTAGTTAAGGAAAATATGAATTTTTGGAGAAATCGTTCCAAGGACACGCCTACCTCCCATGTGTCCTGAAATGGAAAAATGTAATTTTAGCTTCAATAATGCCCACAAAATTACAAAAAATAGTCAAGCTGATACACACACAACTAGCAACGTGTGTGTATATTTTCATTTAAATCTGAACAAAGACTCAAGGTCCTGCCATATATCCTTTTTCTTAAAAATGCTATCACACTTACAAAAATTGTCCAATCGTAATAAAATTTGGTATGAAAATTGATATTTGTTAGATATATATGTATGCCAAATTTTGGTAGACTCCGATTATTAATGTAAAAAATACAAAAACATAATTTAATGAAAAATGAGTTAAAAACGCTTAAAATGCTCTTGCAAAAATAACAATTACGAAAGTACAATTGGTCAAGCCCGACCATGTGATACCCTAAAACATAGTATTTAAAAACAAAGTTCCTAGAGTGTAATCTATTTGGCTATTCGGGACCCATGGGCAATCATGGACCCGCCAGAACAAAATTATGTTATGAGGTTAAGATTCGTTTCAAAGTTCTTTCTGCCGAATATTATTTAGATTATTTAGACAGTCGCAGTCTATATCCATTGATACAGTGACTGAAGCAACTGATGAAGATTCTGTTGCATTTGAAGCAACTGTTGTATCACATTCTGGAGTTGGAAGCAGCAAATTTTCATAAGCAATTTTACTTGTGCTCGGTTGCTAAAATTTAAATTTAATTGATTTAATAATATCTTAATTTTTGAATAACCATCAAAAATTATAAAACTTACATCATCAGCATCAAAAAAAATATTGTTTTACCAAAAAGAATGTTTGTTTTTTAAAAACGTTAAGTTGTATCTGCTTTCTTTCCTAACACTTTGTAATAATTTTTTTTGTCAAAATATATCTCGCCTATTTTTCTTTCAACATATTTATATACCTCGGATTCTTTATTTTCAGAAGTTGGTTTTATCCAGCAGTCAACTATATCTGAATTATATAAAATAAAAACCATTACAACAGATTATTTACTTTGATCTACACGCAAAGAAAAAACATGGTTGTGGTAAACATATTCTAAGAGCAACATATTATGATAAGATTCATGATTGTAGTCACCATATTACGATTGTTATTAAATCATATTATGACCAAATATGTTCGTAATATTACATCATAATATTTTTCCCTTAACCATATTGTTATCCTGTTAATCATAATAAGATAAGAAGTAATCATATTGTTGTGATGGTAACCATAATAAGTTAAGAAGTAATCATATTACTGTCATGGCAATCATAATAAGTTTATTAGTAATCATATTATTGTCATGGCAATCATAATTAGTTTAGAAGTAATCATATTATTGTCATGACAATCATAATAAGTTTAGAAGTAATCATATTATTGTCATGACAATCATAATAAGTTTAGAAGTAATCATATTATTGTCATGACAATCATAATAAGTTTAGAAGTAATCATATTATTGTCATGGCAATCATAATAAGTTTAGAAGTAATCATATTATGATGCAAAGTGATATGAACTGTTATACATAAATTTTTTACATCATAATACTTAAAACATAATATTTTTATTGGGAAAAAATACTTATGATAAAATAAAAAACATAATATAGTTACTGTAATCTTTTTGTCGTAGGTCGCAATTATTTATAAATTATTTTATGGAGTTTTCATTATTTTTCTCTTAAAATAACACAAAACTTACCAGTAATGGTTAATATTTTGCACCAATATTTCACAAATATTTCCACCACTTTAAGATTATTAAAATTTTTTAGCAAAGATATTTTAATTTGTGACACTACAACCCTTTTTTAATGGTTTTTCTTTATTTTTTTTTTAATTTCTTGTTTATTTTAATGGTTATTTTGTTATTTCTTTTTTTATAATTTTCTTTATTTTTTTTTAATTTCTTGTTTATTTTAATGGTTATTTTTTTATTATTTAGCCACTCACTAACAAATAATTCGATACGTTTATTTAAAACACGACACAACTGATACAAAATTATTTTACAAATGGCGATACCAAAATATTATTAGAGTAACGATATTTTGATTGCATCTTAAACCTATTATGATAAATGTATATAAAGTTATCATGTTATGGCTATTAAATATCATGTTATGGCTGTGAGTAATATAATATGTTTTGAAAGTTATCATAATTTAGTTGTTAGAAAAATAATTATTTTTCAGTCAACAATACTCAAATTTATAATTGCGATAAACATTAATATGTTTACAGTAACTATAATATTGCTGATATTTAATAAAAATAACAATTATTTGTTTACAACAACAATATATTGTTACACTAAACACAGTGTGGTTGCCATAACCATGCCCAACCATATTTTTTCTCTGCGTGTATAACTTAATTGTTTATTGAGACATTTGTTTACACTATGATTAGAGATGTGCACGTTCATTTATTGAACCACGCGCCCTTACTTTTACTCGTTTGTAAAAGTAAGTATTTATTAAACATATAAATTGATTCAACATTTTAATAGAAAATTTTAATTTTCTTTTAAATTGAAAACCCTGTATGCAATATTTTCGAACACTCCACAATAAAATTGTTCTTACTACAAACGAAGGCTGTTTCCAAAAAAAAACTTTTGTCACGTACCCATCTTTAATTTAAATAAAAAATAACGGCACTAATGCCCAATTTTCAGGATAGTATTTAAATCTATATTAAGTTAATTTTCATAACAAACTTAAATCGTATTTAAAACAGATTGGTTTTTTGAGTTTTATTTGAAAAGTCTTATTTAATTAAGATAAAAGTATGGTAGCACTACTAAATGCAAAAAAAATATAAAAAAGTGTAATTATCTACAAGGTGGTCTGAAAAAACAGCTGACTGTTAATGCTTTGCCTGTTGTTGTTGTATTGTTGTGATATTGAGGCCACCTTGCTAAAATATTACAATGGAAACTTAAGTTGAAATTAAGTGTACCACATCGGTGACTTAAGTTTCACTTAAGTTTTTAGTGAAGAAGAGAATTTTGTATTTAAAACGATTTTAAAAATAAATGTGTTTTAATATCAATCCTGAAAATTGGCCATAAGTCACATTTTGAAAACATTCTTTAAACGATGAAAAACCAACGTCATCTGTGAATTTAGCGTCATCTTGTAGCGACAAAAAGAAACAGACACAATTGTTATACTAATTTTTTTAATTTATCTAATTCAATAGTATATATATTTGGATTTATTTCTTATTATGTTCCTAGTTTATTTTTTTTTTAACTAATTTGAAAACTTTAGCAAAAATCACGAAAATAGCATTTTTTAAATACATTTTTTTTCAAGTTGTGGCAAAAAATTTTTAATTGTTTTTCTTGTAGTTATTAGAAAACAGTCTAAATATTCGAAATCAGAAAAAAACCCATAGACGATATTTTTCTTTTTTTTAATATTCCATCAAAGTTAAGAAATTTTTAGAGCTCAAGTAAATAATAAGCATTTTTCAAACCATTAAAAAATATGTATAGGAGCATAATTCACCTAAAATAATAATAAGTAGATGGTTTAGAATAAAGTTAGGTGTTACAGAAAAAAATTTTAATCTCGTAATCCAGAAAATATTTTTTTTACAATTATTTTCTTGAAACAATAAAAAACCAAGGACATTTGTGATTTCAGCGCCCTGTTATGCCATAAAAAAACACAAAAAATTGTTTATACTAGATTTACATTAGGCCGAAATCTTGTAGATTTGATTTAAAATCTTCTTCGAAATCTAGTGCGTTTACATTATACTTTTTTGACATTAGCGAGATTTTGTTTTTATAACAAGACAAGTTACTAAAAGACTTTTCGTAAGACATACAAACTCAAAAGAAATATACATTAAAAAATTAGCATTGCCTTTTATTAATAATCAACGATATTTATTTTATCAATATTATTCGTCTTCTTTTATTTTTTTAAAACTTTTATTTATTTATTTTATAAAACTTTTTATTTTTTTTAACAATTTTTGTTTTGTTTTTTTTAAATGTCATTTTTTCTTGTGCAGGGAAGTATTTTTTAGTGCTATATTGAAAAAACCATAGTTGCATCATTAAGTACTACTAGATTTTGAGTAGATTTCGTCGATATCTAGTCACGAAGTAGATTTTGTTTCGTATGGGAAATCTAGTCAAAAACAACTAGATTTGGCTCGAAATCTCGTAAGTACTAGATTTTGTGTAGGTGTAAATGTAGTATTATACATATTTTGATTTTTGTTGTTTTTTATTGAACGGTTTAAGTTTGAATTAATATTTCACATGAATTTCATTTCATTTGAATTATTTTGTTATCCATCGATCTTTACATTTTTAAGTACAATATAATGGCCGTTTTCTCATTACATGATTAACATTTTTCCCAACGAAAAACTGCACATTAAAGAAATTTGGTTATCTCAATGTCTCATTTGCTTCTATTCTGTCGCAAAGCTAACCAGCACTCATCTGCCGATTATTTATTTTCCTTTTATTTGCCGTACAGATAAATTCAATCAGCTGACTCCCAACTTTTACATGTATTTTGTGAGGTGTTGCCAGCTTAAAACCATGTTTTTTGTCGGTATATTGAGAAACCCAAAATTGTTAACAGACAGTTTATCGGTCCTATAAATTTATGTTGACATTAAGTAACAGGCAGTTTGACGGTACATTGAGAAAATGGCCATAAGACTTGTTTTTTTTTTATTTATGTCTATGGGCCACAGCACTGTGCGTAGCGCCGTCCTGTTGAAACCAAATGTTGCCAATATCCTCCTCTTCAATTTTTGTGAACAAAAATTCGTTCAACATGGCGCGATAACGATCGCCATTGACTGTAACGGCCACTCTTTGTCCAATTTCGAAGAAAAATGGCCCAGTTATGCCTCTTGGCCAAAATCCGCAAAAACAGTGACTCGTTTTGGGTGCAACGGCTTTTCAATGTATGCGTGCGGGTTCTCTGTGCCCCAAATGCGTAAATTCTGCTTGTTAACATATCCGCCAAGATCAAAATGAGCTTCATCTGAAAAGATGGTTTTTTTTTGCAAAATCGGCATCTTCTGTAAATCGATCGCAGGCCCACTTAGCGAAGCGAAAACGCATATTTCCCAGCGTTTTTCAAGCGTATACACAACCATATTCGTTCAGCGGAAGAATTAAACTATTTATCTTTTAAATCAGACATGAGCTAAATGTTACCATTCGCGAAATAAGCACTAGTTGAAAAAAGCGTTAGATGGCGGACCCGTTATTATTGATGGTCTGAGAGGTGCTAAAGGCTTTTTAATTTTTTGAAATATTAAGTTGTCGGGGCACTTCCCATACAAAGACAATATAGATCTATGTATATCTGGAGAAAAACAGTAGCTAAAGTTTCTAAATAGAAGTAGGCGGGATTAGATAAGTGGGCGTAGAACAATAAAGAGTTATTTATGTCTGAAGAACGGTAAGTGTAAAAATTCCAAATTTGTTACAAATATATTGGCTATAAATACACAACAAAGTGGCTAGAATTGAATAAGTCGTGGCACCTCACACACAAATACAAACAAAGATTTCTTTGCCCATGTTGTGTAACTATCGCGTCGGGAAACTTTTCGCCTGAACTGTCAGAAACGAAACAAAAATGCCATATGTAACCTTCTCCGAGAAAAGGGACATAGTGTGGGAAAATCAAGTTTTTCTTCACCCTTTTAGGAGCCAGAATCCACTCTTAAGTCCACATAGGCTACACAAAATCTGTCTAATTACACAGGAAAGGCAACACTGCATACAGAGTTTTCTGCCATGCCTTAGGCGAAGTCATAAAGGGTGCACACGGATGACAATATAGAACTGGTACAGAGGAGTATTCGGGAATATGAAGAAACATCAACCAGGAGACGTTGGACACAACTTGACCTCTCACGAGCATCGCTGCAGCGAATTTTGCACACAATACAAGATTCAGCTTGTCCTAGAATTCAAACCGACAGATTACCAGCAACGACTTGATTATGCGGTTTTTTTCCGGCAAAAAGCAGTAGAAAATTATAGTTTATAAGCAAAACTGCAGGATATGGGCTTAGGAAAATCCAAAAGTAGTTCAACAGCGAGAATTACAGCCAAAGTGTTCGGTTTGCTGCGGTGTTTCTTCGGAAAGGATAATTGGCCTTATTTTTTGAAAATAAACACGGGGTCGCCGTTCCCGTCAATGATGTCAGATATCGGACAATGTTGGAAAATTTTTTAAGGCCATCCGTGGAAAAACCATCCGCAAGAATGTTTCCAACAAGATGGAGCCACACCGCACACTGGCTCTTTTACGGGACATCTTTGGTGAACGAATTATTTCGCGTACAAGTGATTTAATTGGCCTCTGCGTTCATCGGATGTAACCGCCCCAGACTGTTTTCTTTGGGGTTATTTGATAGGAAAAGTCTACAATAATAAGCCTAGAACCATCCAGCAACTAAAAAGCAACATACGCGACGAAATAAACAACATAACACCTGAAGTTTTGCGAAAGGTTATGGAAAATGTGTTGAAAGAGCACAAATTTGCGAAGCAAAAAATGGTCACCACTTGCGAAATATTATTTTCGTTAGTTATGGGCCACCCTGTAATTTTATTTAAAACGATTTTTTTTGTCAACAAGTGTAATTAATAAAACTTTGTGCTTAAACATTTAATAAAGTTTTTTTTTTAAATTTTATTTAGCGCTTTTTGATTGGTGACACGGCGCTTTTTTAATACAAATAGTTAACAACCCTGAAGACAGGCGTCAATCTGGTATTTTTTTAAAATTCGGCTCTTTTGTGTTGTAAACGAAAATTACTGAATTTAATAAAATAATTGAAAATTCATTTGTTTTTACGGAACATGGGGTTGAATTTTTGACAATAAAAATTAAATGAACTTTTCGTTAAAAATAAATGGAAAATAAGAAGACCGGGTTTAAACTGAACTTTCATTTATTTTATATTACAATTTCAGTAAATTTTACTTTCAAAATATTGGGAGTGTATGTTCAAATATGGACCGATTCCAATAATATTTGGTAGGATGATAAAGGTTGCAATAAGATATTTTTGGGTCAACTTTAATGTAAAACCGAATATAATAAGATGGCATGGCACAATATTATATTCCGTAAACATTTTTCCATGGGGGTTATGTGAAATTATGGACCGATTCTTACAATTTATAATACGCACCATTTTTGTTCAGCATAAACGCATAATATCCTCACTAGCTTTGGTGGTGTTTGTGGAAAAACAAATCTTTTAAATTATTAAAATCTTTCTGTTTTAGAACCCATACTACCGTGAGTGAAGAGGTTATTATGCGATTGTACTGATAGAAGTTACAGATACAAATATTGTTTCTAGACTCCCCCCCCCCCCTTTTGATGACCCAATCGACTAACTCCGCTTGACTGTCTGGTATTCACAACATAAATACCTACACACATATCTAAAATTGTATACCCTCGATACTGCAATATCCCCAATATGTTAACCTCAGGATTAAAATCATTTTTTATACCCGCACCACAATAGTGGAGAGGGTATTACGCATTTGTGCTTATGTCTGTACCGCCTTAAAATAGTGGTCCTAGACCCACCTTAAAGTATACCGATCTACTCAGAATCACTTTCTAAGTCGAACTAACGATGTCCGTCCGGCTGGCTGGCAGGCTAGCTGGCTGTCCATGTAACCTTGTGCGCAAAATACATGTCGCAATTTTGGAGATAATTTGATAAAATTTGGCTTATAGGTTCTTATTGGCACAAGGACCAAGCGTATCGAAAATGGGCCGAAGCGTAGGATCACGAGGGGAGATAGGGGCAATTTATGCCTCTTAGAAACTGTCAAACCGATTTTAATGAAATTTAAAACACAGATAGATCCATATTTTTATGGACACATGAGCATGATTCTCCATGGGTCCCGACTAGTGTGCACTCTCGTTAATGGGTTTTTAAATACTGTGGTGTAGGGTATCATTTAGTCAGGCTTGACTGAGAAAAAATAAAAAAATACAGTTCAGTCGCCGAAAGTAAATTTTGTCAAGTTTCTTTTTTATTTTTAAATAACATAAACTGTAGATGATATACATATGTATTCTGTTCAGCGTTCTCATTTTCAAGAAAATCCACAGGAGATTTTTTGGGAAAAAGGACTTTCTCGCTGAGGATTTTAGGGGATAATATATTGTTATAAATTAGATTTTTACAACGGCAAGCCCGATTTGGTCAAAATGTGGGTACAAATTTAAGTATTTTTTGCGGTTTAAACCTTTTTAAGAGCTTTGTGAAATAGTTTTAAATACGCTTTTTGTACCAACAAGCGTAACTTCTGTTGAACGAGTCTTTTTTCTATAATGAATACAACCAAAATCAATATATACGACAGAATGCAGTATGAGTTATTAGAAGCTCTTTTAAAAATAATTATACACTTTAAAATAATGCAGGTTTCTGTGACAAATTTATTCAACCATCTTAAATGCACTTTTTAAACAAACAACATGTAAAACAAATTTTCATTGGCTGATGAATCACAAGATTTTGATTCCCTAGTTTTTGAAATGATAAATATTGACGCATAATTATTTTTCTTTTGCGTTTTTACGTTTCCCTTGTAACATAGTACACATGTGTTTTAATAATATAACACAAACTGATTTATTTAAATAAATCAATGTATGCATAAAAATTTGCAGGGTAGTGTTCTGACCCGCATACATACACACAGAAAACAAATTGGTTCGGAAAAATTTATAGTTCTAACTGATTTTTAAATCTCTTGATTATTCTAACTGAAATATGATTCCTTCAATTCTTTTATTGTTTATTTATTTATTTCATCAAATTTAATATAAAAAGCCACTCTTGGCCAATTAAAATA
Organism: Pollenia labialis; assembly: GCA_949318255.1. Taxonomy (NCBI): domain Eukaryota; kingdom Metazoa; phylum Arthropoda; class Insecta; order Diptera; family Polleniidae; genus Pollenia; species Pollenia labialis. The sequence continues at coordinate 85,122,419 of OX439139.1, read as the reverse complement.
TATATTACAAAGCAGTTTGCCTGAATACAGTTATAAACTAACTAATAATACAAAAATTATAAAAAATATACATAATAAAATAGAAAAAAAAATTATTTTATTATTTTAATTAAATTATTCATAAAAACGGTTTAGTTTTTTTCGGTTCCTTAACCAATAAAAAAGAAAAAACACAGAAAACAAAAGATCCCAGCAGTGGAGTGTTGCCAATTTAGCCATTTAGTGGCTAGATTTAGCCATTTTTCACCCTGTTTAGCCATTAAAAAATGCATTTAGCCATTACCCATTTTTTTTAGACATTTTTCAACTGGTTTAGCCATAAAATTTTTCTTGCCGTTTTTCTTTTAAAAGAATAATTTTTATTTTATTATAAAAATATATAAAAGCAAAATAAACATTTTAAATAATTAAAACGGCTTTAATTTAAATCACAACTTTAACAAATGTTGAAAATCGCTATAAACGATGATGATGAAACATCTTTCAAAATAACGGAACAGTATTCCAATATTAAATTTATAAAACGGATCAACACCTTTTCACACTTGTCAACATTTAACATCAATATGCGAAGATGTTGGAAAATTTCCCATTGTTCTCCATTCTACATTTCCCAATTATTTTAGTGTTATCACTAGAAAAGTGGCATCACTGACAAAATGGCATTTCCCTACAGATAATATTGAACTACGTGGTACATTGCGACTTAAATGGACTACATACAACATGGTCCAATGTACTGTAGTATGGACCATGTTATAAGAAATTAACATGCAGTTCTGCCAACAACTGCACAATGTATACTTTTCTATAGTTTACAGTATTACACATTGGTGTCCATTATTATGTAATTGTTTATTTAAAAGTGAAGAGGAAAGTTTGTGAAATTTGTGAAAAAATGCCTGACATATGATAATATATTTTAGTTATAAGGTTTTTTTTCTAAAACGACACATTAATTAATTTAACTTAGGTTTTTTATAAGGATAATTTAAAAAAAATGGAACACTAATGTTTTTTTTAAATAAACATTTTTTTTCAAAATAATACTACATGAACTAAAGTCCTATATATATTATATGGGTGAGAAAGAGATTGTTTTTATTACTATTTTATTTTTAATAAACAAAACAAAAAGGGTAATCGTAAAGTTATTTTTAGTCTTTCATTCAGTAGTGGCATGAAGTAGTTTTCAAACTACCCTTTATGTTAACACCATACTGTAGTGACATGGAGTACTTTTAAAACTTACCCACTTTAGTACTCCATGGAGTAGTGTAGGGAATAGTTCGGTGGGTTATATGGTCTCCTCCTAGGACATCCTAATGTTAAATGGACCACCTTTTACCCATATATTTGGAGTAGTTTTAGAGACTCGTTATCTGCAGGGTTGGTTTGAAAGCAGCGTTGCCATTTCTCAATTTTTTTTTTTTGAAGCCTTATGTTACTTGATTTTTTTAATATTATTAAACAAAATGAGTTCTAAATACATTTTGGTGTAATCTTTTAAAATTTTGGCTCTTTTGTACGAAAAAAGTATTAAAAAAAAAAAAAGTTTTTTCTCAGAAATGGTGACATTTTTTATTGATAGTAGATGTTAGATGTTTTAAGTGTGAACGCGTATTTCCCATTTTCAACATATTCCATTCGTTCCTCTAAAATGCATGCAAGTGTATAAAGGATATAAAACATATGAGTTTTCGGTGTACGTTTTAAGTACTTATTGTTCTTCATTTGCTGTGTACTATTCACGCTTGTCAAATTTTTTTGAGCTCGATCTCCAAACCGGATACCAGAAATCGCCAAACGTCATCGATTCGTAATCGATTTTATTACAAGTGTTTTGACATCCATACATACGAGTTTGTTTTAATTTATTGAATAAACTAAACCATTTTACAAACTCAAAAGAAATATACATTAAAAAATTAGCATTGCCTTTTATTAATAATCAACGATATTTATTTTATCAATATTATTCGTCTTCTTTTATTTTTTTAAAACTTTTATTTATTTATTTTATAAAACTTTTTATTTTTTTTAACAATTTTTGTTTTGTTTTTTTTAAATGTCATTTTTTCTTGTGCAGGGAAGTATTTTTTAGTGCTATATTGAAAAAACCATAGTTGCATCATTAAGTACTACTAGATTTTGAGTAGATTTCGTCGATATCTAGTCACGAAGTAGATTTTGTTTCGTATGGGAAATCTAGTCAAAAACAACTAGATTTGGCTCGAAATCTCGTAAGTACTAGATTTTGTGTAGGTGTAAATGTAGTATTATACATATTTTGATTTTTGTTGTTTTTTATTGAACGGTTTAAGTTTGAATTAATATTTCACATGAATTTCATTTCATTTGAATTATTTTGTTATCCATCGATCTTTACATTTTTAAGTACAATATAATGGCCGTTTTCTCATTACATGATTAACATTTTTCCCAACGAAAAACTGCACATTAAAGAAATTTGGTTATCTCAATGTCTCATTTGCTTCTATTCTGTCGCAAAGCTAACCAGCACTCATCTGCCGATTATTTATTTTCCTTTTATTTGCCGTACAGATAAATTCAATCAGCTGACTCCCAACTTTTACATGTATTTTGTGAGGTGTTGCCAGCTTAAAACCATGTTTTTTGTCGGTATATTGAGAAACCCAAAATTGTTAACAGACAGTTTATCGGTCCTATAAATTTATGTTGACATTAAGTAACAGGCAGTTTGACGGTACATTGAGAAAATGGCCATAAGACTTGTTTTTTTTTTATTTATGTCTATGGGCCACAGCACTGTGCGTAGCGCCGTCCTGTTGAAACCAAATGTTGCCAATATCCTCCTCTTCAATTTTTGTGAACAAAAATTCGTTCAACATGGCGCGATAACGATCGCCATTGACTGTAACGGCCACTCTTTGTCCAATTTCGAAGAAAAATGGCCCAGTTATGCCTCTTGGCCAAAATCCGCAAAAACAGTGACTCGTTTTGGGTGCAACGGCTTTTCAATGTATGCGTGCGGGTTCTCTGTGCCCCAAATGCGTAAATTCTGCTTGTTAACATATCCGCCAAGATCAAAATGAGCTTCATCTGAAAAGATGGTTTTTTTTTGCAAAATCGGCATCTTCTGTAAATCGATCGCAGGCCCACTTAGCGAAGCGAAAACGCATATTTCCCAGCGTTTTTCAAGCGTATACACAACCATATTCGTTCAGCGGAAGAATTAAACTATTTATCTTTTAAATCAGACATGAGCTAAATGTTACCATTCGCGAAATAAGCACTAGTTGAAAAAAGCGTTAGATGGCGGACCCGTTATTATTGATGGTCTGAGAGGTGCTAAAGGCTTTTTAATTTTTTGAAATATTAAGTTGTCGGGGCACTTCCCATACAAAGACAATATAGATCTATGTATATCTGGAGAAAAACAGTAGCTAAAGTTTCTAAATAGAAGTAGGCGGGATTAGATAAGTGGGCGTAGAACAATAAAGAGTTATTTATGTCTGAAGAACGGTAAGTGTAAAAATTCCAAATTTGTTACAAATATATTGGCTATAAATACACAACAAAGTGGCTAGAATTGAATAAGTCGTGGCACCTCACACACAAATACAAACAAAGATTTCTTTGCCCATGTTGTGTAACTATCGCGTCGGGAAACTTTTCGCCTGAACTGTCAGAAACGAAACAAAAATGCCATATGTAACCTTCTCCGAGAAAAGGGACATAGTGTGGGAAAATCAAGTTTTTCTTCACCCTTTTAGGAGCCAGAATCCACTCTTAAGTCCACATAGGCTACACAAAATCTGTCTAATTACACAGGAAAGGCAACACTGCATACAGAGTTTTCTGCCATGCCTTAGGCGAAGTCATAAAGGGTGCACACGGATGACAATATAGAACTGGTACAGAGGAGTATTCGGGAATATGAAGAAACATCAACCAGGAGACGTTGGACACAACTTGACCTCTCACGAGCATCGCTGCAGCGAATTTTGCACACAATACAAGATTCAGCTTGTCCTAGAATTCAAACCGACAGATTACCAGCAACGACTTGATTATGCGGTTTTTTTCCGGCAAAAAGCAGTAGAAAATTATAGTTTATAAGCAAAACTGCAGGATATGGGCTTAGGAAAATCCAAAAGTAGTTCAACAGCGAGAATTACAGCCAAAGTGTTCGGTTTGCTGCGGTGTTTCTTCGGAAAGGATAATTGGCCTTATTTTTTGAAAATAAACACGGGGTCGCCGTTCCCGTCAATGATGTCAGATATCGGACAATGTTGGAAAATTTTTTAAGGCCATCCGTGGAAAAACCATCCGCAAGAATGTTTCCAACAAGATGGAGCCACACCGCACACTGGCTCTTTTACGGGACATCTTTGGTGAACGAATTATTTCGCGTACAAGTGATTTAATTGGCCTCTGCGTTCATCGGATGTAACCGCCCCAGACTGTTTTCTTTGGGGTTATTTGATAGGAAAAGTCTACAATAATAAGCCTAGAACCATCCAGCAACTAAAAAGCAACATACGCGACGAAATAAACAACATAACACCTGAAGTTTTGCGAAAGGTTATGGAAAATGTGTTGAAAGAGCACAAATTTGCGAAGCAAAAAATGGTCACCACTTGCGAAATATTATTTTCGTTAGTTATGGGCCACCCTGTAATTTTATTTAAAACGATTTTTTTTGTCAACAAGTGTAATTAATAAAACTTTGTGCTTAAACATTTAATAAAGTTTTTTTTTTAAATTTTATTTAGCGCTTTTTGATTGGTGACACGGCGCTTTTTTAATACAAATAGTTAACAACCCTGAAGACAGGCGTCAATCTGGTATTTTTTTAAAATTCGGCTCTTTTGTGTTGTAAACGAAAATTACTGAATTTAATAAAATAATTGAAAATTCATTTGTTTTTACGGAACATGGGGTTGAATTTTTGACAATAAAAATTAAATGAACTTTTCGTTAAAAATAAATGGAAAATAAGAAGACCGGGTTTAAACTGAACTTTCATTTATTTTATATTACAATTTCAGTAAATTTTACTTTCAAAATATTGGGAGTGTATGTTCAAATATGGACCGATTCCAATAATATTTGGTAGGATGATAAAGGTTGCAATAAGATATTTTTGGGTCAACTTTAATGTAAAACCGAATATAATAAGATGGCATGGCACAATATTATATTCCGTAAACATTTTTCCATGGGGGTTATGTGAAATTATGGACCGATTCTTACAATTTATAATACGCACCATTTTTGTTCAGCATAAACGCATAATATCCTCACTAGCTTTGGTGGTGTTTGTGGAAAAACAAATCTTTTAAATTATTAAAATCTTTCTGTTTTAGAACCCATACTACCGTGAGTGAAGAGGTTATTATGCGATTGTACTGATAGAAGTTACAGATACAAATATTGTTTCTAGACTCCCCCCCCCCCCCTTTTGATGACCCAATCGACTAACTCCGCTTGACTGTCTGGTATTCACAACATAAATACCTACACACATATCTAAAATTGTATACCCTCGATACTGCAATATCCCCAATATGTTAACCTCAGGATTAAAATCATTTTTTATACCCGCACCACAATAGTGGAGAGGGTATTACGCATTTGTGCTTATGTCTGTACCGCCTTAAAATAGTGGTCCTAGACCCACCTTAAAGTATACCGATCTACTCAGAATCACTTTCTAAGTCGAACTAACGATGTCCGTCCGGCTGGCTGGCAGGCTAGCTGGCTGTCCATGTAACCTTGTGCGCAAAATACATGTCGCAATTTTGGAGATAATTTGATAAAATTTGGCTTATAGGTTCTTATTGGCACAAGGACCAAGCGTATCGAAAATGGGCCGAAGCGTAGGATCACGAGGGGAGATAGGGGCAATTTATGCCTCTTAGAAACTGTCAAACCGATTTTAATGAAATTTAAAACACAGATAGATCCGTATTTTTATGGACACATGAGCATGATTCTCCATGGGTCCCGACTAGTGTGCACTCTCGTTAATGGGTTTTTAAATACTGTGGTGTAGGGTATCATTTAGTCAGGCTTGACTGAGAAAAAATAAAAAAATACAGTTCAGTCGCCGAAAGTAAATTTTGTCAAGTTTCTTTTTTATTTTTAAATAACATAAACTGTAGATGATATACATATGTATTCTGTTCAGCGTTCTCATTTTCAAGAAAATCCACAGGAGATTTTTTGGGAAAAAGGACTTTCTCGCTGAGGATTTTAGGGGATAATATATTGTTATAAATTAGATTTTTACAACGGCAAGCCCGATTTGGTCAAAATGTGGGTACAAATTTAAGTATTTTTTGCGGTTTAAACCTTTTTAAGAGCTTTGTGAAATAGTTTTAAATACGCTTTTTGTACCAACAAGCGTAACTTCTGTTGAACGAGTCTTTTTTCTATAATGAATACAACCAAAATCAATATATACGACAGAATGCAGTATGAGTTATTAGAAGCTCTTTTAAAAATAATTATACACTTTAAAATAATGCAGGTTTCTGTGACAAATTTATTCAACCATCTTAAATGCACTTTTTAAACAAACAACATGTAAAACAAATTTTCATTGGCTGATGAATCACAAGATTTTGATTCCCTAGTTTTTGAAATGATAAATATTGACGCATAATTATTTTTCTTTTGCGTTTTTACGTTTCCCTTGTAACATAGTACACATGTGTTTTAATAATATAACACAAACTGATTTATTTAAATAAATCAATGTATGCATAAAAATTTGCAGGGTAGTGTTCTGACCCGCATACATACACACAGAAAACAAATTGGTTCGGAAAAATTTATAGTTCTAACTGATTTTTAAATCTCTTGATTATTCTAACTGAAATATGATTCCTTCAATTCTTTTATTGTTTATTTATTTATTTCATCAAATTTAATATAAAAAGCCACTCTTGGCCAATTAAAATATATATTACAAAGCAGTTTGCCTGAATACAGTTATAAACTAACTAATAATACAAAAATTATAAAAAATATACATAATAAAATAGAAAAAAAAATTATTTTATTATTTTAATTAAATTATTCATAAAAACGGTTTAGTTTTTTTCGGTTCCTTAACCAATAAAAAAGAAAAAACACAGAAAACAAAAGATCCCAGCAGTGGAGTGTTGCCAATTTAGCCATTTAGTGGCTAGATTTAGCCATTTTTCACCCTGTTTAGCCATTAAAAAATGCATTTAGCCATTACCCATTTTTTTTAGACATTTTTCAACTGGTTTAGCCATAAAATTTTTCTTGCCGTTTTTCTTTTAAAAGAATAATTTTTATTTTATTATAAAAATATATAAAAGCAAAATAAACATTTTAAATAATTAAAACGGCTTTAATTTAAATCACAACTTTAACAAATGTTGAAAATCGCTATAAACGATGATGATGAAACATCTTTCAAAATAACGGAACAGTATTCCAATATTAAATTTATAAAACGGATCAACACCTTTTCACACTTGTCAACATTTAACATCAATATGCGAAGATGTTGGAAAATTTCCCATTGTTCTCCATTCTACATTTCCCAATTATTTTAGTGTTATCACTAGAAAAGTGGCATCACTGACAAAATGGCATTTCCCTACAGATAATATTGAACTACGTGGTACATTGCGACTTAAATGGACTACATACAACATGGTCCAATGTACTGTAGTATGGACCATGTTATAAGAAATTAACATGCAGTTCTGCCAACAACTGCACAATGTATACTTTTCTATAGTTTACAGTATTACACATTGGTGTCCATTATTATGTAATTGTTTATTTAAAAGTGAAGAGGAAAGTTTGTGAAATTTGTGAAAAAATGCCTGACATATGATAATATATTTTAGTTATAAGGTTTTTTTTCTAAAACGACACATTAATTAATTTAACTTAGGTTTTTTATAAGGATAATTTAAAAAAAATGGAACACTAATGTTTTTTTTAAATAAACATTTTTTTTCAAAATAATACTACATGAACTAAAGTCCTATATATATTATATGGGTGAGAAAGAGATTGTTTTTATTACTATTTTATTTTTAATAAACAAAACAAAAAGGGTAATCGTAAAGTTATTTTTAGTCTTTCATTCAGTAGTGGCATGAAGTAGTTTTCAAACTACCCTTTATGTTAACACCATACTGTAGTGACATGGAGTACTTTTAAAACTTACCCACTTTAGTACTCCATGGAGTAGTGTAGGGAATAGTTCGGTGGGTTATATGGTCTCCTCCTAGGACATCCTAATGTTAAATGGACCACCTTTTACCCATATATTTGGAGTAGTTTTAGAGACTCGTTATCTGCAGGGTTGGTTTGAAAGCAGCGTTGCCATTTCTCAATTTTTTTTTTTTGAAGCCTTATGTTACTTGATTTTTTTAATATTATTAAACAAAATGAGTTCTAAATACATTTTGGTGTAATCTTTTAAAATTTTGGCTCTTTTGTACGAAAAAAGTATTAAAAAAAAAAAAAGTTTTTTCTCAGAAATGGTGACATTTTTTATTGATAGTAGATGTTAGATGTTTTAAGTGTGAACGCGTATTTCCCATTTTCAACATATTCCATTCGTTCCTCTAAAATGCATGCAAGTGTATAAAGGATATAAAACATATGAGTTTTCGGTGTACGTTTTAAGTACTTATTGTTCTTCATTTGCTGTGTACTATTCACGCTTGTCAAATTTTTTTGAGCTCGATCTCCAAACCGGATACCAGAAATCGCCAAACGTCATCGATTCGTAATCGATTTTATTACAAGTGTTTTGACATCCATACATACGAGTTTGTTTTAATTTATTGAATAAACTAAACCATTTTTGAGTTAAGCGAAATTATGTTGTGCAACCTCCTCCATTTTCAAAATAACTGTATATCTCGAAAACAAGAGCTACAAACGGTTAGCACCACTGGATTAAGCGTTCCCGAATAAGGGTAAAACGCCAGGTTCCCATCTTATCACAAAAAAGTATTAATTTCTAGCACAGTAAAAATTTAAATTCTGGAAAATTTACAAAACCGTTAAAATTAATTTGTATTTAAAGTTTACCCTTATCAAACATATGTATCTTTAATTTTGAACGTATTCAAATGTTGTTTTAAATTTATTTAACATTGACATTATTGGTCTTTTATTTTCTAAAAAGTAATAATGCATTATAATTTTTTTTTCTCATTATTTATTTATTGAATCTTCATATATTAAATATGAACTAACAATAATTAATCAAATCTTATCCTAATTCTTTATTTATGTCCTGCCAATGCCAGACAAAAATGTTCTTCATCACGGGTTCTGTTCACATATATAGGTGCTTATCGCTCATCTAGTTGGGTAAGTGCTGCAGTGTCTCTTCTTCTTAAGCGAGTGTGGCCGCCATGATTTAAAATATTTCGAGCTAGTGGATTTGGTTGTTGTTCAAGCATTTTTAAATATTTTACTGCATATTTTGTAATCATAGTTTTTACTAATGGCACGTTGAGATCCTTATGAATGTTTGAGTTTTTAACATACAAGGGAGCGGCTGTGAAGTTTATTTTGGCACATTTGAATTTTGTCGATATTAGAGGCCGAGGCGGTGCCCCATAGTTGTATGCGTCTGTCCTTTTTATGCATCTGACAAAAAAGTACAATCAGCGTAATTGTATGTGACAAGATACACACCAAAATGCATCGACGTATCTATGCATCAAAGTAGGTTGAAAAAATGTCAGCTGTTTTTGATAGCCATGGATGAGATTTATTTTCAATGTTATCGATAAATATGTTGGTGTGGTGGATTTCTTTTTACAATTTTTTTGTATAAAAATAAGTTTTTAATAAAAAAAAGCTATCGTTAAAAAGGTTACAATAACTTTCAAGAAAAAAATACTTAAAAATTAATTTTAAATACAACTTTTTTATTTTGTATTCTATTTACCGTTTTGTATTCTATTTATCGATTACTTTTAAGTAGGTACAGAGTGCCATCTCTGTTGTGTTTATTATTATTTTAAAAAACAAGTGCTATGGTGGAGAAGCTTATAAATGCTATGAAAAATCACGAATATTTGTACAATAAAAGCTTACTCCTCTATAGAATTCTACAAGTAAAGAATTAAATTTGCCAGGTATGTTCTTGTGTATGCGCAGTACGTATGAATGTATGTATATAGTACTAATGTATTTTGGGTTATAGAGAAAGCTTGCCCAGCACGGTGGAGATCTTTGAGAGATAAATTTGTAAAAAAATTTGCTGAGAGTCATCATGCTTCTAGAAGTGGAGCAATGGCAATATCAAGAGCAAATGGAGTTTCTGCGCTAACATGTAAAACCAAGAAAGTGAGATATTTTTGTGCAAAAACTAATTTATTTTATTATGCGGTTGCAGGACATTTACAAGTTTAACTTAACCTAAGAACTCAGAACTATTTGAAAATAACCTCAGCCAAAGTATTGAGAGTTTAATAGAGGTAAGAAAATACTATGTGAAATGCAAAATATCGTGCCATCGAAAAAATTAAATTAACTGTCTGTTTTTAGAACAATAGTGCTAAGTTGTAAATAGTAGCAGAAAAAGACCAAGGCGAGAGTGTAATAGTGACGCCTTTACAGATTTTTTAAGCAAAATGTCAAAAATTGCTGAAACTCGATTTGCTATCCAAAAAGAGAGTGGCGCGCATGATGGGTTTTATGCAATGGTTAGCGAAATTTTCGGAAAGTTAACAAATTATGAGGTACAGGATGCAAAAAAATTTTTTTTAATTATTTGCGCGATCAAGTGGCAAAAAAATGTTGATATAAGTTATTAAAAACCTAAGGTTAAGGTTATTTTCACAATATTTTAAAAAATGAAAAAGAACTAAAATTTTTTTATTTTCTCCTTATTTTTTTATGTAAACTTTAATAAATATGTACCTTTAAAATAATAATTAAAAGACTGAATTGAATTTAATAAAAATAATACTTTAATTTCAAACTGAAGAAAATTTCTTGCTTTTTTTGATTTCTAGCACACCCCTGATCATTTTAAAGGTATTTGTGTGTAGATATGCGCAATATAAAATTTTTTAGAATTAAATTGTTTAAAAAGCGTTTTAATTTATCTTGCAAACACAGGTACACACATGTATAAACGGTTATTGAAAATTCCAATGCTTTTTGTTGTTCATTTAAAATGTTTTAATTGTTATGATTTTAAAACTAAATAAAGGTAACGAATAAAAGGATTTTTTAATGGAAAAATCTAAACTATGTAGGAATAAAAATTTATTTTTACAGCAAATATCAATTGGTCGAATATCGGCGAACCTAGTAATAATTAAAATACTGAGTTTAATAAATATAAAATTTTAATGAGAAGCTGCAGAAAATTTCAGATTTAATATTTTAAATTTCAAAAGATTTTGTTATTCGTGCTAAATTCCCAGTTTTTATTATTGATAAAAACACTTGAAATTTATTGTTGATGGGATAAGCTATTCCTATGCGCATTTCACTGGTTGCTTAGGCCAGATCATCAGGAAACTTCATCCATAAAGATTTTAGAAAAACTAAAGATATTAAACCAAGTAAAAATGTTAAACGTATAAGACTTATAGCAACAGTTCCACTTGTAATAATATCAAAGCTTAAACAAAACAACATCAACAATAAACAGTGCGTTCATCTCGTCTTACATTCCCCGCTACAATTAGTTGAAATTCTCTCAACATTAATTGTAGTTGTAAGTAGGTTAAGAAAAACAAAATAAAAAACAACAACAACTTACAAAAGATGTTGTCAATTAAGTGTTTTTTAGGCCGTGCACCCGCCTGTTTATTATCAAAAAGTAATTTCAATTTTTGGGAATACAAAATTTAAATTTCAAAAGATTTTGTTATTCGTGCTAAATTCCCAGTTTTTATTATTGATAAAAACACTTGAAATTTATTGTTGATGGGATAAGCTATTCCTATGCGCATTTCACTGGTTGCTTAGGCCAGATCATCAGGAAACTTCATCCACAATTAATGTTGAGAGAATTTCAACTAATTGTAGCGGGGAATGTAAGACGAGATGAACGAAATGTTTATTGTTGATGTTGTTTTGTTTAAGCTTTGATATTATTACAAGTGGAACTGTTGCTATAAGTCTTATACGTTTAACATTTTTACTTGGTTTAATATCTTTAGTTTTTCTAAAATCTTTATGGATGAAGTTTCCTGATGATCTGGCCTAAGCAACCAGTGAAATGCGCATAGGAATAGCTTATCCCATCAACAATAAATTTCAAGTGTTTTTATCAATAATAAAAACTGGGAATTTAGCACGAATAACAAAATCTTTTGAAATTTAAATTTTGTATTCCCAAAAATTGAAATTACTTTTTGATAATAAACAGGCGGGTGCACGGCCTAAAAAACACTTAATTGACAACATCTTTTGTAAGTTGTTGTTGTTTTTTATTTTGTTTTTCTTAACCTACTTACAACTACAATTAATGTTGAGAGAATTTCAACTAATTGTAGCGGGGAATGTAAGACGAGATGAACGCACTGTTTATTGTTGATGTTGTTTTGTTTAAGCTTTGATATTATTACAAGTGGAACTGTTGCTATAAGTCTTATACGTTTAACATTTTTACTTGGTTTAATATCTTTAGTTTTTCTAAAATCTTTATGGATGAAGTTTCCTGATGATCTGGCCTAAGCAACCAGTGAAATGCGCATAGGAATAGCTTATCCCATCAACAATAAATTTCAAGTGTTTTTATCAATAATAAAAACTGGGAATTTAGCACGAATAACAAAATCTTTTGAAATTTAAATTTTGTATTCCCAAAAATTGAAATTACTTTTTGATTTAATATTTTATTTATAAAAAGGTAGTCACATAAAATGTCCCTTTGCTTAAATGCATTTCTGGCCAAGTTGTGGAAAAAAATTTTGGATTTTTTTTGTAATGGCTGTATATCTCCTTCTACATCTGAACCGTTTTGCTCTCGGTCTACAAATTCTGGTGGGCAATAATTTCCATCGTGCATCTTTAAGAAATTGTGAAGCAAAACTGTGGCACAAACAACTTTTTCTGCGGAATCCCGGGCCATATTCAGAGTTCCACGCAGTATTCTCCACCGTGCTGTAAATATACCAAAAGCATTCTATATAGTTCTACGTGCTCTGGATAACCTTTTATTAAAGTTTTGCTATTTTTCACCTAACAACAGTCTGGGATATGGCCTCATAAGGAAAGGCAGCATCGCCAACCAAATAATGCGGGAACATGACGTCACTATTTGGCAATGTAGTGTCTGCTGGTAAATTAAGATTTTCTGCTTTCAATAACCTTCCAAATTGAGAATGGCTTAGAACGCCGCCATCGCTTTGACTACCATAACCACCTATATCGATAACAGTAAATGTGTAATTTGCATCGCAAAGTCCCATTAGTACAATGCTATATGTGCCTAAAAAGTTGCGGAAACAGGTAAGCTAAAAATCAATTAGTAGAATATTTTTAAAACATACCTTTATAATTATAGTAATTTTAGCCCGAATGAGGTGGGCATGTAATGGCGACATTCTTTCCGTCAATGGCTCCAGCACAATTCGGCAAATCCCACATATTCTTAAAATCCTCTGCTATTCGTTTCCATTCATACGTGTTTTGCAAAGACAAGTAAATGCCACTTAATTGCTTCCATACTATCCGTCTTACCACGGTTACCGACATTTTAAAAGCAAGCGAGAGATACTGCCTAATAGTGCCATGCGTTAAGTAGCTGTTACAAAAAAACTGTTTGCTTAATTCAATATGGTACAAACTCAATTTTGAATTTACGTTAACGTTAAGATGAGCCGGCAATCTGCTGGAATTGCTCTTGCTGAGTTCGTCTCAAGGTTTTCTAATAATGTTGAATAAGTAGTCGAAGACGTCTGGAGACATTCTAGTCGCTATACGAAACTGCTCATGGTCACTGGTTTTCAAGTCGCTGCAAAATACAAGGAACGCGTCCAAAATCGTCTCGTGTTATTTTCAAGTTTTTCCTAGGCCCTTATAGCACAAAATATTATATGTACATATATGTACATATATATGTAAGTTCAATAAATTCCATAAATTCTTTTAAAATTTTAATTTCACTTTCCATTTTGACAAAATTGTTTTAATTTGATAACAATATCAACATAACAGCTGATCAGAAAAAAATAATATGGCGCATAAAACGCATTACATGTAACTTGAATTTAGAAACGCATAAAATGCACAAAAATTATCATACGCATGAACGCATGGTGTGGACCTTCAGCTTAATCCTTTTGTGTATACAATGTAGTAGTTTTAAGACTACTACTTTGTTATCCAAAGCTGTGTTATATGGTCCTGCCCTAGGACGTCGTAATGTTAAATAGACCATGTTTTTCCATACGTTTGGGTTACTTTTGGAGTAGTCCTAGTCCCTTGTGGGCTACATTTTGACTAAGCTGCATTGTACGATTTTTTGTGCAGATAAATAAATAATGCAGTTATCTTAAATGTATTTAACTGCTTCAATGTGCAGGTTTGCAATTGTGGTTACCTGCATAAAAGTGCAGCTAAAGTAAAGTGTTTGAAAAAAGAATAAAAACGTTTTTATTAATAAATTGTAGTCATTTGTTATGCATTTTTATAATGATCGAAATAACCAAATTGGTAACAATAAAGTGGGGAACAGAATAGTCGCTGTAGTACAAAGTTAAGAAGAGCGCTGCAAGCTGTCAAAGGCTTAAAACGGCAGTTTTAAAGTAATGTCAACAGAAAATGTAGTTGTAGTAGTCATTGCAGTCACTGCAAATATTATTGGAGCACCTGGTCCAATTTAATGGACTGGTCCGATGTAATGCAAGCATGGACCATGTCATTGTTAAATAGTGTTTGTAGTGAGACGACATGTCTTCGTTTTTTAACGACATGTTTTCGTTTTTAAACGAAGTTAAAACAAACCCTCTTGTGTATACAATGGAGTAGTTTTAAAACTACTCCGTTGTAGTCCAAAGATGGGTTATATGGTCCTGCCCTAGGACATCGTAATGTTAAATAGACCATGGGTTTTCCATACGTTTGGGTTACTTTTGGAATAGTCCTAGTCCCTTGTGGGCTACTCTTTACACGCGTGTTTGGACGGGTCCTATTATTTGCAGGGGTCGAAGCATTCGTCAGCTTCTAATACTACTATAACTACTTTGTTCTGTTCCAGGCTTAAGATTTAATATTCCTTTCATATGAGGGGTATAGATGCAAAGACTGCAATGTCCACATTTATAGTTTTCGTAATAAATAGTAAAAACCTCTAGCTCAAAGTATATTCATATTTATGTATTGTATATCATGCTATTCAGTAAATAAGAATATGATGAAGATATGACGCAAGTTTCAACCAAATCGATATAGCGGTTTGCTGGCAATTATAATAATAAAATTAGAGATTGCTGTGTTTGCTCTAATCAAATGAATTAATCGAATATGGATTTTGTATTCTTTGATTTGATCTGAGATAAATAATACAGTTTTGTGTTTTGTGTTAAGGTATTTTCTTATAGCATGGACATTGTACTTAAAAAAATCAATCGTATTTAGAACATTTTTAGCAAAGTGTTGTATGCATTTATTTTACATACTTAACTTTGTATCTATGCATTCCTAGTCAAACGAGAAAAAATAGTCAGTTGTCGTAATACCACCGCCTGGTTAGCAATTGGACTTAATACATACATACATACCTATTTATTTTTTCTAAATTCCTTTCCTTTTTTCTTGATTGATTTGGAGGAACTTCATAACAACTCAGCTCCATAATTACGACTAATGACAAAGTTATACAATTAACAATAAAAGTAACTGTTTCATATAAATAATAAACTGTTATTTTTTTTAGACGTTTATTTAACAGATTCATTTATTCTTAAAATTAAATAAACAAACAGTAAGTATATCTAAATTTTTTTTCCTTTATACACTGTCCCATATTCGGGCTCTCTAGTATACTAAATATTAAAATATGTGTATTTATGACATAAATTTTAATTTTTTTTATACAATATTTACATTTGTATATACATATCACTTATTGAATGTAAAGGAAAAATAAGCAAAAAACCTTACTTACCCTAGGTCTACACTAAAGATAATTATCTCAGCACGTCGGCAGAATAACAGAGCAATATTTCTTATTGCTCAGCTTATGTTAAAAGCATGTAAAAAATGGCGGTATCTTACAAGAATTATTATTATTAATATAAATTCTTTCTTATATGACTTTATTATTTAAATTTATATTAATTTGTTTAAGCGTGAGGTCATTTTTAATGTAAAATTATTATTTTTATATAAAACAGAACTCGAACTTAAACAAATTAATATTAATTTTAACAATAAAGATCGAATAAGGAAACACTTATAATTTTTGCAATTTTATTTTAGTGTTTATTTAATTTTTTAATTTAATTATTTTACTACAATTATAATTTGCTTGTTAACAACAATCAATATTCCTATCAAAACTTTGATCGGATTGGCAACAAACGGCGCCCACGCTTATGCCTGTTCATCGATTTCGAACGAAGAGTTCGTTCGCTTAAATTATATGTCAAACAAAAACAATATTGTATAATTTGTTTTCGTTTTAAATGTAACTTAAGCGATCGATGTCTTTGTTCAGAAATAGATGAACAGGTAGTTGATCTTACTTAGCAATGCAAAAAATGTTCTTTGTGGTAATATTTAAAGTTTTCTCACAAAGTCCTAAAAGAATAACATAAATAAAAGAATTTCAGAAATTTTTTTCTTATACAAGATGGACTTCTTTAAGGAAGATGTTGTACGAATCATAGAACAGTAGGATACTTTGATACTGTATTTTGAATCATGTTTTTATAAAGTCATTGGTCAAAGTCAAAAAACTTGCAGAAATTATCGCTGTATTGGAGCTCAGCCTATGTCTTATAAAGTTTAATACTTTTTTTTTAAAAACTGTAGAATCTTAAGTGAATGAATTTTGATTCATATTTTATTATTGGTCTATATGTGTTATTGCAAACGTCCAACGAATTATTTTAATTTGTAAGCGTTATTAAACGAATTTTTATATACATTTTGTTAAAGTTAAACGTGACCAGCAAATAAATTTTGAATTAAATAATACGTGTAGGACGTCAAATATTTAATAGGTGTGAACATAGCCTTCCTTTTTTGTTTTTACTATAATTGCATATTACAAAAAAAAAATAATATGTAGATTTATAGCTTTATTCAATAAAAATTATACTTTATATCAAAAATACATATACATTCATATCGTCACATAAAATGCAAAAGGGCCTACATATCTACATTTAAAAAAATTTGAGGAGAGATAAAAACTTAATAAAAAGGCAGCTTTTGTGATTATAACGACGGGATTTTCTGGTTAATATCGTTAGCACATTCCGCATGATTGACACTACCCTAAAAAAATGTTTTTGTAATCTCAATAGTTTGCTTTTCATTAAACTTGGTATCGCTAGTTTTTTTATAAAATTATGATATGCCCTTTAGCATTTTTATGACGATATAATTGTTTTTAAATATTTTAAGAATTTGGTCGGTATAAAAGGATTTTGGTAGGTGTTGTAAACAATTTTGGTCAGATCACCCTAATATCGCCGTCGTATATGGAAAAACTAAGAGTATTCGAGAGAAAATGCTTACGAGCGTGTACTCTCCAATTCAGATCTGCTTATAGTAACTATGTAAAATACGTTTCGAATAAAAAGCTTTATAATGTAGCAAATAAACTGTTATTTTTTTAATTTCTTTTAGTTTTGTTTTGCAAAAAAGTAACATTGCAAAAATTCTTAATTTTTGAACATACTTTTTTATGGGATAAAAGTGTTTCTGGTATTGTAAAATTCACTAATTGGAAGCATTTATTAAATACAACTAAAGGCCTCGTTACTCTTACGTAAACGTATACGTTGCTAATCAGCACGAATAACAAAAACTTTTGAAATTAAAAATTTTGTATTCCCAAAAATTGAAATTACTTTTTGATAATAAACAGGCAGGTGCACGGCCTAAAAAACACTTAATTGACAACATCTTTTGTAAGTTGTTGTTGTTTTTATTTTGTTTTTCTTAACCTACTTACAACTACAATTAATGTTGAGAGAATTTCAACTAATTGTAGCGGGGAATGTAAGATGAGATAAAGCCACTGTTTATTGTTGATGTTGTTTTGTTTTGTTTAAGCTTTGATATTATTACAAGTAGAACTGTTGCTATAAGTCTTATACGTTTAACATTTTTATTTGGTTTAATATCTTTAGTTTTTCTAAAATCTTTATGGGTGAAGTTTCCTGATGATCTGGCCTAAGCAACCAGAGAAATGCGCATAGGAATAGCTTATCCCATCAACAATAAATTTCAAGTGTTTTTATCAAGAATAAAAACTGGGAATTGAGCACGAATAACAAAAACTTTTGAAATTAAAAATTTTGTATTCCCAAAAATTGAAATTACTTTTTGATAATAAACAGGCAGGTGCACGGCCTAAAAAACACTTAATTGACAACATCTTTTGTAAGTTGTTGTTGTTTTTATTTTGTTTTTCTTAACCTACTTACAACTACAATTAATGTTGAGAGAATTTCAACTAATTGTAGCGGGGAATGTAAGATGAGATAAAGCCACTGTTTATTGTTGATGTTGTTTTGTTTTGTTTAAGCTTTGATATTATTACAAGTAGAACTGTTGCTATAAGTCTTATACGTTTAACATTTTTATTTGGTTTAATATCTTTAGTTTTTCTAAAATCTTTATGGGTGCGGTTTCCTGATGATCTGGCCTAAGCAACCAGCGAAATGCGCATAGGAATAGCTTATCCCATCAACAATAAATTTCAAGTGTTTTTATCAAGAATAAAAACTGGGAATTGAGCACGAATAACAAAAACTTTTGAAATTAAAAATTTTGTATTCCCAAAAATTTAAATTAATTTTTTCATTTAACTAAATTTTTTTTTTTTTATTTTAAACAACCAATATAAAGTTATATGGTTAATTATTAAAAACATTTTTATATGCTTTAAAAGAATGTGTTCAGGGGCAAATGCAGATATTATCATTAAAAACTTATTAAATTACTGAAACTAGTAGTTTTTTTGTTTAAACTAACAGCCGTACCTAAACAAGAGCGGAAGGCGGAACGTTTTCTTCCGCTAAGCTTTTACGCTGATATGCCATACCTAAACAAGAGCGTCAACGTTGTGCCACAAACAGTAGTGTTAACTTTCTTGTTTAATAAAACCCATACAATATAAATAAAAAGAAGAGAAAACCCCGCTAGATTGACAAAAAATAGCTAAATTGTCATTATTTATTATTAATAGCGGCCAACTTCACTATTAAACGCGCTGTCAAAATCGGATTTTCCAATTGTAAAGCGTTGACGCCGCGCTATGTAGGGATGCTTCATACAAATTGTATGGGCATGAGAATTTTTGACAGCTAGAAAACGCTTTCCGCTCTTGTTTAGGTATGGCTGTTACGAATTATTGTTCAAAAATATTGAAAAATATAGAATAAACAAATCATAATAATAGTGATGTTAATAAAAAGTAAACAAACTTTTTATTCGAATACTTTCTTATCGTATATTTAAAAAAAAGTTCAAACAAAAGTGTTTATGATACCTTTCTGCAAGATTTTGTTATGAAACTAAAATAAAATGTCGTTTTATTTGATAAGAATAATTTTTAAGTTCTACAATTAAAAAATAACTATAAAAAACAATTTATATAGGATATCATGTGAACCTAATAGAATTTTCATGCATCACTAGCAATAAAATGACAGTAAAATATAAAGAAAGTTGCCATACTTAAACACAAAAACGCCACAAACTGTTAATAGTAATAAAACTGTTAATGTACTTTTATGAATACAAATTTTTATAGGAGGTTTATTAGACAAAAAGCGTTTGATAGTTATTACATCCTATAAGCTTAAAATAAGAACTTTTTATGAATATGGCTGTTAATTTATAGCTGTAAACACATGAGCCAAAACATAAAACAGCTGATTAGGTTATTTATTTTATTATAAAATAATTATTTGCATACATTTTGGACAATGCAAATAGAAAAAGATATCGGTATGTATTGGCGATTTTAAACAAGAATGTTAGCAACAAGACTGTGAGCAAAATCAAAACAAATAATAATTTACATACATACATATGAACGAGTACACGCATACACCTCAATAACATATGATACGTTTACGTTTTTGTAGTAACCATACAGCCAGCAAAATAATCCGACGTCGTTCAGATATCTGAGAGAAACGTCGGCAAAAAAGTCGGAATCGTATACAAATTCTGTCAGATTTCTGACCTCAGAAACGTATGAAGTGGTTGACACGAATTCTGACAGACATGTCGTGGGAAATTTTGGTTTTTTGTCGGTATTTCTGATAGATATCTAACAGAAATCTAATGAAAAAGGCATGGGAAGTTCTGATGTGTTAGCCGAGATTTTTTTATACCCTTCGCCGAAGGGTCATTCCGTTTGTATGCTCCACAATATGGATCTTACACCCTATAAAGTATATATATTCTGGGTCCTTATGAAAAGCGAAGTTCAAATCCGGTTGTCCGTCTGTCCGTGTGTATGTTGAAATGGGTTTTCCGAAAACCCCAGAAATGATGGGGACTAGGTTGATGTATATTTATGTCACATATACTCCGTTTAAGTTTGCTATTAAAATTCAGCCAGATCGGTCCAAAAATGAAGGAGATATGAGCAAAAAACCACGACTACCTCTAAATTTTTCCAAAAATCCCTTGTTGTTGTTGTATTTTTTTTATTTCTGTATATCTTGAGAACGCCAGATATGACTTATATATCAAAATATCGGAAATTGTTAGCAGAACATATTTTATAAAAAACTCGGGAAAATCGGTTCAGATACAAAAAAGTTATGACCAAAATTAAATTTTTTTTTTAAATACCCACTTTCGGGAACCATAGATCTCCCCGAGTCCAAGCTTTATAACTAAAGTAAATGGCTAATTTCTTCTTCAACACGTCGGTATATAAATCTGCAAAACCGGTTAAAAAATGGCTGAGTTATAACCGAAAAACTGAATCCCCAAAAATTACTCTTTTTATACCCTACACCGAAGGTAAGAGGGTATATATAACTTTGTCATTCCGTTTGTATGTTCCACAATATGGATCCTACACCCTATAAAGTATATATATTCTGGGTCCTTATGAAAAGCGAAGTTCAAATCCGGTTGTCCGTCTGTCCGTGTGTATGTTGAAATGGGTTTTCCGAAAACCCCAGAAATGATGGGGACTAGGTTGATGTATATTTATGTCACATATACTCCGTTTAAGCTTGCTATTGAAATTCAGCCAGATCGGTCCAAAAATGACGGAGATATGAGCAAAAAACCACGACTACCTCTAAACTTTTCCAAAAATCCCTTGTTGTTGTTGTATTTTTTTTATTTCTGTATATCTTGAGAACGGCAAGAGCCAAAGTTTCCAAATATGGTACACACAATTAGGTTGCCAATACACACCATCCTACAAAATGTGGGCGGGATTGAAGAAGTGGGCGTGGTACCTCCCGTACAAAAAAATTAAAATTTGTATAAAAACCTAAATTTTAGGGCTGCTATATGTCCTATGAATATGACTTATATATCAAAATATCGGAAATTTTTAGTAGAACATATTTTATAAAAAACTCGGGAAAATCGGTTCAGATACAAAAAAGTTATGACCAAAATTAATTTTTTTTTTTTAAATACCCACTTTCGGGATCCATAGATCTCCCCGAGTCCAAGCTTTGTGACTAAAGTAAATGGTAAATTTATATAAATCTGCAAAATCGGTTAAAAAATGGCTGAGTTATAACCGAAATACTGAATCCCCAAAAATTACTCTTTTTTATAATTAACTTTGTTAAAATATATATATACAAGTTTATATAAATGTTTATATACGAATATAACTTAAGTAAATGGTAAAATTCTTCCTTAACACGTCGGTATATAAAACTATCAAATCGGTTAGATAATAAATACTCAAAAAATGGGCTAAAAAACATCAAAATTTTTATAAAAACCTAAATTTTAGGGCTGCCATATGTCCTATGGATATGACTTATATACCAAAATGTCGGAAATTTGTATGAGTTTTAACCGAAATACTGGGGTCTAATCACCGCATACGATATCGAGCAAAATTCATCGAAATTATTTATTTTGGTATCTTGAAACTCGATATCGAATGAAATGTATTGAATTTGAAATAATAGCCTTCGACATCGAGTAACTCGACATTTATCGAGTTTTCATTCGATACGCCAGTGTCCATCGTATGCAAAAAAATTCAATAGTTTATTCGATACGATAGTATCAAATGCGGTGATTAGACCCCTGAATTCCCGAAAATTACTCTTTTTATACCCTTCCCGGAAGGTAAAAAAGGTATATATAACTGTAATTTCTACAATATTGATCCTACACCCTATAAAGTATATATATTCTGGGCACTTATGAAAAGCGAAGTTCAAAACCGGTTGTCTCTTATTTAAAAAAATAAAATTTTATTTAGTTTTTGTCTAATTGCTATGTATTCTGCTCGCACAATGGTGAAGGGTATATAAGATTCGGCACAGCCGAATATAGCACTCTTACTTGTTTGCTTTCGAACTGATAGCTGAAAGAAATAATTTTATTGCAAAATATGTACATAATTATAAATTTTACATTTACGTACACACAGAAAACAAATTGGTTGGAAAACGATTGCAGTAATAAAATATTGATCAAGAAATATAATTTATTATTGCAACTATTAAAAATGTATAGTTCTAACTGATTTTTAATTCTCTTGATTATTAAAACGTTATTCTAACTGAAATATAATTCCTTCAATTCTTTTATAAGCTATGATAACTAATTTAATTTAGTTCTAAAAATTAGTACCTACAAATGGTTAGAATCACAACCGAATTTAATAGAGAGCAATACTGAATATTGGTCTTTACAATTAATAATTTGCTTTCATCAATAAATTTTGTAATATAAATATTTATTCATTTAATGCAGCTAATTATCTGGTATAGTTTTAATTCGAGTACAACAAATGAAAACATAATTATTTGGTATTCACAACCAAAAAAAAGCTATGTGTCCCAATTGTTTACTAAATTTTCTCTCAAAGCATTAAATATATTAAATTAATTTTATTTTTATATTAAAATAAATAAGTTTGCGTTCAAAAACGGGAAATGTGCAAAAACTTAATTAATAGGGGTAAGTAATTTACTTTTTTTTTATAATTATGTTAGGCACGTACATATGTATGTATTATATTTCTTATAAATACATACATACATATATGTACCCAACTAGCATTTTCAATCGAAAGAATCTACTGGGAATCTCATGAAGAGCATTAATCGTCGACAAGCGCAATTTTTAATAGTAAAAGATTCCTCGCATGGGAGAAACTGTTACACAAGCTGATGCCTCTGCGAGATACTTCTACAACACAGCGAAAGACGCTTATATCACAGTGCAAAAAAATTCGGTTCATTGCCGCTTGCCTCAACACTTGCAACGCAAAATGAAACTAGAATACCGGTAGAGCAAATGGCGATTCTTTTCTAAGGATATATTAACCCTCTAACACTCATTTTAAGGTGTAATTTTTGACCTTTTTTTAACTTCTCAACAAAACTATACTAAAACGGCACTTTAGAGGCTTAAAAAGTTCCATGAATATTGTCTGCATCAAATTTTACTAGTGGTTTTCTAAAACCAAAAAATCGTGTAAAACGGGTTTTCAAAAAATTAAAATAAATCCAAGGCCCGGAATTTCGAAAATCCGTTTTACATACATTGCACGATTTTTCGGTCTTTTATTACCCCCAATAAAATTTGATGCAGAAAAAACTCGTGGAACATTTTAACCCTCTAAAGTGCAATTTTAGTATACTTTTGCGGTGAAGTTAGAAAATGGACAAAAATTACCCCTTAAAATTAGTTTTAGAGGGTTAATATTTTCTAAGAAGAGAATCGCCATACAATTCTACTGAAGACAACTGAAATAGTCTTTTAGCTCAGAAGTACATTTACTATATTTTTTTTTGACTTGTACCAAGCAGCTTTTCAAGAAACTCAAAAATTGCAACGCCGAAATTTCGAAAATCCGTTTTACATACATTGCACGATATTTCGAGAACCCAAGCTAACTTTTCATAACCCTGTGGCAGATTTGCTCTACCAATATTCTAGTTTCATTTCGCGTTGCAAGTATTGAGGCTGTTTTTTTTTTTGTTGCAAAGTGTATTGATCGTAGACGAATTCGTTTGAGATTTCTGTAAAGATTTTCTAATTAGGCTTTCAGAAAGCACATCAAGAATCTTATAAGACTCTTGTAGGAATTCCCTTACAACTTGTGCAATGCTTACACATATAACTGAGCCACCTAAGCAAGAGCATCAATCAACACTGTTGCCAATTTGACGGGTTAACGTCGATTCTAGCAGTTTTTACGTGTCCATCGAGGTAAAATTTCCGTTTTGGCGGTTAGCGGGAAATCTAGCGGTTTTTTAATATCATTAGAAAATAAAATTTTTGTTCTAGGCATTTGAAAATTACAGTTTTTTTCTCAAAATAAAAGATTTAAAATATTTGTTTGCAATTAAATTAATTAAGTGATAAGAAAAAATTGTTTTTGTGGAAATTAAATTTGTTTCCGCAATAAAAAATTGTACAACGTTTTAAGCAGATTTTATAAATTTTCTTATCAGGAAGTTAAATTGAAATAGATTAACATAACCGTGTTATTTCCAGCGAAATATTTGTCCAGCCAAAAAAAAACTAGACGTGATAGAAAAAAACTGAGAACGGACTTGAATTTATTTAAAATACTTTTTACGGCGGACCAGTGTTATCAACTTTTAACGATAAAAATATAATCTATAGTCAAAGCTAAAGTTAAAAGGGTGTTGTGTACAGCAAATCAATGTTTATATTTAAGCACTTAAGCAACCAAAAATTAAAAGTATTTTTTAATATCCCTTGGATAAAACTTTCACACAGTTGTCAAACCTAATGCCAAACAATGTACTCTAATTCGAGAATTCAAGAAATACTGTTTGTAATGCTTTAAAAAAACAACAAGAAAGCGCAATTTTGCGCCTTTGCCTCGGTTTATATAAGTTTGTTGTTTAGTATAAGCAAGCTTGTAACTAGATATGCCATTATTCGTATATGTATATTTTTGGTCTAAAATTTACCCAAACTATCTGTCTGTTCTGCGATTGCAAACGTAGACGTTCGCATAGAATTTTATGGAAAATATTTTAAAACTGAGTGTTTTTATATACGTTTTCTATGCGAACAATAACGTTCGAAATCGTTGAACAGGCAGTATATGAATGAATTTTATATGAATATCAACCTTTTGAACGTTTGCGGGGCTAAAATAGTCAGTGAAATTAAAAACCTTACAATATAATTTTAATTGAAAGACATAATACACCTTTAAAAAAGCATCCTTCACCTAGATTTGTCATATTATTTATATTTTAGCGATATTTTCAAAACATTTCAAGCTAAATAAAAAAATTTAGCGGTTTCTAGCGGTTTTTGAAGTACGATTTGAAAAATGTTGGCAACAATGAGCATCAAGCTTCTTTTTCATACAATTTATCCGAAACAAACCTTTAGATCAGGAATTCAACAACAATCCTGTTGGAAAATCTTGTTTGACAGATCCTTACGTCGGCTTGTTTAAATAAAATTGTATTTAATAGTGAATTTTCATGTTTTAAAAACGCTCTTATTTACGTAGCTCAGTAATTGTTATATGACTCATAAGGAGAGCCGCGAAAGGTTCATTCCAAGATTAAGTGATTTGCATATTAATTGACAGCTTCAATTACTGTTCGTATTGTAAAAACTACATTTAAATTATTCTGTTTTACTTCAGACACTAGAACAAGACGACATTGATGATAGAAATTGCATTGAATTGAAGCCAAAGATTGTTTTTGTTGGTACATTAACGGATAAGCTGTACACCTTTGGAAATCCGTTGGATGATGTGGAAAGCTGCATGTATGTGTTTGCATAAAATTAAATAAGGTGTAAACTATACATAAAATTATTAATAAATAAATATACTAACAAAAAATTGAGTTTATTGGAATTATTTTGATTTCCTATCTAATAAATCGGGAAAATGGTTTATTTAACCGTTTAAAAAGAAATATTGATAAAAACAATCAAATCTTTTGTTATGAACACCATTTATGTGTGTATTCGGTTGCATCTATCATATATTCGGGTGTAAGCATATTTTTGATTTCTAATAATCATACTAACAACTAACAATATCTGTTGTTATAACTGATAGTGTACTAAAATTCAAACGTTGCTATCAAAAATATTATGCTAAGCAACGAAATTATCAGTAATTGTAACCGAATTGTGTGATAGTACGTGCAACCGACGAAATTCGATTGGCGCCAAATTCGGTTGTGATCACGAATCTGTTTTCTCTGTGTACCTTTTTTTATGCTTTTTATCTTGAACAAATAAAATAAAATTAAAATTATTTCCAACAGAATGATAATTGTCATTATTTTAAAAAAATAATAAGTCTCGTTAGACAAATCTGAATGAATTCCGTCGGAATTCTGTAGGACATATCTGTACATAAATTCCCCCCGATATATCCATGCGAAATCGATCAGAAATCGACCAGACCGTAAGTATATTCAATGTCTGACAGAAATCTGAACGAAGTCTCTAAGAATGAAGTTAGACATTTGCACGAAATGTCTGATTCAGACAATGTCGAAGTATTTTGCTGGCTGGGTACCAACATTTCAAGTCGAACGCAACGTTTACGTATTCGCAACATTTACGTAAGGGTAACGAGGCCTTAAGAGGTATTATTAGTTACGTTTGTGAAAAAAGTGGACATTGCAGTCTTTGCATCTATACCCCTCATATAATCGTGTTAAAGTTGCTGTTACCACAAACCATATGCATAAATGTAGGTATATGAAAACAAATAAATTAATTATTATGGCGCATGTTCAAAAATCATAACTAAATTCGCAGCTTGCAAAACAGAAACTAAAAAATATTTAGTTCATAGATAGTTATAAATCGTATTCACAATTCATAACTAGCTAAACAACTGATTGAACAGATACAACAATGCATATTGACATGTAGAGAAAACCAAATGTCGATAATATTTTGACCGATATATTCTGTAGATAATAAGCCTTTTACTAACCTATTAAAAAAACTATTATTGTTCTTAACCTTCGCTTTCATGAAGAATTTTTTTACGTCAACACATGGTATCTACCCGGGTAGATATAAAAATATTTTCTTAATTTTATATGGGGAAAAATACAAACAATGTCAAACAAGGCAAAAATAAATATAACTAATAAATTACACTTGAGGTACTGCATTTGCTTTTTTCTACAAACTTTTTTTTTGAGTGCAGTTTACCTTGTTTTAATTTTATGTATAAAATTTTTAGAAAACCACGAATCATCAATGCAAATAATTGGACTAGTCCAAACACGCGTGTAAAATGTAGTCCATATGGTACTAGGTCTAGTCCAAAAGTAACCCAAAGGTATGGAAAAAACATGGTCCATTTAACATTACGAAGTCCTAGGGCTGAACCATATAACCCAGCCTTGGGTTACAAAGGAGTAGTCTTAAAACTACTGCTTTGTATACACAAGAGAATTAGTTTTAACTTCGTTTAAAAACGAAAACATGTCGTTAATAAACGAAGACATATCGTCTCACTACAAACACTTTTTAACAATGGCATGGTCCATGCTTGCATTACATCGGACCAGTCCATGGAGTAGTCAATTTAATCAAAATGGATCAGCTGATCCAATTTTATTTGCAGGGAGGTGGTCCAATATAATTTGCAGGGTAGCAACCTTTGAAAATATTGTGACCACATACATATATAATACTTGTGCCCTTGTGGGCTACATTTTACACGCGTGTTTGGACTAGTTCTGTTTTTGCAGGGTGGTGATTTCAGTTCGTCTTGAATACTTGTTGTGAAAGTTTTTGTTTGCGAAAAATTAAATATGAACAACGGGAGCCATGTTTTATAACATGTCCCTGGCAGCATATATAAATACGTCACCAACAGTCCACATAGTGCGGTAAAGAAATCTCGACGCAGACAATTTATACACAGCTTGGGTGAAGAGCAACCGTTAAATGCATTTTAGGTATATTGTTGAACCTTTATGAGTTGAAAAATATTTAGTTGTTTTTGTTATTACAGGCGAGTCATTCTCTGTATAAAACTACGAATATGAAGAATTTGACGCTGATGATGTCCCAGAACGAGATGGAAGTGGGCGCATCAAACAAAAAAGTCGGTGCTACATTTGTTCTAAAAGGAAGAGAGCTACACGGCTAGCATGTGTCAAATGCAAGAAGCCCGTATGCGAAGAACATAGCTTCACCCAGACAAAGTGTGAAATTTGTCATATGGGCCAATCTTCGTCTTCTCACAATTTGTGTAAATAAATATTACATACATACATATGTATGTCTATACTTTTTCTCACTTTTTTGTAAATTTTTAATTTCACTAAACGAAAATCCATTTATTTACATGATGTATTGTTTTTCTACAAGTTTCAAATGATTATAGTAGGAAATGTTCATACAAATTTCGATATACCTACCCGGGTAGATACTATTAACTTACGTAGAAAAAAATACAAAATTTAAAAAAATGTAAGAAATTCTGCAGTTAAATCATTTTTGTTTGCATTTTCTGCTTTAAGTCGAAAATTTGATAACTGACTAGGCGGCATTTTCAGATTTGATGAAAACTCGCTCATCTATTTGCAAATGAAAATCGCTTTCTCTACCCGGGTAGGGATTATGAAAGCGAAGGTTAAAAAATGCATACAAATTCTAAAAAAGTAATTTTTTTGTTATAGTTTTTATATGTATACTAAATCAATTAAAAAGAGGCCTGTAAAAATATAATTTTTCAATAAAATTTGGGACTTAAAACTTAAAATATACTTTGATATAAATATCATCATATATATACTTAGAATATTTCTTCCACAAAAACAACATCTCTTGTTTATTTTATTTTTTGTATGAATGTTTTTGGAGGCAGAATAAATGGACGCAAGTAGCAAATTGTAATAAGGCAAGTTTATTATTTTCGAAATTGTAAGAGTATTTATTGTTTTCTGTATTTTAGAGTGACACAAATTTGTCGACAAAATTGTTTTGCTATTCAAATAAATTCTAAGATTTTATTAATCAGCTGTTCTTTGTATGTATTAGTTAGTTGGCATCGAGTTACAGCTTTACCTATAATTAGGTGTAAACTTTTCTTCCTAAAACGAGAATAACTTAAATAGGTACTTAAAAAAGTTAACACTTAGTAATAATTTATGAACATGCGCCAATGATGCCAACTGGACTTGTTTGCGCTTTTTGTTTTTATGAACAGCTTAAATTGAATATTAAAGTGAAAAAGTGGCCTCCATTTGTTTTCATGTGTGCAGCTAACTTTGATGTTTAAAACTGCCAAAGACTATGATAAATATTCAGGTATGGATACAAAAAGAAGTAAGCAAGGATTTTGAAGAATAATAACAGAAAATATGTATTTCGTGCAGTTAAGTCAAAGTGCAGCGAAAAGAAATGGCATTCTCTTTTCCCTTCTCTCCTAAAAGCTCAAGACTTGACGAGTCAAACTTGACGTGTGTGAAACGGCTCTATGAAAAATACTAGCTTGCATAAAAAGTACTTAGCGCAGATGCAAAAAAGGGTATTATCTCACACTCAATAATATATGCGGGGTAAGATATGGAACAAATTTGCCATTTATTTTTGTAGGTGCCGGTTCACACACGTCATGTTTGACTCTTCATGTATTGATCGTTTATAGCCTTTTTACATTTAACATCCAACATTAATCTTCGAAGATGTTGAAATTTTTCCATAAGAAATAAATTGGGCTAGAATCAAATTTTTCAACATCCCCTGCCGTCAAATGAGTAGCTAACTAGTTAGCTAGTAAAGACAAAACAAACATAAAAGGTGCAAGTAAAAGACATTTTAGCAGACTTTTTAAAAAAGAAAGAATTTTGTATTCCACAAAACTTACACCGTTTAATGTTGCAGATTCAGAATGTATGCCATTGTCAGATGCACTAATTTTACACATCGCAAAATAAAAATGAGCTTACAATGTCCACACAGTTGCAAGGTATTTTTAGGCAATTGAAATGACAACATTGTAAGTTCTGACCACCGTCTGTACGAAGCTTAAGTTTAAAGCAAGTTACAAATAGTGAGTTTTAAGCCAACGTGTAAACAACTAACTTTTAGTTGACTGAAATTTAACTAATTTGTAGTTTATTTAAAACAACCAAAGCTAACTTTAAGTAGTAAGTTTATAGCTAGCTACAAAAAGTTAACTTTAAGTTAACGACTATGTAACTAACTTGAAAGTTAATGGAAAGTAATGCAGAGTCGGACAATTGACTACTTCCTAGGACATCGCAATGTTAAAATAGTTAGTTAATTCCATATAAAAGTAATGCAAGTGTCAACCACCACTACTTGAGAAATAGTTAGCTTTCAGTTAATTTAAAGTTAACTGAATGTCCGACAGGGTCTTTACAAAATGTTCCTATTTAATTGTATTCCATTCTACATCTTCCGATAAGTTTGGTGTCACCACTAGGAAAGTGTCGATAAATTCTATTATTATTGTGGCATCACTGACAGAATGGCATTTATCAAGGCGAATTCATACAAGGTGGTCTTAATTTAAAAACGTTTACAACACTGTAAAATATTTTAACGTTGTGTCAAAAATAATACAACATTGTAGTAAACAATTTAAACAAATATTTCATTTTCTTTTTATTTTTTTATTTAAAATTGTTTGTTTTGAAATGTAGTAATTTAAACAAATTTTAAATTTCATAATTTTAAGTGAAAACTATAAAATTTAGTAAATATTCCCCAGAACCAAATGAACGGTATATCATTTTGACACAAGGTTAGTAATCAGCTGTTTCTTACGTAGCAAGATAAGGTCACCTGGTGTAAATTCGCCTTGGCATTTATTTTGAAAGCAGCGTTACCATTTCTCAAGTTTTTCCTTTTTTGCTTAATATTTTTGTATACAAAATTAATTTTAAATTCGTTTTAGTATTATCTATTAAATTTTTGCTACTTTTGTAGAAAAAAAGTATGTAAAAAAAATTAATTGTTTTTTAAATGGTGACATTTTTTATTGAAAGTAAGTGTTAGATGTTTCAAGTGTGGAAGAGTACAGTATTCCACGGATAATTACCCCGACAAAAATGCCAAACTTTTTGGGTAATTATGCGGGGTAAGCATTTAAACGAATACGCTTAACTACCTCGTTGAGGTAATTATAAGAATATGTTTAACTACCTCATTGAGTTAATTAAGCGAATTCGTTTAAAAATCTCAGTGAGGTAATTAGACGTATTTATTTACTAGATATCTTAACTTTGATGTATGAAAAAAGTGTAGACATTGGATAGCAATTAAAAGCAATGGGATTTGCTGTCTTAAATTTTATCTGTACCCATACATTCAAACTTATGAACATGGAATCAGTAAATATGGCGACCAATAAAGGCGGAAACAATATGTTTGTCCGTTTTAGAGCTTTTTATGAATATTGGTATCGGTTTGTTTGCGGATAATTTGCATATTTTAGCTATTGCTGCTTTTTTTTGCACACATATTTCACGTTTTGAAGCATATTTTAATGCATTCTCAGCAAATAAAATATTTCTAAAATTCTGGATATCAGATATTTTGTCTGTTGCTTTAATTTTGCCATCTACATTCAATTTTCACTCCACAATTTTAAGCCAAAGCAAAATTTTGCTAAGAAGATAGATGTTATTCCAAACTATTATGTTTTATATATTAGCAAAAATTAGGATTATATAAGCGATTATATAAATTTGTTCTGCTACATAGAAATCTAGACGCATCGTTTAGTAAACCGATCGAATCAAAAACACTGTTTAAAGTGATCTCTTGTGTCCGTTCGTTAATTTGGCTGGTTGTCTGTCCATGTAGACCTTGTGCGGAAAGAAAAGTAGCTGTTTTTAGATAATTTGATAAAATTTGGTAACTACGTTTTAATTGTCATAATAACGAAACCTATGTTAATTGTAAGAATCGCTCTATAATATCACATAGTCCCCATGCAAACTTCTTTCTTTATGTCCATAAACCATTTTGTTTTGGCCCAAAATATCTTACTGCAAATAAAATATGGATGAGTCGGCTCAGATTTAAACATACAGCATCTATTCAAATATTAATCCCTAAAATAGTCAAACTATTTCATCTTTTCAAATGTTAAATAATTTAAAATTAAGCGACATTTCCTTAATCCCTTTAAGACAAAATATATTTGGTGTATCTAGATAACATTCAGCACAAATAACTCTTATATGATTCTTTACCTTATAACATAACTTTATTCTGGTGAGCCCTGAAGAAAGTTTATTTTAATGCAAATATTAATTTGTGTAATATTTTTTGGCCATATTTTTTTTTAATGTTTAGTGCATATTTTCAAATTATTAACATGTAATCTTGGTAGCATTACTTACTGTGTTGTTGCCAAATAGTACCGAGGCAATTAAACGAATGAAATTAAGGTGTAATTTCGTTTTGGGAGTTTAATTTTTAAGGCAATTACCCGAATTGGGTAACTAAGCGTAAGGCAATTAAACGTGGATTTTTGTTTGAAAAAAGGAAAAAAAACGGGGATTTAAAACTCAAGGTAAATAAGCGTGAAAGGCATTTAAGCGTGGGGTAATTAACCGGGTTATACTGTATTTCACTTTTTCAACATCTGCCATGCGTTCCCCCGAAATGTATGCAAGTGTACAAAGAGTATAAGGAGGGAAAGGAAAAAATTATGTCATTTCATTTCCCTTCTCTCCCAAAAACTTAAGACTTTACGAGTCATAATTGACATGTGTGAACTGGCAGTAACATATTAAGAGAGGAAAACGACAACTTCTTACACCTTTTTGCATATTTTTTGGAATATAAAAAAACCCGCGGGAATGGTAGCATACATGTGACATTATTGTCTGAAAAGAAAACACCATAAGATTATCTTAAAAATTTATTTTAATATTCGGTGAAAGAATTTTGAGCCTTTAATTTTTGAATTCGTTTTAAAATCAAGTGAATGTCTAAAATATTATAAATGGTGGATATTCTGGAAAACGCGTCGAAAGAGTGAAAATTTACATGAAATCAAATTTATGTCACTGATGAGCAATCGACGCGTTTTAAAGACTATCAATGTATCAAAAAAGTACAATTTGACCATAACTTCCATCCCTAATATCTTTGAGTGAGAAGTAAAAATAAGTTCGAATTTGCAAAAATCAACATAAATTTTGATGAAATTTAGTGGAACCTTTTTAAAACAACATCAAAATGTTAAAATCCTTGCTATTGCTTATTGCGTTCAATAGCAATATTTTAACTTTTTCAATATCAAAATACACACAGTTTTCATTTTTTGACAATGTCTAACAATAGACCTGGCAATTCTTGTCAGATGAGTTTACTGTAAGGCAGTTGTCTGCCAATGTAATTGCAAGGTTTCCTTACAATCGTCTGAACTGACATTTAACTTTTTGTGGCAATTTTGTTCGCACTATATTGTCAGAACATTGCCAGACCTTAAAATATACAATTTTGTAAGATCTGGCAAACATCTATACACAGCTTCAGTCCCCATTACATGGGGTCTTTACCTGACAATTTTTTGTCATAATAAACGTCAAACTTCATATAAAAAAAACGCTGACAAAAATTTTTAAATTTTTTTTATATAGACTTTGACGTTTGGTAAGACAAAAAATTGTCAGGTGAAGATCCCATGTTATGCTATTAACACATTCGAGACAGCAAGCTACCGACTTCAATATGTCAAAAATAGAATACATGTGTGTATATGGAATGATTATTTTCACGACGACACGGCTGCAGGTTGTTGTCTGTGCTTATTTTGTCGTTGTTGTCAAATTAAACTACCCTACAAGAAATGAATGAGCGAGTAGTCACATTTTTCATTTTGGTGTTAACCCTAGGTCTACACTAAAGATAATTATCTCAGCAAGTTGGCAATAACGTCGGCAGAATAACAGAGAAATATTTCCTATTGCTCAGCTTATGTTAAAGGCATGGGAAAACGTATTTATGTTAACTCATAGTTTGAAAAAGGTGCAGTGTAAAAAATGGCGGTATCTTAAAAGAATTATTAATATAAATTCTTTCTTATTCGACTTTATTATTTAAATTTAAATTAATTTGTTTAAGCTTGAGGTCATTT
Organism: Pollenia labialis; assembly: GCA_949318255.1. NCBI lineage: Eukaryota > Metazoa > Arthropoda > Insecta > Diptera > Polleniidae > Pollenia > Pollenia labialis. The sequence goes on along the minus strand of OX439139.1, from coordinate 85,087,924 downwards.
TTAATACAAAAATATATTTTTTATTAATTTTTTTATTTTTGTTAATGTAAAATTATTATTTTTATATAAAACAGAACTCGAACTTAAACAAATTAATATTAATTTTAACAATAAAGATCGAATAAGGAAAAAATTATAATTTTTGCAATTTTATTTTAGTGTTTATTTAATTTTTTAATTTAATTATTTTACTACAATTATAATTTGCTGCAATTTCAAAAACTTAATTTCTTTCTCACACAATTTGCTTCTATTTTTTTTTCTTTTTTGCTTCTTTTTTTTAAACTGACACCAAATTGACGTTTTTTGTAAGCAATAATTGTCAACGAAAATGGACTAACAATTATTGCAACATAAATTGTTATCAATAATTATGTACAAAAAATTGCTGTCTACATTAAAGATAACATAATTTTGACAATTACTGCAATATATGTCGCAATAATTATCTCTGGTATAGACGGGCAGTAAGAAACTGATAGAAAGAAATGACCGAATGTGGCCGTGAACTTGATTTCGGACATTTCTTTCTATAATTTTCTTAACACCAAAATGAAAAATGTGACTACTCGCTCATTCATTTCTTGCAGGGTAACTTCTATTTTTGTCTACTACAAAACAGAAAAAGTGTTCCTAATATAAAAAAATATTTAAAGAATAAGTGCTTAAAAATATTTTTTTGTTTAACAGAAATATATATAACTTTTTAGCATCCTTGAAAGAAGTTCTATAGGAAGATTTTTGTGCTTACGCTTTCCTCGTTTAGGAGTTATAGGAAGTAAAAGTTGTAAAATACTTTATCTATATCTCTTTAGCTTTTTAAAGAATCTATAAAATATGGGAATCATTTGAAAATGATTCAAAGTGTTTTTCAAATGGCGTTTAAAGCATACCGATTAACCAATTAAGAGCCAATTTAATATCTATATTCGTACTCCGTGGCTGATTTTTTTTTTACAAAATCAGCTTTTAAGATTATATCGATATAGCAATCTAACTATAATATCTAGCCCTTAGACATTTGCTTAATAAAGTTTTATTCTATTGCGGGTTTTCAGCCTTGCGGAACACTTACTAATTATGTACATCCCAGGAAAAACTTTTTGAATTTTGGTAATAGGTTTCATATGTTACCTTGTAAGTAGTTGCCATTACAATTGTCATTGTTCTGAAAACTTCAATAAGTTCTTACTAGTAATGACCTCAGCAACTACTTATTACTTCTATTATTTTCACTACTGAATATTTGCTTACTAATAATCAGCTCAATAACTACTTATAAGTTGTGTTGTTTTCAGTACTGAATATCTACTTACTGGTAACGAGTTCAATAACTACTTATTAGGTCTCTTAACTAGTGATTTTTTGGCTTTTCGTAAGTATATTGTAAGTACTTACAATTTAACTTACTCATAGTTAAATAATAACTAAATAGATCCTTTTTGACTTCTAGTAAGTGTATTGTAAGTACTGAATTCTGTGGACACCTCGAACAAAAATAAGTCGTTATTCAGCCGAAAAATAAGTAGTGTTTATTTTCTCCAACATTACTTGCTTACTTACCAGGTAAGTAAAGTTTTTGCTGGGATATTACAATAATTAAATTTGTAGCTAGTACATAAATTATTACCACATATTTTTTTTTTTTCTCAAACTTATAAATAAATTCAGTAATTTTCCAAGATATAATTTTTTAAACCATAATAAATTTAAAATTTTACATGATGGAGTTACTAATAATATGTTTGATTAAAAATATTGACAAAATTTTAAGTTTTGTTGAAAAATCTATCAAGAAAAATTAATATTTGAAATTGGTTCTTAACGGCCTAATACATCGGAATTTTTAATCCATCATGTGAAAGATATTTCGAAGTAGTTTCTTATAATACCAACACTTTTTAGATCCAGTTTTTAAAGTTATTGATAAGGGGAACGTTCGTAAATGCAGTTGTTGGGTGTCCCTTGCACAGAAGTAAAGTTTAATGATCATAAAAGCATCACTTGTAAGAAACTTGGCATCACTCTCATATGTCAAAAGTTTTTAATGCAGCAAATTTTTTTCTGATGCAATAAATTTTGACATAAAGGAAATCGTTTTATTTATCTTTTGTGATGATTTTTCTCGTAATTTATAAGAAAACTGTCACTTTTTGTTTCAATAGAATTTGTCATCGTTATTGTTGATAACATTTTTATTATTATTTTATATTTGCCGATTAAACTATTGAAATTTAGCTCGTGTTCGAAATTTCAAACTTTGCACAGCTGTTGTGCAGTAAAAATGTATTAAGGCCCAACCATAATGTGCTTAAGTTGGCTTAAGCAAATGTGCGAATACATGTAAATTAAATAAGGCAAATCATATTGAACTTAAGGAAACTTTTTGCTAAATTTAATTAAACTGTCATTTGCTTAAGCAAGGTGCGAATCTAATTGCACATTCTGTACGGAATCAAATGGTTTTTTTTATTTTATTTATGTTTTTTAAAGTACATTTCAGAGACTTTTTGTTAATTTTTGACAGTAGGTAAAGCAAGGCTATGCATATTATGGTTGGGCCTTTAGCATTACTGCAGCAGTGATGCATAGCTTTTATATATTTACGTACGTACCCAATGTCAATATTTTTGGTTAACTACCTCATTGAGGTAATTAATCGTATTTATTTACAAGATACTTCATCTTTGGTTTATGAAAACAGTTAAGACAGGTATTTTTTATGTATCAGCTGTATCTAAAGAGATATCAATTAAAAACAAATGTCATATCCTATAAACAAAAGGAAATCATAAATACAAACTTATGATTAGGGAAACCGTAAATATGCACCTTAAATATGGTTGAATCGGTTCAAATTAAAACATACAGCTTTTTTTCAAGTATCAATCACTTAAATATTCAAGCTATTTTATCCTTTTAAATGTTAATACAATTTAAAATTAAGCGACCTTGTCTTGAATCCATTTAAGACAAAATATATGATTAATTCGGTGTAACCAGAAAATATTCAGCACAAATGACTCTTATATGAATCTTAGCCTTATAACATTATTATTTTAATGTTTTGTGGAATTTTTGCTTTTTTGGGCATATTTTTAAAAAAATTTTAGTGCATATTTAATTTTTTTTTTATTAACATGTAAGTTTGGTTGGATTTCTTGCTGTGCTGTTGTCAAATAGTACTGGGGAAATTAAACGAATGAAATTAAGGTGTAATTTTGTTTTGGGAGTTAAATTTTTAAGGCAATTACCCGCAATTAAGCGTATGGCAGTTAAACGGGGAGTTTTGTTTGAAAAATGGAAGAAAACAAACGGGGATTTAAAACTCAAGGTAAATAACCGTGAAAGCGTGGGGTAATTAACCGGGTTATACTGTATATGTCAAAATGATATGCCGTTACTTTTTTTCATTTCTATTTAAATTCAAATTAAATTTCAAGACATTTATTTATAAATTAAAAATCACGCATGCAAAAACTAAAAAGAAGGAAGTAGAGTACAGCTCAGAAAGATATTCTGAGAGTATACTTAAGGATTGCCTAGGAACAATATTTGAAGGCGCTACAAACATTAGCACAAACGAATCCCAGCTACAACTCCTAAAAGAATCTTCTGATGATTATCTGACGAGTAATCTTTGAATGGTAACCATGCAAGTCCTAAAACTATCATTTAATAATTATTTCAAGAGTACAAAAACTACAATGTTACACTTTGTTTATCTTTCGTCAAACCATCATCGGATTAATCTTTAGCGACTCCCAGTATGGTTCATATAACAATTACAGAGCTTCCTAAATAAGATCGTTTTTTAAACATGCAAATTCTATTGTCAAATAATTTCAATAAAACAACCCGTCTTTAGGATCTTTTAAATAAGATTTTCTAACCGGGTGGCGTTGAATTACCGAACTAAAGGTTTTTTTCTTATTAATTGTATGAACATGAAAAGTTTTGACATGAAAAAGGCGCTTAATGCTCTTATTTAGGTAGTTCATTTGTATGACTGAGCATGTCACGAGTTGTAAAATAATCCCTGAAAGACTCGTAAGATAATCTTTACACACATCTTTAACGAGATTCCCAGTAGACTCTTGCACAATTCAAAATGCTGGCTCCATTGAGCTCTTAAAACTATGTAGGTTATAAACTTTTGCTCGTGAATACAATGAAAGCTTATCAAAAAAAGATTCCATGAGCAATCGGTCAGCGGCATATGCAATTTTTTTAAATTAAAAATGCAAAACTTCTTGCAAATAAGGTTTTCAAGCATACATTTTTAAATGATTGTATTCCACAAAACACGATTTAAAATTAAAATTAAAAACAAAATGAAAAATGACTGCATATATTTTTGACACACAGCTATTTTGTTTACTACAGTGTTGTATAATTTTGACACAACGTTAGAGTATTGTACAGTGTTGTATCCATTTTCAAAATAAGACCACCTATTATGAATTCGCCTTGGTTGAAATATATAATTTTTACTGTAATTAGTGAGTTAATTTTTAACAATTTAAATACACTAATTTTTAGTCTAATTTAAATGAAAAATGAGTTTACCGGGCTATAAATAAATTTTCATTTGTTTTATATTTCATTTTACTTTGATTTTACCTACATACTTTTTTGAGCGTATGAATAGTCCAGCTATATGTACCAAATTAAGGCAATTTTCCTGCTACCATTCCGGAAATATAATTTTTGTCACGCCGACTTCTCCAACCCCGCCCAGGTTTTGTGGCGATATTGTGGAGTGATAACCAAGATATTTGTACCAAATTTTTATAGGAGGTGCCACGGCCACTTAAAATTCAAAAATTTATAATATAGCCTTCCTTCCTTGAAAAAGTTCGGACTGGCGGCTTAGGCGGCTATAAGGTACAAACAAACAAATAAACATATATTGAATTTTATATATCTGTTGTCATATTGAAGAATAGCATGAGTCGATATAAAACCAAATTGAGTCTTAACAAGTATAAAGATGAAAAATCTTTAATATTTGCAACATTTACTTAAAGCTTCTACTAAAGTTCTTAATAATGGAATAATGCAGACTTAAAGGCAGAAACCCCTTCAACAAAACGGAGGATATCTGTAAACTACAATATTCGATTACCATCTCCAAGAAAATGGACCTAGTGTGTGAAAAACTCATTTCATCTTATTCTACACCCTTTTAGGTACCAGAAACCACTCTTAAGTCCAACCGCGTTTTTTGACACACTAGGTCCCTTTTCTCGGAGAAGGTAACTTATGCTTCTTTTTCATATGACCACAGGGATATAGATTTTTTGATCTAGAGTTTTGGTATGTTTAAACTCGAGAAAAAGATTTTAAGAAAAATACCTACATATATGGGATTGCGAATATTTCAAATGGAGTAAAAAGCATTAGTACCTTCTCATACAGCTCTTTTATATTTATGTGCGTACATCTGGACTTTCGAATAGCTTTCACTTGTTTCTTTTGCTTGTACTTTCCTCCTTGTTATCTATCTTCTTGTTTTGGCTTAATTCTTTAGATTTTTCCCATCTTTCTGTTTATATTTAACTAAAAGTTTCTATTTAGTTTGTGACCGCCGCTGTTGTCCGGCGTTGCAGACCATTTTCTATCCCCACTACATATACGTATTAGTTTGTATGCGTATGTATGAAAATATATTCCAAACTGATGGGTATCAACTTTAAATTTTGAAAATTCCCAATCGCCAACATCCAGCAGCCCACACCAATATTTCTACAATATTCTTAGTAAGAAGTACTTGTACTAATGTTCAACCGAAATCATCATCTCACATATTCATATAGAGACACCATCGAATAAGTTTAATAATGTACTAGTGTAGGTTTGTGTCTGCCTGTGTTTTTATATGAATGTGGATATATACCAGCTATAGAAACGAATTCCGTTGGCAAACACATCGTCCATCCAATCTTAGTCACTAGATATGGTGTATATGTATATAAATATGTGTATTTATGCACGGACCCCACAAAGGCACTAAAACTAACAACGTACAATTTTTAGTGGCAACCAACAAAGTGTCACCCAAACCTTCCAACTACCAACTTAGTATGCCCTCTTCCTATTCTCCTATCAACTACAGTATCTCACACACATATTTAATCGTATGTATTTCTATTCACATTTCGCAAGTCGTATGCAAACAACATTTCGCAACGACAGTCCAGAATTCCTTTTCCTTGGTCTTCGTTTCATCTTCATGTACTCAAGTCCTTACAATGCTCCTTCGTATATTTGAATCTAAATCTAAGGCTGATGTTTAAAAATGAATGTTTGTGTGGTGTGGTATGAATACTAAAACGAACACACGTAAGTATATCCATATATGTATGTAGGTATGTGTGTACGGCTGTATACGAATGATTGTATTGTGTACGAAGATATTTCCATACGTTTGTATGTATGTATGCATGTGCAGAGACTAATGTTCATGTGAATAAAAGGATATTTTCTACACACACATGAATGCTTAAACATTTGAGTATTTCACATTGTATGTTTGGATGTGTGCGTGCAAATGTCCGTTTCGTTTCAAATTCACAGACACAGGCAGAGTGGTCAGCTATGGAAATTATCGATCGACTTGCCTTTGAGGTCACATGGAAAGGGGTAACTTGAAGTGTGTTTTTATAGAATGCTGATATTATAGAAATTGAGATGGAGACAACGAAGTAAGTATGTTTCTATGTTTGTACATACATACATATGTATACATATGTATGTTTGTAGATTTTAAAGAATGTTATCCCTAGTTCGTGTTGAGGATGGGAATGGGGAGAGTAAAGTACTACTATTCTCAACATTTGAAGAACATTAAACGACTTTAGACTATTGCTACAAAAGTGAAGCAAACTGTCAGACAGCCTATATACATATATATGTATGTGTTTGAGAATGGGGGAGTAAATGATTGAGTAGATGAACAAATAAACAGTGAACGAAGGTGAAGGTGGACGGCAATTCAAACACAACAAAAACATTGAAAATAAAACGAAAAATCCTAAAACAACAACATCAAATTAGAAAATAAAAAAACACATGCACTAAAGAAGTAGATTGTATTTCAGCTAAACGACAAGCACGTTAACGACAACAGAAAACAACAAATACAAAGAAGAAAACTATGAGATGACCAAAAGGAATATTGCAGGTTTACTTTCCCTACATTTGTTTGTGTGAATGTGTGTTTAGTTTTCTTTTTTAAGGTATTGTCGTTGTTATTTTGTAATTCTCCTTCATTTGGACTCCTGCCTGAGTCCAAATAAAACGAAACTAAACTAAGTTAACGAAACTAAGCTAACTTATTGTACTGTATGAGCTGTGTTCTGTGCCTTAACCAAACTGTTCATTTTGTTCTGTTTTGTGTGCTGTGATTGTGACAGTGATGTTGTTGTTGGTGTTGCTGTTCTACTTAGCGTTCTCCGGAAATCATCGTAGTAGTCGTCGTCAAGCCAAGCATCGTACAATCATAGAATCGCCTTTGCCATCAAAGAACTACCATAACAACATCTCCTCTACCTTATTGAATGTCCAGCCAGAATTAAGATCCCTCTCCACAGCGACTTTGGTAATGTAGTTATTTTATTGTATGTGTGCAAAATGTACGTCGTGTTCGTAATGTACATGAAGAGTTGTAAGGATGAACGAAAAACATTAATGCGACGTCAGATGGATGAAAGTATTGCCTGCCTGCATGGCTGACTGACGGACTGACGTCTTCTGTAGTTGTGTGTAGTTTCTGAAGAGGGTTAATCTGGAAGAGGGGGCAGAAGGAAGTCACATAAGTAATTTTGAATACAAAAAACAACGTTGTGGATACATTTTGGTACAGCTCCGTTAAGTTGGAATTCGCTGTTTCCGACAGCTTGGTTTGGACATGTTCTCAAGTCGAATGCTTATCGTTCGTTTGCATGTACCACATATACTAAATATAAATTTGTATAGAACATGCAGATGGATATAGATGGAACAAGAGCACACCACTGCCACCGTCACCAGCGTTATATTTGCCGCTACCACCACCACCACCATCACCTTTAATCCCTACAAGCAGTCACAAGTTTTTCAAAAGTCCAGAAAAGCAATGCAAACGAAGCACAAAACTTCTAATATTCATTTAACCGTCAGATGTTATTGTAGGTCTTTGAATAATGGGTATAAAAGTGGGAGCTACAATCAACCACGTCGGTAGCTGGCTTATTTCGCTGATTGTGGTGTGGGGTGGTGGTACTGAATCTAAAAGTTTTTCAACCATCTTATTATTGGGAATGTTATCCCTTGACTACTGGCCATTTTTGTTGATAGTCTAAGCAACCCTTTTTCATACGCCTTTATTTTCTATACTCTTAGTGTTCTTAGCAACTCATACATTCTTTACCTTTTCGACTTCTCCCCTTCTTTTTCATATACTTAGGCATATGGAAATAGATTGTACGTACACTATAACTTTTCAAAACACTTGTCTCTTGAAGACATAGGAATAGCGCCGAAAACTTTTTTGTGAATTTTCCTTCTTAATATCTGTTGTGTGGGTAAAAGACGCAAAAAAACAAAGCAACAATAATGACAACAGATTATCAAATTCATAATTTTTTCAAATATTCTTAACTTTCGAACAAAATTCTACTAGTCTCGTTAGCTCATTAATTCCTTAAAAACTATCGAAGGCCTATATTCACAATCTTCTATCTACAAAAATACAATTGTTCAGGAAGCAAAAAAAACTGATTAGTTCGCGAACTAGGTTTTTTTAAATTAAACTTTCTTCTACAATATTGTCTATGAATTACAAATGATGTACAGTTAAAGACAAAATTATTCACAACCAGGGCTAGCAAATTACACTGCTCTGCAAAAAATAATTTTTTGTCTTTCCGTTAATTTAAACTATGTGAACTATATAGATTTTGATGCGCTGAACCCAAATCCGTTCTCGGTTTTTTTTCATCAGATCGAGATTTTGTTTAATGGGCGGGGCAAATTTTTTGCCCTTAATTAGTCAGGTACGGAGACATATTTCATCCTAACTCGAGAACCAGTCATTCGATTTTCAAAAGTAAACCACCAGAAGATGTGTAACAAAATTGTATTTATTTTAGTCGAACAGAATTTTTCCGTATCTCTTATCGTTTTGGAATTATTCAGAAATTAATGGAGAAAAAAGTGGAGAGTGGGCGCACTAAAGCGCCTTGTAGCAGCAATGAATGGCAACTCTTTACTTCTATCTATTTTCGTACAACAAAATCAAATACAAGCAAAAAAGGTTGCCAGATTTGTAATTTTGTAGCAACGCCTCGCTTAAAGCACACACCCTGTCGTCACCCGTAGATGAGTTCAAATTAAAATAAAAAATTAAAATATTTACCTATATATATATATATATATTACCCTATATATTTTTTAATTTAAAATAACACAAAATTTTTGTTACTAATTATTAATTTTTATTTAGGAAACATTGTTAAAATAAAAAAGTAGCTCAAGCTGTTCCGGTGTATGCGGAGATTCAACTTTAGTTATCTTTAATTAATATTTCTTTTTTTTTATTAATATTATCAGTTTGAGATTCTTGCCAAATCGTAAGTAAAGTAAAGAGTTGCCATTCATTGCTGCTACAAGGCGCTTTAATGCGCCCACTCTGACGTTGTTTGCTGCATTACACATATTTGGTCAATATTGGGTACCTGCGGTAAATTGACAATAAAATCTAAATTTTTTAACCGATTTTTATGGTTTATGGCTTTTTTTATTTTTAAGATAAGTAGCTCTCAGAAAAAAGTGCAAAATGTGTAATACTTGCTTTATATTTTTTTTAATTCCATTTTTAAATTGAAATAATATTACGAATTTTAATTTCCATTAATTTCTGAATAATTCCAAAACGATAAGAGATACAGAAAAATTCTGTTCGACTAAAATAAATACAATTTTGTTACACATCTTCTGGTGTTTTACTTTTGAAAATGGAATGACTGGTTCTCGAGTTAGGATGAAATATGTCTCCGTACCTGACTAATTAAGGGCAAAAAATTTGCCACGCCCATTAAACAAAATCTCGATCTGATGGAAAAAAATCGAGAATGGATTTGGGTTCAGCGCATCAAAATCCATATAGTCCATATAGTTTTATTTAACGGAGGATTTTGCTGCTGAGCAGTGTTATCTAACGAATCGTTCATGTCAAGAATCGTATGAAACTTATGTACATAGATATGATCTTACTACCATTGAAATGTTTGTTGAACATATGATTTTGATGATGGTTTGACGAAAGATAAACAAAGTGTGACATTGTGGTTTTTTACTCTGTAAATAATCATTTAAAGATTTTCTTAAGACTTGCATGTTACATACGTACCTAAACAAAAGCAGCACGCGTTTTCTAGTTTTGAATAGAGCGCCCTCAACGCTTTGAAATTGCAAGAACTTATTTGGCAGCTCGTTTAATAGTAAAGTTTGCTGCTATTGTTAATAATAATGGCAATTTAGCTATTTTTGGTCAATCTATTGTTTATTTCTCTATTTTTATTTATAATTTGTGGGTTTTATTTAACAAAAAAGCTATCACTACTGTTCGTGACACAACGTTGACGAACTTGCTTTGGTATGACATTTCCGCCTTCCGCTCTTCTTAACTTACGGCTGTTAAAAAAGATTAAAAAACGAACGTGTAGTGTTTTATTCAGAATTTCGAGACTGAAAAAATCGGCACTTTTTAGAAAAAAATCAGCAAACCGGCACTTTACCAATTCCGGAACAAAAGATCGTCAAAATGGCGATAAATCGTAAAATCTGGCAGCCCTGTTCACAACATGTGTGTTATTGGCAAAATAACTATACATATTTTTTTATTAATATTTTATATTTTTTAACTGTGTAAATGAAATGCAGAAAATTTCAAAAACTTAAAAATAAAAACTCTTCCAAAAAGTATGTGTTCAAAATATTTTACACGGTATTAGTATTGAGTGCTAGATGTAAACAATTATGACCGCAGTTATGCTACGTTCTCTCTCTGAAACTAGATTGCCAAACCAACGTAACCGTTCAAAATTTTCAAAAAGGGTCACAAAAAGTTGATTTTCAAAAAAAAGTGTCACAAAAATGGGAATTCTTAGAAAAAAAGGAGCAACTTTAAAAACAGAAATCTGGACCAATATTTTAGTATATCGACTCAGAATCAGTTTTTAAAGTGATATAACGATGTCCATACGTCCCCTGGCTAGTTGTCTGTCCATGCTAACCTTGTGCGCAAAGGACAATTTGCAATCTTTCAGACAATTTGATCAAGCACGAAGTCTATGTAAATAAAAACTTCTTTCCAAATTAGACTCTTTGTGTCCATAAACTATTTAATTTATCTGGTATTTAGATTAAATTCGCCCCAAAAATATTTTGCTGTAAATTATATCAATAAATAGCTTTAACTTCTTTTAAAATGTTAACATTAATAAATAATTTAGTTACCGTCCCTAAAATCTCAAAAGATCTTATATGGATGTAAATATCTAGATAATATTCAGTTCCAAATACGTTAAAATCTCGAAAATTCTTCTTTAAATACTATTGTGTTTGGGATTTACCGATTATAATTTTAGGATTATTTTCATTAATTGGCACTGTTATTAAATTGTGGAATATTTTGTTTTCAAATAAGCAATTTTTTGATTTTTTTGGGGCATATTTTTAACAATTTTTATGGCATATTTTCAAGTTTTTACTGCATATTTAATGCGCATAAGCCGCGTTTTTTTGTGCATATTTCTGGGGTCTACTCTCTAATGCGATGCGAAAACAATTTCGATGCGAAAGCGAAATGCCAAACGGTACTCTCTATCACTTTCGCAAAATGTTCTAAAAATTAAGCAATAGTGGCAATAAAAATTAAAGATGGCGCGGATTTACAGTAATGAAATGCCAAAGTGTGTAAAAATATTTGAAATTGAAAAATTTAAATAAAATAAAGTGATGATTTAGAAAAGAAAAAAGTTAAAAGATGCGAAAGGCACATGCGCAAACGTATTAAAGAGTACCAATCGCTAGATTTACTACAATTTTCTTTCGCATCGTAATAGAGAGTAGCCCCCCTGGTTTCCATGATAAGTACTATAATGTTGCCACTATTAAAAATATTTGGTTCAAAAAGGGGCACAAAAAACTACGAAATTATACAAAAGGGGATTTAAAACTAATGGGCCAATAAAGTGGCACTGCAAGCAAAAAGGGGCAAAAATGCGACTTTAATCGCATAACGGTAACGCTGTGCCAAACATGCTGTTCATACTATTCATTCTTGTTTTATATTGACATTATCCAACAGGCTATATAAGTAAACGATAGTTTGTATTTTTAAAACACAGTACCTTACGTTTACCTCAGTAAGTTGTGAGTTAGATGTAAAAGAGGTTGGTAAGTTTACTTTTATTGTGGGGTGATATCGATCTTCCGGAGTGGGGTTTGGCTCATATTCAATTATAAAAATTAAATCCAATAATTTCCCACAGTCATTAAATATTCCATTCAACTGATAAAGCGACAAATCCATAAGAAAGTTGAAAAACTCTTTACATATTTAATTCTTTGTTGACGTAACTGGTGTAAATTATTAATTAACTGTCTGAAAATTTTGCATGCCAGCACATTTTGCTCATTTAAGAGTGGTAATCATTTAAGCGGGAACTACAGTCACATTATTATTTTATAATTATCATCTACACTGCGGCCACACGATCAAGTTGTTCTTGATAGGCTTTTAAATATACTGCTCGTCAAAATTTACAAAAATTTACAGTTGTGACGTAGGCTGCACTCAATTTGTAAACAATTTACTTTCATGATGTCATCAAAAAAACAATTTATAAAGACAAACATGTAATCAGCTGTTAAATTGAAAGCAAAATTTCCAAACAAATTTAAAGGTGAAATCGAAAGCAATCTCTTGGTCAATTTAAAAAGTGTGAGTGTGTTAGTAAAAAAGTGAGAGTGTATTGCAAATTGAAAGGAATTGAAAGGCAAAACTCCCTGCAAACATTTTTGAAATTTTTTGGCGATTGCTTGTTTGGCGATGATTTCGCGATCCCAATCCGGGAATACGAATCGCTAACCATCGCCTACGCCTTACAACTATGCGATGAATATGCGAGCGCATACATTGCTTGTTTGGCGATGATTACGCGATCCCATTGAGGGAATACGAATCGGTAACCATCGTCTACGCCTTGCAAATAGGCGATGAATATGCGAGCGCACACAAGTAGCGGCAATCATCAGTTTTTTTTATAACTTTCGATAGAATTTTTTTTTCTTGTTGTTTTGTTAAGGTAACGGGAAAATAAATATTTGGTTTCAAGGGCATTTAGCAAAATTGTCATTCCAGTTGAGCAAGTGATTTGTGAAAGGTGTTTTATTGAAATTCATATAAATAATATTAAATAATTAACAAAAGAAATAGTTTAATATTTTAATAGTAGTACCGGTAAGACGTCTCTTACATTACAACATTTTCTTTAATATTTTAACTTTAATCTTTAATAGAAGCTTCTACTAGTAACCCCGATCCCCTGACGCTAATACTTAAGGAGCGTAGAATAGCGAGCGAATCGCTACCCGCGGATCGCTCACAATTCGCGGTACGCGATGTGCACGCGAATCGCAGGTCGCGATGTCCACGTTGACACATTCGAACGTTTTCGCGATTCGCCAGAGGATCGCATTTAGCTTCCACGCGATGCATCGCAGCGATGTTAGACAACTTGCTGGCGATGATTGGGCGATGGAAAAAGTTTGCAGGGCTTGATCGTGTGGCCACCAAGTTAATTTTATCTAACATCAATTTTTAATTGGTTTTTTCTTCGTTTTGATTTTTTTTAGAGCTAGTTCAGATAAACTTACGATAATTGTTATTAAAATCGGAGATGATAGTAAATTTTTCCTGTTTCGCTCTCAAAATTTTCTATGGAAAACCATGTTGTTTCAATCATGTTTTGGGCGCGAAGCAGGAATGGGAGATCGAAACACGAATATTGCTGTCCGTGTGAACATGGTATTAGAGATTATTGTTGTTGCAGAATGTTTCCTGGTGATCTGGCCTAAGCAACCAGTGAACTGCGCATAGAAACTAGTTAGTCGCCCAACAATTTAATGCAGTTTTCTTTATCAAGAATAAAAATTGGAAATTAAGCACGACAGACAAAATTTTGTTAATTACAAATTTCTTATTCCCAAAAATTACTTTAATAACTTCTTAAAATATTTGTATGTATGTGGAGGAAAAACAAACAAAAAATTCAATGGCATAACCAGCGATGATTAATGCGAAACGTGTTGCATTTTTAGCAATATGATGTGGCATCATTAAAATTCAGAGTTGATTTATTAAAAGTTAGCAGATGGACAAAAGTTTGTTATGAATTAACTCTGTGCTAACAAGCTGATACGCTTAATCGGTAGTCTTGTTAGCAGCTCGTTGAACATAGTCTACAAATGGTGGCTAACTTTTTGTTATGAATACAGCTGATAGTATTTGGGAAACTTGTACTGACTATAGCTGCTAAAAAAACCTTGTCGGTACCTATTTTCCTCAATTTTATTACTTCACATGTATGTAAATACTTATCCCTCCAAAACTTTTTCAACGGCTTCCATGCATATAATAAACAATGCACTGGATATGCGAAAACTAATTGTGTAATACATACAGTGGTCTTCAAAACGTATGTTACTGATTATTAAATTTTTCTGTAGGTACTCTTATCTTTTGTAACTTGTAAGACAAATACAAAATTCTTGCTAACCTAAATTTACAAAACAAAAATCGAAAATATGATATTTTATAGAAAGTGATTAAAAAAATAACGTTTCCCTGTTAGTCATCTTTCGAACACAAAAATAATACTGTTTTTATCAAACTCAACAAATCATGAGAACATTTAATTCCGTTCGGTTTTTAGTTTTTAAATCCACAAACTTCATTGTGATCGGCTCGGCTCATTCATGCAACATTTTTTACAAAAACAAAATACACATCGAAAAAACAAAAAGCCAGCAAAATAATTTTACACAAACAAAACATATGCACAATACACACACAAGCGGTCGTTACTAAAATTGTTTGTTTGTTTATTTTCTTATCAATGTAAAAAAAGAAACATTATAGAACATTAAAATATAATGTTTGTCTACAGTTTCACTATAATTGTTCTGTTTTTTTACGAAGAACAGAACATTATATAATGTTCGGCTCTTTCTTGAAAATAATTACTAACGGTATTAAGGGTTGTGTTCGTCTAACACAATCACTACAAAAAAAAATAGATATCGTCTCGGGTGTGTTAGCCGAACGCTAAATAATGTACTGTTTATTTTCGAACACTATTTTGTTCTATATGCTATAAAAAATAAGAGTTTCAGAAATAAGTGCATATAGAACAAAGCTTTTTTAAATGGTTATTACTCTTAGAAGCTTTTCCAAGAACTGAAATTCTTTTTACAAAAAAAACCAGAAAATTGACGTTTCTTTGGTAAAAAGGTTGCGACAACTTTTTCGGTTCAGTTTTTTGTAACTAACAACTAAACTTTAACAGCGATAACTTGCGAACGACAATATGTGTTTGCAATATTAATTGATTATTTGTGTAAAGTAGGGATAGTACAATCCGAAATTTCAATTATATCTTCTTCATTTAGTATAGAACCAATTTCATAAGACTGGAAGTGCATTAACTTGGAATCTCTGGAACTCCATTCTTAGCTCCAGAGGAGGACTCGCTTCTTTAATGACTTCCTTCTTCATGTACTGCAAATTAAAAAAAGTCACTTTTGAGTCTGAAACAAATACATTTAACGTCAAATAACAGGTGGTGAAATAAATCTATGAATTTATATAATTTTTAATTTGCACATATAAATAAGAAGGAGTACTTACCCTTGAGAAACTTGAAAACAGACTCAATTAAAACTCTTGAAGAGAAACTCCGATGCAATTTCCTATGGCATGCACATTGGACATCGTATTGTCCATTGACCAGCGGTTAAAAATCGTCACTCATTGGTATTGTTATGAACACCATTTCATCTGTGCTCTAATTTTCCATTTTTAATTGCCTTTCACAATATTTTAATATTTATTTTTTACCTTTTTTTAAATAAGTTTTCTTCGTTCAGCGTCTTACAATTTATTACATAACACGCTTTCATTGATGTTTAATTTCAAAAAAAAAAAACAAGAATTAAATCTTAACTTTAAAAATATATTCTTAATTTCAAAAAAACGATGTTAAAATTAAGATAACGTTCTTGATTTTTGAATTCATTCTAAAAATTTAGAATTTATGCTTAAATTTGAGAATGTCAATCTTACTGACCAAATTTCAAGATTGAAAACTAAAGATTTCTGCAATCTTAATTCAAGAATTTTGTTCTTAAATTTAGATCGTCATTTTTCTCTTAGTGTAGTTTTTAAAACCAAGGGGAAAAACTATTAGGATCCAAGTGAGCTTGCCTCGTGTCGTAACCATTAAATCAGGGCTGTCAAGAAATACCCTGCGGGAAATTTGAGTCAATTGGTCCAACAGACTGGTCCTGGGATTTGTGAAAATAGAACAAGTACAAAAAGAAAGGACTCATGACCAGTGAAAGAAGAACCAATCCCTTAACTGGTTTATGAAGAACGAAAAGGTAGAAAAAGTAATGAATTACAGTACGGTCTTCAGCGGTGCTGTGACACATTTGTTGGTACTTTTTAAAATTTGGTTCTTGAATATAATTCTAGGACTTGTTTTATTGAAAAACTACTACATTGTATTGAAATAATATTACGTTGCAGTAACTGACACTAAGTACGTTCATTGAGATTAGTTCTGTGACTGGTCAAATGGTGTCAATTGACTCCCTCCAATGACAACCCCATGTAAAAGTGATAGGTCTTATTCATATAAAGTGTTAGAATTGGAACCGGTCCCTACCACCAAAGACCTATCACGGGACTACTTTGGTGTCAGTTCGCTTCCCTCTAGGGTAGTTATAACTGCGACTCCTTTTGCTGAAATTTTTTAAGTACGACTCCAACTCCTAGTCTAACCTAGCATTATTTATGAGACCAGTTCTTATTTGACTTTAAACCTTTTTTTTAATTTAGTACCTTTTAAATGGTTAAATATAGCAATCTAACGTGCCGCGCAATGAGCTTTAACATACTAGCTATTAACATATGAGCAGGAAAGCTGCAAAATATAGCGCCCGACTAAATAGAGCAAATGAGTTAAACTTTTTAAATTCTAAAGTGTTATGTCATTCTTGACTAATAACTCAACCGTCGAAAAATTTAAACCAACAAAAATATAGAAAAATACTGGATTTTATTTTGGAACGAACGAGTTTTATTACGAACTTTCGAAAGAAACGAGTTTTGCTTCAATCCGTATGGGATCATTGAACTTTAGTCAATTTTAAAAGTTATATTAATTTATTTAAATTATGCAAGCAGTGCTAAAAAATGGGCGGCATAAAAAACTCCCCGCGAAAAAAGCCCAAAAAAAAATTATGAAATAATTTCCCATTTTTAATTTTAAAATGAAATGAAACCCCTACAAAATGAAATAACTCCCCAAATCAAAATGAAATAAATCCCCAAAAATTAAGTAGTTATTTCATTTGAAATAAATCCCCAATTCCTAAAATGAAATAAATCCCCAAAAAGTATTCAAAACATCCAATCAATTCAAAATATAGATTTATTTGAATGCAGTGTTATAAAGCCATAGGCAATAAAGCCATAGGCAATAAAGCCATATGATTTCATTTCTCATTCCATTGAGAAATAAGGCCATATGGCTTTATTGCCTACACCCAAGTGCAATTTCATCATAATAGTTTAGTAACCAAAGTGGAAATCATACCATAACAGTGTAATTGTTATGATTACGATGTTAAATTAATTAATTTTCTTAAATTTAAAAACAAACCTTTGTACCTTCGTTGAAAAGTATAAAAAAACATTATTGATTTGCTCAAAACATATCATGCTGAATTTATATTTTTCAAGTATCTGTCTCTTGCCAATTTAAAAATCTCACAAAAAATGTCTGCATTTTGAGACATCACATGTACTTTGCCTTTTTTTCTACATAAGCTTATCTATTGCAGGGTATTTTTGAAATATTCTATAAATCCATAATAACTTCTGACGCTGATGAATTTTCTAAAATTTTACTCGCACTTTGTGTAGAAAAATAAGTCAGAAACTGTAGAGTATCGTATTTTTGAATTGAAAATTATAAATTTGCCTTTTTTAATTGACGTATTTTCAAAAAAAAAAAACAAACGATAACAATTGAAAGCATTAAAGATTAAAGTCATTGACACCAAACACAAGAGGAAAAAATCGAGTTAAACCCAATCAGAAAGTTAAAAAAAAGGGCCCATATTCATAGTCAAAAATAAAGTCGACTTTTTTTAAAGTTTATTTTAAAACAATGGTGTTCACATGCATTTAAAAGCGGTTTTTATTTAAAGTCGACTTTATTTTTGACTATGAATATAGGCCAATATTTCTAACTTTACCCGGCGTTTCCACATGCAAGTAATTACTTGCAAGTAGTGAATACGTATTATCAACGAAAAATCGAGGAAACAGCCGATTGGCTGCAAATACAAAAATTGTGTGAATGTTAGTGAAAAAGTGTGAGTGTATTGAGTTTTTCGAACTTGTACTTGCATGTGGAAACGGGGGGTTAAACCCTTTTGCCGAACTTTATAGATATTTCTTTGCATTATTATAGTAAATAACACGATTTCCGTATGACGTGCTAAATTCCCAGTTTTTCATATTTGATAAATACACTGAAATTTATTGTTGAGGGAAAGCTAGCTTCTATGCGCATTTCACTGGTTGCTTAGGCCAGCTCATCAGGAAACCTTTTCCAAAGATTTTAGAAAGGCCAAAAATATTATACAAATAAAACCCTAAAGCGAATAAGAATTATAAACACTAAAAGTCTTACTTGTAACAATATCAAAGCCAAAACAAAACACCAACAATAAACAGTGAGTTTATCTTTTCTTACATTCCCCTACAATTGGTTGGGTTCTTTCCGACTCGAATTGTAGATGTAAGTGGGTAAAAAGAAAAAACAAAATTAAAAAACAAACTGCTTCATTGTAATGATACATGTAAAATAGTAACGAAAATAACGAGATACATATACAAATTTTCAAAGGCCAGGGTTGTACAGTAGTTTTGACTTAACTGCCTTTTGTTTACGTGCACTTTTGACTTAACTGCACAAAATTGATAATTTTTGGAATTATTCTTTCTAATTCCATACAAATTCCTTTTTTAAGTGCACTTTTTCTATACCTGCACATTTAGGATAATTGCACAAAATTTTTGGCATTTTAAAATTATTTTCATACAAAAAATCAAAGTTAGCTGCACTTTGACTTAACTGCCCAAAATAAATATTTTCTGGAATTATGTATTCTTGAAAATCCTTGTTTACGTGCATTTTGTATACCTGCACATTTTTCATATTTTTGGGCAGCTTTAAAATATTTTTCATACAAAACATCAAAGTTAGCTGCACACATAAAAATATATGGTGGCCACTTTTTCACATAAATATCCAATTTAAGCTGTTTATAAAAATATAAATCGCAATTATTTTGTTTTTTTTTATGTTTTATGTTCTTTGTGAATTCTCATTGTTTTTGTTAATGTTTCTTTTATATTAAATAAACATACAAACATGTACATATAAAATGATCTGTTATTTCCCAGCTATCATAGGCTGTTTGTTAGACGATTATGTTTAATATACAACTCCTAAAAGAATCTTCTGGTGATTATCTGACGAGTAACAAAAACATCTAAATATTTTTTAAATTTATTTATTTTATTATTTATTTTTTGACACGCTCGTCTTTAAATCTTGAAATTAACCTTTTGGGACTCTCTGTAAGAGTATAACAATAACTGAGCTACCTAAATAAGAAAGTTTTTGAAGTATGAAAATGTTATTGCCAATACAATTTTAATAAAACAAACCGGTCTAAGGATCTGCAAAAAAGGAGTTTCCGATAGGATGGTATTAATTTCGCGACCTTTAGGTTTGTTTTATAGAAATTGTATGAAAATTAGAAGTTTTGGCATGAAAAATACGCCTGATGCCCTTATTTAGAGGTAGCTTAGTCATACGGCTGAGTATTTCACGAGTTGTAAAATAATACCTACATGAGTCTCATACGACTCTTAGCATGCTTTTTGAAAGACTCGTTAGATAATCTCAACATACATCATAAACGATTCCCTTTATGATTAATATAAGCGTTTTTCGCTGTGCGTTATAGAAGAATCTTTCGTATGAGACAAGTGTAACAGTTTCTCCCGTGCTAGGAATCGTCTACAATTAAAAAATGAGCTCGTCGACGATCAAAAAGATTATTTGTGAGATTCCCATTAAGCTCCTGGGTTGAAATAAAATTTTAATAAATTGTTTGTTAATATTTTTCGGCATTAGGTCATGAGTTAAAACCAAATTTTTAAATAAAAAATATAAATATATTTTGTTTAAAAATTCAAATTATAAATTTATGTATTAAAAAAATAATTTTTTTATTCTACATACTTTTATTTATATTATATGTATTTTATTCGACCTTTATTATTATACATATGTAATATAACTAAATTTTCAAGCTTGAGGTCTTTTTTAATTTTATATAAAAAACTTAAACGTTTATTTTAACCAATATTTCGGCACTTCTTTGAGTTAAAATAAACGTTTAAGTTTTTTATATAAAATTAAAAAAGACCTCAAGCTTGAAAATTTAGTTATATTACATATGTATAATAATAAAGGTCGAATAAAATGCATATAATATAAATAATGGGATGAGCACGTCTACAATCAATTTCCACATATTCAAGAACAATCAAAGAATCAGAAGATACATAAATAGGTATAAGACGATAAGGGACAAATTAATTAAAATAAAAGCAACTATAACTTTTTTGATTCGTTGCCGTAATGCAGGTATAATTCCAAAATTTATAAAAAATTATACTAAAAACGTTTCTAATCTTTTTTATGAAAATGGTCATTTACCGTCATACCGACAAAAAACGTCAAATTATGTTCAAGAATTACAAAACAAAATTCTAAATATAAGAATAAGGTACAAACATGAGCAACTGAAGGAAGCAAAAAAGGAATGTACGATAATAGAAGGACAGCTACAAAATTATTTTGATGAGGTGGAATATACAAGATTCATACAATATGAAGATAAGTTAGCTAATAATTTAAATGAGAAGATTAAATTTAGACATAGAAATAAATTTCAAGAACTTGTTAATTTACAGAAAAGGGAAATAGGTATAAAATTTAATAAAAAATGGTCTAACATAAATATACCAATGGAGGCACAATGGGTTCTCTCATTAGGTCTAAACACATGCTACCAATAGAAAGGAAACGTTTTCCAGTTTTGAAAATTATAACTGAAGGAGAGGATTTAGTACAGACACTTAAGGAAAAAGAGGAACAGGAAATAGCCAGAATAAAACTGACCACAAATATAGATAATCACATTAATAAAATGAGACTAACTAATCGGGATAAGTTTATATTGGACAAAGTAAAGGAAACAGATAGACTTTTGAGATCTAATAGCAGTGTTGCCAAAACTTGGAGACCAAAAATGGCTAAATTTACTGGAAAAAATGGCTAACAAATGGGCTAAAAAATGGCTAAAAGCTTTTTTAAATAAAAACACATTCAAATTCAATAACACAACAGAAATAATTAATTTAAAGTTGTTTACGATGAAATTGTTAGTTAAGATTAATTTCTTAAATAAGAATAAACGTTATTTAATATTCTGAAAGATATTTAAAAAATAAAATCATCGATAAATGTTATGTCGTTATTGTTTATCTCATAGGAATCACTCGTGCCTATTAGTTCGAAGGTAAATAGTTATCACGACAACATTTTGATTCCAGATCTACAATAAAAAACAAGTAAGAAAATATAGTCGGTCAACCCCGACTATATTATACCCTACACCTCATTAGAACCTGTGTACTAAATTTTATTAAATGATCTGCAAATTTGCGATATGTACTTTACGCACAAGGTTTACATGGACGTCCATCCAGCCGGACAAACATCGTTAATTCGACTCAGAAAGTGGCTCTGAGTCAATCGGTTTACGAAAAGGTGGGCATAGGACCAATATTTTAAGGTGTTACAAACATCAGCACAAACGCATAGTACCCTCTCCACTATTGTGGTGTTGGTATAAATATTTCATAGATAAAATCGAATTAACGGTTGCTAAATGTAACCTATTTCAGAAATAACTTTTTACGATGTTTACTTCAGCATTAGACCATGGAAGTGAGAGCAACTTTATAGTAAATTCTGAAATTTCTAAAAAAAATTTGTTGTTGTTGAAATACTTGCACCCAGAAAGAAACACCGATGTTTGTGTTGATCCGTTTTATAAATTTTATATTGGAATACTGTTTTTTTAATTTGAAAGATGTTTCGTCATCATAGTTTATATCGATTTTCAACATTTGTAAAAGTTGTGATTTAAATTAAAGCCGTTTAAATTATTTAAAATGTTTATTTTGCTTTTATATATTATATAAAAATTATTCTCAAAAGATTCTGTTATTCGTGCTTAATTCCCAGTTTTTATTATTGATAAAAACACTTGAAATTTATTGTTGATGGGATAAGCTATTCCTATTCTGTTATACTATTTCCTAAGAATTTATAAATCTGTAACATATATACCAAAATTTTCAGAAAGATTAGAAAAATCAAATATATATGATAGTAAAATATATAAAATAGCTTATAAATCTTTTAACACAGTAGGTAAACTATTTACTAAAATGAAAGACAAAATAAAGAAGATGGAAATGTCAAATATTGTTTAAAAAATACCTTGTAAGGGTTATGATAGTGGACAGTGTAATATGGTATATATAGGTACAACAAAAAATAAACTAAAAACTAGGATAGCAGGACATAAGTCAGATCAAAAATATAGACATATTTCATCACAAAAAACAGCTTTATCATCCCATTGTGCTAATCTAAACCATTATCCAGATTTTCAAAATTCAACTGTTTTAAACACAGAAAATAATTATAAACGTAGATTTATGTTAGAAATGTTACTAATCATAAATGTACCGACAATGTCGAGAATTCATTTTAAGTCTGACACTGAGAATGTAGCACAAAATTATAGACATTTATCCCCGTATTCACAAACGATTATTAAATTTAACAAACGATTATTAAGGATAATTTTCATAGTAAATTTGTTCTTTAAACCTTTATTAAATTTGAAACATTTTTGTGAATACAGGCATTAATTTATAAAAATAGAAACGCAAGGTAAAAAATTTTTGTATATTGTAATAGATCAAGTTTGTATTGAAAAATATTTTTTATTCAATTCCAAAAATTTTTTTAAGTGTGTCAATTTTTGTTAAATTTGTTTTATATTTAAAAATTGTTAATTGTTGTTTAAAAGAAAAAGAACCCTGAAGAAGGCACTCAAAGAAGTGCCGAAATATTGCTTAAAATAAACGTTTAAGTTTTTTATATAAAATTAAAAAAGACCTCAAGCTTGAAAAATTACCTACATACTTTTAAATCAAACACTTTACTTTAGCTGCACTTTTGTGCAGGTAACCACAATTGTGTACCTGCACATTAAGGCAGGTAAATGCATTTAAGATAACTGCATTTTTGATTTACCTGCACAAAAAATCGTGCAAATGAGATGTGCAGCTAAGTCAAAACTACTGTAATTGTTTAATGTCTAACCAAAAAAATGTCCGTCTAAGCTGGTTAAATCGGCTTAAAGTCTAAGCCGAAACTAGCCGGACTATTCGGCGGCGGCTTATGGTAAGAAAAAACCATTGGCGGCGGCGCTAAGCCGGCTTGGAGCCGATCGACTTGGACCTCTGGTCCGGTGGCCGTTCGCGGCGGGCCCGCGACATACGCGGCGGGTGCGCTCTATATTGCATTTTAACTGCCGTTCTTCAATATATTGAAATCATTTTTTTCTGTTGCTATGACAAACATTTCAAGTTTTCTGTGATACTGAACTTAGAGAAAGTAACGGTACTGACTATGTGTGAAGAAATGCACTTTTTTTTATTATTACATGACATTATCAATTCAATATACCATCCGCGCGTTATAAGCAAACATCATCAAAAAATTAAATCAAATAATAAAATTGAAAGGGACCAAATATACGAATATGGAATTAATACCTGGATTTGGGGCATCCAGCAAAAAAAAAAAATTAAATGAGCAATAGCACCATAATGGCTTTATTTCATTCCTTACCGCAAAATTATTTCTCAAACAAACTGCCTAGTAACTATTATTTTTAATGAATGGTCTTGACCATTTACATATTATAACGGGACATAATTTGCATTTTTGACGATTTTGGAATAAATTTGAAAATTAAATAAGTCCCCAGAATATTTTTAGGGACTTATTTCATTTAAGATTTTTGGGGACTTATTTTATATGAAATAACTCCTCAATATGAAAATTAAAAAGGTCCCAAAAAAAATTAAATAAATTCCAAAAAAAACGTTGTTGTTGCGTCTCATATATTTTTTTTGGGGATTATTTAATTTCCGTTTTGGGGACTTAGTTCATGGGGGCTTATTTCATGCCGTCTAAAAAATGTAACAATAGTTCTGTAGGGGAGAGATAAACTACACCAATTCACATCTTTTTCAAAATACTTTTTTTTATACTGTTGGAATTTATAGATGTGTGAATTTCAATAAGTCCTATCTAATGTAGCTTTCGATATAGAAAAGTTGAAAACAACACTGAGTCCAATTTGCTTAGACGTTAAGGGCATCAAGTGTATACATATATTGTTTTTTACCACAAAGAAGTGAAGTGAGGTCTTTTGTTTTTAATATACATAAATTCAAACACTGCCATGTTGGTCTTGTTTTATTTATTAAGTCAACTATTTCGACCAACTTTGTTAATCATTCTCAAAAAAAATTAAATATATTTTTTATTAAAACATGCAAATGCATCTTCAATTGTTACTTATACAATTTTAATAACACATTTTGAAGAGAAACGTAACGTGTAAGCCTTCTATTGTTTTTGGGAAATAGCACTCCTTTTGTTGTTGGACTTGGTGCTGTGTGTCTCAAGGCATGGAACAGCACTAATAGAAGGTTAGGTTAGGTTAAAAAGAGACTCGGAGACCAATTCGGTCCATTGTGATTCCCTTCAATGATAGAAAGAGAAAGAATTAAGGCGGAGGAATTAAGAAAGTTAGAATGTAAGTAGGTACCACGTAGAACTATACCCTCTCAACAGTCCCCTCAACAGAAACAACCGCAATATTTTCTGGGAAACCCCAGTAGATCAGCCGGATTAAATCCAGCGATGCACCCCATATCGTCGTGAAATCTATCTCCTAGCCACTTCTATATGAAACCCTGTATCCTAGGACAATGGCACAATACATGCTCGATCGTCTCCAGCTCTTCAGAATCATCGCACAACCTGCAGAAGTCCGGTATGGTGTTGTCCCATTTGCCCGTAAAAGCCCTAACAGGACAATGACCTGTCAAGAACCCTATAAGCGTTTAAAGACCACCTCTGTCCATTCCCAGTAGATCGGTTAACGTCCTCACGGAATATCTCCCGTATCACCCCATAGTAGTAACATAGGGGGGGGGGCTTTACCCCCTGTCCCTTACCACGAAGTCCAGATTCGACCCCCTCTAGCGAGTTCGTCCGCCACCTCATTTCCATCCACCATGCTGTGTCCAGGTGCCCAACACAGCCTTACATTGAATGACTCCATTAGTTCCCTAATAACATTCCTACACCGAGCGACCAGGCACGATAATTTGTCAATGCCCTAACCGCCGCCTGACTGCACTCATCAGGGAGTCTGAATGATCTTTTCACTTCGGTGTCCGCGATATATACACCGGCGCCAGTGCCGGTTTCCATCTTGGATCCATCCGTAAAAACTGCCCACCCTTCGAACAGTCTATTGGATCCACTGGTGGTGTTACACCGAAGTCCAGGGTCATATTCCTATGATCCGAAATTCCTTCGAGAATAATACCCGGATCAAGCAGACCCACCTTGTACAAAATTCTCTTGTGATTATCCCGCCTAGGTTTAACCAGATCAGTCTTCACAGGGTTGACATACAGCACCCTATCCTTCTCCCATGCCGAGAGTTCGCACAGCATCACCTGCATAATTTCCCCGATCGTGGACAGAAATTGTCCACTGACCAGCAGAACTATGTCATCCGCAAAGGCAATAACTTTCCTATCCATGGCATCAAATGATCTGAGAATCCCGTTAGCCGCAAGCAATCACAGTAGAGGCGACAGAACCCCCTTTGTGGTATCCCCCTGGTAACCCTCCTCCTTGCGACATGATCCCCCAGGCTTGAGTTCATAATCCTACTACTAAGCATGCGGACTATCCAGTCTACCAGAAAGTCCTCGACTCCCAACTTCATCAGAAAGTAACGAACCTTTTATGACATAATTTTTTGAGGACATTATCGACATTAAAAAACATATTAGGATCATATAAAATATTCGGACAAAGGCATATTTTTAATACAGAAATAGCGTCATTTGCGATTTTCAACATGTGTTGCGGTCTGCTGTAAAGTTTTCAAAATGTGGCTTGATGAAGTATATTTCCCACCTGCAGAGTTAAACAAAAATGTGAATTTTTAAACAACTAAATTGAAATCTTTTTCATCAGTGTTCCTTATTTTTTCCGTTCTACATTCAATATTATTATTTTTAAAGACCGAAGTTTGAAATTGCAAGTCTTTATTTCTCTCCAATTTTCCCTCAAGTGAGTAGATACAAATCATTTTTCGGGTTAACCCCCACATTAATGGGAATTATATTTAGAAACATGTCATGTATTTTTCCGAGTTCCTTTTGCTTTTTTTTTTATTATAATTCACCTTGAAGGTTGCATGTAGGGTTGCCATTCGTACTGATTTTACCAGTACACGTACTGGTTTTTATTTAATGTACTGGTTTATGCATAACACTCAAATCAGTACGCAAAAGTACGGTATTTTTTTTTAAATTTTGCCTCCAAATAATTTTACTTGTTTAAAATTGGTTTACTTCTCTTATTACTTTTGATTTGTTATGAATCACCCAGTTAAACTTCAGTCTTTACTCTTAACTTACCATATGCTTTGTATTTACATAAATAGAAGTGCAGTTAGTTCTTTTCAAAAGAAAATGCTGCTTTTGCGAAAAAGAGAAAAGTATAAAAACTCTCGCAGGATTGTTTGCTTCGCCTGTCTTCGTTTTGAACAACTGCCAACGTAAAATGTTTGTTTTGTTTTCCAACGTCCTGTGTGTAAAACAGATATAAAACGGCACATGCAAACAGGTAGACATAACCCGGGGTTTACACATGAAAGAACTTTCATACAAGTAGAGTATACGTATTAATACCCTGCAAATATTAGTACTAGTCCAAACACGCGTGTAAAATGAAGGCCACAAGGGACTAGGACTAGTCCAAAAGTAACCCAAACGTATGGAAAAACATGGTCTATTTAACATTACGATGTTCTAGGGCAGGGCCATATAACCCAGCTTTGGATTACAAAGGAGTAGTCTTAAAACTTCTTCATGGTATACACAAGAGGATAAGTTTTAACTTCGTTTAGAAGCGAAAACTTGTCGTTAAAAACGAGACACATTGTCTCACTACAAACAATTTTTGACAAGGACGTGGTCCATGCATGCATTACATCGGACCAGTCCATGGAGTAATCCATTTAATCAAAATGGATCAGTCAGTCGAAAATTATTTGCAGGGCAACGAAAAATCGTAGAAACAGCCGATTGGCTGAAAGTACAAAAATTGTGTGAATGTTAGTGAAAAAGTGTAAGTGTATTGCAACTTTTAAGAAATTACTTTCATGTGTAAATGCTAGGTAAGCGAAATATATCAGGGAGTCATCAAAAAACAGTATCTTCATTTCATTCATGGCCACAGCTACTCTGCAACTGATTGTAGCAGCAAACTTTTCAAAGAAATCCTCCCTGATTCCAAAGTTGCTTCCAATTTTAGTTGCGGAAGAACAACCAAATTATTGGCAAAGTATTTAGGGTATTCACAAGGTCTCCTATCCAGTCACATTTTCATCAAGTCGTCATAATTTAAAAATTGCTCCAAACTATTGGTCTTGACGTTAAAAAAATTTCTTAAAATAATATATGTATATTTCTCCTAACTATTTGCATTTTTTCGTTTGTAATTCAAAAACAAAAAATTTTAAGGGGTTTTAATTTTATAGCCTATTGGAGACCTCGTGAATACCCTCATTATATTGACAATAACTTGTATGAATTTCGAATTTTTTGTGCATTTACAACAAATGTGCCGATCAATGACATTACTCCTATCTTCTTGCTTTAAAAAAGGTAAAATTTTCTTTTTGTATTAATAATCGTTTAAAAGTTATGAATTCAATAAAATTTTGGGTCAAAATTTGTGTACTGGTTTTTTTCCGAATGTACTGGTATTTTTCTTACGATGTACTGATTTTTCCAATTTCAAAAATGGCAACCCTAGTTGCATGTAGTTCACTAAATGCTTTCCCCACAGGAGCTACAGCAGATTTCAAGTCATATTTGTGAACATGGCTACAAAAATATTTGTTAATATACGATAAATAAAAAACAACTTCTCTACAAATTTAATTTTTAAATTCCTTAATTCGGCTCTATTTCATTGACTATATTTTCACGGTTCCAAGTGGATCCTGACCATAAATTATGGAAGCAAGTATAACAGATTTGTTGTCCCTCCACTTGACAACAACAATTTTTTCGTCTGATCTTATTATTTGATCACACTCTCCTCTTTTCATTAACCGGTCATCCCTCAGAGAGAGTTTTCGCAACCGGTTGGTCTCAATAGTACCAGTTCCATAAATGTTAATTTTAGCAAATCGTTCCATTAGCGGCAAGGTGGTGAAATACCTATCAAACAATATTGAAGAGTTCTCTGGCAAACTTCTTACTCGATAGATTTCAAAATCTAAAACAATGCCTGAAAAAAAGAGTAAAAAATTTAAGATTAATTGAACAAATTTCCTACGAAAATTTGTTTAATAAGCCTCTCAATGTATTACTAATTCATTATAGATAGTACCAGATGACGAAGTCATTACAAAATTTTTAAGTCCAACTGGCCGAGGCTTATTGTGAACATATTGGCGAATCCCACCAGGCAATCTTCCAAGAAATGGTATCATCTGCTCATCAATGGAAAAGGTACCGAAATTCCTAAGAATGGCAAGGCATCGAGCTCTGAGAATATCAACTATGGGCTGAACCTTCGATAAATAATTTGATCACGCTTCTTCTGGAGTTTCAGCCGTACCAACGAAATGCAGACATTTGCGCAAAAGATACAATCGATTTCTTGCCATCTTTTCAGACACAATATTTCTGATCCCAGTACATTCGCAAGCGAGGAAGTTTAACGCAACCAAAATATAAGTGAGCACCATATATTATATGTAATTGCTTAATTTCGGATGCGTCAGTCCTTAGTTCAGCACCAAATGTTTTAAGGTGGTACATATTTGTGTACTGTGCCGCTTTCTGAAAATGGTCATCAGTAAAATACCGTTCAAAGTATTTAATTGGCAAAAGAGGGTCTGGTCTGTTGACTGGTGGGAAATATTATGTGGTATAGCATTAATGGGATTGAACATTCCCCTTTTCCATAATAATGGCCTCGTTTGCTCAACTGCTCTATTGGTCTCATCATTATTTGCCCTCGTTTGCTCAACGGCACTATTGGGGTCAGCATTATTTGTTTCATTGAATTCTGCATCCGAGCTGTCATCATCATCAGAGTGTGGAGACAGAACATCTATTTGATTTTTTTTTATTATTTATTTATTTAATCAATAGATATTATCCTTACTGACTAATAACAATAAGCGGCTGTGATACAATAAGTATCACACTTAATATGTTTATTCCATAAATGAATTCAAAAGTACTAAGCGAGTTCCTTAATATAAGACTTTTGATGAAGTATCTCTACCTTTTCACTCAGATATTTTTTCCAAAGCTTCTACTATATGATATACACTTGTTGCAAAGTAATAAATTGAGTCGTGACGGTCCAACCATCTTGTCTCGCATAATGCAGAGAGTTTGGCTCCCAAATACTTTGCTTATATTTGTCGTTTCTTTAACAAATGATACAACTTATGGTATTAATGGCACTTTGTTGCTTTTTAAAATTGAGTTGTTTGATTTGTGGGAATAGCAAGGCGTTTTTTTGGCATTTGTCCAGAATTTTATAACAGCTCCATTTTCTTATGAAATCAGAGGACACCCATCTGTTCCATTTCCTACACAATTTTTTTGGTCAAGACTAAAATTTATCAAAGCTTTTAGAACTATTGATGAAAGTGCCTTCGCATCAATTGACACATCAACGTCAATATCCTTTAAAGCCTCTTCAAATGCGTTTACAACAACGCCAATAAATGCTTTCCTAACAACTTTTTGTTCTGTGTTTTCGTCAAAAATTATCGAATAGAATTTTGATTCATATAACACATAAACATAAATATCGTATATACTAAGGCTTATTAATAATTCAACCGCACGCATTTTCAAGTCAAACGTTTATTCTTTGGATATATCTAATAAATAACTGTTAGAATTAAGATTTGGATACTTACTAAAAATTTCGTTAGGTTCAGTAAAAAATAAACAAAAAAAACCTTGCTGGGATTTCCTAAAATTTTGTGCATATAAAAAAATATTATTATTATTGGGAATTCTTGTATTATCGAGATAAGCCAAACATATTTTTATAATTTAGGGGGGGGGGGGGGAATTTCCTTATTTCCCCCACCCCTGAATCCGCGCCAGCACTTACATTTTTTGCCTTCTGCACTGCGAAACATGATCACCTCGCTCGAGCTCATACACACAAATACTTACAAAAATCGCAGAAAATTATATTTCAGAGAAAAAAAGAGGAACAAATAAAATTGAGAGACTTAATATTGTACGAAAAAACCACTCAATTTTAAATAAACGTTTCTTCAATAAACGGCAAATTTACCAACACATTTGTGTAGGTGGGGTCGGAAAGGGTTATCTTGGTGAAATTCAAACAGCGAACCAGCGAGTTTTGTTACAGAAATTTAAGGTCACATAAAAATATGGAAAAGGACATGCTTCGATTCAATATATATATTTGTTCCTCTAAATTGTCAAAATAAGATGTTACCTAAATTTTTTAATTTTTGAAACTCACCTACTCATATGAAAAGTATACTGGTCCTTATTTTCAGACATCACAATTTCAAAAAGCAGACCCACTTATGGCCAATTCCACCAATTTATTTAAATATCAATTTATGTTTAAAATTCGTTTTTTTATGTCAAATAAAAATAAAATTATATGAAACATTATATTTAAATATCAATTGATATTTAAAAAGAATTGGTGAAATTGGCCATTAAAATTTTTTTATTTTGAAACATTTAAAAAAAAATTTAATGCCAAAAACTCGGAGTCGGAGACGCTAGTTTTTGTGGGTACTTCGACTCCGACTCCACAGCCCTGCATTAAACTGTGTATCAGTTGTCCGCAACACTACAACAATTGAAAATTTGATGTTGCTTTTGCTTTTTGAAAATTTATTTTAACAGTCTCAGCAAACAAAAAACCATGGCCATATAATCGAATAAATTCACCTGATAAACGAATTCGACTTACTCAAAGCAATGGCAACTCTCATTTTTCCATTAAGCAATTCTAACAAATTTAATGAAATACCATTAATCGAATTTTTATTGTTATGAAATTATTGACCCTTAGGATTTGTTTTTTAATAACTGGTCCGCTAAATAACTTTTTTTTTTGAAAATGCTATAAATAAAAGTACTGAATATTTTCTCAAATTTTTGTTTTGTTTGAAAGTACAATCCTTCCGGTTAATAATGGAAAATAGTTTCATTCAAATGGCAGCCTCGGCTGGCCATGCAGTAGCCTACACGATCGGTCCAATTTTTAAGCACATTATCGATTGTGTGCACTTATATTTGACGGCACATCACAAATAATAGTCCAACGATGTCAAATCGAAGCTCCGAGGTGGCCAAACGACATCAGCTCTGCGGCTGATAATGTGATCTTCAAAAACAGGGCGCAAAACATCGAGTGTAGCTTCGGCTGTGAGGCACGTAGCGCCGTCTGTTGAAACCAAATGTTACCAATATGCTCCTCTTCAATTTTTGTGAACAAAAATTCGTTCAACATGGCCCGATAACGATCGCCATTTACTGTAACGGCCACTTCATGTCCAATTTCGAATGGCAATGGCAAAATTATGCCTCTGGACCAAAATATGCACCAAACAGTGACTCGTTTTGTGTGCAACGGCTTTTCAATGTATGCGTGCGGGTTTTCTGGGCCCCAAATGCGACAATTTTGCTTGTTTACATATCCGACAAGACCAAAATAAGCTTCATCTGAAAAGATGATTTTTTTGGCAAAATCGGCATCTTCTGTAAGTCGATCGCAGGCCCACTTAGCGAAGCGAAAACGCATATTTCCCAGCGTTGTTCAGGCGTATACACAACTATTCGTTCAGCGGCAGGATAAAACTCATTATCTGTCAAGTCAGACATGAGCTAAGTGTTACCATTCACGAAATAAGCACTAGTTGAAAAAAAACGTTAGATGGCGGACCCGTTATTATTATATTTACCTTCGCTTTGTATTTTATTTTATTAAAAATGGTCATGAACAATACAATTCCGAATTCAATTTAAAAATTTTAACCGAATTTTTATATGGTCTCACTTAAAAAAAAAAATCAATTAAAGGATTACGTTCCAAAACAAACTTTTGTTGCATAGTTATTATAAGAAATGTATTACCGTTCGAAGTGCATTTAGTTACACCACACATGGACCATAAGTAGTCCAACCGAAAATTGTGTTCTGCGCTGTCGGAAAGCCAGTTCTGGAAAATACTCCCTGACACATTACTTTCGGATACAGCTCAACGCCAATTACAATATCGGTTTAAAGGACCAAATGTTGAGTTGGAGAGTTGCTGAAGGGCATACAAATTAATTTCCGAACAATAAATTAATGCGGCAAAAAAAAACAATTTACTTCATTGTACCCAAAGAACGCAAACCACAATTGAAATGTCTAGAAAGAAAATAATTGAAATAAAAACAATTATTTTAAAATTTGGAAAAAGGAATTGTTCGCCGATTGTGTTTATAAATGCCACTCTTTTTCCAGAAAATAGGAAAAGTTCTTAATCCAAATCTTAAAATTTTCTTAGTTAGACTGTAGATATGCAAGGTTCGCAAGCTCGATATAGCTGCTGAGGACGAAGGTAATGTAAAACATGAAGAAAGCAGTTTTTCAGTCATAGGGCACGAAGTAAAATAAAATCAAAATCATATTTTACAACTGCGTTAAGATGGGTCATCTGCTTCGCCATTAAGAAGCTTCCTGGCAGTTGGCACAAGAGTGACCTTTAAAGTAAAAATAAAGAGGTGGTTTAATTTTAAGGGCCGATGTTGATTTTGTATAAAACTCAAATTATCTAAGAAATGACTGTCATATCTTTTTATTATGATCAAATTGGTATGGTTCAATTATGTATGGAGCAAAATATCGGCAAATTGGCCGCCGAGGACTGGCGGCACACCTCCACTCGATTGTCAAAATTTTTGATAATGCTGAGGCATAATTGAGGTTCTATGCCGATAATGTGCCGAATTATCTCATCCTTTAGCTCTTGAATTGTTGCTGGCTTATCGACGTACAACTTTTCTTTCAAATAACCCCAAAGAAATAAGTCCAACTGTGTTAAATTACATGATCTGGCGGCCAATTGACATCGCCACCACGTGAGATAACACGTCGATTGAATTCCTCACTTTTGGGCCATTAAATGTGACAGTAACTGCCTGAGAGGACTCATTTTGGAAAAATACGGCCCGATGATGCCGCCAGCCCATAAACCACACCAAACAGTCACTCTTTGTGAGTGCATTAATTTTTCGAATATCACTCTTGGATTATCATTCGCCGAAATGCGGCAATTCTGCTTATTGACGAATTCCCTGAGGTGAAAATGTGCCTCATCACTGAAGATGATTTTTTTCGAAAATTGATCATCCGCTGTTGCACTTTTTTGCCACCATTCTGACCATTGACGACGTTTGGAATGGTCAAGAGGCTTTAGTTTTTAAGGCAATTGCACCTTGTAAGCGTGTAAATGCAAGTCTTTATGCAGAATGTCCACCAACGACGAGCGTGGGAGGGTTAATTGTTAGGCACGATGACGAGTTGAGGTGGACGGCTCTTCAGCCAAACTATCGCGAACAGCAGCAATATTTTCTGCAGTAAAAGCTGTACGAGCGTGCACTGGTGCTTTCACATCTCCTACAGATCCGGTTTGCTCAAATATGTGCACGATTTTTCCGATTGTACGCACATTTGGACGGTTAAATTTACCGAAAAAATCACGAAGTGCACGATATGCATTTTGATTTGAACTCCAATTTTCATAACAAGTCTGAATAACTTTAACGCGTTGCTCGATTGTGTATCTTTCAATTGTTCAAATTGAGTTAGTCTGAAATTGAGAAATGCCAAATGTAATGCAGAAAAAAACTTGACGTTTAGGTGTGGTTCTTTCAACATGTAGTGGCACTTGAAATATTATTTTTTTTTATGAAAATTGTTAAGAGTTCCTTCAATTAATTTACTGCATTTCTGTATGTCTTCTTGCGTAGCGCATAGTTGTGCGATTATATTTTAAAATGTTCCGTTAGTGCTTCGCAAAATGGTCAAATTTTTTATTGGGTATGGCCAATACAATCGGCCATCATGTATTTATTGTGGCTGATATTATAAACGAGGGAATCATTGGCGCATGATTGGAATACTCAGCATTTAGGTGTAGCCTGTCTTTAATATTAACATTGCTTGCACACATAATTTCAGTATACGTTACATGCAATGAACCAGGGGTCTAATCACCGCATACGATATCGAGCAAAATTGATCGAAATTATTTATTTTGGTATCATGAATCTCGATATAGAATGAAATTTATTGAATTTGAAATAATAGCATTCGATATCGAGTAACTCGGCATTACATTTCTCGAGTTTTCATTCGATACGTCAGTGTCTATCGTA
Source organism: Pollenia labialis (assembly GCA_949318255.1). NCBI lineage: Eukaryota > Metazoa > Arthropoda > Insecta > Diptera > Polleniidae > Pollenia > Pollenia labialis. The sequence continues at coordinate 85,052,578 of OX439139.1, read as the reverse complement.
TGCAAAAACATTCGATAGTTTATTCGATACGATAGTATCGAATGCGGTGATTAGACCCCAGGCGCATGTTAAATGTAATACGAATAAGCCACTTGAGTGTTGTGCGCTGTGTGTGTGTGTATGAATACAATACTAGCAGTACACACGGTCGTCAATAGTAATACTATCACCACTCTTGCTATTGGACAAGTGTCTGCGAGATTGTAAGAAAATGCTAAGCAAACCGCTATACCTTCCACTGTAATGAATATGCTTAATAAGCATTTATGGTGTATAAAACTCGCGACAATTATTGAACGGAATCAATTCTTATAACAATTACAAACAGTGCGTACCAGCAGCACTAAATAAAGAATAAACTAAATAAAGAATAAAAAAGACTTTTAATCTAATTTAATTACATAGCGATCCTGTCAGTTCTTTGGAGTGCTTCCTTGTAGAGCACCCAAAAGTAAACAAAAATAATAAATAATCCTGCCAGTTCTTTGGAGTGCTTCCTTGTAGAGCACCCAAAGTAAAAAAAATAATAAATAAAAAAAAAAAAAAATAATAATATATATTTTAATTTTGTCCTGACGGATCAGCCAAAAAAATCCGTCAGCTGCGTCAAAGAAGTACCGCCTGGCCAAAAGGCAATTCGGACATAGGAATTTTATTTTTCTTCAATGAAAGAGGGACCACAGCCCATAACCCTTGAGGAATACAGGGCACGCCAGAACAAAAACAAGGCAACCCTTACGTCATCAACACCACCTAAAACCAAAAAGCCTAGAAGAAGGGGAGGCTATACTCAAAAACTAAAGAGGGAGAAAGCTATCCTGCTGAGGGAACTAAACCAACAACCGCCACCGCCTTGGGAACGAGCGACCAAAATTTGGGAACGAATTTCCAAATTAGAATTTCTAATTTAAAATAGAAAAACCATGAATTAAATTTTTTTTTGATTACTATAAAACAGATGTGCGGGCCTTATTATCTGCACTCTTAGGGCCTATAAGCGAACAAATCGCTCGAGGCAAAACTTGAGGAAAAATATTTTAATAATAATAATATTAAAAGAAATAAAAAAAGAATATTCAAAATTATTTTTTTTAAATATACAAATGTCAAACTTGAAAGACATTTCTAAATCTATACATTTTTAATTAATTTTATAAAGGAATTTTCTTTAGAATAATAAGCCACTTAGATAATTTAACTCTTACATTTTATCAAAATATATTTAATGTAAATTTCAAACTTAAAATCTATTTTTTTTTTAATTTTTAATTTCATAAGGGATGTTTTCATAAGGGAATTTTTTTTTTGTAATTACGTTAATGAGTTAGACATTTTTTTTAATGTGTAAATCAGAAACAAAATTTGACAGGCCCAAGGCCAATGTCATCAATGAAGTAGAAGTAGTTGAGGGAAAAACAAATTTGTTATCTATAGAAATCTATCTATTAATAATAACAGTAATCATAATAATTAATTTTATAATTCGCATTTACCAAATGCACAATAGAAGACTCAAGAAAAAATATGTTAGCAGAGCAGATAATATAGATAAAATATAATAGAGCCAATGATTTAGAAAAGTTTAGATGGAATGGAAAGTTATATTGAATAACGTTAGGTTAATTAAAGAGCACTTCGATCGTTCTTATAAGTGCTTGAATGTTGAAAGACCAACCAAGGAAGAGACTATTCAACATCACTTCCAAATCCTACTAAATAGAAAATAAGAATTATATTAAATGTAAACTATAATCGGTTGACACTTAGTCATAAAACTGCAGCAGAAGGATTCTTTTTGGATTTAAAAACCAAAGTCTTAAAAATAGCCGCTTTAAGAAATATACAGATTAAACTACCTGAGACTCTACACGAAACAGTAAATTTGACAACAGACAATAAAACAAATACTAAAATGACACAAACATTGGTAGAATTCCTAAATACAGCTTCAAAGCTGATTACGGAATTTGATGGAAAATCCGAAAATTTGCAGTCATTTATAGACTCCTTACAATTAGTTAATTTAATAAAGGGTATACACGAATCTTCTGCAATATCGCTAATTAAAACAAAGCTTAAGGGAAATGCTAGAAATCTCATAAGTGAAGAATCTACAACAGAAGAAATTATCACTAAGCTCAAAGTAACCGCTAAAGGTGAATCAGTGCATGTTTTGTCAGCTAAACTGATGAGCATAAAACAAAACAATAAAACACCAACTGCATACTGTACTGAAATAGAAAATATCACAAAGTCACTTGAAACGGCATATATATCTGATGGTTTATCTTGTGAACTAGCTAACAAATACTCTACACAGGTTGCAGTAAAAGCTATTACAAAAAACTGCTCCAATGAAAAAGTAAAACTTATCATGGAAGCAGGCCAATTCAATGATATGAAGGAAGCCGTGAGTAAATTTGTAAGCAGTTGCACTGAAGCAACAGGGCAACAGAACTCCGTATTATATTTCAGTCAAAGACCCACTTATTATCGTGGAAATAACAGAAGATTTCGTGGGAGAAACAATTATCCCCGAAATAATAACAATATAAATAATAACAACGGAAATAACAACAATAACAATTACAATAAAAGAAACAGACAAAGACCTGACAATAATCGTGGTAATAGACACTAAGTACTAGCAATGGACTCAAATGAAAATGGTTCGGAAAACACCGACCATCCCCTAAGATTAGAACAGTAAATAATAAAGTGTATAACCTCAACCTCAACTTATGTTATTTCATTCAGATTAATATAGATAACAGTAACACTACTAGTTGATACAGGTGCCGACATTTCACTCATAAAATCCAAATATTTTGATTTAAAGAAAATGAATACTAACAAAATCACAACATTAAGTGGAATAGGACAAGGTGAAATTAAATCTATAGGTAGTATATTTTTTGATTTAAAATTTAATACCAAACAATTTTCAAGTAGTAGACAATAATTTCCCAATACCAAGCGATGGAATCATTGGTATGGATTTTATTAAGAAATATAATTGTATATTGGATTTTAATCAGGATTATGACTACCTAGTCCTACGACCATTCAATATACCACAACCTATAGAAATACCAATTACTAACAACAGCGATAACCTTATATTGCCGCCAAGATCAGAAGTAATACGTAAAGTCAATTTTATTAATTGCTATAATGAAATACTAATACCAAATCAAGAACTTGAACCAGGAGTCTTTATCGCGAACACATTGGTAAAATCTAATAAAGCATACATTCGCATTCTAAATACAAATAACTCTATCACATCAGTTAATAAATGTAAAATAAAAACCGAAAATCTTTCTGAATATGAAATAGTCGAACAAAATCCGACCAAAAATACACATAGAAAATCAGAAATATTAAAACTTTTACAGAAAAATTTTCCAGAACAATTTAAAAATACATTAACGGAACTTTGCATATCATACAGCGATATTTTCGGTTTAAAATCAGAAACAATAACAATTAATAATTTCTATGAACAAAAGTTGAGAGTAAGGGATTCACAACCGGTGTACATTAAGAATTACCGGATACCACATACACACAAAGAGGAGATAGATGGACAGTAGAGTGGCCATAGTGGAAATTTTTTTGAAAAGTTAAATTTTTCGCACTGAAAAATATGAGGTTGGGGATAAAAATAATTATGCATATTTTATTTTTTTTTTTTTTAATTCCGAGTACCTCCGGGTTGAGCCCAAACTTTTATTACGTTACCCATTTATCACTATTTTTGTTCCTGTTTATATTTAAATAACAACAAAATCTGACTTTATGTTCCCAACTGAATTTCTTCGATACCTATAATTATTACCTTTCCAACGAGGCGCAATAGTCTGCAGATAAACTACGGATAATCTAGCCCGGAATACCCTAAAACCAAAGTCCAAAAAAAAAAAAATTTTTTTTAATTTTATTTTTTTGCTGATAATATTGTACTAATGAAGATTTTTTGTGGGATGAAAAGTTTTTTCTGTAGTGCTCCACAACTTGAAGCAAATACTGCTTATCCTCTTCGTCGTATGTCAATGCCCGATTGAAATCTGTAATTAGTTTAATTGCTTTTTCTGCCGGGTCATTTACAACGGTTAAGTGTTGGCATATTCGTTTTGCGGTGAAGTATTCTTCTTGGTCCTTCCAAATTGATGGATCCAATTCAAAAAATGTCACATCCATTTCTAAACGATGGAAAAAACACTTGGTGCGAGGAGTAACGAAAGAACTTAAATCCTTATTTTCAAACGATTTCACTTGTTCCAGCGTTAAGTTTAATCTTTTCGGAATAATTTTGTCATTTTCGTCATCATGATTGTCAAGAGCTTCAACCATTTTCCGCTTCACTTCAATAGATATAATTTCATCGAAAAAACCAAGAGCCACCGCCTCTTCGGATAAATACCATAAATGGTTTTTGATTTTTGACAATAAGGCATTTGAAACATTTAGATCGAAATATGAAATAGCGTCTTTAATGAATTGTAAATCTTGACGCGGTGCAGATACAGCGTTAACGCATCCGAACCAATACGAAACATAAATTCGCGCCAAGTAAATGCAAATGTTTCGAATGCCTTTCAGTTCGGAGGATGCCATCTTGAATTGTTCGCGAAGCAAAACAATCTTATAGCAGTACATATATAGCTTAGGACATAAACCTTGCATGAATTGTTGCGCCAGGCAAACGCAACTGCGTAAAATTTGGTACTTCTTTACCATGAAAAATTAGCGAAAGTTGCAACAACTCCTTATAATCGGCTCGCACATAATGAGATTTCAACGCCTCAAGGCAAAAGTTCTTGTGCGTCTCTATTTCGGCTGCTGTTAAGTTTTTTTTGCACTGCTTCATCCAATACTCCAATCTAGAAAGTATTGATATTCATATTTTTCCAGTCTTTTGAAAAACGATTAAAGAGAGTGACTTCTGGTGCTGACGTTTTTCCGAAATTTAACTCAAACACAGCTTTAATAAGCAATTCGCTGATATGATGGCGACACGGTAGAAAAAGTAAATCGCGACCCAATTTACTTTCAAGCAAATATGCTGAGCCTTTTTCAATACCAGTGTTTGTAGATGTTGTGTCAAAATCCACAATTTGCACTAAATTATCAATTTTTCAATGCATTCAGGAATATTTTCACCACATGATTCTTCAAGTTTTGCAATACCAACGAGTTTTTCTTCGTTCTCTGCGGTTATAACGAGAGCCAATCGATCAACTTTCTCCTTGCCTTTCATATCTGGAAGCATTTTACCGTCCCAGTGCAAGACAAATACTTCAGGAATCTATGTTGAAATTAAATATTATGTTATTTACCTTCAAGATGATTATTTATATTGAATTCATCTATGATCTGTTTCGCTTGTCTGCGCCGATATTTCTTTCGCATTTTTGAAACGATGTTCGGTTAAAGACGAAATCTTCCACTTTTATGTCGTTTAAGTCAAGTTTCATTTCCTGCAACTTCCGCAAGACGGCAGTAATTGTAGCAGATGTTAAATGCATTGCATCGCGATCACTGATGCGGCATTTATCCATGCTTGCTAACATTCGATCATCAACGAAATGGATTTTTCCGCGAGATCCCTGATCCTGCAAAACGAATATGGCAACACTTAACCGTTGTTAATGACCCGGCAGAAAGAGCAATTAAAAAAAACTTATTACAGATTTCAATCGGGCATTGACATACGACGAAGAGGATAAAAAAGGCTTCATTAGTAAGTTATCAACAATAAAAAAATTTTAAAAATTCACCTATTTTTTTGGACTTTGGTTTTAGATATTCCGGTCAATATTATCCGTAGTTTATCAGCAGACTATTGCAGCTCGTTGGAAAGGTAATAATTATAGGTATCGAAGAAATTCAGTTGGGAACATAAAGTCAGATTTTGTTGTTATTTAAATATAAACAGGAACAAAAATAGTGATAAATGGGTAACGTAATAAAAGTTTGGGCTCAACCCGGAGGTACTCGGAATTAAAAAAATAAAAAAATAAAATATGCATAATTATTTTTATCCCCAACCTCATATTTTTCAGTGCGAAAACTTTTGGATTTAACATTTTTAATTTTTTCTATACGCTATTGCCAGTCTAATGGACAGGTGAAAAAATTAATAGACGACAGAATAGTGGAACCATCAAATTCTGAGTACAACAGTCCAATTCTGCTGGTACCGAAGAAATCACTTAAAAGTTCAGAAACAAAAAGATGGAGACTCGTAGTGGATTATAGACAACTAAATAAGAAATTGATAGCAGACAAATTTCCATTACCTAGAATAGATGACATTTTAGACCAACTCGGTAGAGCCAAATATTTTTCATGTCTAGATTAAAAGCCTGTTCAACGATTTCGAACGTCAACGTTCGCATAGAAAACTACATTTAAAACAAAAACAAATTGTCGAATATTGTTTTTGTTTTACATATAATTTTCTAAGCGAACGTTAACGTTCGAAATCGTTGAACAGGCTGTTAATGTCCGGTTTTCACCAAATTGGACAAGAAAAAAACTCTAGAGATCTAACTTCATTTTCAACAGCAAATGGATCTTATAGATTTACTAGATTGCCCTATGGTTTAAAAATAGCGCCCAATTCTTTTCAAAGAATGATGACACTCGCTTTTACTGGTTTGCGACCAGAACAAGCATTTCTTTATATGGATGACTTAGTTGTTTTAGGATGTTCGGAAAAGCATATGCTTTCTAATTTAACAAATGTATTTGAATTACATATGTATGTCGAAAACGCAATCTTAAGTTACATCCCGAAAAATGTTCATTTTTCATGAGGGAAGTAACATACCTAGGACATAAATGCACTGATAAAGGAATACTGCCTGACGATAGTAAATATTCGGTAATCGAAAATTATCCACAACCAAAAGATGCGGATAGTGCAAGAAGATTTGTAGCATTTTGCAACTACTATCGCAGATTTATCAAAAATTTTTCAGAGTATTCTAGACATCTTACACGATTGTCCAAAAAGGGTGTGCAGTTCGAATGGACTAAAGATTGTGATTCAGCATTTAAATATCTTAAAAAAGCATTAATGAGTCCAACATTACTTCAATATCCAGATTTCACAAAAGAGTTTTGTATAACAACAGATGCAAGCAAACATGCTTGTGGAGCTGTACTAACTCAAGAACATGAGGGAAAACATCTACCAATAGCATACGCATCCAAAATATTTACAAAAGGCGAGAGTAACAAATCAACAATTGAACAAGAATTAACCGCTATACACTGGGCCATCACACATTTAAGACCATATATTTATGGTAAACATTTTCTTGTCCGCACTGATCACAGCCCTCTGTCATACCTCTTTTCCATGAAAAATCTAAGCTCAAAACTAACTAGAATGAGACTGGACTTGGAAGAATATGATTTCACTGTAGAATATCTTAGGGGAATAGATAATTAAAACTTAAAAAGAAATATCCAATTACACCAAATAAACGGCATTTAAATAATGAAAATGAGAAGCCCAATGTATTTGAACCAATTATTAATTCTGACGTCAGAAAATTTTGTAAGCTAAAGATTACCCCACAAAAAGTTTATATTAAACGTGACAAATCTATAATAGCATGTATAAATATAGATGAATTGTTTACTAACGGGAAATTTGACTTAGGACAATTTTTCCCTAGGCTCGAAGAAGTGGCCGGTAAATTAAATATTCATAAAGTACAAGTGGCACCCAGTGAGAAAATTTTCGAATTTATCTCTATTAATGAATTTAAAGAAATGGGCAATAAATTATTAAAATTATTAAAAGTAGCGCTACTTAATGAGGTGATCCACGTAACAAATGCCAAATTAATAACAGAGATAATGAAACGATACCACGATGACCCCGCAGAGGGAGGACATTCCGGTGTTTCAAGAACTCTAAATAAAATAAAAAGAGACTACTATTGGAAAAATATGACTCGAGATATAACAAAATACGTTAAAATGTGTCAAAAATGCCAAACGGCTAAAATAACAAAACATACGAAAATACCAATGACATTGACAAATACACCAAATAAACCTTTTGATACGGTAATTGTGGATACTATAGGTCCACTACCAAAATCATATTTCGGAAATGAATATGCCGTCACCATAATATGTGACATGACAAAATATCTTGTGACGGTACCTATACAATATAAAAGAGCAAAATCCATTGCGAAAGCAATATTTGAAAATTTTATTCTTACCTATGGTCCAATGAAGTCGTTCATTTCAGACATGGGTACAGAATACAAGAACTCAATACTTACTGAATTGTGTAACCTTTTGAATATTGAAAAAATAACATCAACAGCTTACCATCACCAGACTCTAGGAACTGTGGAAAGAAGTCACAGAACTTTTAGCAAATATGTAAGATCATACATATCCGTTGACAAAACCGATTGGGATGAATGGCTTAAATATTTCACGTACTGTTTTAACACTACGCCATCTTCCGTTCATGACTATTGTCCTTATGAGTTAGTTTTTGGTAGACTTCCAAATGGGTTTCAACAGTTCAATAGTATTCAAGAAATAACACCATTATATAATATAGAAAATATAGCTAAGGAAGTTAAATTTAGGTTAGAAATAGCACATAAGAGAGCGCGCGCTATGATAGATAGGTCTAAACTTAAACAAAAATTAAATTATGATAGGTCATTATTAGAAGTAGATTTCAGAGTAGGAGACTTAGTTTTAATTAAAAATGAAGTAGGGCACAAATTAGATAATAGGTATAAAGGTCCTTATGAAATTAAAAATATAGATTTAAGAAATAATGTAACCATAGTTGATAAGAAAAATAATAAAGAACATATAGTACATAAGAATAGACTTAAATCTTACCATAATGAATAAAATATTAAATTCACCTAATTATAATAAATGTTATTGGTACTCAAGTAACAAAATTGTTTCCACATAATTAAGTATAATACATAATTGTTAAAGAATGTCCATAAAACTTTCAGTTATATGAACATTCTTCCGTAAAAGGGAGGTGTAGCGTGTCTTTTATATTAACATTGCTTGCACACATAATTTCAGTATACGTTACATGCAATGAACCAGTATGAATACAATACTAGCAGTACACACGGTCGTCAAAAGTAATACTATCACCACTCTTGCTATTGGACAAGTGTCTGCGAGATTGTAAGAAAATGCTAAGCAAACCGCTATACCTTCCACTGTAATGAAAATGCTTAATAAGCATTTATGGTGTATAAAACTCGCGACAATTATTGAACGGAATCAATTCTTATAACAATTACAAACAGTGCGTACCAGCAGCACTAAATAAAGAATAAACTAAATAAAGAAGACTTTTAATCTAATTTAATTACATAGGTATTGGCGCGATATTTAAATACTCCTTGATGTTGGATACGATCTGTGATAGTTTCTCGCTCTGAAACTTAAAAAATTCCACCCAAATCAAATTGTTTGTGGGTGGTAGAGCTAGCAAAAATTTAAGGAGATGTCGTAACAGCGAATGTCCTCGTTAGACGCGCACCCATGAAGAGTTGCAACAACCACGAATTACTAGCGGATAGTGTTCAATTTAGAGCTGCAAGCTATTGAAAAAAATGTTGTAAACGAAAAATGTTCAACAACTAATTAAACGCAAGTTTTTATCAGTACAAAAACTTCTTTAAATCTGTGACAAAGAGGAAAAAGTACTTAAGTTGACTTAGCCTGAATTTGAGTTAAAGGCACATTTGAGATCTCCACATTCAAAAGTATACACGGGTAACGTTTAAATTATTTCGAACGATTTTTCAAGAATTTATAGCTAAACGACTTTGTGTATCTGTTTTCAATGTGCAATAATATTTAGAATAAAAACATTAGTTCACTTCCGATCGGTGACATAAGGAAAGTTGAGGAACAAAAACTTAAAAAAAATAACAGCAGATAAGTAAATTTATGACTAAATTTTAAAAAATCCCCCTAAAAACTTAAAAAAAGATTCAAGCGCTACATTTATTAAAAAAAATAGCAACCTGAATTAGGCAGCTAAAGCTGCGTACAGACGGTTGTCAGATCTTAAATATTGTCAGTAAAATGCGCTAAGAAATATCTAGCATCCGTGTGAACTGGAAATTTTTGTTTGATAACGTGTCCAGTCCATTGTAAACCAACACTCTTTGTTGCCATTGTCAAATGTCAGATGTGCGGAGTTTCTTCATCTGACATTGGCATCATTGTCAAATAATAATAAAAAAATAAAAAAACGTAGGTTTTGACTATGACGGTACCAATTTCATATTTACTTGCACATCCTTTGCTATATCTGTGGCTTGGGGCTAAAAGGGCCAATGTCAATATTTTACTGTTTTAAGTTAATCGTTTCATTATGTGTATTATTTTACTTCCTTTTATTTTTCTATATCATTTCTATGTCTAAGTTAACCCAAAACAGTTTACTGAGGTTTTTTAGGCATTGGCTGATACACAAAAATATGAGAGAGTAAAATAATACACATAACACAGTACAACATTTTTCAGGAGATTGATTCGGGACTCAATTCTGAAGATTGCTTTTGAAAGTAGACCCAAAAATAAGAACTTCTGCATCATTAGTTTGGTCATGGTACCTCAATAAATAATTTAAAAATTAATTTGAAGTTAGAAAGTATCGTATAGGGGAATTTGCCACGTATTAGGCTCTTTTTTTGTCATAACTCGAGAACCACTAGTCCGAATAAGCTGAAAAAATTTAAAAAATTAAGAATTACAATTCCTTTAATCTGTTCACGCAACGTTTCGCTACATAAGCATCAGTTTCGCAGTTATAAATAATTGTATGAAGAAAAAATATTTTTTGCACAAAAAATTAAAATTTCTTATTTTTAATTCATAAAAAATCCAAAACGGTAAAAAAAAGTGTCAAGTCCTGTTACTTTCACGTAAATTCCCATAACCTACGAACAAAATGACACATAAATCATGAAAATCTATGAACGCGTTTCAATTTTATTCACAATTAATTAAAGGTATGAATTTCTCGAACGCGAGAAGTACAAGTGAATTTTTCTCCGGTTTTTAAAAGTGAATAACAACAAAACATGATATATTTTCCAAATATGGAAAATAACAAGTGCCCACAATTGGATAAATTTTTGTTACGTTTGTGGTCATATCATCCCAAAAAGAGGCCAACTGCATCGAACAAAATTGATTACTGAGGAATTCAAAACAGCCTATTGTCATTATTTTGATGAAGCAGATTTAAGTGGTGCAAATTTTACGCCGAAGACAGTGTACAAAATTGTTATAATACCCAGGTGCTGCGTATGCATTCTCGTCCTGGATTAAACAGAAAACAATTGAAAACAAAAGAATATATTGCTGCTTTTACTGCCACACTTCCAGTTGAACGCGCTGCTGGTACCGATACACCTAAACCTCCGAGTCTGGCGTTTTCACCAATCCGACCAATTTGAATGACGCTGATTGGACACCCGGGACCACAACCGCTTACACAAATCGAAATGGATGACATTGTGGCTAAAATGGTACTATCACAACAAAACTCCGAAATGTTGACATCAACAATATACCGACAACGCCAAGCTGATTTTCAGGAATATTATTCCGTTGACGAAGCAAATACGTTCACCTACTCCCATGATATCCCAGGCTTAGTGAAAAAATTGGGAATGGATTATACAGGCGTTTATTAATCAATGGTTCAGTTTCAAGTTCGAAGGCTGTGCTATTGCACGAAACAAACAAAAAACCGTCCACTCCATTGGAATTCAGCACAACTATAAAAGAAACGTATGAAACATTGGGCGAAATTTTGGTGAAAATCATCTACAATGTACACAAATGGAAGATTTGTTGCGATCTAAAGGTTGTCAACATAATACAAGGCATTGTATTAAAGAGCGGTTTTCCAAAATACTTCTGCTTCCTTTGTAATTGGGATTCACGATATACAGGAAATCAATATCAATGTAAAGATTGGAAAGCAAGAACTCCCGAGCTCGAGAAAGGATCTTGATGATATTTTGTTGCCATCGCTCCACATGAAATTAGGAATAGCTGGGAAATTCATCAAAGTGGTAGTCAAAGATATTGATGACGCATATTACTGTTTGAAATCCATCTTTCCAAAACTCAGTGAAGCTAAAATTAGAAAAGGTACGTATCGTTGTCAGTATTTTAATATTGTCATTTCTAAATTTTTTCGTAAATGTTTTTTTTTATATTTCAAACAGGTATTCTCAATGGACCAGATATACGAAAATTGATGAAAACCGAATCTTTCACAAATATGCTTTTGAACCATTATAACCACCAATGTGCATGGGACGCATTGAAACAAGTCATCGAAGGCGTTTTAGGAAAGAACCGTGTACAGCGAGATGAAATACAGACACGAGTGGACAACTTGCTGTATTATTTTGAAAAAATCAATGCATCCATGACGTTAAAATTACATTTCTTGCATTTCCACCTTGAAACCTTTTTGGCACAATTACCTCAGGATTCGGACGAGCAAGGAGAGAGGTTCCACCAGGTGACCATGCCAATGGAAAAGCGATTCAAAGGCAAAAATATTGGATGCCTTACTTGCGGAGGTTTGTTGGTGGAGTTTTAAAATTATGCAGTTTAAAATTTGTGGACATACTGAACAAAACATGCCCTTGAATATAACATCTATCTCGGATGATGATGCAGACTCAGAACATGAATATGAACAACCTACGAACAAAATAAGGTCATCAGAACCACAAGCGTCAACTTCAACGAGGATGGATAGTGGCAATAATTGAAAATGTTCTAAATTTTGTTTCCATGCATAGATAACATTTAAAAATTGCATATTTTCTGTGTAAGAATAGCTGTAATATAAATCGGAATGTATATTTTCACGCAAAATAAAAAAAGTCATCAATGTTTTTTCCAAAGAATTTTGTGGATATCTCAAGCAAATTTTTGAAATTCATACCTTTAATTAATTGTGAATAAAAGTGAAACGCGTTCATAGATTTTAATGATTTATGTGTCATTTTGTTCGTAGGTTATGGGAATTTACGTGAAAGTAACAGGACTTGACACTTTTTTTTACCGTTTTGGATTTTTTATGAATTAAAAATAAGAAATTTTAATTTTTTGTGCAAAAAATATTTTTTCTTCATACAATTATTTATAACTGCGAAACTGATGCTTATGTAGCGAAACGTTGCACGAACAGATTAAAGGAATTGTAATTCTTAATTTTTCAGCTTATTCGGACTAGTGGTTCTCGAGTAATGACAAACAAAAGAGCCTAAAACGTGACAAATTCCCCTATACGATACTTTCTAACTTCAAATTAATTTTTAAATTATTTATTGAGGTCCCATGACCAAACTATTGATGCAGAAGTTCTTCTTTTTGGGTCTTCTTTCATAAGAAATTATCAGAATTGAGTCCCGAATCAATCTCCTGAAAAATGTACTGTGTAATTAATAAAATTTAGAAACATGAATTAATAAGAGAAAAACAATTCAAACAAAAATATTTCTTTTGAACGAGAAGTAATATTCTTCCAATAGTTTTCAAACTGTATCGAATTTTTGCATTTTGTTGATTCTTAATATATAAATTTGTTCAATGAAAACAATTTTTCTCTTTTATTAATATTATTAACATACTATGTTCAACATAGGTACTTGAAATTTTTTTTTTTTTTTTTTGCCTATCAAATTTAGGGTATCCCTTTTGCTAACTTCCTAATAATTAATATCGACTATGTCACGTATAATTTTAAGTGAATATTGGTATAAATGAATTCATATTAGAAAATGTTGTGGTAAAGTAATTTTTACGGGTGATGAAATGTAGAGTGGTAGAGTATAAGAAAATTTAAATGGGCTGATGAATTATTATAGTCATAGCGAATATTGTCAAAGAGTCTACCATGGTTTAGTTTCAGTTTGCAGCTTATATTATTTCTAGTCTACAATATTTTTTTTATTTTTGCACACAATTTCATATTAAATTGTGTAACGTGAGTTCATCCTAGTTAGTTGTGCAAACCCGTGATAACCTGGGATGAATGTTTGTTCGTTACAGTCCAAAAATATTTTTTATTAATTATTATATTATGATTTTCTGACACATATTTTGATAAACGAGACCCTATTAAGGCGGCCGTTAGGTTGAGGCGTGGCACTGATGTTATCTTTATAGGCGCGACTCTAGTTTTTGCTCCGATAATTGAGCAGATAACGTCATCACCATTTCTTAATCGAAAATAGCATACGGCTGCGTAACCGTCCTAACATAAACATAACAATTTAATTCATAAAACAATTATAAAAACAAACAAAAATTATGGTACTCAAGCTATGAAATCAAAAAGTAGATAAAATATTTTAAATAAATATGTTTTATAAGTATATGTATTTTAAATAAATATGTTAACATTTTTTACAGCTTAGGAAATAACATTAAGACAATCTCAATGCGTTTAGAAAGTCGGCAAAGAGTATTTTTCTTATTTTATTTACTTACTAGCTGACCCGGTACGCGTAGCTGGCCCTTAGCAAACATTAGTGTTGTATTACCAGACGATTAATATTGAGCCCTAATAGCAAAAATTATGTAACCAACAAAAAATTAGTCAAATCGATAGAGCCGTTTTCTGATTTTAAGTAAATCGAAAAATGCGGGCGGGGCAAAATTTTCTTTCCGCAAAACCTAAGTTAGACCATGGCGATCATTTTAAAGAAAAAATCGTCCAAATCGGTCAAGCCGTTCTCCAGTTATGCGCTTAATAGAAAAAGTGGGCGTAAAAGTCGGCGTGGTAAATTTTTCTTTTGATGAAAACTTAAAGTTGATTAATACGAACATTTGAAAGAAAAATTAGTCAACTCGATGGAGCCGTTTTCTGATTTTAGGTAAATCGAAAAAAGTGGGCGTAACAGTGGGCGGGGAAAAATTTTCTTTCCGTAAAAACCTAAGTTGGACCATGGCGAACATTTTAAAGAAAAAATCGTTCAAACCGGTCAAACCGTTCTCAAGTTATGGATTTTGCCACGCCCCTCCGCCCCAGACCGAAAATCAAAAATCAGACTTCACAGTGTCACCCGCCTGAATATTCTGAAGATTCCCTGAAAATTTCATCAAAATCGGCCCAGCCGTTTTGGAGTCCATACGTTACATACACACATACATACATACACACATCCTATTTTATATATATAGATTAGGGTGAGCGATTATTCGACATTTTTCAATAACCGGTTTTCGAATATTCCGAATAGTTGCTATTTAAAAAAACCGGTTTTCGGTTAAGAATTTTAAAAATAACCGGTTAACCGGTTTTAATTCGAAAACATAAAAATACAAAAATCAAATTAGTTTTTGTAATAAAAAGTTAATTAGAATAAAAACAAGAGAATTTACTAAGGTAAGGAACCAACAAAATACATAGATATGACTTAAGGTATGTTCAGGCCTAACAAATATTTGACGATAAAATCAAAAAAAAGCGTGACCAGTAAACTGATAAAACTTAAGCATTATTTTAAATATTTTCTATTTATTTGCTAAACTTTATGTCTAAGATGATAATTGTATTTATGTATAATGTAGTTAAGAAACCCTTAAATAATGTTTGGTCTAGTCAAACGTTTTGCAAAAGCAAACAATTCTTTAAGAAAACTAGTGGTTACGTGTAGGAGTCAAATATTTAATAGGTGTGAACATAGCTTTAGAATTTTTGAAAAACTTTGGTTTTAAAAATAAAGGAATTTAATAAATTTATTATTTGACATACATTTTCCTAAATTAATGTAAATGAGTTTTAATTTGTTGCTGGTTAAGTATGTCTATATGAATCAGTAAACTTCAGCCATATTTTTGGTAAGTGACAAACAGAACCTCTTATCCAGGATTATATAATTAAATTTTTTTTTGTTTCAGCATTATAGAAACAATAGTAAAACGAACATGCTTCTTATATGAAATATCTGTTAATTCGTCGATCACGCAATTTAAACCCTTCTAGGACATTTTTGATTCCTTAAATTTTATTTTAAGTTCTTGGTGTTTTAATGAATAAAACCGATGAATTTTCCCATATCGTTGATTCCGCCGTTTTAAGCATGAAGATATGCTAGAACTACTTAAGAGTTTTTAATTCATTATTGGCAGCATATTTTCGTAAAGTATTATTTGCAGTCTCTTAAAAACTACTTGGAACAGGGTAAAGTTTTACTTGGCGTATATTTATGTCAAGCTTGTAGACTAATTTAAAGTGATTAATGAGTCGTGACGTTAACGAACTATTGTAACTTATCATTTTAGGGCCGTTTAAGCACAATTTTCTTTTAAGTCAGTTCGAAATATCACCAGAGATGACATCTTTATAGAGATATATATAGTATTTATAATACTGTCAAATTGCTAATTACTTTTAAAGCTGAACTTTTTTGTTGTACTTGAAATTGTTTTTGGTTTTTGTTACAAGAACACACGCTTATATAAGCGATTTGTATTTACATTGCTCATAATGTATTTTGACTTTTGTTTAATTTTGTTTTGACATTTTTTTATAAAAAGTTTAAGTTTGCCAAATATTCAATTAGAAAAATACTTAAATTGCGGGTACAGTTATATAAGGAAAACGTATATAAATTACACATTAATAAAGTAACCGGTTAATTTTACTAAAATAACCGGTTTATTCGATATTCGAAAAATGGACATTTTAAAATATTCGACTTGGGCAAAACTAAAATAACCGGTTAAAACCGGTCGAACACTATTCGATCGATCACCCTAGTATAGACAGATTACCATGTTTCCGAAAAATTTCGTTCACTTTTTTACCGAGATTGGACAAATGGTTTAAAGTGCAAAAGTTTAAAGTTGTTGCATATTTCTAATTCAAAATCCGAAGTAATTTTTCTTTTTGTAAACAACGTCTATATCAGCCAAATGTATGACAAGGTTGATGCAAAAAATAGCATCAAACGGACTTCTTCTTACAAGATCCACCTGTAATCTTTAGGACAATGTGTTTTTAAAATTGTAAGTTGTAGTATCTTACACGAGTTTCCATAGTTTTTTTATTTCGGGTTCCCAGCACTTCCCGGTTATATAAGTCGTCACAAAATGAAACAAATTTATGTTTATCACTTTATAAACATATCGTCATTTCTCAAAAATTTTTTTTTAATTTTAAGATAATTATGCAAATTGTTCCTTCATACTTTCTCGTAACAAAAAATCGGTATTTTATCTCAAACTAACCCGAAGTTATAGCAAAATATATCTTTAAATATATCTTTAGATATGACTTTGCTTCAATAAAGGAGCGATATATTTGGATATCTCCTATTTTTAAGACTTGTCCATGGACAATTTAAATTTACTGCCTGCATCTTATTTTGAATTTATGTTCTTTATTAACTCTTCACTTCACTAAATTTATTAATTATCAACTGTTGCACAGTATATTCAGCTTTTGGTAGATTTATTGAGTAGACATTGATTTACGAACGTACTCACTTCTTGTTGTTGATCTAATCGACAACCCATCAACAGATGCTAATTTTTAGAGAATATAAAACTAAATTTCAAAGTATAAATAGCTTTTTTCTGAAACTATGAGGAACTTTTATTTCCCGGGATGCCGCAACAAAAATCCCGGGAAAACGGGAAATAAAATAATTGGAATTCCCGGGAAAAAACCCTAGTTGTAGCTCTTAAAATGTTTTAAATAACAACGAGGAATTTTTATTTCTTCTATTTATGGTCGCCATACATCTTGCATAATTACTTTAACAAACATACATCACAATATGTCCTATTAGACAAAGGGGGTCGTAGATTGACATCACTAATCGCAACACTTCTCTTTTTGTGGTTACGTTTTGCCCAGAAAAATGCCACTCTCTCTGAACCAAGGGGATATTTTTAATGTTATGACATCTTCCTGATGTTCCCAGAAAACACCTAAAACCTTTTCAATTTGATTTTAATTATTTAGGTTTAAACATTTATAACCAAAACTAGTTTCTGAGGAAATAGATTTCAACACTAACTTGCTGTTAGAAACCCAATTTCTTATATTAAAGCCTCCTTTGCGATAAACATAAGCAATATTATTTATAATTGTTATATCCTCTTCTGTATCATCTATGGATATGAGGAGATCGTCAACGTAGTGGTTTTCCTTAATTGCTTTTGCAGCTAGCGGAAATTAATTTTCAAATTTACTCGCGTTGAGATTTTTTTATGTATTGGCAAATACTAGGGGCACATGCAAGGCGAATTCATAACAGGTAAATGCAACTCTACAACTACAAAAAGCCCCATGTATTTTGTTTTTGCAATTTAATTGATAGCTGTCAAAATTTTTTTATTGCAAATTAAAATTATCACTTTTTTATAAAAGAAATTATTAAATTCAATCGCAGTTTTGAAATTTTTTTATTATAAAAATAATATTTTTAGCACTTTTCCATCAACTTCTTCTCAAAACAAAATTATATTTTGACGTTTCTCGATTTTTTTTAATTCGCCGTGGAGACAGATGATGAACGGCTGACGAGATGAGTTTACCTGTTTGAATTCGCCTTGGGCACATGTAGCTCCAAAAATCATAACATTCATCACAAATACATCGGGACTCTTTTTTTCCACACAGTTACGCCAAAGATAACGTTGGACATCACAATCTTCCGCCTTACATGCACCAATGGCTCATCCATCAGACTTATAGATGACCCCTCGTCAACAAAGGCAAATTAATTAATTGTTTTATTGTTTCCAAGTTTTTTAATTGGAATTATTTTAAATAAAATATTTTTTATTTTTTCACTGTGTGTATTATTTACTTCTTTATTTGCTAAATCTGTGTTTTTACTTTTATTTTGATTTGTAATTTCATTTGATGTATTTTCCGATACAGAATATCGATGTAATGAGGGATGATAAAAATATTCGCACCCTTCCTTACCGCACTTTTTCTTTTTCCTACAGTCACCATGTGTTTTAACAAGCAGAACTTACAAAGTTTGTAATTTCTTACTGAGTTCCATTTCTCAACACAATCCATAGATATGTACATACATATGTTGGGCAGTTAGCGACTGGGCTGCTACTATTTTTGCTGTTACATACAATGTTACCTATCATGCGAGTTTGTTCGATTTGACGTTTTTATTCCTGCAAAGTATGCGACATTGTTTTGCGTATGTAAACAAACCCCACATGTATTTAACTAAAAATAATTTTTTTTAATATAAAAATTTTTCGAGATTGTGAAGCATCTTCTTGAATCACTGGTCGTAGGTGAAGTTGACCTAGCATCAGAACATTTTGTGCATTTGAAGGTAATGTCATTTAAAAAAAATGCATAACTTATGTGTTCACATATGTACATAAATATGGGTCTATCCACATACGTATGTTTTAAATTTCATTAAAATTGGTTGGATATTAGGCTCAAAACCCCTATTCGGGTAAGCAGCTTGTATGGAGGCTATATGACACTATTGAAACCGATATGTATTTCTATTTTGTTTTTTACGATCGGAATTTGTTTTCAATCAAAAACATTGTTGGTGTAGTCATTACGCTTTACTAATATTATGAATGTGAAAGTTTGTATGTTTGGGTATTTGGAAATTACTTAATGGATTTGGATGCAATTTGGGAAACTGTAACGAATCCCACCTTACGGCCTTGTTCCCTTGGAAATATTAGCCATCCTATGTGCCAACCGTGCTCAATCTGGGGTCTGGTTCTTTTTCCAAGAGAACTAAGTAAAGGATCGTAACATAAAAGTAAAATTTTTAGAGGATAGCCATTGTCAAAATAATAATTTAAGAAACTATAAATAAACTAGTCAAGATCTGCTTTAGCGATTTAATTTGTTTTTGCAATGTTTAATGATGCTTGACATATTGAAATATCAACATCATATATTTTGGTTGTGGCCTTTTTTCGTGCATACCTTTCATGAAATTTATAAACTAATTAACTTAATTTTTCATTGTTAAGTTAATAAACAATTTTAACAACAACCATAAGGGTACTAAATGAAGTATTAACGTTGAAATTATGTTGTAAGAAATTATTATAAATATTGTAAACTGTGTAAAAATTGGGGTATTCTATTTTTTTAAATATAATAAATCATTAATATTTATGAGTGAAATCAATGTAGTTAAATTATTGTTAATAGTCTACGATTTTATATCTGATAACAATAACAAAATATTTCAAACTCACCATACTTTGGTTCCATCGATGACTGCAGGCCTGAAGTCAAAATTTGGAAATCGTGGTTTTTCTAATTGCAAGGACTTACAATAAATTTAGAAACATCAATTTCAAAGTGTATCAATAAAATTTAGCAAGTTATAGTAATCTGTAAAGTAATGGTGTAATGGATTATGATTGTTTAGA
This sequence comes from Pollenia labialis, assembly GCA_949318255.1. Lineage (NCBI taxonomy): Eukaryota > Metazoa > Arthropoda > Insecta > Diptera > Polleniidae > Pollenia > Pollenia labialis. The sequence continues at coordinate 85,032,103 of OX439139.1, read as the reverse complement.
GGTAAAAATGAATTGACAAATTGAATAATACTAATACTTTATTTAACAAACTCAAAAAAAAAACCAATATTATTATTAGATCTTGCAAATATTCAATTGCTGAGTTTTATGATCCTTATCCTTTTTTCCTTCTAAATTTGAATATCAAAGTTTTTGTTTTCGCCAAAATTATTAAAATTTACAACTCCACCGCTTTGTGCCAGTTTGAAATGCAGCAAACATATATTGGTTTTTGCTCTCCGAAATATTACAGCCTTTGGAACTTTCGGAATCACTATCTCGCATAAGCCAAAAGATATCCCTTATCTTGGTTGCAATAATTTTTTTTTCCTTTTCCTTTGTTTAAAGTTTTAAAATCTTAACTCAACCACACAACTTTAGTAAATTTCGTTCGGTCTCAAATTTCCGTTATCATTTTTATTCAAATCTCAACAAAAAAAATTATTATCTATTTTTTTTTATTTCTTAATCAATGTACTCTCTATGGATATCCAATATTTTCTCTCCAAATTTTTGTAAAAAAAATTCTGACAAATATTTTCCTTTGAAATTCCATATTACTACGATTTTTTTTTTTTTTTTTTTTAATTTCATTAAAAATATTAATAAATCTTCCTCATAAGACGTGATAGCATATAGGCCAGATTTTAGAGGAAAAATTGGTACTTTTTTCCTATTTGACAAATTTGGTACGCAGATTGGATATGGTTAGGAATAAAATATAGGTTACTTTTTATGGGATTAGGAACAGTATATTTTCTGAAGTTCTAAAATGAAAAAAAGTGGTACTCTTTAACATTTGGTGCCTTTTCTCTACTCGAAAAATTAGGCATGGGCCATATGATAGGCCCAGATTAAAATAAAGGGTTAACAAAAAAATTGGTCCTTTTATAATTTTGATAAATTTGGTATACAGATTGCATATGGTTTAGTGGCCAAAATTTACATATTATTGAACTATTTTAACATAAAATAAGAGAAGATGTTGAATCCTTTTCTTTAAATATTGCTCTAATTTTCACGTGAACGAAATCATGGGTAAAAGCTAATTATTCATATATTTAGCACCAAAATAATATCAAATATATACACAAAAATAATTAAATAACGAAACAAAAATGTTAATTCTTTTGCAGTTTCAGCTTGTCCTCTGATCAAATATTTTTCGTATTACTCCTAACCTTATGACTTCGGCCATGTCATTAAAGGTGAGCTGGATATTCTGTGCTGATGTCACCGAGGCATTTGCGCATGCTTTGTTGGCGACCATTACACCAGTGGCCATGCTGCCTGTGGTTAGTGTTTTTCATACGGGATTTCCCGGGACAAAAATCCCGGGATCCCGCACATTTTTCGGGAAATTTGTGCGGGAATTCCCGGATTTTTTTTATGTATGGCAACTTTACTGCTGATATGTATATTTGCAAATAAGTTGTGTCATGAAAAACATCTTAAGTAAAAAAAAAGGATTTTAAGTTTTTAATTGGCATAAATTTAATTTTTGTTCTCTCTTTTGTTTGGTTTAAATCACTTTAGTCTAGCACAACTGCTTCTCAGCGTTATCATCTGTTCTTAGGAAAAAAGTCTTTGATACACACCAAAAAAAAAATTTTTAATTTAACATAACAAAAACTGCAGTTTCTGACTTAAGATATTTTTGCCAAACGGCAAAGAGTTGTCACTTTATATTTAATAAGAAGAAGATTAAAAATATACAGAATATTTAATATGTTAAAAGACCCAGATTTAATTTATAAAAACGAAAAATTTTGTACCCACTTGCTTCAAAATTTTTTATGATTTTATGTGCAGAGCATCTGCATAAAAGATTTTTCGGATTAGATTCTGTAAGAAATAATGACAAAAGTTATAAGTAAAGAAAGCGTTTATTCGATTCGAAGAAAATAATTAAAAAAAAAAAAAAAAATACAAGTTTTGAAGGAAGTGCTAGTGTTCGTTTGACTAAAAAGGCAAACTTCCGAAGAAAGGAAACGTGTTTTCTCGATAAAATTTTCTAGATCAAAATAGAAATAGGCTTTCAAACGATTCTGTTAATGCTTATTTTGAACTAAAATCCTATTATTAACAGAAATATTTTGTAATAATTTGTTTGAATAATTTAACTTTTTTTAGTTTTATATAAATGCTGATTGTTGGCTTTAAATTAGTTCTGTGGCAATAAGTGCTTGTTTAGTTTTATAAAAGAACAATTTAAAACTTTAAATGTGGCTTTTGGAAATTTACTGCGATTGTATTGAACGGGAATTCCCGAGATCCCGGGAAAAGAAAAACTCTACCTGTGGTAGAGCTGCTAAACTATCGATATTTTGCCCAAAAGATAGTTTCGATAATTAGCTTACACACTATCAATAATATCGAAAAGTTCTTGTGTGCCACTTCTGTGGACACAGTATATAATGAAGATGGTAAACAATGAAAAAGTTTTACCACTTCGTATACAGAAAGCGTTTTTTAGTTATTAAAGACCAGCATATTCACTTTAAATTTAAGTGTAATCTATAGTTTTTAATAAATATAAACATAAATAGAAATAGAGAGGTAATTTGGTAGCAGGGCTGTCAGCTTTTTTTCCTTTGACGTTAAAATAGTAACCTTAAATCCAGAAATTTAAGGGGCTATTTGCTATCACTTGCGTAGAAAATTGTTTCACATAAAATTTTTAAAGTTTCAACAATTTTTATAAAATTTTTTCCAGGGAGCTAAATGAAGTCTTTTCCAAAATAACCTTATTATTTGTTAAAGATTTTTTGTTAAGATAAAAATATTACACATTTTGCGTGAAAACACCACATCTAAAAGTCCTGCCTGCTATAATTTTTTTTAACTAAAAATTATTTTAACTGAATAAACAAGCCAACACTCTTTGAATTAATTAATTAATTAATTAATAAATAAATAAGTACACAATTCTGTGGCAATAAGGAAAAAGTGCTTTAGTTTATTTTTAAGTTTTAAAAGTGGTTTTTGAAAAATTATTCCAATTCTCCTATAATCATCACGTATGTATCCGCTGTTATATTTTTTTAACGTTTTTGTTTCAAAACATTTCTAATATAATCGGAAGTAAACTAAAGTTTCGAAAGTGAGCGTGCTTTCAACAGACGGACATGGCTAAAGGCGACCGTACACGACATGTATTTGTCATCTGACATGTCAAATTTCCCAAATTTTTCAAACACCTGCTTTTTCCGTGCGAAATTCAAATTTGGAAACCATCCATATTGCTTTGATTTTTTTTGCCAACCAGTTACTAATACCTACTCCAATTCAAACAAATTGTTACTTTTTTTTTGAAAAATACAAAATACTGTTTAACAGCGCGCAGTCAAAGTCATTGTTCCCATTCGTGTTGAAACAATTTTGTAAAATATCACTTTTTTATCGAAAGTTTAAGCATTTGTTGTGCAAAGTGTGTAAAATTTTTATAAAAACCTTATAATGGAGAATAATCTGCCATGTAAGTACTTAAGATTTGTTTCATAAATTCTCGAAAATTTTTTTGAAAAATTAAATTTTTAACACAACTTTTAAAATGGCATTTTTTTTTATCAAAAGTTAAATTGCATGTAAGCTTTTAAAGAAATGTTAACGTTTGGCAAACCAAATGTAATCGTATTTGAATAAACTAAATTGTGGTTCATTAACTAGGATTTATCTCATATTGCGTAAAGTTGCGTAATCTGAATAATATAATTTTTTGCAGATTCCTATGCTTTGAAAAAAATCGAACTTTTTGAATTTTGGTTAAAGCAACCCTCAAAAAACTCAAAAAATGATATCCTTGCCCAATATGTCTTAAATAAAGTTGCCTCTGAGATTGACGATGATTGCGAGAAATTATTGGTGGAGAAGGTGCGTCTTTTCTGCAAGTATCTAAAAACAAAATGGATAAAAAGTGGAAGAAGAAAAAATCGGTTTCGAAATGAAAACTTTTCATGGCTAAACAGCCAGATATCATTCCAAATTAGAACAGGATCTTCAAAAACTACTTCTTCCCCTGTGGGACGTCCAGAGGTTCCATTTTGCAAAAAGTCGGAATATGGGAAAAGAAGAGCAACAGCGGAGCTTTCAACGGCTATATTAGGGCAAACTAATTTACTAGTACAAGCAGCAGCAACCTCTGCTAGGAAGGAAGGAAATGCTAGCTTAGCTGCAGTTCTTAAGGAAACCATAGCAAGTCCAACAAGACCTTCCAAAATTAAAAAGATGTGCTCAGAAAGTCAACCTAAACCAATTTCTCTTTCCTCAGATGAAGCGTTAGCTATTTTCATAGAAAACAGTTTCACAACAGCACAGTATAACGCAATACGTCGTGAAAGTAAATCGAGAAACTGTGACATACATATATCCTCACTACAACCAAATTCTAGCTGCGAAGTCAAAATGCCGACCAGAAGGTATCAAAGTAACCGAGACCGTAGCAAGAGCTCCTTTAGAATACTGCCAATAGAATTGCTGAAATGCAAAAGGAGGTTTTTGAAGCCGTAATGGAATCTGAAAATTCTGATTATTTGAAATGTGAGTTAATTTTTAGCTACGGATTTGACTGTAGCACAGGCCAAGCGCAGTATAAGCAGATGTTTCAAACAACAGACTCATCCAATAAATCTGATGCTTCACTTTTAGCCACAACAATTATACCACTGAGACTCGTACTCTCCTCTGGAACACCTATTTGGAATAATAATACGCCCCAGTCAACAAGGTTTTGTCGGCCAATTAAGTTGGAATTCGTTAAGGAAACGAAGGAATGTATTTTGAGAGAAGAACTAGACTTAAGAAAAGAAATTGATGCTTTACAAAATTTACTCATACATATTGGCAATGGCAAAACGGTACAAATATCGTTCAAGTTATATCTAACATTAATATATGGAAAAGTTTTAAATATTTTGACTGGGACTAAATCGACTCAAGCTTGTCCTATCTGTGGTGCGAAGCCAACGGACTTCCTTAGTATAACTGATTATTCATGTGAAAGATTTCGTGCAAAAGAGTCTAACATCAAATTTGGACTAAGTCCCTTACATTGCTGGATCCGTTTTTTTGAGTTCATTTTACATTTAGGCTATAAATGTAAAGTAGAAAAATGGCAAATACGGTCAGAGGATCACAAACTTAAAGTTTCAAAGAGAAAAGAAGAAATTCAAAATGCTTTTTGGAGGGAACTGGGTCTTCGTGTGGATATGCCTAAAGTTGGTGGCTTCGGAAGCTCCAACGACTGAAATACAGCACGTCGAGTTTTCTCTAGTGATGTAATATTCGCTGACATCACAGGTGTTAACCGTAATCTAATTTTTCGCTTAAAAATTATATTAATCTGGTTATCGTGTAACTTTCCCATAAATCCAAACAAGTTTGAAACATACTGCTTACAGACAGCAAAAATGATACAAGATTTGTATCGTTGGCTACCAATGACCTCCACTGTTCACAAGGTGTTAATTCATTCGAAGCAGATTATAGAGAACTCTGTACTGCCAATTGGTGTTTTTGGCGAATCGGCAGCTGAATCACGCCACAAAATTTATAAATCCGACAGATTGCATCATGCTCGCAAAAACAGCCTTCTGGATGCTTTCAACAGAGCTTTAGCTACATCCGATCCAATAATTTCGACAAAATACTTAAGCAGGCGTATGCAACAACATAAGCCTCTACACCTTCCATATGAAGTGATAGAACTTCTAAGTTCCAATGATATGAATCAAAATATGGATGAAGAAAACCACTACGAACAAGGCGAATTTTTATCCCCTAATTCAATAAATATTTTCAGTCAAATGTGTCAATTTGACTGAAAACTAAAGTTAAATGATTTTTTTTTAATAAAAAAATAATAATGAAATAAATTGACTTCCGTATCAATGTGGCTCCAAAAAGTTCAATATTTTAAAAGTTATTAATTTCGCACTGTAAAATTAGGTGTTTGAAACATAGTGCATTGAATAGAATTTATGTGAATATATGTATATAAAAACCGTTTTATTATAAAATCCTAATACATGTCGTCTATATGCTCCTTAATAAATCACTGAAGGTTTAAACTAAACTTGAATTTATATGTAGTTTAAACTCAACAGCTATAAATCAGTGTCCCATGTATTATATGTTGTTAAAAAAATAACATGTGGCAGCACTACGATAAATCTTATTAAATTCATATGGTCTGTATTGGTAGTTTAAACGCCCAAGTCTATGCGTTTAAAGATGGTTTACATGTTTAGTAACTTATAGATTTGTTGGATTAAACACATTTTAAACCAAAAAGAGAGTTCAACTTGCTCTGATTTTTAGCCCTTAGAATTATATACTTAAGGAAAAAGTTTCACACGCAATGACAAACTTAGTTAATGGAGGGTATAACAAGCTTTTAGCAGAACATGTATGTTTTATGCCTGTATTCATAAAAATTCTTAAATTTTAATAAAGGATTACAAAACTAATTTTGTATGAAAATTTTCCTTAATAAACGTTTGTTTAATTAAATAATCTATATACAAGGTGGCCCAAATATGACCAGCTGATGTAAAACACAAATAACTTTTTTATTTTTTAAGATATAGGGCTGTCATAGAAACCAATTTTATATGAATTGGATTTGAAACTGACAAAAAAAATGAGTTGGTGTCATGAAATCCAATATTGTCGGTTTTTTGATCGAACTAAAATTAGTGTGGGTTTAAGGTGTCACAGAAACCAATATTGTCGGTTTTTTATTGAATGGAAATACATATACATAGTTGTTAAAAGCTTAATATTTTTATTTAATTTATTCAACAGTTAGATTTTTTGCATAGATGGAAGTAACTACATAAAATTGTTTAAAAAGTATTTTTTGCATGTCTCCGGCAGCGGGTTGCTGCAAACTCGCAAAAGTCTTTCCCTCACTTTTTGCAAACTTTTTTATGCTATTTTCCGACATTTTGTTATTTTAAACCCATTTAGCGATTTTAAATATATTTTCCAATTTCGCAATTTTTTGCGAATTTTAGCCATGTTCTCGATATAAGCGTTTTTTCCTCTTATATTTGTGGTTCTTAAGAGCTTTTACAATTTCTAATAAATATTAAACGTTACTATCATGCCGATTTAGCAAATTTTTGCGAATTTCCGCTAATTTAACAATTTGTACCGAATTTTTGCCATTCCTTATAGTTTTAGGAACTTTTAATCAATTTTATGGCTTGTGTGAAATATTATAAATTTTCGCGAGTTTACGCGATTTTTGCATACTTTTTTTCCCCAGCTTTTCTGCTCTTTAGTCGCAAACTATATAAATACATTTTTTTTTGTACTTTTAATAAATTCGCTTTATGTTTTGAAAAAAATACAATTACACAAATGTAAACCACAAATGCAAATAATAAACCCATGGCATTTATTTCATATGTTTACTGTATTACCATTCTTATATTCTTTTATATATTTTTCTTTTTATGAAAAACAAACAAAAATAGCATTTAAAGCAGTAAAAAACATGTTCCAAAACATAAAACAGATTATTCGAATATTGGTTTAATTTGTGTTCGAAAATAACAAAACCGACTTGTTTTCATGACACCAAATGAAACCAATATTGGTTTACAAAACCGACAAACAGCAAAACCGACTTGGATTCTATGACACCCCTGATAATTTATTTTTTCTTTTTGCAGATTATAACTGAACTGTTGGAAATTTAAAATTAATACGTACAGTCAACAACAACGCATTAAAATTAAACTGGGTTCAGTAGTCGACCGTCCAGGAAGAGGTGTTTATCAAAATATTCGCACTGAAGACAACGTGGAAGCTGTGCAGCAAAGTGTTGCAAATGATCCATCTGTCTCAACTCGTCGCCGTTCCGGCCAATTGGATATACCCAGATCAACATTACAGAGAATTTTAAAGTTGTATCTTAAGATGTATCCATACAAAGTTCAAATTGTCCAACAGATGGAGCCACTGCGCATACTACTAGGCAAACTATGGACATGCTGCGTGAAATTTTTGGTGAACGCATAATTCCAATAAATTCAGATTTCCCTTGGCCTCCCCGTTCACCAGTTTTAACTGCGCCCTGCAACCAGAAACATTACGCCGTGTAATGCAAAATGCGCTAAAAAGAGTCAATGCTTGTATCGAGCAAAATGGTGGTCATTTGTCTGATGTCATACTTCACACATAGTCACGTTAAATTTCCATAAAATGTATTTAACATATAAATATAAATTATTTTAAAAAACCGTTATTACAAGAGTTATACGTGTTTAACATCACTAGGTCTTATTTGGGCCACCCTGTATATACAAAATTGTAACGTTACTGACTGACTCACTGATTCATCATCGCACAACCTAAACGCTTGAAGCTAAAAACTTGAAATTTGGACCAGAGATTGGTCACTGGTACTTTTTGAATTTCCGTTGGTATTGGACCTAGAAAAAAGATAAAATTAAAAGTGCAAGGTCCTGACTGAATGAGAATCTGTAAGAGTTTTTTTTTTTGGTACTTTTTTGTTCTTTAACTGTTACTTTTTGAATTTCTGTTATTATTAAACCTAGAAATGTAAAATTCCTGAGTGGATAAGAATCTATGAGGGAAATTTTTGGTACTTTTTTGTTCTTTAGCTGGTACTTTTTGAATTATTGGACCTAGAAACATACAATTCAAAATGCAATGTCCTAAATGGATAGGAATATAGAGGGACATTTTTGGTACCTTTTTGTTCTTTAGCTGGTACTTTTTGAATTTCCGTTAGCATTGTACCTAGAAAAATAAAATTAAACATGCTGGGTCCTGAGTAAATAAAAATCTGTAATTGGGCTATTTGGCACTTTATTTGTTCTTTAACTGGTACTTTTTGAATTTCCGTTAATGAACGTATCATCATAAAATTCAACATACAATGTCCTGGATGGATGAAAATCTATAAGAGGAAACTTTTTGGTACTTTTTCAATTTCCGTAAGTATTGGGCCTAGAAAGATAAAATTAAACATGCAAGGTCCTGATGAGAATCTGTTAGAGGGTTTTTGGTATTATTTTGTTCTTAAACTGGTACCTTTTCAATTTCCGTATTTATTCGATCTAGAAACATAACATTAAACATGTAAGTTCCTAAGTTAATGGAAATCTGTAAAAGGGATTTTTTGGTAATTTTTCGTTCTCTAAGTGGTACTTTTTTTAAATAACTTGGTAATTTTTTTTAAATTAATAGTTATTTTTGTGCATTCAATAAAAAATCAAATAGGTGTCTGGTAGTTTTACGAAATTCGGCCGTTTTAGGTAATAAACGGGTAAAACCTGTATTGTGGAACTTTTTTGTCCACCATCAAGCTTTTAAACCAATACGCATAGAAATAAAAACTATATAACATTTGTAACTTATCTAAAAAATACAAATGCATATTTTACTTTTTCGAAATTCGAACGTTTTAGGGATGCAACATGTACTAATTTTTCTTAATTTTTTCAAAATATGTTTTCTCCATCTATTTATCTTTTATCGCAGAGCATAAACGTATGAAGCTCAAAGGATGACATTTGGAACGAAGGCTGGCCTCTCGCCAAATTGATCCTGCTAACCTCATACCTCCTAAACTAAAAGAGTTAAAAAACATTAACACTTAATGTTGTTCATTATAAAAATTCGCTAGCTTCATATCACCTAAACTAAAAGAGATACAAAAAATTGAATACTTAATATTGTTCATTAAAAAAATAAATGAACAGGTGTCTGGTAATCTTTTTTGGTACGGCCTTTTTGGGGTGCAAAAGGACAAATAAAAATTATATCACATTCGTAGCTTATCTAAAAAATACAAAGGTATGGAAATCGGTCCTAATTTTGTTACTTTTTTCTCAACATTTTTCTCCATCTATCTATATAATATTAAATTGTAAAGTTACTGTGATACATAAATGGGTGAAAAAAGTATCAAAAAAGGATAATGCTATAAACACATTCGAGACAGCAAGCTACCGACTTCAATATGTCAAACATAGAATACATGTGTGTATATGGAAATGATTATTTTCAAGACGACACGGCTTCATGGCTGCGGGTTGTTGTCTGTGCTTATTTTGTCGTTGTAGTCAAATTAAACTAATTTCTATTTTTGTCCTCTACAAAACAGAAAGAGTGTTGCTAATATTAAAAAATATTTAAGGAATAAGTGCTTGAAAATATTTTTTTTGTTTAACAGAAAAAAATAAGCTTGAAATTGAAAAAATTATATAACTTTTTAGTATCCTTGAAAGAAGTTCTATAGGAAGATTTTTTTCGTGCTTACGCTTTCTTCGTTTAGAAGTTATAGGACTTAAAAGTTGTAAAATACTTATCTATATCTCTTAAGCTTTAAAAAGAATCTATGAAATATGGAAATCATTGGAAAATTATTCAAAGTATTTTTCACATGGCTTTTAAAGCATACCGATTAACCAATTAAGAGCCAATTTAATATCTATATTCGTACTCCGTGGCTGATTTTTTTTTTACAAAATCAGCTTTTAAGATTATATCGATATAGCAATCTAACTATAATATCTAGCCCTTAGACATTTGCTTAATAAAGTTTTATTGTATTGCGGGTTTTCAGCGGAACACTTACTAATTATGTACATCCAAGGAAAAACTTTTTGAATTTTGGTAATAGGTGGTAGTAATTTCATATGTTACCTGGTAAGTAGTTGCCATTACAATTGTCATTGTTCTGAAAACTTCAATAAGTTCTTACTAGTAATGACCTCAGCAACTACTTATTACTTCTATTATTTTCACTACTGAATATTTGCTTACTAATAATCAGCTCAATAACTACTTATAAGTTGTGTTGTTTTCAGTACTGAATATCTACTTACTGGTAACGAGTTCAATAACTACTTATTAGGTCTCTTAACTAGTGATTTTTTGGCTTTTCGTAAGTATATTGTAAGTACTTACAATTTAACTTACTCATAGTTAAATAATAACTAAATAGATCCTTTTTGACTTCTAGTAAGTGTATTGTAAGTACTGAATTCTGTGGACACCTCGAACAAAAATAAGTCGCTATTCAGCCGAAAAATAAGTAGTGTTTATTTTCTCCAACATTACTTGCTTACTTACCAGGTAAGTAAAGTTTTTGCTGGGATATTACAATAATTAAATTTGTAGCTAGTACATAAATTATTACCACATATTTTTTTTTTTCTCAAACTTATAAATAAATTCAGTAATTTTCCAAGATATAATTTTTTAAACCATAATAAATTTAAAATTTTACATGATGGAGTAACTAATAATATGTTTGATTAAATATATTGACAAAATTTTAAGTTTTGTTGAAAAATCTATCAAGAAAAATTAATATTTGAAATTGGTTCTTAACGGCCTAATACATCGGAATTTTTAATCCATCATGTGAAAGATATTTCGAAGAAGTTTCTTATAATACTAATACTTTTTAGATCCAGTTTTTAAAGTAATTGATAAGGGGAACGTTCGTAAATGCAGTTGTTGGGTGTCCCTTGCGCAGAAGTAAAGTTTAATGTTCATAAAAGCATCACTGGAGAAGGTCGACACTTAATGAGATTAATAGTACATCCGATGATAGAAACTACAACAACATAGGAGAACTTCGAGAAGCAGCGTCTAGAAGAGAAAGATGGAAGATATTTATAGACAGCCTATGCCCAGTATAGAGGCAGTTACTTCATCATCAAGAACAAGGCTTATTATTATTATTAAAAGCATCACTTGTAAGAAACTTGGCATCACTCTCATTTGTCAAAAGTTTTTTTATGCTGTCATGCCGCAGCTCTGCAGCAAATTTTTTTCTGATGCAATAAATTTTGACATAAAAACAAATCGATTTTTTTTCTTTTGCGATGCTTTTTGTTGTAATTTATAAGAACACTGTCACTTTTTTTTTCAATATTTTCAATAGAATTTGTCATCGTTATTGTTGATAAAATTTTTTTATTATTTTATGTTTGCCCATTAAACTTTTGAAATTTAGCTCGTGTTCAAGAATTCAAACTTTGCACAGTTGTTGTGCAGTAAAAAGTATTAATGCCAAACCATAATGTGCTTAAATTGCCTTAAGCAAATGTGCAAATACATGTAAATTAAATAAGGCAAACCATATTGAACTCAAGGAAACTTTTTGCTAAATTTAATGAAACTGTCTTTTACGTAATAGGGCCCATACACAATACCATCATGATTGTACAATAAAGTGATTGTGCAATTAAGCTTGAAGCACACAACACACCAGCATGCTGGTACAAAATTAATTTTTTACCAAAAATTGTGTGGAAAAGGTTGAAATGAATAACGATAAAATTTGTGCTGCTGTTATTATTGCTATTATCCTAAAACGAATAAGGAGTAAAAAAAAAACGTGTTCTCCCGAAAATACTTTTTCTTTGGCATTCATGTTTTAAATTTTGTATTTTTTGATGTTTATGCCTTGACGGTTAACCATTTATGAGCTATGTAACTTTACAGCACACGATACAATCATGCTGGTACAATCAAAAAAATATCAAACTATTTTTGATAAAGCACCATCAGCTGGTACAATCACACCACAAGCTCATACACGGCCAATCAGCTGGCACAATCACTTGATTGCACAATCATGATGGTGTTGTGTATGGGCCCTATAAGCAAGGTGCGAATCTCATCGCACATTCTTTACGGAATTAAAAGTTTTTTTATTTTATTTTTGATTTTCAAAGTACATTTGAAAGACTTTTTTTTAATTGTTGACAGTAGGTTAAGCAAGGCTATGCATATTATGGTTGGGCATTTAGCATTGCAACTGCAACTGGTAACCACGCATCAGCAACAACATTTTGCATCACTGCAGCAGTGATGCATAGCCTTTATATATATACGCACGTAGCCAACGTGTTCTGAAACTTTTATGACGTGCGATGACGGAACAAAATTTTTATTTTAAAAGCAATATATATTTTTTATTTAATCTGCTGTTAAAATTATATTAAAATTATATTAAAATTAAAATATTTTAAATGATTAAATCTTATTATTTTTTCGACTTTTTATTTTTATTTTAAATGATTTTTAATAAATTCATTTGTTTTTACGCTTTAACATTTATTATAAATAAGTATTTATATATTAATTGGCTAAAATTAAGTTTGTTACGAGCCTTGAACTATGCATGTTTTTCCATTTCATAAAAGTTTAAAAAAATGATAGTGGCACCACTGAAATATAAATACACAATAAAAAACAGCTGTTTTTAATTTTTCAATTGTAGCTGTCGTCTTCAAAATAATTCAGTAGCTGTCTACACGACTGTAATTGCACCCAGCAGCATTTGTAGTCATGTGTTCGTGTATCCTGCTGTGGTGAATGTGTTTAATGCATAATACGGGAAATTAACTTTCTTTTATTTGCTTTTGTGTTCTACGACTGGTACTTTTTGAATTTTCTATAATATTGAACTTAGAAACACAAAATTATAAGTGCAAATTCCTGTGTGAATATCAACCTATGAGATGAAAAATTTTGTAATTTTTTTGTTAAATCCTAGGAACATAAACTTTGGCATATAAATATGTTCATGAAAGAAAAGACCCGATTACAATGTAGCGGGTAAAATTCTAGAATTTAAACATGTTAAAATCTAGAAAAATAAACTTTGGCATAAAAATATGTCCACGAAGGAAAAAGAGACGCTAACGAAGTAGCGCGTTAAATGCTAGTCATTTATAAATACGGGGGTTAATTTTTCTATGTGCACACACAATCACAGCTGTCAGATCAAATGAATTTTCAATGCTGCGATTAGCGCTACCATATCAGAAAAGTAAAATACTTTGCCTGTCTTTTTCATAAAATAGCGATTGATACAATTTTTTGTTCTTATCAGGCACTAAAAAATAATTTTTGTATTAAAAATAAACATTGTTGACCAAAAATGCACGTACACGATTTTTAATTAACAAAATTTAGCAATCATACACAATGCTTTGTATATTGCACAGATATGCAAGAAATGCTGAAAGTAAAATGCATCTAAGCGAAAAAGAACTTTTGTAATATTTTTTACGATTTCGCTTCAATTTTGTCCAAGTGGCGCTAAGTAACTTTCTAAATTTTGTAAACTATTTCTTTTTTTGAAAATAAACTGATTAAAAAAATGCATTTTAATGGATATGAGGAGTTCTGTGAAGTTAATCAATGGCCTTCAGACATCTGCAATATATATTTTTTTATGACCGATTTTTTTAATCTTTTTATTTTTGGTATTTTAGCACATTTGTAAGTTAAAAATATAAACATATTTTAAAATTAAAAAAAATATGAATATATAAATATAAATATCGCACACTTAATCATTAGCTCTGTTTCTTTACTCTACTTTGGGATCCCTCGGGACAGGGCTGCCAGCTTAGGGGTTTTGACCCCAAATTAGGGGTTTTATTGTTGCTAAAAGGACAGAAACTTTTATTTAGGGTTTGCATTGGGGATATTAAAAAAAAACTAAGGATTTTTTGGGGAAATAAAAAATATGAGCTTAATTTTTCTATAAAAGCCAACTAAGTTTAATGCACACATTGTATGTGTTACATACACATTAAACTGATTATTTTTGCAACATCACTTGATATCAATGAGCACCAGGCAAAAAAGTTTCGTTTTTATTAAAAAAATTACCGAATAAGTTTGCAGTTAATCTGTCAATAATTTGATTATGTACAAAAAGTCCAAAATTTGCATTTTCCTGGACAACTTCATGTGTATAAGAGGTGTTCAAAAAATTAAAGTTTACTCTAAAGCCAATGGGCTTATTGGTTCCTTTGTATATAAAAACATTTAATATGAATTTTGGTGACGATTGGGTAAAGAAAAGTCGATTGAAATGTCAAATAGTGTGTACAAGGCAAAACAATCACTTATTTAGGTTAGGTTAGGTTAGGTTAGGTTCCATGGGCAGCCATCAAAAGACAGCTCACTTGGGTCCTTTATTGGTCCCTTTGTGATACCCCGCGCCAATGCCCATCCCTTAGAGCAGTCATTCAGATGGCGTCACTGCAAAGTCCCACCACCTCGTCTTCCTAGTGAAGAGAAGGAGCGATTTCAGTTCCATCCCAGATAGATCCTCCAAACAGGCAAATACCGGTTCCCCCAGGCATTCCACCCTAATACCCCGCAGTCCAGGGCAATGACAGATAAAGTGGAGCACAGTTTCCTCTTCCTCCTCGTTCTGACAACTCCTACAGTAGTCATTAAATTCCAGACCCATTCTTCCAGCATGAGTCCCCACCGGCCAGTGTCCAGTTACAACCGATATCACAGTCCTAATCTGGTCCCTGCTGAACCCAAGTAGAGAGCTAGTTCTCCGTCCATCATATCCAGGCCAAAGGATCCTGGATATCGAGCAGGTGGATTCACAGGTCCACCGCGTCTGCGCAACTCTATAGGACTCGCGCCCTATAAGTGATTTACAGTGAGCCATTGGAAGGCCAATGAATTGGTCAATGAATGCATCATCCATGCGACCACCCTGTTTGGCTAGCTCATCTGCTACCTGATTGCCCGGGCACCCAGTGTGCCCCGGTATCCATATTAGCGTTACCCTTGAATGTTTCGCAATCTCATCCAAAGACATCCGACATTCTACAGTTAACCTTGATGTCGTGTAGACACCCGCTAGGGAAGCAAGGGCAGCCTTGCTGTCAGTAAATATACGTATATCTCCCGATATGCGATGATACCGCAGCCAGTTTGCCGCCCGCCTTATAGCCGAGATTTCCGCCTGCAGGACACTACATCCATCCGGCAGACGAAAGGAAACCTTCACATCCAGTTCCTCTATGAAGAAACCTCCGCCGACCCTCTCACCTTTCTTCGAACCATCAGTATAGACCCCTAGGGTCGGTTCACGGAAAGTATCCAACAGCACACTGCTGTGCGCCATTTGCACCACGAACCCCGCACCAAAGAATGGCACCGGGGTGCAGTAATCCACTTCATCAGGGACAATCGTACATTTGATTATCCCGGCGTGTCCAAAGTCACGTATCGACCAGCTTTTCACCGCGTGAAGCCGCGTCGCCGAACAAAGAGCCAACTGTCTGGCCATTATATCCACCGGGAGCCAGTTCAGTATCGTGAACAGCGCCCTCGTTGGAGTAGATCGCATTGATCCCGTAATCATCAACGCGACAAGTCTGTATACTTTCTCAAGCATCGCACGGTGTACGCCCTTATCCAAAGCAGTCCACCACACAACGACCCCATAGTACAGGGTCGGCTTTGCCACAGCCTCAAAGATCCAATTGACACACCTCGGGCTCATACCCCAGTTCCTGCCGATTGCACCCCTACACGCATATATGGCAACTATTGCCTTTTCCACTCTCATCCGGACATTTAGTCCCCATGACAGCCTGCTATCTAGAACCACGCCAAGATACTTCGCACTTTGAGATATCCGAAGCTCAATTCCATTTAACCTCGGAAGCCTAAAGTCCTCGGTCTTATACCTCCTCGTGAAGAGTACCAGTTCCGTCTTAGACTTATTTAAGTTTTTGGAAAATTTTTTAAGTGTCGTAAAAGTTTTTAGACTAGATCATAGATAATTCGAAATGAACATACCATTATGTTTTTAAAAAAGAAATAACAAAAAATTCGGTTTAGAACTAGTAATGAATGATACCCCAGACCACTTATGTGCCAATTATGACTTGACCTAGAAATGCAAACGCACGCCTTAAATATTTTTAAAATTAATTTGTGCAATATAATTTTTTATTCAAAAGACTAAAAATTGTCAAATAATAATTACGCATTACAGAAAATACAGTACGTTACGGTACGTTACATTGCATTGCACAACATTTACGGTCGACTAAAGCAACCTTAATTCTTAAAATGAAGATTGCAAGCAATTAAGCACGCAAAAACCTTTAAACCTGTATTTGTAGAGAAACAAATAAAGCAATTCTCAAATGAACAGCCTCATTATTTTTTAATAATAGAGGAGATAAAATTAATTTTGTATAATAAACTTTCTTGTTTGTGGTCCCATGCAAATTCATTATAGGAAAGTTGTATTTAAAAAACAACTATGTATTTCCTTTCGATAAAAATGATATCTTATAGAACATGGTACAAGTAAAACTCAAATAAATATTTAAATTATCCGTTAAAAATGATGTATTTTTGTACAGGAGCTTATTTTGGGGATTCTCTCTTTTATCAGGGGATATTTGGGGAAATTTATTTGGGGAGAACGAAAAAAAGTACCTGGCAGCCCTGCCTCGGGATCCCAATTTGCACGA
This sequence comes from Pollenia labialis, assembly GCA_949318255.1. NCBI lineage: Eukaryota > Metazoa > Arthropoda > Insecta > Diptera > Polleniidae > Pollenia > Pollenia labialis. Next base: position 85,014,794 of record OX439139.1, on the reverse strand, counting down.
AAAGCGTTCCCGTACTTTTAATTTGTGTAAATGAGAGCGGATTTGAGAGAATAAAATTCTTATTCTTCTTGCACGAAACAGCCCAGACTTTTTCTTTGTGCAAGTTGTGTAAATTGTCAAACAGCTGTAAAACATAAACAAAACCAAAAAAAAGGAAAAAAGTTCATGATCCAAATTCTGGAAAAAAGTGTTGTGGAATAAAACAATGTAATTAAATAAAAAGTTTTGTACTGAAGTATTAGGGAAACATAATGTAAGTTATTGTAAAAGTGTTTGTTTTGTTTTATTTTTAGTAAAAGTTGTTTAATTCTAGAGCCAATATAACATTTTTCAAAAGTGGCGCAAATTTTGTTGGTGTTGTAAAGACTGTCAAAACACTGAATTTTTATTTTGTGCTTTAAATTTTGTTTTTTCTGTTCCCGTACTTCTGTGTAATGTTGTCTTTTTATGAGAGAAATTTATGCTTGCTCTCATTTGCACGAACTTTACCCAAAACGTAAAGAAACAGAGCTATTAACAGTCACAACTCATCAGTTTTGCTAAAACTCGTTGATAGATTCTGTTAAAAAACATGCTTAAAAATGCCAAATATATGCTAAAAAAAATGTAAATAAAAAAATTTAAAAATCTACATTAAAGTAAGGGCCAAGCATACTTTTTATAATATGCTGCAACTTTCACGACGAGGTATCAAATTGGCTTTTACAAAGGTTTGTCACATTATCGACAGGTGTAACTGAACTGTGCGCACCACATAATCTTAATACCGCCTCTGCTGAACGTTATAACAAATTCTTATAAAAGGATGATTTTAAGTTATTTTTTGTGTGTTCTTATTTCTGCATGTTGCTCCAGGCCACTTAATTAAGAAACAACATTTCCAGTGATTTTAAAAGGTGTTTTTCTCTGTTTCTTTCGCCCATTATTTAAACTTTATGTGCTTTTACCAATCTTTGTGAACCTGTGTTGAATAGGTTATACTTATTTAAAATTTTTTCCCCGTTTTTGAATTTTTATTAAATATATAAATCTGTAAAATAAAACAATATTTTAAATATTTATATTGTATATACTCAAAGTTGGAACCCCGCTGGATCCAAAAGTTACCGAACGCAAAAATATTTAATAATGAGTGTGTACAACACAGCCCAACCTAGGGATGCCAATCCCGAATACCGAAATCCCGGGATTATTCTAAAAATTTAAGTATCGAATCCCGGGATTTTTTATGTAAAAATCCCTAGATTTTGGATTTAGTAAATATGTGGTATTTTTTTTATTAAATACAACTACATATTTAAATAAACGTAAGTCTCCCTGTTAAAAATAACTTCAAAAATTTAATATTCAATCATACTGGCAATGAATCTATTTTTTAACTGGTTACAAAAAGAAGTCGCAAATAAATAAATGTTACATGCAATGCATTTTGTACCACAGAAAATAAAATCAGAAGATAAAGTTAGGTGTGGTCTTTTTTCTAACTGAATGATAATAAAACTGCGCACTTCATTTTATTAGATTAATACTTGCATATGTATATATTTGATATAAAAAAATTTAATATTGTCAAAAAGCATATATTTATCATTTATTTACGATACCACCCAGAAGTGTTTAATGCGAGAATTGTTTTCGTCGGCAGCATATGTTTTCAATAAAATAAGGTACCGATTACACAGTGTTACAAAATTGAATGAAATAGAAAAACCTGGGACAGGATATTATTTTTCTTGTAGGGCTTGTCGAGTAAAACAAGATTCCATTAGTGAAATTTGCCGGACACCTCCAAAATCCGGATTTACGGTTAAAAACCCGGTTTTTGTAACTTTGCGCACTTATAAGCCTGTAATTTTGTTGGTAATGATCCGATGTTCAATTTCCTACTAGATTTGGAAAGAAGAAACTGAGATCTTTCGACTGATATATAATTTAACTAACTAATTTGAGAAATTTTGGTTTTATTGTCGAGCAAATACTAATTTTGTAGATTTTTAAAAAATTTTTCAACTTTGATGTCGTTTTTATACATTATTTCATTAAGAAACTATAATACTATTGAATTTATTCAAAAAGTACGTTTATTAAGGATTACAACGCATATTTGGGTTTAAAAATAGATAAGTAATTGATTGAGTTATTTAACTTTTCATGAAAATAAACTTTTAAACATTTTACAAATTTTATTAATCAATTAATCAACTATTAATTATTAACTATTTTCGGCATTAAATCACAACTATAATGCAGATAATTGGCGACTTTTTATTGATGGTTCATGTAAAAGTAAGTTTTATTATAAAAATTTATGACTTTATTTTTATTAATTTAAGATTTGTAATGTAATATGTAGGCTTAAAAGCTGTTTTATTGCATAACCAAAATCAATTACTTCAGTTCCAATCGCATATGCGACTAATACAAAAGAAACTTACGAAGTAATGAAAAATATACTAATGTTTGTTAGCTATACCACCCATAAATGGAAAGTCGTCGCTGACTTAAAGGTTTTGACAATTTTATTTGGTATGCAAGGTGGTGACACAAAGTATTCGTGCTATCTTTGTGAATGGGATAGTCGCGCACCGAATCGTTATGATCGCAAAGTATGGCCATCTCGCGAGTCACATAGAAAAGGCAGCAAAAACATTTTAAACGACCAATTAATTGAAGCTAAGGACGTTATTCTGCCACCATTGCATCTTAAGCCGGGATACATGAAACAATTTGTAAAAAAATTAGATGTTAACGGCGACGCTTTTTGTCATCTCAAAGCGGTGTTCCCAAAGCTAAGTGAAGCCAAAATAAGAGGGGTATTAATTAATTTGTTAACATATCTTTTATCGTTTTTATCTGTTTTGATAACTTTTAGGTATTTTTATTGGAACTCAAATTCGAAAAATTATGAGAGATGCAGATTTTATTAACAAGCTAAGTTCCGTGGAAAGACGTGCATGGAATAGTTTTGTTGCGCTATGCGATAATTTCCTTGGAAATCACAGAAGCAACGACTATGTCACAGTTGTCAATGAGTTTTTAAGTGCGTATGGTGAAATGGGCTGCAACATGTCCATAAAAATTCATTTTCTGCATTCGCATTTGGACTTTTTCCCATATAACCTGGGCCAGTTCAGTGATGAACAAGGCGAACAATTTCACCAGGAAATGGCAACTATTGAAAAACGCTTTGAAGGAAAAAATAAAATAAAAATGATTTCAGAATATTGCTGGTCACTAAAACGAGAAACTGATGATGCCGATTAAAAAAAAAACGGTCAAGCAAACACTTTTGAGTTAAATAACCAAAAATAAAATTTGTATAAAATGTTAAAATGTTTATTTTCATGAAAAGTAAAATAACTCAGTCAAATTCTTATCTATTTTTAAACCCAAATATGCGTTGTAATCCTTAATAAACGTACTTTTTGAATAAATTCAATAGTATTATAGTTTTTAAATAAAATAATGTATAAAAACGTCATCAAAGTTGAAAAATTTTTTGAAAATCTACAAAATTTGTATTTGCTCGACAATAACACCAAAATTTCTCAAATTTTCTTAGTTAAATTATATATCATTCGAAAGACCTCAGTTTCTTCTTTCCAAATCTAGTAAGAAATTGAAAATCGGATCATTATCAACAAAATTACAGGCTTATAAGTGCGCAAAGGTACAAAACCGTAAATCCGGATTTTGGAAGTGTCCGGCAAATTTCACCATTGGAATCTTGTTTTACTCGACAAGCCCTACAAGAAAAATAATATCCGGTCCCAGGTTTTTTGGGCTGTCGCAGCGTGTTATCAAACGCCATTAATTTGTTTTAGATGATTTTAAAAAAAAAAGTTTTAATAGATAATTTTTCCATATTACTTTAAAAGAACATTAAACTGTTTTATTTTGTAATGAGTTTAATATTCTTCATGAATTTATTTGTTTTAATACTTATACATAAACATTTTATTATAAATATGTATATGAATTTATAAATGAAATCCCGAAAAATCCCGATCCGTCCCGGGATCCCGTTTTTTTAAATAAAAAATCCCGAATCCCGGGTTTCAAAAAACCTGGTCCCATTTGGCATCCCTAGCCCAAACTCATTCTTCGGGTAGATAGGGGAAATTTTTGATAATTTCTCATACAATCATCAAAAAATTATTTTTTAAAGGATATTAATGATTTTTTGAACTGTTTGTTTATTCAATGAATTTAATAATTTTAAAACATTATTGGCCAATTTTACCAATTTATTTACATATCAATTAATGTTAAAAATTGGTTTTTCATGTCAGATTAAACAAAATTATATGAAAAACTATGTACATTGAACTACTAATTTATATTTAAATAGAATTGGTGAAATTGGCCATAACAATTGCATTGACTAAATCTACTGTAGATTTTTCACTATTTGTAAAACTTTTAAGCGGCCCATACACTTGCAATATTATTGTATATGATATTCGCCATATTATTTCCATTTTCTCCCATACCATGCAATAAGTCGCACAATGGTTTCATTCATTCAATCAAAAAGTGAACATAATCCTGCAAATAATAGGACCAGTCGAAACACGCGTGTAAAGAGTAGTCCACAAGGGACTAGGACTAGTCCAAAAGTAACCCAAACGTATGGAAAAAACATGGTCTATTTAACATTACGATGTCCTAGGGCAGGACCATATAACCCATCTTTGGACTACAACGGAGTAGTTTTAAAACTACTCCATTGTATACACAAGAGGGTTAGTTTTAACTTCGTTTAAAAACGAAAACATGTCGTTAAAAAACGAAGACATGTCGTCTCACTACAAACACTTTTTAACAATGACATGGTCCATGCTTGCATTACATCGGACCAGTCCATGGAGTAGTCCATTTTATCAAAATGGATCAGGTGGTCCAATATTATTTGTAGGGAACCTATAGAAATAACATAAACAGCATTGTACAAAGTTGAAACAGAAAGAGAAACAGTAAAATGGCCCACTTTTTATTATAAAGTAATTTCAACTTATGTTTCCATTGGACTATTTTAGAAAAGTGGCCTCAATATCACAACAATACAACAACAAGAAGCAAAGCATTAACAGTCAGCTGTTTTTTCAGACCACCTTGTAAATAAATGCACTTGTTTATATATTTTTTTTTTGTATTTAGTAGTGCTACCATACTTTTATCTTAATTAAATAAGACTTTTCAAATAAAACTCAAAAAACTTATCTGTTTTTAAATACGATTTAAGTTTTTATGAAAATTAACTTAATATAGATTTAAATACAATCCTGAAAATTGGGCATAAGTAGATTCCAAATGTAATTTTTTCCATAGAGGGACACTTCTTTCCGAACGATGTTACTAAGTATCCTATACTAAAAATTATGCTAGTTTTCAAAAATAAATAAATAAAATGATTTTTTAATCAATAAAAACAATTTTACGACAACAGGCAAAGAGTGTTAAATATTTTGTAAACAAGTTAATTATCTTTACTGTACGTACATGTCAATGTTTTATTAACTCAATATTAAAAATTTCCAAATGCTTTTTTATGTAGTTTTTGTTAATTCTAACACATTGAACAAATCGCATGCATCGCATACATGTGTTACAAAAAGAAACATGCAGAGAGTAAATTGTAAAATCCTGAAAATACAAAATCCAGCGGGCAACAGGCAGAAGGCAACCTATAAAGAAGTATTCATTCATCCATCCATTGTTGATTTCATTCATGATTTTTAAGATTATTTTTATATGATTTTTATTTAAACATAGTACCTACATACTTCTATTTTTTCTAAGTTTTTCTGTTTTTTCATTTTCTTTTTTATTCTCGGACATCGACATACTACACATAAACTCTGTATATTTCTTTCTACTAAATACAAAGTACCTTTGTTTGTGTGGACATTTTTATATATAAAAAACATACAAAAAATCACACATTCCCATGCTTGGCAATGAAGTAAAGTTTACAACTTAACTGTTATTTTATTACAACATTTAATAAAAATCAACAAGTGCATGACTCTTCTGAATTTAGTGGCGCTACTTAAACAGTTGTTATTGCTTCGGATATACTATGTATGTGTGTGTGTGTGTGTGTTCTTGCTACTGCAAATGGAGCGTGATGCCAATACAACACCATACGGTTAATATGACAGCTTTTTAGACGGCTAGAGCTCTGCAGCCAGGACGAAAGAGAGAAGAGAATCGAGCGAACAGATTTAGAGCCAGTTTGCTGGGCAAACAAGCAGACATTAAGCTTATATAAAAATACATTTAATTTTATGGATTAACTTGTTTTATGAGTGTATTTAACACCGTTTAATGATTTGCTTTACAGTCGATAGTCAACTGCGGTCATCGCAATAAAGCAGCACCAACAAAAGTTAATTCTCCTAAATAAATGACACTCTTGGTCGTCGTCAGTATTCCTTCGCCTGTTGAGATGACTTGATTTTATACTTTGTAAGCAGTTGTTAAATGTAAACTCATATTCACAAAAACAAGCGTACTACATCCACGAACTTTCATACCTACCTACATATGTATATCTGAATAAGTTTGTAAGTAAATTTAAATATTCGACCCACACACACAATAAAACTAAATACCTAAATGTATTGTCTCCAAATATACTGTTTTCCAAATGAGATCGTCGCAAAAATTAATCAAGTGTTAATTAATTGAAAATCAAACAAGCAGGCAGGCTGGTTAACTGGCAGACAATCCGAAAGGCAGACAGACAGACTGACATTCAAGCCAACAAATGTTGTTACTCTATCAACTACACGTTCATAACAGTTCAACTCATTAGGTAGCTACAAAATATTAAATTTCGTTTTACCTTCACTTAACAGACTGTTTTGAATTTCATTATCCATCCACATGGTTCCACGAATTAACGGTAATACAGAATAAAAATATGCATCTTTATTAAAACAAGACACGCTATTTCATTTCATTGAAATAAAAAAATCACAAGAAAAATAATATTTAAAATGCATGTACATATGTATGTGCTTTATAGGTTCATGCTTTAAAGCTAGCAGCTATAAAAATATACTGCTACACAGTGGGACTACTGAAAATGTCGAAAAATTGCGAACTTTTAAATTAACAAATTTAGTGTTCTTTTCGCGTCCATTTATCGAAATGCATACACATTAGAGCACATTCATTTTACCACACACACCAAGACATTCGCTATATTGTGCCTGACATTGATGAAAACAATGAAGGACGAGTGCTATATTCGACCGTGCCGAATCTCTGATACCCTCCACCGACAGTTAGAATATTTCAGGCGTGGGCTATCTATAAGTTTTAATCTTTACAAAAACGGACGTCAGACCTACATATGGTAATTTATTGGTCGACAGTCAGAAAGCTTTATGCTTTTGTTTCTAGTCATATAAAAGTTAAATTGAACAAATGTTTTCAAGAGAGGAATTAATATTGGATTCATGATAAATTACAGACAAATCATTACAAAATTCCAAGGTTGGCAGCCGAAACGACTTTTCGGAATAGGTATCGGTATCAGTATTTAAAAATTTGTTATTTCGGTATTGGTATTGTTGTTTAAAATATATCGACATCAATATGTAATTCTTATACGCTTAACAGTTTTATTTGTTTTCGTAATTCTTATACGCTTAACAGTTTTATTTGGTTTAATATCTTTAGTTTTTCTAAAAACTTTATAGATGAAGTTTCCTGATGATCTGGCCTAAGCAACCAGTGAAATGCGCATAGGAATAGCTTATATGCGCTGCTTTATAGAAATGACATCTTGTTCGACAGCGTTCTATAATTTGAAGTTTAGTTTTTTTACACTCTATAAATTGAATTCGTAATGTGACTTTGTTTCTGTTTTTAAAACAAAAATTTTAATCGTTTGCACTTACCCCCCGTTTCCACATGCAAGAGCCAGTTCGAAAAACTCAATACCCTCACACTTTTTCACTAACATTCACTCAATTTTTGTACATTCAGCCAATCGGCTGTTTCCTCGATTTTTCGTTGATAATACATATACCCTACTTGCAAGTAATTACTTGCATGTGGAAACGTAGGGTTAGCATACACAACACATCGACAGTTGCTATGTAAAATAAAAAATAAAATTTCTTTGCTTTTCTTTTTGCTTTGGCTCATTTGCGGAATTTAGTGCTTGGTGCAAATGGTTCTGCGAAAGCGCAAATGCAAAATGTTCTAGATTTTTTTTGAAATCTAAAGGCTAATCTTTGTGTTTTTACGATTGTTACAATGATAAACATGCCTTACAATTGTTTAGCCAGTATGAATTCTAGGTATCAGTAAGCTGGTAGTCTTGAGCATTTTTTCAAACATTTGTGTTTTTAACTAAAATGAGTTCAAAAAAGACCAAATGCCTTTCCATAAAGGAGAAAAAACTTGTGATTGAATCTGTGGATAATGGACAGTTAAAGAAAGCTGTTGACCAAAAATTCGGGATTTTGCCATCAACATTATCGATGATTTTCAAAAACAGAAATCGCATCATCGAATCTACCTTAAATGGGTATAAAAAACGGTCACGTCTGTCTGAATTTCCCCATAGAATGGATTCATCAGTGCAGAGACCAAAACGTGCCTGTGTGTGGTTTCATATTGAAGGAGAAAGCCAAGTCTTTTGCAAAGTCTCTCGGGATTAAATGCCAGTGATGGGTGGGTTTCAAATTTCAAAAACCGATACGCCATCTCATGTAAAAAATATGCGGGGAGAGTGCGAGCGTAAATATCTCGATTCGTTCTGATTGGATTGATAACATAAGTCAACTTTTGAACTGCTATGACTCAAGAAATATATTCAACACAGATGAAACTGGGTTTTTTTTCCTGATCGCACATTGACATTCAAAGATGAAAAGTTCCATGGAAGCAAACTCAGCAAAGAAAGAACAACTGTACTTTTAACATGTAACATGGATGGATCTCAAAAGCTGAAACCTCTCGTTATTAGGAAATCAGCAAAACCACGATGTTTCAAAGGAATAAAAACGCTGCCCGTAACTTACCGGTCAAACAAAAAATCATGGATGAATACAGAAAACCTATCAATTGAAATTGAGTGTAAAGCAATTAGAACGATTATATGTAGTTAGCAGTAAGATGTTACATCTCAAACTGTAAGAAATAGATTGGTCTTACTTTTTTACGGTAGGGTTGCCGTTTCTCTCGGCTAACTGAGGCTTTACGCCATCTATTACTGAGATTTAATCTTACAGCCGTATTTATAAAAATTTATTAATGGTTAATTAACCAAACTGGAACTCTATTTACCACATGGCATCTGTAAATGAACAAATATCCTTTTTCGAAGATAAAATTACCTATTTGCACGATTTATTTATACCGCAAAAAACAAAAATCATAAATCATTGCACTCGACCATGGTTCTGCTCAGCAATAAGTAACCGGATAAAGCAAAGAGATTTCTTACTCTCGATGGAAACGTTTTAAGATCCCACAGTTATATAATGACTACTAGGGTGATCGATTATTCGACTTTTTTCAATAACCGGTTTTCGAATATTACGAATAGTTGCTATTTTAAAAAAACCGGTTTTCGGTTAAGCATTTTAAAAATAACCGGTTAACCGGTTTTAATTCGAATACATAAAAACACAAAAATCAAATTATTTTTTGTAATAAAAAGTTAATTTGAATAAAAAAAAACAATTCACGAAGGTAAGGAACCTACAAAATACATAGATATGTTCAGATTTAACAAATATTTGACGATAAAATAAAAAAAGTGCGACCAGTAAATTGATAACTTAGGCTTTATTTTTAACAAATTCTATTTATTTGCTAAATTTTATGTCTAATATGATAATTGTACTTATGTATAATGTAGTTAAGAAACCGTTAAATAATGTTTGCTCTAGCCAAACGTTTTGCAAAAGCAACAGTTCTTTAAGAAAACTAGTGGTTACGTGTAGGACGTCAAATATTTAATAGCTGTAGAAATTTTGAAAAACTTTGGTTTTAAAAAATTATAGGAATTTAATAAATTTATTATTTGAGATATTCTCCCAAATTTATTTTAAATGAGTTTCAATTTGTTAGTGGCTAAGCATGTCTATATGAATCAGTAAACTTCAGCCATATTTTTGAAAAGTTGCAAAACAAAACCTCTTATCCAGGATTATATATTTAAATTTTTTTTTGTTTCAGTATTATAGAAACAATAGTAAAACGAACATGCTTCTTATATGAAATATCTGTTAATTCGTCGATCACGCCATTTAAACCCTTCTAGGACATTTTTGATTCCTTCAATTTTATTTTAAGTTCTTGGTGTTTTAATAAATAAAACGGAAGAATTTTTCCATATGGTTGATTTCGCCGGTATGGTGTAGTTTTAAGCAGAACTACTGAAGAGTTTTTCATTCATTATTGGCAGCATATTTTAGTAAAGTACTATTTCCAGTCTCATAAAAACTACTTGGAACAGAGTCATGTTTTACTTGGCGTATATTTATGTCAAGATTGTAGACTAATTAAAAGTGATTAATAAGTCGTGACGTTAGGGCCGTTTAAGCACCATTGTCTTTTATATCAGTTAGATATTATCACCAGAGATGACATCTTTCAAATATTGAATTGCTGATTACTTTTTAAGCTGAACTTTTTTTGTAGTGTTTTGAATTGTTCTTGGTTTTTGTTACAAGAACACACGCTTAAATAAGCGATTTGTATTTACATTGATCATAATGTTTTTTGGACTTTTGTTACATTTTGTATTGACATTCTTTATTAAAAGTTTAAGTTTTCCAAATATTCAATTAGAAAAATACTTCAATTACGGGCGCATTTATAACAAAAGTAAGGAAAACGTATATAAATTATACATTCCTAAAATAACCGGTTTATTTTACTAAAATAACCGGTTTATTCGATATTCGAAAAATGGACTTTTTAAAATATTCGACTTGGGCAAAACTAAAATAACCGGTTAAAACCGGTCGAATACTATTCGATCGATCACCCTAATGACTACCGAAGACTTAGAGCTGAAGTAACTGAAGAAATAAGGAAAGCTAAAATTCGATTTTATGCTGAAAAATTCCAAAATGCTGCAACCAGCAAAAAGACGTGGCAAACAATTCATGATATCGGAATTGGCAAAAAAGATATTAACATTCAACACAACTTAACTGCTGACGAACATAACAACATATTTTCTACCATACCATCTGCTGATGATAACATTTTAACAAACAATTACCTTACTACCATTGAAAATGTCAATATAAGTAGTGAATTTAAATTTCGCTGTGTTAATAGTGAAGAAGTATTATCATGCTTAATGGCGATAAAGTCTAATTCCATTGGCTACGACAATATAGATCCCCGTTTCATAAAAATCCTACTACCAAGGCTGTTACCATTTCATTCACATATTTTCAACACTATTTTTACAACTTGCGTCTACACCAGCAACTGGAAACAGGCTAAAATAATTCCGGTTCCAAAATCTAACTCCGAATTCAGGCCAGTAGCGATACTCCCGTATATTTCTAAAGTAATGGAAAAACTGATGTACCTACAGATTAATGAGCATATACAAAGTTTCAGTCTATTAACACCCCTTCAATCTGGATTCCGATCAAAGCATTGTTGTGTTACTGCTTTAATTAACCTGTGTGAAGATATTCGTATGGACATTGATGTGGGAAAGTTAAATATTCTTGTACTACTGGATCACTCAAAAGCTTTCGACACTGTTGACCACTCCATGTTGAGTATTAAACTACAAAAATTGTTTCGATTTTCCTCAATATCTAACAGATTACTCAGATCGTATTTATCAAATAGACGCCATCCCAGTTCCTAAAGGAGTTCCACAAGGATCAATTTTGGGGCCACTACTGTTCTCAATGTATATAAATGACTTACCACAATGTCTAAAATATACAAAGGTCCACATGTATGCAGATGATGTGGAAATATACATTGATAGTACGGTACAGCTTATTGAAGAAAATGTTGATAAGTTGAATACTGATTTGAACAACGTCTACAACTGGGCCACTGCCAACAAACTTTTAATTAATCCTCATAAGTCAAAATGCCTTATTATACACAAAAAAAAAAACTCGGGTAAACTTGAAATTTGATATCTTGCTAAATAACCAGAAAGTTGAATGTGTATCATCTGCAAAAAATATTGGTGTCATTTTCAACAACAACTTGGATTGGTCAAGCCACATCAGAAAAGCCGGTGAAAATACATACCTAAGGTTACGAGAATTATGGCCTACACAACTTCTTACACCTCTTGATACTAGAATTTTGATAGCAAACACATATTTAATACCTCAATTATTATATGGTAGTGAAATTTTCACTAGCTGTGACTCTGCAAGTAATAAAATACTACGCAAAACATATAACAACATTATTAGATACGTATACGGTTTACGCAAATATGAACACATATCGTCATTTTCAAACAAACTTTACAAAATATCTTTTAAAAATTTTATGGATATGAAAATACTTGTCATGATGCACAAAATCATATATACAAAGGAACCATCTTATTTATATAATCGCATAGTATTTGCAAGATCCAATAGAGGAAACAAACTTATTCCATGTAGTCATCGTAGCCTTGTCTCTGAGTACCAATTTTTCGTATATTCTATCCGTATTTGGAACTCACTTCCTAATTCTCTCCAAACAAACAACAACGCTAGAGATTTTAAAAAAGTTTTACTTGCACATTTTACTTAAAAACCATTAATTTTAATTATTCCCAATAATATATATTTTGTATGTCTAATATAGTATAATAATTAGTAAACATTGTATTGTTATTTATAAATTATAATTTTTAATTATTGTATAATTTGTTATTCACTAATGTATTATCTACTACACAATCTACTTTTTTATAACAAACTTAATTCGCATACTATAATTATAAGATTTAAATCTTGTTGTATGCGATATACAAATAAATAAATTAATAAATAAATATAAGGCAAAATTGCTAAAGTTGTATTCATAAACGAAAAATAGTCTATTAAACCTTTAATAAACCATTCCAAAAGTAAGAAAATTTATTGTTCGATTTACCCTTCTTTAAACCAAAAATAAAATGAAATTTTGATAAGTGTTTGCATTTTATGATATTATTTTTGTGAAACATGTTCAAAAATAATGAAAAAATGTTTTATTTTTTAATATGGACATGTTAAATACATTTAACTAAATTTTTTTTTATTTAAACAACCAATTTAAAGTTATATGGTTAATTAATTAAAACATTTGTATATGATTTAAAAGAATATGTTCAGGGGCAAATGCAGATATTATCATTAATAACTTATTAAATTACTGAAACTAGTTTTTTTTTTTGTTTAAAATAGCGAATTATTGTTCAAAAATATTAAAAAGTATAGAATAAACAAATCATAATAATAGTGATGCTAATAAAGAGTAAACAAACTTTTTATTCGAATACTTTCTTATCCTATATTTAAAAAAGGTTCAAATAAAAGTGTTTATGATACCTTTCGGCAAGATTTTGTTCAGAAACTAAAATAAAATGTAGTTTTATTTGATAAGAATCATTTTTAAGTTCTACAATTAAAAAAAAACTACAAAAAACAATTTAATATAGAATATCATGTGAACCGAATAGAAGTTTCATGCATCACTAGCAATGGCAGTAAAATATAAAGAAAGTTGCCATACTTAAACACAAAAGTTTTTATAAATATGGCTGTTAGTTTATACATTCTATTTTATCTAGATAATATTGAGCACAAATAACTCTTATATGAATCTTAACCTTATAAACATGAGTTTATTCTGGTCAGCCCAAAATAAAGTTTATTTTAATGCAAATATTAAATTGTGGAATGTTTTGCTTTCGAATAAGCCATATAATGTTTTTTGGGCATATGTTTTTATTTTTAAATTTAGGACATATTCTTAAATTACGTGCACTTTTGCAAGATTGTTCATTTTTCTAATTTCCCTTCAAAAACGTTTTTCTATAAAAATAATAGTTTCTTATGTTGAATTTTTTTTATTTATTGCACATTGGATTTAAAAACTATTGATTTTTTAAATAGAAAAACAAACTAAAAGTTATGCGAAAAAGTCTGTGATTTTGTTTCGTTCAATCAGTTAAAAACGCCCGGCTCTCTCAAAAATATGCAGATATTTGCCGTGTCTGCTAACAGTGATCTTTTTGCATCTCATTTTCAAAAACCATCGGTGCATGCATTTTCCATTTTTTGGGTATTCGCAAGACCGCACATTTTTCTTTTTCCAAATTTATTCGCAATTAGTAACACCGTTTCCTAAATGTTCGAAAATTTCAGATTTTTCTTTTTAAAATTCAAAACTTATGCTTTTTTTTATTCATATTTCAAAACTTTTCACGTTAAAATTATATTTAAATGTATATAGAATTGCATGTTGATGTGAGAACTAACTAAAAAGTATATGTAAAACATTTTGGATAAAAACGGTTTAAGATACAACTGTAAGCTGTTTTATATTTTAAAGCACAAGTTCATATTTTAGAGTAGTCCATGGAAGAAAATAAGTGTTCATACTTTGGGGTGTTCATATTATCAAGTGCACTGTATTAACATTAGGAAAGCCAATCCCGAATACCGAAATCCCGGAATTATTCTAAAAATTTAAGTTCCGAATCCCGGAATTTATATGTATATGTAAAGATTTTGGGTTTAGTAAAAATGTGCTATTTTTTTTATCAAATACAACTACATATATTAAAATAAATGTGGTTCACCGTGTTAAAAATAACTTCAAAAATTGAATATTAAATCATACTGGCAAAAAATCCAATTTTTAACTGGTTACAAATAAAAATCCCAAGAGAATAAATGTTACATGCCACGCGTTTTGTACCACAGAAAACAAAATCGGCAGATAAAGTTCGGTGTGGTCTTTTTTCTTAGTGAATGATAATTGAACTGCACAGTCAAAATGAAAGTTGTGCAAAAAGGTGTTTAAACTTTAGGGGGTTCTACCAAAGTTCTTTTGACACATTTTTGTTTAAATTTATTTTATTAGATAAAAACTTGCATATGGGCATTTCCAGCGAAAAGTCTACTTTTTGCAACGTAACGCCAGAAGTATTTTAAATTGTTTCTCAAAAAATTGTATATGTATAGTTTACTTTTTTATTTTTTGGCGTAAAGCGCAACTAGCTCTACAAATAGTAACAAAAGTGATATCGATTGAACAACATGGTCCAAAAATACAACCTTATTTGCAATCTGGCGTTACATTAAAATAAGTAGACTTTTCGCTGAAAATGCCCAAATGTACCTTTAAACCAGCAAAGATTTTAAATTTGATAGCTTGAAAAATAAATCTATATAAGTCCAAAGCTTAATTAAAACCTCTTGCTCAATTCGCAGTCTTATTCAGTTTTGTAAGGCAAGCCAAAATCCACTTACGTTTTTTTAACCTCACGCCATCGTAGATTTTTGCTTATATCTGCAAATCCTTAGCGTCGATAACTGTAATGTTTTTTCTGAATAGAGTACTACTTTATTACTTTGTATATATGGTACAAATACGTCAAAATGGAAATGCCCATATATAAATATTTGAGATCAGCGTTACCGTTATGCGACTAAAGTCGCATTTTTGCCCCTTTTTTGGCCCCTTAGTTTTAAATCCCCTTTTGTATCTTTTGAAGTTTATTGAGCCCCTTTTGCCCCTTTTTGAACCAAATATTTTTTATACTGGCAATATTATATTACTTATCATCGAAACCAGGGGGCTACTCTCTATTGCGATGCGAAAGAAAATTGTAGCAAATCTAGCGATTGATACTCTTTAATACGTTTGCGCTTGTGTCTTTCGCATCTTTTAATTTATTTTTCTTTCTAAATCATCACTTTATTTTATTTAAATTCTTTAATATCAAATATTTTTACACACTTTGGCATTTCATTACTGTAAATCCGCGCCATCTTTAATTTTTATTGCCACTGTTGTAGAACATTTTGCGAAAGTGATAGAGAGTACCAAGTTGGCATTTTGCATCGAAATTGTTTTCGCATCGCATTAGAGAGTAGACCCCCAGAAATATGCCCTAAAAAACGTGTTTTATTCGCATTAAATATGCAGTAAGAACTTGAAAATATGCCCTAAAAATTGTTAAAAATATGCCCCAAAAAAATCAAAAATTGCTAATTTGAAGACAAAATATTCCACAATTTAATAACAGTTCCAATTAATAAAAATAATCCTAAAATTATAATCGGTAAATCCCAAACACAATAGTATTTAAAGAAGAATTTTCGAAATTTTACCCTATTTGGAACTGAATATTATCTAGATATTAACATCCATATAAGATCTTTTGAGATTTTAGGGACGGTAACTAAATTATTTATTAATGTTAACATTTTAAAAGAAGTTAAAGCTATTTATTGATATAATTTACAGCAAAATATTTTTGGGGCGAATTTAATCTTAATACCAAATAAATTAAATAGTTTATGGACACAAACAGTCTAATTTGGAAAGAAGTTTTTATTAACATAGACCTCGCCCATGATCAAATTGTCTGAAAGATTGCAAATTGTGCTTTGCGCACAAGGTTAACATGGACAAACAACTAGCCAGATGGACGGATGAACATCGTTATATCACTTTAAAAAGTGATTCTGAGTCGATTTACTAAAATATTGGTCCAGATTTCTGTTTTTAAAGTTGCTCCTTTTTTTCTAAGAACTCCCCTTTTTGTGACACTTTTTTTTGAAAATCCCCTTTGAACGGTAACGGTGTTTGAGATTAAATAAATCTATTACGATGGGTCTCCACGTAGCAATTTTTATTGATAAGTACAAGCAAAAACGTCGGCAGAACAATGACAGAACAATAGAGCAATAATTGCTAATTATATTGCTGGAGAACACTTGAAATTGCTTTGCCATAAATTTGCAATTTTCACTGCGAATAGTTGTATACAGTTTTGTGGCTGTATCTATAACAAATGTTTTATGTTGTGTTTTGAAGCGGTTGTTAAATTTTCTGTTTATAATTAATTAATAAATTAATAAAAGTATTAATTGTAATTGCCGTAGCTGTGTTTTGCATTACTTTTTTGTTTATTTGCGTTTAAAAATCAAACCTAAAATTTTATTGCTCTATTGAAAAAATAAAAAATTCGCCGTTTGCTTTTGTTGATATTGACGTTTATTTAAAAATATAATATGTATATAATATATTAAAAAATATAAAGTATACATGTATCACATTGTCCTAAAATGCCCGCTTGACGGTTTTTTTTTGATTGCTTTTTTTAATAAATAAACACACAAATAAATAAACAAACGTACACAGAAATGAAATGTCAGATAAATTACAACTGATTTGACAGCAGATTGCTAAGCAATAATTGCCCAAGTAAACAGAAGAGCAATCATTGCGCAATGGATTGTCACTCATGGCAATATGCGGTCTATACGTCGCAAATTAAATGGAGCAATAAAATTTGACGTTTGCCGCAATAAATATTGCTTCGTGGAGACCCGGGGTTATGTATTGTCATACAGCATATATACATGTAGCTATATTTACGATACCACCCAGAAGTGTTGAATGCGTGCATTGGTTTCGTCGGCAGTATATGTTTGCAATAAAATAAGGTATCGATTATCAGACGTCATTATTTTGTTTAAGGAGCTTTTTAAAATTCATATAAGTTTTAGTACATAATTCTTCCACTTTACTTTAAAAGAATACATGAAACTGTTTTATTTTGTAATGAGTTTAATTTTCTTCATGAATTAATTTGTTTTATTACTAACACGTAAATATTAAATTATAATTATATGAATTTTAAAAATTGGGTTTATATATGAACTCCCGAAAAATCCCGATCCCACCAGGGATCCCGTTTTTTTTAATTAAAAATCCCAAATCCCAGGTTACAAAAAACCTGGTCCCATTTTGACATCCGTAATTAACATGTAAACTTGTTTGCATTACTTGCTATGTTCTTGTCAATTGTAAAATAGTACTGAGGCAATTAAACGAATGAAATTGAGGTGTAATTTTGATTTGGGAGTTTAATTTTAAAGGCAATTATCCGAATTGGGTAATTAAACGTATGGCAAATAAACGTGGATTTTTGTTTGAAAAACTAAAGGAATAAAACGGGGATTTAAAACTCAAGGTAAATAAGCGTGAAAGGCATTTAAGCGTGGGGTTATTAACCGGGTTACACTGTAATAGTAGAATACCCCAATATTTGAATAAATATAAAAAAAATACTTACTTTTAATATTAGTTTTCTTTCATTTGAATTATTTGTATCAAAACTTTTATTAAAAATCACTATTATTTTACTGCACTCGATAATTTATTTAACTCCATATAAAATCACATACGTTTATATTTGTAAAGTAACGGTAAATCCACATTGTAGAAAAAACCACACACAGATGCTTATTCTGGTATGTTTTAAGTGCACTAAAATAAAAAAAAAATTTCACTTTTGGTCAAAAAAAGGCAACAAATTTCCTATAGTGCAATTTTTGTAAAATACACGAAAATTTTATCTAAGATTTTTACAGTGCGTAGATATGACCACTGTACATTGATTTCTTGAAAAAAATAAAAATTTCGAGTAGGCTCTGTTTAGAGGAACCTGTGCGATATGTATGCAAAATGTTATGGAGATATAATCACCACAAACAGCACACAAACTGCCTGGATTATTTGTTCAACGTCTTTTCTTGGTAGCCATTATATAATTAATGATGAATTTGGCATAAGCACCAAATTATTTTGGTTGAAGTATAAAAGGAAATTTTAAAGAGTTTGTTTTTTTTTAAATAAATGCGCAGTGGACAAAAATACGTAAGGATCAGTTTTTGTGACTTCAGAAAATTTGCATAAAAAAATATGAAAATAAAAGCCAAAAATACATGAATTTCAACATCCTTACAATAACAGTAAGATATCCTGATGTATTCAATAATGTGACTCTACTTATGTAAATGAAAGAGACTTTCTTGTAGATTATTAATCCTGTAAAATGTTTCATTCTTTTAATTGCTTTGCTGGTCATTTTTATCTTCAATCGGATCTTAATGACTTCTTTTTATGGTGTAATCTGTAGTATTATTTAATCACATGAATTCATTCCTTTAAATATAGTATTATTTACTTGCATGAATTCACACCTTTAAAGCGCATACATAAATGGGTATCTTATTACACCAAAATACTAAACCCTGATATGCCGCTTAATAAAGTACTACACCCAAATGTATGGGAACTATTTATAAATTGCAGGTATAATCATATTTCACTAATTTTCCCATACCTTCACCGTTTAAAAACTTAAAATAAAAACTCTTTTTTTAATTATTACATGGCGATCCTGCCAGTAATTTGGAGTGCTAAAAATTAAAAAGCACCCAAAGCAAAACCGGCCTAAGAACGCTCTGAAGGATGAATGAGGGTCCGAAAGCCCTTACCCTCGAAGAGTATAGAAGACGACAACAACAAAACAAACAGCAAGCAACCCCAAAGAAGGACTTGACCGTAATCAAGGACATAAAGCCCAAAAGACGAGGAGGCCAGCTTGTCCGCCTTAGAAGGGAAAAAGCACTTCTATTGAGGGAAGTTAACAGGGATCCACCACCAAAGTGGGAAGATGCCACAAAAATGTGGCAACGAATTACAGAATTAGAACAACTTTTAAAAATACAGAAGTGCACTACATAAGCGCACTCTTAGGTCGGTAGGCGTTAACCGCCATTGACACAACTAATTCCTTTTTTTTTTATTATACAGTCGAACTTCCTTATAATGAATCTCCACGGGGACAGACAATTATTTCACTATATAGAAACTTCATTATAAAGAAATTTTTTTTTTGTTTTTTATTTATTTAAAATAATCAGGTATTTTTGTTTTAACTACATACATATAACTGACCTGTTTTTTTAAATGTTTGATAATGTACTGGGAAGAATTCCAAACTCTTTAGCTACCTATATCTTTTTTCTTTGATGTCCCTTCTTCAACTTTATTAATTACAAACAACTATTTTCAAAAGAAATGCTACTCCGGTGCGTCATTTTCGTTCACTGAACTCGGGCGACTTTTTTGTTTTCATTTACGGTACATTTCTTATTTTCTTAATAAATAGTGTTGCTAACAAGTGTAAAATAAAGCTGCAAAAAATAGTTCACTGTATGGAGACAAAAACACACGTAAAATGTATTTTTGGTTCCAAAATTTTGTTCATTGTAAAGAAAAATTCACTGTATGGAAATTCATTATACGGAGATCAAAATACATTCAAAGTGGAACGAAAAAGTTGTGTTCTTGATTTAAGTTCATAATAAGGAGAACTTCATTGTATAGAAGTTCACTATAAGGAAGTTCGACTGTAATAAGCAAAAAAAAAAAAAAAAAAAAAAAATTTTTTTTTTTAAGTCAATAAAAGTATCTACAATACTATGTAAATTAATTTTAATTTTTATGATTAAATATGGGAGGAGAAGAATCAAAAATAGATAAACCTAACGCTAACGTCGTTAATAACGTAGAGATTGTTGACCACACCTCTGAAATTAAGTCACTATGGACACTTAACTTAGTCCTTGTAATAATTGCAGCAATTAATCTATTACTAAAAATATATTTAATACACAAAAGGTCACTAAAAAAAAAGATATGCCAGTAGAGCAAACGATTTAGACAGAGTTTAAATTATTTTTTTTATTTTTATTTTTTTCCCCCCGTTTTATGGATTGGAAAGGAATTTTGGAAAGGTGTAGAAATATTAAAGCAAAATTTGACAGATCTTACAAATGTCTCAATATAGACCGCCCAACTAAGGACGAAACCACTTTAAAACATTTAAAAATTCTTATATATTGCTTAGAAGATATAAGAGTTCTTCTAAACGTTAACTACGCAAGATTAACTGCAGCTCATAAAGCAGCAGCTGAAGCGTTTTACCAAGACGTTAGAAATAAACTATTAAATATAACAAATAGAAAAGCTTTCAATATAGAATTACCAATTTCTCTTCACGAGAGGATTGAAATTGATAAATATTTTTCAAAAGTAGAAAGCACCAACATGACACAAACCATAGTAGAATTTTTGAATACAGCCTCAAAGTTAATCACAGACTTTGACGGGAAATCAGAAAATTTAAGATCATTCATAGACTCATTAACTTTAGTTGATACAATTAAGGGTCCTCATGAATCATCGGCGGTAGCTTTAATAAAAACAAAAATTAAAGGTAACGCAAGGAATTTAATTAGTAATGAGTCCACAATCATAGAAATTATAAACAGGCTTCAGACAACTGTTAAAGGAGAATCTGTTGAGGTACTAACAGCTAAAATATTAAATATAAAACAGCAGACTAAGACAGCAAACACCTATTGCAACGAAATAGAGCTTCTAACAAAATCACTAGAAAATGCATATATTTCAGACGGATTGACTAGCGAACTAGCAACTAAATACTCTACACAAGTAGCTATAAAAGCACTAACTAAAAACTGTAGTATAGATAAGGTTAAACTCATAATGGAGGCAGGTCAATTTAATAACATGAATGAAGCAATAAGCAAATTTGTCAGCAGTTGCACAGAAGCAACTGGACAACAAAACGCAATACTTCATTATAGACATCGACCAAATCCTAATTATTTTCGTAGAACATTTAATAGAAATAATAACAAAAATAATTATTCACGTTACAGAAATAACAACACCAGCTACAACAATAACAGAACTACCAATAGCGCCAATAACAACTACAATAACAGAAACCAACAAAGATATAATAATAACGGTAGAAATAGGAACTACGTACGTAACATGACCAACGAAGAAAGAGATCCGGAAAACTCGAATCTTCCCCTAAGATCAGATCAATAAAAAGAAAAGTGTATAATCTTAACCTTAACTATAGTTGTTCAATAGATATTTACATTCACAATACTAACACTCCAATAAGATTATTAGTAGACACAGGCGCAGACATTTCAATAGTTAAAGCAAAATATTTCAATATAAAAAAAATCAATACTAACAAAACCACAACATTAAGTGAAAATTGAATCAATTGGTAGCATATTCTTTGATTTAAAATTTAAAACTTATTTAATACCACATAATTTTCAAATAGTGGGCAATGATTTTCCAATAACTTATGATGGAATCATTGGTATGGATTTCATCAAGAAATATAATTGTATTTTAGATTTTAATCAGGATTACGATTACCTTGTCTTACGACCATCCAACATACCACAATCAATAGAAATACCGATTTCGAATAACTGTAACAATATAATTTTGCCACCAAGAGCTGAAGTGATTCGTCAAATCAATTTTAGTAATTGTGATGATGAAATACTTATTCCAAATCAAGAACTTGAACCAGGTGTTTTTATTGCAAACTCTTTAGTAAAGTCAAATAAAGCATTTATTCGTATACTTAACACTAATGAAACTGTAACAACATTTAATAAAAGTAAAATAAAAACCGAAAAACTCTCTGAATATGACATAATAAAAGCAAATCAAACCAAAAACAAACAAAGAAAATCAGAAGTATTAAAAATTTTAAAGAAAAATTTTCCCGAACAATTTAAAAATACTTTGTGTAAACTTTGCGATTCATATAGCGATATCTTCGGTTTAGACTCAGAAGCTATTACAACCAACAACTTCTATGAACAAAAGTTAAGAGTAAAAGATCAAGAACCAGTATACATCAAAAATTACCGTATACCTCATACACATAAGGAAGAAATAGAAAATCAAGTAAAGAAATTAATAGAAGACGAAATTGTCGAACCATCAAACTCTGAATATAACAGTCCAATATTGTTAGTTCCAAAGAAATCACTTCCAAATTGTGAAAATAAAATATGGAGACTTGTTGTTGATTATCGACAAATAAATAAAAAACTATTGGCAGATAAATTTCTATTGCCAAGAATAGATGATATCTTAGATCAACTAGGCCGAGCGAAATATTTTTCTTGTTTAGATCTAATGGCGGGATTCCACCAAATTAGCCTAGAAAAAGATTCTAGAGATCTAACATCATTTTCAACCAATAACGGTTCATATAGATTTACAAGACTACCATATGGTCTCAAAATAGCCCCAAATTCTTTTCAAAGAATGATGACACTAGCTTTTAGCGGATTAAGCCCAAATCAAGCTTTCTTATACATGGATGACTTAGTAGTATTGGGTTGTTCAGAAAAACATATGCTTTCAAATTTAAAAGAAGTTTTCGAGTTATGCAAAAAACACAATCTAAAATTACACCCAGAAAAATGTTCATTTTTCATGAAAGAAGTTACATACCTTGGTCACAAATGCACCGATAAAGGCATACTACCAGATGACACTAAATATAAAATAATTGAAAATTACCCTAAACCAACAGATGCAGATAGTGCAAAAAGATTTGTTGCATTTTGCAACTACTATCGAAGATTCATTAAAAATTTTTCGGAATATTCAAGACATTTAACCAAACTCACTAAAAAGAATACAAAATTTGAATGGGCAGATGAGTGCAATTTTGCATTTGAATATCTTAAGAAGGCCCTAATGAAGCCAACATTACTTCAATATCCAGACTTTTCTAAACAATTTTGCATAACGACAGATGCAAGCAAACAAGCTTGTGGAGCAGTACTTACACAGGAATATGAAGGAAAACAACTGCCAATTGCATATGCTTCTAAAATGTTTACGAAGGGTGAAAGCAACAAATCCACTATTGAGCAAGAATTAACGGCCATACATTGGGCTATAATGCATTTCAGACCATACTTATATGGAACACATTTCCTAGTTCGCTCTGATCATAGACCATTATCTTATTTATTTTCGATGAAGAATCCGAGTTCCAAACTTACTAGAATGAGACTAGATTTAGAAGAGTACGATTTTACAGTTGAATATCTTAGGGGAAAAGATAATTACGTCGCGGACGCTTTATACCGTATTACAATAAATGACTTAAAAGACATGAAACAACACATTTTAAAAATCACGACTAGATCAATGACCAATAAAGGACAAATACAAGAACCTAGTAATCAGCAGATAATTAATAATAATATAAATAAAAAGCCCAGTATATATGTACCATTAAATAACACTGACGTCAGAAAATATCATAAACTAAAGATTTCCCCCGAAAAATGTTACATAAAACGAGGAAAATCTATAGTAGCATATATACATATTAAAGATTTGTTTACTAACGGGAATTTTGACTTAGGACAATTTTACCCTAGGCTCGAAAAAGTGGCCGGTGAACATAACATTGAAAAATTACAAGTGGCACCTAATGAGAAAATTTTCGAATTTATCTCTTTCAATAATTTTAAAACTATGGGCAATAGAGTATTGAAGAAAATAGAAGTAGCGCTACTTAATCAGGTGACCCAAATTGATAATAAGAATGCCAAGGCAATTCTAGATATCTTGCTGAAATATAACAATGATCCAATAGAAGGAGGACACTGTGGTATATATAGGACAATAGAAAAAATTAAAAGATATTTTTATTGGAAAAATATGTCCAAAGACATATCGAAATATGTCAAATCATGTCACAAATGTCAAATAGCAAAAAGTACCAAACATATTAAATGTCCTATGACTATAACAGAAACTCCTAATAAACCATTTGATATAGTATACGTAGACACCGTGGGACCATTTCCTAGATCCTTTCAAGGAAATGAATATGCTATCACCTTAATATGTGATTTAACTAAATATTTGGTTACTATACCTATTAAAGACAAAAATGCTAAGACAATTGCTAAAGCAATATTTCAAAATTTCGTACTTTCCTATGAACCGATGAAGACGTTCATCTCAGACATGGGAACGGAATATAAAAACTCGATATTACAAGAACTCTGTAACCTCTTAAAAATTAAAAAACTAACTTCTACAGCCCATCACCACCAAACCTTGGGAACAATTGAAAGAAGTCATAGAAGTTTTAATGAATACGTACGTTCTTATATTTCAGTGGACAAAACAGACTGGGACGAATGGTTAAAATATTTCACATATTGCTTTAATACTACACCGTCTACAGTGCATAGTTACTGTCCATACGAATTAGTTTTTGGGAAAATTCCAAATGCCTTCCATCAATTTAATGAAGTAGATAGAATAACACCTTTATATAATTTAGAAGATTACAGTAAAGAAGCAAAATTTAGGTTAGAAATTGCATATAAGAGAGCTAAATTACTATTAGAGAACCATAAACATAAGCAAAAGTTAAACTATGATAGGAATATAATAGATTATAACTTTAAACTAGGAGATTTAGTACTACTCACAAATAATACAGGTCACAAGTTAGAACAAAAATATAATGGACCTTTTAAAATTATAAAGATAGATTTAAATAATAATATAACAATAATTAATATGATAACAAATAAAACACAAATAGTGCATAAGAATAGACTAAAAATTTACCATAACAAATAAATTCAAGGATCCAAGAATTTATTGTTAATTATCCAAGAATTTATTATTAATTATCCAAGAATTTATTGTTAATTATCCAAGAATTTATTATTAATTATCCAAGAATTTATTGTTAATTATCCAAGAATTTATTATTAATTATCCAAGAATTTATTGTTAATTATCCAAGAATTTATTATTAATTATCCAAGAATTTATTATTAATTATCCAAGAATTTATTGTTAATTATCCAAGAATTTATTATTAATTATCCAAGAATTTATTGTTAATTATCCAAGAATTTATTATTAATTATCCAAGAATTTATTATTAATTATCCAAGAATTTATTGTTAATTACCCAAGAATTTATTATTAATTACCCAAGAATTTTATAAGCTTACAAACAAATTATTAATCAAAATATATAATAGTAAAAGAATGTCCATAAAATATATGAACATTCTTATTAAGAAAGGAGGTGTAGTATTATTTAATCACATGAATTCATTCCTTTAAATATAGTATTATTTACTTGCATGAATTCACACCTTTAAAGCGCATACATAAATGGGTATCTTACACCAAAATACTAAACCCTGATATGCCGCTTAATAAAGTACTACACCCAAATGTATGGGAACTATTTATAAATTGCAGGTATAATCATATTTCACTAATTTTCCCATACCTTAGTTTAAGTTATTTTAATTTACACATAAGAGTAGGTTAAGAATTATTCTCATTGTTAGTATATAAGTTAGAATAATTTGTTAATGAAAAGAGCATAACAATAAAGCCTACTAACGAGTGCACACAAATTGCACCGTTTAAAAACTTAAAATAAAAACTCTTTTTTTAATTATTACAAATCATAACAGGAGGGAGCTGAATCTAATGAAATGTATGCGTTTTTATAAAAATAACTGTATTAATGTTAATTATGCTTTGGGTGGTCATTAACTGGAGTCGGTTGATTCGTTTCTTGATCTTGGAGTCTTACTTGATCCTAAATTAAACTTTCTTTCTCATATTACATTAACTGTAAATAAAGCTCGAGGTGATCTTGGCTTTATTAAGCGCTGGTTTAAAGAATTCACCGATCTATACATAACGAAGCATCTTTACGTATCACTCGTTAGACCAATCTTAGAATATGGGTCAATCATTTGGGATCCATTTTACAACATTCATAATTCTCGTATTGAATCTATCCAAAAACAATTTTTATTATTCTGTTTACGTGATCTTCATTGGAGTAACTCGACAAACTTTCCTTCCTATGCTAGTAGACTGGCATTAATAAAACTACCATAACTCAAAAGTCGTCGTACAATACCAGATTCATTTTACTATACTCCCACAAATTGCAATGACTATATCGATTTATTTTTTAATAATCTTTTTGACTTGTGCCTTTTCCAATTTAACGGTGTTTACAACGAATACGGAAAACTATTAGATTTGGTGTTTGTGAATGAGCCTGCTGACTGTTCATTAACTCGTGCTTTCCCAATTTCAAAACCTGAAGATCGTTATCATCCTACTATTGCAATTTCCTGTAACACTCAATTTGTTAAACGTTAAGCTATGGTCAATGCCAATACAACGAGCTAAATTTTCTTCTAAATAATACAAATTGGCTTCATAAGTTATCTATTTTAAATGGCACAGCATCTTCCTTCGATACTATGATTGATACTTTCTATAAAGCTATTTTTGAATATTTAAACGAATGTGTTCCGAAAATCACTGTGTTTAAGCAGTCAAGTCCTCCCTGGGGCTCAAGGCAGCTGTCTAGACTTAAAAACATAAAAAATAAATATTACAAAAAGTATAAATAATCCGGATCATTTTGTGCTTATGGTAAATATTCTGTATCTCGTGCTGAATATAATTTACTAAACATGAATCTATATAAAAATTACTTAAACGAAATGAAAAATAAATTTAAACATGATCCTAAGTCATTTTATAAATTCGTAAATTTTAAACGTAAATCTACAGGCTATCCAACTATAATGAAGTATTTAAATAATGAATCTAGTGATGATTTGGCAATAAGTAACATGTTTGCCGACTTTTTTGCAACTACATATTCTGATGCTCAATACAACAACTCCAATAATTACCCTTACGTGATTGATGAACACCAGTCAATATCGTTTTCTCCAATTTTAACATCCCAAATAGTAACCAGTCTAAAAAGCGTAAAATCAGCTTGCTTTAGTGGACCGGATGGTATTCCAAGCTGTATTTTAACGAGCTGTGCTTATGCTTTTGCCACACCTTTATCAATAATATTTAACCATTCAATTGCATATGGCTACTTTCCTCAACTTTGAAAAGAATCTTATATAATTCCGCTATTTAAGTCTGGAAACAAATCAAATGTAGCAAATTATAGAGGCATAGTCAAACTAAGTGCTTTTCCTAAACTCTTTGAAAAGTGCATAACTGATTCTCTCTCTCGTCAAGCATCTTCATTACTATCACCTTTCCAACATGGTTTTAGAAAAGGTTGCTCAGCAATTACCAACCTATTACAACTAACCACTATTATTCATAATGGATTCAATAATACTCAAATAACGGGCGTTATATACACAGACTTCAGTAAAGCTTTTGATAAACAACAGTCTTCGCTGGCTTGAGTCATACCTTACTTATAGGAAACAAAGTGTTCGTTTTAATAATACAACATCAAAGAGCATCATCGTCAATTCTGGAGTACCGCAAGGTCCAATCGTAATTTCACTTTTTATAAATGATTTGCCGAGTGCAATACACAATTGGAATGTGTTAATGTATGCCGATTATGTAAAAATCTTTTTAAGCTACAAAAAATCATCGGAAATGCTCAATCTTCAGCCTGATTTGGATAATTTTTATAACTGGTGCAATATCAACATCATGAATCTCAATTTAACAAAATGTAAGCACACAGAAAAAATAGAAAATCGACTTCAATTAAACATTTCGTTCAGACAATTAAATATTTAACTAATTTTGCCCCTGCAAAGGAATTGATCATATCAATTAACGGATTTGTATTTTCGAGTCATGGGACACAAATTTAGTCAATTAAAAAATTAATTGTATAAACAAAAAATACACCACATATACACAAACATTTAATTTTATGGGGTTTGATTAAAAAAATTAATTGCAGCAAACAAAAAATTAATTGAATAATTAATGTACACCAATTAATTATTTAATTGAATAGTTTTTTGCAAATATTTTTTCTGTGCATATGCGCTTTTGTAGAAAATGGAATCCTCTGGTATCTATACTTTGGGTGACTGCCAACTTGAATTAGTTAAAGAGATTTTGGATCTTGCTGTTTTATTTGATCCAAAATTAGATTTTATAAAACACATTACATCAACGATAAACAAAGCTCGTGGTGTACTTGCCTTTATAAAACGTTGGGCTAAGGAGTTCACTGATCCTATGATTACAAAGCTGTTATATACATACATCTTTTGTAAGACCTATCATCGAATACGGCTCTATTATCTGGGATCCTGATTATGATGTTCACATAAACCGAATAGAATCTGTCCAAAAACAATTTTTATTGTTCTGCTTAGGAAACTCAACTTGGAATCCTTCTGAAGTACTTCCATCTTACTCTGTAAGACTTGTACGCGTTAAATTACCATCACTAGTAAGCCGAAGAAAAATGCTTAACATTGCGTTTTTAGTTAATTTGCTTTAATGGTAACGTTAGTTTGGAATTCCTGCTTAGTAATGTCAAACTCAACGTTCCTCAGCGATCAACTCGCAATTACATACCATTATATATTCAGGCCTTTCACACAAACTATGCAAATTCTGATCCTTTTCGGAGAATATGTAAAGATTTTAATGAAATGTATGATTTAGTTGACTTTTCTTTAAGTGCCAGTGTCATTAAACGTAGTATTATCTTGTTTTTAAATACATAAACTAATAATATTGTTCGTATTTTAATTATAGTCTGTACCAGTGATGCCAACTTTTTGAGAGCAAAAAGCACTTTAAAATATTAAAAAAGCACTAAAAAGCACTATTTCGAACAAAAAAAAGCGTAAAAAAGTACTAAGCCATTTTTAAAAATTTAATTAAACACAAACCAGTTGCATATGGCGTTTATTGGGACCATTTTTTTAAGATTAAATAATAAATATATTTACATTTGTATAAAAACATTTTTAATTGTATTATTATTATCTTCAATAAAAATAATATTATCCAAATCATGATGATCCATCAGCTATGTTTGAATTGGCCATAATACCGTTTTAAAGTAATACAGTGCGGTCTCGATTTTTGTAACTCGAAAAATCTTGCCTGTTGCAGTTACAGAAAATTTGCAATGACTGACCATTGTTTATAAAACTTAATGACAGCCTATATATTAATAAAACAACTTTATATTTTATCGTTTAAATAAATCTTAATTACAATCGTGCAAAGATTAATAAAACAATTGGCGTATGATATTATCCAATTATTTAACCTATGCACGCTTCTGAATGAAAATAAGGTGTAAAATAGAAAAACATATATGTTTGCATTCTGATACTTAGTCAAACCTTTTTACAATAGCACTAGAGGTAGAAGTGCACAACACGCGGTTATTTGGAGACGAGTGCTGTGCGTTTGAAAACTAAAGCGCATGAAAAATGGCAGGTTACACAACGCTCGTTAAAAAAGCATTTTCTGTCAGCTGTTTTTAATTTATTTAACACTTTGCTTATACTAAGTTACGACTCTTTTTTGTTTTTAAAGTCTTTGCGTTCTTTTGTACGGTTTCCTACTGCATTTTTTTAACTTTCTACATGACTCAAAATCGTTGTTTATTTTTCCATTCACAATTCCTAATATTTTCCAAGCCATTTTCTATTTTTGACAGTGTCTACATCTTTAAAAAAATATTTATCGCAAACAAATACATCGTTTTTATTACGATTACTAAATATGTTGTCATCGCTAAAAAGTAAAACGTTTTGTAAAATTTCCAAATTGCTAGGAAGCCTAGCTCTAACCTCGTAAATAAAGTTTTTGGCAAAACAAATGCAACTTTCTTTTATCACTTTTTTTATCATTTGAAATCTTAAAATCCTTACAGGCTTTCTCAAAATTGTAATCCAAATAGCAAAGCTCATCTAAATCATCCTCTATACCTATAATCGTAGTTTTAAAAAATGGTAGAAAAAAAATTAAAATTGTTAAAAGAACTAAATGCACTAACGAAAAATTGAAAAAGCACCAAGTTAGTGTTTTTTCTAGGTTTGGCGCTAAGGATAAAATTTTGGCATTTTGAGACATTAAAAGCACAATAAATAGTGCCAAAAGCACTAAGTTGGCATAGCTGCCAAAAATATATGTAGATTACTTAAAAGGCACTTTAAAGCACTGTGAGAAATTGTTAAAAGCACTATAAGTTTTTCAAAAACGGGTATTTAACAAAATTTCGGGTATTGCATAAGCAAAAAAGCACCAAAAAATACCCGAAAGGCACCAAAATGGCAACGCTGGTCTGTACGGATTTAAATCCATAGACTTAAATAAATAAATAAAAAAAAAATGTTGAATGTATCTTTTATGGTTAATCTTAATAATGGTAATGTTTGTTGTGATTTTCTCTTAAATTCTGTTAAATTTAATATACCTTGTCGCAATACTCGTCATTATAATCTGCTTTTTGTTAAATTTTATAGAGTAAATTACGCTATTACTGATCCTTTTTCAAGGTTATGTAGACAATTTAATTCTTTGTCACAATTTGTTGAATCTTCTTTATGTTTAATTTCCATAAAGCTGGTTACTATATTTTAAAATGTATAATGTAATTCATTACATTTAAGTCAAAATTGTTATCAGTCAGTAAGGATAATGTCCATTGATTAAATAAATAAATAAAAAAAGACCGTTCGCGAAATACAATAATACAAAAAAGGTGTTAATTTCGCAAACAATATTTGTATATGTCGCTGTATCTCTTAAACTAGATCTGGTATAAAAATTTACAGGAAGTATCTTTTTAAAAATATTAAATGCAAATTTTTTCAAATTCAAGTGAATTGCCTTGTTAACAAATACCCTTAAGAATGATATTTCCACATTTCTCAGAAATAATTTTTTTATTTCCTATAAGTTAACAAATTTTTTTTCTATTAACACAAGTGTTAAAACTTAAAAAATAGTTTACTCTTTGAAAAATTTATATTATTTTGTAAGCGGTATACGTTTACGCAGAAAAATAATTTCGGTATCGGTTTCAAATCCGGTATTCAATTTAAACGATATCTAAACGGTATTTGTAGCGTGAACGATGGCAAACCTTGCAAAATTCAAAAGAGTGTTTTCTAGTATTAAAAAATCTAAAGTAAAACCAATTTCGATATATGTAATTTGACCGACTCACCTTACATGGGAAAAAAAAGGAAAGTACTCCCCTGAAAATGACCTTTAACATTTTGTATGATGATTCCCAAAATATTTGGCTCTAGCGATAATCTGCCGTGAGCTAAACGCGTCAAAAAGGGCCCAAAAATGATGTTTTTTGTGTATAAAGATCAGTAAATTTTTTTGTCCAATGAATGGCCAAATATAATAGATGTGGGCAGCTCCAGCGAAAAGTCTACTTTTTGTATCAAAAAACCAGAAGTAATTTTAATCGTTTCTCTAAAAATTGCATATGTATCGATTACTTTTTATATTTTGGTGTAAAGCGCAACTAGCTCTACATTCAGTAACAAGAGGGATAACGGTTGAACAACATGGTCCAAAATACAACCTTATTTGCAATCTGGCTTTAAATCTGACATTAAAAAAAGTATACTTTTCGCTGAAAATGCCCTTATGTACCTTTAAACCAGCAAAGATTTTAAATTTGATAGCTTGAAAAATAAATCTATTTAAGTCTAAATCTTAATTAAAAAATGTTTTAATACAAAACCTCTTGCTTAATTCGCAGTCTAATTCAGTTTTGTAAGGCAATCCAAAATCCACTTCTGTTTTTTTAACGTCACGCTAGCGTATATTTTTGTTTATATCTGCAAATCCTTAGCGTCGATTGTTTTATTTTCTGAATAGAGTGCTACTTCATTACTTTGCATATTTTAAAACCCTTTTTACAAATTTGACTTCTTTATTTAATTTTTTTTTACATTTTGCCATTTTTTTTTTATATTGAACTTACAAAATTAAATTAACTTAAGTACAAGATAAAATATTAACCAGAGGTTGGTCCCTCGCCAAATCAATCCACTAAGATGGAAAAAATTAATGCTCAAAACATGTTACTTCATATATACTTAGATGTAGCGTGTTTTCTTCATATCTACATAAAAATGTATGGTCGAATTTTGACCATTAGGCGAACACTAGTTTAAATAATTTTCCTAAATGGTGGCCTTTTATGGGGAATATGGTGAATTAGGAAACGATTTTCACGAACTTTTCTACTTTGATTTCAAGCCTTATAAAACAACGAAAGATTTTTTTTTAGTTACAATTTTAATTATAACGGGTCCGCCATCTAACGTTTTTTATTCAAATAGTGCTTATTTCGTGAATGGTAAAACTTTGCTCATGTCTGGTTTGACAGATAATTAGTTTTATCCTTCCGCTGAACGAATATGGTTGTGTATACTCTTGCACAACGCTGGGAAATATGCGTTTTCGCTTCGCTAAGTGGGCCTGCGATCGACTCACAGAAGATGCCGATTTTGCCAAAAAAATCATCTTTTCAGATGAAGCTCATTTTGGCCACCTCGGAGCTGCGATTTGACACCGTTGGACTATTATTTGTGGGGTGCCGTCAAAGATAAGTGTTACGCCGACAAGCCAGAGACAATTGACGCTTTAAAGGACAATATTCGTGAAGCCATTGGTGAAATACAGCTGCACACAATCGATAATGTGCTTAAAAATTGGACCAATCGTGTAGGCTACTGCATGGCCAGCCGAGGCAGCCATTTCAATGAAATTATTAACCGGAAGGATTGTAATTTCAAATAAAAAAGAAATTTAAGAAAATATTCAGTAGTTTTTTTGTATAGCATTTTCAAAAAGAAAAGTTATTTGGCGGACCCTGTAGTATCAAATTTTATTCGAAACTGAATAAATTTTATAATACCGCACTCGATCAACAATACTGCCTTCTCAAAATTTAGAAAACTTTCCGTAGCAGCAAACAATTTTTAATTTTACCGTTTCGTTACCAAAGAGTAGACAATATGGCACAGCGGTTAGATATTAAAAGCAAACAAAAATTTTGAGTTAATACACTCTTGTTGAACAGGTGCGATATGTTAGAGTTTTGAAATTATTATTTTTTCAGCAGCTTAGAGCAAAAGTTTTTTTCAGATATTTCGAATTGGATTAACAAGAAATTTCCAAGTATTTATACTGCGGAACTTTTATCCTGGGATTGCACTATAATTGTTTTAAATGCCACTTTATATTTAAATTGTATTGTAAGCCTCGATTTACGCAGTACTTTATTTACGCGATTTTGATGTAACACAATAATACGCGTTATTTTTTACGCAACTCAAAAGAAAGATTGGTTCCAATTGTTGTCAAAGAATAAGAAATGTTCACAAGCTAAAATGTTTCATTTTTGAAATTTGTCCTTGTCGCCCTAAAAATTTGGAGCATTTTAAGGTTTATTTCTGCTGGTATTTTTTCAAAGTTTAATTCTTATTACTTAAAGAAGTTCCTTAAATGTATCTTAGACTTAGTGAAAGAGAGTTCAAATTTATGGTTATCAAAGTTATGGAAAGAATTTTTTTATTTTTTTTAGATGCATTAAAATCTTTAAAAAAATTTGATTTAATTTACACGAAAAGGTTGCTCAAAAAACCTTTAGCCGCAAGCAGGGCTGTGGAGCCGGAATTGGGGATTTTGTACTGGAGTTGGAGTACCCACAAAAACTTAAAAGAATACCTGAAAGCTAGTTGGTTTAAATTTGGGGGTATTAAAACTAGAAGTGCAAATCTTTATCATCTAAATTAACACCAAAAATTGGTAATTTTTTAGTTGAGAAAAGTAGCCAAAATAGAAAAAAGTACACAAGAACCTATTGAGAAAAAAGTAACCAATTTTGGTAAAAAGAAACCAAAACGGAAACGCTGTTCACTGTTTGCTTGAGCCAGATCATCAGGAAACATTCTCCAACAAATTTTACAAAAGCCAATAATATTAGCAAATAAAACTGCAGAGTGAATGAGAATTGCAAACACTCAAAAAGTCTTATTTGCAACGATATCAAAGCTTAAACAAAAAACCAACAATAAACAGTGTGTTTATCTTTTAACGCTTAAAAAAAAGTTTAAAGTCAAATAAAGACCAGTCATACACACTTCGGATTTTATAAATTTAAGCGCTTGGGGTCGGTGTTAGAACTGTTTTTTGACGACTACGGCACGGACTTTTATGCAGTTAAAATCATGTTTTATGCGCATACAAAATTTACTAAAAATAGAAATATATGCGCTAAAATTGAAAAATATACACCTACAATTTTTTTTTTAAATGATAAAATATATAAAATTTACAAGAAAAAAAAACAAAAATTACATAATAAACGTAAAAACTAAGCCTCGTAAACGTAAGTAGGGCACAATTACCACAAAAGTATAAATTAAAATAAAGTACAACACAAAAATATAAAGAAAACCCAAAAGAAAAATAATCACGATATTGGAACAAACATATAAAATGAATTTTTTTAATATTTTCAAAATTAAAGATTACAACCCGTTTTTCAAAAGAAATGAAAATGAAAGTGATAGGTGAATGATAAAACGATCATATTCACTACGCTGGTTTCGTAAAAATTTACATTAAATATGCTAGCGGTTTGTTTTATTAGTGGTAATCACGATGGTTCTTGTGCAAATTTGCAATTTGAACATATGCAGTGCATATTATGATGGATCGTGAGCATACCACTTTTATATTTTGTGCACATGTGCTATTTTTCTAAAAATGTATTCCGGCAACACTAAAAACTTCTGGCAGAACTGTAAAAAATCTACATTTGCTTACAATTATACACAACCCTACAAGAAATGAATGAGCGAGTGGTCACATTTTTCATTTTGGTGTTAAGAAAATGATAGAAAGAAATTACCGAATGTGGCCGTAAACTTGATTTCGGTCATTTCTTTCTATCATTTTCTAAACCCGGTTCATTACCCCACGCTTAATTGCCTTACACGCTTATTTACCTTGAGTTTTAAATCCCCGTTTTTTTTTTGCATAAATTTTTCAAACAAAATTCCACGTTTAATTGCCATACGCTTAATTACCCAATTCGGGTAATTGCCTTAAAAATTAAACTCCCAAAACAAAATTACACCTTAATTTCATTCGCTTAATTGCCTCAGTGCTATTTGACAACAACACAGAAAGTAATGCAACTAAGTTTACATGTTAATAATTTGAAAATATGCACTAAAATTTTTTTTAAAAATAATCCCAAAAAAAACAAAATATGGCTTATTTGCAAGCAAAATATTCCAAAATTAATTATTTTCATTAAAATAAAATTTATTCTGTGCTCACCAGAATAAAGTTACTTTATGAGGTTAGGATTCATATAAGAGTTATTTGTGCTGACTATTATCTAAATCAGGGATTTCCAAAATTTTTTTGGTTGTGTATTAGTGAGTACCAGAGAGTAAGCAAATTGAGAGAATGCATTAATTTACAGCCGATATAAAATGTTAGTAATATATTTTATAAGTTGTATAACACAAAGGTACAAAATTAAAAATTTTTTGTGTTGATAAAAAATTTGTAGCAATTCTTTACCAATTCAATGTCGCTGATTTTAAAACTACAATTTTTTTTATTCGGAAGCTTTTTGACTCTAATTCAGTTTCAAATATCTTATTAAACAATTGTAAAAAATTAAAGATTTTTATGTTTTAAAATTCATAAAATCACAGCTGATAGAAAAAAAGTGCAGTTTTAAAATCAGCGACATTGAATTGGTAAAGAACTGCTACAATTTTTCTAGCAACACAAAAAATTTAAATTTTTTTCCCTTGTGTTATACAAGTTATAAAATAAAATCTTCTAAATTTATACTTTTATGGCAGTTTCGTAATAGCAGAATGCTTTTCAATTGGGATGAACTTAATTTATTACGTTGCTTGGAACAAACAAATTTTAAATCCGAAAAAATTTGTTCGCATAGGTAAGTAGTGCCGAATAAAGAGAGGCACCTCAATGAATTTTTTTTAGTTCAGGATAGAAATCGCCATCCAAATCTTTCCAGAACTCTACAATATTATTTTCGTCTGGGGCATTTACTTCGCTTCGTAGTATGATTAGTTCCGATTGAATATCAAATTCGTAGTTGCTTACATCGCAACGAAAATGGTTTTCGAAAAGATCTAATAGCGGTTGTAAAATTACAAAATCTTGAAACCTGTCTTGAAAATTATTGAAAAGTGTTTCAAATATTTCGGCATATTCATATCTTTTGTCGATTTCGAGATTTCTGTAAACAAGTGAAGTTTTTGAAAAGTTGAAAAAATCACCACTTTTAATTTGGGAAAAAATTTGAAAAAGTTTTGTTTAAAAATTGTGAATGATTTTTGACAAATCGCATATATTGCGTTCCTTTCCTTGCAATTCCAAATTAAGTTCATTTAACATACTTGTCGTATCTGCCAAAAAAGCTAAGTCTAAAATAAAATTATTGTCTTTTAAACACTGGACTAAAACTTTTTTTATTTTCTCAGTTTCTAGAAACTGAAGAACTTCTTCTCTTAAATCATAAAGTCTGTTCAGGCAATCACCGCGACTTAGCCACCGAACTTCTGTAAACATTTTCAGGTCACAATTCACAGCATTTTTGTTTTTTAAAAAGGTTACAAATTTTCGGTGGATAAGCACTTGATGTCCGCCTGGAATTTTATTTATTATATCCTCTGCTGTCTTCATAGCTGGGGTATCATTTATGAAATTCGATGCAAGAGCGGTCTGATGAATTATGGAGTGAAAATTATGAACTGCAAATTCGTGTTTTTTTAATTGGCCTATAAATCCATTATATTTGCACAACATTACATTGGCTCCATCTGTGCAGACTCCAGCAAATTTGTTTGTGTTTACAATGCAGATTCTACACAAGTTCCTAATTGAACAGTACGACGGCCTACCATTTGACTGGACAGGGGAAGAGACTCTATAAATTTAGTATTATAATTAAGCCTTTCCCAAATTTTCTTCAGCAATTGCTTGATAAAAACACCATCCCACAATTGTCTTCCTTTCTTAACAATTTCCAATATTACTAAACTTGAAATCTCCATTTTCAGTTTGGGAACTGATTTTGGTTCATTAATTTCCTCTTCTAATAACCATTTTTTCAATTCAATATGAGAATTATAACGTGTTATTTTAGTAAACAGTTAGGGTATACATAGTTGTAAGTAATATAGAAATGGTATTCACGGTGTTGGGTTGCTCATACTTCAAACATCTGTGCATACATTTTTATTCTAGCTAATGGTATATCATTACTTTTTAGAAAATACCAAATGCACACATGAGTTTGCCTGCAAAAATGTATAAAGTCATTATAACAGGTCAAAGTTACGTTAAATAGTTACCATAAATTAGTAAGGTTAAAGGCAGAATTAGTCTTTACTTTCTGTTTCTGTTCTGTTCCGTGACGTTCTGTTTCAAAATTGTAAAAGTTACTTTTTCTGTAGCAACTAATCAGCCATTTATGACAAATTTATTAGTTTTGCGCCATCCGTTGTTTTATTTCAATAACTTTTATGCACATAAATTTGAAGAAATAAAATTTAATTAATGTATTTTTTATTATTTATTTTGCGGTCACTTACAATTACTTTACAAGTTTTTGATTTTATCAAACTGAACCGCAACAGAACAGAACAGAACAACTAATCAATTTCACAGGTTATTTAATAACAAAAACAAATCAGCTGGTTCGTAACAGAACAGAAAGTAAAGACTTACTGAGCCTTAACTCTTTGGGCTCGGTCAAATAATTGTAGCATAAAAAAGTAAGCAATAAAAATAGTGCGAAACAATAAAGTTTCATTAATACATCAATAAAACACATCTTCTTACCCAAACATTTTACCTACTGTCACATTTGCTTTTATGTGTACAGGTTATTTACACATAAATTGTAGCAAAACAAGACTTTTTTACTTCTTTTTAAATATTTCTACTTACTTAAGAAAAGTGTTTCAAAGAAAGAAAAAACCCAACGACGCAATTGGTACAGAAACCAAAATATTTTTACAAGCAAAATACCAACAAATTCTTTTGGCTATTTTTTTTTCTTAATAATTTCTGCATTTAGGTACGTCTTTTTAAAGAAAGCAAAAGGGACCCTTTTACAGGTATCAAAGAATTTTTTTCCACAAACAAAACACATATCGTTAGCTTAAACGTTGCAGTAAATGTTATTGTTAAAAAAAAGTTACTTAATAAAATTTACGTTAGCTTTGCTGTTAAATATTTTCAACAATTTAAATTATGTTAAAATTAAATAGAAATGTTATATTACTCTGCATTTAAGTCTTAAAATTTAGACTCTAAATATTGCACGCAAGGCATTGGATGTTACCAAAAGCATTTTTGACCGCACAATATTTTTGAGTGTAAGCTGAAACAAAATAAAATAGCATCCGCTAAACATGTACACTTGTCGAAGTCACACCGACGACTGAATTGAAGAGCATAAAAATATGTGTTTGT
This sequence comes from Pollenia labialis, assembly GCA_949318255.1. Lineage (NCBI taxonomy): Eukaryota > Metazoa > Arthropoda > Insecta > Diptera > Polleniidae > Pollenia > Pollenia labialis. The sequence goes on along the minus strand of OX439139.1, from coordinate 84,975,488 downwards.
AGTGGTTTGCACAATTGTGCAAAGAAATGGAAACCCCTGATCTAAATACACCAAATATATGAGATATTTTGTCTTAAAGGGATTAAAAGAAAGGTCGCTGAACCGATTTAAGATATTTTGGGCCAAATTTAATCTTAATACGAACATTATTAAATGGTTTATGGACATAAAGTTTTAATAGGGAACATGTGATATTATAGACCAATTCTTACAAATTACATAGGTTTTGTTCTTATGACAATTAAAACGCATTTACCAAATTTGATCAAATTATCTAAAAACTGCTACTTTTACTTTACGCACAAAGTTTACATGGAATGACAGCCAGTCAGATGGGCGGACGAACACGAAAAGATCACTTTAAAAAGTGTTTCTTATTCGATCGGTTTACTAAACGATGCGTCTAGATTTATATGTATTCACACAAATTTATATAATTGCTTTTTTCGTAATTTTTCATTTGTATATACCTATAAAACTTTACAGTTTGGAATAACATTTATCTTCAACGATAACTTGCTTTGGCTAACAATTGTTTTTTTTTGTTTGTTTTTCATTTTGCTTAAAACTAAAGTTTTTGGCGAACTATTTAAGTTATAATGCCAGGGTATCACACAATTTTTTTGAGCTTTAACCGCACAACCTCGTTCGACCTAAACCTTCGGATAGGAAGGCGAGAGCTTCCGGAATCCGCTCCAGAGTATTTTGGTCTCCACCAGTAATCTTCTGAGTTATTTCCTTGGTACTCCACCAGTAAAACGTCTAAGTTATATATGGTTCTCCACCAGTCACAATGAGTTTTTTCTTCGGTTCTCCACCAGACAACACATTTAAATATTGAGGTTAAAAACGATTGCATATAGTTAATGTAGAAACCGCAAAAACTGTAACTCGGTACAGTTATACGACGCCGAACCACTAACCAATGCGGGGTGACAACGCAACAAAAGCAGACAAACAAAAACGACCTGTTTGTCCTTAAGAAATAATGACAAAAAGTGCGAGCTGCTTCTCCACTCAGAGCTGTTTTACGAGTGGCTAACAATTGTAGAGTGAAAATTTAATGTAGATGGCGAAATTAAACGAACAGAAAATGCATCTGCTATGTTTTAAAATATCCTTAAGAAATGTGAAATATGTGTGCAAAAAAAGCAGCTATAGTTTAAATATGCAAATTATTCACAAACAAATCGATACCAAAATTTAATTTTTAAAAAGTTTTAAATCGAATAAATATATTGTTTCTGCATTCATTGATTGCACAAGAAAAACCATGCAATTGCATATTTACGGTTTCCCTGATCATAAGCTTGTATGCATAAGTACGCTTTTGTTAGTAGGATATGACAGGACATCTCAAAAAGCATTACAGAAAAAATTTAAGACAGCAAATCCCATTGTTTTTATTGCTATCCCTTTAGATTAGCTGATACCAAAATTCTTATGTGTTAACTTTTTTTCATACATCAAAGTTAAGGTATCTTGTATATAAATACGTTTAATTACCTCAATGAGGTAGTTAAACGTATTCTTATAATTACCTCAACGAGGTAGTTAAGCGTATTCGTTTAAATGCTTTCTACGCATAACTACCCAAAAATACTGGCATTTTTGGCGAGGTAATTATCCGTGGAATACTGTACTCGCTCATTCATTTCTTGTAGGGTACTTTTACTAACTTTATAAATGCCTTGCCGGAAAAAACGCAAGATTTTTGGTTATGCATTTAAGCGATTTATTTTATTAAAATTTATGTAATTTCAAACAAAAATAACGAATCATTAAAACGAGAAACGCATTAAAGCGAGGTCATTTAAGCAGGATTTTGTTCATGTAATTATGTGAAAATTTTGCTTGCCAGCACATTTTGCGCATTTAAGAGGGGAAATCATTTAAGCGGGGTGCATTTAAGCAGGAACTACTGTAGTTGATTGTTTCCTTAAATTTTAGCGGTTTGCTACCTATGGACCCAAACAGGGGAAAAAGGTAACAAAAAATCGAATTTTCGGAAAACTTTTCACTTTTGCGGCTACCTAAGCGCTACCTAAACGGTGCTAAGAATCATTCCTAGGAAGTTCATATGCTCTAGAAAGTTATTTATTGAGATTTTAGGTAAATTTTTGTGGTTGATTGTTTCTTTGAATTTTTTAAAGTTTTTTGCGATTTTGATCTTGAAGATGAAGTTTTTGATTTTATATGTTCACAGTTCTTTATAGCAAGAGCTTCAACATTGTCTCAGAGGGTAAATCAAAATTTCGAAAATTATCACTTTTTTGCAAAAATTACACCGAGGCCCCAAATCTCTATGGGCCCATAAAAAAAGCGCATGACTTTGGGCAAAACTGGGAGACACGGGTCTTTTTTTTGGTCCTTTATGGCTATTTATTGTCCGTATATGGTTATTTTTCCATGACTTGAAAAATTACACACAAACGGTATTCATTTCACAGTTTTTTATTTGGAAAAATGGAAAAAAGAAAAATTACACTCTTATTGACGTGAACGGGTTTTTTTTATTTTTTTTTGTAAAAAGTACAAACTGTAAAAAAAAATCTGCCAAATAATTCGTGGAAGTAATTGATTAATCAATATGCCAATTAAGTGTAAAAAGTGAATTAATTAATTTTTTTAACTAAAATTGATAATATTTACGAAAATAAGGGTATGTAAAGAAACATTTTCATGAAAACAATACAATATAAACTTTGAAATATTAAATTGCAGAAATGTTTACTTCATTCATTTCATTTCTTTTTTAATAACTTTTTTTATTGAACTCATTCTTAATATGTGTTTTTCTTTTTGAAAGTTAAATGAGAAAGAAGTTATGTTTAAAATGTTGTAACCAAGGCGAATTCATGTTAACGGTGGTGTCGATACTACAACAAGTAACAACACCAAAAACACAACAATGTATTTTTTTGTTGCTTTCGTTGGCCAATATGTCAAAAACACAAGTAACATTACTCTCAAAAAAGTAGCACAGCTGTGCTTTCAACGCCACCTTTATTAAAATCAGAGTTGTACAATTCATGACTTTATAAAAAGAGATGGAATTTTTCGTACTTTGTATTAAAAATGAACAAATTTTTATGAATGGCAACATCATTTCGTTTGACGTTTATAGTGGAAAATTACATCTTTTTATCCTGACTTTTTACACTTGGCTATAGTTTGACAAAAATTTAACTTTTGGTGGAATTTTTTTCTTGTGGTTGTTGTAACAAAAATTAATTTTTTCCACTTTTCAATTTTGCAACACATAAAAAAACTGAAATGAATACCTTTACAGTGTTATCTTTGAAGGCTGAGTAAGAAAAAGTAATTTTTTTACCTTTTAAGGCCTTGTTGTTTTAAAAAGTTAATTAATTAAAAAAAAAATAAGTAAGAAAGTATTGTCGGTCAAGCCCGACCATATGGTACCCTACACCACGTATTTAAAAACATCATGCTTATGTGTCCATATAAATATGGATTTATCTATGTTTATAAATAGGTTTGATATTTTCTGAGAGTCAAATATTGCCCCCCATATGCCCTCGTGGGCCTATTTTTTAAAAATTGTATAATAATGCATAGCTAATATGGATCTATCTACATTTTAAATTTAATTAAAATCGGTTTGTTAGTTTCTGAGAGGCAGAAATTTCCCCCTATCTTCCCTCCTGGTCTTACGATTCGGCCCATTTTTAATAGGCTTGGTCCATAAGCCAATAAGAACCTGTGTCCCAAATTTTATCAAATTATCTCCAAAATTGCGACCTGTACTTTGCGCACACGGTTACATTGACAGCCAGCCGGACGGACATCGTTAGTTCGACTCAGAAATTGATTCTGAGTCGATCGGTACACTTTAAGGTGGCTTAGGACCCATATTTTAAGGTGTAACACACATCTGCTCAAATGCATAATACCCTCTCCACTATTATGGTGCGGGTATAAAGAGTTCAAAATCGTATCGAATTTTATAGGGAAAAAGAATTTTTATTTTATATATTTTTTTTATATCTTAAGTTCGTCGATTCGACGAATAGGAACGTAAATGTACTAGAATGAAGAGTAACCTTTCAGGGTAAATGCGCTAGAATGAGACGAAACATTTTTTGTAAAAACTAATGGCCAGTTTGTATAATACAAGTATGCTTTAAAGCAAGCAAGCAGAACAAAGAGAAATACGAAAGAAAAAGGGTTTTTACAAAACACTTGTCTGAGTTGAGTTTTTTAACGTCGCACATGGGAGCCAAAGGCGGTTCAACTACCGTGAAAACTAAAAGTAGCGTTCTTAGTTTTGCGGATTTTAACCTTAATAGGGGATTAATTTTGGTAAATGAGGATACAAATTTCGTGAAATCATTAGGGGATTTTTTTGGGGGAAAACCACTTTTTTCGCAGGGGATTTTTGTGCAACGGCAAGACCGGTTTGGTGAAGACGTCGTTACAAAAAGAAGTCTTTTATAGTTCGATGTCATACCAAGACCTTTTCCAGAGTTTGCTGAAATAGTTTTAAATTTGGTTTCTTTACCAACATATAACGATTGTTTCTGAAATAAGTGGAATCAAAGCCAACATTCGCAACATAATGTTATTATCTTAGAATAAATACACACTTTAATTCAGATGGCTGTGACAAATTTATTCCATCCTCTCAAACGCTAACACTTTTTAATACAACCAACATGTGACTAACAAAATTGCATCGGCTAATGAACCAGAAGATAAAGCCTTCGATATACTTCCACTCTGAATCAAAACAAAACGAATGTCAAACATTTTACCAGAGCGATTTATGTGAAGTTTTTTAAAGTTATTGTATAATATCGTGCTGTTTTTGATATTTTAATTAAATTTTGATATTAGGTAAGTAATATTTATTTAAGGCAGAATTAGTCTTTACTTTCTGTTTTTGTTCTGTTCCGTGCCCAGAATGTACTAATAAAGTGACCTCACAAGCGCAGCTGTTTGCAGGGATTTTCTTCGTGTGTGACGTTTGGCGTAATTTTTTTGTTTATTTACATTTTTTATAAAGGCATTTTGACATTTGCCGTCTCAATTCTAGCAACAAAATGCCTGTTGTTTTTTCTATTGTTTCATTGTTGTAGTACTCAGGCCACTTTGTTAATACATTATGTTCCGTGCCGTTCTGTTTCGAAATTGTTAAGGCTCAGTGAGTCTTTACTTTCTGTTTCTGTTGCTGTCACTTACAATTACTTAACAAGTTTTTAATATTACAGATTGGACCGTAACAGAACAGAAAAACTAATCAATTTCACAGGTTTTTTAATAACAAAAACAAATCAGCTGATTCGTAACAGAACAGAAAGTAAAGACTAACTGAGCCTTTAGTCTTTATTGATCTATAAAACAATGTACTACTTTTAGAAATGGAAACAGAGGAAACTATTTCTGATGAATGGCTTGTATCTACTTCAATCTCAGAAGTTGGGGAAGTAAATTATAAATCACCTGGAAAAAAGACCAAAATTGTAAAAAGACGAAAAAACAAATTCAATGACATCTGGAAAAACCATTTTAGTTGGATTGCTAGGACAAATGATAATACTATGGCTAAGTGTTCGGCATGTGGATTTGTATTTTCTATTGCTTATGGTGGTTTAGCCGATGTTAAAAAACACATGAAAACAACAAAGCATATGCGTAACTTGGAAAGCAGCCAACAAAAATCAGTAATTTTCTTCTTAAATCGTAATTGTAATAAGCAACCCGAAGCGAGACAGTCTAGTGCAGCAGCAGAAGCAGCTTTTTCTTATCACACAGTAGTACACAGCCATAGTTACCAATCGGCGGATTGCACCAGCAAACAACTAACAGATATTTCCAGATTCCAATGTGGCATCCAACTTTACATGTGGTAAAACCAAAATGTCTAAAATTATAACTAACATTTTGGCAAAATATTCAATAGAATCACTGTTGAAGGACTTAGACAATTCTCACCTATTTTCAATATCGACCGACGCTTCGAATAAAGGTAATATTAAAACGTTTCCAATAGTGCTGAGATATTTTAGTAACACTTACAACTACAATTCGAGTCGGAAAAAACCCAACCAATTGTAGGGGAATGTAAGAAAAGATAAACTCACTGTTTATTGTTGGTGTTTTGTTTTGGCTTTGATATTGTTACAGGTAGGACTTTTAGTGTTTATAATTCTTATTCGCTTTAGGGTTTTATTTGTATAATGTTTTTGGCCTTTCTAAAATCGTTGGAAAAGGTTTCCTGATGAGCTGGCCTAAGCAACCAGTGAAATGTGCATAGAAGCTAGCTTTCCCTCAACAATAAATTTCAGTGTATTTATCAAATATGAAAAACTGGGAATTTAGCACGTCATACGGAAATCGTATTAATAATAAATTTTGTATTCCCGAAAATAACTTTGATAATATACAAAACTTTTGAGTTTCTACAACTCTGATTCTGAAATGTCAATAGCAAAAATTTTAAATTTTTAAGTACAGTAAAATAATCGGCATTTTTTGACCTTCAATTCTTTTGACCACAAATTTTTTTGTAAGCAATGAAAATGTTTAATTATTTTTATTTCTCATTACTATTACTAAAATCAATAAACAATAAAATCCTCTTTTTCAAAAAATGTGTGGCCAAAAGAAAGAATTAATGAGATAGTAATGATATATGAAAATAATTAAACCTTTTCATTGCCTCCAAAAAAATTTGTGGTCAAAAGAATTGAAGGTCAAAAAATGCCGATTATTTTACAGTATTTAAAAAATTTAAATTTTTTCTTGTAGCAGATTTAATAGTTAATCAATCTGAGCGACATTCAGCTTTAATTAAGGCTTGATAAATTATCTACACAGCACTTTTTACAAAATAACTTGTTTGATAGTAATTTGGTCTTTTGAAACTACCCCTTTAGTGTACTCCATACTGTAGTGACATGGAGTACTTTTAAAACTAACCCACTTTTGTACTCCGTGGGGTAGTTTGGGGACTACTTCGGTGGGTTATATGGTCCCCTCCTAGGATATCGTAATGTTAAATAGACCACCTTTTACCCATATATTTGGAGTAGTTTTAGACTACTCCTACTCCTTTATGGACTACTCTTTACATGCATGTATGGACTAGTCTCGTAGTCAGGGTAGAGAGACGACATGTCTGAAGTATACCATGGGGTAGTTTCAAAACTAGTCCGCTAGAATATGTATGAACATGGAGTAGTTTTAAGACTATTTCGTTGTAATGCAAAACTGGGTTATATGGTCCACTCCACCTTTTAACCATATATTTGGAGTACTCCTACTCCTTTATGGACTACTTTTTACATGCATGTATGTACTAGTCTCATATCTGCAGGGTAATTGTAAGCAAATGCAGTTTTTTTAAAGTGCTGCCAGAAGCTTTTAGTGTTGCCAGAATGAATTTTTTTCACGGGTTTTGCTCACGATCAATCCTAATATGCACTGCAAATTTACAAATTGTAAATTTGAACAATGACCATCGGGATTATCCTTATAGAACGTATTTCTTTAAAAAAATGAAAATTTATTTGCCAAGACATTTTCAAAAGTTTGTTTTGATAACAAAAACATAAAACAGCTGTTTAAAAAATTTTCGAAAGTAAAAATTTTATTAGCAGAAATTTTTAAAAAAAAAAATAAATTGTCTTTCAAATTTTTAGGTTTTTAAATCTTTCGTCAGTCCCTACCCACTTGACCATGTATTGAAAACCACATCAAAGAGGGAAGGAACAACACTGGAAATTCAAGATGATTACAGCTGCTTAGAATCGTCAACGGCTTTTTTTAAAAAACTCTGGTTAGGAGAATTTTCGTCCGGCATTAGCGGGATGTTCACTTCAGAATTAAAATAAGATTTGAAAAATTTTTATTGGTTCATATATTAATATATATAGGCATCAAGGCGATATTCCTATAAGGGGTTTAACTAAAACGTTATAAATTTTCTGTAAAGGCAAAATGTACACTCAGTTTCCAAATTTGTTTCTATAAAATTCTATGCGAACGTTTACGTTCGACATTGTTGAACAGGCAGTAAACAAAGTTAAATTCTATTTTAAAATATATAAAGAAATAGTGAATATTTATATTAATGTTTTTAGAATGCAAATAAAAAATATTTGTATCGCTTTACTTTTACTTACTTAAATGGCTATTACAGAACGTTTGTTCCTGTAGCCGAACAAAGAATATTCTTCCATGCGCCTCGATCTTCCGCACTCCTTCTATAATTTATTACACCAAGCTTTGAAATGTCTTCCTCCACCTGATCTTTCCATCAGAGTTTTGGTCTTCCTCTTCTGCGTGAACCATCACCAGGCGCGTATTCGAATGCCTTTTTAGCTGAAGCATTTTCTTCCATTAGCACCACATGATCTAGCTTTCGCAAGTACCCATGCTTCAGAGCCATACAACAACACGGGTAGTATCAGTGACTTGTAGAATGTGATTTTTGCCTGCCGAGAGATGGCTTTGCTCTTAAAGTGCTTACTTAGTCCAAAGTAGCATCTATTAGCCAGTATAGTTCTTCTTTTAATTTCAAAACTGATGTTGTTCGTTTTGTTTATGGCGGTGCCGAGGTAGATAAAATCGTTGGCTATTTCAAAGTTATAGTTTTCAACTTCCTATGTTGGCCCGAGAGTACTGGACGTACTGTGCGTTGATACCATCAACTTTGTTTTATCTGCGTTTACCACCAGACCCACTTTAGCAGATTCTTTTTCGACTTTTTCAAAGGTGGCAGTCACTGCTCGCAGTGTTCGACCCATGATGTCAATATCGTCAGCATATGCAAGTAGCATGTGTTGTGTATAGTGTGCCAGTTCTATTCACATCTGCGTCTCGTATAACCATTTTCCAGCAGGATATTAAAGAGGTGACATTTGTGCATTTGTATCGCTTTAGTTGATTTAAATTGATAATCAAAATAATATTATTTGAATATCAGTCACTAATCGTTTAATAAAGATTTAAGAAATATTGACGAAAAATATCTGTTAAAGAAAAAACTTAGTTTTATTAAATATCTCGAATAAAAATAGTTACATATGCTTGTGAACAAACATTTTTTGTTAATGCAATAATCAAAAAAAAAATTTAAATACATAATAAATAACAACAAAATTATCTTCATTACTTACTAAAAGAAAAAAACGTAAACTTATTAAAAAAGGCAAATATTGGCGTGTATTGTGTTGTTTGATTGCCGCAAAAGAACACAATAAACATTGGTGCATTTTTGTTATTTTTAAGGCCATGTCAGATAAAACTTTTGCTTTGCGTTGCGTTAGAGATTCGCTTTGAAATCCAAGATGAAATATTCATACTTATACGAAACATGTCGCATAAATTTCTTTTAACGCAGAGCGAAGTGAAAAGTTAGGCAACTCGCATCTTTTTTTTTATTTATTTATTTTTAACAAACAATTCGTGTATGTTGTCAAATTGTTTATTATGACATGCACCTTTTGCATTACGCTTTTCTTTCAAAGTTAGAAACGTCACGCAAAGCGATGAAGTTTTATATGACATGGCCTTGGCAACACTGCAGTAACTTAACCTTACCGTTAAAAAGTAAGTCCAATATATTTCATACAGATTGTGATGTAACATCTTACTGCTAACGATAATCGTTCTTATTGCTTTTCATACGACAAAATGAAGCAGATGATTTGCAACGTTGCTGTTACTCCCGGCTAACTGAGCCCTTAGAATTGTCATTATATATATATAAAACTATAGTGACTAATTTAACGATAACATCATCCGCATTCTTTAATTCTCTAAATTCTTACTAACATGATGTTCTATAAATTTATGAACTAACCTGTGGTTATGTAAAACAGAAGTTTCAAGAACATTTGTATTTATGTAATATTTTAAGATGTTTTACTTCTATTCGAGGATTCTTTCTTCACACCAAGATCACCGTCATTTGGTTTTGTATAATAACCCTGCAGGAAATTTGTGTCAATTGGTCCAACTGACTGGTCCTGGGATTTGTGAAAATAGAACAACCTGACCCGTGAAAGAAGAACAAATCCCTTAACTGGTTTATAGAGAACAAAAAGGTAGAAAAATTCATGAATTACAGTACAGTCTTTACTGGTGTTGTGACAATTTTTTTTGGTAATTTCTAAAATTTGGTTCTTAAATTTAATTCTAGGACTTGTTTTATTGAAATAATACTACATTGTATTTAAATAATAATACATTTTAGTAAGTGACACTAAGCACGTTCAGTGAGAATAGACCTGTGACTGGTCAAATGGGGTCAATTGACCCCCTCCAATGACAACCCCATGTAAAAGTGATAGGTCTTATTCATATAAAGTGTTAGAACTAGAGCCGGTCTCTTCGACCAAACATTATTCAATTTCGTAATTTTAAACGGATTAATTACATCATTTTGGAACAAGAGTATATTAAAATAGACTGGGGTTGTATTTATTACATGCTATCGGTAAATGATCAGCTGGCCTTCTTGGAACAGAATATAAAAAGCTTGTATAGCGTAATAGTACCAATTCAAACGAAGGAAATGAGTAACCGTCAGAAACCGTGGTTCACATCTGAAATAAAGCGCCTTATAGTAGATCGTGACAACGCTTACTCTCGATGGAAACGCTTTAAAACTAATAATCTACACGAAAATTATCGCAATGCTAGAAAAATCGTAACGAAAACCATTAAAAACGCAAAATCTCAATACTACTCTGAAAAATTTATGAATTCGGTTAGTACTAAAAATACTTGGAAAACTATTAGGGAAATTGGAATCGTGAAAAATAAGAATAAGCAGGATAAAAGTATATCGGATCCTAATGAATTAAATTCAAACTTTGTTAATATACCCATGCCTCAAGCAGATCATACCCATTATATCAATTTTCATGCAACCAATCTCCCATCGAACCCTTTCAATTTTGAGTATGTTAGCCAGTTGGATGTTCTCAAAAGCTGCCTTTCCATTAAATCTAAAGCTACAGGAATTGATAGTATACACCCCACTTTCCTTAAAATTATTCTTCCGTCACTACTACCATTTATCACTCATATTTTCAATCAAATAATTATGGCAGGCACTTATCCACTAAGATGGAAACAGGCAAAAATTATTCCAATACCAAAATTTTCCACTGAATATCAACCTATAGCTATATTACCTTATCTCTCAAAGGCTTTCGAGAAACTTTTACATAAACAGATAACCAATTACATAAATGATAGTAAATTATTGACCGATCAACAATCTGGCTTTCGGGCTAAACATAGCTGTATTACTGCTCTAACTGATGTAGCAGAAGATCTTAGAAAGGAAATTGACGATGGGTGCGTTGCATATTTAGTATTGTTGGATCATTCAAAGGCTTTTGATACCGTTGACCACACAATACTTATTCAAAAACTGGAGAAAATTATGAATTTTTCATCAACATCCATTAGATTGATTGATTCATATCTTAAAGATCGTGTCCAGTGTGTTGAAACAAGTCCTTCAACTATCTCAAATTTTCGTCCTGTTGTCAGGGGTGTTCCCCAGGGATCCATTCTAGGTCCTCTCCTTTTCTCCATTTACGCAAACGATCTTCCTGAACAGTTGCTCCATTGCAACATTAGAATGTATGCCCATGACGTACAATTGTACATAAGTAACAGAAAAGGGAACTTAGATGAATGTACTGCAAGACTTAATCAAGACTTACAACGGGTTTCACGTTGGGCTGATGTTAACGGGTTAAGTTTAAATCCTACCAAATCGAAATGCATTGTAATACGTAAAAGAACACAGAAAATTATTGATTATCCCAACATTTTTATTAAAAACCAACGGATTGAAATCGTAGATAAAGCAAAAAATCTTGGTGTAATTTTTAATAACACTCTAACCTGGTCTGATCACGTTATAGCTGCCTGTGGTAAAACATATTCGATGCTAAGAAGCCTTTGGCCTACTCAATATTGCACCCCATTGAAAATACGCTTATTACTTGCTAAGACATATTTGATACCAATTTTAGCCTACGGATGTGAGATTTTTGCAAGTTGTGATGAAACCAGTAAATCTAAATTGAACGTCACATATAACAACATTGCAAGGTACGTTTACGGGATCAGAAATTATAACATAAATGGTACTTATATAAGTATTATGCCTTACTCTAGGAAAATATTCGGGGTACTTTTTGAAGATTTGATTATAACCACCCGTGAGCCAGGTCATCTTTTTAATCGTTTGAAATTTAGTCGACTCAGAAGAAATAGAAATTTAATTCAAATCAGACATCACACATTAATATCTGAATGGCAATTTTTCATATTTGCAATACGTCTTTGGAATAATATTACTACTCCAACAATAAAAGAAATCAGCAATGCGTTACAATTTAAGAAAGAAATATTTAAATACTATTCGTAGTCAACAAGTTTGTTTATAGTTCGGTATAGTTCTATAGTTAAAAATTTTTCGATTTTTTATAAATGTATTTATGTTATTTTGATATGTAGTTTTTCGTTATTTATTTGTTTGGTTTAATTACAATAACTTTATTTATATCAATTTTGTAATAACTATACCTAGACTTAAGTTTACTATTTTTCATTTTCCAAAATAACATCATAAGATTTCTACTGTTTAAGACTGATGTTTTGTTGTAGAAGTTACAATTTTTTTTTTCTTAAATAAATAAATAAATAAATAAATAAATATGTTAACTTTGTATTAAATGAAAAAAAAATGAAGTCCTATCACGGGACTACTTTACTGTCAGTTCGCTTCCCTATAGGGAACTTTTCAGTCAACAAATAACAATAATAAATAATTCTTATTGATAAAAAAATATATCTTAGCCGTATTTTGTACTTCTAGCTCATGTGGTATGGGCGCCAAAACTAATTTCAGGAAGAACAAGGTGGTTAATTGTTTGTTACTCAGGCATTTATGAATGGATTTCGTTAATTTAAATACTACCAGTATTCGGCGAAGGGTTTGTTCAGGTAAATAAGTAAAGATCTATGAATAAAACTTAAAGGCAGATTTTGTTGTTTATTCATATCTCAGCAATTTGTGGACCAGTGTTGCCAAAATTGGTGACCAAAAACGGCTAAATTTACGAAAAAAAATGGCTAAAAATTGCTAAAAGCTTTTTTTTAAATAAAAACACATTAAAATTCAATAACAAAACAGAAATATGTAATTCATTTAAAGTCTTTTACGATAAATTGTAAGTTAATATCAATTTCTTAAATAAGAATATGCGTAAATTAATATTTTGCTAGTTATTTAAAAAATTGAATCATCGATAAATACGATGTCGTTATTGTTCATCCGATAGGAATCACTAGAGCCTAATAGTTTTTACTAATTTGAGGGTAAATCATAATCACGACAACATTTACCCAACCTTTTGATTCCAAATCTACAATAAAAAACAAGTAAGAAAGTATAGTCGATCAACCCCAACTATATGATACCGTACACCACATTGGAACCTGTGTACCAAATTATATTAAAATATCTGCAAATTTTCGGCCTGTACTTTGCGCCCAAGGTTTACATGGATAGCCGGCCGGTCAAACATCGTTAATTCGACTCAGAAAATAATTCTGAGTCTATCGGTATACGTAAAAGTGGGTTTAGGACAAATATTTTATGGTACCCATAGTACCCTCTCCACTATTGTGGTGTTGCTATAAACACTTTATTGTTATGGTATAAATATTTACCTAATTGATAAAATTGATTTAACAGTTGCTAAATGTAACCTCAAATTATTTTTAACGATGTTTACTTGGCAAAATACCCTCTCTACTTAAGCATTAGAGTCTAATGATAAGACCATTGAAGTGAGACCAACTTTATAGTCAATTCTGAAATTTCTTAAATAAATTTGTTGCCGCCTGCATCTCTTTATTAAAATACTTGCAACCAGAAAGAAACACCGATGTTTCATCATCATAGTTTATAGCGATTTTCAACATTTGTAAAAGTTGTGACTTAAATTAAAGGCGTTCTGATTGTTAAACATATTTATTTTACTTTTATAAATTTTTATAATAAAATAAAAATTATGCCTTAAAAAAAACAAGGAAAAATTTTTTCTGGCTAAACAAGTTGTCAAATGGCTAAAAAAAATGGCTAATTGCTAAATAGGTTGAAAAATCACTAAATCTAGCCACTAAATGGCTAAATTGACAACACTGTTGTGGACCGATCTGGATCAATTTCAATATTAAACTGTTCCGGACTATATCTTTTTATGTTGGGTCTTCGGAGAATCAAGAACATATGAGGAGGTCCATAACAAAACGCAATAATTACAACATAACATTTTTTTTGAATAAACGACAAAATGTAATTTAAGTAAGTAGCAATTAATTTTTTTTTAATAATTATATGTATAAATAAAAATAATATTAATCACAAATTATTTTATCTGACAGTTTGTTTTAAAGTTATTTTTTTTTTCTTAACCTACTTACAACTACAATTAATGTTGGAAGAATTCCAATCAAATATAGTGGGGAATGTAAGATGAGATAAACCCACTGTTGATTGTTGATGTGTTTTGTTTAAACTTTGATATTTTTACAAGTAGAACTGTTGCTATAATTCTTATACGTTTAACAGTTTTATTTGGTTTAATATCTTTAGTTTTTCTAAAATCTTTATGGATGAAGTTTCCTGATGATCTGGCCTAAGCAACCAGTGAATACTATCGTATCGAATGAACTATCAAATTTTTTTGCATACGATAAACACTGACATTTCGAATGAAAACTTGAGAAATGTAATGCCGAGTTACTCGATATCGAATGCTATTATTTCAAATTCAATAAATTTCATTCGATATCGAGAGCCATGATACCAAAATAAATAATTTCGATCAATTTTGCCCGATATCGTATGCGGTGATTAGACCCCAGTTGATCGTTCGCAGCATATGTAAAATTTGTTAACCAACTTTTCATTAAGCTTTATTAAGAAATTATTTTTATAAAGTCAACATGAGTACCGATTTTTTAGCATTAGTGGTGATTAATGAAGTGGAGTAGGAAGAGGAGCAAGAAAAAAAATAAATAATAGTTCCGGTAGTTTTTGTATTCTTTGCAAAAATTAAAAACGAAGGAAAAAATCGCCATCAGACGTACCAATTTGAAAGCTCAAATCAAACTAATTTTTTATTCAGCCGATGACCAACCACACCTCTAACGTAACAAATTCAATATTCACAAAAAGGCGATTTGTTCGCTTTGTTTTTATCATATTTTGCTACGAAAAAATCTTTTCCATATTCGCCGACGAATGTTGTGCAGACAATATGTCTTTGGCAATTCTTCTGATATTTGGAAATTTTTAAATTATACTAAATATGTCATTGGAGTACTTCAGTACTTTTGCAATGCAAATTGTACTGAAAAAAGTACAATTGTACTAACTTTATCATCCCTGGCTTATCCCATCAACAATAAATTTCAAGTGTTTTTATCAATAATAAAAACTGGGAATTGAGCACGAATAACAAAATATTTTGAAAATTTAGATAATACATTTGGACTTATTGCGTTTTGGTCATATCATAGCATTTATTTCATTTTGCTTTGAACTGTTTGAAAATATCGCGTTTTGATCTTAACTAGTGCTGGAATTTCTGCTTTTTGCTTTGAATAGATTTGTACTATATATGTAATTTTGATTTAAATTGCAACCACTTGTAGAAAAATTAAAACACTTTTAAGAAATTATTATTATGTTACTCTTACATTTCAATAGTCACAGAAAGTTAAATCGAATTCATCATTTCCGCCATTTCCTTGCAGATTTGCAAATATAGTTGCATAATAATATTTGTAAATATTTAATTTTATGTATAATTATTGCATTTTGCTCTGAACCATTATATTTGATATTGAATTGCAGTGTAGTTATGGAGTTTAAGAATGCGTTATAATAAAGGTAATCTATATTTCTTGTAGAATAGGATTCAATCAAAAAACTTTTTTTGGTTTAAATCTCCTCATATGTATATAGTATACGTTTTGTACACACCGTTTCCACCTTTGGTGAAAAGTGTATAACATTCCTCCAGTAAAAAATTTGGTTAATATCGAACCCTACTGCATACACACACAAATATGAATACAAATCAACAATTTCGTGTGATTTCGGTAACAGATTTTATTATTTTCACTATATCAACCCATACAATTTTAGTCTGACACACGTATCTGGTTTGTCGCAACACGATCTTTATAAAGGATTTTTATAGTGAAAACATTATCGCTGTAATCACAGAAGTGATCATAATCAAATAAACCATAAAACCAAATTAAAAATTATTTAAAAATACTACAGAACACAGGAATATTTAAATAAGAGTATGACAAAAACAAAAGCATTAACATCGGCCGAAACAATAAAACGAAAACCCACCCTTGACAAAACAAAAACTTCTACATTTCACTTTATTATAAAGTTGTGTTGCCTATTCGTATGTTTGTAACTTTATTTGTTTTAATGTTGTAATGGAATTTGCATAAAATTATGCATGTCACCAACGACTTTTTTAATTCACGTTTCTTATCTACTCCTTTTTTTAAAGGTAACCTTAAAGGATCGGAATTGTGTTTTTGTTTTTTATTTTTTTTTTTTTTTGCTTGAACCAAAAATCTTACGAACAACAACATCAACAATGCTCACAAAAGGTCGGAGGACACGATATTAACAAAGGAAACGAATGATTACATTTGAATAAGAAATACAAACAAACAAAAACAAACAAACTGAAAGGATATGAAAGTTTGATTACGTGTGCAGCAAAGTGTGTGAAGTAAGAGAAACCCAATGTCCAGTAATTCATTTATGGGATACTAAAACTAAAATTTTCGTACACTGCACATTTCATACTCGTAATCGTTTGATGAGTTTGCCCTCTTTTCTCTCATTTTTTTATATTGTTATTTTTTATGAGAAAATTGCTTTTATAGTGGAAAATATTCAAGTATTTTATAAAATCACTCCACCGGTGTTGATTATTTTACATCTAACCGGTTGCAGATATTAAAAAAATCCATTTGTTATCTGTCAATGTTCTTCCTAATTAGGACGGTTGTGTTATCTGTTGTTTTAAAAAGGGATGGATTCGGGACACATATCCTTATTGGCGCGCTAATCTTTACAAATGACTAAGAATTCTTAGTTTTTGTAAAAAATATATATCGCCTTATAGTTAAATGTAAAACTATAGAAAATATAGCATTTCTAACGTCTTCCACATCAATGACACATTAGCGTCGAACAATTTTGTAATGGCTATTTTGAAGCGCAGCTTGCAAGGATATGTAAATCACATTTCTGCAAATATACAATGTAGATAACACTTTGATTTCTTAGCGTTTAAAAATATGTTTAGCTTGCACATCATAAAATAACTATTTTTAGTTATATACAAATCGGTTTCCAGTTTTTGGGTGGTGAGCAGCGTTTGGCGAAAAGAAAATCTTATTTTGAAGAGAAAAATCTTCAAATTTTTTATAACAAGGGCCAAAATTAAAAATTCTTATTATGGAAACAATTTAAATTACGTATTTTAATTTAAATAAATACATAACTGCGGTATATATTCAAAATTAGATTATAAAAATACATTTTAAGTCAATTTAATTTTAAATAAATAAGATAGTAAAAGATCTAAATAATGAAGTTTCATGAAAAGTAATTAAATTCTAAAATTAGAGATGTATAAATTTTGGGAAGATGATTTTAGTTTGAAGTATGAAGCTCATACATCATATGAAATCTTAAGGGTTGTCAATTTAATATTAAATGTTTTGCTACCATTGTCATTTCGAAGGCATTTTAAGAAAATTGCATTTAAAAAAAAGCTCATTGCAAATATATGGATTTTTCTAAATATATTCCTAATAGAGTAGTTATTAAAACAATGTTGGTACAGCTTTTAAAAGATATTATTAAGCACTTATGTTTTGCTACCGTTTCACACACACCCTTTGTAGGAAAAAAATTGCAAAATTCCTTATTAGTAGGATTCGGACTTAGCGCAGTTAAAATGCACCTCCAATTTTTTTTAACACATTTATTAGTGATCATAATACATAAAAAACGTATACATAAATTCAGTCTCATAAACGTACGTTAGGCACAATAACCACAAAAGTAGAAGTTAAAATAAAACACAAAATATAAAGAAAAGCCAAAAGTAAAACAATCATGTAACTTAAGTCACTTGTTAGATAGATATTTGAACCAACATATAAAATGAATTACGAACATAGATTTTTTTTTAATTTTTTCAAAAGTAAAGTGTACGGCCTGTTAAAAAAAAAGTTAGTGTTAGGTGCATGATTAAATGCTGATACTAGTTCCTTTGTGGTATATTCATTTTCACTGCGCTGTTTTCGTAAAAATTTAGATTAAATATTAGGGTGATCGATTATTCGACATTTTTCAATAACCGGTTTTCGAATATTACGAATAGTTGCTATTTTAAAAAAACCGGTTTTCGGTTAAGCATTTTACGAATAACCGGCTAATCGAATACATACAAAAACAAAAATCAAATTAGTTTTTGTAATAAAAAGTTAATTAGAATAAAAACAAAACAAATCACGAAGGTAAGGATCCAACAAAATACATATATGTTCCCGTCAATCCCATAAGGAGCATAGGGCCTCAATACTTAGATATGACTTAAGGTATGTTCAGACCACAAATATTTGACTATAAAATCAAAAAAAAAGCGTGACCAGTAAATTGATTAAACTTAAGCATTATTTGAGGCAATTTCTAGTTATTTGCTTAACTTTATGCAAATAATTGCAACTTATCATTTAAGGGCCGTTTAAGCACAATTCTCTTTTAAGTCAGTTCGAAATATCACCAGAGATGACATCTTTATAAAGATATACATATGTAGTACATATTTATAATACTGTCGAATTGCTAATTACTTTTAAAGCTGAACTTTTTTTGTAGTACTTTAAATTGTTTTTGGTTTTTGTTACAAGAACACACGCTTATATAAGCTCATAATGTTTTTTTGACTTTTGTTTCATTTTGTTTTGACATTTTTTATAAAAAGTGTAAGTTTGCCAAATATTCAATTAGAAAAATACTTAAATTACGGGTACATTTATAACAAAAGGAAGGAAAACGTATATAAATTACACATTAATAAAGTAACCGGTTTATTTTACTAAAATAACCGGTTTATTCGATATTCGAAAAATGGACATTTTAAAATATTGGACTTGGGCAAAACTAAAATAACCGGTTAAAACCGGTCGAATACTATTCGATCGATCACCCTATTAAATATGCCAGCCATTAATTTTTTTTTAAAATAACAATTAGTATTGTAGTTAGGGATGGGCAAATTGAGAAAAAATATGTCGATGTACATATATCGAATCGATATTATTTAAGAGTATCGATATATGTATGTATATTATTTCAAAAAATTATTTTATTATTTAAATTTTTTTTTTCAAATGTCATAATTTTGCCGAATTAGCCAAATGTGTTGAGCTTATTCCTTCAATATCTCGAAAACTACTTTACATACGAAGATGATTTTTATGTAATTTTAAAGAAAATACTTGGGGCTAAAATATCTGGAAAATATAAAATTTTAAAAACGAACTAAGTCAAAAACTTATTTTTTTATTTGGCTGATTTGTTTTTATATAATTAATATCTCAAACCGTTCTTTAAATATCCTGAATCTTTAAAGGAGGTGTTTTTTTTAAGATGAGATTTTTTTTCTTTCTCAACCTTGAAAAAATAATTTTAAAATAGACTTTTGATATTGTAATTTTGAGTACACTGTGCTAGTTGAAAAAAAAACAGACAAGCCGG
Organism: Pollenia labialis; assembly: GCA_949318255.1. NCBI lineage: Eukaryota > Metazoa > Arthropoda > Insecta > Diptera > Polleniidae > Pollenia > Pollenia labialis. Next base: position 84,955,609 of record OX439139.1, on the reverse strand, counting down.
GCACTTAGCGTTTTAACGTAATTCGGGCACGCTGAATCTAGTGGAGCTAACCGATTTTTTAGGTTATCTCTTACTTTCGGTTATTGAAATTTCTAAAAAACCGAAATCCCGCAATAAATAATAAAGTGGGGTCGGTCATACATTTAACCCATCTATTATTGATAATTTTTCATTCTTAACTGCTGCTGGGCTCAAACCCAGGCTTTTACGGACAGGTTTCCCTTACATGTTTCGATTGCAACCACTCAATCTTGCCGTTTAACACTCGCAGCCATCGACGACTGCACTCAATAGACAAACATTTATCTTTTAACCAAATTGTATTTATCATTTTGGTAGATCGAAATTTGCTTTGAATGACTTTTTGTCAAGAATTCTTCTTGAAGTCCAAAGAACTTTTTTTTTCTTTTAAAAAGTTTAATAGGAATTTTATTAATAAATAAAGTTACCCTCCACAGCATACGTCTTATATATGGCATAATTTAAAGACACAAACAATATCTGAGCTTTAACTTTTATTATTTTGTTATTAAAACCGATGAAACCTTCCACCACATCATTGAATTGGTAAAAGTGTTCAGAATAATACAGTAAAGCGAATGTGCTTTACAAAATATTTTTCCCATAAGAAAGCAATGAATAAATATTATCTATCGAAGTTTTCTCTTATCTCTTGAGCAATGGGGTGCATGGCAAAAAAGCAAGTTTTGTTTTTCAAAATATGCAATATGAGAAAAATATGCAATCAATTCAAAATTTGCACAAATAAATCGATGCCATTTTACTGCACATTTCTTGATTTGCAAAGATTTTATTAAATAATAAATGATTATCTCAGACTGACGACAACAAATATGCTTTTGCAAAAAAATCCGGGCTTATTACCTATTTTCTTACGTATGAAATAAATATAATAAAACTATTTTCACTAAAACAAAATTGTTTGTTAAGGAGTGGGCATATTTTTATGTTATTTTTAAATTAATCTATGGTCCATTGAAAAATAACTACAGAAATTTAAAGTGTTTTAATTAAGGTGGATGATCGTTCACATCTTCTCTTTTACACGTTGATATTGTTTTCGATGCTTCAAAAAACAAATTCTAGCAAGAATGTTTAGGACAGGGCTGCCAGTTTTGCGGTTTTGTTGTTACTAAAAGGCACAAAAAAATTTATTTAGGTTTGCATTGGGAATATTTAAAGAAAAATCTTAATTTTTTTCAAGGAAATAAAAAATATGAGCTAAATTTTTCTTTAAAAGCCAACTAAGTTGCATACACATATATATGTTAGGGTGGCCATTTGCGCAACATCTCTTAACCCTCTAATGCTTAAGTCCGCTTCTAGGCGGGGTAGCAAAAAACCGTCATAAAATTTTTAATTTCCACAATATATCCTTATTAAATATAAATAAATCAAAGCTTATTTCATCAAAAAGTTTTCATTCAGTGGCAACACTCTTACGAGTTTGACAAAAAGAACATTGTCATCTTGAATTTGAACGGCAACGTTCATTTTTATTCTTTGTGAAGAAAGTTAATATGGAATTAAAGGGTTAATATTTTTTTTCAAATTTTATTTCAAAGCTTTAGATCGGGCTGAAAAAATTAAACGTTCAATTGAAATATTTATTAAGTTTTCATTTTAAAAAATATAATCGCTACTGAATATGGATGTTTCTGCTAAGCCCGTGTGGAGACGGACTGGGGAATTACACAGAAATTCTTAGATGTATATCAAAAACGTACCTTAAATTATTACGATAATGCCCAACTCCACCTCAAGGCGGACTTTACAGTTTTACCACTTACAATTCAACGAGTACTCAAAAGAAAAAACTGAAATCAGATTCATGTTTCTCACCCTAAAATAAGCTTAATTTGATTTTTTCAAAGCAAAAAAAAATATGGAATTAGAGGGTTAATATCAATGATCACCGGGCAAAAAAAAGTTTATTTATTTATCTAAAAAATATCTGAAAAGTGACAAGCTAGTTTGTCAATAATTCGAATTTGTATAATAATTCCAACATTTAAAATTTCCTAGACATTTCTATTTGCATTTAAAAGGGCGAATTCCCCTTTTTTCTGTAAGATAAGTTATTGTAAGTATAGTTGAATGCTACACGCAGAGAAAAAACATGGTTGGAGTATGGTTAAAAAAAACATATTATGGTCCCTTCAATGGCAACAAACAAACTTTTGTTGATTTAAACAAAACTTTTATCACGATTGATAATATTTTGTTTCTATTTAACAATAAAGTGTTTACCTACCATGAAACTTCATATATGGTTGAATTCAACAATACATTGTTTTAATAAAATAAAGCTACAACAATACACTTAAACATATTATGGTAACCTATACCATATTATTATCACGGCAACCATATTATGGTTAAATTCATCCACCTAAAAGCTATTACCATATTATGGTTGCTTCCGACCATGTTATGGTTAATTTTTAATAACAATAATATGTTTGAAATTATAATATTTTAAAACATTGTATGTTTAACTTTAAATTTTCAATAATAATATGTTTAAAAAGCAACAACATTCTGGTCGTTTGCATTTTACTTGGTTTGCTTAAAATTCTCATTCATTTTATTTTAATTATTGATTAAAACACATTAATTTCCGTAGAATAAAATAGTAGAAAAGAAAAAATGGTAATGAAGGTCGTCACAGGTTGTAATATGAATGAAAAGGGGATTTTTTTGTAAAAGTGGAACATAACACCTATCAGGAATAAAAAATTAAATTAACTAGAAACAAATAAAAAAAATTGATGAAATAAGTAACCATAATATGATTAACATTGACCATATTGTTGTTAATTCTGACCATAATATGGTTACTTTTGTCAAAATTCAGGGAAATTTCGACCATATTATGGTAAACTTTAAACATAATATTGTTAGTTTTGATCATTATTATGGTTGATATTAACCAAAATATGGTTAATTATGACCATATTATGGTTGATTTCGGGAACATTTTTGTTGATTTTAACCATACCATGGTCATAGTTAAACATAACATGGTAAACTGCAAACATAAAAATTGTTAAAATCCAAATATAGTATGTTGCTCTTAGAATATGGTTACCTCCAACCATATTTTTTTTCTACGTGTAGGAATTAAGAATTAAGGTCTTAAAAAGAAGTGCTGTGGAAAAATAAGTGCAAAAAAAAGAAAATGCATTAGTTTGGAACTAACATTGTACGTATTAAAACGTTTTAAGTTGGGTGAAAAAGATGTTGACAAAGACAGAACGCTCACAGAAGCACATTCAACAGTAAAAAACAAAAATTAGTCATTTAAGAATAGTTCGAGTTAAGCGTTAATGAGATTCTATTTTTTAACTTAATGTTTATGTTATGTTTTTATGAGTATATATTTTTTTAAGCATTGCATTATATATTTTTTTTTCAAAAACATTTAAATATTCTTAATTATTTATTATAAAACCTAAGCCCACTTGCTGAAATAAATAGCATAAAATGTAGGTGGCATGTCATAACGTCCAGTGTCTCCACTTTTAAAAGTGTCATCAAGTCCATGGACACTATGACACTGGACGTTATGGCATGCCACCAAAATTTTATAAATAGAATTTCTTGCTGAATATCAGTGCATTTAGATATTTAGAAAAAAGTTATCCGAATTGTGTCGCATTTCCTTGGTCATCATTAAAGACGAATGTCGGGGATCTAGTGTATACATATAAATATTAAAAATTAACTTAACCGAAGTGTTATAGTCAGATGTTCAAACTTGGTAGGAGTTACTCTTATGGTAAACTACACCTTTGAAAATATGAATAAAGAGGGGGAGCAATAAATTATATTTAATTAAATGTTCACAGTAGTTTCCTGATTACCCAGCGCTAAACATATTTCTTAATTTTTAAGTGGGCGTGGAACCACCTATACAATGACAATATAAATAATTTTATGTCTTGAGAACTTGGTTATCAATACACCCCACATCTGCCAAAAAGTGGGCTGAATTGGACAAGCAGGCGTGGTACATTCTATACAATGACAATAAGGTTAAATATCATTTGATAAAAATACACAACATCTTTAAAAATTAGGTTCAATGGAAAAGTAGATCATATCAGTAAAACGGTTACTGTAGAAGCATTTAAATTTACAACAAATTAATTTTTTTATCAAAGCACGAGATCTGTTTTAAAACATTTTTACTTATTTTATTTAGATGGGAGTAGCAGAGCGCACCGGGTTATGCTAGTATATATCGTCGTTGCTCCGACAAAATCAGCAATGTGTTTTTTTCCTGTTTTTTCAGGAGAGCAAAAAAACCTAAGCAAATATTTTTAAAGTCAAACGTTTAATTGAACAAATGTTAATATTGCTTTCGTATTTCGTGATATATAACTCGAATTATTGGCCATTGGGCAGCTATAACAAATATTTTTGTTGGAGCATTTTTAATAATTATTTTAATTTTTTTGTACACTGTTTTGGTTTGAAGAAAGAATGAATATTTTTTTGAAAATTTTATTATTTTAAGCAATATCTGTGTTAAAATGTTTATTTGGAAAGGAAACTAAGGAATAATATAATAGTTTAATGACTTTAAAATTATGTTGCTTTAGAAAAATTTTGAAATACCTGCAGATATAGAAATCATTCTACCTAGATTAGACATATGAATGAATGGGGATTAAGGGAAAATGCCTCGTCCAATTATGACGAAAATTATGACTAGTCCAATTTCAGGGCTTGGCAAAATACATTTTGCAGCACCTTTGATACATCCCTTTTGTATCTTTCAGATGACTATATAGAATTTAAGACACCATTTATTTTTACTGCAATCATTCTTTGACAACTTATTCACGAGCGTAAGCTTACGAAAAGAGCTAATAAAGCTTTATACGAAAATCGTGTTGAAGTTAAGAAGTAAAACATAGTTGATTTTAAAATTTGATAGCGAATTCGCTGAACAAAGTATGTATTTTGGACAAAAAGAACAATGTGTTTTATTCCACAATTCCAAAAAAAGTTCTGGCTAATAATGGGTTAATGGTAATTAATTTTTGGAAAAGAACCAAGAGGAATGTATTTTGTATTTCAAAAACAGAACATTAAAACTTATATAAAATAGTAAATTGAGACCAAATAATTTAATTATAATAAAATGCGTGGTAATCTTTATGCATATTTTTTTTGAGTGATTGCAGACTTCTATATTTTGATCCTTCTATTAACGGCTTCTAAGTGTACCCAGAGCAAAAATATTTCACAATACGGTCACCTCCAACAAAATTATTACTATCGAAAAATTTTAAACATATTGTGTATTATTAACCATAATATAGTCACCGGCAATCATACTATGTTTAAAGCAGTTATTCATCTAAAAGCCACAACCAAACTGAATGCAGTTTGTTATGTGATGTTGTTAGTGAAGAATATCGAAAAACGTATGGAACATGGACTATTTAACATTATGATGTCCTAGGGCAGGACCATATAACCCATCTTTGGACTACAAAGGAGTAGTTTTAAAATTACTCCATTGTGTACACAAGAAGATTAGTTTTAACTTCGTTAAAAACGAAAACATGTCGTTAAAAAACGAAGACATGTCGTCTCACTACAAACACTTTTAACAAGGACATGGAGTAGCCCATTTAATCAAAATGGATCAGGTGGTCCAATAATATTTGCAGGGTTTATATGGGACCAACAGACAAACACATGCATAAATGTATAATTATATGTCGATTATAACAAAGTTAATTTATGTTATTTTTAGTAATTTAAATTTAATTGGAAATAATTTCAACAAAAGTTATTTTAAGGGGTGGATTTTGTATAGTCGACTTATGGTAAATTATGGACCGATCATCACGAAATTTAGGCAAGTATTTTCCGGTCTTATAAAACTAAATTATACCAATCAAGCATTATTCGTTACGGTTTTGAAAAAGTGTTTCCGGCAGTGGCAAACTAGTTGTATACTATGCGATGCGTGTTTTACAGGCCCGTATTTTTGTGATATAAATATTTTTAATGTGGATTTTAATTATATAAAAAAACATGTGTTTTATACATACATTACAACGAAATCTAATAGATTTCATTCAGGGTTTTAAAAACTGCAGTCGAAACCAAAAACTGTCGGCCAATAAACGAAAATTTGTGCACAACTTTTCACTTTTTGAGTTGGCTTGACAGCGACCGACTGTTTGCATTTAAAGAATCTGAAGTAAAATAAACAGTTTTTTTTTTGCCAATGGCAAATGAAGAAGTAGAAGAAATGGCAGTTTTTCTACTTTGACTGCAGTTTTTTAAACGCTGATTTGATTTGAAAGCTTCCTCAAAATCTAGTGCGTTTGCATTGCACTTTTTTGACACAAGATAGATTTTGCATTTAAACATAAGCATTTCTTCTTATTTATAATCAGCTTTATTTATTTTATCAATATTAATTGTCTTTTCAATTGTATAACTATTTGCTCAAAACGTTTTTTTAACATTTTTAACAAGCCTCCTTTAATGCTTTTGTTTTGTTTTTTATTAAAATTACATTTTTTCTTGTACAAGGAAGTACTTTTTAGTGCTATTTTAAAAACCATGGAAAATCTAGTCAAAAACAACTAGATTTTACTCAAAATCTCGTAAGTGCTACATTTCATTTTAGTGTAAATTGTTTTGTTTTTAACAATTATATGTAAATATACATATATGTGACCTTCTCAGGCCTGCCATATTTGCCGATTTTTTGCCTCTAAATTATCAAAGTGTCGATTATTGCTCAAAAAATGCCGATTTTTTGATAAACACCCCAAACACGATAACTTCTTGTTTGTTTTAGTATATTTATGTTATTAATTTTCTGCAACACTGAAATGAATACTTGTTACATGATGAAATTTTTTTTAAAAAAAATAGTCAATTATGGTGAATGAAAGAAACTAAGTCCAAATCATTTTTAAACTTTAAACAATTTAATTAAAATTTCTTTTTCTATAAGAAAAATATAAAATAGTTGTTATTTAAGTTTGAAAATTAATAGACACTTACCAAAAAGGAAGGTGAAGCTAAATTTATACTCACTATCAATGAAAATAATTGTAATCAAAAAATTATTTATTCTTATAATACTTATTATATGTATGTAATTGAGGCTGATGCAGGTACATCCGATATTCAATCTAATGCAAGGAAGTGAAGGAAATTTGAAAAATGTTTGGCAAAAAAATTCGAATTTAAAACGTGTGAATTTTAGTGGTGCATTTCCAAAAAATTACTTTCCTTTCACATTCTTTCGAACATATATCGATGTCCCTTGTAAAATAAAAATTTGCAATAAACTTTTTTCTAAAGATTATTTAAAGTTTACTAATTCGAACTGCTTTTAACTGATTTACGATAAATACAAAATATATTTATTTATTAAAAACTTGCCGATTGTAAGCCTTTATTTTTGTATTATTTTATTTAATTAACTACATTTTGTTTTATTGATTTTTATGTTAATTTATATGTTATTAACATTAGTTAATGCAGAATTGTTCTGTTTTACTATTAAATATATGTTTTATTGTATTTAAAATAGGTATTTTAAATTTGCCGATTTTTTGCCGATTTTATTTAATGAAAGTGCCGATAATGCCTATTTTTTTTTTGAAAATGTGCCGATTTCTTATTAAAATCTTCTGGCACCCCTGGACCTTCTCCGAGAAAAGGGACCCAATGTATGAAAATTAAGTTTTGAGAAAAAGTTACCAGAATCCACTCTTAAGTCCAAACCTGTTTTTTTTACACATAAGGCCCTTTTCTCGGAGGAGGTCACATATGTATAAAGAAAGTTTTTAAATTTTACAAGTGGACTAGATGTAGTGTTTTTTAAGGCGCCAATTGACAAAAGCTGCAATGTATGTACATATGTATGGATGTGTTTATATCTTTCGGAACAATTTTACTATGCCATTTTTTGTGGTAAAATCCGTAACTTGACAGGCATAAAAAATACTACTGAAGACGTTTTTTATTGATATTTTTTTCATTTCATTTTTCCCATTTTTTATATTTTTCCGCATTTTTTCATTGTTTGACCTATCAACGGGCCATTACGACAACGACTTGTATACAAATTTGTGGCCGTTTAAAATCGTCGTTCTTTATTTGCAAGCCACATGTCGTTGCTCAACTCTCTATAATTCTTTCGCTTACTTAATACGAGCGCACATACAATCAACAGCATAAAAACTAAATATTTTTTTCGCTTTCCTATTTTTTTCATACCCTCCACCAAAAAGGTTATACTAAGTTTGTTATTACGTGTGAAACGTTTTTAATATTCATCTATGACCCTGTCTGTTTAAGATTAAAATCCAGCCAAATCGTTTTAGTAGGAAAATGGCAATAGACCCACATGTGTAACCCTTTAAAATTTTATTTGTGTAAAAAACCAACATAAATTGGAGGATTGTTATTCAATTTTGCAGAGATTCTTTGTATAGGAGTAAAATTTGACAACTTAATTTCAGGAACATCGGTCTATAACTTATTGTAGGTCTCATAGAAAACGCACTCTCACAGTACGCCTTAAATTAAGCTAATTCTCAAACACGTACTTTTTAAATACGCCTAACACCGCAAGGAATTTTAATACTTGAGTTAAGATATTATTAAGATTTAATATAAATATCACTTCCAAAGGTGGAGGGTATCAAAGATTCACTTTTACTTGTTTTATGTTTTTTTAACGTTTTATTTTCACAGTTGTTGTATTAACACCAGCCTGCCAGATTGTGTCCAACAACAAGGAGACAAATGCATGCAAGAAACAAAACAAATAAACGTAGGAAAAACACTGACTGCATAGATTTGATGAAATGCAATGGATAAAAAATTTTGTATAGATGTGGATATCATTTGGCGCCAACTAATTCTCGCGTATAACAAAAAAGATGGATTTTTTTAAACATGGATGCATCCTAGTAAGTCTGAAATACTCTTGTACGAAATACTTTTGAGTACAGTAGAACGGTTCAAATTCATTTTCTTAGCTAACTTGGGTTAAATCAATCACCATACAGATTAAAGTTAAAAAAATATACTTAAATATTATTGATTCAAGTTTTATGCTTTACAGCTACATACTTTTTAATTTTATTTTAATATAATCAAATTAGTCAGTTACAATATAAATCGTTAATGAGCCATATTTAGGTTGCATCCCTAAATTGAAAAACATCGGTAAAAGACACGACACATTGATGTTTCAACATCAATGATATAAACTACTTTACAGTAATACTTACGGACTGTAAAGCTTGCATAAGCATCTGTCAAAAATTAACAAAAAAACCTGTCAAATGCATTTAAAACACACAAAAAAAAAATTCAAAAGACATTGATTCCGTACGGAAAGTGCAATTAGTTTCACACTTAGCTTAAGGAAATGACAAATTCATAAAATTTAACAAAAAGTTTCCTTAAGCACAATATGGTTTGACACATATGATTTACATCTATTCGCACAATTGCTTAAAGCTAGGATCACACGATTGCCGCAAATGCACCAATATGACACAATTATTATTGTGCTTTATTGACGCACAATAATGAAATTGCCCCAACCAAATTTTCTGAAATCACACGATTGCCCTGTTTTATACAAATTTAATTGCCGCTAGTTGGTACAAAGCCAAATGGTTACAACAATTGCCGCAGAACAGTTACACGATTGTTCTTACTTATGTATATTAACTGCGAAAATAGCTGTTGTGGTAGCTTTTTTATTTGTTTGAAAGTTCTTGTTAGATTGTTCATTGAACAAAATTAAATGATAAATGATACAAATCATATACTTAAACAAATTATTGTTGAATAGTTTTATTTAATTTTTTAAGATATTCCAAAAATTAACAATTAACAATTTCGTATGTTTAGGTTCGAATAGAAATATCTTAAAAATATTCGCACAGAACAGCTCAATATGCTTGTGAACATACATACTTAAAATAATTAATTAAAAAAATTTAAATGCAAAATAAATAAATACATACATATTTATTTTCATTACCTACTAAAAGAAACACAAAAAAGTAAATCTAATAAAAAAGGCAAATATTGGCGCGTATTGTGTTATTTGATTGCCGCACAAGAACACAATAAATATTGGTGCATTTTTGTCATTTTTATTGACGCGCGGTTGCATAGCAAACAGTCACACGACTGCCGCACCAGGGTTGCATTTGATTGGTAAAAGTAAGCACAATATTGTCCTCGATTGGTACATGAGCCATTTGGTTGTGCGGTCACACGATTGGGGTATTAAAAAGTGTGAAAATTGGTGCATTGCGGCAATCGTGTGATCCCAGCTTAAGACAACATATGATAGTTGGCCTCTCACACTTTCACAGTCTCCAACATTGTTTTAACATTTCTTTACGAATATTGCTGTCCGTTTGAATTTTCTACATATCACAAAAAAAATACCTGTAAATTATTTGTTATTATGTCGATTAGTGCTATAGACTATTTCGCCTATATGTGGTGTGAAAAATCTTACTTGTATTTAACTTATTTAATATATAATCCTAAATGCAAAGATAATCAAATGTCTTTTTTTTATTTTGTATTTGCTTTTATTTTTGTTTTGTAACTGATAGGAAATAATTTTCATTTTGTACGCATGAGTTTTGAATTTTTCAAATGAAACTATTATATTTTATTCTTTTGGTTCTTAATTTTTGATGTCTGATCTTAATGATGAAGAAATCCTAGAGGCCGTTTGCAATAATAGCTTGTTGTACCAATTTTATATTCGATGAATTCTAAGCAGTGTTCGAAAATAAAGAGAACATTATTTAGCGTTCGGGTCGCACACCCAGGAACGATATCTATTATTTTAATTGTTTGTGTAGACGAACACAAGCTTTAATGCCTTTCGTAACTATTTTCAAGAAAGAGCTGAACATTATATAGAGTTCTGGTCTTCGTTTAAAAACAGACCAAACATAATATTTTAATGTTCTTTAATGTTTATTTTTTTCATTGATAAAGAAATGAACAAGCAAACAATTTTAGCAACGACTGCAGCACGAACAGCTTGTGTGTGTATTGAGTATATGTTTCGTTTGTGAAAAATTATATTTCTGATTTTTTGTATTTTTTTCGTATGTGTATTTTGTTTTTGTAAAAAAAGTTTTTTTTTACCAAACAAATGAGCGCTTAACACAGCAGAAACGAACGAACTTTAATGAGCTGAACCAAACACAATAAAAGTTTATTTACGCGAATTCCGTAAAAACAAGTAAATTGTTACTTATTTTATATAATTGAACAACCAAAAATTAAATTTTTGTGATCTATATAAAACGATTTTGTGTAAAAAAATTCCCATATTCTATTTGTTAAAATTATTAAGTAAAATATTTCAAATGTTTAAAGTAAATTGATTGCGAAAACCATATCGGGTATGCTGGTGTGATATAATTGTTAGTTCTGCTGTAAACAAAGAGGTCAGTACATCAAAAATAAAACAAACATGTGTAACGGGGTAAGTAAATAATACATAATATTCTCTTACTCATTAGAAGCGGACAGGTGTCTGGTATTTTTTTTTAGAAATTCCGATCTTTTGTGGAGTAAACGAGTAAAACATATAAATATTACATAAAATAACTGCATATTCCTTTGTTTTTAAGGATTTTTTAGTAGTTAAATTAAGAGTTAGCTAAAAACCGTAAAAATGTGAAACCGCGGTTTCTGTTTTAAAATGATTAAAACCGGCTGGTTTCGGTTCGGATTTCGGTTTTGAAAATATCAAAGTTAAACTTTATACATAAGCATACATAATTTTTTATTTGTTTCAATACAGGTACTTTTATTAACCCTTAAGTGTATACCTGGGCCTGGCCAGGTATTTTTTCCAGTTTTTTTTTATATAATAATTAGGTATATTAGAACGAAACTTTATGTAGCGTTTGGCCAAATGAAAATTTTGTGCATATTGTATCCACCTGGGCCTAGCCAGGCCCTTCAACTGCAGTAAATAAAATCTGAATGTAACGTATCAAATAGCATACATAACACATACGAAATCTTTCTCTACTGTTTTTTGAAGAATTATTATATTCCCCAACAAAATGTTCCTATAGCCATTAAACTCCATACAATAAAAGTAGTCCCAGCCTTTCCCAGTGTTATGTTAGTGTGAGTTTTTTCAATAGACACAAAAACTCTATACAGGCCCAGGTGGTAGTGTGTGCCACACAAATTAGGTATCTACTTCAGTGTTCAAAATATAACATTTGTACTTATTTTTAATTTTGAAAAACCTTGTCATTGTTGCAGGCTGTTTTGTATAAAGTTTTTGTGTATGAAGTACGAGTATTATGTATAATTTTCAATTTCTTCAAGCATAAATATATTGTTAAAGTAAAAGCTAAGCCGCGGTTTCGGTTTCGATTTCGGTTAAAACCTAACAGCAATCCCTACTAGGGATGTTAGATGTGACGATTTTACGTCATTTTGACGATTTTTTTCGATGAATTTACCAAAATGACGATTGACGATTTTTGATGTAGAGTCACTAATGTTTTGACGATTTAATCCCGTCAATAAATTTACTTTACACTTTAATCTGGCATCAATTTTATAACACTTTAATCTGGCAAGCAGGTTTGGTAGATGTGACGATTTTTCGTAATTTTAACGATTTTTTTGAGAAAATACAATAATATGACGATTGACGATTTTTTGACTAAAAGTAATAGTGTTATGACGATTTTCTGGCATCGATAAAACACAAGAAATATTTACAATTATATTGAAAACAGTCCAAAACTTAAAAATCAATTTTTCGAAACACAAAAATTTTTGGAAATTAAACAAAAAAATTCCTCCCCCATCACAAACCAGGTGGATTTCATTAGAAGCATTAGTAATTCAAATTCTACAATTATAGAAATGCCATCGGTACTGCAAAAAATATACACTAGAGCCCCGATTTGCGTCAGTCATATCTGGTCCGCTTTTAAAAAATTGGTTAAATCCGCTTTGCGTTTTTATGATTTCGATTTGCGTCGCCACATACGAATGAATTTTTGATGAAGTCATAATCACATGTGAAGAATTTTTCTATTTGTGTATAAAAAGGCAAATCCCATTTAATTCTGTTGGTTAGTTATTCTTAGTAAAATTGCGTGTTAGGAAGTAAGAAGTTACTTTTAAATAAGAAGTTGTGTAGAAAAATGAGTGCAATGAGAAAAAAATTTATTAGTTTGGAACTAATATTGAACGTAATAAAACGTTTCAAGTCGCTTGATATAGACAGAATCCTTGGTTTTTAGCACCTTTAACAATAAAAACAATTTGCAATAGAGATAGCGCTAAAAGTTAATCATTTGAAAATAGCTCGAGTTATTATTTAATAATTTTCTGAATATGGATAAATCAAATAAAAAATATTTTTGCTATGCATTTATGCAAATATATTTTTTCTTATGTTTTCTTTTTAAATGATAAATATATTCAGCTCACTTGCTGAAATAAATAGAATAAAACTTAACCATATCACTTTCTTCTTCATAAATAGAATTTCTTGCTAAAAATTTTTATTTTCGAACCAATCCATGCAATAAAGTGTCCTTAATTTGTAAAATTTATATATTTGACGTTTTGTTGACGATTTTGTTCAATTTTCGTGACGATTTTGACGAATTTTGTTAAAACTTTTGACGATTTTTGAGGAAAAAAGTCTAACAACCCTGATCCCTAGTTAAATTACATATATAAAATAACTGAAAATTCATTTGTTTTTACGGAACATGGGGTTGAATTTTTGACAGTAAAAAATTAAATGAACTTTTCGTTAAAGATAAAGTAAAAATAAGTAGACCGGGTTTTAACTGAATTTCCATTTATTTTATATTAAAATTTCAGTTAATTTTACGTACAGAATATTGTTAGTATATTTAACAATCAAATCGGCAAAAATATTACGATTGTTTTGTTCACAAAACAATATTAATTGTAATAATATAAACACAACTGGGACGAACGATGAAATTCGCGTAGCACAACGAATTCGTCGGCAAGAATTCGTTGCGTAAATTCGTCGAATCAGACAAAATAAGTGCGTTAGACCAGGTGTTAATGGCATTTAAAATTTTTTTAATTTTTAAAAATAAAAACCTTGGCCTCCAGATTATATATTTACACAAGCATTCGTTTTTTGTAACTACTTCTTAAATTATTGCACTGCTCTGTATCCATTTTCTTCTTTCTTAAATAGAACAAAATTGTATTAGTGCCCATTTAGCCAGGGAAACATTTGGAAGGGAAACATTTTGTTTGGTAGCAAATTACGGGTGGGGAAGAGAAAATGGTTTTTGTGTTCGGTACTCGGCGACACGCTTTGTTCTCATTTTCTTTGTTTATGAGAAAAAACAACAATATTAATAGAATGAAAAAACAAAAGAGAATTCCAGATGTTTTCCTCCCAAATGTTCACTCGTCTAAACTTGGACTTACAAGTTTTTTGCAAATAAATTTTTATTATTTGTTTATTTACATTTGTCAAATCATGGTTTGACCATTTTTAGCAAAATAAAAAAAAATTACTAGTAAAAATAGAAATATTGGCAAAAAATAGTTTTTAGCAATATTATACATATGAATAAATAATTAAAAAAATGTGGAAAAAACATTTATATAGTTTAAAATAATAACAGTTTTTAAATTAACAAAAACCCTTAAGAAATTGTAATACATATTTAGAAAGCGGTCACCCTGTCACAATTTATTCGTCGTTCGTTGCGAATAATTCGTCGTTCGTCCCAGTTCTGTTTCTAGCATAATTGTGTATATAAAAAAATTGAGGACAAAGCACTTAATACGGAAGTAAATTAAATCTGTCAAAAATATTTAATTATTTTAAATAAGTTTTTAGCCTCAAAAAAAATATCAATCGTAAGTTTACTAAAATAAAACCACCTAGTATATTGAAGTAAAACTTGTTTCTGTTTCAGCAATCATAATTGCATTATTATTAAGTAAATAATTTGAAAACGTGTGTTTTTATATGAAGTCCAAAAAATAATTTTGTATATCAAAATTCATTTATACGCCAAAAAGTAGCTTATATAAAATATAAGCTTTAGTCCAATGCGCCTTATAGTCCACAAGCAGCGTGCATACAAAGGAGTTGACTATAAGCGAATTCGTGCACCTTTTGCAGTTACTTATTTGTATTTAAACACTTACACAATGTATTTTGTACGCATCACCGAAGGTAAAGGGTATATAAATACATGAGTTTGCCATTCCGTTTGTAATTTCTACAATATAGATCTTAGACCATATAAAGTGCATATATATATTCTGGGTCCTTATGAGTAGCGAAGTTGATTGAACGATGTCCGTCTGTTCGTGTGAATGTTGATATGGGTTTTCGGAAGAACCCAGAAATGTTTTTTTTCAGTATATCTGGACAACGGCAAGAGCCAAAGTATCAATTTTGCGCAAACAACAAAAACTCTTTTATTAATTTGGCCTTAATCAGAAATAAAATGTTACCACCCTATTAAAGCACGCCAATAAATGAACGTGTGAATTGGGGTGGGCGGCAATAACGAAATAGATACTTGTTGTCCGCAGTTGATTGATGAAAATGCAGTTTTTTATACTTTACATATCTTTTATGTGCTGCATACAAAAACTGTAGTCAATTGACTCAAAAACGATTTAAGTCTATTACGGGACTTATGGTGATAGATGAAAAACTGAATGAATAAAAATCAACAAACTGCTTCAAGGTCAAAAATTCGGAAATCTGTATTTACAACAATACTAACTTTATGGAAATATGGAAGCAATATCCATTTCAGAACAAAAAAAAATTGCTTATAATTATGGTAATACAGAGGTGGTAGTTGTAAATATAACTGGCTACAAAGTAATCTATTGTAGTTATCCATCTAAGTAATTTACAACAATATATAAAGTACTTTCTTTTCAAAATATTAAGATTTGTGCATGTAAGTAAAAAAAAAAATACACTTTGTAAAGGATGTTTTTATAGAGTGACACATGTTTAAATCATTATAAAATAAAACAAGGAAATATTTTTTTAATATAAATGAAACGGACTTAATTGGAAAGAAAATTTAATGAAATTAATGGGTACAAATGATGTCTGCCATGGCATGATTTGCCACGCCTGGCGCGTAGAAGGTGCAATCTGCAATTTTCAAAAACTGTACTGTTACTCCCGGCTAATTGAGCCTTAATTCAAATTTTACAATTATATGAACAGCTAAAAATTTGCTTTGGCTTCGCAGCTAATATATTTTAGAAAATTTAAATGATATAACTGAGTTGTGTTTTTGTTTTTTAAATACATTCTTAACGTTATTAATAATATAAAATATAAATAAGACTTTTAAACGTGAAGGTGTTGAAATTCATAAAATGCACAGTGAGTAGTGATATGTCAAAACTTTTTAAAACTGTCTTAACAATTTTTTTGAAAGAATATTGAGTAAATCATAATCCGTTTAATAAAATTTATTTTGTTGACACTTAAAGTTATTTAACTAGGGAAGAAGTTTACCTTGGTGTTTACGTTAAGTACGCGTTTATACGACTCATGTTTTATTGACATGATTCTTCCTTTTTCTTCTTTGAACATGAATTGGCGTTCATATGATTCATGTCATGTTGACGACATGTTTTTTATTTTGTATAGTCGTACGTATGCATGTATGCTTTTTGAATTAAAAACAAAATAAAACAACGAATGAAAAAGCAAAGCGGACTGACAGTAAATGCATCTGTGTACTCGTTTCTTTTCCCCTCGTCCCTCCCGCAATTAAAGTAGTAATCATGTCATTAAAACATGAGCCGTATTAACACAGACTTAAGAAAAATTCTCAAATTGCAATTAATGTTGAAGCTCACAATTAATTTATTAATAATTGTGTGGCATTTTATGTTGAATAATGCATTCATATAAAAAAGATTTGATTTTGGAAATTGTGTTACAAATTTACTTTTTTACTCAGTTTTCATAATTTGTTATCTTAAGAGAGATTCCAGTCAATAGAAAAAGAATATACATACATATGTATGTATGTACCTATGAAAGAGGGTAATTTTTTATAGTTTTGACGAAAGAGGTTTCGATATTAATATCTTTTGGAAAAATCAACTCAACGAAGTTATTTTATTAATGATAAAGTATTATAATCATATATCGGGTGATTTGTTAGCTATTATCTTTTTGGCAACACTGGTTTAAACAGCTGACGCACGTTTCGTGTTTTGTTTCACTGTCAAACATCTTTAGTTTGGTTTATAATTTAACCATGAATCGTCGTACCAACGAACAACGCTTGCAAATTATTGAATTTTATTATCAAAATGCGTGCTCTGTTAAGAAAGTTTAACGAGCGCTTCTTCCATTTTATGGTCAGTTTAATCGAAGCTCATTTTTGGCTCAATGGGTACGTTAATAAGCAGAATTGTCGATTTTGTAGTGAAGATCAGCCAGAAGCATTGCAAGAGCTACCAATGCATCCAGAAAAAGTCACAGTTTGGTGCGGTTTATGGGCTGGTAGCATCATTGGACCGTACTTCTTCAAAGATGATGCAAATCGTAACGTAACTGTGAATGGTGATCGCTACCGTGAGATGATATCCAACTTTTTTTTTGCCCAAAATGCAAGAGCTTGACTTGCATGACATGTGGTTTCAACAATGCCACATGCCACACAGTACGCTTAACAATGGACTTATTGAGAGGCGAGTTCGGCGAACCTTTTATTTCACGTTCGGGACCGGTCAATTGGCCGCGCCGCATAGATCGTGCGGTTTAACGCCTTTAGACTATTTTTTTGGGACTATGTTAAAGCTCATGTCTATACACACATGCCCGCTTCAATTGACGCATTGGAAGACAACATTGAAGCATTTATTCATGAGATACCGGCCGAAATGTTGGAAAGAGTATGCCAAAATAAGACTAAGCGGATGGACCATTTGAGGCGCAGTCACGGTCAACATTTGCATGAAATAATCTTCAAACATTAAATTATATGGACCGCACTATCGATTCGAATAAAGATTTCATGCATTTTTCTGAATTTTATGAGTTTTTTTTTTAAAGCTTTCCTATAACTCTTAAAAAATCACCCATTATTTATATACTTATAAAGTGTTCATTGTATATATTTTTCAAAAAGTTAAGCAAGTTTATTTTGCTTGTAATTCTAAATTTATTTGTTTTGTTTGAATAAAAACTGTTAAACTACTTTTTTAACAATAAAAAATTCTGCTATAAAAAAAATTAAGTTAAAGAAAAACTTGATTTTACTTAAACTAATGATTTTATATAAAATACACAAAATAAACTTATCACTAAATACACATACACATAAACAGATATGAAACTAAACTAACTAATTTTACGGCTTTCCACATTTATTTTTGATCAAGGATCGAGCAGTTAAAATTTTATTTAAGAATTTCTTTATTTTATCTTCGTCTGTTAACTGGTGTGTTTAACCGCAAGAATTGCCACTCACTGTTATAATTTATAATGGTTTTATCGTTTTTCTAAACTTTCTTTCTGGCTGATATTATAAATATTTTCACTCTTATTAACATAAAAAGTGTACCTGGCTATTTGGTATTCCAAAGGCTTCAGAGACTTCCACCGTCTTGGACGAATAGCCAGCTATATTTAACAAAAACGTTAAAATAATAGTGGTTTCACTAAAAAAAATATTTTTCTTTTCAAACTCACGTTTTCCTCTTATTCTTTAAGATCTATTTAATATTAACTTGCCCAAGCCCTGAGCACTTATCATTGGCAGAACTTTTGCACTTCACCAAAATTTTAAATTTGTTATAAAAATTTCACTTTATTAACTTTAATTTTCTCGTTTTTTAACAATCCTTTCCGTTCACGGACTGTACTGCTTGCCTGATCTTTACTAATAAACCAAACTTTTTCAATATTTTTGCCCGCTTAATCCTTTCTCATTTTTTTTTCTTTTACATAATATGCGATCGTTACCTATTTACTCATATATGTATACCAGAACTAACGAATTTTACATTACATCCTTAATAATTCCCCTCATTGCTCCTATTAACCAGTTATTTGGCCTTGAATTATTATATATATTTCATTTGTCCTTTCCCCTGAATCCCTGCGGTCATGCTCAGCTCCCAGCTACATTCCTATTACCGTATAAGGGCATCAATTTAAATTTTATTTTCATCCTAGTGTACTGAAATTGGTGGTATCCTGCTCTTTTCCATAGCTGAAACAGGACTCTTCTAACCTTGTCTTACCAGGCTCTCAACAAAAATAGAAACATACTTTTTACCCCATTTTTGTCTACTTCCTTTAACATAAGTTTCTCTTCAAATTTCTATTCTACCATAAATTTATGAATGAACATCCAACTCTGTTAGTTTGTCGGTGTGTACCACTGATCCGCATTACCGACACTATGTACATGTTGGTATGATTGAGTGTCATATGTTCCTATTTTATTTATTAATTTCATTTGATACAGACAATACGCCATGGTAAGTATCTTGTTAATAATTAATTAATTTTTCAGGGACTGCTGGAGGAACTTAATAAGGGTAAATATGCCTCGTTTCAATTACAAATTCTCTGAAACTAATATTTTCCTCCATTTCAGCCTAACATACAACAAAAACATATGTAACTAAAAAAAATCCCACAAATAAACAATGACAAAGACAAACATACATAGAAAAATGTCTTTATTTAATTAATCTGGGACTCGGGCCAGGAGGTAGTGTCTCCATGAGGTTTTTAAAGCCCCTCCCCATTATTCATTTTCATTTACCGGAGCCGCCACGCAAAATTTTTTTTCGGCTCTCTCACGTATCGTGCCCGCAACAAAACTCCGTTTTCTCCACCCGGAGAACGAGGAAACGGTGTGCGACTTAACATTAGTCTACTAAACCCAACGTGGGGAACTCCCACACCCTGAGCTTAAGCAAAGCTCGCGTTAAGCCTCTCAATTAATTTTTCCCTATCGGTACGCCCTGCAGTCTGCAACTTCCATCTCTGGAATCTTTTACGGATAAATGATTCAGAGCTGAATGAAATCTACAAAATAATTTTACGGGAAGTAGTATTTTAACCAATTTGAATATTTGGACAGGTACTTTGTGATTTTTTTTTCTATTTCTAGACGTCCATGTGGATTTATGGAAGTACAATCCCAGACTTATTTTAAAGGACATCACAAGACAGAAAATTATCACAAATGGAAGAATGTAACCTAAAATTAATTTGTCACGTTTCCTAAAATATATTGCACCGGCTCCTGGTATGTAAAAAAAAAATAAATCATAAAATAAATATGTATGGGTATAATCAGAAACTAAGTCAGGTTAGGCTTTGTATAAGCGTATCACAGGTTTATTTGCAGTTCTATGCAATATTTGTAAAAAAAATATTGCACATATCCCGTAACGTAGTTACTTTTACTCACAATTATCTAGACCTTAATGTCCTTAACGTGATATATACCTAAAGTTTTTCCCTGTAGGGTTTCCAATTCATACATATTGTTTCCAATAGGGCGAACCAGGGATGTTAAATGGGGTTTTCAATTTTGTACCAACCTCAAAAAAAAATTGTACTTTTTGGACCTTTACGGTACCATTTTTTTTCAATTTATTAAAACAACAAAAAAGTACATAAAAATTCACTTGTACACATTAAAAAAACAAAACTTAACAATAACCATACATTATATGTATGAATGAAATAAGGTACATAAAAGTCTTATGAATATATGAGATCAAAATCAGGGACTTATTTGTTTAGTTAATAAACTATTTGGAATTTTTACATCATAGCAGCATGAATTTGTCGATCTCAACCAATCCTTTGTCTGTATGAGACTTGATAATGTTGGCACATGTAGTCTGTTTCTTTCCTTGGTTTTTATTATATTTTGAAAAGAAAATACTCTTTCCACATTTGCAGATTTGGCTGCAACAAGTGTCAATATATGTAAGAAGAAGCTGCCAGATAAATTTTGTGAAAAATCGTCAATTTTATTCTACAAAATCGTCAAAATGACGATAAATCGTCAAATCTGGCAGATGTGGTCGCATATATTTTAAGCGCCCATTACATAAAACGAATAAATGCAATGAAAAAGCACACAAAACAATTTGTTTGCTATACTAAAAATTAAAAAAGGGGAAAAATTAAAAATTTTTATATTGTACCAAATGAGTCGCGGTAGTACCACGGTACTTTAGAAGGTCAAAATGTACCAAAAAAAGTACAATTGTACCATCTTTAACATCCCTGGGGCGAACCACTCTACTTTTTAAAAATTTCCTACAAAATTTCGCATTTCGGTTTTTCGTGAAGTCGCTTAAAACAGTATTCCTGCGGTATACTTCTTGTCCGGGGACGAAAATTACGTTGCGTGTTCTTTTGTTGTACCTACCTTTCGGCACTTTTTTCGTACGCCTTATTCATATTCAATTTTTTTTGTTCTCTAATTGTATCTAATTTATCACTTCGGTTGAGTTCTAGGTTCTGGTGGTCGGTAAGCGATTGTAGTTTTTTACCTAATTTATATTCGGCACCACTTGAGTACATGTGGTACCCAAATAATGCGAAAAAGGGGTATATCCGGTGGCTGAATGAACAGAAGTCCTTAAGGCACATTCAATCTCGGACAAATACAAATCCCAGTCTCTATGATCGTCTTTTAGGTATGCACGGATTGCTGACAGTACGGATTGATTAAACCTTTCGCTGGTGTTACTTTGCGGAGAGTATACAGCTGTTTTTAAATGTTTAATTTTATAGGTTTTCATAAGATTGTCAAAACTTTTGGCTACAAACTGTGAACCGTTGTCACTATGCAGGACTTCGGGCACACCAAGCTTACGAAAAATTTCTTGTAAAGGGTGGTTAAATTTCAAGGGCCGATGTTGGTTTTGAATAAAACACAAACTATTGTAATTTTATTTTATTATGATATATTGGTATTACTCAATTATGTATGGAATAAAATATCGGCCAAATGGGCGCCGCGACCACGGCGGCACACCTCCATCCGATGGTCCAAATTTTCGATGACCCTGAGGCATAATGGAGGTTCTATGCCGTTAATGTGCCGAATTATCTCATCCTTTAGCTCTTGAATTGTTGCTGGCTTATCGACGTACACCTTTTCTTTCAAATAACCCCAAAGAAAAAAGTCCAACGGTGTCAAATCACATGATCTTGGCGGCCAATTGACATCGCGTTTACGTGAGATAACACGATATGCATTTTGATTTGAACGCCCATTTTCATAATAAGTCTGGATAACTTTAACACGTTGTTGGATTGTGTATCTCTCCATGGTTCAAATTGAGTAAGTCTATAGAGAAATGTCAAATAAAATTTGGAAAAAAACTTGGCGTTTAGGTGTGGTTTACATTCAACATCGGCCCTTACAATTTAACCACCCAAGAAGTTTAATAACGTTGTTTGTAGTCGCTTCTTTCATTGCTTTTAGAAACGTAAACTTCGTGTAATGATCTACCACTATAAAAATGTAGCAATTGCCATTTTTGGACCTGGGGTATTTCCCCATGAAATCGACATACAGTTTTTGAAATGGCCTTTCCGTTATAACCTGATTCCCGATTTCTGGTGTTCGGTGTTGGTTACTTGGCTTCGTTTCTTTGCATGTTTTACACTCTTTTATAAACATTTTGACTTGGAAAGCCATTTTGGGCCAATAAAAATAACGTTTAAGCCTTTCCAGCGTCTTTGCTGTGCCTCCATTACAAGTTTTTTCAATTAAGCCCTGAGTTATATTTGAGGGTATCCAAAGCTTCCATTTACTGTCATCTTGGCCATTTTCAAAGGACATTTTTTTAAAAATCATTCCACCATCAATTTTTAAGTCTAGTAATCGCTCACTTTTCTCTCTTATCTGATTAATTAAAGCTTTATATTCTTCACTCTCGAATTCGGTGGTCTCAAAGTCAAATATATCTTCCATACATATTTCATCAACATTTTCGTCTGGCAGTCGTGATAGCATATCTGCTACTACATTTTCTGATCCTTTACGGTGTAATATATCAAAATCAAAAGCTTGGAGCTGTAGCGACCACCGCGCTAACCTGCCAGTTAAATCTTTTAATGACATAATCCATTTAAGACTAGCATGATCGGTAATTATGCTAAAAGGCATCATTTCAACGTAAGGGCTTTTTTACTGCCATAACGGCTGCAAAACACTCTTTTTCCGTGACTTATTTATTATTATTATTATTATTTATTAATAGATTTTTGTATGTACATATTTAATTTAATTCATTTACAATATGTTTAATATCTAAATCTATATATGGCATAACATTTTGTTGTAAGCCAGATTGGCACAATTCTAGTAAAGTAAATTTTATTTACAAAATATCGATTTTTTATAATTTTTAATAAAAATAAAAAAGGTAAATTATAAGTTAATATTTTCATGGAAAATTAAAAAACAAATTCATTTAAGATAACTCTTCTACATTTTAAACAAACTTCTATATATTTATACAGGGAGAAAAAGTTTAAGCCATTTAGTATACATATAACTTCATTCAAATCTAGTATGGTTTTACCAAAATATTGTATTCTAAATTCTTTGTACAAAGGGCAAACACCAATAAAGTGATAAGTGTTTTCCAAATCATCTAAATTGCACATTGTACAAATACCAACAGTGTTATTTTTGAAAGACCTTGCATTCAAATCTAACAAGCCACCTCTATCTAGCCCTTATTATTAAACTGACTGTACGAGGAGAAAAATTTGAAGTATATAATGATGAAACATTGTAATCCAGTAAAGAATATAGATCATGAAACTGTGAACTTTTTGCATTTTCTATGTAACATTACGTTCCTTGAGTTTGAGTTGGTCCAATATAGGCTTCCACTGTTTGCTAAGAGGAGATATTGAGTTATCAGGGGTAAACTGTATATGTTGACAAAGATTTTCCCACTCTTTAGCCCAACAAATATTTTGTTCTATAATTTTTAATGCCAAAATACGAGGTAATCTGTGAGGATTCATACTTAATACTCTATTAATATAGTCTAGGTGAAGTCTTAAGGTAGATACGTATAGAGACTCTAGGTTTGTTTCTATATACAAGATGTAATTTGGTGTAGCGGAAGGTAGATATAACATTTTTTTAATAAAAAACCTAAATAGTTTTTCAACCTCATCATATTTCACATATCCCCACACTTGCGCTGCATATAACATAATTGATCTGGATGCAGCTTGAAATATTTTAAGCTTATTATTCTGTGAGATTTGCGGATTGTTTATGTATTTGGACCAAGTGGAGTTTATCGCCAGTTTCGAGGCTGCTATTTTATTGTTCAAGTGTTTTCTAAAGGAGAGATTATAAGTAATGTGTACACCAAGATATTTATAATTGTTTACAATCTCAATATTATCACCACCAAAACCCCAGTTTTAATTTGAAGAAATTCTAGTACCGGAACGAAATATGTACCACTATTTTAGATTTATCTAGATTAGCTTTCAAGGACCACGTGGAACAATAATTGTATAAACAATCAATTATTTTTTGCAATTCTGTTGGAGTATCCGATAATATAACAAGGTCGTCGGCATAGAGCAGTATTTTAACATTAACGTCCGCAACATTTACACCCCCCGGTAACTCTTCTGCCAAATCATTAACATATAATGAGAACAATAGAGGGCTTAATATACAACCCTGCTTTACACCTATTTCAACTGCAAATGGATCAGAATAAGAGTTTCCATCCCAGATACAACTTTCCGTATTTTCATACAAGTGCTGTAAGATTCTTATTATTTTCGACGACATACCAAGGCATGAGAGCTTGTAAAATAAACTATTACGAGGAATCGTATCAAATGCGCACGAAAAATCAACAAAGAAAGCATATGTGTTATTATTGTTTGCTTTGTTTAAATACACAATATTGACGAGGTTAAAAATGTTGTCAACGGTTGAATAATTCTTTCTAAATCCGGCTTGAAATTCATTCAGAATCATGTACCGATCTATCCATTCCGTTAAACGATTCAGAATAATGGTATTAAATATTTTTCATAAGGTATTAATCAGCGATAACCCTCGATAGTTAGATGGGAGATTTATATCACCTTTTTTGAAAAGAGGTATCAGTATAGATTTTCGGAAGCTGGATGGAATTTTTTCACGCAGAAAAATTTTGTTAAAGACAGATAACATTTCATTAATAAAAGAATTAGAAGCATTTTTATAAAATTCATAACAGATACCATCTTGACCAGGAGATTTATTATCCTTTAGTGATTTTAAAACAAAGAAAAGTTCACACATTTCCATGGGGGAGTCTAGAATCGGATCAATAAAATATGGCATTGACCAGCTGATAGTCTGGGAATCAACATCTGCCTGCAGTAACGAACTAAAGTGAGAACGAAAATCGTCGGAATTTAGTGAACCTTTAACAGAATATGAACGCGTCTTCATAGAGTTGGATAGCTTCCACCAATCACTGCTACATTTCACCTTGTTTAATTGGTCAATATTTTTATTATACAAATCTATTTTCTGTTCATTACATATCTTAAGATAGCAAGCTCTAGATGCAAAATATCGAGATTTGTTTACCGAATTGTGCTTTTTCCTATAACGCCTAAACTTCTTTAGCATAAGTTTCCTAGCACGAGCACATTTCCAATTAAACCATTTCTGCTTGGGTTCAAAAAAACGTTTCTTTGCCTTAGTAACATTAGCCAACTTTATTTTGTTACATAGATGTACAAACCATTCATCAACCGTTTCATTAGACTGTAGATCAACATTGCTAGCAAGTAATGTAAGATTATCCTTGTATTCATCAGACAATTTACTGTTCCAACGCAGTCTTTGTATTGTATTATTCTCATTAGTATTAACAACACGGCACGATGATTTAATTTTTAAGCATAGTGGCATGTGGTCAGAAAACGGCTTGGATGCGATAAAGAAATCATCAACATATTGTAAAAAGTTAAGTGAACAAATACAAAAATCAATAACAGAACTACCCATAACCCCACAAAAGCTGAATTCCCCTAAAGCATCGTTACCCGTTCTACCATTAAGTACAATCCCACCGACATTTTCAATTAGATTCATCAATTTTTTGCCTTGTGCATTAAGTTCTTTGTCTTTTGAAGATCTAGCTTTATTAATATGTGGTAAATCTTTCAAAAAGTTACCATCTTAAACTTGTTCATTTGCAATTCTCGCATTTAGATCACCAACAATACAAAAATTTGAAGGATCAAGTTCCTGTACAAATTCTTCAAATTTTTCGAATTCATTATTCCATTTAGTGCAGTTTAAATAACTTGGGATAAAATAAAACACATTACCTTCAAATTTAGCGCTTAATACCGTATTATTTGAGATATTTAAAAATTTAAAAGCATAGGTATTTTTAAGATTTTTTTTGAAACCATATAAACAGCCACCACTGCTGCAATCCAATATAAACAATAATTATTAAAATATGACGAAAACAAGTGCTGTCTATCAGCTGTAACATGGGTTTCAAATAAAAAAAATACATCAAAATTATTGATTTATGTAATAAATTTATTAAATTTTAATGAATTTTCAAGGTTTGATACATTATATGAAACTAAATGGCATAAATAAAATTGCTATTGGGAATTTGAAATATCTAAATTTTTAACATTACAATCTACTGTATTAATACTATCCTTAATGCAAACATCAATAACGCAATTACATTCTGATAAAAGATTTTTTAAGAAATCAGCATCATTAACAGAATCAGCACAAACTTTGCCATTGGACCACGTATATTTGTTGTTATTTATAAATATACAAAACTCACCAAGCCTGACTTTAACAGAATCATTAGCTTTTGAAATATTTTTGCTTAATTGTCTCAGGTTATATCGCACATTTTGTTCATCTTCAGTGTAATCTTTTTGAATGAACACATCTTGACCTTTTAATAAACCCTTAGCAGCAACGACGTTGTAAGCCTGCGAACTCGATCCTAAGCTGAACAAAAACGATTTTCCAGAAGAAATCATGCGGGTTGACACCACTTCAGCGTTGACTTTTAATACATCACTGCATAGTTTTGTAAATTTGTCTCTAGCAGTTTGTACATTTTTACAATTCAAACCGGCAACAACAACATTAGAAGAACGCGACCTACGGTCAATGTACTCAAGACGTGATGTGAGCTTTGTAATATCATTATTAAGTCTTACGTTCTCTTCTTTTAATTTTTGTATCTCTGTTTGGATCACTGCTAGGTCTGTTTTTCTAGCAACATCTTTCAGTTTATCATCCAATAGATCGCTAAATCTACTCCACGAGAAAACGTCTTGGGATGCTGATTGACTGTTTTCAGCCATATTCTGACAAGACGAATGTTTTTTACTATTCTTTTCAATGTAATCAGGCGATGTAGCTTCAAGTGTACGTTTATTATTCATCGGTTTTTTAAATTACACAATTAGGCATTATCCCCACTTATACGATAAAAAAAGAAATCTGGCAACACTTGGTGTTTATTAAAATCGGCTGATTGTTAGCGGAGCGCCAATTATTAACAAAATAAAAACACCAAACCAATTGTAGAAAATAATATGTACATATAATGGTTTCTTACTGCAAAACACCAAAATAATTGTAATTATATCACCAAAGGAAATTTTTGTTTGTACACTGCAGTTTTTGTATTTAAGTACAATGTTGTAAATAAGGCACAATGATGTAAAATATAAAGATGTTTACAGCCAATAAAAGCAAAAGCCGCCGCCAGTGTAGATTGAAGGGAATGTTGAAAATCACAAAAATAACGAATCTCGCAGTAGTGCTCCACAAGATTAACACTTTACAGAACGATTTATTTGTTTAAAAATCAAGTTGTCTTTGTAAACAATATTTTAACTTGAATTATTCAATAAAAATTGTAAAAAATTACGGAGCTCAAAAATTTTACTATTTGACACTTTGAGTACAGGGTTGCCAATTTTTCCGTGACTGTGTAATTTTTTTGACACGAATTTAATTTTTGTGAATAGAATGCCACAGGGTGTTCTTCTTCATTGGCATCGAGCTGGTATAAAACGGCTCCTATACCATAGTCACTGGCATCACACTGAATATAAAAGCGCTTCGAAAAATCAGCGTGTCTTAAGACCGGCGCTGATGTCAATGCTTTCTTAAGTTCTACAAATGCTGAAATTGCTTCAGGGCTCATATGAAATTGCCTGCCCTTTTTAAGGGTATCCGTTAATGGAGCTGATATCGTAGAAAAGTCCCTTATAAATCTCCGATACCACCCAGCTGTTCCTAAGAAGCTTCTAATTTGCCGAATTGATTTCGGAATTTCAATTTCTTTTATCGCTTGAACCTTTTCAGAATCTGTTTTAAGCATTCCACCGTCAATAATAAAACCAAGATATTTCAATTGTTTAAAGCAAAATTGCGGCTTTGATAAACCAATAGTAAGATTTGCGTTTCTTAAGCATTGGGCTACTTCCCCCAGTATTTGTAAATGCTTTTCAAAAGTGTCTGATATCACTAGCAAATCATCTAAATAAATGAACACGTTCCCCTTCAGTCTCTGAGGAATGACTTTGTCCATTAGCCGACAGAGTCGTTGCGCTGCGTTGCATAAGCCGAAAGGCATGACGCGAAACTGGTAGAGTGGCCGCCCTGCTACGGTAAACGCGGTGTACGGTTTGCTCTCTTCTTCTAACTCTATTTGCCAGAAAGCAAATTTTAAATCAACACTGCTAATATAATACGTTTCGTCTATGCGACTGAGGATACCATCTATATTTTGCAGTGGGTAGGCATCCTTGACTGTTAACTTATTAATCTTTCTCGCATCTAAACAAAACCTATTCTTGCCGGGTTTCCTAACTATTGTGGTTCTATTGCCCCAAGGGCTTTCACTTTCTTCAATGACTTCTAACACTAACATCTTATCTATCTCCCCGTAGACTAATTCCTGCACTGCTGGCGACATGGGGTAGTGTCCGTCCTTAAAAGGTTTAGCTCCCTCAATTAGTTTTATCGAATGTTTTTCTAGCGAAGTACATCCAAGACCATTCGTTTCAAATTCCGGAAAAGTTTTAATAACTTCATCCAAAGCATTTTGTTGAACATCAGTTAACAGGTGGGGATCAGACTTGTGGTTTTGAGTTGAAAAATCCTCAATAATTTTTTCCACGTTTATCTCGGACACACCCACTACTTCTGGGGCAATTTCAAAATTTCTTCAGAAATCAACCCCTAAATATGCCGGTTGTTCTAAGTCAGGACACAAATAAAATTCAATTTTTCTAATCATATTATTATATTCTACGTCTACTCTAATTTTTCCCAAAAGCCTATGTTTCTGTCGTTACATTGTGTTCAGACACTTAAGCTTAAAAAAATTAACAGAAATTAAAATAATAAAGATCGAACAAGAAAAATTTATTGTTATTTTATTTTAGTGTGTATTTAATTAAAATATTTTAGTGTTTATGTCTTATTATTTTATACTTTTTTAATTATTATTTCCTACCATTTCGTAAACTTTATTTCTTTCCAACACAATCTGCTTCACGATTGACAACCAAAATTGACGTTTTATGTTAGCAACAATTGTCAACGAAAATTGATTATCAATTATTGCAGCATATTGAACATTATGTTGCTACATATTACATTGCTTTGCGCCATTCGCATAATAAACAACGTAGGTCAAAATAAGCCAGTGATGCCAATAGTAGGGAATTTTCCCTTTTTGTAGGGATTTTTTCGGAAAATTTCAAGCGTAGGGATAAAAGGACAGATTTTTTCATTTAAGGCAAATGTAGGGAATTTTCAAAATACGAATATATTTAGCTTATTTCCATTTTTAAATTAAATAGCATTTTTAAAAAGAAACCCTATACTATGAATCCTAACAGCCTGGCAATCTTCAACAATTGCCAAAACCTTGTACGCGAATATTCGTCGCCCACCCTAATTAATATATAATTAGGGGCTACGAATATTTGCGTTCGCATTTGCGAACTATAGAAAGATCGAAGATCTAATGAACGAGATTTCTACATAGAAATTAATTTATAAAGAAAACAATCACATCTTCTGAACTAAGAGAAAAATCACTATTATTTCGAATCTTTAATGATAATGAAAAAGGATAAGGAGAGAGTTATATTTAAAAAAAATTTTTTATTTTAGTTCAAGGGAGCCTTCCCTAATATTTGGTATTAACTTTTCTAAAAATTATTAGTAACTTATATTAAAATAAAATTATTTTAAATAAGTATTCTTGAAAAATATTAAGCTCTTTAAAAAGGACATAAGATGAAGAAATAAAAAATTAAATACGAAGCTTGACTATGTTTTGTCTCTAGATTAAACGATATATACAGGCGTTTCTGCCAAAAAGAAAATTTTAAATTTGTCAAACAGTGTTTTTTAAAATTTGAATTTTTATACGTTCGTGTATGACATTTACACATTTATTTTGGTTTTTTTCCTGTTGTTAATAAATGCTTTTATTATAAAATGTACAAAATTATAACAAATTATGTGTTTGTTTGCTTGTTGCTAAAAACTTTAAATTTTTAACGTAGGGAAAAGTGTAGGGAACATATTTTTAGTTGTAGGGAAAAAAGTGAATTTTTTCTTGGACACGTAGGGAATTGTTGAAATTTCTCCTGGCATCACTGAAATAAACCGTCACAGTTATCCAATTTTCCAATGAAAAGAAAAAAGATATCAAAGAATTGCTAATATTCCTTCCATCTGAAGATAACGAATATGTAAAAATTAACTAAGAATTTAAGTTGAAATTATTAACATCAAGTTTTCAGTTTTTGACACTTTTATATTCATATATAACTGTTAAAAAGGGCTGTCGTTTTAGACTTCTACTAAATCTATGTATTATTTAGTATACAATTTTTTTTAATTCAAACAGTAGAACGGTTTTGTGTTATATTGTTAATAAAATATAAATATTGCAAAATTTAAAAACCATAATATTTTCTTACCATATTATGTTTCATCTTCATTTCGGGGCCTATAGGAGAGAGTTTAGCAATTATCACCATTCTAAAACATACCAACCTGTTCTTATAAATCTCTATTAACTATCAATTTTATTGTTTTTGCTCTACGTCAAAGAAAACATCATAATACGAAATAAAATTTAATATGGAGTACGAAACGACAAAATGTCATTTTAGAAAAACCATTAAAACTTTGGATTTATTGCATGTAAAATCATGAAAATGTTTAGTTTTGTTTAAAACATGCGTAGCAATCAATTAGGAGCATTTAAATTTTGATAAAATTTATTGAAAACATATTTTATCGTTTTTCTCAAAACCTTTAGGCGAAAATTAGGTTTACTTTCTACTTTTGCAAGCGTCACAAGCCGCGTTCGAACAAATCAGCTGATTTTGACGAATTAAATTTTATTTTTGCTTGTGCTGCTGCTGCATAAAAAGCGTTGCATGTAACTTGAAACGTAGAACGCAAGTAAGGTTAAAAAAGCATGCACTGCGTGATATGGACCTTCAGCTTCAAGGAAATTTAACAATTTGAAATGTTGCCGTATTAACAATGCGATGACTGAAGGATCAGTTAAGGCCCAGTTAGGCGAACGTTGCTGTACCGTATCTGTACTGTATCAATCAGCTGTTCGCTTTTTGTTATATGAAACGCAATACAAAAGCTTACCGAAATGTAATGTACCGTAGTTGCAACGTACCATTCTGTATAAAATAGAATTTCATACCGTTGTTACGTGACATTTGTAAAACAGTGATGGGCGGCTTGTATTTTTCTTGGAATGCGGGTATTTTTGCTCTTTTTTTTGGTACTTTTTTCAGTAAAGCTATGGATTTGTGACAAAACAACTTACAGTACAACATTTTTTTATATGTATATACAAATATACATATGTTAAGATATGTATGTACACATACAATGGAAATGTGAAATGTATAAAAGGCTTTAAATGGTATCAAAACCTTGTTTGGTGTATGCACATTTACAATACATATATGTATGCTTAAAATATATATGCTAAAATACAAATTTGTTTATGGTAAATCAATAATATAAATATTATTTTAATACTATATTAATACCATTTAAATCACATGGTACTTTTTCTGCACAGCGGTCACAATTTAAACATTTTTGATTCCCATCACTGTTTGTATTGTTTTATGTATGCTATTGCTTTTTGTTTAGTCTGGGATCACACTATGAAAGTTTTCTTTCAGAAAGTCTGAGTTTATTGGTGAGAGGGGAAGAGAACATGCTTTTCTTTTCTCCTCTCTCACCCATAAACTCAGACTTTCTGAAAGAAAACTTTCATAGTGTGAGCCCAGACTAATGTATGGGAAAAACATATGACACGTTTTTAAATGTTCTATAAGTGCACCAACGTGCTTACAGTACGGTGCGGTACATTACGGGTACAGCAACGTTCGCCTAACTGGGCCTTTAGTCTTTACTTTCTATTTCTGTTGCAGTCACTTGCAATTTCTTAAAAAGTTTTTAATATTACAGATGGGCATTTCCATGTCATTGTACGTGACATTTGTACACCTTCAGAGAGATAGAAAATTTGCCAAAATAGTATTAACTGGACATTTTTTTTATCATTATGTTTCATTTAGAGGGTACTATATATAAAAAAAATTATTAAATTCAGAACCTTGTTGTCCAAAATATCGAGCAAAGTAAGAGCATATCGTACGTGACATAAAACGGAAGTGATTTTGGGGTGAATGTAAAAAAATACGAAAATCTGCGAATTGTGAGAGGTTTATCTTCTTTTTTTAATTTTTAACATTAAACCAGATATTTTACCTTTATAATCCGTAATTGGAATTTTTTTTTTTTTTGATGGTTTAATAATGAACAAACTGTTATATCGTTCGTGACATACCGTACGTGACAGATTTTTCTTTTATAGTATTTACAAGGCATGAAAAATATTTTTTGTAAATATATGTATGCATATAAAAACTTAAAACAAAGAAGTTAGAAAAGTCGGTAAAGCCCGACCTTTTGACACCCTACACTATAATATTTAAAACAATTTTTTTTTTGAGAGTGTACCCTATTTGGGACCCATGGCAAATCAAGATCGCCAGAATAGAATTATGCTATGAGGTTAAGAATTATATAAGAGTAATTTTATTATATTATTTATGTATCTCCATCTATATGAGATTTGTGTGCCCCTAGCCGATTTAAGAAAGGGGGGTTATATGGGACCTATGGTTAATTTTTGGACCTACCCGCACAACATTTTATCATTATATAGTACCTATCGCAAAAGTCATTGTCGCCAATTTTTATGTAAATGCCAACATTTCTAAGGAAGTTATGACATTAAAGCTATTTTCGGGAGTAGCACTTGTATGACGCTTTTGATTGTAATAAAATAAGGTTTGACCACATTTAAACTTAATACTAACATAATAAGATGATGCATTTAGTTGCATTTTAGTACTTACAATATCGTACGTGACGAGCTTCAAAAGCTTATAAAATTTTGATTATACCAATTTAAAAAAACATTCCGATCAATATTTTTTTGCAGCAAATATCTTGCTTTGAACTTTTATTTTGAAGCACCTAAGACTGGCCAAATAAAAATGACAAAGACAAATGTTGTTTTTGCACCACGTACGTGACGTTAGAATAGCATCCAAAACAAACCAAAAAATATACCGCTAATCGAACTATATACTTGGTCTTTCCTCATGGATCTTGTTCATTGTTGTTGTAACACTAATTTTAAAGCATAATTCAGGGTTGCCAGTTTCTGTATTTAATCGGAAGAAAATTGAAAATTGTTAATTGCAGTTACTAAAAATGAATCAAAGAGAAAGTCAGTTTAAACTTTTATTTTTTGCTTTTTAAAAATTGTAAAAAGCTATAAATACGTCTGCATAGTAAAATGTGGGTGTTTTATTTCTCTTCACCATGTTTGAAAAAAAGTTTCAAGCGTTTTAATTTTTTGAGTCGTGGTTGACATTCTCATGGAAATGCCCAGACAGAAGAGAAAAACAAATCAATTTCACAGGTTTTTTAATAAAAAATCAAATCAGCTGCTTCGTAACAGAACAGAAAGTTAAGACTAATACTGTGTTCAGATATTCCCTTTTTATTGAGTCAATATTCAGTTTATTGACATAATTATCTTTCTGTTCACATATACACCATTTAGCTAACTCAATTTATATTACTACTACATATAGGGTTGCCATACGTACTGTTTTTAACAGTACATGTACTGATTTTTTGCAATTGTACTGTTTTATGCATAATGTCCAAAACAGTACGCAAATGTGCTGTTTTTTACACTTTGTACTGTTTTTTGTACTGTTTTTTTTTGTTCAGTCTACAAAAAACCAAGATATTAAGAAAAACCCTGTTTAAGTCATATTTTGAAAATATCCTAATATTTAACAGTACATAGATTAAAAAAAAAGGTTGTGTTCCAAACAAAAAAGCTCTAAAATACTTAATAAGACTTTTTACGATGTGGTCATTGTTTTCTCATAAACACGCAGTAGACATCTTAATTATAATGGGTGACTCGCAGCAGTTGTATATTTTCATGTTATTATTTTTAAGACATATGTATGATTTTATAGCTACCTCTTCCAACAGTATTTTCCTTTAAACACCTGAGAAAGATAAAAACAAAATTGAAATTTTGTTAAAAATATTATATTTTTTAAATACTAACGTCTGTATTTATAAAAAATTTTTAAATTTAATAAAGGTTTACAAAACAAATTTTGTATAAAAATTCTCCTTAATAAACTTTTGTAAGATTTAATAATCGTTTATAAATACGGGGGTAAATAAATACTTATTCCAACACAACTATCGTTAATTCCTAGAATTTTTTTTTTTATATTCGGGCAAGTTCTGGAAATTGAAATCACGTGAAATTGAAAAAACGAACAAATTTAAAAAATTCTCCGGGCTCAAAATTTATAAAAATACCTAATTCCTTTCGGACCACTTTTCTCTACCTAAACTACTTTTGAAATAAAGAAAAGCTACGTTAATTTTTACAAAAATTTTATTGAATATTTTCAGCGTATACATTTTATTGAAACTTGTTTTTTACTATTTTAATATTTTCGGATTTTGTTAAATTAAAATACACCAAACTATGTTTTTTGGAATTTATAGATTATAGCTGAACTTGGTAAAATTGTCCGTAAAAAGCTTAAAATTTTTTTTGAAATTTGAAAATTAACTTGGACACATACATTTTTTCAAATTCTATTTGATTTGTGCAACTATGTGTGTGGTGAAAATTGCTTTAACTACCAGTATGCTTAAAGAAAGTCCTACTTACACAAATGGAGTAATTTCGTATACGTTTAAAATGCCATAAAACGGAAATCATTCCTTTGTCGTTACACATTTCAAGTGTTTTTGGTTATATAATTGTTGCATATTCAATCAAAAGTTTTAAATATATAATAATTTAAATAAATAGTTGTGTTTTCGCCAAAAAAAAAAATGTACTGTTTTTTTCTTGATTGTACTGTTTTTTTGTGGTCAATGTACTGTTTTTCCGAATTTAAAATCTGGCTACCCTAACTACATACAACATTCAATGAAAACAAAAATGTACATTAGGTATGACATAGTGAACGATTTTTCGATTTTGAAGTGCTGCCGCCTTTTATTTTGTTAGGCTTGGAAAAAAATACATGATGCAAAAAATGGTGCAGGTAGGTTAAGGGTAAATGGCTCCTCATCGAGGTCAAAGTTCAAGGTAAAAGTGAAAAAATTCATAAAATGTCTAATAACTGCCGCGGAGTCGCACCTAGAGTAGTTAAATGTAAGACTGACCCACATTAATTATTCTTCCCCAACATTTTTGTAGAACATACGTATACATACTTATACATGTACATTGTACATGTATAAGCAAAATATAAACAACTTTTGACATCATTAAGGAATAAACATCTGGCTTTTGCGCAGACCTAATGGATGGACCTCTGTTTTGTCTTAATTTCAGTTGCAAATGTCAAAACACTTTGTATAGTAAGTTGTGTTATGCTCACTTAACACACTTGTGACAGGGTCGCATTTAAATTATACTCAATATTTATAACAATTTCGTTTTAATTGAGCAATAACTAAATTGCAATTTCATATGGATAATTGAGCTCAATAAAGTCATTTATTGCGTAAAACTCAATTAAGGTGCATATCTGAACACGGTATAATTCTGGCATGAATGATATTTAACAATTTGTAGTGTTGCCCTATTAACAATAATAAAATAATAAGGCGGTTCAAAATCAAAAAAGGTTGCCAAATGTAATATAGTTTTCCAACACTACTCAAAAATACCCATTTTGAAAAATCTCTCCTTTTTCCCCTACGGCCATTTTTTAGAATAAAATTCCTACGAAAAGGGATTTTTCCTACGTAGAACAACATTGTTTACTTCTTGTTTTTCCCTTAAATTTCTAAATTATAAATTTTCAGTGGTATTTTAAGTTCTATTTAAGTTTCTTTTTAAAAAATTTTAAAAAGGGAAATCACGATGGGTAGTGCAAAGTGTGCAAACGATGCAAATGCGTGCAAAAATACACACATTTGCACAACACAACAACAATATATACGTTGCTATTTGCTCTTTTTTACTTCGTTTGCACTAAAAAAACCATGAGCAAAATTAGTAGTAGGGCATATTTTCTCAGTTGCAAACAAAAGTAAACAACTACATTTTACATATTAAGCGCCATATTGGTTTTAAGAAAACTTTTGAATTCAACATTTTCGTGGATTTAAACATAAAATAAAGAATTAAATTTAAATAATTTTAAAAGAAAAAACTTATTTTAATATGCTTGTGTATACATATTCAGGGGTGTGCTGGAAATCGCAAACGTAAAACGCAAGAATTTTAAAAGTCGTTTTTAAATAAGATTTCTGTAATAAAAGAAGTTTATGACAAATATTAATCAAATATTTCGCTATTAAACAGGATTTTCAACCAAAAATTATAAGAATTACGTTTAAAGTTTATTAAAAACAATTTCCAAATTCTTGCGTTTTGCGTTTGCGATTTCCAGCACACCCCTGATTACCTTTTCTCATAATTAAAGAGTCTAGATATGGTAATTGAGTGTCCTTTTCTTTCTCCAGTGTAAATTGTATTTTTTTGTTAAATGAGTTTAGAGGCTTTAGAGTTTCCTCAACTCGATCTATTTGTTAAATGCCAAATAGGTCGTCTACATATCTTGTCATTATTCCTGGTTTATTCTCCATTTTATCAAGGGTCATGTTTAATAATTCTTCCATAATTATGCCTGCAATTATTGGAGGAAATGGATAACCCATTGGCATTCCCTTATTTTGTTGGTAAAGATTATCTCTAAATTTAAAATATCTGCAATTCATTATACAAAACTTCAATATATTTATAAAATAATATTTTTTAAATGCAAAAATCTTCTTTTTATCATCCTAATGATATTTTGGCGATATATTCCTATTTTCTTGTGGTTATCTAGCAATTTTGCTAGATTATCATCTATCAGAATCGCTTTCGTATTGCTACAAAGTATCTTTCGCATTACGAAATCGATTATTACCGTAATAATATTTACGTTTGCCAATTCATATGGAGTATTTCTGTGTTTGCTGGGATAGTATTAGTACCCTGCAGGTCCAATTGTAACTTCAACTTTTCCAGTTGTAATTGAAAAATCGTCAATAGTAATTCAGCTAAGTCAATTGTAATTCAGAAAGCGTCAATTGTAATTCAGAATATAATAAAAATACAACGATATATGCGAATATTCACCAATTTATTTAGTTTTAAATGCACATTTTTTTTTTTATATAATAAAATAAAAACAAATAGTTAATCAGGTATGGGATGGAAAACGATTTTGAAAACGATAATATTGTTTGCAGTATCTTTAAAAATGAATTAATAATACATTTTAATCTGTTTTTGTGTAAAGAATCTTTTAATTTTGTATTAAATATGTCTATTGAACTGTATTTTAAGCCCAAAATTTAACAGCGATCGTTTTGAAATCGATCGATTTTTGTCACATTCCTGAATAATTTCTTTTAGCTTTATGAACTGCAATTGACAATTTCTAAATTAAAATTGACACCTTCTGATTTACAATTGACTCATACTGAATTACAATTGACTAACCTGAATTACAAATGACAATTTCTGAATTATAATTTACGCTTTCTGAATTACAATTGACAGTTTCTGATTTACAATTGACGCTTTTGGAATTTCTATTGACTAATCTCAATTACAATCGACGCTTTCTGAATTACAACTGAATTATAAGAATAAGTATCAAAAAAAAATAAGATTTAAATAATTCTAGCTGTGCAGCAATAAAGTCGTTTGAGTTAAACCTAAAAACTTTTTAAATTTATTTGTCGTGTGAGTACTTTTTAAATCAAGGGATTGTGCTTGTTTAATGACTCTTCAAGGTTATGGTTTGAAAGAACTGCAATTTTATATACAAAAGGATTAAAAAAAAGTACCTCATAGTAGTGCTGGGATACTATCTACTATTGATATTTATCGATAGTTCAGATGTCACTTTCGATATATCGATATAACTATCGACTGAATGTTTGTACTTGAAAACTTTAGCTGGTTTTTTGTCAGGCTATATTTCGTTGTTTTTGTCACTTTATTGAACGTATGACACATACATAGGTATGTATTAGGGTATTCATTGAATCGGGCTTTTGCTTTAACCGCTCGATTAATTAACCGAGGTTTTGGTTTAATCGGTTAATTTTGTTATTGATCGGTTAGCCGATTAATATAGTTTTGTTAGAAATTAAGTAATTTTAATAAATAAAAATGCAAAAATTATTTATTATTTGGAGTTTATTAGCAAAAAACAAACAATAACATAACCAACGAAACAATTCTTTGACTAAAACGAGCACAAAAAAATAGTTTTTTTACTTATCGAAAATGTTGGAGAAATCGAAAGCAACCCATAATACAGAATATCTTATTTCTCGGTCTTTTTCAGTATTTCTCTAAACATGTAAAATCTTCCATTTTTCCATTTCAGTCCGGTTTAAAATTTTTAAAATTGTTTCGGAAAATTCGGTAAAAAGATTGTTTGTGTTCCTAGCGAGAGTTTCTGCTGTTGTTAGGTCATCACTTGACTCGTCCTAGCAAAGCTCGACACAGAACATTCTGCAAAAAATTATTTCCGAATTTCTTAAGGTGCTATCTTACCTTTTCTTACCCATATGTTATTCCGTATGTATGTTAAAATTTCCATTTTACATACGATTTATAATTTTTGCTATCACACCTGCTTATGTTTTTCCTTATGACATAACCTTTAAATGTAAACAAAAGCTGACTTTTTAACGTGTACACACAGAAAAAATACCAATGTAAAATTAACATGGAAAAATTTTGATTGAGAATCATAGTAAATTTCTGCAAAAGTATGCCCTTTTTTTAAATTTATCATTATTTCATATTAATTTTAAAGGAAAAATTTTCAATATTGAATTCATTAAAAATCCTGTTTTATATTAAAATCAAAAGTTTATCTTGTTAAATTAACATGCATACATAGTTAAGTATGTTCATTTTTTTTCATTCTTAAAATAAGTTATAAAATGAAGACAATTCCCGTATTCTTTTAATTAAAATTTTAGTACATCAAGTTTTCAAAGCAGAATGATGACGAACCCCATATCGGGCGATTCTGCTGATGCTTCTGTTGACAAAGGAGAATACAAAATAAGTGAAGCATGTGTTACAGGGGTAAGTGTATTGAAATATTCTTAAATAAATGCATATGTTGTCTCTAAAGCTTCTTCACACTGTTATAACACACTCAAACCAATTTGATTCTACATGAAATTCACGTTGTTTCAACTTGAAATAACTTTCATTCAACGTGATTCGGATTGTTATTCCAATAAAAATGACATTTTGCTTTAACTTTACTGCAATGTTAAATCAACATGAATTGTAGTTATTTAAAAAAAAAAATTTCTGTTCGCAAGTTACTGTAAAATCAGGTTGAATTAACATGAAAAACGTATGAAGCAAAATCAACACTGAAACATTTTAAATCAACCTTGTTTTCTACGTTTTTAACTTGATTTTTTTCTGTGTGTATAAATTGTTTAATTATAAAGCTGCTGAAATTATAAAGATCTTAAAAGTAAAATGGATGTAACAACTGCTAATAACATAATTGCAGTAATATCTGAAATAAAAATAAGAAACAAAAACCATCTGTTTTGTTTATGTTTGCCACAGGAAAATAGAGCGTGTTCTAATTGAAAAAATTACATACGTATTTCCACATGTATTTTACACAAGCAAAGTTTCATATGTATCACACGGTGTGTACAACTTTTACAGATGGGAAATTTGACAGTACATACATATGTAAAATACATCCCGTCTGATTGCATCTTTAGTTACTGATTTATTACCGTATTTTAAGAATTAATTGCTAAAAGGAATTATATTGCATGAAAATATATTTTCTAAACACATACCTTTTGTTTATGAGATGAAACAAATAGTTAAAAACATAAACAACTATTTTAATATACTACTTATTTTCAAAATTTTGTAACATCGGTTAATCGACTGAAATTAACCGGTTTAATCGTTAATCGAAAATAGACAATTTTAAATTAACCGGTCAGTTAATCGGGTAGTAAATAATCGGTAAACAGGATGAATACCCTTATATGTATGTACGTACGTTATTTTAGATGACAGTTTTTAAGAATTGTGCTGAAAAGCACCGTTCTGAAGTTACCAATGTAGCAGGGACTAAAATATATTTTATTGCAACTTTAGATAATGTTCTAAAATGGTTTTGATTCCCAACCCAAAAGGTATTCAATCTAGCAGACTATACTCGCAATTGCATTTGAATTTGCAATTTTTTTTACAAATGGGTACAATAGACCTCGTCACTGTGGGGGAAAAAAACATTACAAAAATATTTGGCACTTCAGTCCCTATACATATTTCGACGCAAAGGACTTTTATTAGCAGTAAAAAGCACATCTAAGCAATCTATACCACCTGCCATTCTTGTTGTCTGTAATAATTGCTGTAATACAGCGCGAATTAATAAAAGCAAGTAAAAAACTGTATTTGAATAGCTGCTGGTACATGTCTTCATAGCTGTATTTTAAATAATAATAATATCGATGTCTATATTTTTCCTATCGATATTTTCGTTATTTTTAATTTAAATGACATATAAACAAAATTTTATTAGATTAGTTTCTAAAGGGAGGAAAAATTCCCGTATTCTTTTTGTTAAAATTATTTAGTTAGATACGTAAGATTTACACAGTAGAATGATGACGAAAAATATATCGGGGCAAACTGCTAGTTTCTTAAATTTCTGTAAGCAAGAGGGAATGCAACAAGAGCGAAACATGTGGTGTAACAGGAAAATAAATTATAATATTCATTCTCTCTGGTTCCATTGGTAAGTGTTTAGAATTATTCTTAAATAAATACATACACAAAAAGCAATAATTAAGTATGACAAACATATTAGTTTTGCATTTTATTAGTATTTATGCTGTAAAACAAGCAACTAGCTTTAATATACAGTTAAACCTCGATTAACCGGACCTCTATTAATCGCTTACATCTATTAACCGGCATGCGGTTCTTTTTATTTGTTCGCTCTATTATCCGTGCTTTACCTCTATTATCCTTGTTTAAGATTTATACCTCTATTAACTGTGCTTTACATCTATTAACCGTGCAGCATTTATATGCTTTTTATTATGTGCATATATCTAAATCCGGGGTTTCCCCCTTTTAAGTCGTGTTTTATGTTCAGACATAAATATTTGATTTTGCATTCTCTATGACGATTTGTATGTTTTGTATGAAAATATGTTTTATAATTGAATCTGTAGTTACATAAATCGAATGTTTAAATAAAAAAAATAAAAAAATTATATATTTCTCTATATTTTAATAAAACCTCTATTGACCGTGTATTTTGATTAGCCGTGCTGGTGCCGGCCCCACGAGAGCCGGATAATCGAGGTTTAACTGATTTTAAAAATGCATACAAATTAATTAGTTGGGCTCCTATGACAACCCAACGTTAAATACGATAGTTTGACAAAAAATTAAGAAACAAAAGTGCAACTACAGTACTTTTCGCTTATAATCCATTCCGCTTAAAGGTCAAAAACGGATGTAAGCCAAAACTGTCATATTCACATGCAGAATTTTTCGAATCCATACAAATTATTTGTCCTAAGGTCCATTTCGCTTGTAGTCCATTTTCGTTTAAAAGCCACATTTTCTTAGCATGCGAATATAATTCTTTATGCAAAAATGTTCGCTTATAGTTCACTCGGTTTTT
Source organism: Pollenia labialis (assembly GCA_949318255.1). NCBI lineage: Eukaryota > Metazoa > Arthropoda > Insecta > Diptera > Polleniidae > Pollenia > Pollenia labialis. The sequence goes on along the minus strand of OX439139.1, from coordinate 84,913,047 downwards.
AGTATATTTTTAATCAACTGGTAACATGTTTTTATTTACATTTCTGCCAACTATTATAAATGCCAATTTTCGCCACTTATATTTCATAACATGGTGTCTTCATCTGACAATTTTTTGTCATAATAAACGTCAAACTTCATACAAAAAAAAAAAAAATGCTGAAAAAATATTGGAGTTTTTTTTTAAAGACGGTGAAGAACCCATGTAAAGAACCAATGAAATTGATATTTATGTTGTGTTTGATTTCGTCATCCAAAGAATTTAAATGAATCTTATACTTAAGGCTTAACTTATGATGCATTGAATTTATTTACATTTTTGATTTTATTGTAAGCTTTTAACTATTTATTTAAATTAAATCAATTGTTGGTTAGTTTTTCAACAACCTTTTGTTTTGTTTAAAAAAGAGTAGTATTATTGAAGAAAATAATTTTTACATAGTCCAAAATGTGGATTATCTACGTTTCACTTACAATCCATAAAATGGCTTATAAAAAAAATCGGTTATAGTCCAAATTCGCTTATAGTCCACAAAAGTTGTGCAACTATAGTAGTGGACTATAAGCGAAAAGTACTGTAGTTTAAAGTAAAAACTAACCAGAAAATTTCTAGCTAAATAAAAGTCTGCAGGGTATGTATTCAGATTATTCAGTATGCCGATGTAAGCGTATTGCATGTCGTGGCATGTCATGACATTCTGGTTGAGTATCAAGTTGCCTTTTTTTGTTACTGCTGCTTGTTTTTTTTTTTTTTTGCTAATTTATTCAACTGAGTCAGTTGTTGTAGCTGTAAACTTCCAGCTAAATCGCTAGCCGGGATGTATAAATGTTTGCCTGTGTATATGGAAACTCTTCAAATTTTGACGCCTTGGTTATTATTACGCTCACATAGTATGTACACACATATGTACATGTGTGTGGACTGAATGCATGTTTGTATCTTTATATGGATGTATACGCATCATTATGTATAATGTTGGCTTCCTGAGCTTGTCAAGTAAAAAATCTCTCGACTGACGATCAACCAATTGATAGATTGTATTATGTATACATACATACGTTTGTATGTTTACAGTATATCACAAAAATATTTTACGTTAACAAAATTTAATAAAAATAATCCTTTATAATATTTGAAAAATCCCAGCTAGCATTTTTTGAAATTTTTTATCATATTCGGGTCTTTTTTGACTTTCAGCGCGATTAAAAAACCAGAATAGGCGCTCATTTTCTGATTATAAATGATGCTTTTGTCACTACCCGCGACTCTTCTTGATGAGTTACTTATGATTAGATTTTTCACAATAAGTTGTGAAGAGTTTACACTTAGTTTTCCATTCCGTGTGAAACTTTTTTATTAATCATCTCAAACCCCATAAAGTGCATATATTCTGGCTCCTTGAGTAATTCTCAGTCGATTTAGCAATGTCCGCCTATCTGTTGAAAACACGTTCGATTTCAAAAAAACTTCAAGGAAAAGAAATTAACACTCTTGGCGTCAAATTGCTTGTCTTTTTCCTAAGCAGTTTGGGATTGAAAACCACCAAAATCGGATCAGTAGGATCAGAGCTATGAATCAAAATGCGGTACCACCGCCTAATAAACCTAATAAAAAGACCGTAATAAATAATGCTAACATAATATAATTCGGTACGTCACAGTTTTATAAGACTAGAATTGACACTGTGAAATTTCGTTCATAGCTTACCATGGCACCAATATAAATTCCCCTCCTGAAAATCATTAAAGTTCAGCTTAAACTGTTATAATCATGATATTTTACTCAAGCTGATTAAAATTGCTAAAACAAGCATACAACTTTCTTATTGTCGGTCAATAATTTAATATACATATGAGCAACTTCAAAAATTTACGACACCTAGACATTTTTTTTAATTTTTTTTTTTTTTGTCTGACATCAATGTTGATTTGCGTGTGTATAAACAGATATTTGAGCATGTGAAATCCGTTCGCGTTAATGATTTTTATTACACGGCGCAAATTTTATTGCGGTTTAAAATTAAAAATTAAAAAAAATTATAAAAATTACAGTTTTTGTTAAAATTGAAAAATGATAACGCGTGTGGATAATACCCCTTAAGGGCTTTCTAAGCACACTAAAATATTTGTAAAAGCTTGAATACTTTTTAAAATACACTGGAAAAAAATATAAAAAAATTTTTTTTGATCGTGTATGCATATAAAAATTTATTTAAAATTGTTAAACATTTTACAAAATTACGGCTAGTATAAGACATAATTTGCAATATTTTGGGAAAAAAACTATTTGGCTATCGCTAATGGCTTAAGAGTTATAACCATTTAAACTTTACCACTCATGATTTTTTTACCAAATTATATATTTAGATCAGTGATACCTCTAAAATGGTTAGTTTTTCTGAGTTTAGTATAGTATTAAACATTCAGAAGATTTTCCACATTCTTTGCAATTAAAATTGTTCTGCAAATTAGAAGCTGTAACTGACGTTTCGTTAATTAAACCTTGGGTTTCAGTGATAGATTCTAAGCCGTTTTCAATTTTTTTTAATCCGCGATTTTTTGTTTTCATGGCATTGTTTTTATTATTATTATTTTTATTGTTATTTTAAACCGAATACCTAACTGATTTTCTTACACCAATTTGCGATTTGTTTGTTTTTTTTTTTGCTTCTTATATTTTCAGATTGGCGATATTCGCGTCTTTTATCGTTTAATTTATTTTGCTTCTCAGTTTTCTTCTTACGAATTTCTCGTTTTTTTAATGTATAATCTGAAACCATTTTACTAATTTTTATGCACAACTATTCACGCACATAAATAAAATAAACTTAATTGAAACTCAAATATTTATTCTTAGAAGCATTCAGCAAAAGCTACTATGATCATAATTTGTTTCGCTTCTCAGTTTTTTTTTACGAATTTCAGGACTTTTAAAATGTATAATCTGAAACCAAATCAAATATTTCATACAAGGATGCTTTTTGAGGTTAGAAACATTTTGTTTCCTCCATAAAATTTAAAATCCTTAAAATTTTTTGGTGCGTTTTCAATTTTAGTATCAAGCTCAGTAAAGTCTTCTATTTGATGGACGTTTGAGCGGAATTGATACAGCGCTTCAGTTGTCACAAAGCGAAATGTGTTTGGAAAAAACTGCCGCTGCACACGCCAGGGTTGAAAAAAATTATTTTTTTTGCACTTTATCAGTTTAGTCTGTCGCGAAGAAATAAATAAATTGTTTTTTGCAAAAATTTTCAAAAGTTCATAAAATTTTTGCGTTTAAAAATTTTAAAGTGCGTTTTCGCCTTGAAGTTGCCCTTTACGAAGTTACTCACATCATGCAATACACTAGCCAACTTAAAATACAATTCATATTGGCAGACTCAAAAGAGGTACATTTTTAAAAAATTTGCGCTAATTTCTTTTAAGTTTGTGATGTCCGTGACACGTTATTGGTGCGCTGACACCAACTTGATACACCTCAAACTTCATAAAATTACGCAGTTTTTTTAATTCTGCGCTTAAAACTCATTTTTATTAAACGGCGCAAAAACTCTATGTAAAATCTTCAAAAATTTCAAAATTCGCAAAATTTTGGTTTCACTTTAAAACACCATGCAACTTTTCACCCAGCAGCGATATGAAAATTTTTTTTTTATTGGATATATTCTCCAAGTCTAGTGACTATATTTTGTATGGGTTTGGATCTGAAAGCTTAAAACTATTACAAAGAAAACGGAATGAATGATAAAACTCTTGCAAGTTTCAAGTCGTTTTTTTTTAATTTTTCGAATTTTAGATGACCACCAATTCTTAAGGTGAGGACTTTTCAACGTAAAACTTTGCACGTCATATCCTTCAAGTATACTCATCCAAACCCTGTACAACGTTTTTTTCAATTCATAAAACTTAACGAAATAAGAGCCATAGTATGAAGGTTTCAGCAGGTGCTCAAAAAATTTGAAGTAGCCCATATGTAGGTCTAAACCGCAACCAAATTTAATGCTAATGTCGGCACAGCCGAATATAGCACTCTAACTTGTTTTTTATTAGTTTATAGATATTTTCAAATCATTTTTAAAAGTATCCGTCAAACACTTTTAAATCATAAGCGCGAATTACTTCTGTTTCGATTTTTAAGCTTTTAAGTGATTAATCAGTTTTAAATCAGGCTTCCGCGCGTCAAAATTAAATTTTAATTCACGCACTCTATTTTTTAATCATTATAATATATTTATTTAACTACGGTCACGCGTGACTCATGTGTGATTCACGAGTAGCAAATCACTACATTTTCACAAAGCAGAAGTTGTAAAGCGCTTTTTGTTAGTAATCTCAACGATTGTTGCTACTAATTCGTACATAATTCTGAGGCGCACCGATGCCCAGCATAATTTTTTTTAAATAACGCTGATTTGTTCAACCTCTAAAATAAAGTTAAAATCTCTGCTCAATTGAGCCCAATTAATAACTTTATGTCACCTTAAAAACTTAAAAAATATAAGCACTTCCACTTATAATTTATTTTGCAAATTTAAGCAAAGCATTTAAATAAATACCTGAGCTTGATGGTTGCATCGTTATATTTATTACGTTTTAAAATTTCTTTCGGTAAATCGCATTTAACTACGAAAAGCTTTTAGCTTTTTTGCCTCTTTTTTAATTTTCTTAAAATGTTTTATTTCAACGCGTAACTAATAAGTACCGTCTTATATTTGACAATTATTTTTTGACTAGTAATTTAGAATTTTGTGCACTTTTACCGAGTACTTTTAATTTTCACGGTACTTGAATTTATTTTTTTAATTAATCCGAGAAATCACCGGTGGTTAGATCTTACAATAATTTAAGAACTGGCAATGTGCTGAAAATATACTGCCAAAGAAAAATTCCCAACAAAAGTAAATTTTGAGTTCAGACGATTGTAAGAAATCCATACGATTAAATTGGCAAAAATTATTTATCTCCTTATGATCAAGTGCGAAATGTTCTTATTTAATATTGTTTTTTAAAATGTCATACACTGCAATACACCGAATTATGTTTCTTATTATATTTCACTCTCCTTATTCTTCAATAAACTTTAAATTTGGCGAAATTATTTCCAAAATTGCAAGAGAATTTTACAAAATACTACAAAATTTATTCAAATGTATGTTCATTTGTTGGTGCATATATTAAATAAAATGAATCGTAGCGTTTATCTTTGGATAATAATTAAAAATGTGTATAAAAATATTCAACTTCACAAAATAACTTTAAATCCTTTTTTATACCCTTAACCGAAGGTAAATTTTGCCATTTTACCAAAGAACGGTAAGAGAAATATTGTACAAATTTGGTACACAACCTCTCTACAAATATGGACGGGATGGGAGAAAAGGGCGTGGAACTAGAGCTGGCAAACTATCGATAGTCGCACCATTCGATATTTTCGATAGTTTGTTGACAAACTATCGATACTATCGATAGTATCGAATTCTTTGTAGAATTCATAAATTTAATTTTTAGTTATTACACTACGTTCCCATGTAGCCATTTAGAAAGGCACAATTTGCCATATTGAGTTTGACAATTGCGACAATAAATGTTCGAGACGTAGAGTTAGATATTTTTCTAATAAAAGAAAAATAATAAGATAATAATAATAAGTTCATAAAACCCAATATAAGTTCAGGGTTTGTTTTATTGAAAAAGGGTACATAAATAACAAAAAACGAATATGACATAAAAAAACAACTTAAACATAAAATTGGTTCAAAATATATGTAATTCAACACATATAACAAATTTATACTGAGATCAAGTTTTAACACAAATTGTACATATACATTAATAATACTTAGTATATCAAAATAGTTGATGTTTATAAAACTAATAAATTCTGATTATTATAATTCTACCCAATAATTTTTGTTCATAAAAAGCAACATATCAACGTGTTTTGGTTGTAAGGTAGATCTTCTGTCTGAAATAATGGACCCGGCTTTGGTTGAACGTCGGTGGCGATCATACTCATTAAGGCACTATCCAATTTTTTTTTCGTTCGGAGCTTGATTCGTATGTTTCTAATTTTTTAAAAAAATACTCTATTGTGTTTGATGGTTTCGGCAGTTCTCTATAAGTAGGATGGGCACGCTTTAGATGGTCATTAAGATTCGACGTGTTGCCGCTTGATTTGTAAATTTTCCCACATGAGCGACACTTGGCATATTTTGTATCTTTTGTTTTTTCAAAATATGTCCAAACCTCTGAAATTCCTTTCCGTGTTTTTTCCAATGGAACAGTTTCTGTACCAAACTCGCTATTTTCACTGTCTTCTTTATCATTTTCATTTCTGGTTTCTGTAAAGGAGATGCGTTCAGAAAAATGTACATTTATGTAGGTACATTTGTAAAATTTTTACATTTGTAAAAATTTTGCTCAAATTGAAGAAAATCATATTACTTACCGTCTGATCTTTGCAGATATCTCTCCATTATTGGCAGAACCGTTTTCTTCTAAAAATATTCGCCTGGCTTAAAATAAAAACAAAGTGTTTTAGAAATATTCACAGCTTTTAGTAACTTTATACTTACATAAAATTGTAGCGTCACCGGTGTTTTGTCTACAGAAATCTAAGCCGACTAGATAACTGGCGCAGCTGGCAAAGCTGGGCGGCAAAAATGATTGATAATATTTTTATAAAAAATTTCAGCGATAGTATCGCTATCGAAAATAAACTATCGATGGTCCAATGAAAACAGAACTATCGATACTATCGATAGTACTATCGATTGTTTGCCAGCTCTACGTCGAACCTCCCGTACAAAGACATTATAGATATCGTATATCTGGAGAACGGCAAGAACCAAAGTTTCTTGGTTATAAATATACAACATCCGACAAAATGTGGGCGGTATTATCAAATTTGATAGGGTATATAAGATTCAGATTTAAAAAATGCCTTCTACATAAAATTTTTTAAATTGGAAATTTTCTAAACTTTACTAGTCCATGTCTTAATTCCTGTCAATGCCTTAAGCCGCTTTTAAAGGGCGTTTTGATGTCCCAAAAAAATGTTTTATTGTCATAAAGAGAGAAAGAATTCATGTTTCTGCATATTAAAATTTTTGCGTTTTCACCAAACTTGACAAACAAAATGTGGATAATGTCAGAAATACTTTTTGGAATTACTGTGGTTAAATATGCAAACACACATCCATACACAATATGAACCATCAATAGCTGAAGTGAAAGGTGAGGGGACAATGTCCAACCAAAGAATGATTTCAAGGGCTGAGATTGCTTTTCTTTTGTTTTCACTATTAGTTATTATTTTTATGTGTATATCACACAAAGATTTTGAGACAGGAAGGGGTATCGCATTCCTTTGGTAAGCTGGTAGGCGCTCACCGCAAATGAGTTCTATGTTATGTAAAAATGTATGGATGGTTTAGTTGAAGGGTTCCGCGAACGCTCTCATATCATGACCATATTTTGTTATCTTTACTCCATTCGTTTATTCTTGATGTACATATTTTATTTTATTCTGTTTCTTAACGTTTTTGTTGGGTATTTTTTTTTTTTTTTTTTTTTTTTTTTGTTAAATATCCATACATACATATGTATGTATATGTGTGTATGATATGGTCATATATTGGTTTTTATTTATATATACATACATCTATGTATACCTACATTTGAAGAGCGAAAAAATGAAACACGAAACGTTCCTAATTGTACCGGCAAAGCAACTCAAGTATAAAACGCACATCCGCCATGCGGGCTGATTGACAACAATTGGGGCAACTGTGCGATCGACAGTCACTGCAAGGCAATTGCAATTATAGTTCATGTTTGACATGACATGTGCATAATTGGTGTGAGGCCATGATACAATTTTATTTTGGTATTGTAAATTCAGGATAAAAAAACAAAAGACGTCACTTGATGGCAACAAAATGGCAATGAAAGTTTTACAAATTCATGCACCATTTTCATGCCACCACATACAACGCGTATCACGATCGTAGCAACTTGAAATAATTTTATTGTCAATATTTCGACTATCAATAACAGATCGATATTAACGGAAATTTGAAATTATTGTTAACAAATAATTATACCAACTATATAAGTAATTGTAATACATTTAAGACTATCCTCGGACTTAATGAATTAAACAAAGAATATACTAATTTGTATAAGCAAAAAAGCGAATCAAGTATGAGCGACAGTGTCTTGTAAGCTGTCCTGTATTAAAGTGTGTGCACGCCAACATGACCAACAGTGTCTTGTAAGGTGTCCTTTATCAACTTCTTAGCACGACACTATGAGCGACATTGTCTTGTAAGCTGTCTTCTAAACAAACAAAAATAATTTGTTCCCAATAAAAAATAAAAATAACGATAATAATAAAAAACAACCAAAGGGAAGATAATCAGTCTGTCAAGTCTGAGAACTCAAAGAATAAGGTATGATTTTAAAAATATTTATGGGCTATTGTATATTTTTATTTATTCGTTTAGGTTTATAGGCGATATTGTCGTGTAAGCTGTTACTCTTGTAACTTCATCGACATTGTCTTATACGCAGTCGTTGACGACAAAGTAGAATCAATTGTCGTTTATATAGTCATCAAAGACAATATGAACGACAATATCGTTCATGTGGTCATCAACGACTATATGGACGACAATATCGTGCATGTGGTCACACACGACAGGCTGAGCGACATTGTTTCTCTTTGTGTCGTGCACGATTTACGCGACACTTGTTTGAAAATGTCATCGACGATTTGCATTAGTTGTCCCTTACGCGTCGTGCAGGAATGTACATTGTCGTGCAAGAATCATTGATGATTCGGGCACGACACAGCCAACTGGGGTATTATATGAATCGTTCAGTGGATAAAGGAAGGAGTCCATTTTTGGCTTTTTTGAGATTTAGCGTGTATACACTTCCTTTTATGACTAACGATGTATGGTACAAATTTTGTTTTCGAATATCAACGGAAACCCCCTTTTAAAGACAAAACATTTTTTTGTACGAAATACAAAATTTTTATTTTCAGTAGAAAAAGGGAATAAGTCCACGTTTGCATTTATATTGCATTAATCACTTGTTAACTTTGCTTTTAATCACTCTTATTTGTTTCTATTTCTTGCCTCTCTTCGAGCTTTCGCTACCTGCCAATTTTTTGTGTTCTTTAAATTGTTGTTGTACTTAGTTCATTGCTGCAAGAGAGCAGCAATCGGAAGCGTAAAGCTCGATTCACCCATGCGTTCCGAACAATATTTTTGACCGGACAAAAAATTTTCTACAGAGAGTGTTCTGCAGAACGATTCACCCATCTCGGAAAATTTGTCCGGACAAACAAAGCTACCATATGGTTTACAGATGTAAACGATTATACAAAGTGGCAGCACAGTTAGCAAACTATTAGTTCTTCGCAGACTTTTCCATAATATTTACCATTCACTTCCTACAATAATTGGTAAACATTATGTTATGCATTATTATATTATATTAAAATTTACCATTTAAAATTTACTTACGACCAATTCCAAGAGATTTTTCTATTTCCGTCCATATCTTTTGTTTAAGGTGAGTATTTTTATATGAACGATTGCCCATATCATAAATACATTATCTTCCTGGTTTTTTTATTTCTTCTATAAGTTTCAGGGCAATATTTTCTTTAACATCCATCTTTATTTTAACTTTTTTTTTAATTATTCAGCACAAAACAAAAATGTAATATGTGGCAGCTCAATTCAACTTTATTTTGTACAAATTGAAAAAAAGTGGCACAAGAATTAAAATTAAACCAATTCAAGAAAAAACGTTCCGAACAAAATTATTGCTCTCTCTCTCAAAAGTAAAACGTCAATTTTGTCCGGACAAAAATTTTGTTCGGAACGCATGGGTGAATCGAGCTTAACTGTAATCGAACTTCATGCTTTATTACATATGAATTTGATCGCTGTGGTTAGAAGATTTTCTAATTTAGTAAGTGCAGTGAGTGCAGATCGGTCGTAACCTTCTTCGTAAGTTACAACCTTCCCGGCAGTAGCACGTAATTTCTACATATAGATATCTAGCGGTGTATAGATATCTATGGTGTAACGAATTTTTATAATTTTAACACGTATGTCTTACCTACTGGTTAAACTGTAGGGCATTTTACGTCATCGATTTTTGACAGTTAATTCTAAAAATTAATACAAACATTTGTATTTCTATTTGTTGCCATTTTTAAAAGCAAACTTAAAGGAAAAAACACGTATGCAAAATTAACGTTGAAATTACCAAAATAGTTTTACCGGATAGGTAAAGATAACTGAAAGGTACGAATACGACCAGATATCTGCTTGTAGAAATTAAGGCATAAAAAGCATTTGAAAAAGATTTCGTAAAAATATTTTAATTATTTCACCTGCGCATATAAGGGAAGTAAAGTTGAATAGTATTTTGCTTAAATATTATAAATATTAAAATTTACTATTTATAGTAAGCCAATATTTAGATGGATATTTTTTCTTTTTATTTTCGAACGAATGCTCAAAGTCAAAACATAATTAATTTGCATTTTTACGCTGTCGATGTTAACAACAAAAAATTTGGTGGACTTATTCCCTTTTTCCACTGAAACTCTTATCAATAAAAACGTATTTGTATCATATTAACAGGTTTTGTTAACACATACACTTACATACTAACATTATAAGCCATATATAAACCCTAATAGTTAATTATGCTATTTTAGTTTTGAGTTTTGTTGTAACAACTAGTTTTAAAGTCAACGTCAACAGTTCTGACGTTTTTCTCCATTTCAAATTTTTGGACTCATTCCCTTTATCTAACTGAACGGCTCATATATGGCCACCACAACCATATTATGGTTACCTACCATATTCGGGGAGAAATTTCAAAATTTGTATTAACGTATGTGCAGGCTTGCCAGCTTAGCACATTTTTTTCTGAATTAGCACAATGAATTTCGAAAAAAGTGTTAAGTGCTAGTTTAGAACATTTTTATAATTATTTAGCATTTAAAGTCCTTTTTTATATCCCATCACCACTTAAAAACTCACATAATCAATTCAAGTAAAGTATCCATACTTTAAGTGTATCAAGAAAAATAAATAAGTACATTATTAGGCGTATAACTTTTTACAATTTTTGCAAATAGAAAAAACGCAGTGCTGCCACCAACGAAATGGCAAATTACACATGAATCATGCCAAAATTACACATGAAAATACAAATTACACATGCTGTCTTTTATTTGCAAACTCACGAGTTTTGTTTTGAATATCACTATGCATCACTTTTTTAAAGTAATTTATAACTTAAAAAAAATAAACAAAGAAAATACATCACATTTACATTGAGGTAATTTTTTTAATTTTCCAGCTATTTAAAGCCTCCACTTTTTGTTTATAATATCTTTATATCTTTGGGCCACACAATTTTTCACTCCGCCAAGAGTTAGATTACTTCTGGCAAAAACGTATTTATTACCGACTCTTTTATACGCTTCCGAGCTCTGTACTGGATGTGACACGAAGGATAACAGTAAACTCTGCACGACTTTCAATAACATTATACGTTACATTTAAATTAATGTATGTATTAAAAATTGCCTTTAGTAATTACCTTAAATTCAAAAATCTTATACTTCTTCACACGATTGTTATGACGAAAGAACCAAATTATCTTTTTGAACGTTTACAGTTTGCAAGGTCGAATAGAGGAAACTACATTATACAAATCCGTCTCCGCGAGCATGCTTCTGAGCGTCAATTTTTTATTCTTACCATTCGTCTCTGGAACCGACTACATAGGGATCCCCAACGCACAAGCAACGCAATAAATTTTAGGGAATTGTTGTTTAAACATTTTTCGTAATATATTTTGTTTTAATTTTTTGTCTTATTTATTATTAAATGCATATTTTTGGTTTTTTATGATTTTAATATTGTTCAAAGCCTTTTGATTCTCAAATTTGTAAATTAATTTAATTTAGTTTTAAGTAGAATTAAGTTATTAATTTGCAATGTTCTGTTTAACTTGTCTAGTTCTAATACTGTAATTTATAAGATATTGTATTCAAATTAATAAATACAAATACAAATAATGATTATAAAAGGTTCAACGTTTGGTTCACAATTTCTATGTATTAATTTATAAATCTGTCGTACAATTGTTTAAATTGATCAATATTCTTTCCGCAACAGCATTTGAAAAGTTTACAACAAAAATAACTATTTGCAAAGTAGTAAATAATCTGTCTCCTAAGGAATTTATTAAAAAAACCTTTTTTCAATAATATTCTGGCCTTAAATTACTATGAAGCTAACATTGTGCATGTTGTAGCGAAAATGTTCTTAAAACTCCTTAAGAGTGCAGAGCATTCCCTGCAAATAATAGGACCAGTCCAAACACGCGTGTAAAGAGTAGCCCACAAGGGACTAGGACTAGTCCAAAAGTGACCCAAACGTATGGAAAAAACATGGTCTATTTAACATTACGATGTCCTAGGGCAGGACCATATAACCCATATTTGGACTACAAAGGAGTAGTTTTAAAACTACTCCATTGTGTACACAACAGGATTAGTTTTAACTTCGTTTAAAAACGAAAACATGTGGTTAAAAAACGAAGACATGTCGTCTCACTACAAACACTTTTTAACAATGATATGGTCCAAGCTTGCATTACATCGGACCAGTCCATGGAGTAGTCCATTTCATGAAATTGGATCAGGTGGTCCAATCCCTGCAAATAATAGGACCAGTCCAAACACGCATGTAAGGAGTAGTCCACAAGGGACTAGGACTAGTTCAAAAGTAACCCAAACGTATGGAAAAAACATGGTCTATTTAACATTACGATGTCCTAGGACAGGACCATATAACCCATCTTTGGACTACAAAGGAGTAGTTTTAAAACTACTCCATTGTGTACACAAGAGGATTAGTTTTAACTTCGTTTAAAAACGAAAACATGTCGTTAAAAAACGAAGACATGTCGTCTCACTTCAAACACTTTTTAACAATGATATGGTCCAAGCTTGCATTACATCGGACCAGTCCATGGAGTAGTCCATTTCATGAAATTGGATCAGGTGGTCCAATAATATTTGCAGGGATAATATTTGCAGGGTTGCTTCTAATAAAACAAGATCTTATATTACGAAGCAGTGAAGGAAAATTCAGTACTATGATACTTTGTTCAGTACTTTTTCATTTCAAAAATACCACGGTACCCCCACGTCAGTTTTAGTACTCTTTTTTTGTTGTGTTATGGAAACAAAACTGTAGACGTTTTCTGGAAAAACTATATTCCTCTGGAAAATATGATAATTGCAATGTAATGTTGGGGCAATTTAGTGGTGTTCAGGGGGTCGATTCTGGTTCTGTGAAACAGTGAAATGAAAAAAAACTTTTCATTTTCGTTTTCATAAGCACTTTTCACATTAGCACTTCACATTTACACAAATTGCCATTCCCGTTCTTTTAATGAAAAAGTGTTTCATTGCATTGAAGCCGTGAAACTTTTGTAACTATATTAATAAAATGTAAAAGTCAAATGCAGATATCGAAGCTTAGAATTTTTGAACCGGCTCAAACCCGCAAACGAGTTTTTTAATGCTTGAGCCGCATGTTTTTTTTTTTTTTGTCTAAAAGATTTTTAACTATATTTGTACATAAATATGTATGTATGTATAATTGCTTGTTCACATTTGTAGGTGGTAAATTAAGATTGTTATTGTGCGTGTGTTCTTCGAGTTTATTTGAAGAGAGAAAAAAATCAATTTTTATGACTCCTCTTGTTTTATACAATATTTATATAATTTTTTCAGTAAAAGAATTGTTGTTTTTTTTTTATATTCATACATATGTAGGTATGTACATGGTTAATATTTTTAACTTAAAATAAATAATGAGTAAACCGAAAATTACTTAATTTTCTGCGAATTTGTTGCATTTGGGTTTTTTCATGAACGATATTGCATCTGAAAGAGGTTGGCCCCAATGTCATGTCCAAGTGCGCACAAAAAATAGGAAAGGAAAAAATTTTACATAAAATGTGTTAATATACATATGTATATGTAAAAACAACATCACCTTTTTAACGGAAAAAAATTTTAATTCAAAAAACAAGAGCAGTCATAACAAGTAAGAGTGCTATATTCGGCTATGCCGAATCTTATATACCCTTCAGCACGGTGCAATAAGAACAAAGAGTTATGTAAACACCATTAAGATATAAATAACTATATTTTGTGTCACGCCCACTTATCCAAACCGTCCACATTATGTCGGATGATAGACGGACATCGTTAAATAAACTTCGCTGTACATGTATGTATTTGTTATGTGTAACAAAACGGAAAAATTATATAAATCGTTACTTTTTGTGATAGGTATAAAAAACAACAGCAACATGGAATTTTATGAAAAAAATTAAAGGCAGTCGATCTTAGCGGAGCCGATGTGATAGAGTTATATAACAACCAAGACCCCGTCTTCGAAAGCGCCATTTCAAAAGAAGGACATGATCGACTTATATGTATATAACCTTACACGTTCGGTGAAGGGTATAAAAATAAACATGATTTGAGTTTACATTTTAAAGTACTTTACTAACAAAATACAAGGAACGTAGATTTGTTTTTATGTATTAAAACTTATGTATAAATACATATTGTTCATTTGTGTTTAAGAAGAAATTAACCATTTACTTGAAATACAAAGCTTGGACTCGGGAAGATGTATGGTTCCCGAAAGTGGGTGTTTAAAAAAAAATTGGGCGTAACTTTTTTGTATCTGAACCGATTTTTCCGAGTTTTTTAGAAAATATGTTCTACTAAAAATATATAAGTCGTATCCATAGGTCATATTACAGCCCTAAAATGCAGGTTTTTATAAAAATTTTGATGTTTTTGGCCAATTTTTGGAGTATTTTGCTCATAAATTACCCATTGTCTAACCGATTTGATAGTTTTATATACCGACGTGTTAAGGAAGAATTTTACCATTTACTTAAGTTTTATTTGTATATGTATATATAAACATTTATATATACTTGTATACATATATTTTAACAAAGTTAAGTATAAAAAAGAGCAATTTTTGGGGATTCAGTATTTCGGTTATAACTCAGCCATTTTTTAACCGATTTTATTTATATACCGACCTGTGTAAGAAGAAATTTACCATTTAATTAAGTTATAAAGCTTGGACTCGGGGAGATCCATATGAAAACATTCGAATTTATTTATCAGTTTTTCACTAAACGAGAATCAGAAACTTTATGAAAATGTGAAAAAAGCTTTAATTTCACGGTTTCACAGAACCAGAATCGACACCCAGGCCAGATTATAAGAATTGTTAACAAATTTGTTTGTTTTGGCTGTGTATGCCATAATTTAAACTTAGCTTCGTTTGCAGCTTATTTATGTCTTCCTAAAGAAATTAATAAATGTATGAAGGAAATTAGTTTTTACTTTTGTAATAGCTCAAGCCGAAAAGAAGAACTTCAATATTTTTAAGACTTTCCTAACCGCAGCATGATAGCAACGTCTTATATTTTTTAAAAATCGTGAAAGCTGTAAAGAATCACAGGAAAACTCGCTAGCATGGCTAAAATTCTCGAAAAATTGCAATCTTTTAAACAAATACTAAAATTTATTTAGCGAAAATTCGCGAAAATTTTTAATATTTCAAACCAGCCATAAAATTGATCTAAAGTCCCTAAAACTATAAGGAATGGCAAAAATTCGGTAAAAATTGCTAAATTCACCGAAATTCGCAAACATGTGCTAACAGCGGCATGATAGCAAAGTCTACTATTTATTTAAAATTTTTAAAGCTGTAAAGAATCAGAAAACTTACACGAACAAATCGCTTATATCGCGACCATGGCTCAAATTTGAAAAATTACAAAATTTTAAACAAACCCAGGTTAGGTTAGGTTCCATTGGCAGCCGTGATCAAGCACAGCTCACGTGGGTCCATATTAGTTCCCGTTGTGTTACCATGTCACTCCGTCTCCCATGGGTCCTACGTTATCTGGCTGCTAGTATTCCCATGCAGCCATCCGGTCGATTTAATAAAGGAGTCTGTTTAAATCAACATAAGAGAGACAAGATATGCCGGGCAAGGGCGCGCCAGCCTCTGGGCGTGCCTCTTAATGGGCCAGTTATAACCGCAATTAGGTTTCTTAGACGTAATCTGGACAGCTGTAATGCCCGCCGTGTCCCTTTTTCATCTATGATGGGCCAGATTTTCCTTGTTTCCTCACAGGTAGTTTCTTCGACCACCTCTTACTGGCAATAATATGAAACTTGTGCGCTATAAGTTGCTTACTCCTTGGGAGTGAAGCACCTACATTGTATGCTGAACCGTCTCGATTCAAGGTGGTGTCTGCATACGCCAACAAATCCGCCATGCAGTTCCCCTGTATGTCCCCGTTCCGGGGACCCAATTAAGGGTGACCAGAGAATGTCTCGCTATCTACACCAGAGACATCTGGCATTCTCAATGTGATGAACACATTCTCCAGGGATCTTATGGCCGCCTTGCTATCGGTAATAATGTGAATATCCCTTCCAGATATTTCACCGTTCCGGATGCGTCTCGCGGCTTTATACCTTCACCGTTTAAACTTGAATATATATACTGCAAGATGGCGGACGCAGCTCCAGCCTGTGGTGGTTTCCGTGGAGGATTTGGTTCTCGTGGTGGCCGTGGCCGTGGACGCGGTGGTCGTGGCCGTGTTGGCAAGGAAGATTCTAAGGAATGGGTTCCAGTTACAAAATTGGGCCGTTTGGTTCGCGATGGTAAAATAAACTCTTTGGAAGAAATCTACTTGTACTCTTTGCCCATTAAACAGTTCGAAATCATTGATTTCTTCTTGGCCTCCGCTTTGCGCGATGAAGTCTTGAAGATCATGCCTGTACAAAAGCAAACACGTGCACACAGCGTACCCGTTTCAAGGCTTTTGTTGCCATTGGTGATAACAGTGGTCACTATGGTTTAGGTGTCAAGTGCAGCAAGGAAGTTGCCACTGCTATTCGTGGTGGCATCATTTTGCCTTAATTATCTGTTGTACCCGTACGTCGTGGTTACTGGGGTAACAAAATTGGTAGACCCCATACCGTACCCTGCAAGGTTACTAGAAAGTGTGGTTCCGTATCTGTACGTTTAATTCCAGCTCCTCGTGGTACTGGCATTGTATCAGCTACTGTACCCAAAAAGTTGTTGACTATGGCTGGCATACAAGATTGTTACACCTCTGCTCGTGGCTCAACCGGTACATTGGGTAACTTCGCCAAGGCTACTTATGCCGCCATTGCTAAGACCTATGCTTACTTGACTCCCGATTTGTGGAAGGAAATGCCTTAAGGTACTACTTCTTACCAACAATTCGCTGATTTTTTGGCCGACAAACCTGGCTCTCGTCATATTGATGCATAAGAAAATTTATTGTTAGCAAGAACCTTTAAAAATAAATGGACATCTCTTATTGATAGAAAAAGAAATTCAAATGGCCATTATCTCGGCCTGGATGACACTGCAGTGGTCGGGCAGCCTTATAGGAATGTTCCAGCTTAGCTGCTCGGAGTATATGCCAGAACCGACACCATACAGTGTTTTAGACCCGTCCGTTAATATTCGAATCGCATTCGTGGGAATTTGTAGATCATCATAGTGAACCACGTTATCCAAAATGCTTACCGTGAAGCCAGGATCAAAGATTGGCTCGGGTGTGATATTATCAACATCCTCGTGCTAATTATTGTAATCCCTCCATGCTCCGGTGGCCCTTAGTCTTACCGCCGCGTTCGCAGCTAGCCTTTTCGCCAAAATGTCTGGTGGTAACCAGTTTAAAATCGTAAACAATGCCTTAGAGTGGGTTGTTCTAATGGCACCTGTTACCGTCATCGGAATTTTGTATCTCCTTGTGAAAAGTACCAGTTCTGTTTTGGCAGGATTTACATCCAGTCCACAACCCTGGCACCATTTTGTTAGGACGTCCAATGCGGACTCCATTAGTTCAGACAATAGTCTGGGATCTTTACCCATAGCCACAACTGCAACGTCATCCGAATACGCAACCGTTCTGCAGCACGTCCTTTCATGGCCCTGAGTAGCGTATTTATATTCAGATTCCAAAGTAAAGGTGACAGTACACCACCTTGCGGGGTGCCCCTAGTCACAACCTTGGAAATGCTGGAGGCGCCCAAGTTGGATTCGATACGCCTAAAGTGCAAGACACTGCTGACAAATTGAATGATCGCTGTGTAGATTTCCAAATGTCTCATAGCGTTAATAACCGATTCAGGTCTAACGTTGTTGAAAGAACCCTAAATATCCAGGAATGCAACTAAAGCAAATTCCTTGTAGTGCAGGGATCTTTCTATGTGGCCCACCAATGAGCGAAGCGCAGTTTCAAAGGACCTTCCCTTCGTGTATGCGTGCTGAGCCAGTGACAAGGAATTATGTCCTAACGATGATCTAATATGAATATCCAAAATCCTCTCCAGTGTTTTCAGTAGAAAAGAGGATAGACTAATTAGTCTAAAGTCTTTAGCCATAGTGTGAGATGTCTTCCCGCTCTTGGGGATGAAGACGATCTTATATGTTGTCCAAGTTGATAGGACATGTGAGAGACTCAAGCAGGCTCTAAATATTGCCAAGAGCCATGGCATCAATATTCCCATGTTCTTCTGGAGATCCGCTGGGATAATACCATCCGGGCCTGGAGATTTAAAGGGATGGAAGCCCATTCCACACGATGGCGAGTTATCGGAATATTAGAGATATCCCGGGCGCCACTAAATGTTCCCTCCCTAGGCACATCATCAGTGCAACCTCGGAAGTGTGTATTCATTAGGACCTGCAGGGTGTCCCGACTGTTTGTGGTCCACGATCGATCCATCTTTCGTATATACGATGGAATAGCTGGTTAAGCGGATAAAATCGTACGTAGCCGACTTGTCTCCGAGAAGTTTTCCACGTCGCTGCAGAATTTCCCCCATGACTGTCGCTTGGCCTTCCTGATAAGATTTTTGAATCCATTTACTGAGGACTTGTAATTGTTCCAAACACCATTACGTTTTGCCTTATTTAAGAGTTTCCTGCTTTCTTTGCGTTTTTCAGCAATTTCCACCATATGGGCAAATTGCCCTTCCTGTCGATTCTCTTACAGGATTCGTTTGTTGCATCAATTAAGACACCAGTCAATGACTCCACTGCGGAGTCGAGCATGCACACACTGTCTATGAGAACCGGACACAGTTGGTCCTTCTTCTTTTCGTGTAGAGTTTAACTGTATCAAGTCTAAAGGAAACATTGAAATCAATATACATGTGATTAGAGAAGGAACAGTCCTTTGACACGTTCCAATCGCTAATCATATCCGCGAACTTATCACTAATAAGCAAACCCATAAACAAACCCAAAAAACTATGAGATCGCTAAATCGATTAAAGAAACAAATTGTCTGAAAGTAACATCAAAATCGTTAAAAAAAAAATTTGCTATAATTACATCAAAATCAATGAAAAATTAAATTTAGGGTTAGTAAGGGCCTTTTGCGTTTTAGATAACGATATATTTTTAATTAAATTGGATTAAGAAGATTTTAAGCTAAAAGAAAAATTATTTTTTTTGTTAAAAATGTTATCACATATTAAAATAAAAGTCGATTCGTTTTACTTTCACCAACCCTAATTGAAAACGACAATACAACATTTTTCAGGTGATTGATTCTGATAATTGCTTATGAAAGTAGACCCAAAAAGAAGAACTTCTGCATCATTAGTTTTGCCATGGTACCTCAATAAATAATTAAAAAATTAATTTTGTAGCTGAAAGCTAATTTGTTTTATTAATTTTATTACTGATATTTTGTTATAATAGTCTGGCTCTGAAGAGACACTTAGGTCAGCTTCGGTTCCTAGGCAATCCAACGTCCGCAAGGGCCTTAAGTCCACAAGGGTCAGTTGGTTTTTTTAATATTTATAGTTTTTGTAGTATGTAAATGAAAAGCCGAGGAGGTCTTTACTGCTCAAAAGCCAAATTCAGAGTGATTTTTATTTAACAAACTTCTTACATCTAACTTTAATAAGAACAAAGCATAAAACAAAATAAGTGATTAGACAAATAACAAGTGACTTTCATATGACATATGGCATTCACAGCACAGAGTTGCATTTGAACAAAAGTTAATGTCTCTTATTATTGACCGTTAATTTCAAATTAAATAGTTCATTTAAAAACTAGTAATAAACTTCATAATAATGTCAAATAACTAAATAATGTATAATAACTAAATATATTAATATAGTGGCGCTACAATTTGAAGTTAGTAAGTATCGTATAGGGGAATTTGTCACGTTTTAGGCTCTTTTGTTAAAAAAATTAAGAATTACAATTCCTTAAATCTGTTCATACAACGATTCGCTACATAGCCAACAGTTTCGCAGTTATAAATAAATGTATGAAGAAAAAAAATATTTTTTTCCCAAAAAATTTAAATTTTTAATTCATAAAAAATCCAAAACGGTTAAAAAAAGTGTCAAGTCCTATTACTTTGACGTAAAGTCGCATAACCTTTGAACAAAATGACACATAAATCATGAAAATCGATGAACGCGTATCGCTTTTATTCACAATTAAGTAAAGGTATGAATTTCAAAAATTTGCTCGAGATATCCACAAAATTCTTTGGAAAAAACATTTATGACAGATTAAAGGAATTGTAACTCTTAATTCCCCTATATGATACTTACTTACTTCAAATTAATTTTTAAATTATTTATTGAGGTACCATGGCCAAACTAATGATGCAGAAGTTCTTCTTTCTGGGTCTACTTTCATAAACAATTATCAGAATTGAGTCCCGAAATCATGTGTTGTACAGTGTAATGCTAAAGTAAACTTTAGAGTGGATTCGGATTCTAGAACACACGCGATTATAAGTGCTTTATTTTGTATATTTTTCTTTCACAATACAACCACTGACAAGTTATTCACAAAAGAGACTTTTGTTTATAAAGCACTGAACCATAATGCACATTAGAAATTTGTCCTCCCAAAATATTTGCGATACCGATTTGTTGGGGATGGGAATATAGGTTTGCTCCCATATAACATACTCCCGTAACATTCGTGATAGGTGTGAAGTTGTTTTGCTGGTAGTGAAAACATAGTATTAGAGTATCAACACAAATTAATGACTTTTTTAATTGCTAACAAAATCGAGTCAACAATAAATTTCAGTGTACTTATCAATAATAAAAATTGGGAATTTGGCACGTCATACAGAAATAATTCGCCCAGATTATATTATGAAAATGTCTTAAGTAATCTGGCTATGAGTAACAGAAACAAGTATGTCATGTTTTAACACATAGACACAAATAATATTGTTGTTTCTTTTCAATCAGTTCGGTAAAGAATAAGAAATCAAGTGAACAAGAAACTGAAGTAAATGAACTTTTTTTTTTCCTAAGCAAATCCCGCGAAGCTTTATGCTAGCTCTCTACCAGCTAGCCTACCGGGGCACTCCTAAAAAGACTATCTGATGCAAAAGACCAAGTGACTAAAAACGAATTAAAAGGAACTATCAGACTGAAATAAGGTTCATCGTTCATCTGAGTGGCTAGTTCAATTGAACTAGTTCGTTCATGAACTACCCCACTCTAGTAAAGATCATACAAAAGTTGAGTCACATAGGCCTTTTAGCTTGTTATCAAATATGTCAAAGCTGTTTTAGAAATTAACACCAAATTTAAGTGACAATAGATGTTTTCCAAACCATCAACTCAGATTTAGAAGAAAACACAGCACAATTAAACAAACTCATCGAATAGTAAATGTCATAAGAAAAGTATTTGAAGAAAAAAAAATATTGCTCAGCACTTTTCATCGATGTTTCGAAAGCTTTTGATAAAGTCTGGCATGAAGACTTATAACATAAATTGAAGCAAAATTCACCAGCAAACACACACACAAGCTGTTAGAAAGCTATTTAGTCGGTCGTCAATTTGTTATTAAAGAAGGAAATTTCTTAAGTTCACCTCAGCCAATCGGCGCTGGAGTCCCACAAGGCAGCATTCCGAACCCTCTATTATACTTAATTTATATTTCGGACATGCCAACAACCAACTACCCCCAAACTTCAACATTTGCAGACGATACAGCTTTTCTAAGCGCCCGCGAAAACCGTTATGAAGCATCTCGTTACTTACAGGATAATATTTTTCATCTAGAAATATGGCTAAAACAATGGAGGATAATGGTCAATGAGCACAAATGCGTACATATAACATTCACCTTGCGCCGGGAATCTTGCCCACCTATTAAAATCAATAATCAAATAATTCCTCAACATTCGCATGTAAAATATCTCGGTATACATCTGGATCGGCGATTAATGTGGAAATGCAATATAGAGGCAAAATTTACTCGAATGATACTAAAAGCCATTCAAATTCATTGGCTTATTGGAAGGCGCCAAAATAAATTTCTTCGAATAATCCACAAAGATCTCAATGTGCCACTGGTAAGGACTATTTTTACGAAGTATGCGGTAAAATATTTAAAAAGGTGGAGTTGCACCCAAATTGCATGAATATTTAAAAATTTTGTTTTAATATTTTAACTTGGCCTGATTATGACAATGCAAACTTGTTACCTATGTATTTTTAGTGTGCTGGTTTTTCAACTGGCTTTTGTTTACAATTCAAGTTATTAAAATTTATTTTTATTATTTATTTATTCACGTAATAAAAAAATTAGATTTTTATGATTTTTCTCATTGAATTGCTAATGTGAATGTTTTTAAGTTATGTCAGGTGAAACCATAAAGGAACGTGTGAAAGCAAAAATTATAAACCTTCTGTTTGTCAATTTAGGCAGACATGTGAAATACCAAATGGACTTTACATCTGACAAACCCACCGCAAAATACATATCGTGTTAAATTTCCTTAAACATTTTTGAAAAGATTGAGATTTTAATCGATTATGTATGATTTCAATGTTCTTTTATATTTCGTAATCCATTTTTGATATCTTAAAACGGTAACAACGCAAAAAATTGTTTTATATAATATAATATGATAACTTTATAACCGGCCGACGATTTGGCTACAACAGAAATACTGAAAATCAAAAACGAATTTAATGATATTCCAAAATCATGTGTTTTTTAATAAATGTTAAATGTTACAAAAATATTTTTACAATATTTTGTGTTTTTTTATTTGATTTTAGTGGCATTTATTTTTTTTAAGTTGACCACACTGTTCCCAACAGCTCTTATTTGGTACTGTTTGGTATTACAAAAATTTACAAGGAGATATTTGTTATTGAGTGGTCACATTAAAAGCACCAAACAAATTTATTAGCCCAAAATCAGCTGTTTTCGTGTTTGTCGCAAATAAATATTTTGTGGTCACATTACGGCAAACAAATATTTGACTTTTTTGGCAAATGTTTGCCATTTCTGACCGTACCTTTAGAATCACTTTATGTGTGTATCTAATAGGTTCTTGTTGGCACAAGGGCCACCCTATTGAAAATGGGGCGAATCGGTCCTTAATTACATATAGCTCCCATACAACCTGCTTTCCGGAATAGGGTCTTTGTGTATACTACCAAACCAATTTTAATGAAATTTAAAACATAGATCGGTCCATGATACAAATACACAAGGTAGTCCCACTTCTCTCTCACAATATTTTTTTTTGAAGTTTATCGGAATTAATTTAAGTTAGTTTTTTTGTTAACATTAAAAAAGCGTTGCCACATATAAAAAATAAAATAAATTTCTTTTTGGAAATTATTAGTAATAATGTGTAATTTGTTAATTATCCCTATTTTATTTAGATTTAAGATGAATTGTGTTAAATTATTACTAAATAAATTTGAAAAAAGTAAGAATGTGTACTTGGCCAAGGCGAATTCTCTACACGTGGTGGACATTTTCAACCGTAAGCACTAACAATTTTGTAATAAATTAAAAAAAAATGTGAACTTATTTCTATTAACAAACAGTCGGAGGCGTATTTTAAATTCGCAAACCACGAAAACGGTGAAGAGCTCTTTATGCCATATATATGAGATTTTTTTCTTCTAAAAGTGGTGAAGCGGTTTTTTATGGAAACTTATGGTTTATTCAAAACCTACCTACATAAAATTTTGCCATGACGTTTTAGCAATTACAAAAGTTCTCATATCCAAATTGTTTTATTGCAAAACATTTATAAGCAATCTTTTAACTTAAAAGCTATGTACTTTTAGGAGTGGTATTGTAAAACCTATAATCAAATAAGCATCGCTTTGAAAAAAATTTGGTAGGATGATTTATATTGAAATTATAAGCTGATTTGCGCCATTTTTAAAAGGCTTGTGTTAGTTAAAATGTATAAAACAATTTAAATCAGTGTTCGAAAATAAACACTTAATATCGTTCTTTAGTGTTCGGTTCGGTAGATTTGTGGAAAACACAAACGCTAATAGTGTTTGTGTAGAAAATCATTAAAAAAAATAACGTTTCCCTGTTAAGATGAAAACATTTAATTCCGTTCGGTTTTTTTTTAAAAAAAGTTCATTATGTTCGGTTCGGTTCATTAATGTTCGTTCGTTTTACATGTGCTTAACGTTGCCAGATGAACAAACAGATAAATCTTGTTTATTGCTGTTTTTTAAGATTTTAAATAAAATACATTTTGTAATAGAAAATTAAAAAGAAAAACAAAATATTAAATGGAAAAGTCTATATATATATAAATTATATATAATATATACATACACAATTTTCTTTCTTTGTTTTTTGTCATATTTTAGTATGAGAATATCAGTTTCAATGTTAAATGCAGTTTACAACTGACATGAAATGCTTAACATTAACACTTTTTACTTTTTGTTAAACTTCTCTAATTTTTAATAAAGGCACTCAATGAATTTATAATAATTTTGTTTCACCTTAAACTGCTTAATATGTATTTATAAACATTTTTATTTGCTTTTTGTAACATAACTAATTATGCTGTAGTTGTTTCTTTGGCCAGATTGATGAATTTATGAATGTTATTTTTATTGTCATATTATTGCCATTACTTAAGCTATGATATATTTTAAGTTTAAAGTAATATGTATTCAAATTAGACTTGCCAACTGGCCAGTTTTCGCTGGGACAGTCCAGTTTTAGAATGGAATGTCCCGTATATACTATGAACTTGACGCCATTTGTCCCGATTTTTTTTAAATTAACTTTTTCGTTATCTGCACCTACAAATTACAAAATCGAGAGCTTTAGCACTACTAGAAACTTTTTTTATTTTTTTAATACATAAGCAATTAAAGCAGATATATCCCAGCTAGCATTTTTTGAAATTTTTAATCAAATTCGAGTCTTTTTTGATTCTCCTACGCGATTAAAAAGATGGAATATGCGCTCATTTTCTGGTCATAAAAGATACTTTTGTCGGGAGAAAATTGTGCCTACCCGCGACTCTTCGGGATAAGTCATTTATGAGTCTTTTTCTTTGTTAAATTAGAGTCATTTGCGATCCTTTTTTAATAGTATTTAAAGTCTTTTTTGAATCGCTTTCTAGTCATTGATTAGTCCTATTTCTATTAATTTATGAGTCTTTTTCGAGTCGTTTTCACTCATGTTTCTAATCGCTTACGAGTCTTTTTTGAGCAATTTATCAATCTGTTTGGGAGTCTTTTTATAGTCGTTTATCAGTCATATTTCTATTCGGTTAGGAGTCCTTTTTACATCATTTATGATTGTTTTTCGAGTCATTTATCAGTCGTATTACTAATCGCATTTGACTCTTTTTCGATTGTTTTTCAGTCTGTTTTTTGAGTCCTACGTTTACACGGACGCGATATTTAAAACCACGTTCATATGAGCGTGAAGTAACATAAACAAAAAAGTATTAAATATTCGTGTGATGTACGTACATAGTACATCAAAATTTATTAAAAAGAAAAATATTTTTTCGTAAAAATAGTTTTTAAAATAAAAATTTACATTAAAAAATAACCAAAAAGTTTATGGAAATAAATTATTTTCACACTTAGAGATCCAGTTTTTGAACAGTAAATAAACAAATATATAATATACAAAAGTAAGAAAAAAATAAAAAATTATAATTAATAATTTGTACTTCAAAATTAATTATATGTGCATTTAAAGTCTAGCTTTAAATTAAGTTAAAAATAATGTTGTACATTTTTCATTTATACCTTGAAGTTTTTAATAGAAAAAGTATTTACTTTAATAAAAAAATTACATATATAAAATAAATTGTTTGTACTTTAAAATTTGCATGTGTACTTAAGGCTTCAAAAATTCGTTGCAATTTAAAAATAAGAACTCTAATCTTTACGTTTTCTTTTTGTTACTCTATCTTTAGCATGCACAAAATGCTTTTGAAGCACAAGATTCATATCTTTATCGGTGCTTTTATATTTAAGATGACAAATATCTAAAACAAAATATTAATGTTTTTCATTTTTATTATATTTATTAGAAATATGCACTAACTTTTAACTGTTGTATTAGAAAGCACTTTTCGGCGCTAGGCTTAGAGCTGGTCCCCTTCCAGCTGTACAATGTGGCTAAGTCATCCGAAAAAAGTTTTCGAATTGCAGCTCTGAGGAATTGTGCGGGACCTTCACCACCGGTTTTTGCAATATATTCTTTCTGAAAAATGATTTCATATTAAATATTATAAAAAATCTTATATGATAAGGTAGTTAGTAAGTTTTTTTCGACGTTTTCTATACTCTGTTGCTTTCCATCTTTCAAGATCTTTTAAGCTTCTGGGCTTTCTCTGAAACTCCTTTGTTACATTTTTTGTGTTAAAACATAGCTCTTTTGAAATTGATTCACATTTCCATGACACTAAAGAATAGTCTTCACCTTTTTTCTTTACCCAGGCATTTAATAACGTTCGCATTACGCCTAAACATACAACGTGCATATAATCTAGAGAGCACTGCGCAACAATATCTATCTTTAGTTTTTCTAATGGTGACTGCTTCAAATGATGTTCCGGTTGAAAACGATTTCTGAAGGTGTCGTTGGTTCTTATCGCACTCTCGCTTTCGGTCGGGAAAATAAGACGGTGCTTAACAATTTGCCCTTTCTGTGTACAGCGACTACAGGAATAGTAGCCACTATGTCCTTTAGTTCCTAAAACAAAGGACTTTGCTGGGGCATCCATAACAAAACAACGCACTTTAATATTAAAAAACTTATCAGCAAAAACCAATCCTTCTTGCATCAGATCATTAAGTTCCATTATAAATTCCTTTAAAAATCATTTGCGCAATAGGGTTTTGAAATTCCTTCAAACACACCAATAAGGAAAACATAGCTTGATCCTACGACACTTGCTAAAATCGGCCAAGCTTGTTTAGGACTGCTTTTAAATAGCGGCAGGCTATCAATGCCAAAGTCTAGAACTATATCCAACAATTTCCAATCATTTCTTACCAAGAAATCGGTTAATCCGTTTTTTAATCCGTAGTGAATATATGTTCCTTCACCAACCTTTCTCTTAACAATAAAACTAGGCGTTTTTAAAAGAGTTCTTGCGTCTTTTGGAACTTTCATATTGCATTTAAGCAACACTAATAAAAGTGCATTAATTGCAACAAAGCTTACTTGGAATTGAATTGCCCACTTAGCGAGTCCTTCACACAAATTAAATTCATTTTGTTCACTTTCATTTCATCACTTGAATCATAAAAACTGTCACTATCAGCACTGTTTTCATTTGAATATTGATTTGAATCGTTATGTTCTTGAATGTTTTCTTCGACATAATTCTCTGTGCTTTTTTCAGATTTGTTTTTTTTGGGTGAAATTAAATTTTCGGCCTCTTTTTTTGCCAATCTTTTTAATTGTATTTTCGTCAATCTTTTTATTTGTTTAGCTGACATTGCCTTTTTTATTTAAAATTTATTTACAATATCTTACTTTATTTATTTTAATATAGTTATGTGTTTAATTTAATAACACTTTTTAATTATTATTTATATATCACTTTCACAATTAAACGATATCAACACCTCGACGGAACTTTTATAAATAAACAAAAATTTAACTTTGTGACATTTACTCAAAAATAAGCAAACACTGTCCCGTTATACTTAAGAAAAAAATAGCATAACAATCAGTTTTTAATCATCTATCCGCGCAAAATATGATCATAAAATACATAATTATAATCACTTTTCAAATCCCTGCATGATCTGTATTCGATCAAGCCGTTGTCAATCATTCATATGCTTAAAATATGATCATAAATAACGGTTAAAATACTCACATTTTAAACACGAGGATGATTAATTTGCGATTGCTGTACAGTTTGTTATTGTATTTTAAATCAAACTCTTTTTAAACATAAGCGAGAGTCATTTTCGAGTCTTTTTTTAATCGTGTAAGCGATTAATCAGTTTTTGATCACCAAAAGTACTCGAAGAAGACCCAGCAAGGTGATTTTTTAAAAAACGATCTTCTAAATGCTAGCTGGGATATACCAGATAATCTTTATTCCACTGCCGATTTTTTTTTAATTTGTAGCTCAATACACAAGTAATGTTGTGTATAAGCAAGGCGAATATACCCTACTAGCATTTGGAAGATTGTTTTATCAAAAATCACCTAACTAAGTCTTCCTCGATTACTTTTGATGATTAAAAACTGATTAATCTCTTGCGCGCTTGAAAAAAGACTCGAAAATGATTCGTTCAAAGCATAAAGCAATCGAAAATTGATTATACAGGTGTTTAAAATATGACTGTTGTGAAGTTATTTATGAATTATATTTTGATCATCTAGATGATGAAAAACTGATTTTTATTTGTAAAAATAGCTAGCTTTGAAGCAAGTGTAAAATATTAGAATATTGTAAATTTATTAATAATAATAATGTCAGTGGTCTCGTGGTGTAAACTTTAAGTTTTAAGTTATAATTTTTAAAAGATTAAATAAAATTTAATATATTATAAATATTAAAATTAAAAGCTGTAAAGGTAAACATATAAAAATTAATAAAATTTTGTAAAGTGATTTTTAAATAAAAAAAAGTAATGTCAGCCAAAAAAATAAAAAGATTGGCAAAAAAGGAAGCCGAAAAATTAATATCGCCAACATACCACCAAACTAATTTTCAGGACAATCAAACAAACAATGGAAGTTATTTTATTGATGACATTTTATATAAATCTGATAGTGAAAGTGAAGAGAGTTCTTTTTATGATTCTGATAGTGAAAAATAAGAAAATTATATGGAAAGTGAAGACGATGAATTTAATTTGTGCGATGAACTGGCTAAATGGGCTATTCAATTTCAAATAATCTTTGCTGCAATTAATGCACTCTTATTGGTGTTATTGAAATGTAGCATTAAAGTCCCAAAAGATGCTCGTACCCTATTAAAAACGCCTAGTTCTGTTATTGAACGAAAAGCGGTTAGGGACCATTTCCTCCCGAGAAAGCAATCAATTATGATCCGAAAATGAGCTCATATATGCTTATTTTAATCGTGCAGAGGAGTCATAAATGACTGGAATATGATTAATTTTTTCATAAAATGCTAGCTGGGTAAGTACATGAAAAGTGAATTCGCCTTGTGTACATTCCGGTGCGCTGAATCCGATGGTGCTAGCCTGTTTTTTTTCGTTAGCTCTTGTTTTCGAGATACATATACTTTTATAAAAAACGGTTAAGTTTATTGAAACCTTTAGGCAAAAATACATTTTTGTAATATGGCAAAAAAAAATCATAAACAATTTGAAAATGCCATACATATAAAAAACAAACAAGTCATAAATGATTAAAATCTGTTAACAACTTTTGATTTGTTTCACAAAAGATCAAAAATTTTAATTAATTTAAGAATTTCATAAAACCCAATATTTGTATGGGAGCCGCCCTAAGAAGTGGAGATAAAGAGCAAGTATGTCCCCAGAAAATCATTATATTCCCTAGGAGGGACTCCTGAGCGGTTGTGGGACTTTTTCTTCAATATATTTTTAGTCTATATTCAACATTTTGTATGGGAGCCCCCTTAAGGAAAGGAGATAGCGGGTAGTTTTTTTTCGGTACAACTCGAAAACAAGAGCTAACCTAAAAGAATTTTTTAATTTTTCTATGAGTTTTTATTGGTGTCCCGTTTTGGCAATTTTATTTTTTTTTAAATGCTATAAAAAAAACTACGGAATATTTTCTCAAATTTCTTTTTTTATTTTAAAGTAAAATCCTTCCAGTTAATAATGGAAAATAATTTCATTGAAATGGCTGCCTCGGCTGGCCATGCAGTAGCCTACACGATCGCTCCAATTTTTAAGCACATTATCGATTATGTGCAGCTGTATTTCACCAATGGCTTCACGAATATTGCCCTTTAAAGCGTCAATTGTCTCTGGCTTGTCGGCGTAACACTTCTCTTTGACGGCACCCCACAAATATTAATCCAACGGTGTCAAATCGCAGCTCCGAGGTGGCCAAACGACATCAGCTCTGCGGCTGATAATACGATCTTCAAAAACCGGTCGCAAAACATCGAGTGTAGCTTCGGCTGTGTGGCACGTAGTGCCGTCCTGTTGAAACCAAATGTTGCCAATATCCTCCTCTTCAATTTTTGTGAACAAAAATTCGTTTAACATGGCTCGATAACGATCGCCATTGACTGTAACGGCCACTGGACCAAAATCCGTACCAAACAGTGACTCGTTTTGGGTGCAACGGCTTTTCAATGTATGCATGCGGGTTTTCTGTGCCCCAAATGCGACAATTTTGCTTGTTAACATATCCGCCAAGATCAAAATTAGCATCATCTGAAAAGATGATTTTTTTTTGGCAAAATCGGCATCTTCTGTAAGTCGATCGCAGGCTCACTTAGCGAAGCGAAAACGCATGTTTCCCAGCGTTGTTCAAGCGTATACACAACCATATTCGTTCAGCGGAAGGATACAACTAATTATCTGTCAAATCAGACATGAGCTAAGTGTGACCATTCACGAAATAAGCACTAGTTGATAAAAAAAAAACGTTAGATGGCGGACCCGTTATATTATTGATTGCTCCTCCTGCACCTCTCCCCTTAATTCTTATTTTGAAAGGTGTAGTTTACCATAAGAGTGGATCCTATATAGCTTGAAAACATTTGTGAGTGATTTCTACAAAGTTTAAACATTCTCACTAAAACAGTTCATAAGATATGCTATATTCAACATTGGCGTCCTGTGGGGGTACCACATCCCCTGCTGCTATTTTATTTAAATTTTGGGGCTCAGAAGATCCTACCAAAAGTTCAACAAAATGCGTACGGCGGCTCTTAAGATATGCGGTATTTAATATTGGCATCCTATGGGCGGTACCAATTCTCCTGCCCCTATCGAAAAAAGTAGCCTCTTTTATTTTTAGGGCACACGTGATATTACTGTAAATATTTCAGGAAAATCGGTTCAGAAGTTTAGGAGTCTATAAGCCAACATACAAACAAACAAACAAACAGACAAACCTCTTTTGTTTATGTATGAATGATACAGCTTGAAATAGTTTTCTGTTTAAATTCAACTAGAACTGCAATCAAATCACTAAGATATGCGCAAAACCCCACGATCTTATCTAATTTTTATCGATAAATAAACTTTATTTTTTCACTTTCACCTTAACTAAACTTTGGTGCAATAGAGAAAATTAACAAAACCGGTTACTAATTGACTTAGTAATAGACTTATTAAAACCTTCTTCTTCCCAAAATAAGGGCTTTGGCACATGAGACATAGGTTGACCAAATTTAGATCAGATATTTCTTATTAGGAGCAGTTAGTAGTGGTACGATTTTTATTCATACTACGGTAAATATCTACTTTCAGTCCAAAGGAAAGCTAAGGTAAAATGTAACAAGAAAATACAATATAATAGTCTGGTAGTGTATAAAGTCATTTCTGAAAAATTGAAGGAATAGGACTATTACAAAAAAGCTTTATAAAATACATAATATTACATTTACACCTACGCAAAATCTAGTTGTTTTGACTGGATTTCCCATACAAAACAAAATCTACTTCGTGACTAGATTTCGACGAATCTACTCAAAATCTAGTAGTACTTAATGGTGCAACTATGGTTTTTTCAATATAGTACTAAAAAATACTTCCCTGCACAAGAAAAATGACATTTAAAAAAAAACAAACAAAAATTGTTAAAAAAAATGAAAAAGTTTTATAAAATAAATAAATATAAAAGTGTAAAAAAATAAAAAAGAAGAATAATATTGATAAAAGAAATATCGTTGATTACACGGTGCTACAGTGTAAAAAAAACTTGGAAAACGACCTAGCGTGGGTTATTGGTCTTGTTGAGTACATTAAAAATTGTGTCAAAAAATTTCAGAAACACCCTCAAATTCAAAAGTTATTTTAAAAAAACCGTTTTCAGTGATGTTCGTCAACTTATCGACCTGTAACTCAGTCATTTCTAGTCCGATTTTAATTTTTTTAACGGGTTTGGAAAGAAAACTGATTACGCTTTAAAATTACATGCATTTTTTTATACATTTGTAAATTATAAGTATTGTTTTTGTTAAGAATATCTACAAAAAAAACGAAAATTATAAACTTTTTTGATTTTAGTAGCTTTTCATTGCTTATTTTAATATGAAAGCTTATAAAAATTTATATTAACGCATGAAGAAAATTTAGTTCTTAACAAAACATGGTTTTAATTTTTCAAATCGGATAAAAATTGTATAAGTTATTCAACTTTTCATTAACACATATTTTTAGTATATTCTCCTTCCGCGCATAAAATATGAATAAAAACAAGTTAGAGTGCTATATTCAGCTGTGCCGAATTTTTAATACCCTCCACCGACTGTTCGAATATTTCAGGAGGGATATCTATATGATGTCTATTTATTATTAATTTATCTTTATAAAAACAGACATCAGCATTAAGATTAGTTGGTTTGAGGTTTAGATCTATATTAAATTATTTAGCAATTTAAACTAGCTTGAGTAACAGTTTCAATTCAAATTTTGTTATGATAGCATTATTTTTTACGGTTTTAGGCGTACTAAACTGTTTTCCGGTAGTAGGGTTCTTCTTCACGAAATTTCACAGTGTTATTTCTAGTCCTAAAAAACTGTGACGTACCAAATTTTGTTGTGATAGCATTATTTTTATCGGTTTTAGGCGTACTAAACTGTTTTCCGGGAGGAGTGTTTATATGGGGCCTAGGGTAAATTATGGACAGATCTTCACGAAATTTTACAGCGTGATTTCCAGTCGAATAAAACAAATTTTTGCAAAATCTTATCTCATTCCGTGCCTTGTTCCACCATTTGTGTTATTTTTTAAATGCCTTCAATACAGTTTTTAACTGCTCATACAGTTCTAGCAAATGTTATGAACCCGAAAGTATTTGTACAAGCTGTTCCAGTATGCTTAAGAAAACTAAGTCTGAAAAGTTTATAAGCCAGCCATTACCATTATCTTTCCCAATTTAGCGTCATAAAATATGCCATAACCAACAAGACTGTTATTTTTGCCAAACAAACATCACTGGTTATCAATATAAAAATCGTGATAGCATTAAGTAGGCTAAAGTGTTAACTGTTACTAAGCCAGTATTAAGTGCAATTAAATGTAATGAAACTTAACATTAACAGAGTGATGATGAATCTGGAATATTTACCAAAATCGGCTGAGCCACATTTTGTGACAAATGCATATTTTTGCGATCTTGTGCGAGATTTAAAACTTTAGTAACTTTTGCAAATATAAACCGATTTTAACAAATGATATCTCGTTTTTTTCTACATTATCTTTAAAATAAAGTGCAAATAAAGATAGGTTTTCATAGAAAAAAATTAAAATAACTCTTGTTGAATTTGAAAAATTAGGAAAAAAAATAAAAAAAATTAGAAAATTTTAAGAAAAACTCACCTAATTTTTTGGAATATATTTTTTATGAATACATTTTATAAAAGCTTAATTCTTTGCCTTTCCAAAACAGTTTAAGATTTTAAAATCGACCAACAAATTTGTGAGTTAGAGGTACTAAAGTGCTACGACCTACCCTAAAACAGTTTTTTGAAAATAACTCAAAATTTTGAAGGTGTTTCAAAATGTTTGAAAACGGTTTTTGTATGTCCTCACCTAGGCCTACAACCTCCACTAGGTCGGTTTTCAAGTTCTGACAAAAAGTTATTAACAAAAGGCAATGCAAATTTTTGAATGTATATTTCTTTTTGTGTTTGTATGTTTAACGAAAAGACTTTTAGTAAGTGCCGGTTCACACACGTCAAGTTTGACTCGTCAAGTCATGAGTTTTTAGGAGAGAGGGGAAAAGAAATGGCATTCTCTCTTCCCTTCTCTCCTAAAAGCTCAAGACTTGACGAGTCAAACTTGACGTGTGTGAACCGGCACTTAGTTGTTTTGTTATAAAAACAAAATCTCGCTAATGTCAAAGAAGTGTAATGTAAACGCACTAGATTTCGAAGAAGATTTTTAATCAAATCTACAAGATTTCGGCCTAATGTAAATGTAGTATAACTGAAATTTAGCTCATAGAATAAATTCGAAAAATAAAAAATGTTGAATATAAAATTCATAATTTTTACTTTTTTGCCCTTGTTATAATAAACAATTTGAATTGTCCTTAGACAACAAAGTTCTCTTATACAAGTCTATCATAAAGCCAATATGGACATATGGCATCCAATTATGGGGTACTGCATGCGCATCAAACATCCAGAAGCTACAAAGAAGACAGTCTAGGATATTACGGCAAATTGTCTGCGCCCCATGGTATATACGTAATGACATGATCCACAGAGATCTTAACATCGCTACCATCCAGGAAGAAATTAAAAAGTATTCAGACAAATACATTGATAAACTAATGGTCCATCCCAACTACCTCGCTCGGGATCTAATAAAGTTCGAAGGTCACCGGAGGCTGAAAAGATCCGACACTTTGAGCCTTGCAGGCTTTTTTGGCACTTGAATGCTATTAATTAGCGGTTACATTGGTAACGGCTAACAAATACAAATAAGAATTAGGATTAAGCTTTGAATACATATTGTAATTTTCGACAAGAAAGATTCACTAAAACAAAAAAAAAAAAATTTGATTTAAAAAACAATTTGTACTCCCCGCTATTCTCTTTTCCCCTCCCTTCTATAAACTTAAGACTTTGCAAAGTAAACTTGTCTAAAAGGGGACTTAGGGAGTATATTCCACATCATTAGCCTAATTGCAACTTTAAAATAAACTTTATAAAAATGGTGTACTTAATTATTTATTATTATTTTTTTCTTGTTTGTTTTAGATGTATAAACAAATTGTTAATATTGCCCAAGGTATTAAGCCCGAGTATATTAGAATATATGATATACCTTTAAACCAATCTTTGAAAATTGTGAATTTGGAATGAAAAGAAACACAGTATGGTCTCAAAGTCATTGCCAATTTAGATGACAATAAATGGTTTTATCTCCCCAATAGAATGATAAAATTTTTAAACAAGGAGGGTCCATTCTTAACCCAAATAAATGATAAAGTTTGGTCAATTATTTACAAGGGGCGTCAATTACCAAATGGACCTGCAATATTCGATTTAAATTATCTTGTTTATATTACCTTAACTCTGAAAAAAATCCTTACAATACAGATAAATATAATAAAACAAAAAAAACATTTATTTTCATTTTGTTTAACACGTTCCATTTTTTAATTAAATAAAACAATTAAAATTTTTTTTGATAATACCTCGTAAAAGATATACATATTTATTTTCTTATGCACTTATATTTTATTTTGGTATATATTTTATGTTAATCAAAGCGTATTTTGAAAACGGATCAACATATGATTATTAAACATTTTAAAACATAATGTTAAAAAATTGTGGAAATTAAAAATCAATAAACTTTTCGTTAGGGTAAAATATGCACCCGTAGCATTTTTTAAGTTTAAAAATTAACCTTGAATGTTTGCTTCATATTAAATTATAAGTTAATGAACTTTTTAAACGAATTTTATTTAATAATTATAACAAATTTTATAAAACAGTTATCAAGTATTTTTGAAACTAGTTATAAACATGGCCGGTAGGTATAATTAAATGTAGTGAATGCAAAAAAGTTTTTGAAAAAGAAATGGACTTAAAATTGCATGAAAAAACGCATGCATCTTTTTCTTCTTTAATAAATCAATTGGGAAAAGTGAAACAAATGACAAGTGCCTTCAAAAACAGAGTAATAATTCTTTCATATGAAAATATGAATACAAAAAATATTATTCTGGAACTATTTTTTAAAGAAGCTTCCGCGGTTATCAAGTCGGAAGTGGAGAAGTTTTTAAGACTCCATACCATATTGAAATTCAATATGAAACTTTCTGGGTTTTATATAAAGCCAAACATGAAAGTTGGTGAATTAATAAAAGTGGATGTTAATTTAACCCTTGTGTTAATACCCAACTTTATCCACATTGTTTAGCACCCAGGGTACCCGGGTACCCATATACTATAATGTATTAATTATCACTATTTTTATGAAATAAAATTACATTTTTAATCTTTTTAAAAGCGTATTAAGTTATACATATTTATAAAAAATATGATTTTTTAACTTTGTTTTGCATAACAGCTAAAATTTTAAATTTTTATACAGGACATTTTTGCTCATACATGATATGTAAATGAGACTTCTCCGTATTATAATAATAACGCGTTGGAAACTAATCTTAAGTAATTTTATGATACAGAATTAAGTTTATTGAATTCTTTGACAGTTAAAACGTGTTTGTGTTATCCCATAAAGTTTATTGTATTTTTTTGGGTACCGGGGTACCCAATTCTTAATACATTTTGTTCATGTAAATATACCTAGGTATGTATCATGGTACCCGGGTATTAACACAAAGTATCAACCAATAAAGGGGTCAAGTTTCATACAATAATGGTAATAAAGCCTGCCTTAATATTAAAAACAGAGATGAGTTTTTTTTTTAACTGGGCTGTTATATCAGCAATAGCTGACTTAAAACAAAATATCGCCAACCTTACATTTATTTATAACGTTAAGATTGAGGAAAACATAATTCCATTAATGGTTATACACTTTAAATTTTAAGGGGTTTATCGATATTTTTGAAATAATAAATATCGATACTCTACAAAAATATCGATATATCTTTTCAATTTGCCCATCCCTACTTTAGAGGGTTACAATGCTGTACGCATATTTTCTGCATCAAATTTCACTAGGGCTCTTCGGAGACAAAACCACATTGAAAATGGCAACAATCGGTTCATAGTTTCGTATAGCCCCTATACACGCTCATTTCGGAAAAGGAGTCTATGTGCCCATAAAACATCTTTTTTTTTTTTTTTTTTTTTTAGAATCAAATTTGGTTAAACATATTTTTTCTTGCAATCTTAATTTTTTTTTTCCTTTATTCATTCCACTTCTACAAGATTATTCCAACTAAATCTATCGTTACATATAATTTTAATTTCATCAAAAGTTTTATTTACTATTATAAGTTCTTGGTTAAGTGTTATTCGCCAAGAGTTATTTGGACGACCGGGGCGTCGGCTGCCTTGAGGATTCCATTCTAAAGCAGTCCTCGTGATGGTACCGTTTGGCTTTCTTAATGTGTGCCCTATCCATTTCTACTTCCTTTTTGTTATTTGGCAATTTATAGGTACCTCGTTCGTCAATCTCCAAAGATCGGCATTGGTTATTGTGTTCGGCCAAAAGATGCGACAAATTATTCGCAGGCATTTATTTATAAAGACCTGTAGTCTGTGCTATGACGCTTGTCATCAGTCAGGTTTCGCTACCGTATAGTAGATTTCACAAATGCGTTAGATATTCGAATCTTTGTCTTCTTCGAGATTTGGGGTGACCGCCAAGTTCAATTCAAGCGGCCAAAGGCTGATTTTGCCTTTTTCAGCCTGTTTGTCACATCTTCTTCCACGCCGCCGTCTATCGACATTATACATCCTAAGTAGCAGAATGAATTGTATGCGTTGGTTTTGTATTAGAATGTGGTTGTTGATTGTGTTGTTGATTCGCATTGCATGTGTTTTCGAAATGTTTATCTCTAATCCAACTTCTTTGCCAGTGTTCCCAGATCATTCACATTGCTCTGTATGTCGGTAAAATTGTGTGACATGAGGCAAATATCGTCAGCGAAATCCAAATCTTCAAGATGTCTTTGGAAGCCCCATACGATACCCCTTTTTCTCCTGCCGAGTTTTAACATGACTTCATCTAATAGAACAGCAAATAGTAGAGGAGATAGTGGGCATCCTTGTTTCACTCCAGCGTTTGTCTGAAAGGATTCACTGGTCATGCCATTATGCCGAACTTGTAGAGTTGTGTTGTTGTACATGGCTTAAATTATGTTTATCAACTTCACTGGTACCCCTTTTGCTGTTAATGCAGCCCATATTGCACTTCGTCTTATGGAATCAAAAGCTTTTTTGAAGTCAATAAAAACTAAATACAATGGTGTGCGCCATTCAACCGATTGCTCTATTATAACACGAAGAGTGTTGGTTTGGTCTACACAGTTACGATGAGGACGAAAACCAGCTTGCTCGTCTCGTAATGCCTTTTCAACAGGCTGCAGTCGGTTGTTTAGTATTATCGCAATGACCTTATATATTGTGTTAAGCAGTGTG
Source organism: Pollenia labialis (assembly GCA_949318255.1). Taxonomy (NCBI): domain Eukaryota; kingdom Metazoa; phylum Arthropoda; class Insecta; order Diptera; family Polleniidae; genus Pollenia; species Pollenia labialis. The sequence goes on along the minus strand of OX439139.1, from coordinate 84,874,311 downwards.
ATACCTCGCCAATTATCACACACAGTTAGATCGTTCTTTTTCGGTAGTTTAATTATTGTGCCTTTAGTCCAAGTACTAGGAAGTTCTTCATTGATCCAAGCATCACGTATATATGGGTATATCAATTCTGCAGCTATCGTTGGGTTCGTTTGCAGTATCTCTGGAGGGATACCGCCTTCACCCGGCGACTTGTTCTTTTTTATTTTTGAGATAGCACACGTAATTTCTTTGATGCTTGGGTGTTCTGTGGTTATTGCGTTGTTGATTATTGTATGTGAATCGATATTCTGAGAACTTTCCGGAATTTCTTCATAAGTAATGTTACTTATTTCCTCGAAGTGTTGCTTCCATCTTCGGGTTTGTTCTTCAGTGTTTGTAAGAAGCTGACCATTAGAGTCCTTTATAGCATGGTTACGATTCATATTTTGATTTGATGGGCGATTTATTATCTGATGTAGCTCTTTCATGTTGATTGACCCTGCAGCTGTTTCTGCATCACTGGCGATAGATTCTAAATACTTTCTTTTACCGTTTCGGGCTGATCTCTTAACAGCTTTTGCCACTGCGCTGTATTGTGGTTTATAGTAGGGATTTTCAAGTTTTTGTTGTTTCAACTGATTTCTTTCTTGAATAAGATTCCAGGTGTTATCGGATAACCATGATTTCCTTTCTGTCTTCTGTTTATAACCTTTTTTATCTTTGGCAATATTCCTAATTTTATTGCACGTTACTTCCCAGGAAATGTTTTCTGATTGAACACATTCCCTTAGTTCTTCTCCCACTTCGTCCCTTTTCTCTTTAACTGTCAGTTTGTTGACATCAAAGCGTTTGTATGTTATCTGCGGGTTTCTTTTATACATTTTTCTAAGTTTTATTCTTATTGTAGCTACCACTAGCTCGTGGTCACTGTACAAGTCGGCACATCTTTTGTTGCGTACATCTATTAGAGACCCTCTCCATTTGCGGCGGATACAAATGTGATCTATTTGATTACGTGTCTGACCGTCTGGGGGTTCCCATGTATATTTGTGTATGTTTTTGTCGAATTGAGCCACCGATCACGAGTTGGAATGTCTGACAAAACTCTATAAAACGTTCACCATTCTTGTTTCTAATTCCCATCCCATGTGTTCCCATGATATGGGTTAGGCCATGGTTGTCATTGCCAAGTTGGGCATTAAAGTCACCGTTTAGGATAAGTATATCACGGTGTGCTATTTTGTTAAAAGTAGCTGTTAGTTGATTGTAAAATGGCAACAATCGGTTCAAAGTTTCGTATAGCCCCTATACACGCTCATTTCGTAAAGTCTTTGTGTCCATAAAACATCTTCTTTTTTTTGTTTTTAGAATCAAATTTGGTCAAACAAATTTTTTCTTGCAATCTTATTTATCCAACCAAATTGGAATCGGCCCACATTTAACACTCTCGGAAAAAGTGTTAAATGTCATTACTTATATATATGTACCTTTTATCAGAATTAACCGAAGCAATAGTTTTAAAAAAATTAAAAAGGACTCAAATGGCACAATAGAAGATTTATTATTTAGTCAATTCACAAGGTATCCTATCATGTCAAATTGTCCAAATGTCCTCATATTTTACAATGGTTTAAAAATTTTGTTGTTGTCATTCAAGAAAAAATCGTCCCAAACTAATACTACACTGCATGCTATGTTTATTGTGCTGTCCTAACCAGCGTTACCATATACATATTTATTTTAAAAAACTTCTTTTTTCTTGAAAAAAACGTGTTGATAATAAAAAAAACTTTTTTTCTTCAAAAGTGTCAAAACTTTTAAAAGAAACAAAAAGTATTTGGAATTCATTTTATAAAAAAATTAAATCAAAAAATGTTTTGCCCCTCCATTAACTATGTTCCTAAAAACTAAACAAGGATATTTTAAGTCACTCATTATTTACTTGAGCAATATTAACCAAATATACTAAATTTGCCACATTACCAAATAATTAAGAAATACTAAATTGGGTACCTTTTATTACATTAAATGGTTTAATAAAGTGTTTATCAAAACCGAACTTTTTTAACAGACCATTACAAAGGCCAACATCAAACAATGAACTCCACGGTCCTTTTCATCATCTTCAAATAATAATAATATAGTTCTAAGGACATATCAGCACAATTTAACACAGTTTAAGTAATAAAGAACAGAGAAAGTAATGGATCATATATACAGTAAAATAAATTATAAAATTTATAAAAAACTTTATTTATATTTAAAACATTTTTGCATCTCAAAAAACTTGCGAAAAAAAGGGAAAACTTGGCAAATGGCAACGCTGGTCTTAACCATCCAGCATAGACCTGCGCCGAACCCCTAATAGTCGCCTAAGGCAAGCCGCCGATAATTTTCGGGAGCCGACCCCGATAATCGTAGTGAAAAAATCTAGTCTCTAAAAGTTAAGCAAGACCGCCAGACAATTTTCCACAAGCCGCCGGACATTGGTTGAAGTTCATATAACGAGCGGCTAAAAATAGAAGAAGTTGTCGAAGGACAATGAAACTTGGCACATAGGCATTTTTTGTTTGAATTAAGAAAAAATGGAAAAATCAAAATAATCCGCCCACTTTTACGCCCACCTCCCATAGAACTTGTATTGAAAAAGTGGCATAACTTCCTTGATTTTGATTGTATCAACTCAATTTTTACTTAAAATAAATATTATAATTGTAGAATGGGCTCCTGAAAATAAATACAGGCATGTAGTACCAGCCATAGAGATCAACAAACAACTTGGCAGTATCCATGCAATATATATGAAATTTGTTAGCGTCGATCGCTGAATTACAATTTATTGCGGCCAAAATAATTTTAAATATATGTATTAACTTTTCTTTTATGCCAATTACGTCTGCAGTTTTGGCTGGATTTTCGAAAAACCTTCTTGTCGTATTGCCATCGTTTGTTTTGCCCATACCTTGCTTCACTGCATCCACATTTATGCCCAGTGTCAGCTTTAATCTCTTCTGAATTTCAGCTTTATTTGCCGCCATTTAAATTTTTGCGGTACTATCTGTTCTCCATTTTTTGAAACTTAGACGGTAAGAAACGTGCAAAATGCACTCCATAAACTTTATTCTTGCATGCAAGGGAGAAATACCAAATGCAATTGCATCTTCTGAACATTTCCTCAAAATCACCGCATCTAAATTATTCATTTCTGTGGGCTTCGCTCCACATATGAAGCAAACCGCCATAGATGAGCTTCCAGAAATCGTAGTAGCTACTTTCCCATCAATCATTGTAAATTTCATAGGGTGAGAAATGTTGAAGATCCTGTTATGCAATTCAACGACAGTATTTCTTAAATTTGCTATTTCGTCATTAACACGACTGACCTCAGAATTTATAACTTCAGCTGTTTCTTGTATAAATTCAAATTTTAACGGACGGCAGAATCTAGTTGATGACGGCTCTGTATTTCTCCAGCACATTGTTGACATATTATTACGCTCTGTGAGGGTCAATGGAACAAATGACGTTAAGAACATATATTTATCGGAGTGATTTGGATCTGTGAATTTTTGATGGTATTCACTGTGTCCCGAACTTCCGTCACAACCCCATTTTGAGAACATTTGCAGTTCGTTGGGGAGTTCTGTCACCTCATTCTCTGATTTTGTCATCAAAATCCTGGTTACTGTATGATCTAATAACTCTTGTAGACCAACTTTGCTACAACTTTCTTGCACCTGAACATTTGCAGGATAGCATTTTTTTAATATGTTTAGACAAATTCTTAAATATTTTCCAACAACTATTGACTAGTATGTAAATTGCATTTTGTAATAATTTTACACAGTTAAGAATTATGGCAACAACAACAAGCATGAACGAAAATTCATGTTTTGTTACTTTATCACTTTATAGTTTTTAGCTGAGACTTCAAGCTGTAATTTGACATCATTCGTTAAACAGCGCTTTACAGCGCTAAAAAGATACAGCCTATTAAAGTTGATGAACATTGAAATTTTGATGTTGTTTATATTTTGTTCTACGAAATTTTTTATATGGTACTTTTTCCAACTTTTTTTAATGCAAATCTCATCTTTGGCAAATGTCATTTACGAAAATATATAACAAAGTCCAATGATAAGTTTACTGTGATTGTACCAAAAGATTGAATATAAAGTAAATTTGCATGCCATTTTAAACAAGCGAACATATATGAACTTCGAGCGTGTCAATCCAAACAAATAATAAATATATCAGCCTTATATTACGGAATCATAATATTCAGATATCTGCCAACGAAATACTAAAAAATTATCCAAATCGGCGAACATGAAAAACATGAATTTTGGGCACTCTTCAACCAATGTGCGCCGCCGCCTACATAAGTGTTCGGCAAAGGTCTCTGCTTAAAGATTGTTTTGTTTACAGTTATTTTTTAACGAAATTTGTATTTCTTTTCGTAGAAGTTGTTGCAGAATTGTTTTAAATGGACGCTTTAGAAAATATTCAGGTAAGATATTATTTACTTTATCCACACATGAATTAAGATTCAATAAATGTTTTTATTTCAGCTAAAGACCAAAGGTGCGCAGAAAATGGAGTGTAGTAGAGGAGAAGGCGCAATATTTGCAGAAGGCAACTGCCCAGGCTTATTACAGGCAATTTTCGACAGAAATGCACTTAGATGTTGAGTGGAAGCTGTTAAGAGCCAAAGTGCAGAACATGCGTATAAGCTTTAACAAAGCGAAAAGTTGGGAGGGCTTAACAGGAGCATGGAAGGCGAAACTATAAGAGGTATACATATATTTATAGTATATATTAATTACATTAAACTTTTCTAACTACTTCCTTTTGTGTTTACTTAAGCTACTCTAGTTAAAATGTGCACTCTATTTTTATGAACTCGATGACATTTTTGGGAGCAGAATTATTGATGCGGCAATTATAGCAGACACTGTAGGCCATGAGCCAAGTGAGGAAATTTTCGAATGTTTTGAAATAGATGTCGAAGAAAACTCGACGTCACAAGAAAATATTGTAAGTGTTCAGCTTCCGAGTGCAGTTTCCACCAGCCGTAAGGGTATATATTCCCGGACTGCATTGGCGGAAATAATGCGAATGCAGTCCGAAATGTTTGAATATAAAAAGGAGAAAGGTGGAAAAGAGTTGAATTATAATTTAGGTTTGATTAAGGTTTGAAATAGCACACTTTGTTATGAGGGGTTGTTCACATCAGTCTTATTTTTTCTTGTTATTATTTAAGTACTTCTGAACTTAGGATATCTTGTGAATTAACAAAATATGTATCTTTTATTATAAAATAATTAAAATGTACGAAGACCATTCCAGAATGAAGTTTTTATAGGAGCCATGTGAAATTATGAACTGATTCTCACCATTTTTTTATATTGTTTCGCCCCTGTGACAGTTGAAACATACGTACCAAATTTCGTCAAAATATCTTAAGTATTGATAACTGTTCTTTGCGAACAGGTTTATATGGGCAGACAACCAATCGGGCGGACACAGTTCGTTGGCCTTAAAGGCCAATACTTTAAGGTCCCTGCGGGAAATATGTGTCAATTGTTACAACAGACAGGTCCGGTATTTTGTGAAAATAGAGCAAGTATAAAAAGAAAGAACTCATGACCAGTGAATGAAGAACCAATCATTTGACTGGTATGCGAAGAACCAAAAGGTGTAAAATGTAATGAATTACAGTACAGTCTTCACTGATGGTGTGACACATTTATTTGGGACTTTTTAAATTAAGTTCAAGTTATTATATTAAAATAATAATGCAGCCCTGCAAATAATAGGACTAGTCCAAAAGTAACACAAAGGTATGGAAAAACATGGTCTATTTAACATTACGATGTTCTAGGGCAGGACCATATACCCCAGCTTTTGATGACAAAGGAGTAGTCTTAAAACTACTCCATGGTATACTTAAGAGGATTAGTTTTGAAGTCGTTTGAAAACGAAAACGTGTCGTTAAAAAAACGAAGGCATGTCGTCTCAATACAAACACTTTTTAACAAAGACATGCTCCATGCTTGCATTACATTGGACCAGTCCAGGGAGTAGCCCATTTGATTAAATTGGATTAGGAAGTCCAACATATTTGCAGGGATTGTATTGAAATTTTATTACTTGGTAGTAATTCACACTAAATACGTTCATTGAAAATACATGTGTGAATTGTTAAATGGTGGCTGTTGGGTGTCAATTGTCCCCTCCAATGACATCCGCATGTTAAAGTGATATTTCTCATTCATATAAAGTGTTAAGCTGAAGGTCCACCAAATTTATTAATGCGTATGATACTGCTTGTGCATTTTCTGCATTTATAAATTCAAGTTACATGCAATGCGTTTTATGCGCCATATTATAGCTCTGTTTCTTTACTTTTTGGGTAAAGTTCGTGCAAATGAGAGCAACCATAAATTTCTCTCATAAATAGACAACATTACACGAAACTACGGGAACAGAAAAAACAAAATTTTAAGCACGAAATTAAAATTCTAAAAAATTGCGCCACTTTTGAAAAATTTTATATTGGCTCTAGAACTAAACAACTTTTACTAAAAATAAAACAAAACAAACACTTTTACAATAACTAACATTATGTTTCCCTAATAGGTACTTCAGTACAAAACTTTTTATTTAAGTATATTGTTTTATTCCAAAACACGTTTTCCTGAATTTGGATCATGAACTTTTTTTCCTTTTTTTTTGGTTTTGTTTATGTTTTACAGCTGTTTGACAATTTACCCAATTTTGCACGAAGAAAAAGTCTGGGCTGTTTCGTGCAAGAAGAAGAAGAATTTTATTCTCTCAAATCCGCTCTCATTTACACAAATTAAAAGTACGGGAACGCTTTTCGTGCAAATTGGGATCCCGAGGGATCCCAAAGTAGAGTAAAGAAACAGAGCTTATATATTTTGGTTTGGATCAGCTGTTGTGTTAATATTGTTATCAAATGAAAATAATTTTGGCAAAATAGAAAGTGAATTTGAGATTTAAAAAGAATTTATGGAGTTCGTACATATGTATGTATCGGCATTATTCTGCACTTATAGAATTCCAAGCAGCCGCTCGCTTAAACTTGTTTCTATGGAGGAGTACGCTTTTATTATATAAATATTCGTTATTTTTCACAGCATAAGCTTCTCTTCCATAGCACTTGTTTTTAAAAATATTAACGCAACAAAACAATGTAAAAAGGAATCCCCCACACAATATGAATTCTCATCCATGGCTACAAAAAAAAAAACAGCTGACATTTTTTCACTACTCACGCGACAAAAGTAGAAAGTAAACCTACTTTGATGCGTTGATGCGTGCATGCATTCTATGTGTTTTGCGTTGTAACTTGTCACATACAACTACGCTGATTCTACTTTTTTGTCAGATGCATAAAAAGAACAGACACATAAACGCATGGTGTGGACCTTCAGCTTTATAATTAGAACCGGTCTTTGCCACGGGACTACTTTGGCATCAGCTAGCTTACCTCTAGGGGTGTTACAAACATCAGCACAAACGCACTATTATGGTGTGGGTATGTGTGTAAAGCGTTTAAACAGTCGAAAGCTGGATTTGAATATGTCGGGTTTTTAAATAATTTATTCCTAGCCAATTCTTATCTGCAAAATTTTATTACAGCAAATTTAGCAAACAGTTTTTATATTTTTTTGTTTGTTTTAAAAATCAACCTTAAATTAAAAATTTTAGTAGCGCGCAAATTGCTGAATTAATACTTTAATTAAAAGTAACGCAGCGTATGTAGGTGACTGATGATCATTTTTAAACTGAAAGAAGAAATGTGTCTGACACGAAAGCTCTAGTAGTCAACATGCTATACTTTTGAATCACCAAGCTACAAGCATTTATCCAAGGAGGTACAATAAAGTTGACTGGTTGAACTAGTTGAACATTGGCTATTGAATTGGGATATTTTACGTTTGTTTGTGCATTTCTTTACTCTTTGTATTTTTAACTAACATCAAAGTAGTGATTAAAAAGCATTCATCGTTTTAACGATCCAAATGTACTTGGCACATGCACATGAGATTGTATGCGTGAATTGTTTAGCTGAGCTGCCAGACTTTCAACAAAAATTGCTTTGAAAATGCAGTTTATAGAATTTGTAATATTTTTATTTTATTATTTTGAACATTTTTCAAACGTTTTTTTTAAATCAAATTGAAATTAATAAAAATTTTGAGTAGGTATATTCCTATTCGTTCAGTATTTTTGATTTGTCCAGCCTTTGGTTGACAACATAGCAACAAGTTTGTGTATGTAGTTAACTTCACACTTTACTCGTTGACTGTTTACTTGTTTAACAGATTAAACTTCAAACTCATTTTCTTCTTTTAAAATTATGAAAAAAAAACGTTTAACAAATAAATCTCACAAAGTAGTGCAGAGGTGAAAAAGTGACGTAAGAAAAAAGCCCAAATCAGGTGCGATGGCAGCTTCTAAAAAAGTGACGGAATCCATTATTTTTGTAGCAACGTATAAAAACAGGCTCCAACTTTCAGCCCATATTTCGTGATCAAAACAAAATCAACAAAAACCAGGTTAAACAATTTATTTAATGATATTGATTTGTTTTGTGATGTTAGTTACTCAAGCTATGTTCACATTATGTGTATTTGTCATGTGGATTGTCACTTTTTCACATGTTAAATTTGTACACATCGTCTGAACCCCTCCAAACAATAGCTGCGTTCGTTTACCCCAAAATTTGTACAAATTTGTACTGGATTTTACTGAAATGCGTTCGCGTACACATAAATTTGTAAAATTTTCATATTAATCACCTAGTGGATTTTAATGGGATTTTACTAGAAAAGTAAACGAAAGCACATAATAACTAGTTGTTTTTTTAAGTGACAAAGCATCTGACATCAGCTGTTCAACAAAATTGTTTGTGGCATCAAAAATTAGTTGATATTTTAATAAATATAAATTATAGTAGTAAACAAATAATACAAAGGGTGTGTGTGAAACGATAGCAAAGTTCTATGGTGAATTAAAATTGTCAAGAATTTCTACGCTAATGTCAAAATTCCTACTAGCCCCCAGGGCTATTGAAATGTTATTCACCTCAACAGTGTCAAAATTTTACTTCCATGAGTACTTTGCTAAAAATACACAAATTTATTATTCAAATTGGTACACTCAAAAAAAAATCAATCCATCCGTGCTCAAATCAGTCTCTAGCGGTATAATTTGCACGGTGAGTGCGGATTTTCTTGAATCAAGTACAGAAAGATTGATTCAAGTACGGATTTTCAATCCCAAAATACTTAAATTATAGATATTTAATCCCGATTTCGTACTTGCAATAATCCGAAAATGAGATTGATTTCAGTAAAGCTAAGATTGAAGCAATCTCAAAATGCGCTTGATTCAAGTATTATAAAGTTCCTTAAATCCTGAAATCGTGCTTGAAAAGAAAAAGTTATTAAGATTTATTTACTAAAGGTCACTACACACTATCCTATTTAGTCGTACGATATGTCAAAAAAATCGTGTGTGTTCATTAAGTATGATAGTGTGGCCTAAAAATTTAACTAAATGACAGATTTTTTTGACAAGTCTGACCGACTTGCAAAAGTTTTTAAAAATTTTCATATAATGATAGTTTCTATGCGATCAGAGTTGTATTTTCTAATACAGCTGATAAGATAACAACAATGTCGGCTTCATTGATTTAAAGCATCTTTTTTGTGTAATAGTGTGGCACCTATTACAGACTTTTGTTGCGATTTTTTTTGAGTGTGATAGAAATTTGTCAGATTTTCCAGTATCACGACCTTAACCCGTATTACACATTACAGAATGATAAAACAACAACATCATGCCCAATATGGTTTTTACTTTAGGAATTATATGTACATATTTGAACAAAAATTTAAACTAAATGAGAAGCAAGAGTTCAAATTTACTTCTTAACCCCTCGTGGTACACATGAGTCTGGCCAGAATTTTTTTTAATGTGTATAGAAAATCAAAACATGCGTAAGCCGGAGGGTTTTTTTTATTTATTTATTTAATTTAAGTCTATGGACAAATTCCTTACAGACTATCTTAATGTATTAACATAATAATTTATTTTTTTTAACACAACGAAACGTTTATTCCCTTTTTTACTTGATTTAAGAATTTATTTCAAGAAATTCCGGGATTGATTTTCGAAAGTCATCCCATTTAGGATTGTTTTGAGTACGGTTTATTGTTATTCGTAACTGAATTTTTGAGTACATCTCGTACTTAAATTAATCATAAAAAACTTGATTTATCCCGAGTATTTTTCTTTCTGTGTATGTAATTTTTTTCTTTTTGATAGGTTATGTCAAAAGTACGTTACATTCCAACATGTGAACTTGTAAATTATAAACCTTATGTAAAACTCAAATTCGGACATACACATGAAATCACCTGTGGTTAAAAAGAACAGAGCACACAGAGGCTTCACGAGACATTGTGTTTTTCTGTCTTTTTCTTCGAAAGCTGCCCTTTTAGCATTTTTATTTTGATCACGCAATTTGTGTTGATTGTAGCGGCCTGTTTTTACATATTGCCACTACCCTACCAAAAATTGTTTTCTTTCTATTTCATCGAAAGCTGCCCTCACGACGACAGACTCTTATATTACCCATTAATCGCTTATTGTTGCTGTTGATTTTTGAAATGGATGTGATTGTATAATTGGGTTTGGCACAAAGACATTATACGTTTCTGTATAGCGACAGAACGAAAAGAGCTAAACTTTCCAAATTAGGTACAAACATCTCTGTAATCAATGCACAGCATCCTACAAAATGTGGGCTTGCCACAAATTGGTTAACTGAACATTGATTAGGCGGGTTACACTGGTAAACAAAATAAAAAAAAGTCGGGCGCTGCTACTTTTTTATGTGATTTTTATTGACTTTACCGTACTAAATTCAAATTTGTTCACAGATTGATTTTATCTTGTCTATTTGTTTATACTAATACAATTCGTTTTAATTTAAAAACTATTGATTTGTCCGATTGTTATCAAAATATGTACTTTCAAATAATTAGAAATATTTCCATTCGTAAAATCAGCATTTGTCCACTGATTTTCATGGTTTATGGCTGATTTTATTCACAATATAACAGGCCTTGCAAGAAATAATGTAAAATAGTAAAAAAATTGTTCGCTTGCGACTGGTTTTTTATTGCTTTTACTTTTAGTTGTGCGTTTGATTTTCTTTTGCTTTCGTATTAAAGAAAGCACAAACTCAGTTCTAAAAGAACCGATGGTAAGATACACTTAAAATAATATTACCAGAAACTGGACAAAGTGAAAAGCCATTACTGTCGTAAGGAAACGAATAAAATCTATATTGTCGCAACATTTACCCCGAAGGCAGACATTAACCGAGACTACCTTGCATACTGTTCCGAGAAGTAAGTATCATCTGCTTCAATTTTTACCTTTTCGAAATCATTTGAAGAGCAGAATTAAGGTATTTTTATGCCCCACAAGGATCAATGCGATATGTGTGTCTCTTTTCATGCCAAACAAATAACGCCTAAACAATAATACGATCATATTTTAAAAAAACAACGTGCTCAAGACGAGAAGAATCTTGACAAAGTCGCGGCGCAAGAAGGAAAATGCCGCGGTTTTACTATGGATGCACAAGCAGTTAAACTCTGCTCAAATATAAATGCGTCAGCTATCTATTTTAACTTTAATGAAGAATTCAATAACTTACCCAACGGGTATACCACTAGAACATCATTACTTTTACGATAAATTAGTTGATGGATGGAGTCAAAGCAATTAGAAGCAATGTGACAATGTCCAATTTGAATTACACACAGCAAAAAATACCAATGTAAAATTAACATGGAAAAATGTTAATTGAGAATCATAGTAAATTTCTGCAAAAGTAGGCCCTTTATTTAAATGTATCATTATTTCATATTAATTTTAAATGAAAAATATTAAAATTATCTTTAATCGCGTTTATTTAATATTATTCGCTGTTAAAAAAAATACAAAAAAAAAAATATTAAAATATAAATAAATATGGATTCAATATTGAATCCATAAAAACCTGTTTTATATTAAAATCAAAAGTTTATCTTGTTAAATTAACATGCATACAATGTTAAATTAAGTATGTTAATTTTTTTATTTTCATTCTGAAAATCTATATATATAAAAATGAAAAATGTTTGTATGTTTGTTTGTTTCTTTGTTTGATTTTCCTGAAATTTTTACAGTAGCATCACGTGAGCCCTTAAAATAAAATAGGCTTCTTATTTTTTCGTAGGGGCAGGGGAATATGTTATAAAAAGAAGACAATTCCCGTATTCTTCTAATTAAAATTATTTAGTTAAATAGTACACTAAATTTTCAAAGTAGAATGATGACTAAAACCATATCGGACCATTCTGCTGATTGATCTGTCAACAAAGGAGACAACAAAATAAGTGAAACATGTGTTTCAGGGGTAAGTGTTTTGAATTATTCTTAAATAAATGCATATGTTGTCTCTGAAGCTTCTTCACACTGTTATAACACACTCAAACCAATTTGATTCTACATGAAATTCACGTTGTTTCAACTTGAAATAACTTCCATTTAACGTGATTCGGATTGTTATTTCAATATAAATGACATTTTGCTCTAACTTAACTGCAATGTTAAATTAGCATGAATTATAGTTATTTTAAAAGAAAAAAATGTTGTTCGCAAGTAATTATAAAATCAGGTTGAATTAACATGAAAAACGTATGAAGCAAAATCACCAGCGAAAAATTTTAAATCAACCTTGTTTTCGACGTTTTTAACTTGATTTTTTCTGTGTGTAGCTATTGGACTGTTCTTGGCTTATTGACGTACATTCTTTCTTTTAAATATCCCCAAAGTAAGAAGTTGAACGGTGCCAAATCACAAGATCGTGGCTGTGAATTAACATCACCACGACGCACTTTGTAATGTTTTACCATTCTAGGGGTACTTAATAAAAAAAAGAGCTTAAAATTTAATCATATTTTCAGAAATGTTAGAAAAATATCCTATTGTTACGAAAATAAACACAAAATACAATACAAAAATGTTGTTAACATTATGGCGGCAATCAAACAGGTGCTGTTAAAGCCCTTATGAATTTTTGACAGTTTGCCATTTGTCTTAGTACAGCTGAACCCTTCGCACTTGGTAAATTTTTCTATTATGTACTTTATATTTGCACTGTTCACCAAAACTTGAACAATTCATTAAAAATGTAGTGTCATAAGGGCTTAACACGCATACCAAATTTGACAGCTTGTGCGTGCGTGCTTTTTTCCAAAAAGTTTTTTTTCTTTAATCTCAATAGTTTAACTATTGTGGAGGATTTAAACAAATTTGCCTTATAAAACGCTATAAAATATCTTAAACTTTTCATAGACTTAAACTTTCATATTCTATTAGATTCTACGTTGGCAACACAAGGAGGATCATCGAATACATTCCCTAAACTGATTCCAAGAATAAAATTTTGCACATGTTTGCAAAAAGGTATCATTTTTTAATATGTATGAAAAATCGCGCGAGGAACATTTACATGTGTGGTTAAATAACAATAACATGAAATGTTCAAAGCGAATTAAAAATTAGTTTTAACTAATTTTGGAAGAGATGTGATCTGTGAAAAGGTAATGGCGCGTTTACGAAAGCTGTGCTACGGTTTTGAAGTGAGATGGAATAAATCTCGACGAGTTAAGGACAGATTTATGCATGATAATGCTTTATGGCTTTAAACAACAATCCAACTGCAGAGTTCGTTCTTGATGTTGCGCCATCAACTTCAAAACAATGTTTCAATGTCGAAAGAGAAGAAAAAGAATTCCAGAATGTTGTCTTAAAGCGAAACAACGAAAATGTTATTAATGTATCTGCAGATCACTTAATAATGGCAACTGAACTGAAAATTCGATCTTGCGGGAAAAGGGACGCAGACGATCTTGTGACGGAATTAGCAACAGCTTCCCCATCAAGAGGTACAAATATAAAAAAGTCCAGACTAAGTATTGCGGAATCAAAGCGGCTCTTAGCGGATGAATCACTAGCCATGATAATAGACACACATTTATCAACGCACAAATATCTTGCAATACGAAAGCACACAAAGAATTGAAGTCCTAAATTATGTCCGTGTTATGACCTTGTAAAGCAGTTGTTATCCAAACAATATTATTGTGAAGGAAACATGTGCTGAAATTAATTTGCAGTCGTTAATAAACCATATGACGAGAAATTAGGAGATGCACTTACGCAAACTACCGATATATATGGGTTAAAATGAACATTAAGAAGACGAAATGCATGATTGTGACCAGAAATAGGTCCAAATTAATACTCCAATACGGATAAACAATTCCACAATAGAAAAAGTTTCAACATTTAAATACCTAGGAGTTCAGATTAACGATAAATGGGATATGTCCAGAGAAATTAAATGTAGGATTGAAATGGCCAGAGACGCCTGTTTGACATACATACATATGTATAGTAAATCACTAACTAGTCACGACATAAGCCTAACAACAAAAATTCGTTATATAAAATGTTATATATGTATGGTCCGTTCTACTATATTCGGCGTAAACATGGACGATAAAGGTGTCAGATAAAAAAAGATTAAATTCGTTTGAAATGTGGGTTTTCCGGCGAATATTAAAGATCCCATGGACTGGTCGCGTTTCGAATGAAGAAGTGCTGAGTCGTATGAATATCGGACGGGAAATAATAAAAAATATAAAAACACGGAAAACATCCTATTTGGGTCACATAATGCGAAATGGAAACAAAAGTGGTTTCATTCCGAAGAATGGGTTCTTCATTTTCTTAAGCATCCAATTAGGGAATGATTTCCATTTCCGAACGGCATTGTACTCGGCTGTATATTAGATTTATTTAATTTACAACTAAAGCTACAATATTTTGCGTTTACACTTTCGCAAGACTATTTGCATCAAACACTGAACTCCGCTGCTCTATTTTAAATAGTAAAGTTAGTATGTATGATAGCAATGATCATATTATTAAACGATCCTTACATTGTTTGTCATGCGAGTTACAGTTATTTTCGAAAAAAAAAATAATTATAATATTATTAAAATAAATTGGAAAACTTCAGCAGAAACTAAGACCCTAATTATGTAAAACGCAACGCAACGGCAAAGAATTGCATTGAAAGTAAAAACCGAGTCAAAATTATTTTGTAATTTTGTTGTTGCTTTCTACAGAAATTAACATTGCCTTTTAAAATTTCTAACGCCACAAGTTATTAGGTACATGCATTTCTGTAGAAAGCCACACCAAAATATTTAAGACTGTTTTTGCTTTTAATGTAATTCTTCGGCGTTGCGTTGCGTTTTATATATAAGTAGGGCCTAATATTCTTTAAATTTTCGGTTACAATTCTTCTACTCAATTAATTCAATCTTAAAGTCTGGCAACCGTATTGTAGGTTTATGTTTGATGGAACACATTTTCAAAAGCTTTTTACGCGAAGCCTGCTGTATTATTGCAGTGAATCTATTGGTCGCGATCCTGGACAGCATCTCATGCATCTTATCGCGATTAACTGCTTGCTACCTTACAGCAGCATAAATCTCACGTTATGCCTAAAATAATAAACACGCAAAACAAAAAGGAGTTTTTGAAAAGCCATGAGCATACAATTATACTTTCTAAATGCTTTTCATACCATTTTAATTCCATCAGAAACATCAGTGTGTGTAGAAGCATACAAATTAATAAAAAAGCTGTGTGTTTTGCAGGTATGTATGATAAACTTTTGATATTCTTTATAATTTTATTTAACGGCGAAACAAGCATTCGCTTCTTTTAATAACTTTAATGAGAAAAATTTGTATATACTGGTATAACGAAAAACTAACAAGATGTTGCTGCATGTTTCTATACATAATTTTGTTAAAGGAATTCGAAAATTAAAAAGAAACAACTTGACGGATAGCAGTCAACCCTGCGTTAGTCGAATTTGTTTCAATTGATATAAGTCCCAATGTATCAAATTGATATAAATAAGTAGTAAGAGTGCTATATTCGGCTGAGCCGAATCTTATATACCCTTCACCATTGTGCGAGCAGAATACAGAGCAACTAGACAAAAACAAAATAACAAAAAACAATTCTAAAAACTTCATTATAAATTAAATTTAAAAATCTAAAACCGGTAAATATTTTTTTACCATCGTTTTTAAAACATAAAAATTAAAAAAAAAATTCTCTTTGAAAAACCAAGATTTGAACCAGAGGACTCACAGTGTCAAAACTCAACCTCCTAGACTGAACCATAAACGAACGTTGTTTGAATATCATTAAAATTAAATATGGCCCATTTTAGGTTTCAAAACTCAACTCAGTTGTGTCAACTCAACTCAGCAAAGTTGTAAACCATAACACAAGAGACAACTGGATTTGAACTTCGCTTTTCATAAGGACCCAGAATATATATACTTTATAGGGTGTAGGATCAATATTGTTGAAATTACAAACGGAATGACAAACTTATATATACCCTTTTACCGTCGGTGAAGGGTATAAAAAGAGTAATTTTGGAATTTCAGTATTTTGGTTATAACTGAGCCATTTTTTAACCGATGTGTTCAAGAAGAAATTTACCATTTACTTGGGTTTTAAAACTTGGACTCGGAAAGATCTTTGATTGCCGAAAATGGGTTTTTAAAAAAAAAAAATTTATTTTGGCCATAACTTTTTCGTAGTTGAACCGATTTTTCCGAGTTTTTTATAAAATATGTTCTACTAAAAATTTCCGATATTTTGGTATACAAGCCATATCCATATACAATTTTTAATTTTTTTTTGTACGGGAGGTACGACACCTACTTCTCCAATCCCGCCCGAAATATTTTAAATCATGGCGGCCGCACTCGCTTAAGAAGAAGAGACACTGCAGCACTTATCCAATTAGATGAGCGATAAACACCTATTTATGTGAACAGAACCCGTGAAGAAGAAAAATTTTTGTCTGGCACTGGCAGGACATACTAAATAAAGAATTAGGATAAGATTTGGTTAATTATTGTTAGTTCATATTTAATATATGAAGATTCAATAAATAAACAATGAAAAAAAAAATTCTTTACAAAGTCTAAGTCATTATTTTTATTATTATGTAAAGGCAGGCGGGGATTTAGGGGGAGGGAAATAAAAAAATTTCCCCCCCCTTAATTATAAAAATATGTTTGGTTTATCTCGATAATACAAGAATTCCCAATAATAATATTTTTTATATGCACAAAATTTTAGGAAATCCCAGCGAGGTTTTTTTTTGTTTTTTTTTTCATTGAATCTAACGAAATTTTCAATAAGTTACCAAATCTTAATTCTAAAAGTTATTGATTAGATATTTCCAATGAAACATCTAGTTTTCTTTTTTCAAATACTTATTATTCTACATTCGATCGCAGCAGGTGCCATCAATATCCAAAGAATAAACGTTTGACTTGAAAATGCGTGCGGTTGAATTATTAATAAGCCTTCCCAACTAACACGGAGGTTTGATTTCAAATTGAAAATGATTTGAAATCAAACGTTTTCTCAAACGACAAACGTTTGATAATGATTTGAAAATCATTTGAAAATCATAGCGTTCTCAACAAAAAGGGGAAATTATTTTCAAATTGAAAAATTCCTTTATTTTCAACTTGCTTTCAAACGTAAATCTCAAATGTTTTTCAAATGTGGATTATAATACAATGTGGAATATAAATAAAACTATTTAATTTTTTTAATTTAAATTTATTTTTTATTTAAAAAAACTTTGAGATAAGCATTCGGTACCATAGCTAAAATATGAAATAGTGTTCTTTCCGTCCTCTAATTCATGGAAACCCAACAAACACGAAGTCAAACCTTTGATATGAAATGACTTTATCATTTGACATCAAACGCAATTCTCAAACGTTTTTCAATTGTTTGATTTAACATTTAAATTCAAATTGATAATGATTTGAAAATAAACATTTGATATCAAATGTTTTATCAATTTGATGTCAAATGTTTGTCAAATGTTAAAATCAAATCAAAAATAAACTTGGCAATACTAATAAAGCAATAAAGCGAAAAATAAATGTAAGCATTAAAAATGGCGATTAAAGTTACATTTTTTTACTTTGTGGTTACATGTGTTTTACTATAAAAAATAAATTTTAATATAAAGTAAACAGTTTATTTCTTGTGAAAAATAAAAATTATTTGTGAGAAATTACAATGATTAAAAATACGAAAAAAAAAGAAAAAAAATAAAACGGGAAAGTGAAGAAAGTTTGTTGAACGTTCGCGGTGCTACAATCCTCAAAATAAAAGGGAGCCAAGTATTTTGTCTTTCCAAGAATTAGAGGACGGAAAGAACACTATTTCATCTTTTAGCTATAGTACCGAATGCTTATCTCAAAGTTTATTTAAATAAATAATAAATTTAAATTAAAAAAATTAAATAGTTTTATTTATATTCCACATTGTATTATAATCCACATTTGAAAAACATTTGAGAATTACGTTTGAAAGCAAGTTGAAAATAAAGGCATTTTTCAATTTGAAAATAATTTCCCCTTTTTGTTGAGAACGCTATGATTTACAAATGATTTTCAAATCATTATCAAACGTTTATCGTTTGAGAAAACGTTTGATTTCAAATCATTTTCAATTTGAAATCAAACCTCCGTGTTTGTTGGGAAAGACAAAATACTTGGCTCCCTTTTATTTTGAGGATTGTAGCACCGCGATCGTTCAACAAACTTTCTTTACTTTCCCGTTTTATTAGTTTTCTTTTTTTTCGTATTTTTAATCACTGTAATTTCACACGAATAATTTTTATTTTTCACAAGAAATAAACTGTTCAACTAATGTTAAAATTTATTTTTAATAGTAAAACACTTCGTCAGCTTAGAGTGCAAAGGTGCTAAGTCCACATTTTAAGACTTTACAGGAGAGACATAAAACTTTCCTAAATGAATCTATGGAAATATTCTATAAAACTTTAAACGTAATTTTATCGGTGTTGGTTCATTTTTTAATTATCAAAAAGGAGCAATTGAAAAATAGCACACGCTGCTGATTTTCAAGCATTTTCGGGACTTAGCTCATTTTCTGTAACTTGTTTTATGTTTGTGCATTGGACTTAGCACATTTTCTTAAAATCATTTGTTAAATATTTATGAAAAAAAAAAAACAATTTTATAATTTTTTTTTTCTTTTATTGTAACAAAAAACATTAAAGGTGATATTGTAAAGTAACGCTCCTTCTGGATTCGTTGCTTACCTTTCTATTTCGGGATCTTGAAGGTGCAGTTGTTTGTATCAATGTGTTTACATAAACTTTTTTTGCATTCCAATCCATTTGCCAGAATTGTTTAAATATTTTTTGTCTTTCTTCATCATTGATTTGGGCACATTTTATGGTAGAAGCATCACTTTTACACTTACATCTTTGTTTAATGGCTCGTGGTTCTTTAATTTTTTCATAATTCCAAATGTCGCTCTCTTTTTGTTTCCCATAATAACGTTTTCCTCTTTCTCTGGATTTCTTATTTTTGGCCGCAAACCAAGCTGACTTCTGCACCTGAACTCTCTTTTTGCGATTTTGGGTCTTAGTCGGTAAGTCAAAAGAGTCGTCAGAATCGCTATTAAAACCATAAGGAACTAGCCCAACAACTCCATCATCTGGTTCAATGCCATAGTTGTCGTAATTGTTGCATTGAAGCGGTTGTGGACCAGTGCTATTGCTGTTATGAAGAGACATTTTAACATTCTATGAAAAAAAAAATATTTGAAAGACATATTCGTAAAAAAACAACAAAAAAAGCAAATTGTTACTTACCTTTTGGTGATAAAATGAAATTGGCAAACTGATAATACTAGAAGTTTTCTTTCACGTGAATGTTTATTAAGCAATAAAAATTAGTTTCATTACTGCGATTGAAAAATTTGATTAAAAAGAACAAGTAGGTTTTTTTTAACGGGACTTAGCACGTGCGATATGGCAGGTGTGGACTTAGCACTTTTGCACATCAGTGTTTACAAACAATCATAAGCGAAATAACTGTACTTTTTTTTGTTTAGTATGATGTATTTTTCATTTATCTTTCGTTCTGCATCAAAATGTAAATTTGTATAAAAAGTGGACTTAGCACCTTTGCACTCTAAGCTGACGACTTGTAACCACAAAGTAAAAAAATTTAACTTTAATCGCCATTTTTAATGCTTACAATTATTTTTCGCTTTAGTATTGCCAAGTTTATTTTTGATTTGATTTTAACATTTGACAAACATTTGACATCAAATTGATAAAACATTTGATATCAAATGTTTATTTTCAAATCATTATCAATTTGAATTAAAATGTTAAATCAAACAATTGAAAAACGTTTGAGAATTGCGTTTGATGTCAAATGATAAAGTCATTTCATATCAAAGGTTTGACTTCGTGTTTGTTGGGTTAGTATATGCAATATTTATGTATATATGTGTTATATAAATCAAAATTCTATTCGATAATTTTTGACGAAAACACAGATTTGTCGGGGAAAACCCAGATTTCCTTATCTTAAAGATATTTCAACATACAACAAAAAGCTGTTAGGAAAGCATTAATTGGCGTTGTTGTAAACGCATTTGAGGAGTCTTTAAAGGATATTGACGTTGATGTGTCAATTGATGCGAAGGTACTTTCATCAATAGTTCTAAAAGCTTTGACAAATTTTAGTCTTGACCTAAAAAATTGTGTAGGAAATGGAACAGATAGGTGTCCTCTGATTTCATAAGAAAATGGAGCTGTTATAAAATTCTGCACAAATGCAACAAAAACGCCTTGCTATTCCCAAAAATCAAACAACTCAATTTTAAAAAGCAACAAAGTGCCATTAATACAATAATTTGTATCATTTGTTAAAGTAACGACAAATTTTTTTAAATATAATCATCCCAAGCGAAACGCAGTTTTAGCAAAGTATTTGGGAGCCAAACTCTACATTATGCGGGACAAGATGGTTGGACCGTCACGACTCAATTTTACACTTTGCAACAAGTGTATATCATATAGTAGAAGCTTTGGAAAACATATCTGAGTGGAAAGGTAGAGATACTTCATCAAAAGCCTTATATTTAGGAACTCGCTTAGTACTTTTGAATTCATTTACGGAATAAACATAATAAGTGTGATACTTATTGTATCACGGCCGCTTAGAATCATTTTACAAAAGCACGATATAGATCTTCAAAAAGGATCAAGCCTTATCAAAACTTAAATCATGTGCCTTGAAGAGAAAAGAAATAAAGCCGAAGAACTATTTAAAAGTATTTTTGAAAAAGTTAAAGTTATCTGCGTTCAAATCGAGGTTCCAATCACATTCAAAATGTTGGCGATTACTACCGAGTTGTAGGTTATATTCCTCTTATTGAATTTATGTTAGAAGATCTCAAAACACGTTTCCCAATAGATATCCTAAATGTAAACTTCTACCTCAAAGTGTAATCAAGTCAAATACAGATACAAAACTTTTAAAATCACAACTAGCTGATGAGCTGATTATGTTTGATAAAAGAGATAGATAAACACCTACTAACATCTAAACTTGAGTCTCAACTGTTGCATTGGCAACAAACATGGAAAATATCTGAAAATCTATCAGATAACGTTGTAGATGCTTTGATAAACTGTGATGAAGATATCTACCGAAATCTAGGAAAAATATTTAAAATTTTCGTTTCAATGCTCGTCAGCAGGGCAATTTTAAAATGGCACGAAAAATGGTTAAAAATGGCTGGCAAAATGGCACGAAAAATGGCAAAAATAAACATGTTATTTAAGAAACATTTATTTTATTACGTTTTTATTGTAAGTCTGGGATCACACTATGAAAGTTTTCTTTCAGAAAGTCTGAGTCTATTGGTGAGAGGGGAAGAGAACATGCTTTTCTTTTCTCCTCTCTCACCCATAAACTCAAGATTTCTGAAAGAAAACTTTCATAGTGTGAACCCAGACTAAGTACAAAAGTATGTTTCTTCAAATTGTCAAAAAAAATACTGGGGGCAAAACGCAAGAATTTGGAACAACTTCCACTTTTAATCTAATTTTTGTTATAAAATTTTGTTTAATAAAGAAATATTTTTATAATATTTGTCATGAAATTTTTTTATCAGGGAATTCTTATTAAAAAACGACTTTTAAAATTCTAGCGTTTTGCGTCTTCGATTTCTAGAACATTCCTGATAATCTCCTGTTATCACATAAAACAGTTCTATAAATGCAAGATGTAACTGGAGCATATTTGAACATTAAAAGTTCAGATGGAGAAAGATTTATCCGTCTCACTTTCATTAAAACAAAATTGTGAGAAAATCGATTAAAACAATTTTTTAAAATTGAAATGCTAAGCCGTAGAGAAAGTTCATTTCCTAACCGTCGTCTAATAAAAACATGGCTCAGATCAACAATGACAGAAGAAAGACTGTACTATCTAATTTTGCCTCACAAGGAAATCATAAATTGCTTATTTAAAAAAAATTAATTTATATAGAACTGATCTTATCTTTCATTTAACCTTATTGTTGAGTTTTTTAATATAAAATACACATATTAATTTTAATAAACTTTTAAAAACAAATTTTTTACTTTTTTGTATCAAAAAAATGATCCCCCCCCTAAGACTCAAGCTGGATCCGCGCCTGGTAAGCATTCCGACCCAAAGTAGTGAATTAAGGCTGCAAATGAAGCCAGTAGTGAATTAAGACTGCAAATGAAGCCAATTATTTTACACGGTGACCAGTTCTTAAAATTCTTAAAAGTTAAATCTTGCATTAGACAAGGCCAGAAAATGCTAAAAATGATTTTCAAAATGCAACATTTTTTTCAAGAATTTTGCTTGAATTTTTTTAATAGAATGAAATTTTATTTTATATGCAAAATGAAAAGGATTTTATCTCTGATTTTAAAGATAATATTAAAAATATATATTAGACCAGTTTTTTTCTAACAGTTTAACAAGAGTTTTAAAATTATTATTTTTCCAAATTAACACGAAAAAGCACTCAGATTTTTTAGTTTTTTTTTCATAAAAATTTAACTACACGTTCAATAACTTGTGTTTTTCATATTTTTTCCAGATGCAGCAGCCAGCGATGTTGGCACTAAAAAGAAAAATCAATACATCCATACTTAAATCAACCCGAAGCGGTAGCAATAGTACGGTTAGTACGGATTATCTTGAATCAAGTACAGAAATATTGATTCATGTACGGATTATTCAAGTGCGAAATACCTAACTTATCCACAGATTTGTGAACTATTTCTAATATAAAAGCGCCGTGCCTCTAATTTAAAATAAAATTGTAAAAAAAACTTAACAAAGGTATTGCAAATTTAAAATAAACATAATATTAACCACAAAGACAATTACTTGAACGGAAACTTGAAAATGTCTTTGTGGTTGCTGTTACGTTTTTTTCTTTTACTCGCCAAACATTTTACTGACGGAGTTAAGTGAGAAAATCAGATGTTTCTTTCAATTAATGGCATCTTTGTTTCATTTCACACATTTCAATCGAAAAGTTTTTCGACGTGAGAGGTACAGAACATGGGCACTGGTTTAAAAAAAAAAATTAAAAATGATAAAAACCCAACCAATTATAGCAGGAAAAGTAAGAAAAGATAAACTCACTGTTTATTGTTGGTGTTTTGTTTAAGCTTTGGGTGTTTGTAATCCTCATTCGCTTTAAAATTTTTTTTTTCCAAAGATTTTCCAAAGTCTGTGGGAAAAGGTTTCCTGATGATCTGGCCTGAGCAACCAGTGAAATGCGCATATGAACTATAAATTTCAGTACGTTCATCAAGAGTAAAAATTAGGGATAAAGCACAAAACAAAATCCTGTTTATGAATTAAAAAATTTTGTATTCCCGAAAATAACTTAAATTTTTTGTTTCATTTTATGTATTTTCTACACTGTTCTATTTTTTTTTTCTGAACGTGTTTGAAAAATATTCAGTCGTACTTGGCGAATGCGAATGTCCTAACATTAATTTTTTTTATTCCTCCCCTGGCACAAACTGGTATCATAACAAAAAATTCAAATTCTGTCTGACAAAGCTATAGCAAAGAGTACAACCAGACAAAAGGTGCGTTCCCGTAGTTTTTGGGTAGTTTGGTAAAATAATAGTAAACAGAAATTTCTTTCACTAGTAGACAAGTAACTCAAATGAAACTAAAAGCCATTCAAATTCATTGGCTTATTGGAAGAAATTCTGTCCTTAGTCTCGATTGCAAGCTTCTACTTTATAACTCTATCTTAAAGCCTATCTGGTGCTACGGTATTCAACTATGGGGCACCGCCTCGGCCTCTAATATCGAAAAAATTCAAAGGCGTCAAAATAAACTTCTTCGAATAATCACATCCGCTCCCTGGTACGTTAAAAACTCAAACATTCATAAGGATCTCAATGTGCCATTAGTAAAAACTATGATTACAAAATATGCAGTAAAATATTTAAAAAGGCTTGAACAACACCCAAATCCACTAGCTCGAAATATTTTAAATCATGGCGGCCACTCTCGATTGAGAAGAAGAGACACTGCAGCACTTACCCAACTAGAAGAGCGATAAGCACCTTTATATGTGAACAGAACCCGTGATGAAGAACATTTTTGTCTGGCATTGGCAGGACATAAATAAAGTATTGGGATAAGATTTGATTAATTATTGTTAGTTCATATTTAATATATGAAGATTCAATAAATAAACAATGAACAAAAAAAAAAAAAAAAACTAGTAGACAAAAGTGTACAAAAGTACGGGAACAATAAAAATAAAAAATAAAAAATAAAAAAAAAATAAATAAAGTAAAACATAAAAAAAGTAGTCAAAATATTTTTGATATTGTTGATCAAGTGCGATATGTACAACTAAATACATAAATGACACATTAGGACGTATACAAGTAGGGGCTTTCCTGTTTCAACTATTTTATTTCCCGTTTTCCCGGGATTTTTCTTGCGGGATCCCGGGAAATAAAAAATTCCTCATAATTTGAGAAAACAGCTATTTATACTTTAAAATTTAGTTTTCTATTCTCTAAAAATTAGCATCTGTGGATGGGTTGCGGATTAGATCAATTACAAGAAGTGAGTACATATTTAAATCAATGTCTCCTGATGCAATACATCTACTAAAAGCAGAATGGGCAGTGCAACAGTTGATAATTTTTACATTTAGTGAAGTGAAGAGTTAATCAAGTACATTAATTCAAAATAATATGCAGGCAGTAAAGTTTCATTGTCCATGAACAAGTCTTAAAAATAGAAGATACCTAAACATATCGCTCCTTTATTGCAACATAGTCATATCTACAAAAACAAACGATCTTGGCAAATGCGAGTAAATTTTTCAAAATGTACCGATTTAAAGATATATTTTGCTATAACTTCGGTTCAGATTGAGATATAATACGAGAAGGTGTGAAGGAAAACTTTGCTAAAGTTACTTAAAATTTTTGATTTTTTGAGATATGACTATGATGCAATGAAGGAGCGATATGTTTATTAGGTGATAAGCACGAATTTTTTCAATTTGTGTTGGTTTATATAACAGTGAAGTGCGGGGAAACCGAAATAAAATAACATTTTGGAGACTCGTGTAAGATACTACAACGTTGTTTACAAAAAAGAAAAAACTACTTCTGATTGTGAATCCGAGGCATGCTAAAACGGTGCACTTTTAACTATTTGTCCAACCTCGGTAAAAAATTAACGAAATTTTTCGGTAACATGACAATTCGTAAATAAAATCAGAAATATACCTTTTGACGACTTACTAAGCCCTTTGAGTATGTCAGATAGTTATTTCCTAAGCCGTTAAAATGTTATATATTTATTTAAAATATTTTATCGATTTTATTAATTAACTTTTTTATCTCATATCTTGAGTACCTCAATTTTTATTTTGTTTTTATTATTGTTTTATTAATTAAATTGTTATGTTTATGTTTTGTTTTTATCTTGTATTTAGAGCATAATAATACGGAATAACAGCATAATAATAGGTAATAAAAGCGTGAGGTAATAATAATTGAAGTTCCTATTTCAATGTTCAATTAATTTTTTAGTATTGAACCATTTCTTTTACTTTCTTTGCAAACAAGTTCCCTTACGAATTTTTATATAAGTTGTTCTCATTAATTAAAAACAAAATTTACTTTGTATTATTTATATGGAGCGGGATCCCGGAAAATTTAAAAAAATTTCCCGCTTTCCCGGGAATCGAAAAAGTCCGGGAAAAAAAACTCTATATACAAGTAAAACGAAGCATTTACTTAAATTTGTCAACATTTTCATTTGTTTATTTTATTAATGAGGGTATTCACAAGGTAGCCATAGAGTTGTAAAGTCATATGTCTTAAAATAATTACAAGAAATATAATATATTTCTTGTAATATATTAAGGGTCCTCTTGATGTCGCTTAAAATTGCCATTTGTGCAAATGCGTAAACTTACGAGTCTTGTTTCATGAAGCCCCTTTTTTACTTTTGTGTTATTTTAAACAATTAATGTCAGTTTGTTAGAAACGTCAATACAAAAATAAATTAAAAATTAAAATTCAAAAATATAAAAATTTGTGTTTAAATTTGTGATTAATATGTATGTATGAGAAATTTGCTTTTAAAAATGCTCAAAGGAAGCCAAAAGACCAATTTGCTGAAATTATTGCTAGAATTTATTGTTTGTGATTTATAGACACTTGGATTTTTCATTGAAAACGACGTTAAAATCATTAAAAGATCTGTTTGTATAAATGCACAATTGAACAGCGCAAGTTTACGAGACAAAATTGTTGGGCAAACTTACCAAGTTTGTGTAAATGAATTCTCATACAATTTTTGACAGTTCATTTACGAGGGCGTAAAAATGCACAGTTTGCACAGATTACGAGACTTATAAACGATATCATGAGGACCCTTATTATATGACTGCTGTGGGCAACCGCTTATTATTTAAATTTCTAATGTACAGTTATGACGAATCAATGAACTCAGCATAAGAATATTCCCTGTAGTAAATAAAATAGTCAGTTGCAAAAAACACTAACTATAAAATAACTATTTTTGAAATGACTAGAAATATTTTTAAATCTTATGCAGATATCAACCAAACATATTGAATAGAGGAACACGTTAAACACAAATAAAAGCAAAATAAGTAAAACAAGCAAGCCATGAAGTCAAATGAAAAAATATATATACAAACATATTAAAATAATTAAAATTAAAGCAATGCAAATCTGTTTATGTACATATGTACAAGCAAATATGTAGCGTATTTATTTCAGCACTATTATACATCACCTTTTAAACTAATTTGACGCAAAATTTTCTTAAATAATTATTTCTATATAAAAATATATATGTATGTACGTACATACATATGTTTATTTTTTTGACAACAATTTTTTAAAATTTAAATAATTTATTATAAACCGACTCTACTATTAATTAACTACAAATTGGTTGAAAAATAAGTAGTTAGTAGTCAGTTAAAAAGTCCTGCAAAGATATCCGATTGACTACTGCCTATGACTTGCCTTTGTTAAAATAATGAGTCGTCGACAAGGAAAAAAGTCACTTAATCAACTAGATGTGGTTATAAAAAAACCAGTGTGTGTTGACTTCCTACAGGGTTTATTTTGTTTCTAACACAACAATATTTTTTTAAACAATTGTAAAATATTATTTAGGACATTATGTCGATATGACTTGATAGCACACCTTGTGTTTTAATTTGTTTGGTAATACTTGTTTGTAGTTTTTTATTGTTTATTTTTAGAAACAGCTGATTGTTTAACAATTTTTGTAAGCTGCCCAAAGAAAATGAACGGGCTACTTCGTGCAAGAAGGTTTTTCTCAAAAAGATTAGGATCCCGCGGTGCGTCCATGGCTGCCCATAGGTGCCAAATAGGCTTCACTAGTCAGCAATCACTGCGATGTAAGGTACCATTTCATGACCGGACTTGACTGATTCTTTTTTTTCTTTTTTAAGTTGTTACAAATCTAAATAAAAACTTTATTTTTATACAATTTTCTAGGGCACCTCATAAATCCTTGAAGAATTTTTGAAACATTTTGATTTTCAACTCAACTTTAAGTAAAAATTCCCCGGGATATTTTTACCACTGAAGTTAAATAAAAACAATTAGAAAAGGGAAAAGCTCCTGGAAGTGGGTTTTCACAATTTTGCTGAATACTTTTATTTAAACTGAGATGTACAAAAAATTATAAATAAGAAATTCCTGTACTTTTTAAATTCGAAATAAAGTGGACTTAAAATCAAATCAATACATATAAAAAAATTAAATTTTTAATTCTTCAAATTAACTTTACATGAACAACCTTTAAGACCAGGGGGGTTACCGCACCGCGTATTTCGATTCGAAAGAAATCATTTACGAATTCGAACAATTTGTACGATTTTTGTAACATTTGTTTCGAATAAACGGACGTTTTTTATACTTTATCGAAAACAAAAAATCCCTTTCTTAACAGCCCCTCTCTATAACGAACAAAACGTTTTCATCCAATTTTCCATTTTATAAAAAATACATCCTCTACACAGTACAATTTGTTCGAACACGTAAATTATTTCTTTCGAATCGAAATACGCAGAAACCCCCCAGGAAAAACAACTGTCATTTTGTAAATGTTTCAATAAAAAATCCCGTTAAATTTTAATTTCACTTCATTTCGATTTCTTTTGCACTTGATTTGTCGGAGATATATTTTCAAACAAAACGAGCCCACTGAATTCGGCTATAAAAATCTTAAATTTCAGGTAAGTGGTCAAATTAAACCAGCAATTATATAAAAAAACAACGCTTGATTTTTTAAATTAATAAACATTTTTATTTTATTAAATTTTTAATTAAAGAAAAACAACCAATTTCGCATTTATTTAAACATTGAATTTCATGTGGTATTGTACATACATACATACATTTAAAAGAATTCAATTTGAAAAAATATAAAACCGATGCTTATTTTTTTTTTTGTAAATGTTTGTACGAACATACACAAACAAATGTGGTTACATGAATGCGAAATAAAAAAGAAACTTAATTTTTAAAATGGAAGTAAAATTCAATTGTACAACAATTAATGTAGTTAATTTAGTTTTCGATAAGATTAATTAGTTAAAATCTAAATTTAATTTACACTAGAACGACATAATATAACTAAATTTATACTAGTTACTAGTTAATGACATGGTCACCTCATATGCATGGATTCTTAGTTTTTAAATCTATTTAGTGTGAGTGTGTACAAATGTATGTATTAGTGTGTACGTATGTGTGTGTTGTTTTTAAGTGTGCATTAAGATGTACGAATAGTAATGTGTTATTTTACACATGTATGGATATATTTGTATAAATGTACGTCATTGATTATTGGCATTAGAAGAGTTAATATTAAATCATAAATATTTTGTTATTTATTATTGTTGTTTTGTATTATAAATTGTGAAAAAAGTCATTGACAGCAAAAAAAAAAAAAAAAAAAAAGTTTGTGCATGTAGGTATGTGTTTAAGCAGAGCTTTATGAAAGTTTGTAATTTAAAAACGAAACTAGGTATTGTTTGAATTTTTATGTAATTTTTTTTCTTTGCCACGGTCATGTAGTATATTGTCATGGAATTGAATAAAATTAAAGAGAAAGTAAAAAAGGCATACAAAAAAAAGAAGGATGATTGAGAAATTACTAAGAACTGGGAAAGCTGGGGTGGTTTCCAAAGAGCACACGTAAACATAGCCGCACACACGTTTATATTGACATCTTAGTGTTCTCCATCGCTGTGCAAAGGCGAGCAAGAGCCATTACTTTTGACAGGACTTTCAGAGCGACTATTGGCTGGACTTGATAGTTTGGAAGTGGCAGTTGATCGTACTGATAAGTCTTCTGGTTCGCTATCGAAATAGCTATCATTTGATACATCGCTGCTAAGAAAAGTTGTAAGATTATTAGCTGAATCGAAATTGTTTGCAGTCTTGGTGAGTTCTTTATAGAGAATATTGTCCTCTTTTTTAATTGTGTTGGCAGCATTTGCCATAGCACCATTTGGCTGCAAAGCTGCTGCGGCTGCAGCCAAAGCCAAAAAATTAAGGCTGGCGTTAAAAACTTTGCACCATTCTAGTAAGGCAGTATTGCCAGTTTCGGAATCGGATGCATTTCCATTGGTTATATTAGGAATCTGTAAAAGACCAAGTGGAAGAGGTGGTGGAAAATTAGGAACGTCTGCAGAGGATTCAATGGGAAAGGAACTGGGTTTGTCCTTTAAAATATTGTTGTTTGAATCATTAATGCTGCGAATAAATCCGATGCTACTATTAATTGCAGGCGGGGAAGAACTGATGCTATTTTGATTTTGTAAATTTAATAAACTTTTGTCTGCGGGATCTTTAGCCCAATTCTTTACAGACAATGATGCGATGTTTGTTGCACTATTATTTTGGTTGCTATTATTGGAGTTAATGTTGCCGTTACAGTTGCTTTTAGAAATTTCTTTACCTTCATCTGTGAGACGCAGGGGTGTTTTGGTCTTGACTGGATCTAAAGCGTCATTTCCGTTGGAATTAAGATTCGGTATTGCAGATAAATTTGGACTTAATAAAGATAATAAATTTAAGTTTTGCATTATGGATAGTTGCGCGTTGTAGTCTCCTGCCATTGGAATTGAACCTCCCATAATACCGGGTATTTGATTTGAAATATTATCAACTGGCTGTTTGGAGGCATTCTCAGTTGTCATGATATGTTTTTTCATAATCTCATTTAGAGCTATTTTCTCTAAAATAGCATTGCTGCCATTGGAAGAAAAACTTAAACCATTCAGCGGTAAGCGGTTGTATCCAAATTCATCGAAGCTCGAGTTAGCCGGATATTTTGGAGTCTGGATATGATTGTCAAATCGTGGGCGCTTCTCGGGGGGATTTTCTATGCTGGGCATTGGTGTTAGTTGATCTGCAGCACCCAACTGACGACACATAAAGCGCAATTTCTGTTCATTTTTGCACCATCCTCTTAATGTTGACTCTGGTACTCCGATATCTCTTGACACCGATGCCTTAGTTTCGCCATTATGAATACGTTGAATGGCCCTTACTTTGTCGGAAGGTGTTAAATTGCGAAGCGGACGCTTTCCTCGAGTGCTCATTCGAATGTTCATGTGTTGGTATGCAGAAATATCCATTGTGCAATTAAATCAACGGTTGATTTACTAAAATTTAAAAAAAATATGTATTGTATGTAAGTCCACAAATCAGCTATTTTTTACATATGTATGTACATATGTATGTAAAAATGTATGTATGTATGTTTCATACAAACACACATATATATGTATGCATGCATGTATGTGTAAATGCTTTAGCAGTACTTTTCATTAAACGCAGATTGTTTTCTTAATTGATAAAATACACACCTTTTTGTAAAAAAATTTATTAATTCTTAGCCACTAAAATGTTTTCGGTAAAAAATGTATTTTTATTTCTCTATGAATTTTATTTTATGAGCTCAAAAAAATTGACATTCACGAATTTTATTTCAAATATTTTTTTCACGATGTCGCGTTAAGTTAGCATTGACAAATACAAAGTGTTTTCCGTGCACAGAAGACGCGAATGTTGCTCAATGACTATTATCGCGAGACTGTTTCAAGTTGTCCTCTTGTTGTGCACTCCTTGGATTAATAAAAGGATATGATTTCGATTACGCGAACAACGCTGCTTTCATGCCAATTGTCGAAGCGCTACAGGCCGTAGTAAATGCGGCGAAGAGAACAATGTTTTGCATTTGTAAACACAACAAAAGTGTGTGAGCACAATTGTGCGACATCATAAATCCTTACACGAATAGTTTGATGAGTATGAGAACACATACTTATATACACACACAAGCCATTTGCACAAATGTATGCAGCATACATCAATGGGACAACAACTTGTTACTCACCATCACCATAATCAACCATCATAATGCCGCTATCTATATTGGCGCGCGACATCAGTGCGCAAATGCAAACCGTGTTTATAAGTTGCTGTTGCCGCACACCTAAAGGATATTGATGAAGAATACTGCGAACATTGGACTTGTTCAATACAGCGTGTTCTTGTCATACATATCCGCCACAACATGCCTGTTCAAACAAATTACAGTAAGTTTGATGCAACATGTGTCAGTTGGTTTATGTTCGATTGCGACAATGCTGTTAGACTTGCTGCCTAAAATACTTTATAATTCTCATTGCACGACAATTTTCTATCTCTCTATTTCTTTTACAAATACATTCACGGCGACAAACATTATCATTCTTCTTACTTTAAGGAATGTTTTCATAGCAAACAACTGATACAATATATTTTCTATACATTAAGCACGCGCTTAATTTTTGACAATCCCAATGTTAAAAGCGCCTAAAAATCTCGAGATGTCAGGTAAATTTTGGTATGTGTTTTCTAGTGTTTTTTTTAAAGAATCGCCTCTAATGTTTGAAAATGTTATACCTTGAATACATGTTTAAATAAAAACGCGCCAAATAACGCGAAACTATGCAACTAAGTAAACTCAACAGATTTCTCTACCTACTAACAAATTTTTGCCACAAATAAAAAAGGATTATCCGGATACATATGTAAATCCTTTTTGAGGTGGAACCATACCAACAAGTGAGAATTGGGAATAAGGAAATGGAAGATTTTCATTTACATGTTTTTAAGCTGGTCGATATGATTGTGTTAGTCGCTTCTTAATCTTTGAACAGGTGCACTTACAATGCTTGTACCTTCAAAATCAAAGACTTTTCTTTAAACATTGTGCATTTTTATACCCTTCACCGAAGGTAAAAGAGTAAATTTAGGTTTATCATTCAGTTTGTAATTTCTAAAATATTGATCTTAAACCCTATAAAGTATATATGAGGAGCTCCATAGCAAAACGGAACAATTCCACTTTTACAATTTTTGGATAAATGAAAAAAAAAGAAAAAAATTAAATTAAGCTAGTACGATGAATGTTTGTATGTGAAATAGTTGCGTTTAGATCCGCTTCAAAGTAAAAAATTCGTTAAAATAATGACAATAAGGATTTTAGTACGTACAATATTAATCAGTAAAAAAACACTTAACTTAAAAAGTGGAATTGCTGTTTTTTATTGTTATGGACCTCCTCATATATGTATTCTGGGCCCTTATGAGGGGCGAAGTTGATTTAATGATATCCGTCTGTCCCCTGAAATAGGGTTTCCGAAGACCCCAGATATGATGGGGACTTGGTAGCACTTGCACTTTTCATACAAAGACATTAAAGATTTCTGCATATCTGGAGAACAGAAAAAGTTAAAGTTTCCAAATTAGGTACAAGCATCAAATATGTGGGAGGGATTGGACGATTGGGTATAGAACAAAGTTGATTTATTTATATCTAAAGAGCGGTATTTATATAACTTTCTGTTATTATCGCACCATGGTAGGGTATATAAGATTCGGCAATGCCGAATGTAGCACTCTTACTTGTTTTTAATAAACATATCGCCCCTGAACCTAAGAAACATTTTAGAACGCCATACAAATGTTCACATTATAAGTTGACTGTTAATTAGCAGGAATAAAAAAGAAAGCATCAACAATAAAATGTTGAAGCAAAAAATATAATTGGGGGATTCACAAGGTGTGCTATCAAGTCATATCGTCATAATGTCCTAAATAATATTTAACGATTGTTTAAATATAATACATATTGTTGTGTTTCAAACAAAATAAATATTTTAATGCTGTGTTCATTAATTCGTCATAACTATGTATACAGTAGAAATCTAAATTATAAGCGGTTGCCCACAGCAGTCATACACACAGAAAAAAATCAAGTTAAAAACGCCGAAAACAAGGTTGATTTAAAATTTTTCGGTGGTGATTTTGCTTCATACGTGTTTCATGTTAATTCAACCTGATTTTATAATTGCTTGCGAACAACATATTTTTCTTTTGAAATAACTATTATTCATGTTAATTTAACATTGCAGTAAAGTTAGAGCAAAATGTCATTTATATTGAAATCAAAATCCGAATCACGTTGAATGAAAGTTATTTCAAGTTGAAACAACGTGAATTTCATGTAGAATCAAATTGGTTTGAGTGGGTTATAACAGTGTGAAGAAGCTTTAGAGACAACATATGCATTTATTTAAGAATATTTCAATACACTTACCCCTGTAACACATGCTTCACTTATTTTGTATTCTCCTTTGTCAACAGAAGCATCAGCAGAATCGCCCGATATGGTTTTTGTCATCATTATACTTTGAAAACTTGATGTACTATTTAACTAAATATTTTTAATTCAAAGAATACGGGAATTGTCTTCATTGTATAACATATTTTAAGAATGAAAATTAAAAAATTAACATACTTAACCATGTATGCATGTTAATTTTACAAGATAAACTTTTGATTTTAATATAAAACAGGTTTTTAATGGATTCAATATCGAATCCATATTTATTTAAATTTTAATATTTTTTTTTATTTATTTTAACAGTGAATAATATTAAATAGGCGTGATTTGGGATTATTTTAATATTTTTAATTTAAAATTAATATGAAATAATGATAAATTTAAATAAAAGGCATACTTTTGCAGAAATTTAACATGATTCTCAATCAACATTTTTCCAAGTTAATTTTACATTGGTATTTTTTTCTGTGTGTATATATTTCTTGTAATTATTTTAACACATGACACATGACTTTACAACTTTACAACAACCTTGTGAATCCCCCAAATATTTCTGTTATGCACGAAGATATGACGTAGAATTTTTATAAATTTTTATACGCAAATTACTTTTATTACACACCACAATAGTGCATAAGTGCTGCTGTGTGTAACGCCTTAAAATATTGGTCCTAGACCCACCTTAAAGCATACCGATCGACTTAGAATCACTTTCTAAGTTGATCTAACGATGTCCGTCCGGCTGGCTGGGTGGCTGTCCATGTAACCTTGTGCGCAAAGTACAGGTTGCAATTTTGGGGATAATTTAATAAAACTTGGTACATAGGTTCTTATTGGCACAAGGACCAAGCCTATTGAAAATGGGCCGAATCTCAGAAACTATCAAACCGATTTAAATGAAATTTTTAACATAGATAGATCCCTATTCATATCGCCATACACTTTCGAAAAGTTGTTTTTAAATACTGTGGTGATGGGTATCATAACCTAATTTTTTATTTGGCAATTTTTAATTTTTTTTGTACGGGAGGCACCACGCCCACTTCCCCAATCCCGCCCACATTTTGTAGGATGGTGTGTATTAGCAACCTAAATGTGTGTACCTAATTTGGAAGCTTTGGCTTTTGCCGTTCCCCAGATATACAGCAAAAAGTAATAAAAATACAACAACCACAAGGGATTTTTCGAAAAAATTTGAGGTAGTCGTGGTTTTTTGCTCATAACTCAGCCATTTTTTAACCGATTTGACAGATTTATATACCGACGTGTTAAAGAAAAAATTTACCATTTACTTTAGCTATAAAGCTTGGACTCGGGGAGATCTATAGTTCCCGAAAGTGGGTAGGGGAGAAGGGGGCACCTTTGAACGCGGGGCACCTTTGAACAATGTTAATAAAATCTCTGTTGCAAATTTTTTCCGACCATTAACTGAGTTTTTCACATGGCAACCTTGTTTTCTAGCAACGTCAACAACTTTCGCTAGTTTTTTCAGTCGTCGACGAAATGTAGTTGGGTGAACACATTTTTATAGTGCCATTGTAAATTTTTCAATTTTTTTTTGTAAGAGTCTGAGAAGCATTTGGTAATCGCTTTCTTTCGTGAAATAAATTTATTGCAATCTAAAATACGTTTTTCGCCGAATTAATGTAAGTTCTTTAATAATTATGTAAACAAAAAAAAAATATTATAAATTTTCCGTGAAATAGCACGCGGGTTCAGCTTTGAACAAAAAGAAGGGGGCACCTTTGAACATGTTCAAATTCCAATTAGAATTAGCAATTGATGCAATTAGTTTATATTCTCTAATTGATCAAACAATTAGAATTAGTTCAACTAATTCCCATTAGCTAATTGAAATTTTTATTCCAATGGTAAAACTAATTGCAATTAGCTGCCATTAGCAAAAAAAAATTGGTTAACCTTTACAATTAGAAATCTAATTGACTTCTGCTAATGCAATTAGATATTCAATTAGCTCGAATTACAATAAATTAAATTTCCTAATTGAATATCTAATTGCATTAGCAGAAGTCAATTAGATTTCTAATTGTAAAGGTAAACCAATTTTTTTTGCTAATGGCAACTAATTGCAATTAGTTTTACCATTGGAATAAAAATTTCAATTAGCTAATGGGAATTAGTTGAACTAATTCTAATTGTTTGATCAATTAGAGAATTTCACAAAAGAATGTTAATTAGCAATCATTAGCATTAGCTAATCATTACTTAACATGTATGTATAAAACTCATTTGTGAACTGAATTTTTTTATTTTTAAATGTTAATGGGTATTATATATTATATATTTTAACTTTATTTCTTAATAAATAAATCTAATTTATTCTATAAAAAAAATAGAACTATTTATTGTATTTTTGTACATAAACGCTATAAGAAAAAATTGCCGTTCAAAGCTGCCCCAGCCTAGTTCAAAGCTGCCCCGTATCGGGGGCACATTTGAACACAATGACTTCATCCATTAAAAAATAAATAAAAATTTAAGCCGAACTAAAAATAAGTTACTTGTATACATAAACTAAAGATTATATCCATACACAATAGTTGAGTTATGTAAAAAGTTAATAATTAAACAAAATTAATTTTTATGAGGCTTGAAAGCAAAAAGTGTTCAAAGGTGCCCCCCTCTCCCCTATTTAAAAAAAAAAAATTTAATTTTGGTCATAACTTTTTTGTATCTGCACCGATTTTCCCGAGTTTTTTATAAAATATGTTCTTCTAAAAATGTCTGATATTTTGGTATATAAGTCATATCCATAGGACATATGGCAGCCCTAAAATTTTGGTTTTTATACAATTTTTAATTTTTTTGTATGGGAGTTACCACGCCCACTTCTCCAATCCCGCCCACATTTTGTAGAATGGTGTGTATTGGCAACCTTAATTTGTGTACCTAATTTGGAAACTTTGGCTTTTACCGTTCCCCAGATATACAGCAAAAAGTAATAAAAATACAACAAACACAAGGGATTTTTGGAAAAAATTAGAGGTAGTCGTGGTTTTTTGGTCATATCTCAGCCATTTGTGGACCGATCTGGCTGAATTTCAATAGCAAAATTATAATAAGAATACCTGACATAAAGATACCCCATCATATCTGGGAGCTTCGGAAAACCCATTTCAACAGACAGACGGACAGACGGACAACCGGATTTGAACTTCGCTTTTCATAAGGACCCAGAATATATATACTTTATAGGGTGTAGGATCCATATTGTAGAAATTACAAACGGAATGACAAAGTTATATATACCTACCCTTTCTACCTTCGGTGAAGGGTATAAAAACGTTTTGCCCAAAATTAAAATTTTTTTTAAATACCCACTTTCGGGAACTATACCTAGATCTTCCCGAGTCCAAGCTTTAAAACTCAAGTAAATGGTAAATTTCTTTTTAAAGACGTCGGTATATAAATCTGTCAAATCGGATAAAGAATGGCTGAGTTAGCAGAACATATTTTCCAAAAAATTGGTTATTAAAACACAACATCCGACATAATGTGGACGGTTTGGATAAGTGGGCGTTGCACAAAATATAATTATTTATATCTTAAGAATGTTGTTCACATAATTGTTTGTTCTTATTGAGCCATATAAGATTATATATAAAAATATAGTACTCTTACTTGTTTAGTATCAAATCGTACTTTAAAAATCCTGAAACTTTGAAGGAGGTGGTTTTTTTTCTTTTTTAAGATATGATTTTTTTCTTTTTCAAAAGATTTTGTTATTCGTGCTAAATTCCCAGTTTTAATTATTGATAAAAACACTTGAAATTTATTGTTGATGGGATAAGCTATTCCTATGCGCATTTCACTGGTTGCTTAGGCCAGATCATCAGGAAACTTCATCCATAAAGATTTTAGAAAAACTAAAGATATTAAACCAAGTAAAAATGTTAAACATATAAGACTTATAGCATCAGTTCTACTTGTAATAATATCAAAGCTTAAACAAAACAACATCAACAATAAACAGTGCGTTCATCTCGTCTTACATTCCCCGCTACAATTAGTTGAAATTCTCTCAACATTAATTGTAGTTGTAAGTAGGTTAAGAAAAACAAAATAAGAAACAACAACAACTTACAAAAGATGTTGTCAATTAAGTGTTTTTTAGGCCTGTTTATTATCAAATAGTAATTTCAATTTTTGGGAATACAAAATTTAAATTTCAAAAGATTTTGTTATTCGTGCTAAATTCCCAGTTTTTATTATTGATAAAAACACTTGAAATTTATTGTTGATGGGATAAGCTATTCCTATGCGCATTTCACTGGTTGCTTAGGCCAGATCATCAGGAAACTTCATCCATAAAGATTTTAGAAAAACTAAAGAAATTAAACCAAATAAAAATGTTAAACGTATAAGACTTATAGCAACAGTTCTACTTGTAATAATATCAAAGCTTAAACAAAACAACATCAACAATAAACAGTGCGTTCATCTCGTCTTACATTCCCCGCTACAATTAGTTGAAATTCTCTCAACATTAATTGTAGTTGTAAGTTTTCTTAACCTACTTACAACTACAATTAATGTTGAGAGAATTTCAACTAATTGTAGCGGGGAATGTAAGATGATATGAACGCACTGTTTATTGTTGATGTTGTTTTGTTTAAGCTTTGATATTATTACAAGTAGAACTGTTGCTATAAGTCTTATACGTTTAACATTTTTATTTGGTTTAATTTCTTTAGTTTTTCTAAAATCTTTATGGATGAAGTTTCCTGATGATCTGGCCTAAGTAACCAGTGAAATGCGCATAGGAATAGCTTATCCCATCAACAATAAATTATCAATAATAAAAACTGGGAATTTAGCACGAATAACAAAATCTTTTGAAAAAAAAAAAAAAAAAAGTGAATCTTTTATTTAGAAATTTATTGGGGTAAAAACTAATATTTAACCTTTACTTTAATTGCACCAACAAGTACCAATGCACACTGGTAAATTCCGGCCAACAATTTTTTTTTTTTTTATTTTAATTAAATTTTGAAGACAGATTAAAGCGAACACTTCAAAACATACAACTCATTTCTTATTTTGGGGTTTGGATAATTATTTTACTGTTAATACTGGAGCAAAGTAGATCATTTTTTTCTTACAAATTTAAGATTTTCAAAGATGATTTTTGTACTTTGAAATAAAAGTAAGCTATGATTTTTCCTTTTAATAATTTTTTGAAAATAAGCACGTTATGTTTAAACCGTATTAGTAATTGATCAATCCATGTGATAGTTGTGAAGTGATTGTGAGTTACTTTTAAAATTAATAAAACTTAAGTAAGCCAAATTTAAAGAGACCATAACGAAAAAGGTGGGGCTAGGGGAGGTTAAGTGATAATTATATCTAGTACTGTTAAGTATCAAAAGTAAGTACTATACATTTCAGATGCCACGCTAGTTACCAGATCATTTCAGTGATTTCATATATTTTTATAAAATTAGCGTGACTGACTGGGTGATTATCGCCCAGCCCAAACAACTTAACCCAGACACTTGAAATTTTGTATGCTGACTCCCCTCCCAATGTGCAAATAAAAAAAGTGGAGACTTTTGGAAATTAAATTCATAAGGGGTTAGAAATGGGTAAGAACGGGTAAAAGCAGTAGTCGTAAAATTAAAAAAAATACCATTATTAAATCGAAAAATGAATTGTGTTGTTTGGTACTTTTTTGAAATTTGCACATTTTGGGTATAAAAAAGGGCAAAAATATAACGTTGGTACTTTTTGGTAAGCAATTGATCTTCTTGAGTAATAAAGTTAAAAATAAAATTTAAATTGTGTTCTTTTCCTTTAAAAGTTCTCATATAAATTTTGGTACCCTTTGGAAATGCGAATATAAATATAAATAATATATTCACCAAATAAATCAACAAAATATGTTAATTTAATATGACGCCGTGTAGGGATTTTTTAGAGTATCGATATTTATTATTTCAAAAATATCGATATATCGAACGTATTTTGCTGAAACTATTACTAAATTAAAAAATTTAGTATATGTACCTTTGTACAAACACATTTATGAAGAAATTAATTATGTATATGTAATTACATTGTTACTTTTTATTGTTTAATTTTATTTAAAAAAATTAATAAAAACAAAAAAATTTAATCAAAACAAAAAATTCAATTTTAACAAAAACAAAAGGGAAGAATACAAAAAAACAATAAGAAAAAAAAATTACGAAAAATTTTAATGGAAGTAAATACGTCATGGAAGTACCAACTTTCCTTAAAATTTTAATTGCACCCCAAAAGTACCAACTGGTTTTAGTCAAGCCAGTAATCATCAGATATGGACATCAGGAGCACTCTCTATTTTATGTGCACTCCAGACAATCTGCTTCTTGTATCCGGCACTGCTTCTTATAAATGTCAATTATTTTAGATCTTCATATTTGTTTAAAAAAAACATATGATGCATGCAATGATTCCAATTCTTAAAAAACATATTGTTTGAAAAACGGCTAAAATTTTGAGTTCTTAATGAAGACTGACTTTAAAAAATATCGAATTCGATAGTCGTATTTCAATATCGATACATCGATGTATCGGTATTTAAAATATCGGTGATATATATCGATTATATTTTTTTAAAATATCGATATTTTGATATATCGATATTTTTTGCCCATACTTACCCAGTCGCGAGTACAGGGGAAGAAAAATGAGTTGGTACTCCTCTCATCCCAACCGACCTCAACCACCACCCACCATAAACGGAAAAATATATACCATTTCTATGGTCTTTCCAAAAGAAATTTTGCAAAATGGTATGTTTCAGTTGAAGGTTCCTAAGCAATTCCCCCCTCCTCACATATCCCACAGGAGCTCTAGTCGGATCAACGTCTATGTTATGTTAAGATATATATGCATATTTTAAATTGTACCTAGGGATCAAACACGCTATTCTTAATTAAGAAGTTATGGATTTTTGGCCGGAATTGACCAGTGTGGAATGTTACAACTTCCTAAAGGTATTATCTTCCATACCAAAAGGATTGTTGACACTATCACATAAGTCATAAGTATTCCATAATATTTTTTTAGATAGAAATCTTATTAGTTTTGTTGCGACTGTCAAAAAATTTTACGTAATATTTTTGTTGTTTGCCGTCACACTATCCAACATGAACATGCTATTTGTGTTAAAATGCAACCCTGATCAAATGAAATTTCAAAAAACGTTGAAGTCATATGGGTGTCAAATTTTTTTCATAACACATTGCATTCACACTTTTACATATTCCTTGATTTTTTGAGCCTTAATCGCTACTCGCAGCCTAAGATTACACAAATTTTTAAAGTTATTTGCATATGCACGTTGCTCAGTTGGTTAAAAAAAAGTTAAAGTGCTATATTCGGTTGTGCCGAGTCTTAAATACCCTTCACCATGCCACTCACCTATAAACACTGTTGCAAATTTAGCATATGTAATGTTAAATTAGCTAAAACTCATTTAGTAAGAAAAAAAGGGTTCTTTTTCCCAAAATTATTTAGCACTTTTTAGTCGTAATTAGGGTAGCGATTTCCATGCAAATTCATGTTTTTTGTCGATAGTCGGGTGACGCGGTAGGCTAATTGGTAGTGAACTATTCTATCAATCCGAGGGTTGCGAGGGCTGAAGGTCTACGTTACTATTGCTCGGTTAAGTAAGTTAGAATATCATTTGTAATTGTATATGTAACTCTTAGGGCCATTATTACAACTTGCCAATAGTTAAAAGTCGGATTTTGTTGGACCGATAAATAGCTTTGCATAATTACAACTTCCATTTTTTATTGCTGTTATTTTCAATAATAATAATATTTAATATATGAAAACATAATAAATGAAGGTTTTATAATGCAAAGCTATTTATCGGTCCGACAAAATCCGACTTTT
The DNA here is from genome assembly GCA_949318255.1 of Pollenia labialis. Classification (NCBI taxonomy): domain Eukaryota; kingdom Metazoa; phylum Arthropoda; class Insecta; order Diptera; family Polleniidae; genus Pollenia; species Pollenia labialis. Next base: position 84,832,069 of record OX439139.1, on the reverse strand, counting down.
AACTATTGGCAAGTTGTAATAATGGCCCTTATTAAATAAAATATTAATTTTTGATAGTCTAAGAACGATGTCGACCAATTATCTTTTCGAATCATTAAATTTGCGTTAAAATTACATCGATTTGTTTTTGCATATTTTGGTGAAAATTGAAATTTTTGCGTATTTAGTTTTCAGTTGCATATTATTTGCATATTTTGTAATTTTTGAGTGTTTTTTTTCAATTTCCATATTATTAAAAAGGTTCTTAAACAAATTTTTAAATACACAACAAAAAAAACTTCCAAAAATATTTTTTTAATTAATGAAAAATATCGGCTGTTTTCCTAAACGCCTGTTGCATTGCATTAATACATGGCAACATGTTCTTAATTGGCAACCATAACAAATTTGACTTTGTAGTTGCCACTGCGCAGAGAAAAGCAAAACAAAGCATTTCAAATAATGTAGATGCTAGCCTCATCATATAAATATTTGTTTTTTTTAAGTGCAGCAAAAAAATTATGAATTGCACCAGTGTACCAATAAAGTTTCGATTGTACCAAATTTGGTACAATTGTACCACAAATCCCACCAGTGGTATGTACGTGTGCTGAACGTAATATTCGCTGTCATATCTAAATTTTTTGATTTTCCATCCAGCATCATCGGTGTGACACATACAAACACTTGTTCACTTACACTACCATAGCGCTCGATAAGAATTCTTATTATTATTTAAATACCTGACTTGTACAGATCCCTTTAAACCAAATTGGTGTAAATTTCATTCTGTTTTCCTTAATCTTATATTGGTCTTTCCAAAGTAAAAAACTAGCTGCAAAAGCCGCGTTTTTTGATTTTTTAAATTATATATTTAATTTAAAAGTTTTAAAACTATCTACATAGCACATATCGCTCCTTTATTGCAACGAAGTCATATCACAAAAAAGAAATCAAACTTGGCAAAATGCGATTAAAGTTTTCAAAATTGGATAAAATTATTCGAGTAATTCGAACAATTTAAAAACCTTACTTGATTAATCGAGCAAATTTAAAATTCAAAAATCGATTTTTTTCCTACTCGAACAAAACCAAAAGTCAAATAATTGGATACTCTAATGATGGAGCATTTTCTTCAAGCACTATGTTATAGTGGTAAATTAGTGCAGTTGTTAAAGAACGATTTGTTTTTTATTTAAGCTAATAGGGCCTAAGGTTAATTAATGTAAATAAAAAGCAATTTTTTTTATTACAGTTTTCCCGACGTTTCGTCGATTTTTTGTCGACTTTTTCAAGGGAGCGTCTATTTAAAATTTTTAAAAAATATATAAATTAACATAAATACAACAAATTAACGATTACGTTAATACATTTTTGGACACCTGTTACATTTAGCATTTTAAGATTTACCCTTCGTACAATATTTTTTAACCAAACTCATGCTAAAGAGAGAAACGCATGCACTATTTTGCTAACGCCCGTATGTTCTAGAAATCTAGAATGAAGTGGATTTAAAATCGAGCAAATTTTAAAAACGACCCTGTAATGAATGTTCATAAAAATATTCCATTTTATCTACTTCATTCTTTAAGTTTCTATTATTTTTGCAAGAACATCACTTAAAACCATGAAAAACTACGGTCGTTTTGTAAATAGTAATTAAATTCTAATTATCGTTCGATTTCAGTTTCACGTCATTTCGATTTCTAGAACATACCCGATAAATTAATATAAATCTTTGAGCAAACATGCCTTTGTCGTTTTTTCTTTTGTGAAATGAATTGATTTTTTTCAACAAAATTACAAGCTAAAATACTCACTTAAAATGACTTTTTTAATTCCAACGGAAACATAAAGTTGGTTTGCTTATTGGACCTAAAAGTTTAAAGAATTATACATTTAACAGAAATACTATTAGGGGATTCACAAGGTGTCAAAAAGTCATATGTCTTAAAATAATAACATGAAAAAATACGACTATTGTGAACAACCCCTCATAATTCAGTATGATATTTTGAATTTAAATCAGGTGCACTGTTGCCAACTTTTTTCCAATACTTCCCGCTAAATCGGACTTGATAAACTATAAATATTTAAATTAACTGAAATTTTTAAAAAATAACGCTAAAACCTAAGCATTATCGAAAGTTTTTTATAAATCTATAGATCTATAGATATATCGCACCCTAAATACAAAAGAGTCATATTATGCAGATCTATAGATAAAGGTTGCTTTTGTAAAGCTATACGACTCTCAAATCACGTTACATACTCGGGTTTCAAACTTCCCTAGCTATTTTATTCCCAAAAAAAAGTTATAGTGACATATACGGCTGTGCCGAATCTTTGATAGCCTACAAGTAAATTATAGTCTTATATAACTATGGCTGACCAAATTTTGTTATAAAAGAACACAGATTCAGACCGTTACGGTTTTACGCGTACTAAAGTTTTTTCTGAGAGAGGGCTTTATATGGGGACAATGGTAAGTCATCGACCAAGCGGCATCAAAGTTGACAGTGTAATTTATTGTATTATAAAACTGAGGCAGACCAACATTTATTACAATAGCGATACATATTTGTAACCGTTTCAGGCGTGCTAAAGTGTTTTTCGATTACAATAGCTTTATTTGTAACGGTTTTCCGAGAATGGGCTCTTTATGGGGCCTATGGTAAATTATGGACTGATAATCACAAAAATGTACAGTGTGATTTCTAGTCATATAAAGCTTTGATCTCCGCGAAATTAAACAGTATGATTTTTTAAACATTCAAAAAATCATATATCTATATGTGCATTAGTGGGTCCAAAAAAAAACAAAATTCATTTCAAATTTTTTTGAAAGCTTTTTCGGGGTTTCTAGACTTTTTTTGAATTTTGTTCATTACTCGGCCCATTAGCACGATTTTCTTTGTTACTAAGTCAAATTTTTTAAAGAAAAAATAAATGATTCAGTTTAAAAGGTGGATAAAGTCTGAGCAATTTAAAAAAATAATTGAATTTGCTCCTACCATTCCAAAGTTATACCCTTTTTAAAATTTGTACCCATTTTGTGAAATAAAAATAGTTTAATGTGTTTGCCAGTTATGCATCGGATTGGTTTTAATGTTAGATGTTCAAATATTAGGTATTTTATCAATATATTAAATATGGGTGTTTTTTGTTCAGCAATGCGAGCCCAAAAAACTCTAGGAAGCTTACATCTTTTTTTAAATGACTCAGAATTTATCACCCTTTTAAACTGAATCATTAATTTTTTAACTTTAATAAAAACTTTAAAAGTTACAAAGCATTATTTTTCAAATTTATGCTAAAAAGTCATTAGGGGGACCAAATGAGCAAAAAAAACCGAAACTTATAATATCTGCACAGAGATGTAAAGTTTGAGAAGTTTTCTTTAAAAAAAATTGACTTACATAGTAGCAAGGAAATTTTGCTTATGGGCCGAGTAACGAGAAATATACAAAAAAACTCGAGAAAGCCCGATTTATGGGTTAAATTCAATTTTAGCGACCTCTAAACCTCTTCCGAAAAGTCTGAAAAAAATCACAAAAATACTTTACCCTATAAGCTTTCAAAAAATGCTGGGGTACATATAAAAATCGAACGCACTAATGTGCATTAGGGTAATAACTTTTTGCAATTTTTGCGAATATCAAATTCTTCATCGCACAGCCATGAACAAATATAAAGAAATGATGTACATACATACATATAACTTTTTCGCGATCGTTAAAAAGTTTCCGCACCAAATGCAATTTCTGAGGCTCCTCAAAAAATCTTTTTGGTTATTTAATTTCTAAATTGCGAAAATCTCTAAATTGTCAACAGTGACCAGCTGATTTAAAACAAATATAATAAAAATTAATAAGGAATAATATTAATTTATATTTACCTAATATAAAAATATTTTTTAATTGTGATCGATGAATTACAGTACTTTTCGCTTATAGTCCACTACTATAGTTGCACAACTTTTGTGGACTATAAGCGAATTTGGACTATAACCGATTTTTTTTATAAGCCATTTAATGGCTTATAAGTGTATAATCCACGTTTTGGTCTTTATTAAATTATTTTCTTCAATAAAACTGCTCTTTTTTAAATAAAACAAAAGTTTATTTAAAACATAACCAAATTTTGATTAAATTTAAATAAATAGTTAAAACAAAAAATAATACAATAAAAACAAAAATGGTCAGATGAAGACACCATGTTATGAAATATAAATTGCGAAATTTGGTATTTATAATAGTTACCAGAAATGTAAATAAAAACATGTTACAAGTTGATTAAAAAAATATTAAAAACAGAGTGGACTATAAGCGAACATTTTTGCATAAAGAATTATATTCGTATGCTAAGAAAATGTGGCTTTTAAACGAAAATGGACTACATGCGAAATGGACCTTAAGACAAATAATTTGTATGAAATTCGAAAAAATCTGCATGTGAATATGACAGTTGTGGCTTATATCCGTTTTTGGCCTTTAAGCGGAATGGACTATAAGCGAAAAGTACTGTAATAAATTAAATTAGATCTTACCTGACGCAAATCACAAATAACTTTCATTTTGTTTGTTTACCAAACAGCAGAGTCCTGGGCCGATCTTATTTGAAGCCGCAAGTGATTTGTTGCAAAAATCGCTAGCCGCAGGTTAAATTCGGATGTTAGCCGGATGAAATTAAACCATCAACGGCGACGGCTTACCAAAACTGATGCGACTGGGCTCAGCCAATCAGCGCAGGTCTCTTCTAATTAATTAGTCCCCTTTTAGACAGGCAAAGTTTACTTTGACAAAGTTTTTTGAATTCTCTTTTAAACTTTGTTCGGTGTTTAGACACACAAAGTTTAATTTGACAAAGTTTTGGTTTCTTTTGTTTCAAATATTTTTTTCTCAAATTATGATTTTTTTATTTTTATAAATAATGATTTACTTTAAGTTTGATTGTACAAAATACACAATTTTATTAAAACAGTAAATTTTTAAAACAATGAAGTTTTGAATCAGCTTGTATTTTATTGGTTTTGCACACTTTTGCACCCAGTGTCAAGAATACACAAAATTGCATCATCATTTCTGGGCATACAAAATATTAAAAAAGCATCTTAGATTATCGGCTGTTAATTTTGAGAATATTGATGAATGCAATTATTTGTGAAAAGAAAACCCGTATTATTATAATTATAAAGTTTCATATATTAAAGAACAAAAAATCAAGTATTTAGTACCAAAAAGTAAAACTAATGAAAATTAAGAAGCTTTTAGTTTGAAAATTCCACCTTCACAGAAAAAATTATTTTTCGAATTCAAACAAAAAATTTGTAGTATCAAAACATTTTTTGTCTGAAATCGGTCCTACAAACAAATTCGCATATTCAAACAATTTATTTGCATTTTGTTTACTAAAAAAAACACTGATTTTTTCAAACAAATAATTTACAGAATCAAACAAAACGTTTACTGAAATTCATATAAATTTCAAACAAATAATTTTGCTGATTCAAACAAAAGTTTTTTGCACAAGCAATGGCGCGCACCCAAGCTATCACTGAAGGAGAAGATGAAGGCAGAAGCAGAGCGGCGGCTGGCTTTGAGACACATGTTTTGTTGGAATTATTTTTGAACGAAGTCTTGTTTATACTCACAATGTTTTTCTTCATCACTCACTGTTGCTGTATCCTTTCCTTGGCTAAAGAAGAAGAAATGTAACAAACAACGGCAGCAGACCGACTCGATATGTTTTTCGTCATCATTTTATTTTTGTATTTGATGTAGGTATTTAAGTAAACAGTTTTCAAAAATTGAATACGGGATTTTGTTTTTCATTCTTTTTTTTCCAACTTTGAAACCAACCAAAAATTTATTTTGTTTCTTATAATGTTGTTGTTGTTTCTGTTGTTTAAAAAAGAATGAAACCTTTTTTTTACCTGCTATTTTTTTGTTTTTTTACTAATAACCTCGTCGCGCTATTTTATCATCTTTCTTCTTGTTGTAATTTTTTAAAGCGTCCAAAAATAAACTGTATGTGTTTTGTGTTGTTGTTCTTATATTTCACATAAAGAAGTGTTGCTTACGATCAAATAAAAAATGCAAAAAACGACAAAATTAAAGAGCGTTAAATATTTCATACAAAATTATGAAAAATTGAAACCAATAGCGCGTATATTATATTATTGAAAAGTTGTCAACATTTTTGTTGGTTAAATAAAAATCAAACAAAAATATTAATTGAATCAGTAAAAAAATTTGTAGAAATTAAAAAAAATTTCAAACAATCGTTTGTTTGAAAATAATTCGGCAATAATTTTTTCTGTGTTCCATATCGTCATATAATTTCAAAAAAAGCCCTAAGTATAAAAAATTCAAAATCGACTTTTGGATTGACTATGATTTACCGTAACAAAATATGTGCATGTTCCTGCAAAATTTTACACTCCTACAATTAAAAACAACGTTCGTATCAACAAAATTCTAAAAGCCCTAAGTGCAAGCGAAAAAATTCTTAAAATAAGAATGTAACTTACGCCTTTTGATAAAAAAATAAATAACAAACATAAAAGAAGAAAGTAATTTATTTGTTATTTTTAATTACCCAATAAAAAATTTTATCATTTTGCGAAGCACTAATGGTACATTTAAAAAAATAAGCGCACAATTATGCGCTACGCAATAAGACATCCAAAAATGCAGTAAAGTAAGTGAAAGAACCCTCAACAACTTTTATAAAAAAAAAATAACATTTCAAGTGCTACGGCATTCCCTTACCACGAAGCAGGTTTGTAAGGGAGAGTACTAAAAAATAACTGTATCAAAACATTCAGTGTTTAAGGTCGATCGTTACATACAACAATTTTTATATGCGCTGAATAAGGCGCTTTATGTGTCAAAAATGTATTGCTTCAAAGTGGGAACTCGCCTTATAAAATTCATGTCTTCCGTCAGCGCAATGGTAAGCGAAACGTTTATGTTTCTCCCTTACAAACCTGCTTCGTTGGAAGTTCCATTTTTTATTGGGTAACAGTTAGTTTTTCATTGTTGTGTTTTAATAAAACATCATTGTTTTTTTTTTAACTTTTTCAAACCGCTAAGTATGTACAGGGTCCGCCAAATAACTTTTTTTTTTTAAATGCTATAAAAAAACTACTGAATATTTTCTCAAATTTCTTTTTTTATTTGAAAGTATAATCCTTCCGGTTAATAATGGAAAATAATTTTATATAAATGGCTGCCTAGGCTGGCCATGCAATAGCCTACACGATTGGTCCAATTTTTAAGCACATTATCGATTGTGTGCAGCTATATTTCACCAATGGCCTCACGAATATTGTCCTTTAAAGCGTCAATTGTATCTGACTTGTCGGCGTAACACTTATCACCCCACAAATAATAGTCCAACGGTGTCAAATCGCAGCTCCGAGGTGGCCAAACGACATCAGCTCTGCGGCTGATAATGCGATCTTCAAAAACAGGGCGCAAAACATCGAGTGTAGCTTCGGCTGTGTGGCACGTAGCGCCGTCCAGTTAAAACCAAATGTTGCCAATATCCTCCTCTTTAATTTTTGTGAACAAAAATTCGTTCAACATGGCCCGATAACGATCGCCATTGACTGTAACGGCCACTCCTTGTCCATTTTCGAAGAAAAATGGCCCAATTATGCCTCTGGGCCAAAATCCGCACCAAGCATTGACTCGTTTTGGGTGCAAAGGATTTTCAATGCGTGCGTGCGGGTTTTCTGTGCCCCAAATGCGACAATTTTGCTTGTTTTCATATCCGCCAAGATCAAAATGAGCTTCATCTGAAAATATGATTTTTTTGGCAAAATCGGCATCTTCTGTAAGTCGATCGCAGGCTCACTTAGCGAAGCGAAAACGCATATTTCCCAGCGTTGTTCAAGCGTATACACAACCATATTCGTTCAGCGGAAGGATAAAACTAATTATCTGTCAAATCAGTCATGAGCTAAGTGTTACCATTCACGAAATAAGCACTAGTTGAAAAAAACGTTAAATGGCGGACCCGTTAAATACTTATTTCTTGAAGCAAACAGTTAATCAAAGTAAAGTAAAATAAAAACAGGCTCGTTTCATTATGGATTTGGAAACTATAAATCAGTGAAAAAAGTGAATAAAAAATACAATGATCGAATGTCTGGTAAAATGTATAAGGGTCAATTTCAAAAAAAAACGTACACATCGAGTTTTTTTTGCTTATTTTTAAAGTTTTTTCAATTCGCCTGTAAGAGTGGCAAATTTATGTAGAAATTGATGAAGAATCCGGTGGTACTTTTAGGCTCTCAAAAAAATCAATATTTTTTGATTTTTTTTAGGTTTTCTATGATTTTGATCTTGAGCGTCACACACCAAATTTGTATAAGAAATCGCTTAAAATGCAAAAATATTTGAAATTCAAGCTTACTACGAAGTTCTTTTGTTTCTCAAGATTGACTTTTGTGATAATCACCTTTTCGATTATAAACACAAAATCACGATTCACTTTGATTTTTAATTTTTTTTAAAATTGACTAGTTATTTTAAAATTTTAAGATGAAAATATGTAAATTTTTGTTGAAAAAAGACTTGAACTTAGAGGTTACTTGCAAAGTAATAGGCTTGTAACAATGTATTTAAAAAAAACTGCAATTATAAGCGTTTTAAGGGAAAAAATCTAAGTGTGACGCTCAAGATATTTTTTGACGATCAAGAGATTTTGTTGCACGTAAACAAGAAATCATGCCTAATTTAAAGTTTAACGAAAAAAGTTTATTCTTTTACAAAAATTTAATAAAAAAAAACAAAAATTCTTCAAAAAACAAAAATTTTCATACAAAACTAAACATGTACATATTCTTTGATGTCTTTAACAAAAATGGAAAAAAGGAAGTAATTCTTGAAGAAACTTATACACATATGTAAATATTTGATGCAAAACAATAACTTAACTTAATTTAATTTATAAATTTTCATTCCAATTCTTTATGAAATGACAAAGGGGTTTGTTTTTCTCATTCTCATTCAGTTTTAGCACTTTCGAATTAAGTTTGTGGCAGTTGCATAAGTTTCCGGTCCCCCAGAGGTTTAAATTGCAAAAGCACGAGCGAGATCTGTAAATCAATTCACCTCTGGATTTTGTAATTATATCTTCTTCTTTTTTTTACATTCGCCATTACGCGCTTTATCGAGCTTTATTTTCTCTCGATATCTTCGTGCTCTTTCAACCGACGTTAATTTTGTTGTTTTACTCTTGTAAATACAAAAATAAAATCAAAATTCAGCATTTTAAGCTATGAAGCAATATATATCAAAAGTGACGCTCATGAAATGTTTGCCTATTTTGGTTTTTTTCGTAGTCAATTTTTTTCTTAAAATCACAAATTATAAAAAAATGAGTTAAAACCATGTAAAAAATGATTGTCAACTTCAATTTTTTACATTTAATATATTCACTTTTAAAAAAATTAGCGTGACGTTCATGAAATTTCATCGCGCCCTTACCATGGTGTTCACAAAAACTACGCAAATTACATTCTGCTGGTGTCTAATAATTGTAAATTTTTCTGTTCATACAATATACCTCATTGCTTTCCAACGGAAAGCTAAGATAAAATGTAACAAGAAAATACAATATAATAGTCTGATAGTGTATATAGTCATTTCTGAAAAATTGAAGGAATATGACTATTACAAAAAAGCTTTATAAAATACATAACTGAAATTTAGCTCATAGAATAAATTCGAAAAATAAAAAATGTTGAATATAATATAAAGTAACCTTCAGAAGGAAATAATTCCCAGTTTCTATTTGTTAAAATAGTTGAGTTAAATACATTCAATTTATAAAGTATCACTATCCAGTGTGACACAAAGAATGCTGACGAAGGCCGTAGCGGGCCAGAAAATGCATTACATTCTGCTGGTGTCTAATAATTGTAAATTTTTCTGTTCATACAATGTACCTCATTGCTTTCCAATATAATAGTCTGATAGTGTATATAGTCATTTCTTTCAAAGCTTTATAAAATACATAACTGAAATTTAGCTCATAGAATAAATTCGAAAAATAAAAAATGTTGAATATAATATAAAGTAACCTTCAGAAGGAAATAATTCCCAGTTTCTATTTGTTAAAATAGTTGAGTTAAATACATTCAATTTATAAAGTATCACTATCCAGTGTGACACAAAGAATGCTGACGAAGGCCGTAGCGGGCCAGAAAATGCATTACATTCTGCTGGTGTCTAATAATTGTAAATTTTTCTGTTCATACAATGTACCTCATTGCTTTCCAATATAATAGTCTGATAGTGTATATAGTCATTTCTTTCAAAGCTTTATAAAATACATAACTGAAATTTAGCTCATAGAATAAATTCGAAAAATAAAAAATGTTGAATATAATATAAAGTAACCTTCAGAAGGAAATAATTCCCAGTTTCTATTTGTTAAAATAGTTGAGTTAAATACATTCAATTTATAAAGTATCACTATCCAGTGTGACACAAAGAATGCTGACGAAGGCCGTAGCGGGCCAGAAAATGCATTACATTCTGCTGGTGTCTAATAATTGTAAATTTTTCTGTTCATACAATGTACCTCATTGCTTTCCAACGGAAAGCTAAGGTAAAATGTAACAAGAAAATACAATATAATAGTCTGATAGTGTATATAGTCATTTCTGAAAAATTGAAGGAATATGACTATTACAAAAAAGCTTTATAAAATACATAACTGAAATTTAGCTCATAGAATAAATTCGAAAAATAAAAAATGTTGACTAAAATAGTAGTGTAAAGTACGGGGACACAAAAATTGCGTTTTTTTTTTAAATTGACCCATATATAAAAGTTAGTTTTTATATTAAACGACGGTGCCTCAAATATGTATGCATGCAGGTAGCTCTATGTTACTGATGAAAAATATTCCAAAATGATCGAAAACTGTAAAGGATTTGATAAAAAAAAAATAGCAATTAAAGCAATAAAAATCTTAAAGGAAATACGTGTTTTTATTGGCATAGGTTTACTGTTTTAATCTACGGGATACATTGACTTAATTGACAAATGACATTGTACCACAAGACACCAATTTCCGATTTTTATTCGCGGAAATGAGAAACGTTACCTGCCCTAAAATACACAAAAAAAAATGTTACAAACATATTTGTGTATTTGAGAAATACTCGTGCAAGTATGTACACAAATGTATTGCTTCTCAAAGAGCAATAAAATTCATTATGCTCTAAACTCAAATATCTTTAATAATTTTTTGACTTCAAATTTAGTGCAACTCATCAAGGACATGTACACGTCCCTTACAAACAATAAAAAGGGCTCTGCCTTTCTAATTCTGTCGTAAATCATTGAGAAAAAAATTTAAGGGAAGTTGTTGTTATATTACAAGACTGCCATAAATATGTATTTAGTGGGTGATATCGCAGGTACTACATCTGCCACATGAAAAATATTCGCTAAGAAAACTAAATATTTTTCGAAAAAAACCTCCATGAGTTAAATTTTCCGCACAGCATGACAAAATCAAAACTGTAGAAAAAATAAGCAGATATTTTGCATGTAGATATGTTCATATCGGTCATTTACTTTAATAGTGTCATAACTCAAAAAGTACGATTTTTTTTTAGATAAGTATGCAAATATGTGAGCAATATCATGATTAATATTGAATAAAAAATTATTTCTGAATCGTTAAAAATTTACTGACTAGCAAAAAAGTATTCTACTTATTATTACGCTATTTATACGCACAACCAATAGTGGAGAGGCTTTTATATATGTAACCCTTTGAAATATTGATCCTATAGACCCAGAAATACAATCGACTCAAAAATACTTTCAGAGTAGATTTAACGATGTCCGTCCGGCTGTCCATGTAAACCTTGTGCACAAAGTACAGGTCGCAATTTTGAAATGGTTTGATAAATTTTGAAACATGGGGTCTAATTGGCACAGTGGCAAAGCCTTTTGAAAATGGGGCGAATCTGTCCATTATTGCACAAGCTTCTTTCCTGATAAGGGTCTTTCTTCACATAAATTATCTTATTGCGTTGGTATTTAGATTAAATTTGGTCCAAACTTATTTTATTGCAATCAAAACAATCTTACCAATATTTATTGGAATCGGGCCTTATTTGACCATAGCTCCCATAGAAATACTACTCACGAAAATTTCTTTTAATGTCATAACTGCCTTTAAAATGTTAATATTAACATAAAAATACTTACAAAAAATGGAAAAACCTACTATTTTTATAACATATACTTAAAACAAGTGAAATATCCTGATTTATGCAAAAAATTAGTTTTGAAGATATTTTGAAAGAAACGAGTGAATTTCAATAAAAATAGTTTAAACTGAAACAAAAATGTTTTTTCTGTTTGCGAGAATTAAACAAATTAGAACGTCGCACAGTTGGGTGAAACATATGCAAAACGAGGATTAATTCAGGGAAGCCGCTAATTTATGACAAAAATTTTTTTTATTCTGTGTATATTGATTAGGGATGCCAATCCCGATTCAGCGAATCCCGGGATTAAAATTTTGTTATCCCGGGATTTTCGGGATTTCGTCAATCCCGACATTGTTACAAAATTTTTTTGTTTTACCTCTTTTTATAAAAATAAACTCATCATGACATTCCCCCTTGAGAGGATAGGGAACAAAATATTGATCTTTAATATTTATTTGATTAACTCTGGTAATTTTATCATTGAAAACGAAAAAAAAGTTAAGCTTTGTTATTCTTTTTAAGCGTGTCCAACAATTATAAGAAATGTTAACGAGAAGTGCAGAAAATAATTACAGAAGAAAATAAATAAAAGAAAAAAAATGTATTTTGAAATGCACAAAGCATTTCACTGGTGCACCAAATTCGAAACTGAAACTTTACTTTTCTTAGAGTTTAAATTATTAAAGTGTTTTACTGGAGTAGGCCAAGGAACTATGGAGCGATTTTACGAAATAACTACATAATTCCTACCACTTGGTGGTGGGCATAAAAATGTGTTTTTGTTAAAATAAGATTTTTATGGTTAACTAAATAAATTGATTTTGATAATTAATTTTGAATTCAAATTTGAATTATACATTCTAATTTACTTAATAAAAATTTTAGTAGAATCTTACATATAAATTTGCTCTATTCAATTACAATATTAATTATTTTTTTTTATTTAGTTTGAATCAACTAAGGTAATTAAATACAATATAGATATTATGGTAATTATTTTTTAATTGGATCAACTAACACATTGTTAGAAATCATACGTTGTTTTTTTTTTATCATATTTTAAATTAAATTAATCATTTATTATGAAATAAATCACAATATTCAGTATTTGCAAATTTTAGTAATAAATATAACATCATATTTTACTTAAAAAAAATTAATAATAAAACTTTGCTTGTAAACCTCTTTTAAAGACTTTTTTTTAATTAAAATCTATAAACAGCATTAATCTTCTAATTTTCAAAAACCTCGAATCCCGAAAAATCCCGGAATCCCGGGATTTGATTTTTTGAAATCCCGATTCCCGGGATTTGCGAAAACCAATTCCGATTGGCATCCGTAGTCTTAATGTTATTTCCTTAGCATTTAAAAATGTTAATATGTATATTTATTTAAAATATATACTTATAAAACATGTTTATTTAACATATTTTATCTATTTTATGAATTTACTTTTTGATCTCATAACTTGAGTACCGCAATTTTTGTTTGTTTTTATTATTGTTTTATGAATTAAATTGTTATGTTTATGTTATCTTTTTATCTTGCATCTAAAGCATAATGATACGAAAGGTAATAATAATTCAAGTTCCTCTTTCAACCTTTAATAAATTTTTGTAGTATTTAGGCATTTCTTTTACTTACTTTGTAAACAAGTTCCCTTACGCTTTTTTAAAAAAAAAAGTTTTTTTCATTAAATTCATCAAATTTACTTTGTATTATTTATATGGAGCGGGATTCCGGGAAATTCCAAAAAATTTCCCGTTTTCCCGGGAATTGAAAAACTCCGGGAAAAAAAACTCTAGTGTTAAGAAACATTCCTAGGAAGTTCATATGCTCTAAAAAGTTGTTTATTTAGATCTTAGATACATTTTTGTAGTGAATTGTTTCCTTGAATTTTGAACGCTTTGCTACCTATGGACCTTAACCTTTAACTAACGAGGTGGTGGTTAATTTTACCATCTCTTTACATTTTTTTTAAATTCTCTCTTCCATTGCGCTCAATCAATTTAATTTTCTTGGTATCTTCATATAGTGTGATCGTTGTTATCAGTGTGGCCATATCCAAAAATATTTTACAGCTAAATCGGCTTAAAAAAATGCTAAAAAGTGCTAACAAAAATCCTAAACTGCCAAAAAATAATGCTAAAGTTTAAATTGTTTTATTTTTTTGTTATTTTAGTTATAATATAATCTCACATCGTATCAATAAATCAAACTGATTAAAGAATAACAATATAATATTTATGAAACATAAAAAGTCTTAAAACTATAAATGAAATATACATATTTCAGTCTTTATATACGTACAAAAAAAGTTTTTAAGCAAAAGGTACCATAACAAAAAATCAAAGGAACTTGACCCATAAATGGGAATTATTTAGTATTTTAATAAAATTTATATAACATGTTTAATAAAATATTTCATTTTATAAATTAAATACGTCCTCAAATGAATATTCTTCTTCAGCTTCTAAAGAATCGATCAAGATATCATTATAATACATTAACGTCATTCTGTTTCGAATTTTCGTTTTTTAGATATTTATACCACTAAAACACAATTTCAACTTCCGCGTTGCTAACTGGCAAAACCAAGAACTGCATAGCAAAAGAAGCTAATTCACTGAATGGATTTTCATGTAATGAATTTTTATATCTATAAACATTTATCCAGAAATCAACTGTTATATGAATTTGGTTTCAGCCACTGATGTTCCAAAGTTGTAATTTCTTCTACAGTGAAATCAAAAATTTCTTCTTTCGTTCGCTTAATTTGCATTTATTAGTTTTTAAACGGTTTTCTAAGATGACATATAAATTGAGCTATAAAATCTCGGCATGTAATTCATATTTGTTTTTTTTTCTATTTCAAAAGTTATGCTCTCTCCAAGTCGAATTTATTATGGGTGGTCTTAAAAGCCTTGATGTCAAAATTTTTTTTATTATCTTTGTTTCTGTCAAATAAAACAATTTCTGTTTATGGCATTGTTCAATGATTTTACAAAAACAAATTGCTTGTGGTTTTTGTACGAGTTGTAGTACCGAGATTACCTGGAATGAATTCGCCTTGGGTATCTCTTTTCGATTCCAAAAAATTCAAAATCGTAATTGAGGGAAAAAATCGTCTTAACATGAATTTAATGGATCAAACTGATCAAATTTTAAAACCATTTTATATGAAAGGTCCTTTAAAAGATTGTACAGTTTCTATAACAAAAAAGTAGGTGTTTGTATTTGCATTCAACAAAAGTGTGTGGTAGTTTTTCAAAAAAAGATTACTTTAATATTCTCAAATTAAATAATGCTTAAAAATGCTAAATATGTAGTTGAAAAATGCTAAACAAAATGCTAACTGCTAAATGAAAAATTTGCAGCTAAATCAGACAAAAAAATGCTAAATCTAGCTGCAAAAATGCCAAAATGGCCACGCTGGTTGTTATTCCGTTGTGTTTTAGCTGATCTAGACATAGCAGGAGCGGAGTTACGAACATGCCGGTGTAAAAATTACCACTCCTCGGCATTTACGTAAATTTTTCTTTGAAAAATATTTACCACCACGTCAGCTTTAGAGTAAGTATTTAGTAGAAACAAATTTACCCCACATCGAAATAAACGTAATATTTTTGTGGAATTATTTTTACCACTCGTCTGTTTTCTTGTTGGTAAAAAAATTATTTATTTCAAAAACGTTATATTACACATTTTTTAAATTACGTGATATGCTATTTATGTCTACAGATCATGTCGAATTCAAAAAAACTCAGTGATTCAGTCATATCGAGCCTTTGCTGCAATAGAGTAATATCTTAATTTTGAATTTTCTAACACCTTACAATTTAATTCTCCTCTCAAGAGCTGAGTACATAACATATTTGTATGAAATTTTTACACAATATGAAGAATCGATATGGCGATTTACTCAACATTTTTTGCCTGTAGGCGGCCCTATGTTCCTCTGGGAATTAAAGAATCAAATACATTAGCTCAAATATTTGGTTTTTTCAGTTATTACTCTATTGCAGCAAAGGCTCGATATCTCAATTTCTTGAGGAACGATGACGATGTTAGCGACGTCGACGACAAAATTGTCGATCCGGATTTCTGCATTGAAGAAAGTGACATGGAGGATGAAATACATATAGAAGATGATGCATCCAGTGAATACGCTGAAGCGGATACAACGATTGTTGAGGAAATTGTTGGAAGTGATGACGAAGAACTAGTTGTTGATGAAAATGTATGTGAATCTACTGTAAACTACTTTTATGGAAAAAATGGGTTCAAGTGGTCAGCATTGGAACCAACACGCTGCGTAAAAACTCCTCTTCATAATATTGTGCGGTTACCAGTTGCAACACAACCGCAATCGGAAAAGGATTTATATTGATATTGGTCGCGAATTTTCAATAGCGAAATGGAGAACATGATTATAGAACATACAAATACAAAATTGAAAGCAAAATTTGATTTAACAGCACAAACTGAAGCGAAAATGCTCAGGTATTACGAGACACAATTGGTAACATTTTGGGTCCGGACTCGGTACCTCCGCCTCCAGTAGAACCGATCCGCGTTGCTCGTAAGTTATGCCACATATGCCCGACTAGGCTAAAGCGAAAAACTACACACTGCAATGTAGTAAGCCAATGTGTATGGGATGCAGCAATCGTATATGCTTACACTGTGCGAACACAGATTTTGATGAGTAAAATACCACCTGAAAGGTGGACCTGCAGTTTTTACACCTGACTATTTTTTTTTAATATCTCTTTTATATCTTTAAAAGTATACATTTGGCTGTGAAAAAATGCCCTTTAAGTTTTTGGTTTTTCTTTGATAAAATTTTTTTTTTATAAGTTATTTATATGTCGTTTTTTATATTAAAAAAAAGGTTTGTGCAATAAAGTACCTGTTATGTTCAAACGAATAAAAACAATTTTTGTTTTCTTTATTTTTTGTAATTAAAAATATAGTAGCTTATTTTTAACAAACAAATAATTATCAAAAAATATTTTTTAATAAACAACTACAGTTAATGTTGAGAGAATTTCAACTAATTGTAGTGGGGAATGTAAGATGAGATGAAGCCACTGTTTATTGTTGATGTTGTTTTGTTTAAACTTTGATATTATTACAAGTAGAACTGTTGCTATAATTCTTATACGTTTAACAGTTTTATTTGGTTTACGCATAGGAATAGCTTATCCCATCAACAATAAATTTCAAGTGTTTTTATCAATAATAAAAACTGGGAATTAAGCACGAATAACAAAATCCTTTGAAAATTTAAATTTTGTATTCCCAAAAATTGAAATTACTTTTTGATAATAAACAGGCGGGTGCACGGCCTAAAAAACATTTAATTGACAACATCTTTTGTAAGTTGTTGTTGTTTTTATTTTGTTTTTCTTAACCTACTTACAACTACAGTTAATGTTGAGAGAATTTCAACTAATTGTAGTGGGGAATGTAAGATGAGATGAAGCCACTGTTTATTGTTGATGTTGTTTTGTTTAAACTTTGATATTATTACAAGTAGAACTGTTGCTATAATTCTTATACGTTTAACAGTTTTATTTGCTTTAATATCTTTAGTTATTCTAAGATCTTTATGGATGAAGTTTCCTGATGATCTGGCCTAAGCAACCAGTGAAATGCGCATAGGAATAGCTTATCCCATCAACAATAAATTTCAAGTGTTTTTATCAATAATAAAAACTGGGAATTAAGCACGAATAACAAAATCTTTTGAAAATTTAAATTTTTTTTAGTAAAATTAAGAGGGGTAAAATTTACCATCACGTCATAAACTATCTCCCAAAATTTCACCTCGTCAGTTAAAGGTTAACAGGGGGAAAAAGGTAAAAAAAATCGACTTTTTTAAAGTTTTTTGCGATGTTGATCTGCAAGATGAATTTTTTAGATTTTATATGTTCACAACTTTTGTTCTTTATGGCAAGAGCTACAACTTTGTCTCAAAGTGTAACTCAAAATTCCGAACGGTTTGCAAAATATGAGGGCCCATAAATTAAAAAGTGCATGACTTTGGGCAAAATTGGGAGACACGGATCTATTTTTTTGGTCCTTTATGGTTATTTTTTATCCGTATATGGTTATTTTTCCATGACTTAAAAAATTACACACAGTGTATTAATATAGAAATTTTGTTAAATGTATAAGTTTAAGTCGAATACACAAACCAAATGTATGCGTACGTTGGAATTATAAACAAGTTAGAGGAAATGTTATCACAATAAATATATCTGCTACGGTTTTCGGCGTATTTAAAGAATTTACCAGAGTGGGCTTTATATGGGGCCTCTACTAAATTCTGGACCGGTCATTACGAAGTTTATTAGTGTTATTTCTAGTCCTATAAAACTGTGAAGTATTGAATTTTTTTCTGATAGCATTATTTATCACGGTTTAAGACGTACTAACCTGTTTTCCGGGAGTAGGGTTGGTATAGGGCCTAGGGTAAATTATGAACGGAACTTCAAGAAATTTTACAGCGTGATTTCCAGTCGAATAGAACGAATTTTCGCAAAATCTTATAGCATTCCGTGCATTGTTCCACCATTTATGTTAGTTTTTGTAGCAAAATTATCAATTTTTTCAGGTTGTGGTTCCACATTTTGATTCATAGCTCTGGTCCTACTGAACCCATTTGGCTGGATTTTAATCCCAATTTGACACCAAGTTTGTTTATTTCTTTTGAGTTTTTCGAAAGTGAGCGTGTTTTTTACAGACGGACAGACAGATGGACATAGCTACGTCGACTTAGAATTACTCAAGGAGCCAGAAAATATATACTTTATAGAGTCTGGGATGGGGTCACACGGAGTGACAAACTTAGTATACCCTCTTCCCAACTAATTGTGGTGGAGGGTATAAAAACAGAGACGCCATGTATTTACAAAACCTTAACATATGTTCCAGGGCTACTAAAAACTATTTCAGTTTCTTTACAATAATTCTTTGCCCAATGGAATAAAGCAGGCGCATCTAAGATGCAATCTTGATGAGAGCACTGGAGACTATACTTCGCTGCATTTCTTTTGAGGTTTGCTCCAACACCATCACATGCTCCTTTACCATGAGCAGTAGGCAGTGTTACCGTTCAACATTTTCAAAAAGGGGCACAAAAAGGGGATTTTGAAAAAAAAGTGTCACAAAAAGAAGAATTCTGAGAAAAAAAGGGGCAACTTTAAAAACAGGAAAATTTAAAAAAAAACGTATGTATTCATTAAGTCATTTTCATCGAAAACTAAACATAACAAAAAATAAACTTTATATTTATAAAAAAATACATTATAGGTAATACCTATAATATATACTATATATATATATACCTATTAGGTATATAATACAAATTGTTTGGGAAAAACACACATATATACATATATCGTGAAAATACATGTCTTGTTTGCAAGTAAACGATAATGAACTGTTGCATAAAATTTTTATTTCAATTATTTATACAAAAACAGTTACTAATTACTTGTAAATAAAACGAGCTTAAAATAGTGTAATAACAATACTTACAAAAACAAAAAATAGTTCATAATATGATTTGATACAAAAAAACTTTACATTTAAATAGATAGAGATATGTATATATGTAAGTACATATATGTACATAAATATTTGGCACTTGGATTATTTTACTTTTTTACCAAAAAAATTAAGTTACGAAAAAACCTCGAGGAAAAAGCATATAAAAGTATTGATAGGAAGATAGTTAATATCAGGTACAGATCCATTTTTTTATAAATTGCAGTGTTATGTTGTTTCTTCAACTATTAAATATCTATTTTTTTGAAAACGTAAATCTATATTTATTAATCAATTCATCACTTGGAATCCAATCTTCCAAGTCATTTTGATACAAATTTAAAGCGGATAACATAGACTGACAGGTATCTACTTTCAGTCTATTTGTCACTTTATTTTTTAAATATGCTAACTTAGAAAAAATCCGCTCAGCGGATGCACTACTATGTGGTAAAGTAAAAACATACGAAGCAAATTTATACAAGTTTGGATATAAATTGTCACCCAAACAGTTTTTTAAATTGCCAATTTCGTACCAAAATGTTTCAGGCGTAGATATTTTAAAAATTGCTTCATAGCTTTTATCGTTTGATCTGGTTTCTAAAAGTTTGAACTCTTTTACAAAATCATCTGGGTTAGTAATTATATCAACAAAAACGGTAACAATTTCAAAGTAATTTATGTCTTCAGCTGACTTAATAAATACTGGATCTAAAACCTTTAATGAACTCAGCCTCTTATCGCTAATATTAATTCTTGATAAAATTTCTTTGCACAGCTTTTGGTAAAAAAGTAAAACGTTGTTTTTAATTTCTACAATATCACTACTTAAGATGTTGTTAGTACATATTTCTAGCTCGGCTTCGTGGCCGATATACATATATATTAAGAGTTTCTTTTATATGCAGAACATCAACAAAATCAATTTGTTCTATATTTGTTTGCATAACATACTCCTTTTTTAAAAAAATTTTAAAAATTTCTAATACAATATCTTTCGTGGATGAAACTAAATATATAATTTGTGATTTTTTTTTTTTTTTTGTTCATTGTGTATTTATTGAATCTTCATATATTAAATATGAACTAACAATAATTAATCAAATCTTATCCTAATACTTTATTTATGTCCTGCCAGTGCCAGACAAAAATTTTCTTTATCACGGGTTCTGTTCACATATATAGGTCCTTATCGCTCTTCTAGTTGGGTAAGTGCTGCAGTGTCTCTTCTCCTTAAGCGAGAGTGGCCGGTATCATTTAAAATATTTCGAGCTAGTGGATTTGGGTGCAACTCTAGCCTTTTTAAGTATTTTACCGCATACTTCGTAATAATAGTCTTTACCAGTGGCACATTGAGATCCTTGTGGATAATTGAGTTTTTAATATACCAGGGATCGGCTGTGATTATTCGAAGAAGTTTATTTTGGCGCCTTTGAATTTTTTCGATATTAGAGGCCGAGGCAGTGCCCCATAGTTGAATACCGTAGCACCATATTGGCTTTAAAATAGCGTTGTAAAGTAGTAGTTTGCAATCGAGACTAAGAACAGAATTTCTTCCAATAAGCCAATGAATTTGAATGGCTTTTAGTTTCATTTGAGCTAATTTTGTATTTCCACGTTAATCGCCTATCCAGATGTAAACCGAGATATTTTACATGCGAATGTTGAGGAATTATTTGATTATTGATTGTAATAGGGGGGCAAGATTCCCGGCGCAAGGTGAATGTTATATGTAAACATTTTTGCTCATTTACCATTCTCCTCCATTGTCTTAGCCATATTTCTAGTTGAAATATATGATCCTGTAAATAACGAGATGCTTCATAACTGTTTTCGTGTACGCTTAGAAAAGCTGTATCGTCTGCAAATGTTGAAGTTTGGGTGTAGTTGTTTGTTGGCATGTCCGAAGTATAAATTAAGTATACAAGAGGGCCAAGGATGCTGCCTTGTGGAACTCCAGCGCCAATTGGCTGAGGTGAACTTAAGAAATCTCCTTCTTTAATAATAAATTGACGGCCGACTAAGTAGCTTTCTAACAGTTTGTGAGTGTTTGCTGGTAAATTTTGCTTCAATTTATGTAGTAAGCCTTCATGCCAAACTTTATCAAAAGCTTGCGAAACATCGATGAAGAGTGCTGAGCAATATTTTTTTTCTTCAAATGCTTTTCTTATGACATTTACTATTCGATGAGTTTGTTCAATTGTGCTGTGTTTTCTTCTAAATCCAAACTAATATTTTGCAAATCTATAATATCCCAGGTTACAATGTGGTGCATTGTTGCAGATCTGACGGCTATGGTGGTACGTCTCTTTACATTCAAAACTGTTACCAATTTAATGTGGAATTGTGTAGAAGTAACGATTTTATGGAAACTATTACCATATCGGTAAATAACCAAAAAATTAATGGAAAGCCTTTAAAGTTAACAACATTTTACAGATCGCAGAAATGTAATATTGCAAAATTTTTAGTTTCTATAGAAGAGTTAATAATCAGTTTGGGACGAAATCCTAGTATTATTTTGGGTGACTCAAATATTGATGTCCTTAACGAAACATTATCAGAGGGGCTTAACAATATTTTATTAAGTTTTAATTATAAAAACTGCCATCAACTTGCTACTCGTCCAGAATCAAACACATCAATTGACAATGTTTACAGCAATATTGCGGAAAACATTTTAATAGATACAATTCGATCATCTTTGACAGATCATAATATAATTTCATGTAAACTTAGAAACCAAATATCTAGCCAGGAATTTAGGGAAATAAATCGAAAAATTTGTGATTATGATAAGGCAAGTAATTTCTTAAATAGTTACTTGCAATGCTTCCATGAATCTGGCAACCCTACAGAAGACGTTTCGCAATTAATGTTATTTATTGCTAATGCTATGCGCAATTCTACTGTAAAAAAGATTGACAAGAAAATATTAAAGCATGAATTGACTCCATGGATAAATAAAAACCTACAATCCCTTATAATATATAAAAATAAACTTTTAAAGTTAAGAAAAAAACGGAAAAGTAAGGAATTTGACAGCAGACTAAAGAGAATAAGTAATGTAATCAGGAAAGCCTGTAAAGAGTCAATGAATGATTTTTACTTTAATAATTTGGAAAGAATTCAACATGAACCAAAAAAGTGCTGGAAATTTTTAAATGAGAATCTGGGAAGAAAGACTAAAAATAACTTTGTAATAAAAGACTGCAACGGAGAAGTTGTAGAGGATAATCAAAAGAAATGTGATTTATTTAATCAATATTTTCTTGATATACCAAAAAAATTAAAACAACAAATTGAATACTCACCTGGCGATAATATTAACGGTCTTAGAACGCTCACTTATTGTCAAACAACGTTTAAATTCACACATACTACCGTTTTAGAAATCGAGCAGATTATTTCAGATTTGGATTTAACTAAAGCCTGTGGATATGATAATATATCTCCAAGATTATTATTAAAGTGTAAAGATATTATATCTCCTTTCCTCTTCAGAATTTTTAACTGTATAATTAATACATCTATATATCCAGACAAATTAAAAATTGCCAAAATCATTCCAATACCTAAGGAGAAAAATGCTACTGAAGTTAATAAATTTAGGCCTATTGCCCTACTGCCAATAATTGATAAGATTTTTGAAAGAATTCTACATAAACAGTTGTCATCTTATTTGGAAAACAATAATTTGTTAAGTATTTTTCAATATGGTTTTAAGAAGGGATGTGGTACAGAGGAAGCTGTAGTGAATGTGGTTAACAATATATGCCAAAGTTTAGATAGTGGATCTAGTGGTGTTGCCGGAATTTTTTATGATCTTTCAAAGGCTTTTGATTTGGTAGATCGTAATATCTTAGTAGAGAAGTTAAAATATTATGGAGTTAGTGCAGATGCAGTAAGACTATTAAATAATTACTTAACAAACCGTAAGCAATATGTTGCAATAGACGATAGCAAAAGTAAAATAGGTCAGGTTGAGTATGGAGTGCCTCAAGGAAGCGTTTTAGGACCATTGCTATTCAGTGTCTATCTAAATGACATGCAGAACATTGGGTTATTTGGTAAACTGTATATGTATGCGGATGATATATGTCTTTTTTACCCTTATAAGTATGAAGCAGTTGTGAAAGCCTACATGGAGAAAGATGCAGCTTTAATTGGAGAGTTCATAAGACTAAATAAACTTATGTTAAATACTGAAAAAACAAGGCTACTAAGATTTCGTCCGTATTTAATAAACAATATACACTTTAGCATTTTTGTTGGTGGAAGAGAAATTTTTGAAAGCGATGCAATAAGATATCTTGGAGTTTATTTTCAAAATAATCTATCATGGAATCTGCATATTCAAAATCTTAAAAGTAAAATAGTTTGTGCTCTGGGATTGATTTACAAGTTTAAAAATAGGTTTGATAAGCAAACGAAACTAATACTTTATCAATCTTTAATACATAGTCACCTAAATTATCTGCCCATGGTATATGCAAGTAGGAAGAGTAATGAACTAAAATCGCTGCAAAGGACTCAAAATAAAGCTTTAAAGGCGGTTTACAATTTGCCGTTAACTTTTTCTACAATTTCCCTGTACAAGAATATTACCACAACAATTTTACCCGTAAACGGACTTTATAAGTTGCAGTTACTTCTGTATGTTTTTAAATCAATCCATAACATTGGTCACCACACAATTTCTTTTCAACGAAACCAAACAAGATTTAACACCAGAAATAACATGAATCTTAGAATAGCGAGATGTCGGTTGGAATCTACAAAGCAACGCGTTGAATATTTGGGTTCTTTTGAGTTTAATAATCTCCCTCAAGATATAAGGAATATTGAAAGAATTTCTGTATTTAAGAATAGAGTGAAAAACTACTTGCTTCGTAATTTAGAAACACTTCTCATATAATTAATGCAAAGTTAAATAATTTTATATTAAAGTGTGTACAAAAAAACCTTTTAATTTTATTTTTTACATTTTTGTAATTTTACTTTTTTTTTTTTTTATTATAAATATCTTATTAAATTTAATTGTTAAAAAATTAAAGACTGTAAATATTTTGCCAGCTCGCCTCAATAATGTCCAAGTGACGCTGAGGCAATTCATTATTTTGTTGTATATATAAATAAAGTTTGAATAAATAAAAAAAAAAAAAACTGATGGTTTGGAATACATCTATTGTCATTTAAAATTGGTGTTAATTTTGAAACTAATAAATTCTCAAACAGCTTTGACATATTTGATGATAAGCTAATAGGCCTATATGACTCAACTTTTGTATGATCTTTCCCTGGCTTTGGTATCATGGTATCTAAGGAAACCTTCCATTCAAGCCGTAAAATAGCATTAAAAATAAAAAGTATAATTTTCTTTGCTATGCGAGGTAGCTCTAAAAGCATTTTATTACTGATCTTATCAATACCAGGTGCCTTCTTAGTGTTTAAGTCACAAATAGCCTTTTCGATATCTCTTATTTCAAATCTTATGGGAATAGCAGCTCTAGCAGCAACAGGTGGTAACTCGACCGCAATATCGTTAGATAAATTTGGTGTAAATACGTTTTTCAAGTGACTCACAAACAGATTTCCTTTTTCAATATCGTTTCTTGCCCAACTACCATTCAAGTTTCTTAATGGTGGCTTTGATATAACTGGCCTGCACGCCATAATGAGTAGTCAGATTGTGGAGTTGCATCAAGTTCCTTAAGATATTTTTCTACTGAAGCCGTTTTCTGAGTCTGCAGTAACTTTCTAAGCCTTTTTGTGCACTCTTTTAATAAATTCTTAAGTTGCGGGGATCTGTAAAGTTGCCACTCTCTTCGAACTCTCCTTTTTTCAGTCAAGAGCCGCTCGACATCTGTGGAATATATTTTAATATTTTTTGTTTTTTTGGGGGCAGAACTAGAATGTTGAACACCTAGTTTCAGATAACTGTCAAAATTAACAATAGAGCGATCTACATTTTCCTGTGTTCTAAGCGGAATATTTTCTGTGCAATGGGTACTGAGATATTTTTTAAATTTTAACCAATTAATTTGTGTGGCTGACGGCGCAAAATAACCAGTCGGAGATACAATTCTATTGGGGTTCATTATAGTAACAACTGTAGGTGTGTGGTCGGAGGATAATTCTAAGGAAGCTTCAACATGAATAGTTTCTGTGGGGATGTTTTTAACCACGCCAAAATCTATGACATCTGGAATTTTTTGCTGATCAGTAGGCCAATATGTTGGCTGTCCGCTCGCGACCACATTTAAATCCATTTTAGAGATTGCATTAAACAAAACACGACCCTTTGGTGTTATAAGTCGTGACCCCCAGAAGGTATGTTTAGCATTATAATCACCAGCGGCCAGAAAACAGGGTCCTAGTGATTTATAATATTCACAATATTGGCTTTCTGATATTGAAAATCTAGGTGGAGAGTATAAAGATGAAATTACTATGTTTCGATTTAGCTCTTCAACACAAACGTTTGTTGCTTGCAGATAATCCTCACGATGATCACACATTAAGTAGTGATTGACTCGAGTTTTTATCAAAATGGCAGAACCTCCACAAGCTCTATCTCGAGGGTCCTTGGTATCATACAGTATATAACCATTAATTTTAAAACTATTTCTTGAGGTCAAATGAGTTTCAGAAACCATCATGACATCAATTTGTTTACTTTTAAGAAAATATTCTAATTCATTTTTATGTTGGCGGATGCCGTTTGCGTTCCAAAAACAAATTTTTAAACAGTTCATGGCTTGTTAAGTACAGCTTGCAATAACATCGATTGCATTCTAAGAATTTCTTGCATCATATTACCCATTGTATTTGTAAAATTATTTACTGTTTGCACTAATGTTTCCATGGTTTTTTCTAGACGACTTAAATTAGAAACCGGAGTTTCATCATTACTTGGCGAGGCACCTTGCATAGGCACATGGTTTGATTTGAGAACGTTAGCATAGGATGTTCTGGTATTAACAGGCTGCGGAGCCTGTATGCCATTTGTGGTTACTTGATTTGTTACCTGCATTTGGGGAGGATTAGTTTTCGGTCCAACCGACTGCTTAACGATATTATATACAGGGCATCCTCTATAGTTGGCAGTGTGATTACCGCCACAGTTGCTACATTTTTTTACGTTGGGGTCGGTTTTAGACTTATCGCAAAGAACTGTGTCATGTAATTCGCCACATACTACGCAAACAGGGGGTAAATAGCAGTATGCCTTAGTATGGCCATACTCTTGACAGTTTAAACATTGAACGGGACCATTTCTTTTGTGCGGTTTTTCTATTGTTATTCTTCTGTAGAGAATATATTTTAAATTGTAAATAGGATGCGTTTCGTTTTTTTTAAGTTTTACGTCGCCGGGTTCAAACTACACTCGAAAAAGTGGTTGGGGAATTTTTTCTCTATTTTTAATATTTACGACATGTTTTACCTTGAAGCCTTTTTCTTCTAGGAATGTTTTTACCTCTTCAGGGTCCACACATGAGTCAATTCCTTTAATCACTACCTGAAGACCTTTACTGCTTTTCAGTTGGTATGTATAAAAGTTTTTTTTAAGTGCTTCAAAGTTGTTTATTATTTTGCAGAAGTCATTCTCATGATTGACTTGTATTTTTGTCTTGTTTATACTTCCACGCTTGATAGCCGCTACGTAGAACGAATTTTCCCCTATCACCGATATCACACCCTTTATGAGCTCATTTGAATTTTGCTCCCTAAGATATATCGGGGGAGGCTTTGACGATCTTATGACATTTGGTGCTTCAGAGGATTCATCCTCCAGAATTGCAAAACGGTTTTGAGAATTTATCTTATCAAAAGATGGTACTTTTGACGCCGAAGCAACTGCTGCAGAGGTAGGGCTGCGACCCCGTTTAAGCACTGTAATGTACCTGTCCATACCAACTTGTACTTGAGGCTTTTGACAACTTTTTACTTGTGATTTTACCATTGGTAACATTTGTTACTAAAATTGTTTTTGCCGAAGATGCAACACTTGCAGGCACTAGCGAGAGATTAATATTTTTTAATGTCTCAGCATCAACCGTCTTTGTAAAAACAGAGGGCGAAAGGGAACGTGTACGAACAATTGGTTTAGCCGTTAGGTAGTTAATATTGTTTTGTTTTGTTTTATTTGTTTCAGTATTGCACTCTTTAGCATTAACTGTTACGTATGCATTTCTTTCATCTAGTTTTATTGTTGTTACATTGTGACTGCTCATGCAAAAAGTTGTTTTTGTTTTTTCACCGTTTTGCAGTGCTTTTTTATTTTTATTATTTATTGTATTCCACCAAAAATAAGAATTTTAAACTAAATGTTTTTGTTCAGTATATGTATACATACATATATTTTATTTATTTTTTTTATTAAATTTTTCGTTTTTGATAATTATTCACTTTTATTTTAAAAATTTATTTAAAAAATGCGTCCATTCGCTAAATTGTTATATTAAAATGTTATTAATAATTAAAATTTTAATGCGGGGTTAAGAATACGCGTCTGTATCACAACAAAGCACAAAACTAACTGAATTTGTGATGATTCGTTTTGAAAATTAAGGTTTAATTTATTCATAATATTTAATACATATACTAGAAATTTGAGGTAAATTTTATTGTTAATAGATAGCCCTTCCTGAATTATTTTAATTTTTTCCAAATTATGTAGATGCTATTTTCTCTTCAAATTGAGCTCGGATTCATTGATTGACAGTATAAAAAAAATTTGGTTCAAAAAGGGGCAAAAGGGGCACAATAAACTACAAAATGATACAAAAGGGGATTTAAAACAAAGGGGTCAAAAAAGTGGCACGGCAGTCAAAAAGGGGCAAAAATGCGACTTTAGTCGCATAACGGTAACACTAGCAGTAGGATGAAAATGCCACTCAGCTGACATTCCAAAATCTTTTTCATGAGCTAAAATATTTGCGAAGCTACTTTTGTTTTTAAAATGTTGACGAGCTCCGTCCGAAATGTAGTGTACCTTCTCTACTGTACAATTACATTTAAGATAATTTAGTATTATCTTCTGGTATTCATAAACTGAAACGGTATCATGTTTTAAATTGTCAGATATGATTGCCATACTTTTGTGTTCCAGTTTTTCATCTTTCATGTAGTAAATAACTACTGTGAATATAGTTGCTTGGTCGTTATTGAAGTGGAATGACTGTATGGCATCCTGAAGAACATATTTATAGTTCTCTGCGAAATCAAACGAAATAACGAATTCACCAGACTTCAAATGTATCTTCAAATTCTCGAAGAATGGCCACTGCTCTTTGACTAAAAAGTCATGGGTTCTCAGATTTAGCAATCCTCTACACATTTCTTCCACAAAATCATCTACATTTGAAATTATTGTTTTCAATGTACATCTTTCAGTCTGAAGCCAAGATTAAAATTTTATCTTCTCAATACATTCTCGCTCAAAAGAGTTAATACAATTCTCTTTGATGAATGTTGTTTCCGGGCAATTTGAACATTCTCACATAGTCAATTTAAGGCAATCGCGATAATCGTGCAATTCTTCTGGTGAATCATCTGTTAAATACCTTAAGTTAATTTCCTTTAACATTAGTTTAACATTTTCATGGTAAATGCAAACGCATACTGTGTAGTGATGGACAAAAAACATCGATGTTTTTAAAACACTCGATGTATTGCGCCGAAACATCGATATAATCCGATGTTTTTTTGCTCGTAAACAATCGGAAAACATCGATGTTTTCTTTCGATACATCGAAATGACAAATTGTATACAGAACGTGTAGATTGGTATATACATGTGTATACATAGCTATATGTGTTGGCATGACTCTAGTTTGTATATGTAAACGTGGTAAATATTATGCGAACAACTGTCAACACTATTATATGCGGCGAATAAGTTTGGGTTTGGCATCTTTACTCCCAACAAACAGCTTGATAACCACGCGTAATTAAAATAAAAGCTAACAAATTATGCACAAGTTCAACAAAGGAAAATATTTTGCTGTTTGTTTATTGTTTACAGTATTGAAAAAGAGTATTGGGAGATGTAAAATATACTAAAGATTTTTCGAAAATATATTAATAATAAATAATTAAAAAATAAATCGATGTATAACAACATCGATGTATTTCATGAAATATCGATGCAACATCGATGTATGTTTGCGATGCATCGAATCGAAAAAAACATCGATGTTTTTTTACAGTGTCCATCCCTAATACTGTGTGAGTTCCGCTGCTTCCTGCCAAAACGCAGTGTTTTGGCCTCAGTTGGGTAAATTTCGTGAAGCCAACTTTGACATCATCGTGTTCTGTTCGAAATGTTGCGAATAACTCATTCAGGTTGCAGAGAACCATTCTCTTTTGCATTTGAACTTTTTTGCCATCGATTCGTACGGACATCCAGTCTTTCATTCCTGGCATCAAGCGACTCATATCATCTCGCTGATTACTAGAGCTTCAGTTCCGCACTCTAAAGTTTTCCCCTTCTTTTTGTTTGGGAGTGTGAGAATACCAGACTCAGCAACCAATTTTTTAGCAATTCTTGCTTTTCGTTGAGACGTTCCAAACTCAGCCATTACTTTTGCACAACTCCATGTGGATGGAGCAAGCGTAAGAAGTTGAATTCTTTCAGCTCTGCTCTGTGACGTCTTGGATTTCTCTTTTATTTGTTCCAGAACTTCTACTGCATCCTTATGATATTTGTTTTGACACTCATTCTTTGAACGTATACCTTCTACTGAAAAGTTAGAATAACCATCATCATCAACGGTTCTGTCATCATTCTCAGAACTACTTTTGTATTCATCTGGGATTACTTCAACGCAAGGCTCATTACTATTCAAATCCGGTAATTCGTTCAACTTTCCCAGCTCTTTCCTGCATGACCCACAAATTGTTCACCATTTTGACAGCGTAGGAAATTTTTTTAATAAGCCGTCGGAAATATTTCGCATATCCGATGATCTGTGAACTTTTTTGTTAAAAGGATTAAAACAAAAAGAAGCAAATATATCACTTTGAAGCTTGGCCTTTTTCGGAGCTGTAGACATTGTAAAAATTAATTATGTAAATAACACACGTCTAAGCTGTAACGCTGTTTCAAAAAAAACTGAATACCGAAAGTCTTCAGAATGACAATAAATAGTTTTTTTTAAGATCATAGAGGTAGTGCATTCTAATGAAGGTGTCTAATTTTTTTTATAAGGGTGAAGAAGGGCTTAGTGTGGGTTAACCGCATGTTACATAATAAATATAATAATAAAGTACCTTTTTTAACCAATTATTACTAATAATAATAAAAATAAGCCACCTGTAAATTTTCACCTTCTAAACATAATATTAAAAAACTACCTGTTAACTTCTATCTCTCCACCCACATTTTAAAGGCAAGTGTCATAAAATAATAAATTAACTGGTATTTCGGAGAATGGCCATAGAATATTTCCACCTGATTTAAACACTTGTCTCTGGTGCACCTGATATTTTGACAACAAAAATCAAATTCAGTATTACGTGCGCTAAAAACTGTATATTTTTTTATGTAGGAAAAATTAAAAAAAGAATTATTTGTCAACATTTTTACAGAAAAAAAGTTATTTTATTCCTGGGATTAACATTATTACAGTATCGAAGGTATAAAATAATAATTAAGTTTGTAACATACCGTCGGAAAGGTTAATTTGTCTAGTTTCTTTGCATACGTTTTATTTTTAAGGCTTTAGAAACACTTAAACACAAATAGGAAAAAATTCAAAATAGTGCATATGCTAAAAATTGAAAACTGGTGATTATGAAATTGATAATGATGATGATAATGTTGATGATGATGATGAGGAATCCGGTGCCTGCTTTATGTCTCCAAATTAAAAATAAAAAAAAAACTATTATTAATTTTCTTTTATAGTTTACAGTAATTATTAAAAATTTAGATTAATCTTTTTCTCTTAATTTATGAGTTCAAAGTATTTTAAAAGTTTTAATTCATATAATTCATTTATAATTCAAAATAAAATTTTTTTCAATATTATGTCTGCTAATGTGAGAAGTGTTTCTTCTTTAAACAAATTTAATAAATTTAATAAATTTAAAAATCAAATTAGTCAATTAGTTAAATTGCCTGAGATAATTGCCATTCAGGAAACTTGGTTCAGAAAACAGTATTTAAATTTGTATTCAATTGGTGGGTATAATGCAATCCATTGCGACAGAATAGATGGATTTGGTGGAACTACAATGTACATTAACTCAAAACTAGCATATCGTGTTATTTTTAATAAAAGTGAAAAAAATTTGGATGTCATTGCGATAGAATTGCCTGAAATTAAATTAAATAATTCAAAACTTGTCGTTGTATCCATTTATCGATCTCAGCGTTGCAAAATTAACGATTTTTTGAAAAAGATGGAAATAATTTTAGAGGAACTGGGTTCAAATTCTACCTTATTTCTTGGTGATATAAATATAGATTTGTTGTTACAAAGCAGATCCCAGCAATTACTTAATAATTTATTTCATGTTTTTAATATGCGTACTTGTCATGAACATATAACTAGACCCGCAAGTAAAACATGTATAGACTGGATATTTAGCAATTTCTCCAATAAAATATTTGTTCATAGCGTTGAAAATAATATATCTGATCACAATTTTCTTAGTTGTGGTATTTATCTTGACATTGGATTCGATGAAAATATAAATCTGTGCAGAAAAAAAATTAACTATGAAATATATGGGTTGATTTTAGATAACAAACTAAGGGCAATACATGATGATCAACCATCTTCTGATATATGTAAGGAATTTGTAGAGATTTTAACTTCTGCTGTTTCGGAAAGTACAGAAACTGTGTCAAAATTATTAAATATACGATATAAAATGGCTCCTTGGATGACTGAGAATTTATATAGATTAATATGCTATAAAAATAAACTTCTTAAAACAAGAAGTTAAAACAGGGACAGGTCGAATATCTGTAAACATTTAAAAACCATCAGTAAAGTTATACAAAATTGTAGTAAGAAACTCAGAGATGACTATTATTTACACAATTTGAGATCTTTTGGAACAAATGTTAAAAAAAAATGGAACTTTTTAAACAGTGAACTCGGTCGATGTAAAAATCCACAAAATGAGTTAATAAATGATGATGGCAACAGTATTTTAACAGATGAGGATAAGGCTAATGCTCTTAATGTATATTTTTCTGAATGTAGCCATAAGTTAGTTAATGATATAAAAAGTTATCCCAATGATAATGTGAATATGTTTAGAACCTTATTACCTGAAAGCAGTTATTGGAATTTAACTCCAGTTTGTCAAGCTGATATTGAAAGTATAATTGAATCACTTAATCCGTATAGGGGTGTTGGTTATGGCAAAATAAATGCAAAAATGTTGGTTGTAAGAAAAACTTTAGTTTCTGATGTACTTGTTGAGATTTTTAATAACATGATTGCAACTCAAAAGTATCCAGATATTTTAAAGATTCATAAAATTGTACCTATACCTAAAAAAACAATTTCAAAGTATCTGGCGGACTTTCGACCTATTTCAGTGTTATCAATCATTGATAAAATTTTTGAAAAGATTATATTTAATCAATTGACAAATTATCTTCATTCAAGAAGTATTTTATATGAATGTCAGTATGGATTCACAAAGGGTTCAGGAACAGAGGAAGCAATAGTAAATAGGGTAGCCAGATTTTAAATTCGGAAAAACAGTACATTGAACACAAAAAAACAGTACATTTTTTTTTTGGCGAAAACAAAACTATTTATTTAAATTATTATATATTTAAAACTTTTGATTGAATATGCAACAATTATGTAACGAAAAACACTTGAAATGTGTAACGTCATAGGAATGATTTCCGTTTTATAGCATTTTATACGTATACGAAATTACTCCATTTGCGTTAAAAAAAAACACTACAACGAAGCATTTGGCCAAAATATTTTTATTTTTTAATTTGAAGACAGGAAAATCATAACATTCCTGTAAGCCATATAAGAAAGGAGAAAAGCCTAACTTAGCTTAAAACAAATAACTCGTTGATTGTGTAAGTAGGACTTTCTTTAAGCATATTGGTATTTAAAGCAATTTTCATCACACACATAGTTGCACATATCATATAGAATTTGAGAAAATGTATGTGTCCTAAGTTAATTTTCCAATTTCAAACACCTGAAAGGAGTTAGGTATTTTTATAAATTTTCAGCCCGGAGAATTTGTTAACTTTGAACGTTTTCAATTTCACCTGATTTCGATTTCCAGAACTTGCCCGAATATTAAAAAAATTCTAGGAATTAAAAATGATTGTGTTGGAATAAGTATTTATTTAGTATTTAAAAAATATAATATTTTTAACAAAATTTTGATTTTGTTTTTGTCTTTCTCATGTGTTTAAAGGAAAATGCTATTGAAAGAGGTAGCCATAAAATCATATGTCTTAAAAATTATAAGTCACCCATTATAATTAAGATTTCTACTGCGTATTTATGGGAAAACATTGACCACAGCGTTAAAAGTCTGATTATTTTAGAATTTTTTTGTTTGGAAAACACCATTTTTTTAGCAATGTACTGTTAAATATTAGTATATTTTTAAAATATGACTTTAACAGGGTTTTTCTTAATATCTTGGTTTTTTTGTAGACTGAACAAAAAAAAAACAGTACAAACTATAAAAAACAGTACATTTGCGTACTGTTTTAGACATTATGCATAAAACAGTACAATTGCAAAAAATCAGTACATGTACTGTTAAAAACAGTACGTATGGCAACCCTAATAGTAAATGTCATTGAATATATTTGTGATGGTATTGATGCTGGTTTTAAAGGTGTGGCTGGCATATTTTTTGACTTTTCAAAAGCATTTGATTTAGTTCAACATAATATATCACTAAAAAAATTTAAAAACATTGGAGTAGCGGATGAAACGGTATTTCTGTTTAGAGATTATCTGAATAACAGATTTCAGTACGTACAAATAAATGATTCAAATAGTAATTTATTACCTGTTTATTATGGTGTTCCTCAGGGGAGTGTTCTAGGACCGTTACTTTTCAAGATTTATATAAATGATTTGAAAAACATAAATTTTTATGGTAAATTAATAATGTTTGCTGATGATATTTGTTTGTTTTACAAATATAAGCACGAAAAGGTATTAAGAACACAGATAGAATATGATGCTGCAATATTAGCGGAGTTTACTCGTTTAAATAATTTGGTACTTAACTCAGCGAAAACAAAATTTATAAGATTTCGGCCTCATGCCAATAGAAATGAGGAAAAAATGGCTGTTCACGTGGATGGATCTCTTATTTATGAATCAAATGTTGTCCAATATCTAGGAATTCAATTGAGCTACAACTTGCGTTGGGAAGCCCACATAGCAAAGATCAAAGCGAAAATATCAGCAGCAACAGGAATATTGTATAAATTTAAAAACAAACTCAACACTGAAGTCAAATTAATGATTTATCATTCTCTTGTACACTCGAATTTAACATATTTGCCACAAATATATGGATGTGGTACGTCTACCTCTCTTAAAAGTTTGCAATCAGCACAAAACAAAGCTCTTAAACCAGTCTTTAACCTACCTTTGCGTTATTCTACAATGAACTTATATAAATACAAGGCTATTAATATCTTGCCAATCCGAGGTCTATACAAACAACAAATGCTATTGTACATATTTAAAGCTTTAAGAGGGTTAAATCAAAAATCAGTTAAATTCAATGTAAATATCACAAGAACAGGTAGAAATACAAGGCAAGCAAATAACTTGCAGATTGCAAGATGTCGCATTGATTTAACTAAGCAACGTATTACGTTTGCTGGGCCAATTGAATACAATAACTTACCGATAAGATTAAAAAATATATTGGTGTTATCATCCTTTACAAGAGAACTTAAATTTTACTTGTTGGGTAACCTAGAAACACTTCTATTATAATTCAAAAAAAATTTATAATTATAAATATGTATAGTTTATTGCGATATGTATTTAAATAAAAATATAGATATTGTAAATAATAATTAAGGTATTTAACAAAATGATATAGCCTCTACAAAGCCTTTAAATATGAAATGGATATAATATTTAATTGTCAATAAAAAAAAAAAATAAAAAAAAAAAATTATTTTTTTTTATACATAAGCCGCTCGCATCCCAAAAAGGGACCAAAACTATCTTAAAGGAAAAGACATAAGCTTTCTTTTCATTCCCGCTAAAAAAAAAATAAAAAAAAGTTTTAAATTTTTAAAAAAAAATAAAAAAAAATTTTTAAAAAAACAAAAAAAATTTTTTTAAAAGATGGATCAAATAGCTATGAACTGTTTAAAAA
Organism: Pollenia labialis; assembly: GCA_949318255.1. Classification (NCBI taxonomy): domain Eukaryota; kingdom Metazoa; phylum Arthropoda; class Insecta; order Diptera; family Polleniidae; genus Pollenia; species Pollenia labialis. The sequence continues at coordinate 84,795,915 of OX439139.1, read as the reverse complement.
TTTGTTTTCGGAACGCAAACGGCATCCGCCAACATAAAAATGAATTAGAATACTTTCTTAAAAATAAACAAATTGATGTCATGATGGTTTCTGAAACTCATTTGACCTCAAGAAATACATACGTTTAAAATTAATGGTTATACACTATATGATACCAAGGACCCTCGAGATAGAGCTTGTGGAGGTTCTGTCATTTTAATAAAAACCAGTCAAACACTACCTCATGGGTGATAATTGTTAAGATTATCTTCAAGCAACAAACATTTGCGTTGAAGAATTAAATAGAAACGTAGTAATCTCATCGTTATACTCCCCACCTAGATATTCAATATCTGAAGGCCAATCTTATAATTATTTTAAATCATTAGGACCTTGTTTCCTGCCCGCTGGCGATTATAACGCTAAACATACCTTCTGGGGGTCCCGACTTATAACACCAAAGGGTCGTGTTCTATTTAATACTATTTCTAAAATGGATTTGAATGTTTGAAAAATATTAAAATTTATTTCACAGATGTTGAGCGTCTCCTGACTGAAAAAAGAAGAGCTCGAAGAGAGTGGCAATTGCACAGATCCCCTCAACTAAAGAGTTTATTAAAAGAGTGTATAAAAAGGCTAAGAAAGTTCCCTGCGGGAAATTTTTGTCAATTGGTCCAAGGGACTGGTCCTGGGATTTGTGAAAATAAAACAAGTACAAAAAGAAAGGACTCATGACCAGTGAAAGAAGAACCAATCCCTTAACTGGTTTATAAAGAACAAAAAGGTAGAAAAAGTAATGAATTACTATAACAGTCTTCAGCGGAGATGTTCCACATTTTTTGGTAATTTCTAAAATTGGGCTCTTAAATTTAATTCTTGGACTACTTTTATTGAAATAATACTACATTGTATTTAAATAATACTACGTTTTAGAAACTGACACTAAGCAGGTTCATTGAGAATAGGTCTGTGATTGGTCAAATAGTGTCAATTGGCCCCCTCCAATGACAACCCCATGTAAAAGTGATAGGTCTTATTCATATAAAGCGTTAGAACTAGAACCGGTCCCTACCACTCAAGACCTATCACGGGACTACTTCAGTGTCAGTTCGCTTCCCTCTAGGGTAACTACAGACTCAAAAAACGGCTTCTCTGCAAAAATATCTTAAGGAACTTTATGCAACTCCGCAATCAGACTACTCATTATGGCGTGCAGCTAAAAATCTAAAAAGGCCAGTCGCCTCTAAGCCACCATTAAGAAACTTGAACGGAAGTTGGGCAAGAAATGATAACGAAAAGGGAAATCTGTTTGTTAATCACTTAAAAAACGTATTTACCCCAAATATATCTCACGATACTCCGGTCGAGTTACCACCTGTTCCTGCTAGAGCGGCTGTTCCCCTAAGATTTGAGATAAGAGAAATCGAAAAGGCTGTTTGTGAATTAAACCCCAAAAAAGCCCCTGGTTTTGATAAGATCAGCAACAAAATGCTTTTGGAGTTACCCAGCACAGCAAAGAAAATTATTCTTTTAATTTTCAATGCTATCTTACGTCTTCAATACTATCCTCAAAAATGGAAGGTTCCTTAGTCCCCATGATACCTAAACCAGGAAAGGATCACACAAAAGTTGAGTCATATAGGCCTATAAGCTTACTTTCTCATATATCAAAGCTGTTTGAGATGCTGTAAGTGTCAAAATTAACTCCAATTTTAAGTGAAAATAGATGTATACCTAACCACCAATTCGGCTTTAGAAGAGAACACAGCACAATTGAACAAACCCATCGTATAGTAAACGCCATAAGAAAAGCCTTTGAAGAAAGAAAATATTGTTCCGCTCTCTTCATCGATGTTTCTGAAGCTTTTGATAAAGTCTGGCATGAAGGCTTATTACATAAATTGAAGCAAAATTTTCCTGCAAACACACACAAGCTGCTAGAAAGCTACTTAGTCGGTCGTCAATTTATTATAAAAGAAGGAAATTTCTTTAGTTCACCTCAGCCAATTGGCGCTGGAGTCCCACAGGGCAGCATTCTGGGGCCTCTATTATACTTAACTTATACTTCGGACATGCCAACGAGCAACTACACAAAAACTTCAACATTTGCAGTTATAAAGCATCTCGTTACTTACAGGATCATTTATTTCAACTAGAAATATGGTTAAAAGAATGGAGGATAAAAGTCAATGAGCAAAAATGCGTACATATAACATTCACCTTGCGTCGGGAATCATGCCCCCTATTAAAATCAATAATAAAATAATACCTCAAAATTCGCATGTAAAATATCTCGGTTTACATTTAGATCGCCGTTTGACGTGGATAAGCCATATAGAGGCAAAATTAACTCAAATGAAACTAAAAGCCATACAAATTCATTGGCTTATTGGAAGAAACTCTGTCCTTAGTCTCGACTGCAAACTCCTTCTTTACAACTCTATCTTAAAGCCTATCTGGTGCTACGGTATTCAGTTATGGGGCAGTGCCTCGGCTTCTAATATCGAAAAAATTCAAAGGCGCCAAAATAAACTTCTTCGAATAATCACAGCTGCCCCTTGGTATGTTAAAAATTCAAATATTCACAAGGATCTCAATGTTCCATTAGTTAAAACTGTGATTACGAAATATGCAGTAAAATACTTAAAAAGGCTCGAATTGCATCCTGGGTTCGTAATATTTTAAATGATAGCGGCCACGATAAACAGCTATGTATATAAGTGAACAGAACCCGTGATGAAAAAATTTTTGTCTGGCACTGTGTAGTGAACGGTTTGCCATAAAACTGATATTTCAGGACAGTCTGTTGTTATTTTTTTTCAAACCCATCGTTTTCTTTTCATGACAGTGTTATTTGTTTAAGGAAGTAAATACAAATAACCAAAGGAACACATTTCTATATTTCCTGTTGTTATACTTAAATTACATTATAAAATGTCCCGATACAATAAATGTTGTTTTAAAATGTTTTTAACGTAAAACATGCACGAACATAACTAAGGTGATAGAAAAGCTTTTTTTCAAAACCTTTGTTATTTACTCATGTTTGCATAGAATACTCAAGCAACATTCGCTAGCAACATGTTCTTAAGATAGGTAAGGTAGACATTACTGCTAAAATATGTTAAATACTAAGTATTCAGAAAACAATTAATAATTACATCAATTAAATGGTCAATGTAACTTTTGAATAAATTATTTTAAATGCTAGCTAACAAAAAGGAAATCAATTCTCCTCAGAAATGTAATTAATGTCAGCATATTTATATCAGGTTGCTAGACATGGTTATTTTGCGTCGTCATTGCCATCTTTAAAAATATAAAGCTTAATCATGTAAATGCATTTTAACAAACCGCCAATTTTTTTTATTTTTTATACGTATTTTACTTTGCCCTCATTCCTCTACGAGCTTTGATCTGATGGAAAATAGCCATGCTCGATCACTTTAATTGACATCGTCATCGAGCGTACATCATAATTAAAATATCTGCCTTTAAAATTCAAAGTGTAAAAGATTTTAAGTAAAAGTGATTAACATTTTTCTGATAAGAAAAATATTTGGGAACATAGCAAAAGTTTTCACAATCGTATGCTGACAACCAACCTTTATCATCCCAAAACCTTGCACGCAAAGAAAAAACATGGTTGATGCAATCACAATCGCAAACTATCATTAATGTTTGTGGTTATGATTGTGTCAAACACGTCTTGCGTAACAATATATGTTCGGACATAATGTTTTTAGCCTATTATTGTCTCAAACATATTATTATGCTCATAAAAAAAACGCAAGCGACCATTGCAACCATGTTTCTATATTTCCCAAAACCATGAAAAATTTCTATTTCAACACGTTACATGGTTCTCATAATAAAAACAATAACAAATTTATTCTAAAAAATTTATTTTTTATTAAAAATACAAAAAAATAAAAAATGAAATTAAATACATTCATACATATTTTGGCCGTTTTATCATTACGCGATTATCTTTTTTTCTAACGAAAAACTGCACATTAAAGAAATTTGGTTTTCTCAATGTCTCATTTGCTTCTATTCTGTCGCAAAGCTTACCAGCACTCATCTGCCAATTATTTATTTTCCTTTTTTTGCCGTACAGATAAATTCAATCAGCTAACTCCCAACTTTTTTTAATGTTGTAGGTGTTTTTGGCTGCAAGAAAGACAACGTTTATACATGTTTGTATCTATATTTATAATTATATATCAATAACTTACCTGTTTTAATAAACGTATAAGTTTTGCAAGACAGCATGACCTTTTTCTCCCTGAAAAAAGTTTAAATTATTTTGTAATAATTTAAGTATGTATCCCGATTAACTGATGCTCGCAGACTAAATACTCATTTTTTTTTGACACTAAATGTTAGCTCAATTAGAGAATGTGTTTTAAAGCAAACAAATATTATGGTGCTAAACATTCCTTTTGTGTGCAACTTATATTATGATTTTAATTGTAAGTTGAAAATAAAAATATTTTAGTAGCAAACATTTCACATAATATAATATGTTTATCTAGATCAGAGTAACTTTTTAGGTGTTAAACACCTTATAATATTATTATAGTGAATTAAAAAATGTTAAGGACAAAAAATATTTGTTCAAGTTATATTAGGACTTTAATAAACTTATAAGGGTAAACATATTAGGCAAATATGAATAAAAATGTTCGTAGTGACCATTTATTAATCATGTTTTTTCTCTGCGTGTGGTTAAAGACCCACGAGGTCGGCGCAAAGCGTCAGAGTATTACGCTGGAAAGTTAACTATATAAAACCTCGTGAGCGATATTTAACACTAAAGTTTAATTAAAGAAAATCCCCACTCTAACAATAGGTTTCCATACCAAATCACGTAACACAGAACCTCAACTAAAATCTTCAGAAAAATTCATTGTTAATCTGGGAATCAACAAATTTTAAAATTCGGTTCGAAAGACTTCAAGCGCAGGATTGTGACCAACGTAGTTCGGGTTGTTACGCATAGCAACCGGGATTTTACCACACTTTAAAGTCAACAGTTAATAGCAACTACTACAGCTTACCGTTAGTGTCACGTAACCTAAAACCTTAATACCCCATGAGTATTATAGAACCACATTTTTTTTAAACCTTAATCTATTTTGAATTAAAAGAAATTCTCATTGTTTCCAATGTTCAAATATTGAACCCACTATGATTAACTCAACCTCATAGTGAAATTTAGTTTAAAAAAAATATCAATTCTAAACATTAAAAAGTTTAAAAATAACATTTTTTTCGACACTGTCCACATTAAGTAATAAACCGGCAACAAATGACAATAACATTTTTTTTAGTATTTAGTATCACTAAATACTACCGAATTTCATTTTCACCAATCATAGCTTCATTTTCATAATGCAAAGTAAAAACTAAATGAATTAAATAATCCATCAACAAATCTATCTTAAACAACCCTATCTTTTCATAATGCAAATTATACCATTCTTAAACTAATTATCCCACCTGAACTACCTACTGTAGCTATCTTATTTGGCTCATGTACTTTTTAATTTATAACAAATTCTTTTGTTGTTCATTTGCTTAAATCATTTATTTACTCAAAGCAAAACAAAATTCAAAGGCAAACAAAAAAATTGATAATCCACTAATTTTGTTTGTGAAACAAAACCTAATGATCATTATTATTTATGAATTTTGCAAGTGAGCTTTTTTTTATTACCGAACATGATCATTACGTTTAACCCCTAATTTTAATTATAAATTTTAATGCAACTAAGTATAACATGAAAAGAGTAAAGGAACATCCATCTGAATAGTTAACAGAATAAATTGTTTCCAATGTTTGTTTATATGTTGCTACTGATACTACTATCAAATTGATTAATTGTTATTATAAGTACTCATAAGATCTTAGGTGTGAGCATTAATAGGCTTAAATGTTGCTAACGTAACCAAAGGTAATCTTGCAGATTGGTTTTTTTAAAAATTTGCAGCAATTATTTTCAGCGCTTATCCACATGTACATCGTAATCTTGAAGGCCTTCCAGAACAACGACCACCTACATGCTTGGTAAGTCCACAAAATTAGAATCTTCATTAACATTATTGTAAGTGTATGAGCCGCAATAATAGTCTTTAACTACTAATTACTTCATTAGTATGATCGTAACAAATTCGGTTGTAAGCAACAAAACAAAAGCTTATTATTGCTGATACATACATTTACACATTATAATATTTGGTTACATGTTATATTTAAATTTTTTTTTTTGGGTTTTTTTTGTGTTCAAAAAACACATCATAATCCCTATTATTAAATAATAAAGTCCAGTTGATTTTTAAACAGTATTAATGCTCTCACAGTTTTATAGCCGTATCTTTATTTCTTTTGTAAAGATGAATAGCTTAGTTACTAAGTATTAGATAATGAAATTATTAAGATACATACAAACATACGTACAATGAAATGACATCTAATGAATATGCTAGTTTATTTTCGAGTTATACCTAGTTATTTTTCTTTGTACTAGAAAGTTTATATTTAATCATGTTTAGTCTAATCATAATTAAATAAATAAATCCTGCAATTGACAGAATGTCTGAATAAATTAACTTAAAGTGTTTTCGTAGGTTGATAATGAGTTAGGTGTAGTTCTTAATGGGGTCCTAAACAAATATTATGGTCACTAGGACATAGAGCTTGGGAGGGTTTTGAGACTAGCCTATACATAACATCTTATAGTGCTTCGAATAGGGTAGAGTAAATAACATGTGTCTTTTGTGTTTAGATACGTGACTATAATTGGGCTTTTGTTGATAACTTATAGTCATTTTGGCCCACTTAAATTCTTATTATTAGATCATTTAACAAAATAGGGAGTCTATAACAACATAATTCTGTATTCAAACCGGATTTTGTTTTAAGGGAGGACCGAACCTCCCCGCCCGACTGTTAGCTAGCTCTTCAATGGCTCCCGCAGTCCTCTCTTGACAATTTCTAAATACCCTGGATTTTTTTGTTTGGCTCAGTGGTCTTCAAATTTAATTTGTTTGTGTTCATTACAACTGGCAGGACATAAAATAAAGTATTAGGTTAAGATTTGATTAATTATTGTTAGTTCATATTAAATGTATGAAGATTCAATAAATAATATTGAAAAAAAAAATAGCTATCGAAGCTACTTGGGACACATTTTGCTAACACCAATAGGTAATAAGTTACATGGATAAGAAAGAACACCTGTATGGCCAAAATGTCAAATTTTGATCCCCACTAACTCAGACTCTTTTAGACCGATCTACAGTCAAACCTCCATTAACCGGGCCTCTATTAATCGGTTACATCTATTAACCGGCATTCGGTTCTTTTTATTTTTTCCCTCTATTATCCGTGCTTTACCTCTATTATCCGTGCTTTAGATTTATACCTCTATTAACCGTGCTTTACATGTATTATCCGTGCAGCATTCATATGTTTTTTATTATGTAAATCTAAGTCCGGTGTTTCCCCTTTTTAAGTTCATGTGCCCACACATAAGAACATACTTAATTGCGTTTTTATTCATTTAGTAAGTGAAATTTGATCTGCTTACACCTGTAGTGGAATGATGGCTCCTTCAAATAGTAAATTAACAAAAAGACCAAGAAAAGTACTTTCAATTAGAGACAAAATTGCTTTGATTCATGACTACGACAAAAACATATACATATGTATATTAAATTGCTGTCTGAAAATTATGGAGTTGGTAAGAAAACTGTACGCGATTTGGTGAAAAATAAAGAACAAATTTTGCTATATGGTTCTAAAAGTGATTCAATTGACGGTTTAAAAAATAGATATACACTCAAAAATTCCGAAAATCCGAAATTAGATTTTGCACTAAACGAATGGTTTCGGCAAGAAAGATTCAAGGGAACACCAATTTCAGGTAAGTCAACTTTAAGACAAGCTATACATACATAGTACGGAATCGGCAGCAAATTTCTTAAAAAATTTTGGACAGATGATTACTGAAAAAGCAAAATTTTTTCATGCTAAATTGAACATTGATTCCCAGTGTCAGTATTCATCTGGTTGGCTGGAAAAATTTAAAAAGAGACACGGAATTCGTAGACTGAAGTCAACGGGAGAAAAAGAGTGTGCTGACTATGTGGCTGCTACAATGTTTGTGGAGGATTTGAAAGAATATATTCAAAAGGAAAAACTTACAAACGAACAAATTTATAATGCAGACGAAACTAGTATATTTTGGAAATGTTTGCCTCAATATTCTTTAGCCAGTGGAAGGGAACATTCCATGGAGGGATACAAAGAGTCGAAAGAAAGACTCACAGCCCTATTATGTGCCAATGCCGCTGGAACTCATAAGTGCAAATTGATGATTATTGGAAAAAGTGTTAAGCCAAGAGCTTTAAAAAACGTTCAAAACCTTCCTGTAATTTATAAATCTAATAAGAAAGCTTGGATAACGCAACAAGTTTTTCTGGAGTGGTTTAATAACCACTTCGTACCTGAAGTTAGAGAACATGTGGAACGAAATGGTTTAGAAAGAAATTGTAAAATTCTGTTGTTATTGGACAACTGCCCAGCTCACCCAGATGTAAGCGAAATGATGTCAGAAAATGTGGTAGTAAAATATATTCCGCCAAACTGCACATCGTTGATTCAGCCAATGGACCAGGGAGCGATTCGAAGTTTTAAATGTAATTATCGCAAGTCGATTGTGCAAAAACTTTTATGTGCAGGCAACAGACATGAATTCGTTAAATCGATAAATATAAAAATAGCGATATGGGTAGCAGCTGTTTCTTGGGATGCTGTATCCGGGCAGGTCTTACAGAACGTTTGGTCTAATTTACTAGCTGTTGAAGATGCAGTGAGTGATCGTCCTGTAATACAATCAGATATAGAAATACCGTTTGGTTGTTCCCCTGATGACATATATCAGAGTGGATTGAATGCGATACAGGTGTCATACCGTTTGCAATTTTATCTGATAATGAAATCGTTAGCATTGTCAATCAAGCTGAGGAAAACGATAACAGCACAAGTTCCGAGGATGAAGAGACTGAAATAGAAACTCCAACGTTGGCACAGGCGATAGAGGCCTGTAACATTCTGTTAAAGTTTGTAGAGAATTCTCCAGTTATATCAGAAGCAGATAAAATCCAGATGAATCGTTTTCAAAACCAACTATTGAAAGAAAAACTAAAAGCAAAGAGGCAAAGTTCTATAAAAGAATATTTTAAATAAACAAATATTTCGTCAGAAGAAATGCAAAAACAAATATCACTTCTTTTAAGTTTACAGGAAAAGCTGTAAAATGTACAATTTTTGTGCAGACATCTAGTTTGATCACTCAAAGCATACTCAGTAAAAATCCCTATTTTGATGATGCATACATATTTGATTCTGCATTCTCTATGGCGATTTTTTTGTTTTGTATGTATAAAAATATGTGGTATAATTGAATCTGTACTTACATAAATCGAATGTTTAAATAAAAATAAATAAAAAAAATTAATTTCTGTATATTTTAATATAACCTCTATTAACCGTGTATTCGGTTATCCGTGCTGGTGCCGGTCCTACGAGAGCCGGATAATCAAGGTTTGACTGTAGTTGAAAATTTGTGTCTAAACTACTATCCAATAGGACTAACCTTGGTGCAAATTTCATCCAAATCGGAAGACATCGATTTCAAAATTGGGTCACTTGACATGAAATCCCCCATAAGTATGTTCATGAAAGAAAAGGCCCGATTACAAAGAAGCGGGTTAAATGCTAGAATTTAAACAAGTTAAAATCTAGAAAAAAAAACTTTGGCATAAAAATATGTCCACGAAGGAAAAGGAGACGCTAACGAAGTAGCGGGTTAAATGCTAGTTTAGAATAAAAATGATTTGACTAAAAAAAACACTCAAAAAAGCTTACCGGTTCACAAAGTGTTCCAAATGGCTAAGTATTAAGGTACTACTTTAGTCTAAAGGGGCTTTTACACGATTAGTATTTTGCAGTGTACTTGTCAAATTTCCCACTGCAAAATGCATACATGTCATGTAAATGCAAAAAAATGTGTATTGTTCAAGCTTTTTTAAATATTTTACTGCATATTTTGTAATCATAGTTTTTACTAATGGCACATTGAGATCCTTATGAATGCTTGAGTTTTTAATATACCAGGGATCGGCTGTGATTATTCGAAGAAGTTTATTTTGGCGCCTTTGAATTTTTTCAATTTTAGAGGCCGAGGCAGTGCCCCATAGTTGAATACCGTAGCACCAGATAGGCTTTAAGATAGAGTTGTAAAGTAGAAGCTTGCAATCGAGAACAATTTTACCTCTATATGGCATATCCACGTTAATCGCCGATCTAGATGTATACCGAGATATTTTACATGCGAATGTTGAGGAGTTATTTGATTATTGAATCCAATAGGGGGCAATATTCCCGACGCAAGGTGAATGTTATATGTACGCATTTTTGCTCATTGACCATTGTCTTAGCCATATTTCTAGTTGAAAAATATTATCCTGTAAGTAACGAGATGCTTCATAACGGTTTTCGCGGGCGCTTAGAAAAGATGTATCGTTTGCAAATGTTGAAGTTTGGATGTAGTTGTTTGCTGGCATGTCCGATGTATAAATTAAGTATAATAGAGGGCTCAGGATGTTGCCTTGTGGGACTCCAGCGCCAATTGCCTTAGGTGAACTTAGTACACCTTCTTTAATAATAAATTGACGGCCTACAAAGTAGCTTTCTAACAGCTTGTGTGCGTTTGCTGGTAAATTTTGCTTCAATTTATGTAATAAGCCTTCATGCCAGACTTTATCAAAAGCTTGCGAAACATCGATGAAGAGTGCTGAGCAATATTTTTTTTTCTTCAAATGCTTTTCTTATGACATTTACAATTCGATGAGTTTTATCATGTGCTGTGTTTTCTTCTAAATCCAAACTGATGGTTTGGAATACATCTATTGTCACTTAAAATCGGTGTTAATTTTGAAACTAATAATTTCTCAAACAGCTTTGACATATTTGATGAGAAGCTAATAGGCCTATATGACTCAACTTTTGTGTGATCTTTACCTGGGGTTGGTATCATGGTAACTAAGAAAACCTTCCATTTTTTGAGGATAGTATTCAAGGCGTAAAATAGCATTCAAAATAACAAGTAAGAGTGCTATATTCGGCTGTGCCGAATCTTATATACCCTTCACAATTGTGCGAGCAGAATACATAGCAACTAGACAAAAACTAAATAATTTTTACATATCCATACATATTCACAATTCTAAAAACTTCATTATAAATTAAATTTAAAAATCTAATGGCCATTTTCTCAATGTACCGTCAAACTGCCTGTTACTTAATGTCAACATAAATTTATTAGACCGATAAACTGTCTGTTAACAATTTTGGGTTTCTCAATATACCGACAAAAAACATGGTCTTAAGTTGGCAACACCTCTCAAAATACATGTAAAAGTTGGGAGTCAGCTGATTGAATTTATCTGTATGGCAAATAAAAGGAAAATAAATAATCGGCAGATGAGTGCTGGTTAGCTTTGCGATAGAATAAAAGCAAATGAGACATTGAGAAAACCAAATTTCATTAATGTGCAGTTTTTCGTTGGGGAAAAAGTTAATCGTGTAATGAGAAAACGGCCATAAAACTGGTAAATATTTTTTTAAAATCGTTTTTAGAACATAAAAATTAAAAAAAACAATTCTCTTTGAAAAACCAAGATTTGAACCAGAGGACTCACAGTTTCTAAACCCAAACCCCTAGACGAATGAACGATAAACGAACGTTGTTTGAATATCATTAAAATGAAATATGGTCCGTATAAGGTTTCACAACTCAACTCAGTTGTGTCAACTCAACTTAGCAAAGTAGCAAACCATAATACAAAAATTACAAATCAACTTATTTGAGTTGTGAACCGTAATAGTGGCCTATATTCACCAAAATAGTTTGTACCATGTATGTGTGTTTGTTTGTTTCTTTTAGTATAGGCATTGTTGTCATACCGTAGATTTATATATTTTGGCGAGTTTTTAATAGCAAACATAATCAAAAATTCCCCGTTTCTATTTGTTAAAATTATTTCGTTAAATAGATGAATATATATATTTTATAGGGTGTAGGATCAATATTGTAGAACTTACAAACGGAATGACAAAGTTATATATACCCTTTTACCTTCGGTGAAGGGTATAAAAAGAGTAATTTTTGGGGATTCAGTATTTCGGTTCTAACTCAGCCATTTTTGAACCGATTTGACAGATTTTTTTACCACCGTGTTAAGGAAGAAATTTACCAATTACTTGAGTTATAAAGCTTGGACTCGGGGAGATTTATGGTTCTCGAAAGTGGGTATTTAAAAAAAAAATTTAATTTTGGTCATAACTTTTTTGTATCTGAACCGATTTTTCCGAGTTCTACTAAAAATTTGCGATATGTTGGTATATAAGTCATATCCATAGGACATATGGCAGCCCTAAAATGTAGGTTTTTATAAAAATTTAAATTTTTTTAGTACGGGAGGTACCACGCCCACTTCTCCAATCCCGCCCACATTTTGTAGGATGGTGTGTATTGACAACCTTAATCTGTGTACCTAATTTGGAAACTTTGGCTCTTGCCGTACCCCAGATGTACAACAAAAAAGTAATAAAAATACAACAACCATAAGGGATTTTTGGAAAAAATTAGAGGTAGTCGTGGTTTTTTGCTCATATCTCAGCCATTTGTGGACCGATCTTGCTGAAATTCAATAGCAAACTTAAACGAAGTATATGTCTTCGGAAAACCCATTTCAACATACACACGGACAGACGGATTTGAACTTCGCTTTTCATAAGGACCCAGAATATATATACTTTATAGGTTTTAGGATCAATATTGTAGAACTTACAAACGGAATCACAAAGTTATATATACTCTTTTTACCTTCGGTGAAGGTTATAATAAGAATAATTTTCTTTGCTACGCGAGGTAGCTCTAAAAGCATTTTATTGCTGATCTTATTAATACAAGGTGCCTTCTTAGGATGTGTGTGAAACGGTAGCAAATTTCTATGGTGAATTAAAATTGTCAAAAATTTCTCCGCTAACTTAGTGGCCACACGATCAAGTTTTGCCTTTCAATTCCTTTCAATTTGCAATACACTCTCACTTTTTTTACTAACACACTCACACTTTTTAAATTGACCACGAGATTGCTTTCAATTTCACCTTTCCATTTGTTTGGAAATTTTGCTTTCAATTTAACAGCTGATTACATGTTTGTCTTTATAAATTGTTTTTTTGATGACATCATGAAAGTAAACTGTTTACAAATTGAGTGCAGCCTACGTCACAACTTTCAATTTTTGTAAATTTTGACAAGCAGTATATGTAAAAGACTATCAAGAACAACTTGATCGTGTGGCCGCAGTGTAATGTCAAAATTTATACTAGCCCCTGGGGCTAGTGAAATTTTATTCACCTGAACAGTGTCAAAAATTTACTTCCATGAGTACTTTGCTACCGTTTCACACACACCCTTAGTGTTTAAGTCACAAATAGCCCACCAACAATAAATTTCAGTTTATCAGTAGTATTAATTGGGAATTTAGCAATTTTAACTAAACCTTGTTAACACAATTTAATTAGTTTTTTTTAAACAAATGTTTATTACATAATAAATTTACATAATTTTTTTTTTAGTTTTCAAATGATCATTAAAGTCTTTTTTAGTTTCTTTTGGCTGTTTTAAATAGATCACTATTAAAAACAAAACATCCAAAATTGTTCTCTAGCAAGTTATGTAAGTTAAGCTTAACCTGTTATTGCTGCTGTAGCAGCGAGACCTTAAAAACTGAGCGCAAATTACGGCATTTAATATCGATCGCCCCCCAGGTGTTGCTGAGTTGACAATCTTTGGTCGGTGTTCGCTGAACTCTGGTGCGTAGAACCGATTGTCGTGGGAGCTCGTTGCAATTTCTTATAGTTCTTGTTAAAAATTTCGTTATAAGAAAACGCATTTGACAGAAAAGAACCGATATATTTTTATTTTGTAATTGCAACATATTGATTCAAAAAATATTATTTTGGTAAAAACAGCTACCAACCTACGTATTATGCAAATTTTTACAAAATACACATATGGGTAATCCCATTTCAAATCGGTGACCTGACCCCTTTCGATTTGAATGGAATTTAATTTTACGGCGCGGCTGTTTGGCGGTCGGCGCTCAAGGAGAGGAGCCATTAAACTAAGTTTGAACGTATGATGCGACACTTGACATTTTGGCAAGACAGTTTGCTGCAAATGCGGCGGTAAGACTAAAGGTCACTAGAGCATGGAGAGATAACAATATCGGATAGGCTAGAATCCTGTATGAAATATGTATTTGCCTATTTTACCGTTACTACAATGGGATGTGTTCTGACGAAATTAGGGATCTGGTTCCCGAAGCCCGTACTTTTGCTCGTAATTCACGTTTTTCCTCAAGAGCCCATCCTTTTGTGGTCGGGTGAATCGTACAACGCATTACAGAGAGAATGTGCAATATCCTTCCTGCTGAAGTCTTCCCTCTCACTTACAACATAAATAGGTTCAAGTCGAATGTTCACAAACACTACTCCCTCTATCATGCTTCCCACAACCTATTTTCCTAGTTCCAACACAATGCAATGCATTAGAAGGGGTCATCCCCTAAGTGCTGGACCTTACAGAAAAATAATTAAATAGATTGGCACATGGACGTTTAGTATGTCACACCTGAGATAATTTTTGATTCTGGCTTAACCTCAAGCGTTTCGGATACCGTGGTATACTATGTTGACCTACAAGTTCGAGTGAAGGCGATTCGGATATTTACTAAAGGTTCTAAAATACTGTATGGTGTCGGTTCTCGCATTTACTCCGAGCAACTTATCTGGAGCATTCCTATAAGGCTGCCGGACCAGCGATAATGGCCATCCACAAAGATGCGAGACACGTCCGGTATGGTGAAATATCTAGCAGGTATATTTATATTATTACTGATAGCAAGGCAGCCATAAGATCGCTGGAGAATGTGTTCATGACATTAAGAACTGTCCAAGAATACCGGATGCCTCTGGAGCAGAGAGTGAGACATTCAGTGGTTACCCGTAAGAGGTTCTCCGGACACAAGGTCATTCTTGGAAACTGCAGGGTTGATTCGTTGGCGTATGCAGGCACCACCTTAAATCAAGATGGTACAACATATGTATGATATACATAAGTGTTCCACTCCCAAGGAGTAAGAACTTATTTCATCCTTATGACAGCATGTGGGAAAGGAAACAATGTAAATCTGGCCCATCACACTGTGCTCGATTTTTTTTTTAGACAAGCTAGGCACTTTGTTATAATTCGGGTACGCTGAATCCCAAAACCAATTACCGTTTTTTTTTTTTACAAATATACGGTTATTTCGAAAATGGAGGTGGTTGCACAGCATACATTCGCGTAGCTCAAAAACGGCTAAGTTCATTGAAATACTAAAAAAAACGAAATTCCGTAATAAAATTTCCTTTAAGGTAGCAAAGTACTGATGGAAGTAAAATGTTGACACTGTTAGGTGGAATAAAATTTCATTAGCCATGGGGGCTAGTATAAATTTTGACATTAGCGTGGAAATTCTTGACAATTTTAATTCACCATAGAACTTTGCTACCGTTTTACACACACCCAAAGAAAAGTAAAAAAAATTTCTAATATGCACAGTCGTTTTTTTTGTTTTTTAAAAATTCATGGCAGACATATAAAAAACGAAGCTGCAAACCAAACAAGCCATAAATGATTAATCAGTCAGGAACTTTTGATTTTATTCACAAAAGTCGAACAATTTTAACTTATTTACGAATTTCATAAAACGCAATATTTGTGTGGGAGCACCCCTAAGAAGAGGCGACACCTGGCCATTTATGGGACTTTTTCTTCATATATATCTAGTCTGCATTCAACATTTTGAATGGAAGCCCCTTAAGGAATGGATATAGCGGGTAGGTATGTTAGAAATAAATGATTTAGATGAAAAATAAAGTGGGGTTGGTCATATATTTGACCCATCTACCCATCTGATTAATTTTTGATTACTTCTAATCGTAATCAATTAGTAATCAAAAATTTATAGAATAAGATAATCATTATAGGAATGTAAGGAGAAATAAACTCACTGTTTATTGTGGATGATTTTGTTTAAACTTTGATATTGTTACAAGTAGAACTGTTGCTGTAATTCTTATACGCTTAACAGTTTTATTTGTTTTAATATCTTTAGTTTTTATAAAATCTTTATGGATGAAGTTTCCTGATGATCTGGCCTAAGCAACCAGTGAAATGCGCATAGGAATAGCTTATCCCATCAACAATAAATTTCAGTGTTTTTATTAAATAATAAAAATTGGGAATTAAGCACGAATAACCAAATCATTTAAATTAAATTTTGTATTCCCAAGAAAATTATTTTGATAATAAACTGGCAGGTGCACGGTCTAAAAAAAACTGACTGGCAACCCGCTTTTTAAATAAAGCGTGTTGTTTTTGTTTTTATTTTGTTTTTTCTTTACCTACTTACAACTACAATTAATGTCGGAAAAATTCCAATCAATTGTAGTGGGGAATGTAAGGAGAGATAAACTCACTGTTTATTGTTGATGATTTTGTTTAAACTTTGATATTGTTACAAAAAGAACTGTTTCTGTAATTCTTATACGCTTAACAGTTTTATTTGGTTTAATATCTTTTTTTCTTAGATCTTTATGGATGAAGTTTCCTGATGATCTGGCTTAAGCAACCAGTGAAATGCGCATAGGAATAGTTTATCCCATCAACAATGAATTTCAGTGTTTTTATCAAATAATAAAAATCATTTAAATTAAAAATCATTTAAATTAATTTTGTATTCCCACGAAAATTATTTTGATAATAATGATTCTTTTTAAAAAGTAATCTTATTGATTACTAATCGTTATTGATATTTAACAGAATTGAAAGTATTATGTTATACTTTTGCCTCTAGTTGAAAATTTTTTTATCCGATTTTCATAAGTAAGCATTTGTTAAAAACGATAACAATTTGCCATTATTTAAAAAAAAAATAAGGAGCAATTCTTTATACAATTCCTTCAAAAATTTTTTTCAACAATAAAAGAATTATTTTTCGCGAAAATAGGATGTTGAATAGGGATGCCAATCCCGAAATCCCGAATACCGAAATCCCGGGATTATTCTAAAAATTTAAGGCTCGAATCCCGGGATTTTTTATGTAAAAATCCCGAGATTTTGGATTTAGTAATGTGTGGTATTTTTTTTAAATACAACTATATTTAAATAAACGTGAGTCATATTAAGTCACACTGGCAATGATTCTAATTTTTAACTGGTTACAAAAAGAAGTCACAAGTGAATAAATGTTACATGCAATGCATTTTATACACCAGAAAATAAAATCATAAGATAAGGTTCGATGTGGTCTTTTTTCTACGTGAATGATAATAGAACTGCGCACGCACAATGCAAGTTGTGCAAAAAGGTGTTAAAAACTTTAGGAGATTCTACCAAAGGTCTTTTGACACATTTGCTTAAGCTTATTTTATTAGATTAATACTTGCATATGTATATATTTGATATACAATAAAATAAATATTGTCATGTAGCATATGCATATGTATGTATCTAATTATTAACGATACCACCCAGAAGTGTTTATTGCGAGCATTTTTTTCGTCGACAGCATATGTTTTCAATAAAATAAGGTATCGATTATCAGACGTCATTAGTTTGTTTTAGAAGCTTTTTAAAATATAAGTTTTAATACATAATTTTTCCATATTACTTTAAAAGAATACATTAAACTGTTTTATTTTGTAATGAGTTCAATATTCTTCATAAATGTATTTGTTTTAATACTTATAAATAAACATTTTATTATAACTATGTATATGAATTTTAAAAAATTGGGCTTTATATATGAAATCCCGAAAAATCCCGATCCGTCCCGGGATCCCGTTTTTTGAATAAAAAATCCCGAATCCCAGGATTCAAAAAACCTGGGCCCGAATTACCGCATACGTGATCGAATAAAATTGTTCGTTATTTTTCTCTTTGGGATTACTGCATTCGTTATCGAACAAGCACAATCGAAATTTGAGATGATAGCATACGATAACGAGGGCGTAATCGAGTAACAGCTGTTTAAATTTTACTCGCCATCTCAGTACTGATCGAAATCATAAACTTTTCAATTGTGTGTGCAAAAAATATAAAAAGATGTAAGTTTATTATTATTTTTAAAGTTTAAAAACAAGATAATAAAGTGATTATTGTTTATAGGACTAATACCAACAAAATAAATGGTAAACAAAAGGAAGTTATGGCGCAGTACATGGTCGATCATCCTAATTTGGCCAAAAACATATTGCCAAATTGTAGCCAAGGAAAAGCAACAGCCAAGAGATTATGGGATGAACTTGCTCTAAAGCTGAATTCCTATGGACCACCAACTAAGGACGTAAAATTATGGAGAAAGGAATAATAGTTTAACGACTGGTGTACACATGTAAATTAATATTTATAAATGCTGTGTTTTTAGGCTTTTGCAGATCAAGAATTCAATGCCAAAAAAAAAATTTCTTTTAACAAAGCATCAAAGCAAAAAACCGGAGGTGGACCTTACGAGGAAATGATTTTGACTTCTGCTGAAGAACATTTCTTTTCGGATACGTACTGTGTTATATTCAACTTCAGAATCGGAAGACGATAAGCACAATGATAGGAATGTAGCCATTCCTTCTCTAATTTTATTTTTGTTTTTAAAAATATTTAAATTCACTGAATATGTTGAAATAAGCCGCTAAAATTTGGTTTTGTTTTAAATTTTTTATTTAACATGTGCTTATTCTTCTTATTTTCAGCTGAGAATAATATGCACTAAACACATGTTTTTATTCTATTCCAACGTAACACAAATCTAGTACATTTTGCAAAAATTTCGTTACGTTAGCTATCGAATGCTATAATCCATCCATTCGAAACGTGACGAAATTTTATTCGTTACGAAAGCTTTCTCGTTCACGTATGCGGTAATTCGGCCCCTGGTCCCATTTGGCATCCCTAATGTTGACACATTGAAATAAAACAATTTAAAAATTTTTTTAGAAAACAAAATAAAGTACAAAATGATAAAATATTTATAAAAAATCTTAATACAAAAAAAAAAAATAAATTGTGAAACATATTTTCTGCAAAGCTCAAGTTTTTCGAAGAGTTCATAATGTGTTTTAAACTTTAGGAGGATCAATAGTTGCAACTCTTAAATTTATTGTGAAACTGTCCTCAAAATTTGAAAGATTGAGTTGGAAAATAGTAAAACCAGAAAACAAATATAAGTACATATGCACAAACCGAAATGTCAAATTGAACCAAGAATGAATCGTGCGAACACACTAAGGGCCATTATTACAACTTGCCAATAGTTAAAAGTCGGATTATGTCGGACCGATAAATATCTTTGCATTATAAAACCTTCATTTATTATGTTTTTATCTATTAAATATTATTATTATTGAAAATAACAGCAATAAAAAATGGAAGTTGTAATTATGCAAAGCTATTCATGGGTCCAACAAAATCCGACTTTTAACTATTGGCAAGTTGTAATAATGGCCCTAAGAGAAAAATGACGATCTTAATTTAAGAACAAAATTCTTGAATTAAGATTGCAGAAATCTTCAGATTTCAGTTTGGCCATGAAGATTGATATACTCAAATTTTAAGCATCCTAAAGTAATATTAATTTTAAGATCGTTTTCTTGAAATTAAGAATATATTTTTAAAGTTAAGATTTGATTCTTGTTTTTTTTTTTAATTAAACATCAATGAAAGTGCGTTGTGTAATAAATTGTGTTAAAAAGAAATATTAAATTATTGCACAGATGAAATGGTGTTTATAACAATAGTAATGAGTGACGATTAATAACCGCTGGCCAATCGACAATATGATGTAATCAGCATGCCTTAGGAAATTGCATGGGAGTTTTTAGACAGCGCTTTGCAAAAAAACTTTCTTCAAGAGTTTCAAATAAAGTCTTTTTCAAGTATCTCAAGGGTAAGTACTCCTTCTTATTTAAGTATGTATATGTTCAATTAAAAATTGTTTAACTTCATAGATTTATTTCACCACCTGTTATTTGACATAAGATTTATTTATTTCAGACTCAAAAGTGACTTTTTAAAGTTTGCAGTACATGACGAAGGAAGTCATAAAAGAATGGAGTTCCAGAGATTTCAAGAAAATGCACTTTAAGTCTTATGAAATTGGTTCTTTACTTAATGAAACAGATATAATTGAAATTTCAGATTTTACTATCCATCCTTTACATTTATATCCAAATAATAAGACATACTTGGCCCTTATTTCCACTTCTTAGGGGCGCTCCCATACAAAAATTGCGTTTTATGAAATTCTTAATTTAATTAAAAGTTTTAAGACTAACTAGAGCTTCTCTGTATAGCCGGCCTTTGGGCGGGCGCAAGAATTTGCTCCTTTATGGTATAACAAGTACCGGTTTCGCTACGTAAAGCTTCTAAAATCTGCCTTGTTTCCGAACGAAGGCCGACTACGCAGAGAAGCTTTAGTTAGCGAAGCCGGTGTTTGTTATAGCATAGAGGGGGAAATCCTTGCGCCCGGCCGAAGGCCTGCTATGCTTTGGAGTTTGTAAACATGTTGTGGCGGGCCCGCCGCGCGCCTCGCGATCCCCTGCCGGATGCGCTCCCCCTTTCACCTACTGTGCCATATTTTTTCCACACTTGACAATGGCAAGTCATTCTTTTGACAATTTGTAACCATAACAATTACACTGTTATGGCGTTATTGCAACTTTGGTTATTGCTCTTGGATGGTGGTAATAAAGCCACATGGCTTTATGTCTCAATTCATTGGGGCCACCTTGCTAAGTTATTCCAATTGAAACTTAAGTTAATTTAAATGTACCACATCGGTGAATTATGTTTTATTTAAGTGTTTAGTGAAGAAGAGAATTTTGTATTTAAAACGATTTTAAATAAAATTGTGTTGTAATATTTATCCTGAAAATTGGTCATTAAATTCCCAACTAGGGTATTTATTTAATCGGGCTTTTGTTTTAATCGGTTAACCGCTCGATTAATTAACCGAAGTTTTGGTTTAATCGGTTAATTTTGTTTTTGATCGGTTAGCCGATTAATAAAGTTTTTTTATATAAAAAAGGTAACTTCAATAAATAAAAATGCATAAATTATTTATTATTAGGAGTTTATTAGTAAAAGAAAAAACAAGAATAACAATTCTTGAATTAAAACGAGAAAACAAAAATAAAAATTCATAAATTTGAAATTGAACTTTTGAATTATTTCACAATCAGGGGTGTTCTGGAAATCGAAAACGCTAACGCAAGAATTTTAAACGTCGCTTTTTAATAAGATTTCTGTAATAAAAGAATTTTATGACAAATATTACATAAATATTTCTCTATTAAACAGGAATTTTTAACAAAAATTATAAAAATTAGATTAAAAGTGTATTACAAAGAACTTTAAATTTTTGCGTTTTCGATTTCTAGTTATTTCAATAGATTAAGGAGATCTGCTAAAATAATTCTTTCACTTGCCGTAGATGTTGGAGGGATCTAAAGCAGTCCATAATAATGAATATCTAATTTCTCAGTCCTTTTCCTGATTTTCTTAAACAAATAAAATCTTCCATTATTCCATTAGAGAATAATACTTATAATTGTTTCGTTGAATTCTGTTTGAAGATTGTTTGTGCTACTATCAAGAGTTTATTCTGTTTTTGTACTGTATTTAAAGAATTTATTGCTAAAGGGAAATATATTGCATGAAAAAATATTTTCTAAACACAAACCTTTTGTATATGGGCATTTCCATTTTGACGTGTCGTGATATTTGTAGCACAAAATGTAAACAAATTAAATGACGAAGTCAAATTTGTAAAAAGGGTTTTTATATATACAAAGTAATGAAGTAGCTCTACATTCAGAAAAAAAATTACAGTAATCGACGCTAAGGATTTGCAGATATAAGCAAAAATCTGCCCTGGCGTGACGTTAAAAAAACGGAAGTGGGTTTTGATTGCATTACAAAACTGAAAAATACTGCGAATTGAGCAAGAAGTTTTGTACAAAACATTTTTTAGTAAACTTAGGACTTATATAGATTTATTTTTTAAGCTATAAAATTTAAAAATCTTTGCTCGTTTGAAGGTAAATATGAGAATTTTCAGCTAAAAGTCTACTTTTTTTAATGTAACGCCAGATTGCAAATAAGGTTGTATTTTCGGACCATGTTGTTCAATCGTTATCCCTTTTGTTACTTAATGTAGAGCTTGTTGCGCTTTACACCAAAATATAAAAAACGATACATATAAAATATTTTGAGAAACAATTTAAAATACTTCTGGCGTTACGTGACAAAAAGTAGACTTTTCGCTGGAAATGCCCATATAAGACAAAACAAATTATTAAAGCACACAAAATATGTTATAATACTACAAAAAATTAAAAATTACGTAACATGGGTTAATGGACTGAAGTTTACTGTTTTAATCGTTAATCGAAAATAGAAAACTTTAATTTAGCCGATCAGTTAATCGGGTAGTAATTAATCGGTTAACCGAATGAATACCCTACCCCCAACCCTAAAAATCGAAGAACAGATATAAGCATCACCCTCATGCAGAATTTGTTAATTAGTAAAATATTGTTTCAGAGTTTCTACTTCGCAAAATTTAGTTTTCAGCTCAATACGCTCTTCCAGAAAATATATTCCCTTCAGACTTCAATGCATTCGGTCTAATTATGTCAATTTTTATCCCATCCGTAGAATCTGCTCTGAATTTAACAGTTTTTATACGTATATTGATTTCTCTCATTCTATGCGGATTAAGGATAACCTACTACGTGTCTTGAAATAATATTAAGTTTATATTTTCCAGTTTTTATGTACGACTTTAGAAATAATTATTTTCAATCAATAATACGCATCGCATTTAATCAACAAGAGGGTATTAACTCAAAATTTAAAAATATTCTTTAGAAGCAAAACAATTTTTAATTTTACATTAAAGACATATTAAAAAGAATTTTCAAAGAAACTTTTCAAATTCATTCATTTACAAATTATTTTGGAGCTTTGCTTTCCAGATTTCGACAAAAGATCCTTCTATTTTAAAACGATGCAGCAATTAAAAGAGTAAACGAAATATGTCACACCTATTAAATATTTGACGTCCTATACGTAACCACTAGTTTTCTAAATTAAATTTTAAAATTATCTTCTTACAAATAATTTTAGTAAATCAATAGAAATAGTTAAAAATAAAGCTAAAGTTTGATCAATTTAGGAATCACGCTTTTTTTTGGATATTTTAGTTAAATATTTGTTAGGCCTGAACTACATCGATACCGATATATCGGCGATATTTCTGATTTGACGATGCATCGGTATCGGCGATATTTTAGTGGTGACACGACGATACTTTTTTTATAGTTTTTTTGAAAAAAAAAAACTTAAAGTTTAATAGTGTGAGATATTCACCAGAGTACCTAAGGTCATCTGGTACCTCGGGCAATCTGATTGAAATGGTTGCAGGTCTTCTTTGGTGGCCATCTATGATGGATGACTCTCGATGACCGAAGTTATTTAGATGAGTGAGATAAATTTCATTCTTAGTGGAATTGGTCACGTTTTATGTTGTGATCGTCGTTGATGTAGGGATGAGCTGGGTGCTCTATTGCGTTGGAGCCTGAGGGCCATGGATGTGCTGGGTGCGAGAGAGAAGCGTTGGATCATCCATGGCATCACTGACAGTTCGTCTGATTGTGATATGTTAATATTTTTGTTATATGTTAATTTTGTTAACCTGGTGGTCTGTTTGCATTGGCGTAGTAGTGAGGTCTCAGTAACCCCTAGTTAGTACTTCCCAAACGAATGCTAGGGTGTGGAACGACCGAACTTCTATCGGTGCGGTAGTTGTCTGTTTCTTTATTATAAGTTTGGTGTGTACGCGTTACGATGATTAATATGGATCCATATTCATCTCGAGTTTCACGTTGTGTCCAATAAATTTAAACTATTGTGACGGTTTATTTTGACCTACGTTGTTCATAATTCAAATGGCGTAAAGCAATAGTTAAGTATCATTTTGTTATGTTTGTATGCAAAATTTTCTCCATATGTAACAAATTGTCATATGTAGCAATATAATGTACAATGAACCTAAAAAATGTGGATGTAAGCCAAAGTCGATGCTGAATATCTCACATTATATACGAGATATCACAAAATGGATTATTAGAATATGAAAGAGAACATTGATACCATTAATAATCCATTCCTAGGCTGAAACAATAATCACCTGACGATATACATTTGCGACCTGTTTGAGTGACTTAGCCAAAGCACATACAGGGGCGTTTGGTAAGTGCTTTATATTAACACACCCAAAAGTTAAGCACTTTCATGAAATTGCGTCACAGTACAAGTATTCATGTAAAGTACCCTGACGTTGTACCGTATCTGTACTGTATCAATCAGCTGTTCGCGTTTTGTTACATAAAATCCAATAAAAAAGCTTACCGAAATGTAATGCACCGTAGTTGCAACGTACAATTCTGTATAAAATAAAATTTCATACCGTTGTTATGTGACATTTGTAAAACAGTGTATGCCACATTGCATGGGGGTATTTTGCTCTTTCTTTGTACTTTTTTTAGTTTAGCTATGGAATTGTGACAAAACAACTTACAATTCAACATATTTCCATATATACAAATATACATACATATGTTAAGATGTGCAAAATAAAAACACCCTACAAATATTAGGACAAGTCCAAACACGCGTGTAAAGAGTAGTCCACAAGGGACTAGGACTACTACAAAAGTAACCCAAACATATGGAAAAAACATCACGATGTCCTAGGGCAGGATCATATAACCAAGCCTTGGATTACAAATGAGTAGTCTTAAAACTAATCAATTGTATACACAAGAAGATTAGTGTTAACTTCGTTTAAAAACGAAAACATGTCGTTAAAAAACGAAGACATGTCGTCTCACTGCAAACTCTTTTTTACAATGGCACGGTCCATGCTTGCATTACATCGGACCAGTCCATGGAGTAGTCCATTTAATCAAATTGGATCAGGTCCTCCAATATTATTTTCTGGGTATGCATATACCCACACAATGAAAATGTGAAACATATAAAAGGCTTTAAATGATATCAAGACCTTGTTTGGTGTATGCATATTTACAATACATATATGTATGCTAAAAATATGTATGCAAAAATACAAATTTGTTTATTGTTACTCTACAATATAAATATTAAATTATCAACGTTTTAACATACACAAAAAGCTGTTTTAATATGTATTATTAAAATCGCTTGGTACTTTTTCTACACAGCGGCCAGCATTTAAACATTTTTGGTTCCCATAACTTTGAGTATTGTTTTATGTACAATACTATTGCTTTTTGTTTATGTATGGGAACAACATATGGCACGTTTTTAAATGTTCTATAAGTGCCGGTTTACACACGTTAAGTCTTGAGTTTTTAGGAGAAAAGGGAAAAGAAATGGCATTCTATTTTTCCTTCTCTCCTAAAACCTGAAGACTTGACGTATGTGAACTGGCACTAAGTGCACCAGTGCATATACCTTAAATGTGCCTTGATAGCAGTTATATAATTTTCTTAAGTACACAACTGTACTTACATTTTTTTATGTCCTTTAAAAAAATGTTGGTAATGAACGGGTTAATTTAAATGTAACTAAATATATTATTACATAAAACATGTTTCCTGCACAAGGATATGCTTTTTGTGGTTATAAAATGGGTTTTAAGTGATTGATAAGTGAATGTTACAAAAAGTAAGACAGTGCAGTTAAGGGTAAATTTTTAACTAAAATCCCAAGCGGTTGGCATCACCGTTCTAACGACGTATTGAAAATGAAAATCGGACAAAAAATTGGTTAATTTATTTTAATAAAATCGAATTGAAAATCTTCAAAAAACTGACATAAAAATCTGGCTATCTCATTTTTGTGGTTAGATTTTTAAAATGTTTAATTGCAGAATCGAAGAATTCCTAAATATCAATTTTATTTGGCCACTCATTGGACAAAAAAAATTTACCAAGCGTTTTATTCATGAAAAATCCCATTTTTATACCCTTTTTTGACGCGGTTGTTGGGAATCATTTTCAGGGGGTAAAACTTTAATTTTTTTTGCCCATACAAGGTGAGTTGGTTTAATGTATATGCACACAAATATAAAAATTCAATTTCAAAAATAACACCGTGTGACAAGTTCAATTTTTTCTTTTTGGCAGAAACGCTACTATATAATCCTTTAGTCTAGAGACAAAACTAAGTCAAACTGCGTACTTGTTTTTTATTCCTGAACTTTTCTTCTTTTTAAATGACTAAACATTTTTTCAAGAATACTTATTTAAAATATTTTTTCAAGTAGGTATCTATTATTCTTTAGGAAATTCGGTTCCAAATTTAAAATCTTTACTTCACTTTCCCTGAACAAAAATATAGAGAATATTTACTTTTAAAAATGTATTCTTCCATATCCTTAAAAGTTCTTTTAAACATTCGAAAATATATTTTTTTATTTCTCTTAATTAAGAAGGTGCGATTACTTTTTTCTCGCTACAAAACTAATTTCTATGTTGAAATTTCATTCATTAAATATTCGCCTTTAAAATTCGCATACATTTTAGCGAATGTGAGTGCGAATGCAAATAACAAAAATAAGAGAATAGTTCGCAAATCCAAACCCGAATATTGGTTTTTGCAATTGTTGAAGATTGCGAGGCTGTTAGGACTCATACTATTTTTAAAATTCCCTACATTTGACTTAAAATAAAACATCTACTTTTTCCCCTACGCCTGAAATTATCCGAAAAAATCCCCAGAAAAAATGAAAATTCATAGTAGATGCAGAATAGTTCAGAGTCAAAAATATTAATAAACGATTTGAGACACAAAGCTCGAAAATTTCTAGGGCAATATATTGGAAATGTTTTATTGATCTTTCTTGCACGACTCTTCATTCCGAAAGTTTTAAAGATACGGTTACCCCTACACCTACACTTATAAAATTATTACAGTAACTGATTGTGGGTTATTAAATTCGTTTTCCGTACTGTTAAAATTGAATAAAAATATAGTTATTTTACGAATAATTTTATTTTTCAACATTTGTGTTTGTTATTCAAAAAACAAACTACCAAAAAATAATGTTTTTCCGTATTTATTTTGTTATGTAGTTTGATTTTTTTCGGTTAAAATATATTTTTTAAAAGTAAAAACTATTCAATTTTACGGAATATGCTGTTTAATAAATAAAAAAATTAAAAATGAATGTAAAAATCATTTGTTTTAAATGAAATGTAAATGATCCGTTTTTTAAATGAATTTTAAGTTGTTTCAAATGAATTTTCGTTTGAATTTAACTACATAATTTTTTGAGTGTAGTAAAAGTTCTGATAGGTATACAAGAACTGACCTTTAAAGCGTTTGTGAAAATGTTATAAGCAAATTTCGAGAAGGATTATGCTTCATCCGCAGTACGCTGGGGTTTAGCTAAAGAAGAGAAGTCTAAAGATGCCTTAGATTTTTTTATTTTTCTAGAGAAGCATTTTCGCTTGTTTACTGACGGAATGAAATGTTATACCCAAAATTTAAGAATATGGCACAGAAATAAGTTCAGCCGCATCTGAGAGATGTTTTTGCACTGTAGGTCTGCTTCAATTAGATAATTTAATTTTAATTTTGGTACAATTCGTTGTTTTTAAAATCTTATTAATATTAATTTTAAATATGTTTGAAATTTTACAGATTAACTTTGTATAATAAAAATATTTGTATCGGTATCGCCGATATTTCCTTTTGAGCATCAGTATCATATCGGCAATAAGGTGTATCGTTACATCCCTAGTCTGTACATACTTTTATTTTGTTTTTTTCAATATATTTGAAAAACAATAGACTAAATTTATTTTTATATTTTGGTGTTTAGTAAAATTAAAAAACGATTTTTTATGGAAATTCTTTAAGTTTTTAGTGCATGAAAATCTCATCCCTAGTTATGAAGTTAAGATTCATATTAGAGTCCTTGTGCATATTATTATTTAAAAATCGCCATCTACACGAATTGGAGTTGACCAATTTTATGTCAATAACAACATTTATAAGGCAGTTATGGCTCTAAAAGCTATTTTCAGGAGTGATACTTAAATGCGAGGTATGATCAAATATGGACCGATTTCAAAGAAATTAATGTACATACATACAAACTAACAAAATAAGATAGATGGAAGTTAAGAACGGTATACCAAAATTGGGTCTAGAACAATTCTGAACATCAGCTGAAATGCATAATACCCTCTACTACTTTGGTACATTTGTAAATATTAAAAATTCATTAAAGTCTTCTGCAAAAAGCTTCCAAAAATAATTTAAATTACACAATATACTGATTTACAATTTTATATTATATATTATTACATATTTACTATTTACAAGGAAAATACAAACAATATGTTTCATTCGTTTAAATTAGATTCTTTCCTAAAATAAAAATAAATTATAATTTATTATTGATGGTTGTTTTAAATAAAAACAAAATGATTATAAGGTAAGTTTACTTTCGAGATGCACTGTAATTTAATGTTGGTTTTTGGCTAAACTATGAAATCACTTGGTGGTGGTATGAGATACGATATTGTATTGTGTTTTACTTTCTTTTGTTTTATTCAATTAAATATAATTTTATTTTCTAAATTACTTACAACTGATTGTTTTTATGTACATTATTTGTTTTGTTTTTACACGAAATAAACTGAAGTATTTTAATTATTGTTCAGTCGGAAGATAAACATATCAAGAAAATATTTTAATTTTTAATTTCTTTTAATCCTTTTAGGTATAAAATAAATATTTTAACAATTTTAGCATACATTAAATACAATTTGAACACTTTATGGACAATTCAGTATTTAACTCTTGAATTGGGAAAAGTTCTCAATATTTACATAAATACAAATAAACAATAAATTTAATAATATGTAAGAGATAATAATTATATTATATTTCTTATTTATAGCTACCTATTAAACATAGATTTGTTATGAGATACAATCCCGAACATTAGAAGTACGTGTGCCCTACATACATACATACATACATACATACATACATACATACATACATACATACATACATACATACATACTTATGTATATAAAATATAAATATGTATCTATTTGTATATCAAACGGTGAAGCTTTGTTAGGCTAAACAAATATTTGAAGCCCCAGCTTTTTCATACAAAAATGTCCAAAAATGGTGTAAAAATTATTTAATCTCTGTAAATGAAATTGTTTGTGCCGGGTATGTGTTCCTAAATCTTAAGAACTTCTGGACCCTTTGACAACAAACTTGGGCAATAAATAAGCATAGTGTGGAGCCGGGTCGTTAGCGGAAATTCACAAAATATAATTATTGAACAAAAATAAGTTTCCTGATAAAATTTTGACCCAGTGGACAGCGCTGGGGTCAAGTTATTAACAAAATTCTCTAGTATTTAATTGTAATTTGGAAAATCCCGAGCAGCGCCGGGACCAAACAACGAGTTCAAAATAAAAATTTTTATTAAGAATATTATGTCCTTCACCGAAGGTAAAAGGTTATTTATACATATAAGTTTGTCACTTCGTTTTTAATTTCTACTATTTTTATCTTAGACCTTACAAAGTTTATATATTCTGAATCCTTATGACTAGCCAAGTTGATTTAAAGATGGCTGTCTGTCGGTGTGTGTTTTAAAATCAGGTTTCCAAAGACCCCATAAATGATGGGGACTAGGTTGTTATACACTTGTCACATATACTCCGTTAAAGGTTGCTATTGCAATTCATAGCTAGATCGGTCCACAAATTGATGAACTATGTCCAAAAACACACGACTGCTTCTAATTTACCCATAAATCAATTGTTGTGGTTGTTTTTCTCTATATATGGAGAACGGCAAGTGCCACAATTTCAAAATAAGGTACAAGCATCCGACAAAAAGTGGGTGGGATTCGGGCTTGGCAGAAAATAAGTCAATTTCAATCTTAAGAACGATAAGAGTAAAATTTTCCAAATTTGGTGCACTTTATTAATAAAAAGTCTCATAGTAGAAATGGGGAAGCATTGGAGAAGTGAGAGTGGCAACTCCCATACAAATACAACATCCGACAAATGTTAGAGGGATTGGGATTTAAGGAATTGTATTTATCATGGATCTACCAGAGCAAAATTATGTTAGGAGCCTAATACCCCTGTCAGACATAGGATTTCTATACTATACTAGCATAGTATACCACATGTGTGTCAACCTAATTAAATCACGAAAAAAGTGGTACATATGTTGCTGGTTTATGTAGTACCAAAATGAACTAAATATAATTGTGGTATCTCATTAAACACAGCTTTTTAGCTGTGTTCAGTAAGAATTGTAGTATGCATACCATGGTATGTAAACTATATTTCTGTCAGGGCTATAAGATTCATGTAAATGTTCTTTTTTCCGAATACTTTTTAGATATCTTCATCTATATGATATTTGTTTGTACTACTTGAGTGAATTAAAAAAGGGTGCTTATATGGGACCTGTTAATGGTTAATTTTGTACCTACCAGCACAACATTTTTCCACGGCATAGTACCCATCGCAAATGTTATTGTAGCCAATTTGTATGTTAATAAGCATTAAAATTTATTTCCGGGACTAGTTTTTGTATGGGAGCTATCGTTAAATATGGACCGATTCCAATAAGATGATTTAGATTGCAATAAAAAAAGTTTGGTTTAATTTTAATTAGATGGTTTATAGGCACAATCACTATTCCGAAAAGATGTTTGTATGGGGACTTTGTGAAATTAAGAACCGGTTCTCACTATTTCAGTAGGCTTCGTCCTTATGAATTAAAACCAATGTACAAAACTTTATCAGATTACCATCCTACCACTATTATGCTGTGGTATACAAAATAAAGAAGAACCAACAATTTTAATAAAAAAGAAAGTAAATATGATCTAAATAATTTTCGTGGGAAAAACTGTTACCGGTTGTGTTATTTTTATTTTTTATTTCTTATTTAATAATCAGTTCATACTTTTTGGTTTTGCTTAAAATTTCACGTGCAATTAGAGCAGCTTTCATTATTTCGCAGTTAAAAAAAATATGTTTCCAGAAACATTTCGGAACTTTTTCACAAAATGAACAGAGCACAACTCTATCAACATTATTTCATAGAAACTCCCCACAAGTTTTTTTTCATATGCGTTTAGACAGCATTTCATGTAAAATGTTGAACAGAGTACCAGGCTTATCACCAAAACAATCGATTAAAATTACGATTTCTAGGCTTCATACAGGGATATACTTATGTATGCATGTACTTAATATGTCAATATAACATAATGTACAATAGTTAACAATAACGCAATATTTGTTAGTTCTGGTCAGGGCTGGAGATATGTTTTTAAAAATTTTATTATTGCAAAGAAAAGTGAGTTAATCTACCTAAAAGAAATGATAAAACTTCGTGATTTTTTTTTCAATTTGAGCAAGAACAGATGAATCGTACCAAAGTACTAATAAAGTTTCGATTGTACCAAAGTTGGCACAATTGTACCACAAATCTCATCAGTGATATAAATTATAGTTTGTCTGGAAAACGTTTACAAGCTGTATTCCTTCTGTGCAATAAATTTGACGAAATGTTTTTTTTTTATTAAAACGTTTTCGCAAAATTATAAAACGCCATGTTATGGAAACGAGTTTGGGTAAAATTTAAATCAAACAAGTTTTAAAATTTCAATAAAATAAGGTACGTCTTTTGAATATACTTCTTATTTTGTGTACTAATTATCTTTACCAGAACTAAACTAAATGAACTAAAATTCTGATTCTTGTTAAATTTCACTAGATTTAGATTCCTAGAACGTAGCCGATACATTTAATATTAGAATTTTTTAGCCCAGTTTGTTGTTTCATGTTTATTTTCTGTTGCATCCCAGCGGTAACTAGAATGAGTAAAGTGGCCTAATAGAAGGCCTTATTTAGCAGTCACAAGACCTTCTTGCCGCTTTCCATACCTATTTATTTTTTACACAGGTTGTCATTGGGGGCAAGCCCTTCCACACTGCCTTTAATATCAACTTCGATCCCTTCCCAAAGAAAGGAGTAAGGAAGGTCAATAAAAATAAAAAGTTAATAAAACTGAACAACTTCCTTTCTCCCTTCTTAAAGAAGCGAGTAGCGAATGTGTACTGAATATTTTAGAAGGTCCTTTAAAAAGAAGTTTTTACCTTCTAGAAGGCATACTTTTGGAGGCAGGATATCATGCGAAGCGAATATTTTAGAAAAGAGTATAGAGGCCTTCAAAAAGGCCTGCCAACTGAGGTCCTTTCAATATTTACCGCTGGGATATTATCCACAATGTTATACTTATACATATATATATATATATTATACCTATATACATAGATAACAATTGGTATACAGAAATCTGTATTAAAATTTGACCGATTTAAATGCACATGTAGTTCCAATGTCGAGGAACACGTTTTTTTCAAGTGAATCTGATAAACATTTCCTTTTGTTTTATATATTACAAGAAATATAAATCAAAAATAAAACAATTGTTAATAGCTTATTGATAATGATCCCATTTGTCCAATGCATCGTCCCTCTTCGTCAAAAGTGGCCAATGTTAAACGTGATAGTTTGTTGCACAGTACTCCATTTCCGTTGTTTTGTATTGGATTTGGTTCTGGAAAATATAAAAAATGTCATCAAATACAAATCTAAATAAATTAAAAAGAATAAAATAAATATTATATACTTTATATGTTTCATAATTTCTTTCATACTAAGTAAACGCGGATCTTATCTTAATTACATTTTTTTTTTAATTTCGCCTTTGTGATTAAAATAAAGGGGACTTATTAAGGATATTTGTCTGGACAACATTATTTTATATCAGTGTTGCAAAATTAAAGTTTTGAAATGGTACTTAACTTTAACTAAAAGGGTACTTTTTCCACCAAAAGGTACTTTTTCTTAAAAAATAAAACTATCATTTTAAAATAAAAAAGGAACAAAAAATCTTCTATTGGAATTAATTTATCTAAAGCAGCTTATACACTTGCAATAAAATTGAACAATTTTACGTATTGAATAATTACATCGCAAATGTGTATGTGATATTCGAAGGTGGCACAATATATTGGCAACAATCAAAAGACTTTTGATTTTTATTGCACAACGAAAAGAAAGTGAAGTGTGTTGGCAACATTGTACAATGTTGTTTATGTTATTCCTATAGGTTATGTTCACCTTTTTATTGAATGAATGAAACCCTTGTGCGACTTGTTGCATAATATAGGACAAAATGGAAATAATTTGACGAATATTATATACAATAATATTGCATGTGTATGGGCCGCTTAAGTACCGTTAATCGGTCAACCGATTAATTACTTCCCGATTAACTGATCGGTTAATTTAAAATTGGCTTATTTTTTTTTTTTTAATTTCCTAAGCTAATCCCGCGAAGCTCTATGCTTGTCTGCAGGAAAGAAACCAGAGTTTGTGGTGGGAATCGAACCCGCAACCCCGACGCTCATAAACTAGCTCGCTACCACCTAGCCTACCGGTTAATTTTAGTCGATTAGCCGATTAACCGACGTAACAGCAATTTTGTAGTATTAAAACATATTTTTTGTGTATTTTAACAATGGGTGAGTTCGAAAACGTTGGCTGCAAAGTAACTCGCTTTTTTAAATGCATGTACAATTTTACAAAGTCATCAAAAAAGTTGTGTGTTTAGAAATATTTTTTCATACAATATATTTCCTTCTAGAAATATATTTTTAAAGTGAAGTACAAAAACAGAAATAAAGGAATTCGGAAATTACCTTTTTTGCAGAATATTCGACGGTGAGCTTTGTCAGGATGAGTTGGATGATGACATGCCAACAAAAGAAACTTTCAATATTAACACAACAGCAGAGTTAACCGAAACAATTAGAAGTTTTAAACATTTTCGAAATCTAAGCAAGACCGTAATGGCCAGGGCTGGGCAGTATTTGAAATACGTATTTTGTATTTAAATACATGTCCAGCAAGTATTTTGTATTTTAAATACATACAATACATAGAAGCAGTTTGTATTTTAAATACATAAAAAAATGGGAGTATTTTGTATTTTAAAAACATAGTTAACAAAATATATTTTGTCAGTTTATTGATGGTTGTTTGTATTTTGATCTACCAAAAACTAGAATTGCTTTAAAAAGTAACTATCAGAATATTAAAATATCAGAAGTAGAAGCACCAGTAAAGAAGACGATGATTTTGTTGTTTTCGTAGATTGGAATGATGGTGAATCTAGGATATCAAATTTGGAGTTGGAATTTGTCAGTTCCCTCAGTGACAAGAGCAAAGACATTATAACTCTTGACAGCTATCAATATATAAAAAGAGTATTCATAAAATTTAATACAAGGACCTGTAGAAAGATTATTTTCTTTAGCAGGTTTCATTTATTCTCCAACAAAAAACTGTTTGTCTGATGCTACATTAAAAAATATGATGAAAGGAAACAATTGTTTTGTTAATTAGTTTTTCCTAATGTATTTTTTGGTTTGAATAAAAATTGTGTATTTCGTATTTTAAATACATACATGTACATGACGTGGAAGTATTTTGTATTACAAATCACAATACATACTTCAGAACACACCATTTTTTAAATTAAAACGGGAAAAAAAATAAATAACACTAAATTCAAACACTGACAATTAAATAACACATTGAAAATTAATGCTGGAGGTCCATATCACGCGTTTTCGCCTCCACGCAGTTCATGTTTTTCTAACCTTACCTGCCTTCTACGTTTCAAGTGCAACGCTTTTTATGCAGCAGCAGAACAAGTAAAAATAAAATTTTATTTGTCTAAAATCAGCTGATTTGTTCGAACGCTGCTTGTGATGCTTTCAAAAGTAGAAAGTAAACCTACTTTTCGCCTCAGGGCATCTACGATTTTGTGCATGTAACTTACTACGTACGCGTGTGCAGCGAATGCAGCGAAAAAGCGAGTAAAGCGTAGGGATGGGCAAGTTGAAAAAATATATCGATATATATCGAATCGATATTTTTTAGAGTATCGATATTTATTATTTCAAAAATATCGATATATCGAACGTATTTTGCTGAAACTATTACCAAACTAAAAAATTCAGTATACCTTTGTACAAACATATGTATGAACAAATTAACTGTATGTAATTACATTGTTATTTTTTCTGTTTCATTTTATTACAAAAAAAATTAATAAAAACAAAAAAATTTTATCAAAACAAAAAATTCAATTATAACAAAAACAAAAGGGAAGAATACAAAAAAAACATAAGAAAAAAAAATTACGAAAAATTTAAATGGAAGTAAATAAGTCATGGAAGTACCAACTTTTCTTAAAATTTGAATTGCACCCCAAGAGTACCAACTGGTTTTAGTCAAACCAGTAATCATCAGATATGGACATCAGGAGCTCTCTCTGTTTTATGTGCACTCCAGACAATCTGCTTCTTGTATCCTGCACTGCTTCTTATAAATGCCAATTATTTTAGATCTTCATATTTGTAAAAAAAAACATATGATGCATGCAATGATTCCAATTCTTAAAAAACATATTGTTTGAAAAACGGCTAAAATTTTGAGTTCTTAATGAAGACTGACTTTAAAAAATATCGAATTCGATAGTCGTATTTCAATATCGATACATCGATATATCGGTATTTAAAATATCGGCGATATATATCGATTATATTTTTTTTAAATATCGATATTTTTTGCCCATTCCTAGTAAAGCGTGCTGTAGACCTCCAGCTTTATAACAAAACTCTACACACTTTAGGGATAGGCAATATACATATATCGATATATATCAAAATAACGATATTTAAAAAAATTATTATAGATATACATACATACATACATACATACATACATATATATAACCGATATTTGTTCAACTGTTTACAATACTGTTGTTTGTTTAAGAATTGCAGCAAATATTTTTTTTAAACTAATATTAAGAAAAAAATAAACGGCGCTTTTTCATTGCACATTTTTATAGTTTTATAGGTGAAATTTTGGGGCATACCTTATGACGTGGTGGTAAATTTTACGACTCTAAATTTTACTAAAAAAAATTTTGTTGCACAAAATAAATTTTTTATATCTAATGAACGGTGTCCAAATTTGGTACACATAGCCGTGTTATCAATACACAACTTCTCTACAAGAATGGGCGGGATTGGAGAAGTGGTTAGCATCTGTCAAAAATGATCAGAATTGGAGGAGAACATCTCTCAAAAAGTAGACGTTCAATAAAAAGACCCAATAGATTTCTCTATAACTGCAGAGTGGTAACAGTAAGAGTATTCAATCTTGGTACAAACAGCTTCCTAAACAATGCACGAGATTTAATAACATGTACTTATTTAAATGAGGGCGTTTTTGGAATAAATAATTTATTGCCAACATGAAAACGGACGAGTGGTAAAAATAATTCCATGAAAATATTACGTTAATTTTGATGTGGGGTAAATTTTGTCTACTAAATAATTACGCTAACACTAACGTGCTAAGTCGAGCTAAGCCAAAACACAAGTGAATAACAAGGATCACGATATGAGAAGATACTAAGAGAATTAAATTGATTGAGCGCATTGATTGAGAGTTTTTTTAAAAATTAAATAGGGAGTGTAAAATGTATCACCACCTCCACAGTTACCTAAAGGCTAGGCAAAGAATCTTGGAAAAATTCCTTAATGTGATTTGGTTTGTGAAAAGAATTATGCCTTTCTAGTGGAATTAAAAAAATTCTAATAAAGAACCTCCTTCCTGCGATTTATGAAGAAAGATAAACAAATATTTTAGAAATAAAATCAGATCCTGTAAAGTTATAGCTGAATTGTCGACATTTTACGACTGTTCTTTTTAAAATTTATTTGAACTATTTTATCTGCCGGATAAAAGAAGATGTATGTCCAAATCGAATTTGTACTGGTTTAACTAAAACAATGAAAAGCTGTGCTTGTTAAAGTCGGAACTACAGTACTTTTCGCTTATAGTCACATCCCTTAAGCTGGGATCACACGATTGCCGCAATGCACCAATTTACACACTTTTTAATACCCCAATCGTGTGACCGCACAACCAAATGGCTCGTGTACCAATCGAGGACTATATTGTGCTTACTTTTACCAATCAAATGCAACCCTGGTGCGGCAATCGTGTGACTATTTGATATGCAACCGCGCGTCAATAAAAATGACAAAAATGCACCAATATTTGCCTTTTTTATTAGATTTACTTTTTTGTGTTTCTTTTAGTAGGTAATGAAAATAAATATGTATGTATTTATTTATTTTGCATTTAAATTTTTTTAATTAATTATTTTAAGTATGTATGTTCACAAGCATATTTAGCTGTTCTGTGCGAATATTTTTATTAAAGATATTTCTATTAAAACCTAAACATACGAAATTGTTGAAAAGACTGTTAATTTTTGGAATATCTTAAAAAAATTATATAAAACTATTTAACAATAATTTGTTCAAGTAGGTATATGATACAAATATAATTTTGATCAATGAACAAACCAGCAAGAATTTTCAATCAAATAAAAAAGCTACCACAACAGTTGTTTTCGCAGTTAAACTAAGTAAGAACAATCGTGTGACTGTGCTGCGGCAATTGTTGTAACCATTTCGCTTTGTACCAACTAGCAGAAATTAAATTTGTATAAAACAGGGCAATCGTGTGATTTCAGAAAATTTGGTTGGGGCAATTTCATTATTGTGCGTCAAAAAAGCACAATAATAATTGTGTCATATTGGTGCATTTGCGGCAATCGTGTGATCCCAGCTTTAGTTGCACGCAATGTTGTGACTATATCGCTAATATGCCACAATATGGCATATAAACAAAATCGGATATAAGCAATTTATTGGATTATAAAAAAAACAGATTTATTTCATTTATATAGTATGTATGTATACGTTATAACCAAATACATAAATACTTTGTACGTTAAAAGGTAAAATTATAAAAACTTTAATAAAATAAGGTAAAAGAAAACAAAATATTCTGATAAAAAAATTATTGATTGCCTTCAAAACTCCATATAATATTTTCTTATTGAAATCACGAAACTTCAAAAAGTTAAATATTTAATATAATAAAAATCGTTGTTTTACTGATAAATTCACTCGTTTACTAATTTTGTTCAGTTTTATTTTTTTAGTTTGACAGGTTTTCCAAAGCACTATTGATTATATTTTAGGACCAGTCTGTTGGGCCAATTGACACAAATTTCCCGCAGGGTATATTGTAAAAAAAACAAAAATGCCAAAATAAACAACAGGGTTGTATTTTACCATTTGATTTTTAGTACATTTTATTGCTTTGTGGCTAAAATAGCTAATTTTATCTTAATGCATGTGACAATATCCAACATAATTTGCATGTAAGTAAGTTTTAAGTTATCACACATAGGTGGCATGTATGTTAAATCGCTAATGAACTATATCGTTAATATTTTGTATGAATTTGACTTATAGAGGGCTACAAAAACGTATCACTCAGGTCTCGTTTTATGCGGATTCAAATTTATGCGATTTTTAAATTTATGATTTTTTTTTTTTAGAATTTTAACAGATTTTGAAATCTTAAGCTGGGATCACACGATTGCCGCAAATGCACCAATATGACACAATTATTATTGTGCTTTATTGACGCACAATAATGAAATTGCCCCAACCAAATTTTCTGAAATCACACGATTGCCCTATTTTATACAAATTTAATTGCCGCTAGTTTGTACATAGCGAAATGGTTACAACAATTGCCGCAGAACAGTCACACGATTGTTCTTACTTATGTATATTAACTGCGAAAACAGCTGTTGTGGTAGCTTTTTTATTTGTTTGAAAGTTCTTGTTAGATTAATTGAAAAAAATTAAATGATTAATGATACAAATCATATACTTAAACAAATTATTGTTGAATAGTTTTATTTAATTTTTTAAGATATTCCAAAAATTAACAATCTGTTTAACAATTTCGTATGTTTAGGTTCGAATAGAAATATCTTTAATAAAAATATTCGCACAGAACAGCTCAATATGCTTGTGAACATACATACTTAAAATAATTAATTAAAAAAATTTAAATGCAAAATAAATAAATACATTCATATTTATTTTCATTACCTACTAAAAGAAACACAAAAAAGTAAATCTAATAAAAAAGGCAAATATTGGCGCGTATTGTGTTGTTTAATTGCCGCACAAGAACACAATAAATATTGGTGCATTTTTGTCATTTTTATTGACGCGCGGTTGCATAGCAAACAGTCACACGATTTCCGCACCAGGGCTGCATTTGATTGGTAAAAGTAAGCACAATATTGTCCTCGATTGGTACAAGAGCCATTTGGTTGTGCAGTCACACAATTGGGGTATTAAAAAGTGTGAAAATTGGTGCATTGCGGCAATCGTGTGATCCCAGCTTTAGATGTTTTTTAAGCTTTTTTACCGTTTTTAAATTAAACCAAGCTTGCAGCACTGACATAATCGTTATAGGTTGTTTTATTTTGAGTTTTTTCTATGAATACCGATACGTATGCATGGGTGTTTTCAAACTTATGAAGAGCACATAATAAAAGTTGTACAATATAATAAGGCACATATTAAAAGTTGAACAATATAATAATGACACTATAGGCAAATTAAGGTTAAAAAAAAAATAGGACTAGGTTAGACAAATTTTGATTTAAATTGGTCATTTCCGGTTTTGCAAATAAAAAAAATTTTTTTTTTATTTTAAGAATCACTTATTTTGTATGATTAGTTTTTTGTTCGAATATATATATAACACATATTTATATCTACTAGAACTAAAGTTGTGTCAAATATAAAGCAATTCCAACAAAATTTTTTAATTACATACAAATAATGACCCAAATATATTTTTGTTGATTTTTTTATGCGATTTTGTTTTGATTTTTTAATTAAAATTTGAATTTTTGCGGTTTTTCAGAATTTTGAAACGAACGTTTAGTATTTATATGAAGCTACTCTAGCTTTTTCTATGCGAATTCAATATATGCGATTTTTTGGAACGCATCTATCACATAAAACGAGACCTGAGTGTATTTTGGACTTTATCGCTAAATGGACTATAACACTGTGTGTAATTTTTTAAGTCATGGAAAAATAACCCATTTTTTATGGGCCCTGGCAATTTTTGCAAAAAAGTGACAATTTTCTCAGGCTCCTATCGTGCAAACCGTTCGGAACTTTGATTAACCCTCTGGAACAAAGTTGTAGCTTTTGCCATAAAGAAGATATAAAATCAAAAAAACTTCATCTTCAAGATCAAAATCACAAAAAACTTTAAAAAAAATCCATTTTTGTATACCTTTTTCCCCTGTTCAGATCCATAGGTAGCAAACCGATCAAAATTTAAGGAAACAATCAACCACAAAAATGTACCTAAGATCTCAATAAACAACTTTCTAGAGCATATGAACTTCCTAGGAATGATTCTTAACACTGTTAAGGTAGCGCATAGGTAGCCGCAAAAGTGAAAGATTTCCTGAAAATTCAATTTTTTCACCTTTTTCCCCTGTTCAGGTCCATAGGTAGCAAACCGTTAAAAATTTAAGGAAACAATCAACTACAGAAATGTACCTACGGTCTCAACATACAATTCACGCGATCACGCACTCACCGCAACATCACAGACAAAGCAGTAAGCACAGCACACGCATCAAGGGACGCAGCCCACAATATAAAAGAAACGCGACGTTCACATCGAGGCATTACACAGCGCGAAGTCAACGAGAGCTTAGCGGTGAAAGTTATAGAGAAAGTGCTACAGCATAATTTGCACACAACATTGACAACTGGAAAATAATCTTTTAACTAGAGAATTCAATAGAGCATATAAGTTGTTTTTGAACGAAGTAGACTTGACAGGCGAAAATTACACACCTAATACAGTGTGTCGCCAATGTTATAACAATCTCATGGCATGGTTGAGTGCTATTGTAAGCAAGTAAACTGGATAACTGAAATTATCATTGCTGCAATATACAGATCACCTAGTTATGGAGAGTCAGATTTTTGTAAAGTTTTTGAAAAAGTCATAGAAGATATATGTGATAACAGCTGTGATATTAAAATAACGGGAGATTTTAAAATTGACTGGTCAAAAAATTCAACTTATAGAAATTTAATTCAAGGCAATTTAACGATAACGGTCTCAGACAAATAGTAAATGAATACACTTGTGTAACAAAAAATTCCAGTACAATAATTGACTACGATATAACAAATAATTATAATATATCATCAAAAAACAGTTATACAAATAAAATATCAGATCATGAAATGATAAAAAATAAGGAACTAGAAGTATTTAAATACAACAAAGAAACATTTAACACAGAATTAAGCAATAATATAAAATATGATGAACATGCAAATTTCAATCAAAATGTATATTTATTTGACAAGTGTTTTAACGAAACAATACGAAAATTCAATAGTAAGAAAATAATAAATGAGAAAAATGATGAATTACGTTCAATGAAGAAAGAAAAGTTAATTAAATATCAAACAGCAAAATTGCAAAATACAAATGAAACATGGAAAAGTTACAGAAATATAAGAAACTAGCGGAGCCGGCGAACTTCGCCTCGCCCCAATTTTAAATGGCAAAATGACACCTATCAGATTGCGCAAAGTCTAAGCCAACGTATAACGCCATCTGTCGGATTTTGGCTGAGAACTTTCTATTTCCGTAAAAACCTAAGTTGGACCATGGCGATCATTCTAAAGAAAACATCGTCCAAATCGGTGAAGCCGTTCTCAAATTATGCGCTTAATAGAAAAAGTGGGCGTAAAAGTAGGCGTGGTAATTTTTTCTTTCGATGAAAACGCAAAATGGATTAATACGAACAGTTAAAAGAAAAATTAGTCAAATCGATGGAGCAGTTTTTTGATTTTAGGTAAATCGAAAAAAGTCGGCGTAAAAGAGGGTGGGGCAAAATTTTCTTTCCGTAAAAACCTAAGTTGGACCATGGCGATCATTTAAAAGAAAAAATCGTCCAAATCAGTGAAGCCGTTCTCAATTTATGCGCTTGATAGAAAAAGTGGGCGTAAAAGTAGGCGTAGTAAATTTTTCTTTCGATGAAAACTTAAAATGGATTAATACGAACATATGAAAGAAAAATTTGTCAAATCGATGGAGCCGTTTTCCAAATTATATATGTAGATGTCATTGGTGGTGCACTATGCCTGAACATTCTGAAGATTCCCTAAAAATTTCATCAAAATCGGCCCAGCGGTTTTGGAGTCCATACGTTACATACATACATACACACATCATATTTTATATACAGTGAATCTTCGATTTAAAGAATCTAGATGGGATCGTTATAGCTATTGATTCGTTATACATATGCATTGTTAAACCTTGGTATGACGAAATTTAAAGAAATAGGAAAAAATTCGTTACAACTACAGTTTTTTTTCTGCCCAAATTCCATCTTACACGAAAATACTACGTACATAATAAAAATTCACTATTTAAGAGGTAAATAAAAAATTATGTTTTTATTATTGTTTTATTTTATCTCATTTTAGTAAAATATTGTTTAACTTGTGTTTTTTTTGAATTTTGCGGTGTAGAATCTTGTGCCTCAAAAAAAGATAATTTTCGGCATTTTTCGGTTTAAACTCCATTGTTCGGTCTGGTGCGCATTTAAAAAAAAATCCAGTTTCGTCTGCATTAAAAATATTGTGCGGCTCATATTCTGCGAACAAACTTGGTAACAATACTTTCAATTCAGAACAAACTTCATCTCTTACACTGGCACTTTCTCCACTCATTTTTCGAAATCCGATATCATCGCGCTTTTTAAAATTATCAAGCCAACCGTTACTAGCTTTAAAATCGTTGTGTCCCAGACGTGCTGCAAACTGTTCAGCTTTGGTTTTTACCATCGGTCCTCCTAAAGGAATGTTTTGATTTCGACATTGTGTAAACCATTTAGATAAACATTGCTCAACGTCTTCATATTCTGCAAGGCGCAATCTTTTGCACTTTAAAGCTTTAGTGTTGCAAATAATCTCCCGATTTTTTTAACTTGCAGAAAGAATACTCGGCGGCATATTAAATTGTTACGCAATTTCTTGCTAAGATTTGTCACCACGATCAACAGCATCAATTATAGAATTTTTTTTTCTCGTATATAAATTGATTTACGCTTTAATATGTACACTCATTTTGCCAAAGAACCAAAACACAACTGACTACATTCGTGGCGCTTTACATATGCAAAGATATTTATTTATCTTTCGTTGTTTTTCCCCGTTTTACTTAAAATTTAATTTTGCTTTTTTCTAACTTCGTTGTATGGAGGCTATAGTCTTATCAAAATTTTGAAAACTTATTTTGATGTTCTATTTACAAGTTTCAAAATTTTATCAAAATATTCTTTCAATATATTTCAAAATCTTTTGATAGAAATTTTATCAAAATTTGTTGAAGCTAATTTACACTGTTGCTAAACTTTTTATATTGAAAATATTTA
This sequence comes from Pollenia labialis, assembly GCA_949318255.1. Taxonomy (NCBI): domain Eukaryota; kingdom Metazoa; phylum Arthropoda; class Insecta; order Diptera; family Polleniidae; genus Pollenia; species Pollenia labialis. Next base: position 84,752,116 of record OX439139.1, on the reverse strand, counting down.
CTTTGATCAGCTGTTTTGCTTCTTTTGTGAAATAATTTATCATTATAAAAATAATTTTTTATTATTAAAAAAAAAACAATTAATAAGTATGGACGACGATACAATCATCATAGCATCAAGATTTTTAATATTGGAGACTAATCAAAATTTAATATTTTTTCTTCTGATGGTAAAATAACAGCGTGGAGAAGACCGAATAAAGAAATATATATTGCAAATTTGCGTTCAACAGTAAAACATGGTGGAGACTCACAAATGGTTTGGGGATGCATGTCAGCATATGGAGTGGGTAGCTTAGTATTTGTTGATGGCAATATGGATAAATATGCATATTTGAGAATTTTAAAAGACAACTTAAGACAATCTGCTGAAAAAATGGGTATTTTAAACAGTTTTAAGTTATATGCCAATAACGACCCAAAGCACTCATCCCACGTTGCTCGACTTTGGGTAATATATAACTGCCCCAAAGTAATTCAAACGCCAGCACAATCACCAGATATGAACGTTATTGAACATCTTTGGGAAATATTGGACAGACAAATAAGAAAACGTTCCATATCTAGCAAAAATGATTTCAGAATCGCTCTCCTGGAAGAATGGAATAAAATCACTGTCGAGACGTGCAAAAATCTTGTGGAGTCCATGCCTAGGCGCTTACAGGCACTTAAAATGAGTAAAGGATACCCAACGAAATATTAAAAATGATTTATACCAATAGTTTTAAGTGTTTATAACTAGTGTACGATTTTAAGTGATACATGAATTTTGTGACTATTTTTAGTTTTTTAGTTATGCATTTTTCAATGTAGTGAATTTTTATAATTTTGTTATTGAAATAACTTTTTTTTGCTCTAATAAATAACATATATTTAATTTTTTCACATTGAAGTAAGTTTTGTTTCAAAAACTTAAGAACACTTTGCGTAGCTGTGCTGTACGATTTTGAGTGACACTCACTGTATATGTATGGGCAAAAACAAAATCCTAAATTTAAAATTTACAACAAGGTATATTTATAGCAGGTAGCCGCGAGATTACAACAATTGTACAATAAAACAAACAACAGGGCTTTTTACTGTTGTTATGCGATACAAACTGTCAAAAAGCAAAGGGGCTGATAAGAGACAAAAAAGACATAAGATAAAGACAAAAAACTTGTTTACTTGTTTACTATACAACATTTGACAGTTCGTATCGCAAAACAAGCAAATAAAAAATAAACAGCTGGCTTTCCGAGACTACCTGCTATAAATATACCTTGATTTACAAAATAAGCAAATTAGGAACAAAAACAAAATTCTAAATGTAAAATTCACAAAAAAAATATAAAACCACAAATTAACCCTTTGTCTTACTCATGAGTCTGGCCAGACCTTTTTCAATGTATTTTGAATGAAAAAACATGCGTAACACGGGGGGTTAAGAACAATTTCATTTGTTTTTATTTTATTCTTTTTTATGCTTTTGGTTTTTTTTTAACATTTTCTACACAGAGATGTTACCAAAACACAGCTGTTTACTATCGTTAAAAATAAGTTACTGAATCACACTATCGTTACTGCAACCGAATATTTATGTCGACATATATAACGATTGTCGGATCGTTAAAAGTTAGTGAATAGCGCTACTGATGTTCTTGTTTTATAGAGCAAGAAGATCAACAATATGCCATATTGTGCCTAAAGTCTGCGCTGCACTATGTAAAGTATTAAAAGATGAATTTTTAAAGGTAAAACCTAATTTATTAAATAAAAAACATATCACGTGTTTCGCTCTCTTATTCCTGTTTCGCGCCCCCCAAACATGATTGAAGCGACTGGTTTCCCCTTACAAAATTTTGAGAGCGAAACAGGTCGTTTCATTTTGAAACAGGCTGCGAAACTGCACAATTGTGCACACCAATCCTAATACATGTTTTTTTTTTTATCAGTGTTGCCAGTGAAATTTCGAGAAAGATACATTTTAGTTTCCAAAAAGATACACTTTTTTCCAAAAAGATACATTTAAAAAAAAATAAATAATGCATTTTTAACGTTTAACATAGCATTTTAATTTCATATTTAATGGATATTGTAAAGAAAATGATCAGGTATATTCTAGAAATTAGTGTTCTCAAATCCCCATGTTTTCGTGTATTTGAAGTTCTTGTTCGAAAAAACTTTAGTTAACTTAAAGATCGCTAATTTGTAAACCGCAGCTTGATAGCAAAGTCTAATATTTAATAAAAATCGTGAAAGCTGTAAAGAATAAAAGGAAAAAATTGCAAACTTTTAAACAAACACTAAAATTTATTTGAAATCGCTAAATGAGTTAAAAACAAATCCAAAAATAGCGAGAATCTTTAATATTTCAAACAAGCCATAATATTGATTAAAATTTCCTAAAACAATAAGGAATGGCAAAATTTCGGTTAAAAATTGCTAAGCTAGCGGAAATTCGCAAAAATTTGCTAACAGCAGCATGATAACAAAGTCTACTTTTTATTATAAATCGTTAAAGCTGTAAAGAATCAAAAAACAAATTGTCAGAAAATAACATAAAAAGCGTTAAAAAAATTAGTTATAATTACATCAAAATCAATATAAAAAAGTCGATTTATAATTTTTGGTTAGGAAGGGCCTATTGCGTTTTATGTAACTATATATTTTGATTAAATTAGAAATAGAAAATTTTCAGCTTTTTTGTTAAAAATATTAGAAAAAACGTCGATTCGTTTTACTTTCACCAACCACTACTACTCTAATTGAAAACGATTAAAAACATGTGGGTGTGAAACGCACAACACCAAAAATGCTGAAGTAATGCACCTTCGAGTTGATTCGTATTCTAGAACATACATATGTCATATAGCTTCATATTTATAATTATTTAAATCATATGTAATTTTTTAAAAATACAGTAAGCAAACTTTAAAATTAATTATATGAATGTAACTATCTTTGGATGTTATCAAAACAAATTCATCTTTGTAAAAACTAATATTCGAGTTAAGGCGTTTATACTAAGGCGATTATAAAAAAAAATACATACAAATTTCCTGAAAATAAAAAAGATGTTTATATATCTTTAGAACAACATTGTACTACCAGTAATCATCGATTAATGAGGATCGTATGTTAAAACACCCTTTATGCTTTCTTTCTTCATTATTAAAGCTGCTATTGTATTAGTATTGAGTCGGCAACGATGATCAGTCTTAATAAGTTTTAGTTGGCTAAAAATTGTCAAATATTTTTTTTCTGTACATTTTGCGTACAGATTCAAAAGATACGTAAAATGTCAGGATTATACATGGTACTTGAAGTCATCAAAAGACACGAAAAATGTATCTTTCGTATCCTAATGGCAACACCGATTTTTATGCTCCTTAATTTAGTCGTCGATGTGACTTCGACAAGTGTATGTACATGTCTAGCGTATGCTATGTTATTTTCTTTCAGCTTGACACTCAAAAAATATTGTGCGGTCAAAAATGCTTTTGGAAACATCCAATGCCTTGAGTGCAATATTTATTTTTATTTAGAGTCTACATTTTAAGAGTTAAATGCAAAAAATTGCCATCGCGTACACAAATACAGTAAATGAGAACACAAGTTGAGAGCGAAAAATTACAGTTCTTGTCTGAGTATTTACAAATTTTTACTGCAGAAATTTTTGCAGTATTTAGTAAATCAAAAAAACATATGCTTCAAAAGGTAAACAAACAAAATCTACAAACAAAATGCTTACAAATTGTGAAAAAATTGTAAAATAAAAGAAAAGTTGAAGCAAAATTAAACAAAAACAAAAAGTGAATAAATATTAATTAATTGTACTTGTTTGTGAAGCATTTATTTATCTAAATACCAACATTTAAAACTTTTTTTGTTATGTTACTTTTTTAGAGTTGTAAAAGTACTTAAGTACTTAAGTAATCAATAGACAGCATTTATTCATGTTCTTATGAATAAATTATCTCGCCACATATTAGTAACATCAATTAAAATAAAAAACAAACAAATATGAAAGATTTCATGAAATAATTTGTTTGTATTTTCCAAAAATGTTCGTGTTATAAAAATTTACAGCATTTTTTTATTTTTCTTATGCAATACTGAAAATTATTATCTGATCACTAATTCCACTAACACCGTGGTAATAGTTATAAAACAGATTACACAGTTTTTATGTTTAAAAATATTAAAGTGTTATTATAAAAATAATTATACATTATGTTGTTTAAAATAATTATATACATATGTGCGTATTGGATGATACGTAATTTTTAATTTTCTAAATAACTTGGTTATTGTTATCTAGAAGTTTAAAATTTTATAAAAATATGTAACGTGAATCGTAATCAACAAAACAAGTCAATTTAAAATTTTCCAATAGTAGTACATTGTTTTGCATTTAAGCTAACGATATGTGCTTTGCTTGTGAAAAAATTGTCAAAAGTAGAACAGTTTTTGAGATATTCCAAAATAACCGTTATTGAGTTTTTAAAAAAGATGATGTGACTGAAATGCAAATATCTTCAAAAATTTTAAACGGATTATGTATTTATGTATTTATGACGTTCGCCACATTAGTAATTGATTTAATTAGAAATTGTTTATATGTCACGACAAAAATACACAAAAGTCGACAACATTGATCAAACCTACAAAAATACATGTGATCATCCAACTGATTGCAATTGCGGAACGAGGAACGACAAAAAAGGAACTTTTGAAAAAGTCCGCACCGTTCGTTTTAGGGAATCGTTCAATGGAACTAGGGCGTTCCGGAACGACACGACTCTAGTTGATTGTTTCAATATATGGCATTTTTGTTTAATTTCTTACATTTCAATCGAAAAGTGTCTCGATTCGAGAGTTGCAGAACACGGGCACTGTTTTTTTGTTTGCACTAACGATTATGCGATTCTGTAAATTTCTCTTAACAACATAGACAAACAAAATTAACGCCAAGTGCCATCACTGTCAAAAAAATGGCAAAATAACGAAAAGCACAAAGTGCACAGATTTTTTTAGTTTTTTGTTTTTTTAAAGAAAATAACAAAAAATTTTAACTAAAAAGTAAATTAAATACAAATTATTTAATGGCCATTTTCAAGTTGTATTTTCTCTTTACGAATGTTTTGTTTTCGATATTTAACAATAAATAAACAACACTAAAAAGTTGTCGTTTACTTAACACAAACAGCTGACTTTACGATAACAAGTGTTGTTTAAAATATTACAGAATGGCAAAATTCGCACTACTGATTTAGTTTTATTTCCTTAACGTCTGTATTTATGTGGGTTTTACCTACCATCATGAAATTGATCTGTTGTATTCCCTTCTATTTTTCGTTTTCTCATATTTTCTGCAAAGTGAGATATTAAGGCATCAACCATTGGCGCTTGTTTAGAGAATATTTGCATTAATTTAGATATCTGTATACCATTCTCCACAGCGTCAAACTGAAAGTTATAATAATTTTTATTCAAATATTTAAAATTATAATTTTAAAAATTAAGTACCTGAAGAAATATACATGTTTGAGATTCGGGATCATCGGTGGCACTAGGTTTAGCAAAATCCCAGGAAAGATCTTCGTATCTTAATCCGAGAAGGAGAGTCTATAATAAAAAACAAATGTTGGTTTTTATACAAATGCAACATTCAACAATGATCAGAAATATTTTATTGAAGCACACATATTAGGGAGATCGATCGAATAGTATTTGACCGGTTTTAACCGGTTATTTTAGTTTTGCCAAAGTCGAATATTTTAACATGTCCATTTTTCGAATATCGAATAAACCGGTTATTTTAGTAATGTGTAGTTTATATACGTTTTCCTTACTTTTGTTATAAATTTACCAGCAATTTAAATATTTTTTTCTAATTGAATATTTGGCAAACTTAAACTTTTTATAAAAAATGTCAAAACAAAATGTAACAAAAGTCAAAAAACATTATGAGCAATGTAAATAAAAATCGCTTATAAAGGCGTGTGTTCTTGTAACAAAAACAAAAAACAATTCAAAATACTACAAAAAAAAAGTTCAGCTTAAAAAGTTATTAGCAATTTGACAGTATTTTAAATATCTTTATTAAATATCATCTCTGATGAAAATATCGAACTGACTTAAAAGACAATGGTGCTTAAACGGCCCTAAAATGATAAGATGCAAAGGTTCTTCAACGTAACGGCGTATTTATCACTCTACAAGCTTATCATAAATATACGCCAAGTAAAACTGGACGCTGTTTCAAGTAGTTCTTAAGAGACTGCAAATAACACTTTACTAAAATATGCTGCTAATAATGATTGAAAAACTCTTAAGTAGTTCTAGCATATCTTCATGCTTAAAACAAGAACATACCGGCGGAATCAACGATATGGAAAAAATCTTCAGTTTATTTATTAAATTACCAATAACTTAAAACAAAATTGAAGGAATCAAACAATCTCATGGAAGGGTTGAAATTGTGATCGACGAATTGACAGATATTTCATACAAAAAGCATGTTCATATTACTGTTCGCTTTTCAAAATTATGGTTTAAGTTTACTGATTCATATAGACAGGCTAAACCACATTAACAAATTAAGACTCATATCAAATAAATTTGGGAGAATATCTTAAATAATAAATTTATTAAATTCCTATAATTTTTAAAACCAAAGTTTTTAAAAATTTCTGCAGCTATGTTCACACCTATTAAATATTTGACTTTCTACACGTAACCACTAGTTTTCTTTTTATTTTATCGTCAAATATTTGTGAGGTCTGAACATACCTTAAGTCATATCTATGTATTCTATTGGTTCCTTACCTTCGCGAATTGTTTAGTTTTTATTATAGTTAACGTTTTGTTACAAAGACTTTAATGTTGGAAGAATTCCAATCAATTTTAGTGGGGAATGTAAGGAGAGATAAACTCACTGTTTATTGTTGATGATTTTGTTTAAACTTTGATATTGTTACAAGTAGAACTGTTGCTTATAATTCTTATTCGTTTAACATTTTTATTTGGTTAAATATCTTTAGTTTTTCTAAAATCTTTATGGATTAAGTTTCCTGATGATCTGGCCTAAGCAACCAGTGAAATAAATTTCAGTGTTTTTATCAAAAATAAAAATTGGGAATTAAGCACGAATAACAAAATCATTTGGAAAAACTAATTTGATTTCTGTATTTTTATGTATTCGAATTAAAACTGGTTAACCGGTTAGTTTTAAAATGCTTAACCGAAAACCTGGTTTTTTCTTAAATAGCAACTATTCGGAATATTCGAAATTATTGAAAAAAGTCGAATAATCCAATTCCCTAATACATATGTTTAGACGACATACTCCTACTGAACTCTCATACACTTGCACTTTGGAATAAGTTAGTGCAATAAATTTTCAAGTTTCATTAGGTTTCAACTAATTTTACTTACTTATAAAATTTATAAATCTTTGCTAGTTTTAAGGTAAATATGCGCATTTTCAGCGAAAAGTCTACTTTTTTTAATGTAACGCCAGATTGCAAATAAGGTTGTATTTAAGGATCATGTTGTTCAATCGTTATCCCTATTGTTACAAAATGTAGAGCTAGTTGCGCTTTGCACCAAAATAAAAAAAAGTAAACTATACTTATAAAATTTTTTTAGAAACAATTTAAAATACTTCTGGCGTTACGTTACAAAAAGTAGACTTTTCGCTGGAAATGCCTATATATAAGTAACTTTAAACTTTCGTGTTTTCATTTTGAACGTATTTAGTAAATATGTTTACTTTCTATTTAAAATTTCTTAAACTTTAGTTTGAATCAACTCTACTCGACGTCGGCTAAAAAATTAGAAGCATTAACACTTAAAGAAGTTAATTTTCTAAAGTAATCAATTCGGTTTCTTAAAACTAGAAAATACAAAAATAATTTGATTACTTTAACTTATTTTGTTCGCAATTAAAAAAAAATTTCTTAAATAAAGAAACATTTTCTCATGATCAAAAAATTCACGTTTTTGTTATATGTTCAAAAATTGCTTAAAACAAGAAATTCAAAAGTTGCTAGTTTCTATTAAAAATAAGAAAGATATTTCTGAAATCAATCAGCATTTATTAAATATTAGTCTGGGTTTCTCGATTTTTAAATAGAATAGAATATCTTGCATCAAAAAACAAATGCTTGGGATTTCTTCAAAAGTTCTAGTTTTAGAAAACTTAATATAAAAATAAGAAAGTTTTAATTCATTTGCTTTACATGTCAATTCAAATAAAAATTAATTGAATTACACCAAGTTTTCTAGTGCATTTTCTGAAACTTTTTAATGTAAAAACAAGTAAGAGTGCTATATTCGGCTATGCCGAATCTTATATGTATACCCTTCACCATGGTTTGGAAAGAACAGAAGTTTATATACACATACATATATTTAAATATATGTATGTACAATATAACGCTTACAAAGCATAAAATAGTTTAACTAAAAATTTGCCAAATACACAAATTCAACATAAATTAAAATCCAGACAGAAAATATAAAAATACTGCAGACACAAAAATTCCAACGGCTCAGGTAACATCAAAAATTTATAAACGTTCCCACAGAAAATACAGGCACGTGGACTACGTCAGCATTTTCGTTGCAGTAGACTTAGTAAGATGTTAAGAAAATAAAAGTTGTAAATTCAGTTCTTAAGCTTTTGTCTCGGAAAAATGTTAAAAAAAATAAAACATTCAAAGAGCTTTCTGCTCAAAAAAATAAAAAAAAAGTATTTTTAATTATAAAAATAAAAAAATAAAGAAACTGGCGCCCGAGCAGGGACCCAATATCAGTGATGTGAACTGAAGCTTGAATACCCTAATTAAAAGTAAAGTTTTGTTAAATTTGAAAAGTAATTATTAATAAAAGAAAAACCAGTCTTAAAAATAAAAAAGCTTGAACAATTGACTTCTTCGGATTCTAAAAAAATAAAGAAATTAACTTGTATATAGCAGTTTCAGTTTAAACTAAACCTTTTTCAAAATGAACGAAACTCTTTTCATTAAATTAAACTTTATTCAAATTAATAAACTTAACATAGTTCGCACAATCATTTTGATTAATTTGTGCGACAATTTCCTTACACTTACTATGTTATGCTCCTTGACAATGTCACTTAATAATGATCGGGCGTGGAATTTCATCTTGGAAAATGCTTTCTCTATCGGGTTCAGCATAGGAGAATAAGGTGGTAAAAATTTAAGTGTACAGTCACTATTATCCACCATATTCCGAATTTCCGGGGTTTTATGGATTCTGGCATTATCCATAATTAAAAATAAATTTTGTAACTCTGGGCTGCTTTCAATTTTATCCAGGAGCTCCCTAAGAAATATTTGAAAACGGGCTGAATTTACAGTGGAAAGGCAAAAAACTTTATAGTAAACAACACCAGCATTATTTATCGCAGCAATTTAAGTTACGATCCTTCCCCTTACGGTTGGCACAACAACATGAGCTCTTTCACCTACCTTAGCACGTGCTTGCGAACGCCCTATCAAGTAGAGAAATACATCCAACCGTTATCAGACACCAACAACAATAGGTCATTTACAGTAATCGGTTAAAAAAAATATTTGCAAATCAAAAAAAAAAAATACACCATAATATGATAAACCTACAAATTCTAAAACTGGTTTAATTTAATTTGAAAAAAGTTTTATTGAATAAAGTTTAATTTATTCTGAAAAGAGTTTCGTTCATTTTGAAAAAGGTTTCATTTATTTTGAAAAAGGTGTCATTTATTTTGAAAAAGGTTTAATTTAAACTGAATATGCTATATATACATGCATATTTACGTATATAATATACTTATATCGCTCAATTTTATTAAATTATTTGCACATGTTTGCGTGCTATTAAATATGTATATTAATAGCCGTTTTTTCATAAAATGATTATCTTTATTGCCAAGGAAAAACTGCACATTAAAAAAATTTGGTTTTCTCAATGTCTCATTTGTTTCTATTCGGTCGCAAAACTAACCAGCACTCATCTGCCAATTATTTATTTTCCGTATAGATAAATTCAATCAGCTGACGCCCAACTTTTACATGAATTTTGAGAGGTGTTGCCAACTGAAAACAATGTTTTTTGTCGGTATATTGAGAAACCCAAAATTATTAACAGACAGTTTATCGGTCTAATTAATTTATGTTGACATTAAGTTACAGACAGTTTGTAGGTACATTGAGAAAATGGCCATAAAAGTTTAATTAATGTATAGCAAGTTTAGTTTTGATCATTACTTTTATTTTACTGATTTTCCGAGTTTTCAGCATATATGTTCTACTAAAGATTTCCGAGTATTTTGCTTATATCTTAAACATTTTTAACCGATTCGGCAAATTTATATATCAACGTGCTTATAATAACATTACCATTAAATTAGGTTATAGGTATATACTTATATATTTAAACAAACTTAATTATAATAAAAAAAGAGTAATTTTTGGGATTTTAGTATTTTGGTCATAACTTTGCCATTTCTTAACCGATTTCACAGATTTATAAAAAAAATTATATTTTGGTCATAACTTTTTTTTATCTGTACCGATTTTTCCAAGTTTATCAGAAGATATTTTCGACTAAAGATTTGCGATCTTTTGATACATAAGGGATTACCGTAGGTCATATGACAGTCCAAAAATTCAGGTTTTTATACAATTTTTGATTTTTTTTTACGAAAGGTACCACGCCCACTTTTCCGATCCCGCCCACAATTTGTGGGATGCTTCGTATAGATAAAATTAATGTGTGTACCTAATTTGGAAACTTTGGCTCTTGCCGTTCTCTAGATATGGGTAATTCCAAAGTGTTGAACGTGACAGTCGTACGAATTGAAAATGCAATAACATTTTAACCAACAAATATTTTTCCATTCTTTTAACCCTTAAATTATAGCACTAAGAGGGCATTGTTATCTATGCTAAAGTTTATGGAAGGCGCGATTCTAGGTCAAAGATAATGGCAAAGTAGCGGTTCGAACGTGAAAAAATAGAAGTAGTTTTTGTGGCCATGTATAAAAAGGCGTAAATCAGCGAAACCTGTCACAATTTTTTAATCAAACTACTTTTAGAATTTTACGTACCAATGTAACATTAAAATGCCTTTGGTTTGATTCAAAAATCTTCTGTATTTTTTTTTTAAGAAAAAATCTGGGTCGATACGTGACATTTCGAACGTGAAATTTTTTCCATAATAATTTAATTGAATAATGATTAACACAAAATAAAAATTTACCGTTAATCCGAATAACATATATCTCTTCGAACTCTTCCTTAGACTACAGAGCATGTAAGAAATTTTTTTTGGAATAATTTTAATCAAATATCACCTCTTTTAAGGAAGATAATTATAAAGAAAACATACAATAAAACATTCTCAAAAAAAAAAAATTACGTTTGCACAACTTTGCAGTCTGATTGTTTATCTAAGTGAACAAATTTATGGGTAAATTAATAAAATTAGTAAAATATAAATATTTCTCTATAACAATATCGAGAAATAATCAGCTTTTTATAACTTTTAAATTTTCGGTCACGGTGGACCTTTTGACGGAAATGCCCATATACAGAAAAAGTAATAAAGATACAACAAGGGATTTTTGGGAAAATTAGAGGTTAGTCGCGGTCTTAGCCATTTATGGACCGGTCTGGCTGAATTTCAATAGCAAAATAAAAATACGTATACCTGACAGAAATATACACCAACCAAGCGCCCATCATTTCTGGGGGCTTCGGAAAACCCATTTCATAAGGACCCAGAATATATATACTTAATAGGGTGTAGGATCAATATTGTAGAAATTACAAACGGAATGACAAAGTTATATATACCCTTTTACCTTCGGTGATGGGTATAAAAACTCATTCGTATTTTGTAAAATGTTAATGGCCAATTTCACCAATTGATTTAAATAAAAATTTATGTTTAAAATTCGTTTTTAATGTCAAATAAAATGAAAATAAAAAACTAACTATGCAAATCTTAACTAAAACGAAAACTTTATTTAAGTTACTTTAGAATTAAAATAATATTTTTTTAGCTGTATTTAAGTAAATTTAACTTCGCTTTGAGTCATTACTTTTTGCTTAAACCAAGCCCCATCGTATATGCCAATTTTTTTGAAATTTAGTTTTTGATGCAATCTTGTTCTACATTCAAAGAGACGTTACCTGACCAAATATTGTAGGCGAATTCCACTTCGTCTTATCTTATCTTATCTAAGCACATGTATATTTTCATTTTGATATTGCAAGTGAAAGCAGAGAAAAGTAGAAAACTGGCTGTCCTGTAAAATTTGGTATTTGTAACATACGATAATTTCGCGCAAAGGGGTCGATAAGAAATTGTTGGCTTGGGCGGGAATGGTTCAAAATTGTCTTGGTTTAAGCCATTTTTTGTGTGTTCGTAGTGTATCACACAAGCCCATAATGCATGCACAATGTACATGCAAGTACAACACAACAATTAATATAAGTATCAATAACATTCAAGTACTATTTGGGTGACACATCTCTATCTTTATAGAAATGTGAATATTATCCTTCATAGTATTGAAAGAGAAGTATATAATATTGTCATGTTTAAAATTAATTGGAAAGGTTAAGATTAATTTTCAAAAGTAGTATATAAGACAATACAAATTTAAGTAAATCAGACTTGAAATTATCAACATAATCCGGCAGCAACTTGCCTTAGCTTTTTAATTACAAGACTCCAATAATTCAGCAGTTCCTTTGAACGCCTTCCAATACAGCTGAATCCCTGACAGCTATTTAAGCAAACCAAGCGCAATAGGAAATACACTAATATCAATATATTACTTGAATCAAGCGCAATTGGGATTAATTCAATCTTAGTTTTACTTAAATCAATCTCATTTTCGGATTATTTCAAGTACAAAAACGGAATTGAACTGTACACTTGTAATGTCACATGTTTAAAAATATAGTTCCAGGAAAAGGACTAGAAGTTAGATATTTATTATTATTTGTTGCTGTCGATTTCTCCAACATCTACGATAAGAGAAATAATTTTTCCAGGTCAAGTTTAATCAAAACTAAATAAAAAATAAATTTAATTAATATACAGGTAACCCTCCTACAAGACGGCTTCCTACAAAACGATTTCGATCTTACACGAAAAAAAAATTGCGGAAATCTCCTCATCTACAACACGTTTTCATTCTAACACGATAAAATGGAATTGCAACTGTTAACGCTACTCTCAAAACACCATAATTTAATTTTATTTTAATCTTGCAGCACTATTTTAACTCCGAAAAAATTTATAATACGTAAGCTAAAGTCATTTGTATTTTTTAACGAAAGTGAATTGTCAAGAAGCGTCTTGGCGCCTTCGCCATTCTTTTACCTTGGTTAAAGTTTAATTGCGAGGTGACCTAGACGTGATACTGAAAGCCAAGAAGATTTTTTTATATCCAGTAATTTTGATACCAAAAAGTATGTAAAAATTATTTAGACCTACTACATATATATATATTTGAAAATATTGTTTAATGTTCAATATTTATTGTTGACCTGTGTCGATTATCTATGTTGTTGTTTTTTGTTTGGCTTAAGGTCATATATTAAAATTATAAATAAAAAATCCACAAATTTTTGTATTTTTAATTTTGTTTTTTATTTTTAATCCGATATTTCGACCATACATCGATGGTCATCTTCAGGGGCTACAAAATACACATATAGTTAACATTTAAATTTTATAACGTAACACTAATCAATACATACATTTAAGACACTGTCAAATTAAAACTACAAAAAAGTTGATACCTACGTCCTCACTGTTTGTCAAATTTTCATCAACTGATATTGTATCATTGATTTCGTTCTAACCAAGGCCCATTGAAAAGGTCTGTGCAAGAAGCCCGATGATCATTGTTTATGTTCTTTTTAGTTGTCAAAAGTTGTTTACATGTGCATGTATACGTTTATGGTATGCCACACATACACGTTTTTTCCTTTTGCTTTGTATATGTGGTAGTAAATTTTTGACAACTAAAAAGAATTGTATTTTGTTTTTGTACAAGTAAGCAGACCTGATAGATGGGCCTTGGTTCTAACTAACGGCTTTGTCTTATTTTTGTTTTCTGTGTCGGTGTTTGTTTATTGTGTATTTGTATATATGCGAAATCTTATCGGTGTCTGTCTTGTAATTGAGACGTAAGTTTGTTGGTGTGTTTACTATATGTAACATTTCCATTGTGTATCTCTTAGCATAGTTACTCTCTTCTTGTAAGATGCTCACATTATTAAAATTTGGTTTGTGTCCTGTTATTGTACAGTGGGCCGCAAGGGCAGTTTTTTGTTCAATTGGTTTTGTTACAGCTCTGTGATCAGATTTGTGTCCTGATAATCTTGTCTTGAGTGTTGATTTTGTAGTCCCCACATATACTTTTGGGCATATGTTGGACCCGTCCCCCTCACACCTTGTTTTGTAAATCAAGTTTGATTTATCTTCCTTTTCAAGTTTCGTCTTTGGTTTGCTGAATAATTGGTACACAGAGTTATTGGTCTTAAGGGCTATTTCGTATTTTTCCTTGTTGTATATATTAGAGTTCTTAAGCCTTTCGGAGAATCCGGGAATGTACGTTACTGATTTATATATTTTAATTAATTTTTCTTCTTCTTTGCTACCGAGTTTTTTTGATTTTGCATGTTTGATTAAATCTTTAATAGTTTTTATAGGAAAATCATTTTTCTTTAGCGTGTCTATTATTCTTTTAAAATTATCTTTGTGGAAAGAGTCATCACTTATCTCTAAAACTCGTCTTATAAAATTTGTTGCAGTGTTAATAATTATTCTCCTAGGATGTTTAGAGTAGAAGTTTATGAGTCTTCCAGACGATGTTGGTTTTTGATACCAGTCTGTTCTAAGTAGGTTGTTTTGTCTAAGAACCACACAGTCTAAGTACGGTATTCTATTTGCATTTTCCTCTTCTTTCGTAAAACAAATCTGTCTATTAAATGAGTTTAAAATTCTTAAAACATCATCCACATCTTTTCTTTTGATAACACAAAACAAGTCATCCACGTATTTGGTGAGAGTTTTTGGTTTTTCTCCCATCAGATCTACTGAAAAGTCTAGAAGCTTTTCCATTATAATATCCCCAATCACAGGTGATGCTGGTGAACCCATTGGCATACCTTTTCTTTGTTCAAATATTTTATCTTCATATTTGAAATATCTTGTATCTTTGATACAAAAAGAAAGGATATCCATGAAAAGCTTTTTTGGTATCATATGAAATCATTATTTCGTCATCTTCTATTCTGGTCTTATTGATCCTTGATTTGAATTCAATTGCATCCTTCACATTGTATTTAGATTCTTTTGTAAGATTTTTTAATATGCCTACCATATATTTACATAAACCATATGCTGGTGAATTAACAGATGAACAAATTGGCCTGAGTGGGGTTCCTTCTTTGTGTATTTTCGGCAATCCGTATATCCTAGGGGCTATTGATGTCCGTGTACTTAGCCTGTATTTTTCCTGTACAGTGATCAGATTTAAATTAAACAATTTTTCTATTAACAAGTTATTTTTGTTCTGTAAAGTGGCGGTTGGATCTTTTTTCAAACGTTGATAAGTGCACATATCACCTACAATGTCTCTCATTTTGCGTAAATATTCATCTTTCATAATAGCTACAGTTTTAATACCCTTGTCCGAACTTAAAATAAAAACATCCTTATTTTTGTTCAAAATAATGAAATAATGATTTCATTTGATGTAGTGGCTTTATTTCCGAGTATTCCGGTCAATCTTGCTCTCCAAACAATTGAAGAAAAAAAAATACCAAAAAAGCTTTTCATGGATATCCTTTCTTTTTGTATCAAAGATACAAGATATTTCAAATATGAAGATAAAATATTTGAACAAAGAAAAGGTATGCCAATGGGTTCACCAGCATCACCTGTGATTGGGGATATTATAATGGAAAAGCTTCTAGACTTTTCAGTAGATCTGATGGGAGAAAAACCAAAAACTCTCACCAAATACGTGGATGACTTGTTTTGTGTTATCAAAAGAAAAGATGTGGATGATGTTTTAAGAATTTTAAACTCATTTAATAGACAGATTTGTTTTACGAAAGAAGAGGAAAATGCAAATAGAATACCGTACTTAGACTGTGTGGTTCTTAGACAAAACAACCTACTTAGAACAGACTGGTATCAAAAACCAACATCGTCTGGAAGACTCATAAACTTCTACTCTAAACATCCTAGGAGAATAATTATTAACACTGCAACAAATTTTATAAGACGAGTTTTAGAGATAAGTGATGACTCTTTCCACAAAGATAATTTTAAAAGAATAATAGACACGCTAAAGAAAAATGATTTTCCTATAAAAACTATTAAAGATTTAATCAAACATGCAAAATCAAAAAAACTCGGTAGCAAAGAAGAAGAAAAATTAATGCAAATATATAAATCAGTAACGTACATTCCCGGATTCTCCGAAAGGCTTAAGAACTCTAATATATACAACAAGGAAAAATACGAAATAGCCCTTAAGACCAATAACTCTGTGTACCAATTATTCAGCAAACCAAAGACGAAACTTGAAAAGGAAGATAAATCAAACTTGATTTACAAAACAAGGTGTGAGGGGGACGGGTCCAACATATGCCCAAAAGTATATGTGGGGACTACAAAATCAACACTCAAGACAAGATTATCAGGACACAAATCTGATCACAGAGCTGTAACAAAACCAATTGAACAAAAAACTGCCCTTGCGGCCCACTGTACAATAACAGGACACAAACCAAATTTTAATAATGTGAGCAGTGATGTTAACCGTACGGTAATTACCCTTTTTTACGGTAATTTTTGGCCCCAAAAGGTAGTAAGGTAATTTTATTAAAAATACGGTAATTTAAAGAAATCTGTTTTTTCGGTATATATACTTATATGTTCGTACTTACATATGTAGGGTTTAAAGTTTTAACATTTGAGAGGTGATTTTCAATTTAAAAATACATAGATAAATATTATAACAAAAAATAAGCAACATTATGTTTTTTATAAATGTTTTCGTATCACCGATAAGTGCAAAATAAGAAAAATTAAATTACTCTTGTATATTACTAATTTTATATTTAACTTTTTGTTTGTAAAAATCAATAGTTCTTAAACATATGAAATGGCCGCAATATTATAAATTTATCTATAATTTTCGGATTATTTTAAGTACGAAACAAATTCAAAATTTTTTTACTACCTTTTTCATACAAAATTCTATCATTTTGGTTAAAAATGTATTTTAAGACAAAAATTTAATAATGCTCTAATGTGCTGTTAACAAATGAAACAATCAATCGCCTGTCATTTGGAAACAGCACATTAATGTTTTAATTAAAAATGTTTGCGTACGGTAATTTCTTCTCAAAAACGGTAATTTTTAGAGGGCCGTAAGGTAATGAAAAAATAAAAGTTAACATCACTGAATGTGAGCATCTTACAAGAAGAGAGTAACTATGCTAAGAGATACACAATGGAAATGTTACATATAGTAAACACACCAACAAACTTACGTCTCAATTACAAGACAGACACCGATAAGATTTCGCATATATACAAATACACAATAAACAAACACCGACACAGAAAACAAAAATAAGACAAAGCCGTTAGTTAGAACCAAGGCCCATCTATCAGGTCTGCTTACTTGTACAAAAACAAAATACAATTCTTTTTAGTTGTCAAAAATTTACTACCACATATACAAAGCAAAAGGAAAAAACGTGTATGTGTGGCATACCATAAACGTATACATGCACATGTAAACAACTTTTGACAACTAAAAAGAACATAAACAATGATCATCGGGCTTCTTGCACAGACCTTTTCAATGGGCCTTGGTTAGAACGAAATCAATGATACAATATCAGTTGATGAAAATTTGACAAACAGTGAGGACGTAGGTATCAACTTTTTTGTAGTTTTAATTTGACAGTGTCTTAAATGTATGTATTGATTAGTGTTACGTTATAAAATTTAAATGTTAACTATATGTGTATTTTGTAGCCCCTGAAGATGACCATCGATGTATGGTCGAAATGTCGGATTAAAAATAAAAAACAAAATTAAAAATACAAAAATTTGTGGATTTTTTATTTATAATTTTAATATATGACCTTAAGCCAAACAAAAAACAACAACAATATTGTTTAATTGTTTTTAAAGGAATTTTAATATAAATACAAGTGCATGATACATCAAGTCTTTTATTGAGCCTTTGTATTTTATTCAAAATCCCGTGGAAATTGCTGGCTCGGCTGAAAGCCTTCTTAACATTTTTAAAATTCTTTTTGCGGTTCGCTACACCTCCATTTGTGTCACATCAATTTAAAGCCAATCTCAGAGTAAGTACTAATGGATAAAGAATTAGAAAAGGGTCAACAACAAAATGATAACTTTAATTCGCGTCCTAATCTCCTTACTGACAATATGGCGACTTGTACCAAATGCAACAAAATATTTAGAAAAAATTACGTAAATATTTCAGAAAACATTAACGTTTTATGTCCGCAATGTTCGGTTTATAGGTCAAATTCTCCTGACCACAGTATTAGTGATCAGCGATCTGTTCAATCTCAACACTCACAATCGCGTAGCCTTCAACTTCAACGTCTAGAAGAAGAACAAGCCTTAAACCTAAAGCAAATTCAGTTACAACGCGATTATTTGAACAAGAAATATCAACTTCTAGAAGAAGCTGACAATTTATGTGAGGGTGTGTCCAATAAATCTCAATCCATTCAGAACTGGATAAACGAAACGTCCTTAGAAAACCCAGAATTTGAACAACCTGCTCAGAATCCATCAACTACAAATAATAATGCTGATAACTCAATATGGCAGCAAGCACATGACGTGCCAAACGAAACTATTCCAATTAATAGTAAAACTTACACAATAAAACAAAGTTCTAGGGTTTGCAGAAACACTGAGGTTCAAAATGATTCGCGCCTTTCTAATGCAAATATTGCTCCAACTTGTGCAACAGCCCCCACTAATAGTGGCGGACATAAGAGACAAGAACATCCTCCTAATATGCAAAATGTTTCACATCAACCAACCAATGTGACATTTTCCTATTTACCTGCATCTGATTTCAATTTTAATTCAATGCCGCCGCACTATTTTAATACAGGCACAGCACTTCCGTGTAATTCAGCATTCCCACCAACTTTCGATAACAACCCCCCAATTTCTTCTTTTAATTACACAAATACATATAATCCATTATTCACAACACAAAGTAATAATAATAATACACAGCTCCAACAAAGTGCCATTAACGCACGACAATCCGTTCCGAAGGAGTTTCCTATATTTTCTGGTGAACCAGAAGATTGACCTTTATTTATTTCCACATTTGAATGGTCTTCAACCACATGTTGTTTTTCAGACGCTGAAAACCTCATTCGCCTTCGAAAATCTTTAAAAGGTAATGCTCTTCAAAGCGTTCAACATATGCTCGTACACCCCTTAAATGTACCCAGTGTCATAAATATTCTTCGTATATTATATGGACAGCCTGAAAAGATTTTAAATTCTATAAAAAACAGAATTAGTTTATCCCCGAAGGTTGATGAAAATAACCTTCAAAGCCTTACTTCTTTCGCAGTTAATGTTCGCAGCTTAATATCCACTATTAATGCCGGCAACCTACCAGATGAAATAAATAATTCTTTTTTACTACAACAGCTGCTAGAAAAACTACCAACTTATTATCAAATGCAATGGGCTTCTCTAAAGTTGCAATTAGTGAATCAAAAGAAAAAACCAAATTTATATGAGTTTGACAACTGGCTGTTTAATATTGGATTAACAGCAAGTATCAATAGAATCCACTATAAATAAACAAAACAACAAAAACAATCATAACAATGCGGTCAGCAACAAACATACAATAACAGCTTCAAAGAGATTTTATGTTAATTCTCATAGTGGTGAACGTAGATGTGTTGTCTGTAACAACAGTGACTGTAAAACTGTAAGTGAATGTCAAAGGTACCAATCATTAGATCGTAATGAAAAGTGGAAGGTGATAAGAGAAAATAAATTATGCAAATACTGTTTGTGTTTACATCAGGGATTTCCAAAATTTTTTTGGTTGTGTATTAGTGAGTACCAGAGAGTAAGCAAATTGAGAGAATGCATTTATTTACAGCCGAAATAAAATGTTAGTAATATATTTTATAAGTTGTATAACACAAAGGTACAAAATTAAAAATTTTTTGTGTTGATAAAAAATTTGTAGCAATTCTTTACCAATGAAATGTCGCTGATTTTAAAACTACACTTTTTTTTATTCGGAAGCTTTTTGACTCTACATCAGTTTCAAATATCTTATCAAACAATTGTAAAAAATTAAAGATTTTTATGTTTTAAAAGTTCATAAAAAATAAATATTGCACGCAAATCACAGCTGATAGAAAAAAAGTCCAGTTTTAAAATCAGCGACATTAAATTGGTAAAGAACTGCTACAAAGTTTCTAGCAACACAAAAAATTTTAAATTTTTTTCCCTTGTGTTATACAAGTTATAAAATAAAATCTTCTAAATTTATACTTTTATGGCAGTTTCGTAATAGTAGAATGCTTTTCAAATGGGATAAACTTAATTTATTACGTTGCTTGGAACAAATAAATTTTAAATCCGAAAAAATTTGTTCGCATTGGTAAGTAGTGCCTAATAAAGAGAGGCAGAATTAGTCTTTACTTTCTGTTTCTGTTCTGTTCCGTGCCGTTCTGTTTCAAAATTGTAAAAGTTACTTTTTCTGTAGCAACTTACTAGCCATTTATGACAAATTTGTTTTGCGCCATCCGTTGTTTTATTTCAATAACTTTTATGCACATAAATTTGAAGAAATTAATTAATGTATTTTTTATTATTTATTTTGCGGTCACTTACAATTACTTTACAAGTTTTTGATTTTATCAAACTGAACCGCAACAGAACAGAACAGAATAACTAATCAATTTCACAGGTTTTTTAATAACAAAAACAAATCAGCTGGTTCGTAACAGAACAGAAAGTAAAGACTTACTGAGCCTTAACTCTTTGGGCTCGGTCAAATAATTGTAGCATAAAAAAGTAAGCAATAAAAATAGTGCGAAACAATAAAGTTTCATTAATACATCAATAAAACACATCTTCTTACCCAAACATTTTACAGGTTATTTACACATAAATTGTAGCAAAACAAGACTTTTTTACTTGTTTTTTAAATATTTCTACTTACTTAAGAAAAGTGTTTTCAAAGAAAGAAAAAACCCACCGACACGATTGGTACAGAAACCAAAATATTTTTACAAGCAAAATACCAACAAATTCTTTTGGCTATTTTTTTTTCTTAATAATTTCTGCATTTAGGTACGTCTTTTTAAAGAAAGCAATAGGGACCCTTTTACAGGTATCAAAGAATTTTTTTTCACAAACAAAACACATATCGTTAGCTTAAACGTTGCAGTAAATGTTATTGTTAAAAAAAGTTACTTAATAAAATTTACGTTAGCTTTGCTGCTAAATATTTTCAACAATTTAAATTATGTTAAAATTAAATAGAAATGTTATATTACTCTGCATTTAAGTCTTAAAATTTAGACTCTAAATATTGCACGCAAGGCATTGGATGTTACCTAAAGCATTTTTGACCGCACAATATTTTTGAGTGTAAGCTGAAACAAAATAATATAGCATCCGCTAAACATGTATACTTGTCGAAGTCACACCGACGACTGAATTGAAGAGCATAAAAATATGTGTTTGTAGTGGTTTGCACAATTGTGCAAAGAAATGGAAACCCCTGGTTTACATAATGGTGAATGTAGAAGAAAAAAGAAATGTGGTGAAGAGAACTGTGATTATTATCACCATCCATCATTACACCGGTATGATTCACCTCAAAACAACGATAATAAAGAAACGTCAAATGTACAAAATATGCATGTTTCCAGTGAACAAGATGAAGAAGAATAAGTAATTCATAATTCCCATATCAATGGCAAAAATAAAATATTATTTAAAATAATACCTGTAAAAGTACACAATAACGAAAAGGTGATTGAAACCTTTGCATTCATTGATGAAGGGTCGTCCATATGCCTGATGGACGAATCAATTGCAAATGAACTGGAAATAAGTGGTATACCAAGCCCAATGTGCTTGAGATGGACAGGAGGTATGCAAAGAAGCGAAACAAATTCAAAGAAATTAATTATTGAAGTTTCAGGAGAAAACTAAAAACGTGTAAAACTAAATGTAAGTACGGTGAAGTCCTTAAATTTACCAACGCAATCTTTGGATTACACAGAAATGTGCCAACGATATCGCCACCTGCAAAATTTGCCAATTAAAAGTTATTTCGATGCTGCTCCAAGACTTCTTATCGGATTAAATCATTTCAACTTAGGTATATCAAGCAAAACTCGCGAAGGTGCCCAACATGAGCCTATAGCGGTACTCACAAAACTCGGATGGCTTATCTATGGATCAACAGCTGCAAATAAACCTACAAGTAAGCATTTCAATTATCATATTTGTGATTGTTCTGAAAGCGATAAGACGTTAGATGAGTTAGTTAGGAGGTTTTATACACTAGAGAGTATAGGAATTTGTGCAAAAGACCCCCTTGTATCTGAAAATGACACTCGTGCGTTTAACTTGTTAAAAAAGTATACAACTATTAAAGAAAATGGACATTATGAGGTTTCATTGCTTTGGAAGATCGATGATTTTAAATTGCCAGACAGTTTTAATATGGCTCTTAACCGGCTAGTATGTCTAGAAAGAAAGTTAATTCGAGACTTAGGTCTTCACCAAATTTTTCAAGATACAATCAAAAGTTATCTAACTAAGGGTTATATACGTAAGCTTAATGCAAAAGAAATAAAACGAAACGATGGAAGGGTGTGGTATCTGCCTATATTTGCAGTGTTTAATAAAAATAAGCCAGGCAAATCACGAGTTTGGGATGCGGCTGCTAAGTCTGAAGGGTTGTCATTAAATTCATTTTTATTAAAAGGCCCCGATATGCTAGCATCATTACCCTCGATTCTTTTTAAGTTTAGACAAAAGGCTATAGCTGTTTGTGGTGATATCGAGGAGATGTTTCTTCAAATACACATAAGACCAGAGGATCGCGACGTTCAAAGATTTTTATGGCGCGAATGTGATCAAAGCAAAGCACCCGATGTTTATGTTATGGACGTCATGATTTTTGGAGCAACATTTGCTCCCAGCATATCCCAATATGTAAAAAATTTTAATGCTGATAAATTTCAGCAAGACTTTCCAGCTGCTGTCAAATCAATTAAAGAAAATCATTATGTTGATGATTTATTAGATTCTGTCGATACGCCGGAAGATGCGATAAAATTAATTTCTGATGTGTCGTATATACATCGCCAAGCATGCTTCAATATAAGAAACTGGGTATCGAATAGCGAACTTGTGAGAAAAAATTTTGCAACACCGAATTCAGATGGTGCCAAATGCATTAACTTTAAAGATGATAGTCAAGTGGAAAAAGTTTTAGGGGTTTTCTGGGAATATAAGGAGGATATCATTACCTTCAAAATTGCTTCGTGGCTTATTTTTAGCGATTTATTTGCACTAAGAAAATTTCCTACAAAGCGTGAAATGTTACGATTAATCATGTCGATTTATGACCCTCTGGGTCTGATTGCACACATAACAATGTTTGTTAAAATACTGATGCAAGACGTGTGGCGAAGTAAAGTCGAATGGGATGAACCAATTCCTCCTGAATTGATGGCAAAATGGTCTCAATGGGTTAAACAACTTCCTGATATACAAAATATTAAAATACAAAGATGATATTTAAAATCAATTAAAAGCTACAAGGAGGTTGACATTCAGTTGCATACATTTGTAGACGCTAGTGCTGACGGTTATGCAGCAGTATCGTACTTTAGATTGCGAAAAGATGGCGTGGTTATTTGTTCATTGATAAGTGCTAAAGCCAGGGTGGCACCAATGAAAATAACTTCTATTCCCAGACTATAGCTTATGGCTGCGTTGATTGGAGCTCGTCTAGCTAAATTTATAACAGAAAACCACGAAATAAAAATTTCTTAAAAATATTTTTGGAGTGATTCTAAAACCGTGCTTAGCTGGATTAATTCCGATCATAGGAAGTATCATCAGTTGTAGACTTCAGAGTTACCGAAATTTTAGAGCTCACATCTGTTAGGGAATGGAATTGGGTACCAAGTAAACAAAATGTTGCAGATGAGGCAACAAAATGTTCAAAAATACAGCAAGTGTTCCAATCCAGTCGATGGTTTAATGGACCCCAATTTTTGTACAAGCCTGAAGAAGAATGGCCTCGACCCGAACCTTTTCCACAGGGTATTGAAGAAGAGCGTAAGCACTTTATTCACCAAATAACAAAATATGAGCCAGTTATTGATGCCTCCCGATTTTCAAGGTGGGTTCGTCTTGTAAGGACAGTAGCATATGTATCACGCTTTATTAATAACAAATGTAAAAGACAAAAGGGAGAATTCACTCAGGAAGAGTTAAATAATGCTGAGCTCATTTTATACAAACAAGTACAATGCGAATATTATTGACCAGAGATTTCTGCGCTAAGATCGAACAAATCTTTGAAAAAGACAAGTGAGATAGAGTTGGGTAGTTCATGAACGAACTAGTTCAATTGAACTACTCAGTCAGATGAACGATGAACTGTCTTTCAGTTTGACAGTTCTTTTCAGTTCAGTAGTTCACTTTAGTCACTTGGGTCTTTTGCGTCAGTCAGTCTTTTTCAGTCAGTTCACTTAGTACAGTTCACTTAGTTCAATTCACTTAGTTCAATTCATTTAGTTCAAGGGTTCATTTACTTCAGTTCAGGGATGATAAAGTCAGTACAATTGTACTTTTTTCAGTACTATTAGCATTGCAAAAGTACTGAAGTACTCCAATGACATGTTCAGTAGAATTTAAAAATTTCAAACATTTAACATTAAAGTATTTTGGTCTAGGGTTGGAAAAATTAAATATAAAATTAATGAAATGTTTCCAGATATCTGTAGAATTTCTAAAGGTATATCATCTATACAACATTCTTCGGTCAATGTGATTTATATTTTTTCACACCATAAATTCATAAAAAATTTCCTTTATGTTAATACTGTATCGAATTTATTTCAGACTAAATATTAACTACAATCAAATAAATCTTGTTGCCATTAAATTAACAAAAATCTTTAATTTAGACCTAAGCTTTTTTATAAATTCTTTTTTTATTAAGTTTTATGTCTCAAACAAAAAAAAAATTATGTGTTTAATACGTCTTTTCTAATTAAAAGTAAGGTTATGTAGAAATTTATCAAAAATCGAATTTCCTACATCAATCATACTTTGATCTCCTTGAAAATAAAATTGACTATATCGTTCCTTGTTATACCTGGGCCCAAATTACGGCATTTAAATTGGAATTTCGATCGATATCGACTTCCGTAAGTTGGGCATGAAATATAAGAATACTTTTATATGGGATTCAAATAAAGACTGTAGCATAATTTATTAATATACAATCAATCGCGGTAAAAGGGGTTTTTAGCGGGATACCAAATCCAAAAGAAACTTATGTTCTAAAACAATATTTTTTGGAATTGTTACTCTGTTAAACATATTTGTACCCTGTTCCACTATCACCTTTAAAAAATAAGCTAATAATTCTTCGTCTAAAATTTTTATTAGTTACATAACTTTTTTGTTAATTGGCAAATAAATATTGCAAATATAAATGTAAGGTAAAAGTGAATTTTAATGTATGTTTATATATATATATGTAATATTAGAACAATTAAAAAATATATTTGTGATTTAGTACAATTTTTATCGAATTAAGTACAACTTTGAGAATGTAATTTATCATCCCTGCTTCAGTTGCTTTTCATTTGATTTCTTATGCTTTACCAAGGCGAATTCAACTACAGGTGGTGTCGCAACTACAACAATCCAAAAACAACATAGGGGGTTTTGCATTGCATTGTTAGTGTTTACGGCTCGAAATGTCAACCATTCTTAGCAAAACAATAACAAATCAAAACAAATAGGCTCGAACTGTCAAAATCAGAAGGCGTTTCGACACCACCTGTAGTTAATTCGCCTTGATGCTTTACCGAATTGATTGAAAAGAAACAACAATATTATTAGCTATACCCTACAAGAAATGAATGACCGAGTAGTAATTTTCTTAACACCAACGTGAAAAATGTGACTATTCGCTCATTCATTTCTTGTTATATGTTATATGTAATAATATAATATACTTGTTTCTTTTACTCATTCCCAGATTACCTTAAACATTTTCATAACATAATCAGGGCTGCCATATTAAGAGATGTCTCGCCACAGGCAGTGATGCCAGAATTACAGATTTATCTGCATTTTGAAGATTTGATACCCCATAATCGTCAATATATTTCACTTTATTTTCGTTGTGCAATAAAAATCAAGTCTTTTGATTGTTGCCGATATATTGTGGCGGCTCATACACTTGCAATAAAATTGTTAAATTTTACGTATTGTATTATTATATCGCCAATATGTATGTAATATAAGAAGGTGGCACAATATATCGGCAGCAATCAAAAGACTTTTTTTTTTGCACAACGAAAAGAAAGCGAAATATGTTGACAACATTGTAAATTGCGGTCTATGTTATGCCCAATTTTCAGGATAGTATTTAAATCTATATTAAGTTAATTTTCATAACAAACTTAAATCGTATTTAAAAAAGATTGGTTTTTTGAGTTTTATTTGAAAAGTCTTATTTAATTAAGATAAAAGTATGGTAGCACTACTAAATACAAAAAAAAATATAAAAAAGTGTAATTATCTACAAGGTGGTCTGAAAAAACAGCTGACTGTTAATGCTTTGCCTGTTGTTGTTGTATTGTTGTGATATTGAGGCCACCTTGCTAAAATATTACAATGGAAACTTAAGTTGAAATTAAGTGTACAACATCGGTGACTTAAGTTTCACTTAAATTTTTAGTGAAGAAGAGAATTTTGTATTTAAAACGATTTTAAAAATAAATGTGTTTTAATATCCATCCTGAAAATTGGTCATTATTCCTATAGGTTATGTTTACCTTTTTATTGAATGCATAAAACCACTGTGCGTCTTATTGCATAATATAGGACAAATTGGAAATAATATGGTGAATATCATATACAATAATATTGCAAGTTGCTTTAGAGGTAAAATCACCAAAAAACCTTAATTTTTTCATCAAAAAATCTGCGTCAAGATTTGAACAATCTTCAAAACACATTTAATTCCTTTTATTTTAAAAAAGTTATAACAATTTATTTCAAAATATAAGGCCAATGTTCTGGAATTTGAAATCGATGGCAGTGGTCCTCGAAGTACGAGGTATAAAAAGGAATATTTTTTTGAACTTTTAACACAGAAAAGTTTTAAAAATTTGTTCGATTTTAATTTCACTCAAATGCGGATTTCAGAACATGGCTGATAATATTTGAATATTTTTACATTAAAAATATCTATCCAAATTTAATTACTCAGACTGAGTAAGGATTAATCACATGTTTGTTATTTTAAACAACAAATTAAATTGCTTGGCAAGTTATTTAAACTATCAAAGGTCTTATAGGAAATTTACAAGAGATTAAATATTGAAACTATTAAAGATATTTATACATAACCCTAAGTCTATACGAGCAATTTGTTTGGCAATTATTGCTGTAGCAACTATCAAATTCTGTTGCCAACACTAAATATTAACGTGTGGACTGCATATATATGTATTTGAACCCATGTTCAGCAACAAACATCATAATACATTGCTGAGCAATTATCTTTTAACACAAGCTGTCAAAATCAATTATAAGTAACAAAAAAGAAAAATTTTAAACTTAAAAATATAAAATTTAAATACAAAATTTTCATATTGACCATTAAAAAATAATTAAAAATAAATTGGTTGCCAAAGAAAATGTAAGTATTTATTTACATACAAATTTATGTTTTGTGTTAAGACACATGTTTACTCTACTCGGAAAAATATATTAAACATAGGACATTTCTGTGACGTCATTCTGCCGACGTTTTTGCTTATGTTAACAAATACAAATTGCGCGTATAGACGTAGGGTAAGTACATATAAATATGTACGTATAACGTATATTTACATATTATTTCGTGTAAAATCAGATGACATAAGATCGGCGATATTATTAATTCCTACTGATGAATATATTTCCACACGGTTCTTCCATTAATGGTTGATATATTTTTAATTTAGTGCCGGTTCACACACGTTAAGTTTGTCTCGTCAAGTCTTGAGTTTTTAGGAGAGAGGGGAAAAGAAATGACCTTCTCTTTTCCCTTCTCTCCTAAGTGCTCAAGACTTGACGAGTCAAACTTGACGTGTGTGAACCAGCACTTATCAATGCAAAAAGGGGAGATGTTCAAGCATAAGTGACAATGTACACCGAGGTAAAAATCTGCAATTTTAAACCAAAAATCTTCAAATCTGCACTTTGACCATTACATGCAGTCCACAACTGACATAAAATGCTTAACTTTAAAACTAATATTATGTTAGTGTTAAGTATAGACTCATCATGTTAGAAGTTTTCTCATGTTATAACACGGTTGTTAATGCAAATGTTTTAACAACGCTTTCATAACTTCAAGTTATAACAGCAAGTCATGTCAGTTGTAGACGGGCAGTTATGGGGTATAAAATCTTCAAAATGCAGATAAATCTGTACTTCTGGCATCACTGCGTGTGGCGAGACATCTCTTAATATGGCAGCCCTGATTATGTTATGAAAATGTTTATGGTAATCTGGGAATGAGGAAAAGAAACAAGTATATTATATTATTACATATAACATATAACAAGAAATGAATGAGCGAAAAGTCACATTTTTCACGTTGGTGTTAAGAAAATGACTACTCGGTCATTCATTTCTTGTAATGTATAGACACTAATAATATTGTTGTTTCTTTTCAATCAATTCGGTAAAGCATAGGAAATCAAGTGAACAAGAAACTGAAGTAAATGTACCCTTAAACTAAATAAATTGAACTAAATGAATTGAACTAAGTGAACTGACTGAAAAAGACTGACTGACCAGTGCTGCCAGAAGTAAGATTTTACCTTATTTTTTCAGATTTTTTAACCGGAAATAGATTTTAAGATTTTTTCCCCAAAAACAAGACTTTTTGTTTTGTCTAGACGAAGGTTAGGTTCAATTAAAAAAACCTTCTTTGTTCCCATTTAAAATTTTTTAAACTAGATAGTACAATTTAGTATAAGAAATTAAATTGTTTGTAATGTTTTTTTTGTTTATTTTATGTATTAAATAAAATATGAATTGTTTTTATTATTTATAATATAGATAAGATTTTTCTTTCCAAAATAAGATATTTTTTCATACTATAATCTAATGAATCTTGTTGCTATACATATGTAAACGAAAACTTTTAACCTTGATTTCTTAAGGAATAGTGTATCCCTACATATTGCGACTTGTTGTACAATTCGATCAAGTTTTAGAACCATTTGTTACGTTAGAGGTGTGGTTGGTCATCGGTTGAATAAAAAGTCAATGGGCACGTTCATAAGACGTAGCTGTTGAGCTCAACTGCTACAAAACTGTTGACAACTGTTGAGCCGAACACTTTCGTCTTAGAAACGGCATTATATGTATAATAAAAAATTAACAGCTGATATATATAAACAATTGAAAAAAAAGTGATAATAAAATTTATTAGTTTAGCTAAAAAGTATGGATAATACAGAATTTATATCTGATTTTCAGCTGTTGAGGTTGACCACAACATGTTGACTTTAGGTAGCTAAAAAATTTTATGATGGATTAAATGGCTTCAAATACCCAACTGTTGTGTTGAGCGGAAGTGCTCAACTATGCGTTTCTAAGACAAACACTAAACGGTTACACAACTGTTACGACTTATGAACGTGCCCAATTTGATTTGAGCTTTCAAATTGGTACGTTTGATGGCGATTTATTCTATCGTTTTCAATTTTCATACTGAAGATTTGAAAGCAACAGCGTGCGAAGTAAACAATATTTGAGAAAACAAATACGAAATTCCAATACACAATTTTAATAAAGAATATAAAAATTTCCGGAACCTTAATTTATTTTCTTTTCTTGCTCCTCTTCATTTACGCCACTAGTGCTAAACAAATCGGTACTCATGTTGACTCTATAAAAATATTTTTTTAACAAAGCTTAATGAAAAGTTGGTAAGAAAATTCTTGCATGCCGCAGCACATTGTCTATTGGTATATTTAACTCAATTGTACGACCAGTTACAACGTGTATGGACCGCATAAGGTCCCTTAGACAATATCTTTTTGGATTATTGCTGGGTTATACGTATTTGTACCCTGGCGGCCTATGCTTTAGTGTGAGTTAGAGGAATATAACAAATTCGGGGTAATTTCACTATCAACTTTAAAAAATCCAGATAAAAAGTATCGTCTAAATTCCTTGTTACGTGTAAACTTAATGTTTTTTTTTTGTTTTAATTGCCAAAGGTGTATTTCAAATACGTATGTATAAAAGTATAGTACAAGTGAATTTAATGTAGTACATATGTTCGTACATTTTCTATTATTTTAATATTAAAACTAGTAAAAAATATTTTAGTACAATTTGGGTCAAAAAAGTACAATTTTTTACTTAGTTAAGTACAATTAGGAAAATGTCATTTATCATCCCTGTTTTGTGTTCATTGTATTATGAAAATATTTAAAGCCATGTGTCAATGAGTAAAAGCAACATATAGACAATAATAATATAGTTGTTTCTTTTCAATCAATGTGGTAAAGAATAAAAATCAAGTAAACAAGCAACTGAAGCAGTGTTGCCACTTTGTGGGTAATTACCCGAATTTGGTATAATTTTTACTGTCGTGGGTAGAACGTGGGTATTCCAACATAGAAATAATTTTGTTTGTGTATGGAAACTTTCAAATGCTTTAGTTTGAAGAATATTTTACACCCTTAACAGTTGTAAACTGAATTACGAAAGGGACAGTAGTATAAAAACCTGCAGGCATTTTGTTTACTTAATATGGTATTAAAAGTATTTTTAAGACCATGAAATTTAAAATGGTATAAAACACAAATTTTAGTAGCAGATCAATACACGGCATAACCATTTGAAACTGATTTAAAACAAAAACGCACTGCGCCTGTCCTTGACGAAACGCATTGCAGACGCCCAATTATGTTCCTCTTTTTGAGAATTGCTGGCTGCATGTCACAAATAAAATGAACAATGCTGGCCTCCAACACGTAAATTGTTCCTGGTTTATCAGCATAAGCCAGTGACGCCACATGCCTACGGAAAACAGTAAAATGGTGTCACATCGCACGGCCTTAAAGTCTAATTGACAGTTTGGTTTCTCTAAACTAACACATCTCCTTTATTATATAAAAAATAATTTGCGTTATTTAAATCATGACGTCGCCTATACGTTGCGAAAATCGATTGCTGGTTTTCAAAGTAAATTTGGACAATTTGGTGGCGTTGTTCAAACATGAATCTATCTACTTATGATGACGTGCCTGAATTAAAAGCGAGAGCAGTATGACAGTTCGCTTGACAACTAACCTTTCGGGCTTAAAAAATACCCATTATAAAAGAATGGCAATGAGCATTTTCACATTTCTTCCCTAGAAATATGCAACTAAATGTTGAAGTTAAACTCATTATTTTAGGAGTTTTTTTTAATTATTTATTAATTGTTTTTTAGACTTTAATGTTATTTATTTTAATGTTAATTTATTTTAAATAAGAATGTTAACAGTTTGACTAATATTGATCTTCTTTCAATGACGTTGTTGTATTTTTGCTTCTTTCTAAATGTCTATTATTAAATAAATCTTAAATTTTATATCAGGTGTAATTTCATTTAAATCGGGTAATTTTGCTTCATATCAAGTGTAATTTTGAATTGTGCTGGTGGTAACACTGAACTGAAGTAAATGAATTGAACTAAATGAATTGAACTAAGTGAATTGAACTAAGTGAACTGACTGAAAAAGACTGACTGACATAAAAGACCCAAGTGACTAAAGTGAACTACTGAACTAGATGAACGAACTAGTTCACTTTTTTTAAATGAACTATATTGAAAAGTCACCTAAATGAACGATTAAGCCCAAGACTAAAGTGAGATATACTCTAAATCACCCTATTTGCAGGATGATATTTTACGTGTTGATGGACGGATTGACCTGGCAGAGGTTTCCTTGCAACAAAAGCGTCCAATTATATTGCCAAGAAAAAGTTATTTAACCAAGCTTATTTGTCTGCACTATCATGAAAAATTTTATCACAGCAGTCATGAAACGGTTGTCAATGAGTTGAGGCAAAAATATTGTATTTCAAGACTTCGTGCTACATACAATTCAATTGTTCGATGTTGTAACATGTGTAGAATTACGAAGGCTATTCCACAGTTTCCACAAATGGCAAAGCTGCCACGTGCTCGCGTTGCATCATACACGGCTCCTTTTACTTATACCGGGATCGATTTTTTCGGCCCCATGCTAGTGATTGTCAACCGCCATAAAGAAAAACGTTACGGTTGTTTGTTTACATGTTTGACTATAAGGGCGATTCATATTGAAATTGCGCATTCTTTAAACACAAGCTCCTGTATCTTGGCTATTCGAAATTTTATGTTGCGAAGAGGAATTCCTCTTGAGTTTTATAGCGATAATGGGGCCAATTTCGTAGGCGCTGAGAGAGAACTACGTGAAGCCTTAGCTGATGTGGATCGAAATGAGCTAGTAAAAACGTTTACATCCTCCACTACCAAATGGAGTTTTATTCCACCAGCTTCACCCCACATGGGGGCGCATGGGAGCGCTTAGTTCGTTCGGTAAAGACGATTTTTTACAAAATTACGCCTTTCAGACACCCAACTGATGAACTTCTATTAAGCATGTTTATTGAGGTTGAAAACATTATTAATTCGAGACCCCTTGTATATGTTCCAATTGAACCAGATACGACAGAAGCCATAACTCCAAACCACTTTCTGGTAGGAAGCTCCAGTGGGTTGAAACCGTTAACTTTGTGCAACGATAACGGAATTGTATTAAGACAAAACTGGTTAATTTCTCAGCAATATGGAAATATATTTTGGAAGAAATGGTTAACTGAATACCTGCCATCATTAACCTGTCGGACAAAATGGTACGAAAAATGTAAACCTTTAAGTCAGGGAGATTTAGTTATCATTGTTGACCCTTCCCTACCTCGAAACGTTTGGCCTCGCGGCAAAATAATTGAAACGAGATTGGCTGGCGACGGGCAGGTCCGAAGTGCAAAGGTGCTAACACAGCGAGGCATATTGGAACGACCTGTAAGCAAGCTGGCAGTATTGGAAGTAGCTCCACCAAAAGAAGTCTGACAGCGAAAAGGTTTCTTGCCATACTGCGGGGGGAAAGTTAACGCTACTCTCAAAACACCATAATTTAATTTTATTTTAATCTTGCAGCACTATTTTAATTCCGAAAAAATTTATAATACGTAAGCTAATGTCATTTGTACCTATTTTTTAACGAAAGTGAATTGTGAAGAAGCGTCTTGGCGCCTTCGCCATTCTTTTACCTTGGTTAAAGTTTAATTGCGAGGTGACCTAGACGTGATACTGAAAGCCAAGAAGATTTTTTTATATCCAGTAATTTTCATACCAAAAAGTATGTAAAAATTATTTAGACCTACTACATATGCATATATATATTTGAAAATATTGTTTAATTGCTTTTAAAGGATTTTTAATATAAATACAAGTGCATGATACATCAAGTCTTTTATTGAGCCTTTGTATTTTATTCAAAATCCCGTGGAAATTGCTGCCTCGGCTGAAAGCCTTCTTAACAGCAACTTTATCATGATTGGGTTGTTAAAATTGTACCAAAATAGTACAAAAGTACTAGATTAGAATAAAAATGTAACTGTTGTGTATTTTTGTCTATGTATTTTTTTGTATGTATGTACATATTTCTAATAAAACCAATGAATTTAAAGAAAATATTAAATTAAAAAAAATTTATATTTTACACTGTCTCCTAGCCTCATATTACACGTTTTCCTACAACACGGCGCACAGTGGGTTGAACTGCAATCAAAGTGACGCTTAACTCAGGCAATAATGTTAGATATTTAATTTTATTTTTTTTTTTAAGATTATGCCTTATTAAGTTGAAAAAAGTAAAAATATTAAATATAAAATTTTAGAAAAATAATTTTTGGTAAAAGAAAAAATTTATACATATTTAGTAAACACGTGTGTAAAATATCAACATTAAATATTAAATAGAATCACTATCAGTCTCTTCATCACTATCATCATGAACATCATTATCATCACCAAAATTATCATCATCGTTAATATCATTATCATTATTATCATCATCATTATCACCATTATTATCAGCATCAACACTATCATCTTCATTATTTCATAAAATCTTATTTTAAAGAAAGGCGCGCCAGTATGCGCAAACTTTTTTTTGTTAAAATAAGAGCCTTAATATTTTACTTTTTTTACTATAAAATTTAAAAACAAACAACTACAAACATTTTTAGTTATTATCCATCAAAAGCCGAAAATACTCCAAATTTGGAACATTACAAAATAAATTTAAAATAATCTAAAAAAATTTTTTTATCCATATACTTAAATACCTGAAGTTGAAGGTTCCATCATTAAATTTTAGCTTTTAAAAGTTTTTAGCAAAAAATAAATTACTTTAATTGTGTTTAAATTTAACTTTTTTCACTTTATCCAAAATTAGAAAAAATGCATCCGCTTTGACAGTATACTGCAGAAAAAGTATTCAACTTAGAATAACGATTTTAGTACTAGTGAGGTAGAATTTTGTCTTCTTTTATCCGGTACCAAATTTAATAAAAAAATAATAATTCTAAAAAATCAATTAAGCGCCACTTTGAACACGATTCAACCCAACGTGCGGCGTTTTCTAGGAACCTATCTACCGTGTTGTAGGAGGGTTACCTGTATACCAATACGAATTTATGTATATGGTGGCGGCAATAATACAACAATCCAAAAAAACATAAACAACTGATGTCTTTTCATTTGCAGTGCACTGCAGATAATATTGGACTACGTGTTCTAATTTAATGAAATAGACTACTCTTTGGACTGGTCCAATGTTGTGCAAGCATGGACCATGTCATTGTTAAAAGCAGTTTGTAGTGAAACGACATGTCTTTGTTTTTAAACCAAATGTTTTCGTTTTTAAACGAAGTTAAAACTAATCCTTTGGAGTGTACCATGGAGTAGTTTCAAAACTAGTCCACAAGAGTATGTATGAACATGGAGTAGTTTTAAGACTACTCCGTTGTAATGCAAAACTAGGTTATATGGTCCACTCCTAGGACATCGTAATCTGAAATAGACCACCTTTTAACCATATACTTAGAGTATTTTTGGAGTACTCCTACTCCTACTCCTTTATGGACTACTCATTACATGCATGCATGGACTAGTCTCGTTATCTGCAGGGTAATAGGGTTTACGGCTCGAAATGTCAACTATTTATAAACAAAACATTGTGAAACCAAAGGAAATTGGTACGAACTGTCAAAGTCGGCAGGGTTTTCGCTGCCACTTGTAGTGAAATCGCCCTGATCTTGGCGAATTAACTTCAGGTGGCGGCAAAAAGACAGCCGGTTATTTTTTTGGTCATGCTAGAAATGTCAAAAGTTTTCTTTACATGTGCTTTTTAAAATTGTGTTTTTAAATAAACATTTTGTTTTACAATTTATTAATGAAAAAATAAAACAATTAGGAGATGATTAATGAAACTATGTATAAAAATTAAGTACAAATCGTTTTAAGATCACAAAAACTAATTTTTACCGTCATCACTATAACCTAATGGAATTTTTATGTTTAGGTGCAGTTTTAATATTCAAATGCATAAACTGGATGTAGAAAAAAAGGTTTAGATTATTTTCAATACAACTTTTAATTAAACCGAATTTGCAATTTAATGCTCACAAGAATTGCACAAGTTTATGTTATAAAAACTATTATTTTCTTAATTCCAAAATTAATTTAATTTTTTTTAATATTCCGACTCAAATATTTTTGTTAATTTTAGTCTAGGGATGCCAGATAAATTTTTTCTTTAATCACAAATGTAAAATAAAAATTTCTTAAAATGCATTATTTTTAAAAAATTATTTAGTTTTAAAATTAAGTTTAAGTGGGGATTAATTTTATCTTATAAATTTGTATTTTAAATTTATATACAACATTACAACACTAAAACAAACCCGTGATTTAACCAATTTGGTAATTATCTTTAAAATTTGGACTAAAAATCTACGTTATTAAGGGAAAGGGAAATCTGCCCATTCAGTTAATCTAAAATATTATTTATACATTTTTAATTTCTTGTTTGACTACTGGTTAAAATATGTATAATACTTGAAGCATCATGTGCATATTGGTGAATCATAAATGACGTCAGCTTGAAAATTCCCGTTTAACCATTAATTATCGTTTACAAACTTTTAAAGTTGCGAACATTTCAAATGTGGAGAATAAGGTTTTTAAAAACGCGCCCACAAACACATCCATTTAACGCATAAACTAGCTATTAGCTATTTGTGGACATACGTTTAAAAGAGTTTTTACTTCTTAAAGTATTAACTGGTCAACCTAATCTGGACTCCATCTGGAAACGTTTGCCCTTTGGGGTCTCGCCAGCTCCGGAATTGTGTTACAGCCATAGTGACCAGTGAGGTTTCCGACTAGCAAAATAAACTCATCTCAAGAGGTCCCAACCCTGCTCACCGGGTACGCTGCACACAAAAAAAAATCAAAGTACTATCTAAAATTACTTTAAACAAACATGTACTAAAAGTATGACTTCTATTTTCAGAAAGCAGCTGTTTTGCCATCCAATTTGAAGGAGCTCCCTAAGATTCATGTTTTGTTCTACTACTCTACAAATGAATAATTCAAATAACAACAAAGATTGATTTTGACTAGTTATTAGAACTGAAATGTAATTTCCGGTTTAAATAAATAAATAAATGTTCACACGATTAAAAATATCGATAATGTTATCTACTTTGAGATGGTAATGTTTTTACTTTTTCCTATTCATAAACCATTTACTGTACTATACAAACAAAATTTTTTCTCTTTTAATAAAGACTTATACTAACACTATACCGTAACATGACTAACTTTATGCTAACAAAAATATAAAATAAAAATTAAAACTACATAAAACATAATTTCTTGTATATAAACTGACTAATAAATTCACGAACTATTACAAAAAAAAAACTGTCCACAATAATTACACGATAGAAATAATATTATTTGTTTCTTTAACCACTAATTTTTTTCTTTTACACAAAGTTTTTAATCTCCAAAAGTGTTATACACAATATGTTTCCTCTTTTAGTTATCTAGTTGCTCACAACTACTATTTTGGTTTTTTTTTCCTTCTTTAGCTGTCTATTTCAAAAACACACTTTTTCCTTTCTGTTTTATAAACTAGGAGAATCACTTTTACCTGACTTTGGTGGCAGCTTTAAAAATTTCCGGAGCACACAAAATCTTCTCTCCCTCGGTTTCTAGAATATAGAATTTAATTTCCACCAGTCAGCTAAACAAAACAACATTTCTTTTACTTTATTGTAAAACATTTTTTTAACACAAACTTCTTACGTTTTTCCTTTTTATCTATGTATTTGTTTTCTTTTTCCTTAGTTGCAATTTCCCAGAACCTTTTCCTTAGGACCTTCTTAGATAATTTATTTTCTAAGTCTGTGCTCCTTTATGTTCACTTGACACTTTCCACTTTTTTTAAAAACATATAAAATTTTCTTAATACAAACTGAAAACACTTCTTCTTTATTTTATGTACGTGTGATTGCTTCGACTTTTTCTGTTCAATTGATCTGTCTGTTCGGTACCTATTTTCTGTCTACCTATCCTTTTCAAGAGCTTTTCCAAAACAAATTTTCCAAACTTTCTACATTTTCCAGCCTCTTGCCATCTTTAAAAAAAATTGTTCTAGAAAATATTTTCCCTCCAAATCTCCATCTTTTTCTCTATATTCTTTATTATTTTCTCACTTAATTTATTCCTTGTCCTCAAGATTTTCATTTTTGAATTTTTTTCCGCTCCTGTATCTTCAGCTCCTACCCTCTATCCTAATCCCCTGACAATTTCTATAGTCTAGTGATTTTTCCTTCTACCAGGCTCTCATACGCATCAGTACCGATCATTTGCCCATTCATAAATTTAAACACTTTTCTATTTTTCAAATTAATCTACTTTTCCATAACGTTTCTCATCTTAATCAATGAAAACTACATCCCTGCATTTACTATCACTAGAGCATTGCCATCCTCAACTTTTGTATACTACAATGTTTACCTACGCTGAATCATATACGGACAGAACAATCAAAACAAAGAATACAAAAATACATGGATAATTTGACAGAAAAAAAACACAAATTTGTTTCACAAATAAAAAAACACGGCATTTACCTAAAATTGCAAAAATTATAAAAGAAAAATCTGAGCCTATTTAAATTCGCAAAAAAACATTTATTTAAAATATTGTGCCGGAAATATTTCATTGCAAATTTAATAAATAATAAAAAATATATTTTCAGCAACTCAAAACGGCCGCAACAAAACTCCGAGTCATGCAGGCATCTTCAGCAGGAATCGGTGTGCGGAGGTTCTCTGTCTGCATAGGGTAATAAAAACGTGGGGAACTCCCATGACCCTGAAAGAGTTTCACATTCCAATCCCTAGCCGGGCTTTATCATACTAGATGTGCGTATGTATATCAACATCTATTTTCCTATGTACCTATACTGTAGACAATCAGTGCAATATTACCCTTCAGGTCAATTAAACTGTTTCTACCTACCGATGACATCCCCTGGAGCATATATTAAAGTCGGAAACCTTATCCCTACCTGCTAGAGCAATAGCCAACTGCTGAATTTTATCAAAAAGAAAAATCATAGTGGCAATCCGCATTCTCAAGTGATCCATAAAAAATTCACGTAATTGGCTTGTATACCAATTGGGCACACAAAGTGCATTAATTTTCTTATATCGATAGCCCACAAAATACATTTTGAGGCAAAGTAAGTACGTATGTATCTATTCTTGTTTATATTTGTTTTCATTTGAATTTTATTTATTTTCCATTTTTTTTATTTCCTGTTCATTTTCATTCGTCATTTCGTTTAGTTATAATTATTATAATTATTTTTTTTTTTATTTTTTTTAAGTCATAATCAATTTCTCTTTCAGTCTGGATTACTTTAAACCACGGTAAAGCCTCTATTTCTTCTCTTTCTATGGATTGTAGCTACTTTAAAGGTATGGCCGTATCTCAGTAACTCTTTATATCATATAAAGGAGTTTAGAGACTACTATGTTTCCAGAATCTTTAACCATTGCAACCTAAGGATACATTACGGGAAGTATTTCTGTGACTCATATGTGATATAGAGTTTACTTTGTGTTTCTTATTATTATTTTTTTTTTATAGGTTTGATGGATCATCCAAGTCATAATTTCGGCTGCAAATCATTATGCACTTCCAAAAAAAAAAAAAGACAACACAACAAACATTTCTATCACAGATGTATCACAGGTTTACTTATTCTAATATTGCACTAAAGGACTGGTACGTAACCATATTTTATTTTGTCAAGTCTATGTCAGG
This sequence comes from Pollenia labialis, assembly GCA_949318255.1. Classification (NCBI taxonomy): domain Eukaryota; kingdom Metazoa; phylum Arthropoda; class Insecta; order Diptera; family Polleniidae; genus Pollenia; species Pollenia labialis. The sequence continues at coordinate 84,712,243 of OX439139.1, read as the reverse complement.
TACTCAATAAGTTATCACAGGTATTAAAGGAAAATTGCAAAAAATCTAAAAAAAACTGGACAACACAACAAACATTTCGTAGTCCATTTCATACATTACTTGAAATTTAAACCATTTTCAACATTTTACACTTTAATGTCCTTTACGTGATAAATCCCTATAGTTTTTCCCTCTAAAGACTCTAGTTCGTATAAGTTGTTTCCTACCGGTCGAACCACTCTACATTTTAAGAACTTTCGGCAAAATTTCGCATTTATGTTCTTTGCAAAGTTGCTCTGTACCATATTTCTGCGGTAAACTTCTTGACCAGGTAAAAATTTAACTATACGAGCTCTTCTGTTATATCTTGTGGCACTTCGGTCGTAAGCTTTGGTCATGTTTTCTTTTATTTGTTCACGTATAATTTCAAAATTTTCATTTGGCTTGGAAAGAATGCGATGTTCAGTAATAGATTGTAATTTTCTACCAAGTTTGTAGTCGGCTCCGCTCGAATACATGTGGTAACCAAAAAGTGCAAAGAATGGTGTAAAACCTATGGCACTATGGAAAGAGTTTCTCAATGCGCAGTCTATTTCGGACAAATAGAGATCCCAGTCTCGTTGATCTTCTTTTAAATATGCTCTAATTGCTGATAAAATACTTTGGTTTACTCTTTCTAAGGCATTACTGCTAGGCTGATACACGGGAGTTTTTATGTGATGAATTTTGTAAGAATCTATTAAATTTTTAAAAGCTTTCGACACAAATTGTGCACCATTATCTGTATGAATAGTTTCAGGGACGCCAAATTTGTGAAATATTTCGTGTGTCAAAAATTCTATCACATTTCCAGCTGTTGCCTCTTTCATGGCTTTTATAAAGGTATATTTCGTAAAATGATCTAGGACAATGAAAACATAACAGTTACCGCTTTTTGACCTTGGATATTTTCCCAAAAAGTCTAAATATATCTTTTGAAAAGGTCTATCGGTAATAAATTGTTTCCCAATTTCGGGGCGTAGATTTTGGTTGCAGGGTTTGATTTCTTTGCAGGTTTGACAATTTTTAATGTAGTTTTGACTTGGTTTGCCATCTTTGGCCAATAAAAGAATCTTTTTAATTTCTCCAGTGTTTTCACTGTTCCACCGTGTGCTGAGGTCACACTAGTATGAGCCTTTTCAATCAAAACCTGGGTGATATTGGGTGGAATCCAAATCTTCCATTGATGATATGTTTCATCATTCCTGTCGAAACTTGTTCTCTTAAACACTAGGCCGTCCTCTACCTTCAAATCTGGCAATATGTCCGTATTATTTGTTATATGTTCAATTAATTCTAAATATTCGTCGCTTTGAAATTCAACTGTTTGGAAACCAAATAGATCTTCTGGGTTTATTTCATCTACGTTTATATCTTCCTTATGGATTCTAGAAAGCATGTCGGCTACGACGTTTTCGGACCCTTTCCTATGCTCAATCTCAAAGTCAAATGCCTGCAACTGGAGTGACCAACGAGCCAATCTTCCTGTCAAATCTTTCAATGACATTAGCCACTTAAGGCTGGCATGGTCGGTAACTATGGTAAAGGGCAACATTTCAACATATGGGCGAAATTTCTTTACAGCCATTACTGCCGCCAAACACTCTTTTTCGGTGACACTATAATTCTTTTGGCACGCATTTAATTTTTGGCTATAAAACGCTATCGGATGCTCTTCTTCTTGGTCGTTAATCTGGTATAAAACCGCGCCTATTCCATAGTCGCATGCATCACATTGAATAAAAAACCTTCTAGTAAAATCTGCATGTCTTAATACTGGTGCTGATGTCAAAGCTTTTTTAAGATTCTCAAATGCTTCAATTGCCTCAGGATTCATTTTAAATTTCTTAGTTTTTTTAAGAGTATCGGTCAACGGTGCAGATATGGTGGCAAAATCTCTTATGAATCTCCTATACCACCCGGCAGTTCCTAGAAAACTGCGCACTTCGCGAGGTGTTCTTGGTACTCTAATTTCTCTTATTGCCTTTACTTTTTCTGGATCTGTTTTCAGGCATCCTCCCCCAATTATGAAGCCAAGATATTTCAGCTGCTGAAAACAAAATTGAGACTTTTTTAAGCCAATTGTGAGATTTGCTTTCCTAAGGCATATTGCCACTTCTTTTAATATTTGAAGATGATTTTCAAAATTGTTAGAAATCACCAACAAATCATCCAAATATATGAAGACATTCTCTTTAAGTCTCTGTGGGATAACCTTATCCATTAGTCTACATAGTCGCTGAGCAGCATTGCAAAGACCGAAAGGCATGACACGAAATTGGTAGAGTGGTCGACCGGCTACGGTGAACGCTGTGTACTGTTTACTCTCTGCGTCTAATTCAACCTGCCAGAAAGCGAATTTTAAATCTACGCTACTTATATAATAAGTTTCGTCGATTCTACTAAGAATTCCGTCGATATTTTGAAGAGGGTAAGCGTCTTTAACTGTAATTTTGTTTAGCTTCCTCGCATCTAGGCAAAACCTGTTTTTCCCTGGCTTTCTAACTATAGTGGTCCTATTTGACCACGGACTTTCGCTTTCCTCAATTACCTTCAGTGACAACATTGTGTCTATTTCCTGATATACAATATCTTGAACCGCCGGTGATAATGGGTAATGTCGGTCCTTAAAAGGCTCGGCATTATCTATTAATTTTATAGAATGTTTTTCCAACTGTGTACAACCTAATCCTTCTTTCTCAAACGCCGGAAACAACTCAATTACCTCATTCAATTTTTGCCGTTGTTTTTCGTCTAGCACATGAGGACTTGAATGATGCTCATTCGTTTCTAAATCTTCCGGTTTTTTTGTAATCACTTCAGCAATTTCAAAAACTTCCGGCGCTAGATTAAAGGTCCTCCAGAAATCTACACCTAAGTAAGCCTTTTGCTCCAAATCTGGGCATAAATAAAATAAAATCGGCAATGTCCTTTCCCTAAACGTAACGTTTAAATTTACTGTCCCCAGTAATCTATGTTCTTCTCCTGCAGCGGTCGAAACGAGAGAATAAATTGGTTTGAAGCTAGCCTGAAGTGTTTCCATTAATTCCCTGCATCCTTTCCCTAATAAACTAACTGATGCACCTGTATCTAATAACCCAGTGATTAAAGTTTTTCCTATAGCAATTTCGGCAAAAGCACGCGTATCACTACCTCGATCAACTGATTTTATTGTTTCTATAACTAATCTTCTAATTCTTCTTTTCTTTTTAAACTTATCTCTTAATTTTCTTATTCTATTAGAGATTATCCTACGGGTTCCTAGTTCCTCATTAAAAATTCTATTTCTAACCTGCTCATAATTGTGCTGGCGTTCTTCAAGCGAATAAGTATGGCGCATTTCCGGAATAAACCTGTTAAACTTTTGTACCGCTTTAATTAAATTTATGTTTTTCTTTTTTATAGCTAATTCGCTGGCGGGTTTTCCCTGGAACGATAGTTCCCCGCCGCTGCTTCGTTCCTTAAAAAAATTCTCTCTTTACAGTTTGTACAATTGGGAGAAATCGTATCAGGTTTGCCGCACCTATAGCAAAATAATGCTCTTTCTGCAGACAGACAGTCCATAAACATGTGACCCGTTTTTCGGCAATTCCAGCAAATAAGTGGATTTCTGGATGCTTGATTTTTCTCTAATTGGATATCAGCCACCTCTTCATACTGATTCGGAGTTACTTCTACTTGATGATTATGTTTTTCACTGACCTCATTCACATGCCGGTAGCGAGTTGTCGGAGTAGGCGTGTGCAAAGGCTTAGCATCTTTTCGGCAAAATATTTTTTCTGCTTCGACACATTCCTGTCTAAGCTCCTCTACAGAACTGACTGCAATAGGGTAAACTCTACCCCTAATATCTTCCCTTAAATTCTTTTTTATCATCTTTATCATCTCTCTTTCAGGCATAGACATCTGTAATCGTGATCTCATTTGTATCATTGCAAAAAAAAAAGCATCAATCCCTTCGCCAGGTTGCTGTTTTCTCTCAACCATATCGCTCATCAGTTCAAAGCTGGATCTGGTTGATTGGTATTGCTTTAACAAGGCTTCTTTTAAAGTACTCCATTCTGAGACGTAATTTGTTTGTATGAAGAGCCAGTACCACTTTTCGGCCACACCTTTAACAAACAAGTGAAAATTGTCTAACACTTCATTCCATGAAACACTATACTTTTGCTGAAGACGCTCTACACGGAATACAAAATCCTCCACTGCCAACTTATTCGTATTACCATCGAATTCCAGTCCCCATTTATCGATTCGCATTTTAGGGTAAGTTCTATGATTAACATTATCAATACTCTCTACTGATGCCCTTGACGATTGGACTGAATTTCTCGGCGACAAATTCGGAGGTTCTAAATTGCTACCACTACTGTTTTCTGTCGCTTCCATTTTTCCCTAATCTTCTTATTCTCCAGTTGGGTGTGCTGTAAAACTAAACTAATTTTTCCTACAGCGGCAGTTAACTCCGCCATCTGCCTTCTCATATCCCCAACTTGTGCGAACACGCCATGTTCTATTTCCCTACTTATTAATTCATCCCTTTCTCCCTGCTCCATTCCTGTTGCCTTTGATGAGCAGACGCACTTGTGCTAGGATTATTTGCGTTAATGGTCCTGGATTTATCGTGAATTTGGGGAACGTTACCCCCTGTATTTTAACTCATATCGGGTTTTCTATCTCTACTTTGCTTTCTACTAGGTGTATTCGATTTATAAGTTTTTCCAAACGCGTTAGGGGTAGACCTATTTAAATCAAATTGAACTTGTCTTGTTCTTTTTCTACAATAATTCCCCTCTGGAGGTTTAGACATATCCTACCGAGCTTTCACTACGCGATTGTATTCCCTATCTTGCGGAATAGAAAAACTTTGACTTAAAAAAAAACTAAAAAAAACTATATTAACAGAAATATGTACTTAATTAAATTTTTCCTATAAAAAATTAAAAAATAAAAATTATTAAGGATATTATTATTTTCACTATTTTATGTTAATGCGTATAATATGTGTATTTTTCTTTTTTGTCGGATTTTGGCATGAAGATGAGTAGAATAGTCTAAGTGGTTATTATATAAAAAATTTAAAAAAATTAGTTACGTATCACCTATAGTACATAAGACAAAATTACAAGCAATGAAGTTCCTATTTTTCCCATACGGTTATGCTCTTGATCAACTCCTCACAGAACATAAGATATAAGAAATCTTGGTCTATTGAATAACTATCGATACAACAGACCCTGTACAAAAACCTACATACAGCCGGTTATCGAATCATTATTCGTTTTTTCCTGTATAATTAACTGAAACTACATATATTCAAATAAAAGAAAAACTATCAATACAATTGGAAAATTTTAATAAAAAAAAATCTACATTTTCCATGCTATTGACATTTTACCCTTTGTTTTGGACGAATTTCCTGCTCCGCCAATATTGACAATACAGAACTACCTTATACTTCCTTTTGGAGACTTTTCTCCTAAGGGCTACAAAACTAGTATGTACCTACAACATTGGGTAAACAGTAATTTCGTTGGGCTATTAATAAAAACTAGTTGTCTATTTCTACACGCATAGCTGACATCACTAAGGGACTTTAGTAAGTCTCCCAAGTTTTATCCTATTCGATTGGGCGCCATTTATGTTACAGCCATAGTGACCAGTGAGGTTTCCGACTAGCAAAATAAACTCATCTCAAGAGGTCCCAACCCTGCTCACCGGGTACGCTGCACACAAAAAAAAAATCAAAGTACTATCTAAAATTACTTTAAACAAACATGTACTAAAAGTATGACTTCTATTTTCAGAAAGCAGCTGTTTTGCCATCCAATTTGCCCACCCAACCATGTCACAAGAAGTACCGCCAACTATTCCCTTTGTGACCCGACAATAACCACCCTACTTTTGCTAACTCAACTCACCTTCATGCCATTATTCCTTTCTAACTTTAAAACCAGCACATCATCTCAACATGCGATAAAATTAATTATTATGTTAAAGATAGAAATACATAAAAAACAATAAAATTTAACATTAACAATTCTTCCTATTAAGTACAGTAAAAGACTATTTTCTCAAACAATAATTTTTTCCAAAAAAAAATATTCATATATGCATTTACGTAGCCTTTATTTTTATTTATTTATTTTCTCCTCTTTCCTTACACCTCTCTTAACTACTTCGTTCTTTGCTAGCACAGATCAACCTTTTTCTTTCCTTTAATTCAAAAAATTTCCTTTTTTTTTCTTGCTTTTTAGTATTTCTAAATCTGAAGGAGCTCCCTAAGATTCATGTTTTGTTCTACTACTCTACAAATGAATAATTCAAATAACAACAAAGATTGATTTTGACTAGTTATTAGAACTGAAATGTAATTTCCGGTTTAAATAAATAAATAAATGTTCACACGATTAAAAATATCGATAATGTTATCTACTTTGAGATGGTAATGTTTTTACTTTTTCCTATTCATAAACCATTTACTGTACTATACAAACAAAATTTTTTCTCTTTTAATAAAGACTTATACTAACACTATACCGTAACATGACTAACTTTATGCTAACAAAAATATAAAATAAAAATTAAAACTACATAAAACATAATTTCTTGTATATAAACTGACTAATAAATTCACGAACTATTACAAAAAAAAAACTGTCCACAATAATTACACGATAGAAATAATATTATTTGTTTCTTTAACCACTAGTTTTTTTCTTTTACACAAAGTTTTTAATCTCCAAAAGTGTTATACACAATATGTTTCCTCTTTTAGTTATCTAGTTGCTCACAACTACTATTTTGGTTTTTTTTTTCCTTCTTTAGCTGTCTATTTCAAAAACACACTTTTTCCTTTCTGTTTTATAAACTAGGAGAATCACTTTTACCTGACTTTGGTGGCAGCTTTAAAAATTTCCGGAGCACACAAAATCTTCTCTCCCTCGGTTTCTAGAATATAGAATTTAATTTCCACCAGTCAGCTAAACAAAACAACATTTCTTTTACTTTATTGTAAAACATTTTTTTAACACAAACTTCTTACGTTTTTCCTTTTTATCTATGTATTTGTTTTCTTTTTCCTTAGTTGCAATTTCCCAGAACCTTTTCCTTAGGACCTTCTTAGATAATTTATTTTCTAAGTCTGTGCTCCTTTATGTTCACTTGACACTTTCCACTTTTTTTAAAAACATATAAAATTTTCTTAATACAAACTGAAAACACTTCTTCTTTATTTTACGTGTGATTGCTTCGACTTTTTCTGTTCAATTGATCTGTCTGTTCGGTACCTATTTTCTGTCTACCTATCCTTTTCAAGAGCTTTTCCAAAACAAATTTTCCAAACTTTCTACATTTTCCAGCCTCTTGCCATCTTTAAAAAAAATTGTTCTAGAAAATATTTTCCCTCCAAATCTCCATCTTTTTCTCTATATTCTTTATTATTTTCTCACTTAATTTATTCCTTGTCCTCAAGATTTTCATTTTTGAATTTTTTTCCGCTCCTGTATCTTCAGCTCCTACCCTCTATCCTAATCCCCTGACAATTTCTATAGTCTAGTGATTTTTCCTTCTACCAGGCTCTCATACGCATCAGTACCGATCATTTGCCCATTCATAAATTTAAACACTTTTCTATTTTTCAAATTAATCTACTTTTCCATAACGTTTCTCATCTTAATCAATGAAAACTACATCCCTGCATTTACTATCACTAGAGCATTGCCATCCTCAACTTTTGTATACTACAATGTTTACCTACGCTGAATCATATACGGACAGAACAATCAAAACAAAGAATACAAAAATACATGGATAATTTGACAGAAAAAAAACACAAATTTGTTTCACAAATAAAAAAACACGGCATTTACCTAAAATTGCAAAAATTATAAAAGAAAAATCTGAGCCTATTTAAATTCGCAAAAAAACATTTATTTAAAATATTGTGCCGGAAATATTTCATTGCAAATTTAATAAATAATAAAAAATATATTTTCAGCAACTCAAAACGGCCGCAACAATTGTTTCAATTGAAAGTTCGTGAAATGACAGAGGATCAAGAAGGAGTGGAAATTATGGCTGATGATATGTTGGTTTACGGCTGTGGTGAGACGGTAGAGCAGGCAATGATGGATCACAACAGAAAGTTAAAACTGCTACTCGGGCGATGCAGCGAGTGGAATTGTTAGTTGAACAAATTGAAAATGAGGCTGTGTGAATCAAGTGTTAAATTTTATGGTCATGTATTATCTGAACAAGGTTTTAAGCCGGATTACTCAAAGATTGAAGCTATATCTCAATTTCCGCTCCCAACAAAAAAAGCTGAACTCCAAAGAATTCTTGGAATGCTAAATTATTTAAGCCGTTTTATTCCAAATCTAACCATGAAAAATGTTGAACTGAGAAAACTTCTTTTGGAAAAAACTCCATGGGTATGGTCGGAGATGGCAGAATCAGAATTTAGGGCATTACAGCAAATTATTACAAATACCGAAGGTCTACAATATTACAGGGTCGGAGAACCCATTGAGATTCAATGTGATGCATCTTCTATTGGCATACCCGCCGCAGTGTTTCAGGATAATAAGCCGGTTGCATTTGCCTCTAGGCAGTTAACAAGAGCAGAACAAAATTACGCCATTATAGAAAAGGAGCTTTTGGCTATGGTGGTCGCGTGTGTTCGGTTTGATCAGCTCATCGTGGGAAATCCGTTGGTTACTTTAGTAACAGATCACAAACCTTTACTGAATATTTTAAAAAAAACTTTGCTGACTTAATGCATACATATGATACTCCAAAGATACTCGTTTAATGTAAAGTTTGTACATGGTAAAGAAAACACCGTTGCAGACACGCTTTCAAGAGCCGCAATGAAATTGGATGATGACGAGCTTAAGAAACAGATAATAAAAAACAAAATTTTCTCTATTAAAACCATAAGAAAACAAAAACTTATCAGGGATGTGAGCATTTCAGATAGTACGTTAGAAACACTCCGGCATGAAACGGAAAGGGATGAACTATTTCGGATTCTGAAATCATATATTACTGAAGGGTGGCCATCGTACATACAGGATGTCAATAATCATCTGAAATGTTTCTTTAAATTTAAACATGAGCTGACTTATCAGGATGGGTTAGTTTTTCGTCTGCAGCAGGTGGTAATACCTCAAAGTTTACGTAAAGCAATGATCGATAGGTCTCACACCAGTCACTCTGGCATTGAAAACTCCATAAGATTTGCAAAGGAGAATATATTTTGGCCAGGAATGTCACAGCAAATAGAAGAAAAAGTTCGAAACTGTGGAATATGTGCTGAATTTGCAGATTTACAACAAAAACTACCAATGAGATCACATGAGATACCTATTAATGCATGGCAGATAGTCTCAATGGACGTATTTTTTGTTAAGTATAAAGGTAAACAAGAAAAGATGCTTGTGATTGTCGACCATTTTTCGGATTTTTTCGAGTGTTGTAGGTTGTCCGATTTAACTCTACACTCGGTGATCGTGAATATGAAGGAACAATTTGCCAGATACGGTGTACCGGAAAAAGTGATTTCCGATAACGGCACTCATTTTATAAACAGAGAAATTAAGCTTTTCGCCTTAAAATATGGCTTTAGACATATAACTTCGTCGCCTTATCACCAGCAAGGCAACGGCAAAGCAGAATCGGCAGTTAAAGTGGCTAAGAGAATTATACCCAAAGCTGACAAGGATAATGAGGATATGTGGTGGTCATTATTACACTGAGTTAACAGACCGAACAAGGTCGGAAGTACCCCAGCTCAGAGACTTCAGTCAAGAAAAACAAGATGCAGTTTACCAGCTATAGCAGAAAGCTTTAAGCCCGTGGTTATTGAGAACGTTAGTGCTATAATAGAGATGGAGAGGAAGAAAAGTAAATATTACTACGATCGAACTACAAGGGCGTTACCAGACTTGGAGGTTGGTCAAGGTGTTAGAGTACGGCTTAGGCCTGATACGGTAAACACATGGTCTAAAGGGGCCATAAGAGATAAGTTATCGGATCGTTCATACGTCGTTGATGTGAACGGTACTCCATACAGGCGGAATCGGGTACATATAAAACCGTCGCCACCTCCTAGGCCCTCAGAGGCTAATTTGGATTCTGAAACAAATAATTTACCTGAAACTACTGCTACAACATACCTTTCAAATAACTTTCCAGATGACAACACAGATGAGACTACTTCCAGACGGTTATCTACAGAGGAAAATACTCTGCAAAATGGTCATCCGGAAAGACCGAAGAGGAAGGTCGGACCACCAATACGACTAGCAGACTATGACTGCTCGGGGGTCTAATATTTCGGATTTTAAAAGGGGGAGGATGTTATATATACATAGACGAATCTGGCAACCAATAACATGGTAATCGAGATGGCAACACAGTGATGAAAGGCGTTTGTATTATACATACACAACGGGGATTGGCATTATAAATCTTTAGGGTAAAAACATATGAAATCAACCGAAAATATTAACATTTCTGACCTCAGCACCTCCAAATTTGATAATATTTTGTACACTTGATTTATGGATCGGCACAATAATATTTGCCAACTTTCAGACATATAGCCTTCCAACTTTCACAATTATGGCCATTCCATGTTGGAAGAAATCAATAAAAATGCACTCAGATGCCTTAACACAATTTTTAATATCTCGAAAATTATTCATTGTACGTTAATAATAAAGGGCTCATTTTACAGACAAAAACATGCGCCATTCCAAAAAAAATTTTTTTTTAATTTTCGATCAAGGATAATGTAAATAAAAAAAGGACTAAAATTTCCAAAGGATATATCTCGAAAATCAATATTTTTAAAAATTTCAAAAAAATATATGTTAATTCTTATTATGTTTTGTACAAGTCTGCCAAATTTCAATGTGGCGTCTTTATTACAACATGAGTTATTAAGAAAAAAGCAGGCGAAGGTTTATGTATTTCATGAAATGTACCAAAATACAAAAAGGTGGCAAATTACAAAAAGAAGGACAAATCAAATGTAACGGAACTTTTTCGACTTTTCTTTGCTTAAACTCTTTTTCTCCATTGCTAAACCTTTAATAAAAAGTACAACATAATGTATTATCATACCTATTTTTATTCCATCATGTCGTTCCTTGAATAAGGCGTACATTTCTCTTAAGTTTCCAAGCAAAAGTCTTTTATTTTTCCTGACGTTTGTACCATTTTCAAAAAAGTTCCGTTACATTTGATTTGTCCTTCTTTTTGTAATTTGCCACCTTTTTGTATTTTGGAACATTTCATGAAATACATACATAAACCTTCGCCTGCTTTTTTCTTAATAACTCATGTTGTAATAAAGACGCCACATTGAAATTTGGCAGACTTGTACAAAACATAATAAGAATTAACATATATTTTGTTGAAATTTTTAAAAATATTGATTTTCGAGATATATCCTTTAGAAATTTTAGTCCTTTTTTTTATTTGCATTATCCTTGATCGAAAATTAAAAAAAAAAATTTTTGGAATGGCGCATGTTTTTGTCTGTAAAATGAGCCCTTTATTATTAACGTACAATGAATACTTTTCGAGATGTTAAAAATTGTGTTAAGGCATCTGAGTGCATTTTTATTGATTTCTTCCAACTTGGAATGGCCATAAATCTGAAAGTAGGAGAGCTAAGACACTGAAAGTTGGCAAACGCTATTATTATGTAAACTTTCCCTTCGTACCAAATTTCATCCAATTCGAAATCGGTGCGGTCAACTCATTGGTTGATTTCATATGTTTTTACCCTTTACTAATGTAAAACACATGTGTATCGCTACTTAAAACAATAAAGAATTTGTATTATTTATAGGAATCTTTCTGGGCTTTTATTGTAAATAATACAGTATCAATCAGTGCTGCCACAACCAATACAATTTTTACAGCCAAAATTTTTAAAAAAGTTACCAAATGTAAAAAATATAACCAAATTTTAAATGCCCTTTATTAATTGAGAAAATCATAGAAATTTATTTTAAGTTGCATTGTAATACAAAGGTTATTTGCACTTTATAGTAAAATAATAATTATAAATCAAGAAAACAGAACAAGAAATGTAGTTCTCTTATATATTAAAAAAATAGCGAGAAACTTAATTAAAAGTTTTTATTTATTTGAGGCTATTTTAGTAAAAAAAAAAATATTTTTATTTGACAAGAGTTAACGCCGTAAAATTTCCATACAAAATTCAGTATATTGAAAGTTAATAAATTGAATATTTTTTAATATGCCAGTTATTAATACCAAAAATGGAAAACTGTTTTCCGCTTAATGGCTGTTATTGACAGAACTGTCAAATGTGGCGATTTCTTTATCCTTTTGTCAATGGAAATTGACGTTTGGCGTTATGCGAAATGTAAATAAATATTATAAAAACTTTTTTATCTTGTTTGAAAATTGTATTTCAAATTTAAAATTCTTATAATAAATAACAGTTTCAAAATTGTACTTCTTGAAATATTTTGTGAATCATTGTAAAATATTTTCGCGAATATAAACAAATTCGCCTTTCGTATCGGTCATTCAATGGGGAAAAAGTATATGACTGACAGTCAAAAGTTGTTTTTATCAAATAATTATCTTAAAAAACATTAAACAAATATACATACGAACAAGTTATATACAGTAAAATTTCTTAAACTTACAGCCATTTCTTAAAGAAAAAATTCCAATAATTTTAAAATTATATTGATAAATCAATACATTTTTAAAAAATCTTTAAAATTCCTACACATGTGTATTTTCAAAAATGTATTTCAATATACTTCTGGAAATAATGTAAAGTTGAACATTTAACTTATTTTCAAGTTTTTAGAAACACTAAAACGATTTTTGTGTAATTTTTCAGTAATTTTCTGAAATCGATTCCGCATGATTTTATGCACTTCCTACTTTAAGTCAGTGTTGCCACTTTGTGGGTAATTACCCGAATTTGGTATAATTTTTACTGTCCTGGGTAGAGCGTGGGTAATTTCTCGTAGGTGTAATTCAGGTGTTATTTGAAATTCCTACTTCAGATACCTAAAAAATCAATATTCGATTTCAGTGATGACATTTATTTATTTTTCAATATTGTTGCCAAAAAAAACGCACAGTTTTCTAATGCGAAAGTCTCGGTTTATTTTCAAGAAAATACTTCAATCATTAAATATATATATATTTAGAAGTTCGGTAATGATTGTCGCAAGATGGACTCTTAGATTTTGATGAATCATAGTGATTTAGAACCTGAAAGTTATTGAAAAAAGTCATTCAAACTAATTATGTTTCCAATATTCCAACATATAATTAATGTTAACTTTATTTTGCAAGTTTTAAATGTTTATTTTGAAGAATATTTAACCCCCTTTACAGTTGCAAAACTAAATTACGAAAGGGTCAGTTGTACAAAACTCATTTAGTTTACTAAATAAGGTATAAAGGGTATTTTTTAAGACCATGAAACATAAAATGGTAGACAACAAAAAAAATTTATTTTAATCGCAGATTGATATACGGCTTTACCATTCAATTTCAAACAAATGACAGGCCCCGTGCGCCTGTTCTTGATAAAACGCATTGCAGACGTCCAAATTTGTTCCTCTTTTTCGAGCATAGCTGGCTGCATGTCACGAATAAAATTAACATGACGTCAATTGCTGCTGGTTTATCAGCATAAACCAGTGACTTCACAGGCCTACGGAAAACAATCAAGAGGTGTCACATTGCACGACCATGAAATCTAATTGACAGTTCGTTTTTTCTAAATCAACACATCGCCTTCATTTGTGAAAAATAGTTCGCGTCAGCTTTATAATGAAGTCGAATAAAAGTTGCGAAAATCGATGGCTGATTTTCAAAGTAAATTTCGATAATTTGGTGGCGTTGTTCAAGCATGAATCTATTCATTGTGATGTGCCTGAGCCAGAAGAGAACAGTATTACAGTTCGTTTCACAGCTAACCTTTCGTATGCTCTATCGAGATTAAAAAACACCCATTGTAAAGGAATGGCTATGAGCATTTTGAACATTCCCTATATATACGCAACCGAATGTAGAAGTTAAACTCATTATTTCAGGAGTATCTTAAGTTCTTTTCATTAATTTTAAGTTTTTTTTAAATTACAATAAGAATCTTAACAGTTTGACTTATATTGATATTCTTTCAATGAGTTTGTTGTGTTTTTGCTTCTTTGAAATTTTATATCAGGTGTAATTTCATTGAAATTGGGTAATTTTGTTTCATCTCAAGTGTAATTTTAAATTTTGCTGGTGGGAACACTGCTTTAAGTGCTACTTATCTTTACTACTCGCAAAACCAAGAAAAACTACGCTCATTAAAAAAACATAATTGATTAAAACTTCATTTGTTTTCGACTTCAGAACTTGGCGTTTTTAATATAAAAATCAAAAATGGCAATATTTTCTTAGGAAAATTATTTGGTTGCTGTTTTGAAAGGGTTTTTTGTTTTCGATAAATTATAAAAAAACTTCCGTTCATTGGTAACAAATAATGAAAAAATCGTAGTACAGAGTAGGTACAAATTATTCGAGCTCGTAAATAATTGTATCAAGAAAAACATATTCGTACGTATTATTATTTTAGAAAAAAGTAACCAACATGAAACAATATAAACCCTAAATTCATTTTTTTTAATCTAACTCTGGGTTCACACTATTAAAGTTTTCTTTCAGAAAGTCTGAGTTTATGGATGAGAGAGGTGAGAAAAAAAGCATGTTCTCTTCCCCTCTAACCAATAAACTCGGACTTTCTGAAAGAAAACTTTCGTAGTGTGATTCCAGACTAATTTGAGATTCGAACTCCAAATCTGGTAGGCCTGCCTTAGACAACTGTTTTATACAAGGCGAATTCATGTATATAATAATTCGCCTTGTTTTTGACATTACATGACCGAAAAACTAAATACCCTGTGGTTTTTTGTGTTGTTGACTTGTTGTAGTCTCGCCGCCACCTTTAGTAAATTCGCCTTGGCCTTATTATATATACAATTTTGTAATACGACATAAAACTGAATTTAACATGTTGTTTCCTTCCTTTTTTTAATGAAGATAAACGTTTCAAAAAAAATTTTACTTTTTCCTTTAGTCAGGTGCATTTTCAAACTATTCAGTTATATTTTCCAAGTCCAAGTGAATTTTTTCTTTTGTCCAGTTATTTGACTTTTGGTAACTGGCAATCCTTACCGCAGTATGTAAGAAATTTTTTTTGCAGGTTTATCCTATTTGGGACCAATAGGAATAAAAAAATATGTAATTGAGTATAAGATTCATATAAACGTTTTTTTGTCATGACATAGCACATATCGTAAAAGTAAGTTTGATGTTAATACTATCCTTTATAAGGCAATACATACATATATCCTATTTTCAGGAGTAATATTTGCATGGGAGCTATGCTCATATATGGACCGATTCCAATTAAATGTTGTAAGAAGATTTCGATTGCAATAAAATAAGTTAATAAGACCCTGTTTCGGAAAGAAGCTTGTATGGAGGCTATGTGAAATTATGGATCGATTCGCCCCATTTAGACTTGGTCATTCTGCAAATTAGAACATGTGTACCAACTTATCAAAATATTTCCAAAATTGCGACCTTTACTTTGCGCACAAGGTTTTCATGGACAGCCACCACAAATGCATAAAACCCTCCCCACTATTGTGCTGTTGGTATAAAAAAATATTAATTTGAATGAGTAGAAAACAATTAAAAGTTTCAATACTTTTGCTGATGAAAAATATGTTTGTTACCTTGACGGTTGTATTTTTCATACGCTAGCGTTTTTCCCAAAAACGCTCTAAGGCCTTGAATACTGTTAAGCATTCTGTTCTTTCTCTTAGACTGTTGAAATTATTCAGTTTATTTTCTTAAACGTAAAATTTTTTGCCCAACTTACTTTGATAATTCTTTCATTCAGTGTTTGACAAATTCAACCATGGAAAGGTACACAATTTAGCAGCGAGTTAAGATTGTTAAAGCCTTTTCCAATAATGGGCGTTCAAATCAAAACGATTTTCGTGCACTTTTGGATTTTTTTGGTAAGCATAATCGACCAAATATGTCCACTATCGGGAGAAATGTGGAAAAATTTCAACATATCTGCTCTGTAGGAAATGTGAAAAAACCTGTGAATGCTCGCCCAGCTCGCTCTTGGCTGGCGGATCCAGCGGGCCGTACACTCAAAAGAAAATCAATCCATTCGTACTCAAATCAATCCGAAGCGGTATTAATAGTACGGTTAGTATGGATTTTCTTGAATCAAGTACAGAAAGATTGATTCAAGTACGGATTTTCAATCGCAAAATACTTAAATCATCCATATTCAATACCGATTTCGTACTTGAAATAATCCGAAAATGACATTGATTTAAGTAAAACTAAGATCGAATCAATCTCAAAATGCGCTTGATTCAAGAATTATCAAATTTTATAATCCGAAAATGAGATTGATTTAAGTAAAACTAAGATTGAATCTATCTCAAAATGCGCTTGATTCAAGTTAAGTTGATTTTATCCCAAATTCGTGCTTGGAAAACCCCAAAAAAGGAATTAGAAAGAAAAAATTATTATGATTGATTTACTTATCCGTATAATACCTTTACAGAATGATAGAACAACAACATCATGCCCGATATGGATCTTACTTTAGAAATCCTATGTACATATTTAACAAAAAAATATAAACTAAATGAGAAGCAAGAGTTTAAATTTACTTTTTAACCTACACATGAGTCTGGCCAGACCTTTTTTCAATGTGTAGAGAAAATCAAAATATGCGTAAGCCGGAGGGTTAAACACAACGAAAAGTTTAATCTTTTTTTTACTTGATTTAAGAATTTTTTACTTATTTCAAGAAATTCCGGGATTGATTTTCGAAAGTAATTCCATTTAGGACTGTTTTGAGTACGTTTTAGTGTTTTTCGTACTTGATTTTTAAATACGATTCTAACTTAAAGTAATCATAAAAAACTTGATTTATCCCGAGTGTTTTTCTTTCTGTGTACTTCTTCAAAAAAAGGGGTCGGCCAAGCAGCTGCCGTGAATGGTGTTTGCTATCGCAGGATGATCACGGCATTTATGTGGCCAGAAATTGGGAATATGGACCTGGAAGATATGTGGTTCCAACTGGATGGTGCCACTTGCCACACAGCCAACGAAACAAAGGTTCTTTTGCGCGAGAAATTCAATGGCCGTGTTAGCTCATGTCGTGGCGATGTTGATTGGCCGCCACGATCATGTGATTTTAAAGAAAAAGTGTACGTCAATTATCCAAGAACAATTCAAGAGCTAAAGGATGAGATAATTCGGCACATTAACGACATTGAACCTCAATTATGTCTCAGAGTCAATGAAATAATGGACCATCAAAAGAGGTGTGCCACCGAAGCCGTGGCGAGCGTTTGGCCGATATTTTGTTTCAGATAATAAAAAATACCAAGATAATTCTCTGAAAACTTCTTGTTTTATTTACAATTGAACTCGTGCGTTTTGGTTGGACTGCCCTTTATTAACTTATTTAATTTTTTTCTTGTATTCCTATATTTAGGCTTGGTTGTGTTAGCCTTAGTGTTGGTCGTGGTATTAGTCTTGTGGTCTTGTAGGTTGGGGTCTTGATCTTGGTTTTGTGCGGATAACTTATCTACAAACCTGTTATGTATTTCAATCTCATCAAACCGATTTCCGATTGCCTATTGTTTTTTAAGATTTAAAACACACAAAAAAATCACAACCAATATACATATGTATGTATTTATATATAGCCTTACTGCCTTAATGTGGTTACCTGCACAAAAGTGCAGCTAAAGTAAAGTGTTTGATTTAAAAGTAGAATAAAAAAATCATTTTTTTAATACATAAATTTATATTTTATTAAAATTTTATTTCAACCCAGGAGCTTACTGGGAATCTCACAAAGAGTCTTTTTGATCGTCGACGAGCTCATTTTTTAATTGTAGACGATTCCTAGCACGGGAGAAACTGTTACACGTGCTGATTCGTATGAGAGATTCTTCCATAACGCAGCGAAAAACGCTTATATTTATCGTAAAGGGAATCGTTTATGATGTATGTTGAGATTATCTAACGAGTCTTTTAAAAAGCATGCTAAGAATTGTATGAGACTCATGTAGGTATTATTTTACAACTAGTGAAATACTCAGCCGTATGACTAAGCTACCTAAATAAGGGCATCAGGCGTATTTTTCATGCCAAAAGTTCTAATTTTCTTAAAATTTCTATAAAACAAACCTTAAGGTCGCGATATCAACACCATCCTGTCGGAAAATCCTTTTTTGCAGATCCTTAGGCCGGTTTGTTTTATTAAAATTGTATTGGCAGTAGCATTTTCCTACTTCAAAAACTGTCTTATTTAGGTAGCTCAGTAATTGTTATACGACTCTTACAGAGAGTCCCAAAAGGTTCATTTCAAGATTTAAAGACGAGCGTGTCAAAAAATAAATAAAAAAAACTAATAAATTAAAAAAAGATTTAGATGTTTTTGTTACTCGTCATATAATCACCAGAAGATTCTTTTAGGAGTTGTAAACATAATCGTCTAACAAACAGCCTATGCTAGCTGGGAAATAGCAGATCATTTTATACATGTGTGCATGTATGTATGTTTATTTAATATAAAAGAAGCATTAACAATAACAATGAGAATTCACAAAGAACATAAAACTTAAAAAAACAAAATAATTGCGATTTATATTTTTATAAACACCTTAAATTTTATATTTATGTGAAAAAGTGGCCACCATATATTTTTATGTGTGCAGCTAACTTTGATGTTTTGTATGAAAATATTTTAAAGCTGCCCAAAAATATGAAAAATGTGCAGGTATACAAAATGATACAAAATGATTTTGAAGAATAATTCCAGAAAATATTTATTTTGGGCAGTTAAGTCAAAGTGCAGCTAACTTTGATATTTTATATGAAAATAATTTTAAAATGCCAAAAATTTTGTGCATTTATCTTAAATGTGCAGGTATAGAAAGTGCACTTAAAAAAGGAATTTGTATGGAATTAGAAAGAATAATTCCAAAAATTATCAATTTTGTGCAGTCAAGTCAAAAGTGCACGTAAACAAAAGGCAGTTAAGTCAAAACTGCTGTACTACATAATACTCGTACCAGAATATTTTTAGTTTTCTTACTAGGGCAACCAAAAAAAAGCACTAAAAATAACTTTAAGCTCTTAAAATAAACGACCAACGACCAAGCCTATTAATTTCATATATGTAGCTTAGAAACAAGCCGCTTTCCGGAAAAGGGTCTTTGTGCCCACTATCAAACCAATTTTATTAAAATTTAAAACATAGAAAGATCCATATTTATATGGACACATAAGCTATGCATAGGACCACGAAGGGAGATAGAGGGAAATTACTGCCACTCAGAAACTATCAAACAGATTTTAATGAAATTTTAAACATTAATAGATCCCAATTCAAATATTGTTTTTATAACTATGCTGTAGGGTGCCATATAATCGGCTTGACATCTTTGACTCGTTGTTATTTAGATCAGGGTAAAAATGATTGGTGAACACAAATAAGTACAATGTTAACTACATATTAAATAGATTATAGTATGTAGTATACTTTAAGCAACAAAAAAAATAATTTTTCGTTTAGTATTAAACAAATAGTAGATATACATTTGAATGCAGTTGCAGTTCTATTTAATATCTAAAACGCTAAACAATTCACAGTCAAGACTCCCTTTCAGTTTTATTTTTTGGAATACATTGCAAGCAAATAAAATTTATTCAACGAGGGTACAAAACGATTAACATTCATATGATTCAAAGCACGTAATAACGCATCAGAAAGTTAGTATTGCACTTTTCTTTGAAGGGGAGTTTTAGTGAAGTCCGGCTACTAACTCGTCAACTTATGCATTAAACACATTCATCACAGCAGGATACACGAACTCACGACTACAAATGCTGCTGGGTGCAATTACAGTCGTGTAGACCACAGAATATACAGAACTGACACGAGACGGAAGATTTTGCCTTTTTTTTGTCTCTTTCTAAGAAAGCTGCCCTTTTGCATTTTTTGTTTTGATTACGCAATTCGTGTTGATAGTAGCGGCCTGTTTTTACACATTGCCACTTTACCACCAAAAAACATTTTCTTTCTCTTTCTTCGAAAGCTGCCCTCGCAACTGATTTATGCCTTTTTCACACGTCACTTTTTACAGTTCTGTGTATTCTGTGGTGTAGACAGCTACTGAATTATTTTGAAGACGACAGCTACAATTGAAAAATTAAAAACAGCTGTTTTTTTATTGTGTATTTATATTTCAGTGGTGCCACTATCATTTTTTTAAACTTTTATGAAATGGAAAAACATGCATAATTCAAGACTCGTAACAAACTTAATTTAAGCCAATAAATATATAAATACTTATTTATAATACATTATTTCGTAAAAACAAATGAATTTATTAAAAAGCATTTAAAATATTTTAATTTTGTTTTTTTGGAACTAATAAACAATATAATTTTAACAGCAGATTAAATAAAAAAATATATAATGCTTATAAAATAAAAATTTTGTTCCGTCAACGCACGTCACGTTTCAGAACACGTTGGGTACTTACGTAAATATATAAAAGCTATGCATCACTGCTGCGGTGATGCAAAATGTTGTTGCAGATCCGTGGTAACCAGTTGCAGCTGTATTGCTAAAGGCCCAACCATAATATGCATAGCCTTGCTTAACCTACTGTCAAAAATTAACAAAAATTCTCTCAAATGTACTTTAAAAAACAAAAATAAAAAAACATTTGATTCCGTCCAGAATGTGCGATTAGATTCGCACATTGCTTAAGCAAATGACAGTTTCATTAAATTTAGCAAAAAGTTTCCTTAAGTTCAATATGGTTTGCCTTATTTAATTTACATGTATTCGCACATATGGTTAAGCCAACTTAAGCACATTATGGTTGGGCCTTAATACTTTTTTACTGCACAACAGCTATGCAAAGTTTAAAGTTTTGAACACGAGCTAAATTTCAAAAGTTTAATAGGCAAACATAAATTATAATAATAAAAATGTTATTAACAATAACGATGACAAATTCTATTGAAAATATTGAAACAAAAAGTGACAGTGTTCTTTAAAATTACAAGAAAAAGCATCACAAAAGAAAAATAAAACGATTTCTTTATGTCAAAATTTATTGCATAAGAAAACAATTTGCTTCAGAGCTGCATAAAAAACTTTGGACATATGAGAGTGATGCCAAGTTTCTTACAAGTGATGCTTTTACGAACATTTAATGCTATAAACACATTCGAGACAGCAAGCTACCGACTTCAATATGCCAAACATAGAATACATGTGTGTATATGGAAATTATTATTTTCACGACGACACGGCTTCATGGCTGCGGGTTGTTGTCTGTGCTTATTTTGTCGTTGTAGTCAAATTAAACTAATTTCTATTTTTGTCCACTACAAAACAGAAAAAGTGTTGCTAATATTAAAAAATATTTAAGGAATAAGTGCTTGAAAATATTTTTTTTGTTTAACAGAAAAAAATACGCTTGAAATTGAAAAAATTATATAACTTTTTAGTATCCTTGAAAGAAGTTCTATAGGAAGATTTTTTCGTGCTTACGCTTTCTTCGTTTAGAAGTTATAGGACTTAAAAGTTGTAAAATACTTTATCTATATATCTTAAGCTATAAAAAGAATCTATAAAATATGGAAATCATTGGAAAATTATTCAAAGTATTTTTCACATGGCGTTTAAAGCATACCGATTAACCAATTAAGAGCCAATTTAATATCTATATTCGTACTCCGTGGCTGACTTTATTTTTACAAAATAAGCTTTTAAAATTAAAATTATATCGATATGGCAATTATTATCTAACCCTTAGATATTTGCTTAGTAAAGTTTTTCTGTATTGCGGGTTTTCAGCGTTGCGGAACACTTATTAATTATGTACATATTACAATAATTAAATTTGTAACTAGTACATTAATTACTACCACATATATATTTCCAAGATATAATTTTTTAAACCTTAATAAATTTAAAATTTTAGATGATGAAGTTACTAATATGTAATATGTTTGATTAAATATTTTGACAAAATTTCAAGTGCTGTTGAAAAATCTATCAAGAAATATTAATATTTGAAATTGGTTCTTAACGGGCTACTAAATCGGAATTTTTAATCCATCAGTGAAAGATATTTTGAAGTAGTTTCTCATAAAAACAATACTTTTTAGATCCAGTTTTTAAAGTAATTGATAAGGGGAACGTTCTTAAATGCAGTTGTTGGGTGTCCCTTGCGCAGAAGTAAAGTTTAATGTTCATAAAAGCATCACTTGTAAGAAACTTGGCATCACTCTCATTTGTCAAAAGTTTTTTTTATGCTGTCATGCCGCAGCTCTGCAGCAAATTTTTTTCTGATGCAATAAATTTTGACATAAAAAAAATCGATTTTTCTTTTGCGATGCTTTTTGCTGTAATTTATAAGAACACTGTCACTTTTTTTCCAATATTTTCAATAGAATTTGTCTTCGTTATTGTTGATAAAATTTTTTATTATTTTACGTTTGCCCATTAAACTTTTGAAATTTAGCTCGTGTTCAAGAATTCAAACTTTGCACAGCTGTTGTGCAGTAAAAAGTATTAAGGCCAAACCATAATGTGCTTAAATTGGCTTAAGCAAATGTGCAAATACATGTAAATTAAATAAGACAAACCATATTGAACTTAAGGAAACTTTTTGCTAAATTTAATGAAACTGTCTTTTACGTAATAGGACCCATACACAATACCATCATGATTGTGCAATTTAGCTTGAAGCACACAACACACCAGCATGCTGGTACAAAATTCATTTTTTACCAAAAATTGTGTGGAAAAGGTTGAAATGAATAACGATAAAATTTGTGCTGCTGTTATTATTGCTATTATCCTAAAACGAATAAGGAGTAAAACAAAAACGTGTTCTCCCGAAAATATTTTTTCTTTGGCATTCATGTTTTAAATTTTGTATTTTTTGATGTTTATGCCTTGACGATTAACCATTTATGAGCTATGTAACTTTACAGCACACGATACAATCATGCTGGTACAATCAAAAAAATATCAAACTATTTTTGATAAAGCACCATCAGCTGGTTCAATCACACCACAAGCTCATACACGGCCAATCAGCTGGCACAATCACTTGATTGCACAATCATGAAGGTGTTGTGTATGGGCCCTATAAGCAAGATTTGTCCCCGAAATAGCAAAGTGACGATTTGGCAATTACAGTTTACTAAAGTTACATGTATGAAGTGGACGATTTTTCGGCAAATTTATCTGGCAGCGCTGATTATTAAGTTGTGTGTTTTGTCTGTTGTGTTAAAACGGTAAATGCCTGAGCTAAATAATTTGAATCATTGTAAGTATTTTCTTGAAATTATAAATCAAGCTGAGTATGCGTATAATGTCGACGTCGCACTTATAAATATTTCTCTTGTGAGTATGAGTGAGTCAGAGTAGTTTAGTTTAAATGATTTCTACGCACTTATACTTACAATTGCATGAGTCAGTATGAGTAGCGAAAAAGTGATTCATTGCTGATCTCTGATTGCAACTGCAACTGGTAACCACGCATCAGCAACAACATTTTGCATCACTGCAGCAGTGATGCATAGCCTTTATATATATACGCACGTACCCAACGTGTTCTGAAACTTTTATGACGTGCGATGACGGAACAAAATTTTTATTTTAAAAGCAATATATATTTTTTATTTAATCTGCTGTTTAAATTATATTGTTTATTAGTTCTAAAAAACAAAATTAAAATATTTTAAATGATTAAATCTTATTATGTTTTCGACTTTTTATTTTTATTTTAAATGATTTTCAATAAATTCATTTGTTTTTACGCTTTAACATTTATTATAAATAAGTATTTATATATTTATTGGCTAAAATTAAGTTTGTTACGAGTCTTGAACTATGCATGTTTTTCCATTTCATAAAAGTTAAAAAAAATGATAGTGGCACCACTGAAATATAAATACACAATAAAAAAACAGCTGTTTTTAATTTTTCAATTGTAGCTGTCGTCTTCAAAATAATTCAGTAGCTGTCTACACGACTGTAATTGCACCCAGCAGCATTTGTAGTCGTGTGTTCGTGTATCCTGCTGTGGTGAATGTGTTTAATGCATAACTTTACTTCTGCGCGAGTGATACCCAACAAGTGTATCTACGAACATTTCCCTTATCAATAACTTTATAGGAAAAACTAGATCTAAAAAGTATTGGTATTATAAAAAATTACCTCGAAATATCTTTCACATGATGGATTAAAAATTCCGATTTATTATGCCCGTAATTTCAACAAACAGGTATCTGTTCTTGTTCTTACTTTACAGTTATCTTTACCTATCCGGTAAAAAATAGTTTGGTAATTTCAACGTTAATTTTGCCTACGTGTTTTTCCATTAAGTTTTCTTTTAAAATATGGCAACATTTGTATTTTTATTAATATTTTTAATTAACTGTTAAAATCGATGGTGTAAAATACACTACAGTTCAACTAGTAGGTAAGACAAACATGTTAAAATTATCAAAAATTCGTTACACCATAGATATCTATACACAGCTAGATATCTGCTTGTAGAAATTACGGGCATTAGCCCGTTAAGAACCAATTTCAAATATTAATATTTCTTGATAGATTTTTCAACAAAACCTAAAATTTTGTCAATATATTTAATCAAACATATTATAAGTAACTCCATCATGTAAAATTTTAAATTTATTACGGTTTAAAAAATTATATCTTGGAAAATTACTGAATTTATTTATAAGTTTGAGTAAAAATATATATGTGGTAATAATTTATGTACTAGTTACAAATTTAATTATTGTAATATGTACATAATTAGTAAGTGTTCCGCAAGGCTGAAAACCCGCAAAACAATAAAACTTTATTAAGCAAACATCTAAGGGTTAGATAATAATTGCTATATCGATATAATTTTAAAAGCTGATTTTGTAAAAAAAAATCAGCCACGGAGTACGAATATAGATATTAAATTGGCGCTTAATTGGTTAATCGGTATGCTTTAAACGCCATTTGAAAAACACTTTAAATCATTTTCCAAAGATTCCCATATTTTATAGATTCTTTTTAAAGCTAAAAAGATATAGATAAAGAATTTTACAACTTTTACGTCCTTTAACTCCTACACGAGGAAAGCGTAAGCATGAAAAAATCTTCCTATAGAACTTCTAATAGAACTTCGATGCTAAAAAGTTATATAATTTTTTTAATTTAAATCGTATTCTTTTCTGTTAAACAAAAAAATATTTTTAAGCACTTATTCTTTAAATATTTTTTTATATTAGCAACACTTTTTCTGTTTTGTAGTAGACAAAAATAGAAATTAGTTTAATTGGACTACAACGACAAAATAAGCACAGACAACAACCCGCAGCCATGTAGCCGTGTCGTCGTGAAAATAATCATTTCCATATACACACATGTATTCTATTTTTGACATATTGAAGTCGGTAGCTTGCTGTCTCGAATGTGTTTATAGCATATGGTGTTGATCCCTTCGTTTTGCTAAACAATGTTGTCAACAAGCCACAGATACTCTTAGTTTAAAATTTGCATTCTTATTAAAATGAAGAGTAAGAATGCAAGGACAGTAAAAAAATTATTAACATTTATAAACCTGAGCAAAAATCTTTTAACGGCGCACAGAGGGTTAGAATAGCCTGTTTTCTTGGATTAATTAAAAAAAAAAATTTTAAGTATCGTCAAAATTTTTTATACCCGGTTAGAGTATATAAAATTCTACATCACTTGTCGTTAAAATAAATGTCAAAAGTGCTCTGGTGTTTTTGTAGTTAAACTACAAAGTCAAACTTTATAGAAATTTTTGTGCAAAAAAGGCTGAAAAAAGTGAAAACTTTCCCCTTGAAAATTTTATTTATTTTAAAAAGTATTGCAAAAGTTAACAATTTTTCAATGGAACTATCAAGTTCAGGTTATTTTGCAAATACTTCGTTTAAATTTGTGTATCAAATTGTGTGTGGAAGTGTTTTAGATTTAGTTATTTATATTGGAAATGCCAAAAAAATTAGCATTTTAAATGGATATATAGTAATTATTCGTCCACATTCGTGTCATAATTCTTAGTTTATATTAAAGAGGACATAAATCTCTGTTATATTGCAAAATTTTACGCTGCCTTTTTGTGTGTTGTGTTTTGTTGTTTTTCATGTGACTATTTTCTATTTATTTGTACTCTTCTTTTCAGTATATTAATGATGTTATTTTTGTTTCTTTCAATAATATTCTTTGTTTCAATAATATTTTGTTTTTGTTTATTTTAATAATATTCTTTGTTTTAAAAATAGTGATCGTGTTGTGCAGTTTCAAGTAATCGGATAAAAGGGATTTTTGAAAGGTTTTTTTTTGTATTAGCATTATTTTTTTTTATTATAAGTTCGAACGTTGTTTTTTATACTCGTCGAAGCTTATTTAATATTATGATGAATTCAAGCGCTCAAACAATGAATGACAATATGAAATTTTTAGCTGAAGAAATCAAAAAACGCACCAACTGCTCTGAGGATAATATGTGTGATTTTAAAAAAGAATTGATGTTTTCTTTTATGAATTTAAATCTAGGTGGACTAGAGCGCACAGAATGGAAATGAGGTTTATTACTCAAAATAAAATCTGGTTAGAATCCTCTATTGGTTTTACTCTTGCCCCGACCCAATTATTTCAAGCATGCGAAAACTGCCTTCAAAGAAGGTTCAAAACGTGCCAGAGGAGGCAATTAATTAAATCGTACCTGCAGCTCCGAACAAGAACTATTGCAGTGATGCAACTTCAATGCTGATGATGATGATAACGATGATGATTAACTTTAAGATGTACAATATGTAATCTTTAAGTTCTCATACTGTACTCCTTGCACTACATACCTACACATAATATTTGGCATTATTTAATAAAATTATTCTCAAATATACTTAGAAAACATTTTTTTTACTTATTTTAATGGTATTAACTGAAAAATAAAGACAAATTATCCGAACATGGCTTTCTTGATTTGATCCAAGAAAACATGCTATTTTAACCCACTGTGCGGCGTGAAGATCCATGATCATATCAAGGTTATACCTTGAACAAATTAGTTCGTTATTGATATGATCCCTAACATAACTCACCCTATACTATAGTACATATGTTAAAAATCAGAAATCAAAGTTTTCCTTAACCCTTAAATGCCCACTGTATTTTTAAAAAAAACCACCATCAAAAAAATTCCCACAGGCTAATTTTTAGTAAATATAAAATAACTTTGATAATATACATACTTGCATGTGCCCGTGCAAAAAACTGAATTGGCAAATTGGTTTTTTTTTTTGTTGTTTTCTTACGAAGACAGTAGAATGAACCAGTTTGTTTTTTAATTTTGTTTTTCTTTTTACCCACTTACAACTACAATTCGAGTCGGAAAGAACCCAACCAATTGTAGGGGAATGTAAGAAAAGATAAACTCACTGTTTATTGTTGGTGTTTTGTTTTGGCTTTGATATTGTTACAAGTAAGACTTTGAGTGTTTATAATTCTTATTCGCTTTAGGGTTTTATTTGTATAATATTTTTGGCCTTTCTAAAATCTTTGGAAAAGGTTTCCTTATGAGCTGGCCTAAGCAACCAGTGAAATGCGCATAGAAGCTAGCTTTCCCTCAACAATAAATTTCAGTGTATTTATCAAATATGAAAAACTGGGAATTTAGCACGTCATACGGAAATCGTATTAATAATAAATTTTGTATTCCCGAAAATAACTTTGATAATATAAAAAAGTATATTTAGAAATCTCTAGAAAATCATCATATTTTTAACAAAAAAAAAACAATTGAGATTTTTATGTTTAAATAGCCGCAAACTTTAAACATTATATTTTGAAAGCGACCGTACACGACATGTATTTGTCATCTGACATGTCAAATTTCCCACTGCAAAATACATACATGTCGTGTGTTTCCTTTTTAACTTTGCTTCTGTAAAAGTCAGACGCAAAGTCATCTGACAAGATTTCAATTAGAGCGTGCTCTATTTTCTTTTGACAAACCATCTGACATCAGAAATCTATGACGGGAAGAAACCGGCAGCGGCGTCCACTATTGACGGAATCATTAACCGGCTGAAGATAATATTTTACGATACCAATATATGTACATATGTATGAAAATTTCTCCATTGAATAGAAATTATGTACATATATTAAGAAAAAACGTATTCTAAATTGGTATCTTCCAATTTAAAGGAGAAATGTTTAGATGGCTAAACTCTTTTTCGGCGCAAACAAAAATTTTATGGCGGCCGCACGCTATTTTTAAGCCGAGAACTACTTTGGTTTCTGCAATAACTATGCGAAAAAACATAGACAATGTCAGGAGCAAATTACATGTACGTTTGTGACCGAATAAAAAGGAAAAAGTAATTTTGACATACATGCACAATTACATGTGACTTGAAAAGTTGACAAGTCAGATGAAAAAAACATGTCGTCTACATGCACCTTTAGCAATAACCTAAAACAAATGGGTTCCGGGGACCCGTCGTCAAACCAAGTTCAATGGTTGTATCATTAAAGATACAATAGGCACTCAACTGCAAATTAAATATTCGTTTTTGTTTACTTATGCACCGCTTTTTTTTAGTTTTATTTGAAGCTTGCTGATAGAGAATTCGTTACGAGGGGAAGTAAGAGGAAAAATTGGGAGTCAGGAAGCATCTAATTGTTAGTGATATTTAGGATGCTTGCACTCACGATCAAATTGACCTTGATCCTGACAGAGGTTATAGCCAGGTTATTAAAAATTTTTAGCACTTATTTTTCAGAAACTGCTGAGACACATTGAAATTTATTCTCTTGTTTGTTTAGTGTGATAATAGTAAATCCCAAATCTTCTGAATTTGGAAGAGTTTTCTGGAAGAAAGGTAATCACCAAATATAAAAAATTTACAAACCCCATGCCAAGTTTGGTATCATTTATTTCCACACTTCTTAGAGGAACATATAGTTAGAGAATCCATTAATCCGTATTGTGAAAAAGATCAAATTGATTTAAGCGTACAGGACTAACGTAAATGTGTCGCAATTCTTTTCTACATTGATAGAAAAATTCATCTTCATATTGATGATACCCTAACATCAGAATTGTGACATCAATGTTACTACAAATGGCATCAATGATGCAAAAAGTAACATCAATCCAATCACTAACGTCTTCGTACAATTTTGGCATGCTTTAAGTGTCATCTTTTTTATGACTATAGTTGCATCAATTCGATGCCAAATTTAGTATATTTTAACATTATTTTCATGATAACAATGTATTATAAGAAGCCAAAATTCCTATATTATATTTTTTTAAATTATTTAGTTAAATACATCAAATTTTCAAAGTAGAATGATAACGAAATCCATATGGGCATGGTGCTGGCGTCATATTATTGAGAGTTCTGCTGTAGACAAAGGTCGTAATTCAACAAACGTGAAGCGAACATCTGTAGCGGGTAAGTTAATAATTATAATATTCTCACACTTTGACTTATGTCAATTCCAATGACTTAATGACAAACTGTCATTAAATTGATGCTAATGTGTCCTTTCTCCGATGTTACTGCGTCATCGCACTGAGGGCATGTTCCTCATTTCTATGATGCCGATGTGTCATCCCATTGATGACATAAATTCATTTTGACCCTGATGACACTTTGGCCAAGTGAAGTTAAGGTTGACAATGATGAAGAGTGTCATGTGGTCAAAAACGAAGACACTTGTCATAGTACTGATGTCAAAATACATCAGCGTTATGACGCCTTTTCTATCAGTGTATATGAGTCATTATAAGCTTCCAAGTTCTCGGGACTATTGATTTGAAAAAAAAATCACCGCTGCTGTACTATCATAAAAAGACAAATGAGCGGACGACGTTTTAAAAACATTCTAGAAATTATTCATTTCAATGATACAACTGAAAAGCCTGTTCAAGATGATCCTAATACTGACAGGCTTTATCTTATACGACCTCTTATTGAAACTCTCAATAAAACTTTTGCCTCCGTTCCAAAGTTGAACAGGCTATGTGTAGACGAACAAATGTACTCCACTAAAGTTGAAAGCTATATGAAACAGTAAACTTGCCGAATAAGCCAACAAAATTGGGCTTTAAACGTTTTGTACTTAGCGATACAATGGGATATAGTAACAAATTTGAAGTATATAGTGACTCAGGTGAAACTTGTATATTGTGTCAGTCTTCTGCAAATATAGTTGTTAAATTGTTCACCAAGTGCCTAAACTTAAAAACTGTATCGGATACCTTGACAATTTTTATACAACAATACTCTTGTTATTATATTTGCGCACACTGGGTCCGCCAATAATCAACCAGCTCCGCCGAAGAATACTAGATTAGATATGATGGACCATTGGACTGTGATTGATAAAAAGAGAAGTTGAAAGCTACCAAATTGCTCTGCACAAACAGGAATGTTCTGCACAAAATGTAAGGGTTTTACCGCGGAAACAAACGGCTTTATAATTATCATCACATTTGATTAGTTTTTTTTTGTATCTTTTTTTGCTTTTAACAATAGTGGAGAGGATATTATGCATTTGTGCTAATGTGCGTAACGCCATAATATATGGGACCTAGACCCACCTTAAAGTTAATCGATCGGTTCAGAATCACTTTCTGGGTCCGCCAAGCTGGCTGCCTGGCTGTCCATGTAACCTTGTGCGCAAAGTAAAGGTCGCAATTTTAGAATTAATAAAAATAAAATAAATAAATAAATTGGCGCATAGGTTCTTATTTACACAAGTACCAAGCCTAATGAAAATGGGCCAAATCGTAGGAGCACGAGAAAGATAAGGGGCAATTTCTGCCTCCCAGAAACTATCAAACCGATTTTAATGATATTAAATATTTTTGAAAATAGGACCACACGGTGCGGTAGGGAGAAATGTCTGCCTCTCATAAAGTTTCAAACCGTTCTTAATGAAACTTAAAACATAGATGGACACATAAGCATGATTATCCATAGGTCCCGAAAAGGGTGCACTCTCGAAAATGTGTATTTAAATACTGTGATGTATTGTATCATATGGTCGGGATTGACCGGCTACTTTCTGACTTAAATAAATAAAAATATTTCAAAATTTTAGTTTATGTAAATGTATGTATGCTTTGTATTAGTACTTTTGTATGAAAAGTACTTACGAGGGAGTGATCAGTGCATCTTCTAATTTACAACCACTGTTTTCTAAATAACTTTTAAAAACAATTTTTCGACAAAATTGGTACGCAGTTGATTTTTGTCAAAATCGGTGTCCTTGGTCGTTTATGGGTTAATAATTAATTTTAATTTAGATTATTTATTAAATAAAAGAAACTTTTATTATTTTTTTTTTATTTCTTACTATAAAAATAGAAGAATGAAAAAATTTAAGAAATGGGCAAAATTAAAATAATAATAACTTTAATGAGAAAAAGGTTGCAATTAAAATGCTTGAGAATAAAAAAGATGATTATATAAAAATATATATTAACCCAATATATAGCAAGAATAAAGCAATTAAAAAAAATAGAATCTGGGAATTTATTTCTCATGGTACATTCGAATAATATGATAATTAAAAATTTAAAAAAACATCATGCGGATCCTGATAAAGTGCAGTATACAAATGTAAACAACAATAGGAAAAAAAGTTATTTTGTATGGCAAAAAAAAATAAGAAACAATTGATTCTTGCAAAATCAAAGTTTTCATTATGCGATATTCTTCTTGATTAAGCATAATTAACCGTTGTTAAAAGTAATTTAATCAATAATCAATCAGTGGCTGAGATATGAGCAAAAAACAACGACTGCCTCTAATTTTACCGAAAAATCTCTTGTTGTTTTTTTTATTTTATTTTAATGTATATCGGGAGAACGGCAGGAGACAATGTTTCCAAATTAGCTCCAAGCATCTTGGTTATCAACACAAAACATCCTACCATTGGACAAGTGCGAGTGGCACAACGTTTATTTATTTATATTTAAAGAACTTTCAGTTATTTTCGCATCATAGTGAAGGGTATATAAGATTCGGCACATTTGCAGTGCATATATATACATATTAACACATGCTACGGGTAACATTCTACACTTTTAACACCACGTGGTGAACTTAAAAATCCAATTTTTTTTGTTTTATTTATACGGTTGTTAATTTAGTTAGTTTTCTTTTTAGAGTTAAAATTATTAACACGAATTTAAGGAATTATCCACGACTACATAATCACCCGTATCGTGAATAATTTTACCCTCGTAATTTTTCCCCTTTTCACATATTTGCGATCATGAAAAACTCCCATGAACAAAAGGTAATTCAAATGAAAATAATAACGTGAAAAAAGTTCATTGGGAAAAATTCCCCTTATCGTGAAAAGTTTTTTCCCTAGTTATTTGTTTACATTTCCCTTAGAGTTCCTCACTTTATTTTTGCACGCAGTAAGTAGTTCCTCCTATAAATCGAATATTAAGGGCTAGATCCGTTAAAAGTAGAGTTTTTTCGATTCCCAGGAAAGTGGGGAATTTTTTTAAATTTCCCGGGATCCCGCTCCATATAAATAAGGTAGTATCTTACACGAGTCTCCAAAATGTTATTTTATTTCGGTTTTCCCGCACTTCACTGTTATATAAACCAACACAAATTGAAAAAATTCGTGCTTATCACCTAATAAACATATCGCTCCTTCATTGCATCATAGTCATATCTCAAAAAATTAAAAATGTTAAGTAACTTTAGCAAAGTTTTCCTTCACACCTTCTCGTATTATATCTCAAACTGAACCGAAGTTATAGCAAAATATATCTTTAAATCGGTACATTTTGAAAAATTTACTCGCATTTGCCAAGATCGTTTGTTTTTGTAGATATGACTATGTTGCAATAAAGGAGCGATATGTTTAGGTATTTCCTTTTTTTAAGACTTGCCCATGGACAATGAAACTTTACTGCCTGCATCTTATTTTGAATTAATGTACTTTATTAACTCTTCACTTCACTAAATGTAATAATTATCAACTGTTGCACTGCCCATTCTGCTTTTAGTAGATTTATTGCATCAGGAGACATTGATTTAAATATGTATTCACTTCTTGTAATTGATCTAATCCGCAACCCATCCACAGATGCTAATTTTTAGAGAATAGAAAACTAAGTTTTAAAGTATAAATAGCTGTTTTCTCAAAATATGAGGAATTTTTTATTTCCCGGGATCCCGCAAGAAAAATCCCGGGAAAACGGGAAATAAAATAATTGAAATCCCGGGAAAAACCCCTAGTTAAAAGCCACAAACCGATATATTGTTCAACAAAATGCAAAACAACAGGTCGATTGCCTGCGGATTTGTCAAGCTTTTGAAAGACGTGGTGGCAGAATTTTGGAAAATATTTTACTACATAAAATTTAAAAAGTGCTAAAAACGAACGTTGTAATCAAACTATCCCTTTAATACTAATTATTTTGCTTTATTATTTTTACTTTTCTTTAAAATATAAACGTTTATATTTTTGAACGAAAATTTCATTGATTTTAAATTTTTTTTAATCTTTCTTCTTATTTTTACATTCACTGGAACTGATAGCGCGAAAAATTTTTCACATGAGATTCACGATTGCTATTTTGTGCGCATACGCGTGAGTTTGCAGAGATTGTTGTAGAAACACCACACAAGTAGGTAAAAAACGAGTTGCTTGTTTTGTGCAGAATTAAGAACAACAACAACAACAGAAGAAGATGAATAAAAATATACATTATTTTCAATAAGTAAAATAAGCAACAAAAGTTCCCCTTTAGTTTATCATTATAATTTTTGTAATTGAAATTCAGGAAACAAAGGAGGAAATATAACACAAGCGAAACAAATATATGCAAAACTTTTAAGCAAGTCAATTATAATCATATTCTCCTTAAGTCTGTTATTGTCTTATTCTTAAAAGCAGATACAATTTTATTATTTAATAAGGTAGTTACTTAATTGCAAACAGTTTTTTTTACTTTTTTAAGAACATTAAAAATTAATTACCTTGAATTTAGTATTATTTTGTATTTTAAGAAACATTTTCTTGTTACAAAATTCTGTTATTTCGGAAAAATATATTACAATATTTAAATCGAGTAAGTATTGATTACTTTTAAGTATTGGAAAACTTTATTTATTTACTTTAATCGAGTTATAATTTCTTAAGTTTTTCAAGAAATATTTTCTAAAAGCAATTTTCTTAGGTTTATTATGAGAAATTTTTGATTGAAAATTTAACGCATTAACATTAAACTTTAATTAAAAAAAAAAAAGATTTCTGCATGCACAAATAAAATGTTTTGACTCAAGAAACTGATAGTTTGAATTAAGCAGCCTTTTCTTGCCATTTTGTAAAATTACAGCAACGAAAAGTTGAAAGAAAACGATAGGATTAAAATTTATTTTTTTTCTGTATTTGACTGAATTTTTGTTCGCTTTGAGTAATAACTTTTTGCTTAAGCAAAGCCACACATATACTTAGAATAAGAAATTTTTGACTTGGACTTGATTCAAGCCATATTTTCTGATGATCTACGAAAAAATTCTTTTCGTTTCTTCTTTGCGATATCTTTAAAACGATTTTCGATTCTTAATTCAACTTTATAAACAATGTTTAAGCTAATTAATAAATTTGAATGATTTTGTTATTCGTGCTTAATTCCCAATTTTTATTATTTGATATAAACACTGAAATAATAAAAATTATAATTAAAATTGGGAATTAAGCACGAATTAGAGAATCATTTAAATTAAATTTTGTATACCCACGAAAATTATTTTGATAATTAATTAATAAATAATATTGTGTAATACATAGATGGGTACCTAATACTGTACTCTTTGGAGACAAGCGGTGAGTACCGTAGGGAATCTGAATGCGTAATATAGCTGGTCAGTTTGTGACTGCGGTAGCCAACTTCAGGTTCCAATGATCGTCCATGCGTGATCAAATATCACATCCTGCCCGAGGTGTCTCTGCTTTAAGCTGAACATGGCGGATCTAGAGTGGACGCTCGATAAAAACCCGCAATCCCCGATGTTATCCGAACCGTGTCCCTGGGATGAATGGCACTGCGTGAGTGTGTCTTTTAACGGTGGCCTCCGGACACTGGCAATGTCTCGGTTGTAAGTTGTGCCCACCTATGGCCTGCGGCTCTGTCATATGGTGTACTACCAAAACCCCCATTCTAAAGAGAACAACTAATGGATGATTTAGAAACTAAAAATAATATCGTAAGTGTCCCTATGGACACAAATGAACCTGTGTTAGGGTCTTTGGATCCTAACGCTTGCGAAGCGGAGAAATCCGTGAGCGAATCTTTGGATGATATCCTAGTGGAGGGGGATGCTGGTCCCAACGCCACTGAGATATCTATCCCAACGGATGAAGAGGATGCGCTCCTGGAATCAGTGCCAAACACGCAACAATCCTCCTTAGCCGAAACTAACCAGGGTGCGGAAGGTAGGATAAAATTGCCTGGTTCTGCACGTAGGCGTCTAAAGCTCTACCTGAAAGAGGGTATGAGCCTTGAAAAGGCACGAGAGCTATGCCAAAAACCAATGAGGGAAGTCCGCAATGAGCTGTGTGACCTAAAAATTCCCAGGAAGAGGGTACGTTCGGACGGTTCCTCGCCGGACAAACCAAATCCTCCCAAGCGGGCTACAGGCAGCATGGCGACTGGCGCGACTACCGCCAATAGTGCCAGTACAAAAGCCTCAGGGACAGGAAACCAAAATGTCCAGCCCACATACGGTGAAATGGTCGATGTCATCAGGTTGGGAGTAATCCCACCAGACTTTCCGACGAGTGTATGGACAGAGGATAAGCTGAAGCTTATCCAAACTGCGGTCCTGGACAAGATTGTGGAGCTCAAGAAGGGTAGCGTAAAACCACAGTTTGCAGGCTGCAGTTTTAAACCAGGTTGGCTCACTTTCAACTGCAAGGGAGAAAAGTCAGCCGATTGGGTAAGGGAACATGTTCCCTTAATAAAACCCTGGAAGGATGCAGTTTTGAAGGTCGTATCTGAGGAAGAGGTACCAAGGGCTGCAATATTCATTGGATATTTCCCTGAGAAGCCCGACACACCCACCAGCAGGATTCTGTCTCTTGTGGAAGGACAGAATGACGATCTCTCCGTCGAATTATGGAGAGTGCTGAATCGGGTCAGTAAAGGTAGCATTGCTGAGATAACCTTTGCAATTGACCCAAACTCGGCATCCATAATTAGGCGGAAAAATCACCACATTGGCTATGGGTACGGAACAGTCCACATTAGGCCCACCAACCGTCAACACGGGGCAGTGCACGACGTACCCAGGAGGACTGAGCCAGGTGACAAAGCCGGCCGGATAAAGGCCGCCACGGCTAAAGCTAGCAGTTCAGGGGAGAGTTCGGTCAAACCGTCCACCTCTGCCTCGGCTGGGAATCCTGCCAATACTGGAAGGGTCAAATCGGGCCCAACGGGTAAGGATCGCCCGGCACGCACGTCAGGAAATGACAATAACAAGGCTGGCGAGGTCCCATCGGGCTCGAGGGGGCATGCTCCGACCATCAGGAGAAAAACCTCCACGAGCACTTCAACGACCTCGTATAGCAGACCGCGAAAGGGCCACGGTACAACCGCTGAGGAAGCGGCATTATTAGGCACCAACCGCGGCAGGAAGATGGCGGGTAGAAACAGGGGGAAGTAATGTACCCAATCGCCAGTAAGCTAAATAAGGGTACCAGGCATCTGAAGTGCCTTCAGGTGAACCTACACCACGCCAAGGCAGCGTCGTATTTGCTATGTCGTAGGTTCACCAAAAACCTCCTGGATATCTGCTTCATCCAGGAACCATGGGTTAACTCTGGGGCTATTCAGGGGCTCCACAACGATCAAGGTAAGATTATTTATAACTCTGCTGCTTCGAGGCCGAGAGCGGCTCTCCTAGTCAGGAAGGATCTAATCTATTTACCTATTTCAGAATTTCTGCACGGGGATCTGGTGGCGATCAGGGCGAAGATCCCATCCATTGCGGGCGAACATGAGGTCGTTATCGCCTCTGCCTACTTGCCAGGGGATGCTGATAGTGCTCCTACTCCCGAGGTCACTGAGCTGGTATCATATTGCCAAATGCGCGGCCTTGGGTGGATTATAGGCTGTGATGCAAACGCCCACCACACTGTATGGGGCAGCACTGATATCAACAAACGGGGTGAGTGTTTACTTGAGTATATTTGTGTAAACAATATATTTGTAGCTAATAGGGGCGATGAGCCCACTTTTAGGAACGTTATTAGACAGGAGGTCTTGGATCTCACACTTACTAGTAGCAATCTTTCATATGCCATTAAAAACTGGCACGTTTCGAGTGACATAACGTTGTCGGATCATCAGTATCTGTTGTTCGACATCGAATGCTCTTCGACGTTTGTTCAAACGTATCGCAACCCTAGGAACGCGAACTGGGACATTTTTCGCCATCACTTGGCTCTTACTGAGAACATGTCGGGGGATTTGATTGCAAGCCCAGTGGACATTGATTTTGAATCCGATACACTTTGTACGAACATCCGGGAGGCCTTCGAAGGGAGCTGCCGGCTCCGGATCCGCAGGCCTAAAAGAGATGTTCCATGGTGGAATGAACATCTGGAGGGTCTGAGGGCTGAAGCCAGACGTTTATTCAACAAAGCTAAGGAAACTGGTGCGTGGAGCATATATAGGGCTGCGCTCACTAGATATAATAGGGAAATCAGGAAGTCCAAGAGGTCAACCTGGCGTGAATATTGCGGCAGGATTGACAGTCTTCCTGAATCACTCAGGCTGCAAAAGGCGCTTTCGCAGGACCACACTAATGGTCTTAGCACACTTAAGCGACCAGATGGTACATTTACTGAGTCGCCAAAGGAGACCTGTGAGCTCCTACTAGTGACCCACTTTCCAGATTCTCTACCCTTCTTGTCACCAAGAGTGTCGACATGGTCGCCCTCCGCGTCCAGAGGGAATATGAGGTTGGCGGGTAGAATCTTTGATGTGAAACGAGTGGCATGGGCTTTATCCAAATTCAGTCCATTCAAATCACCGGGACCGGATGGTATACTTCCATGCTGCCTTCAGCAGGGGGGGAGTGCTATCAATTCCCAAATGACTAGGATCTTCAGATCCAGTTTACTGGCGTGCCACGTACCAGAACCATGGAGAGAGGTTAAAGTGGTCTTTATACCCAAGGTTGGGGGCAAGTCCGAACATCTGCCCAAGTCCTACAGACCAATAAGCCTCAGTTCGTTTTTCCTGAAGACCATGGAAAAACTAATAGATAGGTTTATAAGAGATGAATATCTATCGGATAACCCGATACATCGCTTTCAGTTTGCCTATCAATCGGGCAGATCTACGGTGACCGCAATCCATCACGTCGTGGGTACGATTGAGAGGGCACTGGCGGCAAGGCAAATAGCTCTGTGTGCGTTCGTCGACATTCAGGGAGCCTTTGACAACACTTCCTATGATGCAATTGACTTTGCTCTAACAAGGAAGGGTATTCCAGTTCTCATAAGGAATTGGATAAGGGAGATGCTAGCATCTAGGGTGATTAAGTTGGATCTGGGTGGTTCGTCGATGACCATTGAAGCAACCAAAGGCTGCCCACAGGGTGGCGTTTTATCGCCTCTATTGTGGACCTTGGTTATCGACGAGCTATTGGAAAAACTTAATAACCTAGGTTTGCGAACCTATGGATA
Source organism: Pollenia labialis (assembly GCA_949318255.1). Classification (NCBI taxonomy): domain Eukaryota; kingdom Metazoa; phylum Arthropoda; class Insecta; order Diptera; family Polleniidae; genus Pollenia; species Pollenia labialis. The sequence continues at coordinate 84,673,302 of OX439139.1, read as the reverse complement.
TGCTGACGATCTGGTTATATCTGTGACCGGTTTTGATGATGCGACGATTTCAGGGGCCATGCAGCGGGCCCTGGACTTGACACTTAGCTGGTGCAGGGAGAGGGGACTTGACATTAATCCCGCAAAAACTACCTTGATACCATTCACCAGACGGAGAATTCTGAGGCTGAAAGAACCGACCCTTAACGGAGCGGTTATCGGATTCTCTAATGAGGTGAAATACCTGGGGATCATTCTGGACAAATCCCTCAACTGGAACGCTCAGTTGGTACATGTCACTAGAAGAGCGTCTAGGGCAATATATGCCTGTCAAAGACTCTTCGGAAAGACATGGGGGCTGAAACCCCGGATGATCCACTGGTCTTTTGTTGTTATTATTAGACCAATATTGTGCTAGAGGCTAGAGTGATACTTGATAAGGTCTGGTTCACGGATGGTTCGAAACAGGTAAACGGTGATACTGGTGCGGGCATCATGGGCCCGGGTTTCCAAAGGGGCTTGCCAATGGGCAAACAGCCGTCTATATTTCAGGCGGAACTCTACGCCATCATTGAATGTGCTGGGGAATGTCTAAGGAGGAGGGCAAGGGGCTTGAGACTTTATATAATGTCAGATAGCCAGGCCGCTCTTAGGGCACTTTCTTCTTTGGAGATAAAGTCAAGGTTGGTCTTGGACTGTTTTGTGTCTCTGAATGAGCTTGGGAAACACAATGAATTGAATTTGTGTTGGGTTCCCGGCCATGAGGGCCATGCGGGCAATGAAAGGGCTGATTGCTTGGCAAACAGGGGCGCTCGTCGTCCATTTATAGGTCCTGAGCCTTTCTTCGGCGTCCCTGTGGGTCACATCAGGGGGACGCTACAAAAATGGTCCGAGCGTGAATTCCTTCAAGCATGGACGTCCACTTCTGGATTGAGACAGTCCAAAAGATTTGTAACGCTGCCCCGGCACAGGGCAGGAAGGTTTCTGCTGCTTGAAAAAGCGGAACTTCGACTCCTCGTTGGCCTATTCACGGGGCACTGTGGTCTCAGGTACCACCAGTTTAAGTTGGGTAATTCACCTACCAAAATGTGCAGATTCTGCGGGTTGGATGATGAAACGTCGGAACATCTGCTCTGCTGCTGTCCCGCCTTAGGGACTTTTAGGCGGAAACTTTTCGGGGGGCATACAATGGGCCCGACCGACATCTATGATCTTCCACCGGGCAGGGTAATGGGCTTTATACGCGGCCTAAACTTGACCTGGTGAGACATATAGGCTGCACAAAAGATCCTTTGGGTCGGGGTGCACATGGCCTTAACGTGTATATATACTACTATACTACTACTACTAAGTACTCTTTCAATATTACTGAGAAAACATGTACATATGTACATGCATGAGTAGAGATCAAAACCATACACATACATACCATTACCCATACCAAGTTGAACTTAAATATGTATAAGTATACGCTGCCAATGTGTACCCTACAAATAATATTGGGCCACCTGATCCATTTTGATAAAATGGACTACTCCAAGGACTGTTCCGATGTAATGCAAGCATGGACCATGTCATTGTTAAAAAGTGTTTGTAGTGAGACGACATGTCTTCGTTTTTTAACGACATGTTTTCGTTTCTAAACGAAGTTAAAACTAATCCTCTTGTGTATAGAATGGAGTAGTTTTAAGACTACTCGTCTGTAATCCACGGCTTGGTTATATGGTCCTGCCCTAGGACATCGTAATGTTAAATAGACCATGTTTTTCCATACGTTTGGGTTACTTTTGGACTAGTCGTAGTCCCTTGTGGACTACTCTTTACACGCGTGTTTGGACTGGTCCTATTATTTGCAGGGTATATCCATATTCATTCTTCTTTTTGAATGTACATGCAGATATAAATAAAATTTCTGATAGCTATCTTCAATACCCATATAAGTATGTATGTGTATTAACGTAAGTATAACGTAAATATACAGAGTGATTGAGAGAGCAGAGATGTCAAATGCAATTTTTATATATGTTTTTTACATCTGACTTGTCAACTTTTCAGGTCACATGGTATTGTACATGTGCGTTACAATTGCTGTATAACAATTTTTTTTAATATTCGATCATAAACGTACATGCAATTTGCCCCTCGTGGTCATAGTTAGCTTATATGACTATATAAATGTGGATCTATCTATATTTTGAATTTTATTATGATCTGTTGGATAGTTTTGGAGATACATAAATTACCCCCTATCTCCCCTCGTTATCCTATTTTTTTTTTTTTATTTTTTTTTTTAATAATTCCCAACGCTAATCCCCGCGAAGCTTTACGCTTGTCTGCAGGAAAGAAACCAGAGTCTCTGGCGGGAATCGAACCCGCGACCCCGGGGTTGATAGACAAGCTCACTACTAGCTAGCCTACCGGGGCACATAGCTTAAGTGTCTATATAAATATGAATCTATTTATTTATGTTTAAAATTTCATTAAAATCTGTCAGATAGCTTCGGAGAGCAGAAATTGCCCCTTCCCACCCTCGTGGTCCTATTTTTTTATAAAAATGTATAGCTTATGTGTAGTTTTACGTAGGTACTGCTGATTTTACGGACAAATTTATTTTATGTATCATAAATTAAAGGTACATAGTCCCATACCTGCCTAGTGATCAAAGCACATTTTTGTTAAAATTTTTTTTTTCATTTTTACACAGGAGTGCCAAAAATACTGAAGGTATTTTTTTAAACATTCATGGGTATTGAATAACATATGCATAATATTCATGTATTGTTGTCTACTGAATGTGGTTGCGTGAAGATATTGCCGTGCATAAGTATAAGTAATAACCATACTTTTTGCAACGCACAACCATAGCTGTTCTTATTATTTGTGTTATAAATATGTGTATACACAATAACGAAAAGCGTGGGTTAATACCTCTGTATATTTTTCTTATGGGTACTTGTTGTCATTCTCTGGTTCACACTTGAGTTTTTAAACGCAAAATGTTGATTAAGTAATTCAAAGCCGTTCACATTACATTTGAGATGATTAAGATGACAGATGATTAAGAAAAAAACAAAACAAACAAATTTATATTTCTTTAAAGTATTAAAAATTGGTAAAAAAAAAATGCTTCTATAAAGTTATCAGAAGATTATTTTAAACATTTAATAATGAAATTGTGAAAATTTATGAGTTATTTAAGGAAAAAAATAAAAACATTAAGCAGAAATCATGGCCGGTTGTACAGTTCATGTTGGCCGATTCTACATTATACTCAGTTTGAGGTATGTTCAGTGGATTCTAAGTGATTAATGAAGTGATTTAGTTGTAAACATGTCAATTTGAAGTGATTAACAAATCACTTCAATGTGTAGGAAATCATCTCGATTTTGATGTGATTAGAGCTTAATCACGTTCGATGTTTAAACGCGTTTAAGAACCCAAGTGTGAACATAGTATAAGATTGTTTGCATCAAACAGAACCACTCATAGCGATGTCATCGCTTATGTTCGAAAATAAGTACTTCACGTGGAAACGAGGTTTATACATCTTCATCCAGTTACTTCTTACTACAGCAATTGGTAAGCTTTGCTTTTTTATAAAGCTAACCATTTAATTGTATAAATGGAGTATCAAATCTGTGACATTTTGATAAAACATCTTTAGTCGAAATAAGATACAAAATTTTAAAAACGTAAACAAAAATGTTTGTTGAATGAAAATTCGTATGATTAACAACATTTATTTTAACGTTTTAAATATGACTGGAGATTTTTTTTCAAAATGCCACAGAAATGTATAGTTTGGTACACAGTCATGTCTAAATTCCGAATTCTTCATTGGCAACACTAATTTTAACTCAATTTACTGCGTAAATAGCATTACCACCGCCATATGTACACAAACCGACTGTATATTTTAATTGAGCTTTTATGTTGTATTGCCTCTTTAAATCCAATGAAATAAAAAACTTTATTGTATTTTTTTATAAATTGGACCAATATATTTCGAACATCTTCTGTTCATCTTCAGGATCTATACAATTTTAAATACAATAAAAGTTTTTATTTATAATAAATATATGTACATAATTTTTATAAAATTTAACAATAATTGAAAAATTACCTGAATTGATTAAAAATTTTTTTCCCAAATAACATTTAAATCAAATTGAACTACATAGATAAATACATACATAATATTTACTGTCTTAAAGGAGTAATTAAATTACAATATGTGTTTATGTAATCCTTTTTAACACTTTTGAAATTACAAGCAACTTGCTCATACTTAACAATTTGATTCACTTCATGAACTTGCAACTTCAATTTATTTTGTTCTTGTTTTAAAACTTTAACGTTGTCAAAATCAAACTCATGCTTGTTTGGTCTAGCATGTTTGGCTAATGCTGATAAATTAACTTTTTCAGTTTAACATTTGCAGTCATATTCATGTTGTTTCAATCTTTTCATTAATTTTTGAGTTGTTTCACCAACATAAAATATGTTACAATTTTTACAATTAATTTTATATACAACATCAGATTTTTGCCCAGGTTTTAATTTATATTTAAGGTTCTTGAAAAATTTTTTAGTATTATCCATTATTGGTGGTTTCATTGCAAGTTTTACACTAGGTGTGAAATATTTACATGCTCTAGATAATTGTTCAGTTAAAACCGGAACATAAGTCATTGATGCAAAATTAACTGGTGATGATGCTGTTTTATTATTGGTTAATATATCTTCCTCATTAGAAGAAAGATACGCGTAACTAATTTGTGTTTCATTTGAATTACTATTATTATTAATACGCTTATGTTGTTGAACTATGCTAATAACCTTATACGATGAATAACCTTATATGGAAAATTATTTTTGATAAGAATATTTGTAATTCTAATAAGATTTTGAGACCAAAAAACTTTATGTGATATACTAAACACTTTCTTTATGAAATTTTTTGCCGTGTTAAGTTTCATATGTGATGGATGAGCTGAGTAGTAATTCAAAATTCGATTCGATGCAATTCCTTTATGATACCAATTAGTTATGATTTTTCCATTAGTTTTACGGTGAATAGTAGTATCCAGATAATTCAGCTGATTATTTTCTTCAACTTCTACCGTAAACTTAATCTTGTCATCATATTCATTCAATTTATTTTATACATTATGTATTTGTTTTTTTGAAATTGCAGTAATATGATCATCCACATACGAATACCAGAATAAAGGAGACATATTAAGATTTAGTAATGTCTGATCAACAACATCCTCAAGTACTTTTTCAACCAGAAACAAATCTTTTGGAATATTAGTATTTTTACTAATATGTTGGTCAAAATCTCTTAATATAATTTGTAGAGCAATTTGTGTTGAAATGTTTGTAAAACAATTTACAACATCAAAAGATACCAACTTATACTCTTCTGGAATTTTAATCTTCGTAATATTTTTAACAAATTCTTTAGAATTATTAACCGAATATTTAGGTTTGAAAGATTTTCTCAAAATTGTTGCCAAAAAACGTGTTAAATTATATGCTACTGATTTTATAGTAGATACAATAGGCCTAATTGGTCTATCTTTTTTGTGTATCTTAATTTGGCCATATATTCTTGGTGGAATTGATGTATGTATAATTTGTTTTTGCATCTACTTAAATTTTGTCTAATGAATGTAATTATTTTTGCTATGAAGGAAAAATACTACGTATGAAAACTGGTCTCTTTATGGGTTCTAGCTTAGCGCATATTCTGGTTGAAAGAGTAATTGAGAATGTTGTTGATCAGACATTACTAAATCTTAATATGTCTCCTTTATTCTGGTATTCGTATGCGGATGATCATATTACTCCAATTTCAAAAAAACAAATACATAATGTATAAAATAAATTGAATGAATATGATGACAAGATTAAGTTTACGGTAGAAGTTGAAGAAAATAATCAGCTGAATTATCTGGATACTACTATTCACCGTAAAACTAATGGAAAAATCATAACTAATTGGTATCATAAAGGAATTGCATCGAATCGAATTTTGAATTACTATTCAGCTCATCCATCACATATGAAACTTAACACGGCAAAAAATTTCATAAAGAAAGTGTTTAGTATATCACATAAAGTTTTTTGGTCTCAAAATCTTATTAGAATTAAAAATATTCTTATCAAAAATAATTTTCCATATAAGGTTATTAATCGTCTAATTAGCATAGTTCAACAACATAAGCGTATTAATAATAATAGTAATTCAAATGAAACACAAATTAGTTACGCGTATCTTTCTTCTAATGAGGAAGATATATTAACCAATAATAAAACAGCATCATCACCAGTTAATTTTGCATCAATGACTTATGTTCCGGTTTTAACTGAACAATTATCTAGAGCATGTAAATATTTCACACCTAATGTAAAACTTGCAATGAAACCACCAATAATGGATAATACTAAAAAATTTTTCAAGAACGTTAAATATAAATTAAAACCTGGGCAAAAATCTGATGTTGTATATAAAATTAATTGTAAAAATTGTAACATATTTTATGTTGGTGAAACAACTCAAAAATTAATGAAAAGATTGAAACAACATGAATATGACTGCAAATGTTTAACTGAAAAAGTTAATTTATCAGCATTAGCCAAACATGCTAGACCAAACAAGCATGAGTTTGATTTTGACAACGTTAAAGTTTTAAAACAAGAACAAAATAAATTGAAGTTGCAAGTTCATGAAGTGAATCAAATTGTTAAGTATGAGCAAGTTGCTTGTAATTTCAAAAGTGTTAAAAAGGATTACATAAACACATATTGTAATTTAATTACTCCTTTAAGACAGTAAATATTATGTATGTATTTATCTATGTAGTTCAATTTGATTTAAATGTTATTTGGGAAAAAAATTTTTAATCAATTCAGGTAATTTTTCAATTATTGTTAAATTTTATAAAAATTATGTACATATATTTATTATAAATAAAAACTTTTATTGTATTTAAAATTGTATAGATCCTGAAGATGAACAGAAGATGTTCGAAATATATTGGTCCAATTTATAAAAAATACAATAAAGTTTTTTATTTCATTGGATTTAAAGAGGCAATACAACATAAAAGCTCAATTAATATAATTTGATCCAGCAATACAAAATATTAATCCATAATGTATTTTTTAAATTTTTTTTTTTAACGAGCGAGTTGTGATTTCATCTCTTGTACCGAATAAAACACATACATACATATACTAAATATACATACACATTCCACAGGATCTATAATGAAAACCCCACGTTCATTTACAGCAATAAACACCTCGACATCCTTGTGATTTACTAAGCTCATTAGGCCTCGTACTGGTTGTTCCACCTGACCATGAAAAAAGGCAGCTCTGCAATGAAAATGTAAATAACATAGAGAACAGAAACTGAATTACATGTGGCTGTGTATTTATTAAAAGAATTGATTACAAACCCATAGAAAGGTAGAGCCCAACAAAATTCTAAATATTTTCGCATTAGTTTTCGCGTTGTTGCTGTTTGTGGCACACGTTTAAATTGCTCTAAAAGGCGAACTTCTGCTGAGTTCTTCCGACTTACTGGAAGCCATGACCAACTTGAATTTTTGGCAACATGTTGAGGCAAAAATCTCGATTGATTTTCCCTAAAAATTAAATAATGCAAATTAAAATTCTTTGTAAGCGACAACTTTATTAATTTACCGGAAAAAACTTATCGTATGTGTGTGTGAGTTGAAGGGACCCAGTTCGATACGAGCTTGTATACCTCCCAGCATAAGTGAATGTACTGATTCCATTATATATCGTCCAGTTAAGACATTGTGTTTGGCTTCTTCAAATAGCAATTCCAATATTCGATGGTCCCTAAAAGACAATAAATAAATTTGTGTTTACACTTGTTGTGCATTGCGACAAATTTAAATCGGATTATGTACACAAGAGCATATGCTAGCTTAGGAACTTGCTGAAATATTTTATTCTGAACATTAATTAAATTTGTAAATGCACTTTAGTTTTATTGTTGACTCCTTTTTGGCATGCAGAACAAGAACAACTTAAAATAATGGATCATTGTTTTCCAATGGTATTTGTGACCAAGCACCTCTTTTGTATTTTTTATTTGGACTTAGCAGTTTTTTATTCACTTTTTTCAAATTTTCTATAATACTAGCATTTAACCAGATATTTTGTAAGTGGATCCCTTTCTTTCGTAAACATATTTATTTGCCAAAGTATATGTTGCTAGGTTTTACCAAAAAATTGCTTATAGTCCTCTACTATAATTGCACAACTTTTGGGGACTATAAAGTGCAATGCACGTTTTGGACTATATACAAGTTATTTTCTTCCATAATCCACTCAATATACTAATTCCTCTATTTTTATGAATTAACCAAAATTTGACATTTACAAACGTTGACAGAAACGTTAATAAAAACATTTTGCCAGTTTGATAAAAAAAAATATAAAAACAGAGTGAACTGTAAGCGAATTTTTTTGCATAAACTATTAGATACGCATGCAAAGAAAATGTGGCTTTTAGACATAAATCGACTTCAAGCGAAATGGACCTTCGAACAACTAATTTGTATGAAATTCGTAAAAACTGATAGAGCGATTTAGCTGATTTTTTTTAATTCGATTCGAAATGTTCAGATGAGTTGTAAAAAAAAATTTTAATTCCATGTAAAACTCGCAAAATTTAAGTTTTTAATATATTTCCTCCTTTTCACTTCTCATTTTTCAAAGCATGAGAAAATTTTAGGAGAAACTCGAAGAAAAAATTTTTAAGCCACTGCTTCCTTTTATCTATTCTCCCTTATTTGTATATTTGTACGACAAAATGTAAAAAAAATAAATGAGGAAGTCAAATTTGTAAAATGGCTTTTTATATTTGCAAAATAATTAAGTAGCACTTTATTTAGAAAAAAATTTACCACAATCGACCATTAGAATTTAAAGATATAAGCAAAAATATGCGCTGGCGTGACGTAACAAAAAAACGTTTAATTTTTTTATTTTTTAATTTCCTAAGCTAATCCCGCGAAGCTCTACGCTTGTCTGTAGGAAAGAAGCCAGATTCTCTGGCGGGAATCGAACCCGCAACCCCGGCGCGGTAAGACTAGCTCTCTACCGGCTATCCTACCAGGGCTTGCTTTACAAAATTTCATGTCTGCGAATTGACTAAGACTTTTTCTAAAAACCCTTTTTCAATTAAGCTTTGGACTTGTAATAATTTATTTTCCAAGTTATCGGATTTAAAAAGCGTTGCTCGTTTGATGGTAAATATGGGCATTTCCAGCAAAAAATCTGCCTTTTGTAATGTAACGATAGAATGCAAATAATCTTGTATTTTAGTTCCATGTTGTTCAAATGTTATCCCTTTTGTAAGTACATAAATGCTAGTTGCGCTTTACGCCAAAATATAAAAAAGTAAATTATAAATATACAATTTTTTTTGAGAAACAATATAAATTACTTCTGGCGTTACGTTACAAAAAGTAGAGGTTTCGCTTGAATTGCCCATAGGTACATCAGTTTCTTCGGTCGTGCTCGTTGATTACTAACGTGTTTTCTTAACTCGACAATCGATTTTTCTTTTAACATAAATTAGATTTTATAACATCAATTCACAAGCGAATGGACGCACTAATATAATAATTAATTAATATAAACGAGAATAATAAAATTATTAAAAAAGAAAAAATAAATGCATGTAAATTAGAGTGGTTCAATTTTTTTCTTGAGCAAGTGGTTGTCGAAATCATAATCTACAGCGAGTTCTAAGAAAGTTTGCTCGTTTTTAATGATTTCAAATATGCAACTCTTATTACAATGACATTTTTGGTTCAGACGAAAGCCATTTAAAGTTGACTGATTTCAAGCGTTCAAAAGAATAGACCATTTTTAGGTAATTTGGTCCGCTTTCAGATACAGTGGGCCACGTGAATAAAAAGGTAGCTATAGCTAATATTTGAAATTTTGAAGTTTTAACTAGTTTTGAGGTGAATAAAAATTCAAGTTAAATCAGTTCTTTACACTTACTAGTTTAAACTAGTTTTTCCAGCGTTGAATCAAAAAATATGTAAATAAAAACTAGTGAATGCTTAAAAACACTAGTTTTTGCTTTATTTTTTAAAGAGATATGATTGTGGTGCTTGAAGTTTGTGTTTTGCTTCAATATTTAAAAAAAAAATGTTTATTTAAATATTAGTATGTTTGATTTAATAAACGTTGGGCAAAGAAAAGAATATCGCCTAAGATTATTTCAAATTTTTACATTTTTCGGAAAAAGCACCACAAATGGTAAAATCGCTGTAATGCCATATTTCCAAGACGATTTGAATCAACTGCTTCGCTCTCTGAATCATATTTGACAGTTGTCTTTAATAAACAACTGTCAAACTTTGCATATTCAAAACGCACCAAAATGGTGAAAAAATGCAGAAATTTTAGACTTTCTTTATTATTTAAAATATTTATTGAATTTTTTTTTCATAATATTTTTATATTAAAAGTACAGTAGAATTGCAAATTGTAGTTCAAGAGGAGTTGTGCAATTTAACCAGCCGGTGCAAATTAAATTTAAGTTAATTTATTAAAAAAATAAGGCCGTCAGCCAGATGGAGACACAGGGGGACTAACACGCATCTTTGTGATCGTGCCGTAACTGTGTCTCATTTCTGGAAGTCCGACTATACCCTCCACGTGGGGACGGCTGGTAACAGATCCTCAGCACGGTCATGTCTCTGCTCTGGATGCTGGCTAATGGTAGTCGGGCGGAGAGAAGACAACTCTACAAAAAATCACCCCAATCCAAGGTGGAACAGCTTACGCCGATGGATGCATGGCCAGAGGGGAGTTTGGTCGTTAGTAAGCGGACTCTGGATACAGGTCGACCTCCAGTTTTAATTTAGACTTCTGATGGAACACGGGCTCTGCCATGGGTGACCATACCCATCCCTACATTATGAAAAATATTAATGGAAACAAATTTTAATGAACAAAATGAGTTGGATAAGACTCTAAAACCACCAACATTAGCGGAGCCATTGGGCACGTTAACGCTGGTACCAAACTTCTGGAAGCGGACAGGTGGTTCGAGAATGAAGGAGCTGAGGAAACGACCCCAGCAGTCAGAAATCCGCAGCAAGGGGTACTGTCTTCTAGCTCGGAGAACCCAACAAACAAAATGGCAACCGACAACAATGGCAGCGCCACTGGGCAAGCAGTTGGAGGTACCAACCTGAAGGCGGGGGACAAAAGGTCCAAGGAGGCAGCAACTTGTGCCGCGACCGAAGTGCCTAGAATAACGCAAGTGGAGATAATGTCATCTGGCTCTGACACCGAAGTCGCTCAGCAGGATGATGCTTGCAGCTTGAACTCGGTGAAGTCTGGCAGCACAGTGCGAGGCGTAAATTTACAGGGGCTCAGCCTGGAATCCGGAATGGGATTCGTTAAGCTCAATTCTAGGGAGCGGCGGTTATTCAAAGCGACTTTAAAAAAGGACTGTCGGGGGAAGACGCCTTAAGGGACGCCACAAGGGCTCCGGCAGTCGCAACACTAAAGAGGGAACGATCGGAAAACTCTCCCTCTACTGGAGCTCCGGCAAAGCGTGCATGTGCGAGACAGACATATGCCCAAAAGGTCCAGACGCCAAAGGGCGTTAGACTGGGTTTTGCCTCAGCACTTGAAGTTCCGTCACTAACTGCCGACCAGATTGAAAGGATCAAAAATTCGATTCTTCAGGCGGTTATTGAGAAAGCAGGAACTTTCAAACCACAGTTTGAAAGCTGTCTACGGCGCACCGACTGGTTGATGCTTCTGTGCGTCAACAATGAGACGGCGGAAAGGACTAAGTTCAACCTTGATCACATCAAGGAGAAATCAGGGGTAGAATGTAAGATCGTCCTTGAAGAAGAATTCCCCCGCACGCACTTTGTGAGAGGATACTTCCCACATAGTCTTGAGCTGTCCAATGAGAGGGTCCTGGCCTTCATAGCGGCTCAAAATGACTTGGCTGCAACTCATTGGGCAGTGGCTCAAAGACAAGTACATGGCGAATTCCTCCATCTTCGTCTGGCAGTGGATACTTGCTCCTACCAGAAGCTTGTGAAGATGGGAGAAAAGGTCAGCTACTGCTTTGGGCAGGTGAGACTGCACCTCAAGAACACTGGCTCAAAGGATGGTGGCGAGAAAAAGGACGAGAACCCGGCGGAGAATGCGGCAAAAAAAGTTGGCAAGTCGTCACCAACCAAAGGGAGAGAATCCGCCCTTAATGATGGCCCGTCTACCAGCGGGGCAGCTTATGCTCGCGGAAATAAACGGGCAGATAAGGGAAGTGTGGCGAAAATCGTCCGAAGGCCTCAACCCCCGGCCAAAAGCAGCACACCCAACCCGGGGGAAAGATCAGAGAAACCGACCAAAGGGTCGCGAGGGAAGGGACCCCGACGTAACCGGTTGGGGGAGATCGTCGTTGCGACGGCCTATTTCCCCGGCGAATAAGATGTAGCCCCACCAAAAGCGGTGGCGGACCTGCTGCTGTACTGCGGTATGCATGGAAAGCAGCTTATCCTGGGCTGCGATGCTAATGCCCATCACACCGTTTGGGGTAGCAGCAAGATCAACAAAAGAGGTGAGTTACAACTGGAATATCTGGTAGGTACGAACTTGGACATAGCCAATGTCGGCTGTAAGCCGACCTTTATTAATGCGATCAGGGAGTAGGTATTAGACCTTACACTGGTAAGCGGCGCTTTGCGCGATTCAATTCGTAACTGGAGGGTTACGGATGAGGCCTCGCTGTCGGACCATCAACATATTGGGATTGACATACCGGGGGGGGGGGGGAGGATTTGCGTAGAGGCGCTTACAATCCCAGACGAACGTACTGGAATGAGTTCAGGTCCCTTGTGAACCGGAAGGCTGAGCTCCTTATGGCAGATATCGGGTCTGTTGATGAGATTGAGCTAGCAGCCAACCTTGTTGAAGAAACATTGCTCTCCTCCTTTCGAGGGAGTACGACATTGCGATGCTTAAGCTCCAGCCGTAGGACTCCAGCAGTGTCAGCATCAGTGCTGTTTGTCCACAAGGGGGGGGGTGCTATCACCTTTATTATGGTGCCTAGTGATTGATGATCTGCTGGTCAAGCTCGAGGGATATGGCCTTCGGGCCATTGGCTATGCGGACGACCTGGCAATTCGAGAGCACCATCACGGAGGTGATGAAGGGTGCTCTCAATAGGGTTCTTGGATGGTGCCATGAAAGGGGGTTGAGTATCAACCCTAACAAGGCGGTCGTGATACCGTTCACGAGGAGGTACAACTACAGGCTTGAGAAGCAAGTAGTGGACGGAAATGAGGTTGAGTATTCCAATGAGGTCAAATATCTGGGAATTGTTCTGGACAGACGGCTCAATTGGAACTCGCACTTGGATCAAACCCTTGGGAAGGCGGTAAGGGCCTTCTGGGCATGCAAGAGCTTCTTTGGGAGAACTTGGGGTTTTAGTCCAAGTATGGTAAATGGCTATATTTTAGGACGGTCAGACCGATAATTACTTACGGATCATTGGTATGGTGGCCTAAGATTCGGCAGGAGACTGCAATGAGGAAGTGCAACAGGCTGCAGCGGATGGTGTGTCTGGCCCTGACGGGGGTAATGCGCACATGTCCCACGGCAGCACTTGAGGTTATAGTGGGCATATTGCCCCTACACATCCATATAAGGAAGACTGCTATGTCCGGTCTCCTTAGGATCAAGCTGACATCGGGACTTGCTGAGGTCCACGGGCATGCTAGCTTGATGGACATGGCTCCGGGTCTATCTGGCTGTACAAGGGCAGACATAATGACTACGGAACTGGTCTTCAACAGAAGGTTCAGGGCAATCTTTCCGGACGCTCTGCTGGGTGCCGGGCCACTCAGGGATCCCGGGTAATAAAATGGCTGATGAGCTGGCCAGAGCTGGTTCTAACGCGCGGATGATGGGTCCCGAGCCCTTCTGTGGACTTAGTTGGGCAGGGGTCCAGTCCGTCATGGAGGACTGGGCTCTGGGCGAACATAGGGGATACTGGGTATCGCTTCCGGGAATGCGTCAGGCAAGGAGATTTATCTCTCCCGGGAAAGTAATGGGGACGAATGGTCTCGGCAGACGGGATCTGCGACTGCTGGTGGCCTATTTGACTGGTCACCACACGATCAAATACAGTAGTTTTGACTTAACTGCCTTTTGTTTACGTGCACTTTTGACTTAACTGCACAAAATTGATCATTTTTGGAATTATTCTTTTTAATTCCATACAAATTGCTTTTTTAAGTGCACTTTCTATACCTGCACATTTAAGATAAATGCACAAAATTTTTGGCATTTTAAAATTATTTTCATACAAAAAATCAAAGTTAGCTGCACTTTGACTTAACTGCCCAAAATAAATATTTTCTGGAATTATTCTTCAAAATCCTTGTTTAAGTGCATTTTGTATACCTGCACATTTTTCATATCTTTGGGCAGTTTTAAAATATTTTCATACAAAACATCATAGTTAGCTGCACACATAAAACTATATGGTGGCCACTTTTTCACATAAATATCCAATTTAAGCTGTTTATAAAAATATAAATCGAAATTATTTGGTTTTTTTTTATGTTTTATGTTCTTTGTGAATTCTCACTGTGTTTGTTTATGTTTCTTTTATATTAAATAAAAATACATACATGTATTAAATGATCTGTTATTTCCCAGCTAGCATAGGCTGTTTGTTAGATGATTATGTTTAATATAAAAGTCCTAAAAGAATCTTCTGGTGATTATCTGACGAGTAACAAAAACATCTAAATATTTTTTTAATTTATTTATTTTTTGACACGCTCGTCTTACCATGTAGCTCTATGCCCTGCAATAAATTTCGAAAATCAGTTTCAGAAGTTGTGACATTGAAGTAAGTGTTAGCCAAAGCCACACCTCCTTCTGCCACATCATTTACTACTTGTAAATGTTAAACTGTGTTCTTTGCATCTTTGTTTGTTGGGTATGAGTAATAGTATTATAAATTGGGTACAAAGCTGGAAACCGGTATAACCCCGGAACGGTAAGAGAAAATTATTTGTTTCTAAATTATTTAGAATAAATTGTTCTTTCAAACTAAATTTATGGAAAAATTACAAACATTTTCAATGTAGGGTGCAAAAATGAGCAAATGCATTGCAAAAACAAATAGTCTTTGTACACCAAAATATAGCTTGGACATTATTCTTTTTAATTAATTCCTTAAAAGTGAAGAAAATCGTGGGGTTTGAAAAAGTTTTGCAGAAAACTCAAAAAAATGCCGGCAAACCCGATTTTTGGCAAAAATGCGACTTGAGCGACCTCTAAACATCTTCCGAAAAATCTCAAAAATACTTTACTCTATAAGCTCCTAAGTTATGCTTGAGCAACCATGAAAATCCAAAAAAAAAGATTGATCACTACCACCAGGTACACGTTATGAGGTGTCCATCTGGGCGCTAGGGCAGAACGCCCAAAACCAAAAATGCCATAACACCCAAAAATTTTATTGCTTTGCCATTTGGGCTGTATGACATTGAATTTGGGCGAAATATTTTTTCAAGTTATAGTCTAGGACATAACACCCAAAAGAAAAACTGTCATAAGGCCCAAAAAAGTAAAAAAAAAATATGAAATATCCGACAACAATTTTATTTTACTTCTTTATGTATATTTTCTTTATTAAAGTATAAAAGCTTTTTAAGAGTTGTAATTTGACTTTGAATACACATTCGAATATTATGAAAATTTATATATTTATAATATATAAATAGGAAATTATTGCGTAGTATCGGAATAAAGCACCACAGGCGAAAAATTTGGACAAAACATCGTGCGATGTGTCTTTCCAATAAGAAACTTTTAACAAACTCACTTGATCATCTAAATATTGAATATAAATCACCAGCAATTGAGTGAAACAGCCTGCAGGAACCACTTTAAATGTTCCATCAATCAAATACCGTCTCTGTCCTGCTGGTATATTTTCGGTGATACCCTGCATTATTGCCTCCGACATAAAGATGCAATACGAAAATGCCGGCTCAGAAATGCACGCTTTATAAAATGGACGAGGATTAATTTGGTGCCTTGTTAAACCATAGGTTTTCCAAATAAATTCGTGTTGGAATGATTCAACGACATCTAATGAAGTTCGGAGTGATTTCAAAAATATATTTGACGAGAGTCTTTTAAGGCTTCGTCTCATGCTAGTGAAAACTAGAGTTTGGGTAGCACTCTGATTACTGCAGTTACAAGAAATATATATACATTTAAGAAATAAGTTAAAATATACCAACAAATTATATTGTATAGCGTTGGATAGGTAGCAGTGTGGAGGATAGCGCGCCGCGTCGCGCCACTCTGTTCGTGTCGGACGCGAACGCAATCCGCCCCCCTCCTCGCGCCGAGTAATATTCTAAATAGACTTACCTCTCGCAAGCTCTTTTAAAACTTTTCTTATGTCGCTCAAAAGAACAGAAGGATTGCTACATTGTTTTTTAATGCCCTCAACTGCTTTCAATTCTTTGTATATTTCTTCCTGCTAGAGGTGATTTGTATGCGCGATTTTTTGTGATTTGACACACGTTCCATCCTCTAAAATTCAGCACGTGCCTTGCAATTGGATGCATAACATGTATAAAATGTTTTGCCTTTATAATACGATTTTTTTTTGTATAATTGTTTTTCATTTGTTTAATATATTAATTTGGAATTACACCGCTTTCCGCTCACGAACTCCACACTTTCCTATTGCATTGTTTTATTTTTTACTAACGACCGCACTCTGTGAAGGCTAAATAATTGTGATTGTTTTGTTAAAGAAGTTTTAAAATCTTCAAGTAAACTAACTGTTTTTATTATACAGTTTCACTAAAATTAATAGAATTATAAATCTTATTTTGTGTTTTATTCGACCTTTAATATGTATTAATAAAAGAACTTGTTTTTCTTTTGAGCTCGAGGTCCTGGTTTTATTGTTAATAATTCTAATTTATTTTGCCAATATTTCGTTTTTCATTGAAAAACATCTTCTGGGCTTTAATAAAGAAAAAAATTATTAATATACAAAAATTTTTTCACAAATTAAGTCTAATTATGTTGTGTCAACATCGTCTAATTATGAACTTATTAATAGAATTACTTAACTTTTCAAAAAAATGTCACAACGCCCAAACTTTGTTATTTGGGCGATATGACATAGCATTTGGGCACTTTGTCATTATTTTTTTTGGGTTTTGGGCAATATAACAAGATTTGGGCGTTATGTCATTTTTGGTTTTGGGCGTTACGCCCTTGGGCGTTCTGCCCTAGCACCGTCCAGATGCCGTTTGTCTAATTTTCTGCTACTTCCCATCCGAGAGTAAAAAAAAAATCATTGAAAATACGAATAAATATGTTGAACTAATGTGCTCAAAACACTGAGTGCTTTTCATATAAATTTTAATACGCGTTCTATCACTTGTGTTGTGAAAACAGCACACAAATGTGATGCAGTGTATGCACACTGCAGTATGCACGTACAGCCAATGAACCACACATGGTGTTTCAATTGCATTAACAAAACACTCGCCTCTACGTACTTGATATTAATGAGTAATATGTGTCACTTAGAAAACTGATCTGATTCGTCACACGTAAAAATACTACGTAGTATGAATGGCTCCACGAAAAGCGCCCCAATGAAATAACACCCAGGAAATAACCCCCAATGAAATAAATCCCAAAAAATAGGAAATAACACCCAAAAACGGTGAATGAAATAACATCGAAAAATAAATGAAATAAACCCCAAAGCGAAAACGAAACAACCCCCAATATTTGGGAGTTATTTCATATGAAAAAATACCCAATGACGAAAATAAAATAAGCCCCAATGAAATAAACCCCATCAGCAACAAAAATGAATTTATGCCCAAAATTCATAAAAGAGTCAGTTTCAGCAAGGATAAGCCCCAAAAACCAACAGCTTTAAAAATGAAATAACCCCCGAATAAAAATGAAATAACACCCAAATTATACACGCTATGAAACAAGCCCCGAATTTTAAAAATTTGTTAGGTGTTATTTCATTGGAGATTATTTCATAATTTGAAAACCCCAAATGAGGAATGAAATAATTCCCAAAAAAAAAAAATGTAAAAGGGCCCAAAAAAATTGGGTGTTATTTCATATGAAATAACACCCAAAAATGTATGAAAAAAATTTGGGGAATATTTCATTTCTCGTCTGGGTGTTATTTCATTGGGGGGCTTTTCGTGGAGCCGTATGAATGCAGACTAAGTATGACAAGGTCAAGTACACAAATATTAAATTATGAATTAGTAGAAGCGACACTCTATTGTGGAATGTCAGAAATAGAGTGAGTGTAATGCAATGGAACATAGAGTAAAAGATAAAAGGGAATGTAAAGAATTTCCATATTATTTGTAAGTAGATAATAAGTTATTGAGAGAATTTCAATAATATTTGTATGTAGATAATAAGTTATTGAGTGAACGTTAGAGAGTTGCTCTTAGGGGAAGTTATTACTTCCAGTAAGTTTTAGTATATAAGAGACTTCTAATTGTAAATAAAGCAATCAGTTTGATTCAGTAAACTAAAAAGTAAAGAGCCTTCTTTTTATTACATGGCGATCCTGCCGAATACAGATGTAAATATAAGATATAAAGCACTACTTGTGCATTAACACTTTTATTTTCAGAAGAATTTATAGGATCAAGGAAGAAAAATAATAAATAGCGTTAAGCTGACATTTTTCATCCTTTAAAAATTTTTTTTATTATTATTTTAAAATATTTTTAATGGAGCAACCGCTTCATGAATTATTAGAAGAAATAAAACGAGCAGAAATTCGCTGGGCCAAATTATTAGCTGAAGGCAATAAGAAATAAAAAAAACCAGTCGAACTTACGATTGGACCAAAGCCACTGGCAATAAAAAGCAAGCCAAAGAAGGATGAGGATCCGAAGTTCGAAATTTTTCCAATCCCGAACATTCGGAAGAAACGAGGAGGTCTCATCAATCGGAAGAAAAAAGAATTAACGGTAACTGAACACCAACTGACTTATGAAGAAGGTTTAACGAAAGCAGCATTAGAAGAGAAGGCGCACCAACTCAAGAAGGAGATAAAACGGCTAAAAGAAGTCAAGAGGAAGGCCAAGAAGAATAAAATAAAACAACAATAAATATGTCAAAAACCATTATTTTCAAAACAATTTGTATAATTATTTTTGTAACACTTATAACCTTGGTTATAAAGTACATTATATCAACTTTAGAAGAGACGATATTGCAACAGGCGGAGTCTGTAGTAGAAAAAGTTCAGGAGAAAATAGAAAATTTCGATGTTATAAATAAACTAGCATCATTAAGAAAATTATTTAATACAAGAAATTAAAAAAAAAAAAATATAATAATAATGAATAAAAATATGTAAATATATGTATAAAGAAAACAAATAATAAAGAATATAGGTATTTAAGAATAATAATTTCGT
This sequence comes from Pollenia labialis, assembly GCA_949318255.1. Classification (NCBI taxonomy): domain Eukaryota; kingdom Metazoa; phylum Arthropoda; class Insecta; order Diptera; family Polleniidae; genus Pollenia; species Pollenia labialis. Next base: position 84,653,765 of record OX439139.1, on the reverse strand, counting down.
ATTGACCCCATTTTTAAATCAATCAATAACATTCTATCAAACGCTAAGAAGGCATCAAAAAGACCATATACTGAAGAATATATTTGCGCAAAAAGAGCTGAGGTAAAAAATTTAGAAGAAGAATTCAAGAAAAACCTAGAAAGTTTAGCGTATACGGACGAAAAACAGAAAGAATTCATTCACAGATTCAGCGAGCTGAAGAAGGAGACTTTGGAAATACTTAGAAAAAACTCAGATAGTAAACAGGTAACAAAAACAGAATTAACAATGGCCAATTTAGATTCCAATTTTCACGGGAAAGAAGGATGAGTTGCATAATTTTTTAACGAATTTAGAAATGGTAAATGATACAATATCAGCCGAGAAAACTAATTCTTTCTTTAAATTTATATTCAATTCCCGATTAGACCCAAAAGTTAGAAACAGGATTAATCAGGGCACAACTCCAAACACGGTATCCCAATTAGTAACAGCATTAAGAAAGGCTTACAAATCTGCAAGGTCTTCAAATATAGTTCTGAACGAACTAACAAAAATAGTTCAGAGGGGCGACAATCTGATAGGATTTGCATCAAAAATAGAACAATTGGTAACAGAGCTAAATGAGATCCAAGTGGGCGATGAAGGTGAGGCAAACAGAACCTCAATAATAACCACAAACAATAGAAAAGCATTTAATTCATTTATTAATGGCTTAAGAGACCCTCAAATTGTAGCGACTATTGACGCAAGTAGGGTGAAAACTTTTTCAGAAGCGCTAGCCATTGCTGAGGAAGTAAATTCACGTGAAAGAAATGGTCAAGTCATGTACCAAACCGCGCAGTCAAGCCAATACAGAAACAATAACAACAACAGAAGCAAAAATGTTGATTGTAGAAAGTGTGGCAGAAGACATGGGGAAAGATGTCCTGCTCAGGGATATGAGATGCCACAATTGCGGCAAGGAAAATCATTTCTAAAATAAATGTTTGGCAAGAAGTAATAATAATGGGAATACGAATAGCAATTATAACAATAATTCTAGATCCATTAATAACAATAACATTAGAGGTAATAATTACATCAATAATAATAATAATAGGAATGGTAATTTCAGCAATAGTAATAATGGGAATAGTAATTACAATAGAAGGAATAATAACACGGTGCTACAGTGTAAAAAAACTTGGAAAACGACCTAGCGTGGGTTATTGGTCTTGTTGAGTACATAAAAAATTGTGTCAAAAAATTTCAGAAACACCCTCAAATTCAGAAGTTATTTAAAAAAAACCGTTTTCAGTGATGTTCGTCAACTTATCGACCTGTAACTCAGTCAGTTCTTGTCCGATTTTAATTTTTTTAACTGGTTTGGAAAGAAAACTAATTACTAATAACGTGCATTTTTTATACATTTGTAAATTATAACAATTGTTTTTGTTAAGAATATCTACAAAAACAAACGAAAATTATAAACTTTTTTTAATTTTAGGTGCTTTTCATTGCTTATTTTAATATGAAAGCTTATAAAAATTTATATTAACGTATGAAGAAAATTTAGTTCTTAACAAAACATGGTTTTAATTTTTCAAATCGGATAAAAATTGTATAAGTTATTCAATTTTCATTAACACCTGTTTTTAGTATTTTCTCTCCCCGCGCAAAACATATGAATAAAAAAAACAATTAACTATACAGGCAAATTTGTCAACTTAATAATTTGTTTGTTGTAATTTTACAGTTACGTTTTTGGTATTAACTTATGTGTGGTTTACAGAACACGAATTCAAAATTAAGTTTGAAATGTAAGTTGAACGGACGAGTAAGGCGCTCGTGTTCTGTAAACCACATATTAATAAGTTATTGTTAATCTGTCTTTATTAAAAAAAAAAAGAAATGGAAGATAATACAGATGAATAGGGTTTATTATGCCCTAGTTTTTTAAATCATTAAACAAGTTTAGAATGTTTTTATATGCAATTTTTAGTTACATATATATATTTGGATAAATACATAAACTAATCGAATTTATTACCAACACAATGGCAAAGTTTAAATACTACCTTTTGGTGAAGGATATTGTTTTTAGATAAGAGTAAAAAAAGTGTAACTAGTTTAAAATTCGTGACAAGTGAAGTGATATTAATATTTAAATTTATTAAAACAAGTAAGTTTGTAATTTTTGTAATCCTTTAACAAATTTGAAATTGTGTGTAATTTTTTTCTGCAGTGTGTGATAAGCGTAATAATTTTTGTTATGTTTGCTGTTTATTCGCTGACAAAAAACATCGCTTAGATCTGAAGAAAAATAAAGCCTTGGTAAATGCCTTCAATACAGTTTTTAACTGCTCATACAGTTTTAGCAAATGTTATGAACCCGAAAGTATTTGTACAAGCTGTTCCAGTATGCTTAAGAAAACTAAGTCCGAAAAGTTGATAAGCCAGCCATTACCATTATCTTTCCCAATGATTTAACATCATAAAATATTCCATAAACCACAAGACTGTTATTTTGCCAAACAAACATCACTGGTTATCAATATAAAAATCGTGAAAGCATTAAGTATGCTAATGTGTTAACTGTTACTAAGCTAGTATTAAGTGCAATTAAATGTAATGAAACTTTACATAAACAAAGTGATGATGAATCTGAAAACGAGGAATGTGATATGGAATATTTACCAAAATTGGCTGAGCCACATTTTGTGACAAATGCATATTTTTGCGATCTTGTGCGAGATTTAAAAATTTAGTAACTTTTGCAAATATAAGCCGATTTTAACAAATGATATCTCGTTTTTTTCTACAAATATCTAAAATTATCTTTAAAATACTGTGCAAATAAAGATAGGTTTTCATAGAAAAAAATTAAAATAACTCTTGTTGAATTTGAAAAATTAGGAAAAAAAATAAAAAAAATTAGATAATTTTGAGAAAAACTCACCTAATTTTTTGGAATATATTTTTAATGAATACATTTCATAAAAGCTTAATTCTTTGCCTTTCCAAAACAGTTTAAAATTTAAAAATCGATTAAAAAATTTGTGAGTTAGAGGTACTAAAGTGCTACGACCTACCCTAAAACAGTTTTTTTAAAATAACTCAAAATTGTGAGGGTGTTTCAAAATGTTTGAAATCGGTTTTTGTATGTCCTCACCTAGGTCTACAACCCCCACTAGGTCGGGTTTCAAGTTCTGACAAAAAGTGTTTTTTTGTAGCAGTGTGTAATTATCGTAGTAGAGACATTAATCACATTCAAAACCAGGGAAACTCCCAAGAGCCGGAGGTCAGAATATCGGATTCTCCGGAGGAAACTTATTAGACACAAAAAAGGTGTATGCCATATCATCCAATCTCAGAAATTACATAAAGCTAAATGTTGAAGATACAGACAAGGAATTAACATTTTTAATAGATACGGGAGCAGATGTTTCACTCTGCAAAGAAAAATATTTATATAAGTATGATGAAGATCCCGATGATTATTGTAAATTAACTGGAATTTCAAAGGAAATTATAACATCTTTTGGTTCTACAGTTATGAAAATTAAGATTGATAATGAAATTATTGAACAGAGAACACAGCTAGTATCAAACGATTTTCCCATAAGTACCGATGGCATTCTGGGTAGAGATTTTCTGATAAAATATAAGTGCAACATTGATTATGACAAATACATCTTGACTTTTAACGTTAACAATAAGACTATAACGATTCCAATTCAAGAAAATACATTTCGAATTAACAAAGTAGAAATACCACAGAGGAGTGAGATAATTTTACAGTGTTACCACCAGAAAAATTCAAAATTACACATGAGATTAAGCAAAATTACCCGATTTAAATGAAATTACACCTGATATAAATTTGAAGTCCTATTTAATAGCAAGACATTTACAAAGAAGCAAAAATACAACAAACTCATTGGAAAAATATCAATATTAGTCTAACTGTTACAGCTTAAAACAATTAATAAAACATAAAATAAAACTATAAAATACTTGGGGGATTCACAAGGTGTGCTATCAAGTCATATCGTCATTATGTCCTAAATAATATTTAACAATTGTTTAAAAAAAATATTGTTGTGTATCAAACAAAATAAATATTTTAATGCTGTGTTCATTAATTCGTCATAACTATACAGTAGAAATCTAAATTATAAGCGGTTGCCCACAGCAGTCATATATATTTCTTGTAATTATTTTAAGACATATTACTTTACAACTTTATGACAACCTTGTGAATCCCCTAAATGAGATTTACTTGCACATTTGATTGCATATATCTAGGGAAGACTCAAAATGCTCATTGTCATTCCTTTATAATAGGTGTTTTTTAAACCCGATAGAGCTTACGAAAAACACTCCCAAATTATCCACAATGACTTTGAAAATCAGCCATCGATTTTCGCAACTTTAGGCGACTTCATGACTTAAATGACGCAACTTATGATTCCACGAATGAAGGCGATGGGTTGATTAAGAGAAAATAAACTTTCAATTTGACTTCAAGGTGCGATGTGACACCTCTTGATTGTTTTCCGTAGGACTGTGAAGTCACTGGTTTGTGCTGATAAGCCAGCATCAATTGACGTACTGGAGGTCAACATTGTTCATTTTATTTGTGACATGCAGCCAGCAATGGTCGAGAAAGAGGAACAAAATGGGACTTCTGCAATACATTTTGGCATATATGTTCGAAATGAGTTTCAATTGGTTATGCCGTGCATTAATCTACGATTAAAATTAATTTTTTGTTGTCTACCATTTTAAATTTCATGGCTTAAAAAAACAGTTTATACCTTATTTAGTAAAAATTATGTATTCAGGGTTTTATACAGCTGTGCCTTTCGTAATTCAGTTTTACAACTGTTAAGGGCGTTAAATATTCTTTGAACTAAAGCATTTGAAAGCTGCCTGATAAAACAATAAAATTAATTATAAGTAGGAATATTGGAAACATTTCACCCCCTAGGCTAGGTTTTAGTTTGAATAACTTTTTGCATTTTATTGCAAGTGCAAGTGCTTAATTACTATGATAGTCATCCTTATCCAAATCTAAGAGTCTATCTTATTGAACTTTTGAACATATATATGAAATGATTGAAGACTTTTCTTTAAAAGACACATTGACTTTGGTTCAAAAGACTGTGCATTTTTACCAAAACCGAATCTGGTTTTATTTGGGTATCTGAAGTAAGAATTTTAAATTACACCTGAATTATACCCAAGAGAAATTACCCACGCTCTACCCACGACAGTAAAAATTATACCAAATTCGGGTAATTACCCACAAAGTGGCAACACTGTAATTTTACCATTCAAGATCGATCTGAAAGAAGATGCGGCAGAATTGAACAAAGAAATCTTTGAAGGTGTATATTTGGCGAACACCATCGTACCTAAAAATGGAAATCAGCATATAAAACTGTTAAATGTAACCGATAAGAATGTGACAATACAAAACCTGAAAGTGGAGACTATACCATTTATAAATTATGAAATATGTTCAATTAGTAAGAAACAAAATGGAAATATACATGCAAAGGAACGATTTGTGAGATTAATGAAAAACAATAAATTTCAAGTGTTTTTATCAATAATAAAAACTGGGAATTTAGCACGAATAACAAAATCTTTTGAAATTTAAATTTTGTATTCCCAAAAATTTAATTACTTTTTGATAATAAACGGGCAGGTGCACGGCCTAAAAAACACTTAATTGACAACATCTTTTGTAAGTTGTTGTTGTTTTTTATTTTGTTTTTCTTAACCTACTTACAACTACAATTAATGTTGAGAGAATTTCAACTAATTGTAACGGGGAATGTAAGACGAGATGAACGCAATGTTTATTGTTGATGTTGTTTTGTTTAAACTTTGATATTATTACAAGTAGAACTGTTGCTATAGGTCTTGTACGTTTAACATTTTTATTTGGTTTAATATCTTTAGTTTTTCTAAAATCTTTATGGATGAAGTTTCCTGATGATCTGGCCTAAGCAACCAGTGAAATGCGCATAGGAATAGCTTATCCCATCAACAATAAATTTCAAGTGTTTTTATCAATAATAAAAACTGGGAATTTAGCACGAATAACAAAATCTTTTGAAAATTAATGAAAAACTTTAATTTGAATAATTTGGGTTACGAAGATAAAGAAGAGCTTATATCAGTTCTGGAAAAATACCAATCAATATTTCATATGGACGATGAAAAATTGACAACGAACAACTTCTATAAGCAAACAATAGGTTTACATGACAACAGTCCTCTCTACATAAAAAATTACCGTCTGCCTCACGCACACATAACGGAGATTAATTCACAAGTACGAAAGCTTCTGGATGATAAAATCATAGAACCATCTATAAGCCCATACAACGCACCGTTGTTATTAGTTCCAAAAAAAGGGCAAACTGATCTGAAGAAATGGAGATTAGTTGTTGACTTTAGGAAATTAAATGACAAGATCATAAATGATAAATTTCCACTAACACGCTTGGAAGACATTTTGGATAAGCTAGGAAGGGCAAAATATTTTTCGACGCTGGATTTGACCAGTTCTTTTCACCAGATCGAGCTTAATCATAGTTTACGTCCATGCACAGCTTTTTCAACACCTGATTGTCACTAGCAGTACACTAGATTGCCTTTTGGGTTAAAGATATCATCGAACAGCTTTCAACGATGTTGACGATAGCACTGTCAGGGCTGGAATCCGAAGCATTTCTATACGTAGACGATATAATTGTCTTCGGATGTAGTCTAAAACATCATAATGCCAATTTAGTAAAAGTATTTGATAAATTACAAAGATATAATTTGAAACTAAATGCCAACAAATGTTGTTTTCTTAAATCAGAAGTAATTTATCTTGGACACTTGATAACCCCTAATGGTATTAAGCCCGACCCATCAAAATTTGAGGCAATAACCAAATATCCAGTACCACGGAATGCTGATGAAGTTAGAAGGTTTGTTGCATTCTGTAACTATTACAGAAGATTCATTAAAAATTTTGCAGACATTGCAAGTTGTTTGAATCAGTTACTAAAGAAAGATAGGAAGTTTGAATGGACAACGCAGTGTCAGAAGGCATTTAAAACATTGAAATTGAAATTAGTGAACCCTCCAGTTTTAAGGTATCCTGATTTTGATAAACCTTTTGTATTGACTACTGATGCATCTAATCTTGCGCTAGGTGCAATATTATCGCAAGGAGAATTGGGTGAAGACAGACCAATATCGTATGCCAGTCGTTCGTTGAGTAAGCACGAAAAAAATAAGCCTGTAATAGAAAAAGAACTTCTAGGTATCCACTGGGGTATACAGTTTTTCCGTCCATATCTATACGGAAGAAAATTTATTGTAGTGACTGATCACCGTCCACTAGTTGCATTATTTTCACACAAAAACCCAAGTTCCAAATTGACGAGGATTCGGTTAGAACTGTCTGACTATGATTTTCAAATAATATATAAGAAAGGAATAAACAACACAAACGCTGACGCTCTATCAAGAATAGAATTAGACTCAGATATTTTTAAAACAATGACACCACATAACGATGACGAGAAGATAAAAAAATCGCTGGTGATAACAAGAAACATGAGGAAAAAGGAAATGGAAAAAGAAAGAGAGAAACAAGAAGAAAGAGAGATAGATAATGGTGAAAATAAAGAAAATGGTAATACATGTCCTTCTGAGCCTGATCAACTCATAATGTGGGAATGTACATCCAAAAGAGATATTAAACTAGCTAGAAAATTAAAATTTGTATTAGAAAAATCAAATCATGAATTTGAAGTTGAAGACAATCTTGCTGAAACGGCCGTCAGATGTAGTGAAAATCCTTATTATTTAGATAATATGTTAGAGAAACTACCATTCGTATTAAGCAGATTGCAGTATAAGGTATTCGCACTAGAGAAAGGTGACGAAATATTCGAGAAAATATCCCATGAAAAAATGAAAAAGAAAATAAATGAAAGTAATGTAAGAAACGTAAAAATCCTTTTGTATAGAAATCCTCAAAGAATAGACTGTAATAAAGAAAAGCAAAGACTAATAAAATTATACCACAATACACCATGCGGAGGCCATTTCGGAGTTAGAAAAACTTCGATGAAGCTGAAACACATATACGTATGGAAGAATGTGTACAGGATGATAAAGAGTTATGTCTCTACGTGTGATCTGTGTCAGAGAAATAAACAAATAAGACACACAAAAGAACCCTTATGTGTAACGGATACACCAACGAATAGCTTCAGCACTGTAGTTATTGATACTGTAGGTCCCTTACGACCTTCGGAAAACTATCGATATATACTGACAATGCAGTGTGAATTAACTAAATATGTCATAGCAGCACCCATAGTAACTAAAGAGGCAAAATCGATAGCAAAGACCCTAGTTGAAAACTTAATACTAAAAAATGGAATTTTCAAGACATTAAAGTCCGACAAAGGTACGGAATTTACAAACGAACTGATGAAAGAAATATGTGACCTTTTGCACATTGAACAGAAATTTTCTACACCATATCACCATGAAACTCTGGGTACTATAGAAAGGAATCATAGAGTTCTGAATGAGTATTTCTTATCATTTGTACGTGAGGACAATTGGTCCGATTGGATTTCTTATTATGCATTTGCATATAACATCACACCACACGTCGATACAGATTATTCAACGTTTGAATTGGTCTTTGGGAAATTGCCAAGTTTACCAGGTGAACAGGTAATGAATAGTGAAAGGGTATACAATTTGGATAATTACGCCAACGAGTTGAAGGTTAGATTAAAATATTCGTTAGAAAATGCGAAGAAATTGACTGAGACAGTAAAGCGTAAAAGGAGTTTAGATTCTTTTTGTAATATGAATAGTATAGATTTAACTGTAGGAGATTTTGTTCTAGTGAAGTATGAGAGTAGAAAGAAAAACGAATCACCGTATCATGGACCATACAAAGTTATTAAGATAGACAATGTAAACGTTACCATTAAAATCAAAGATAAAATCAAAATTGTACACAAAAATTTGTTAAAGAAACGCATAAAAGAAAAAGTATAAAACTACACTAAACTATAAGCACAACAAAAATGTATTTATAATATTCCAAAAAAAAAAACAAAACAACCAACAGTAAAATATGGTAATTAGATAATAAGCAAAAAAAAAAAAAAAAGTAAACAATGTAGTAATCTAACTAGAGATATAAGTAAAAAAAAAAAAAAAAAAACAAATTTTTAGTACGTTTATTTTTACCACATGTTCAAAATATTATGAATAGTTTTTTTTAATGACCACCACTTAAAATCTTACGATTTTTTTTTAGGGTGAGGGTGTAGTGTATGCACGTACAGCCAATGAACCACACATGGTGTTTCAATTGCATTAACAAAACACTCGCCTCTACGTACTTGATATTAATGAGTAATATGTGTCACTTGAAAAACTGATCTGATTCGTCACACGTAAAAATACTACGTAGTATGAATGCAGACTAAGTATGACAAGGTCAAGTACACAAATATTAAATTATGAATTAGTAGAAGCGACACTCTATTGTGGAATGTCAGAAATAAAGTGAGTGTAATGCAATGGAACATAGAGTAAAAGATAAAAGGGAATGTAAAGAATTTCCATATTATTTGTAAGTAGATAATAAGTTATTGAGTGAACGTTAGAGAGTTGCTCTTAGGGGAAGTTATTACTTCCAGTAAGTTTTAGTATATAAGAGACTTCTAATTGTAAATAAAGCAATCAGTTTGATTCAGTAAACTAAAAAGTAAAGAACCTTCTTTTTATTACAGTGAAAGCAAATCTTGTGGGCATTTGCAAATTGGTATGTATATATGTACAACATTTTTGATCTTGTGTAACGAAAAGTTACAATCATAACAATTTTGTATTGCAGAGGAAAAACAAAAATTTGCATGGTTTATTTGATGAATGTTTTAGTCGTGCAATATTCCAGTCCATTATGAGCAAGTGTTCTCCGTTTTGATGATGTTTTTAACAGAAGACAATAAAAAGTAGTGGCAAGTTTCCTCCTTTTATTGAATATTGGGTCAATTGTTGTCTTTTATATACAGAAATTGATTCTTCGCGGGCTATAAATGCTGTAAATCGGAGAAACCTGAGCTTTTACGTCCGCTCGCTATGTGTCTATCATAAGAAGACAACGTGTTAAAAAGGACAGTAAAACCGAAACTATTGACTCGACAACAAGTTTCGTCATCAAAGTGTGTACCATCTACAAGCGGTGAAATAGAAATAATTGTTCCTAGAAAACGGGAAATTTGCAATTGCTGTAAATTCTAATGTGATGCCAAATGCACCATATGCAATAGATTTTGTATGCAATTGAATCGGAAAACAATTTGTTCATCTTGCTGAGCCAATAAAAATCAGCCATAACTATTTTTACTTGCTTTCATTCATGTACAAAATTAAATAAATTGCATTGACCCAAAAAGAGTATATAACCTAAGATTTGCATTTTTTAATTTTGTTCTGTTCGCTTTTATCCTAGACAACTAAAAACTTACTAAGCACATTAATATAAAAAAAGATGCAGTTGCTGACGTTTCAAGTTTATATTCTAATCCATTGAAAGTTTAAAAAAAAAATTTTTTACCAAAATGGTCCAAACCTAACAGCAGGGGCAAACCAAAAATAAAAGTTTAAATACTTGAAATTTTATCGACAGCCAAGAAGGCTATTAAATGTTCTTTTTCAGTTTTATCCTTTTAACAACTCGTCTCGTCCTAAAAAAAGCCAACATTTAGATAGCTTTCGAAAAAGGACAATGATAGGAACATAGAACCCACGAACATTGTCAAATCCAGCAAAACTTGCTCAGGCTGCGCGGGCAATAGACAAATACTAGCTTGGCATATGAGGCTGGCTGAGACAAGGTTGATGGATCAAGGAGATGAAAGGTTACAAACGGGGCATTTTTTCATGTACAGCCGAACCAATTTGGAGCGCTCAAATGGCGTCGGAAATTTAATTTCATCAAATTGCAAAAAATCTCTTAAGGAATTCGTATCATAATGGCAAGATTCTACACAAAGTTCCGAAATATTACGCTGATGATATTATCAAAGATGATTTCTACACTGTAAATGGGACGACAAAAGGCGACATTCTGGTTCTGTTAGGGTATTTCAACATCAACATAGGCAACAACAATACTAGTAAGCGTTCGGTCGTGGGTTATCATGGTCTTATTGATATACGAAACGAAAACGGCGAACGCTTATTGGACTTTTGTTCCACTCATGCATTATTTATAGGTGACACCAAGTTCCCTTACAAGAACATTTAAAGTACACATGGACGTCTCCAGATGCCATCTACGTAACCAGATCGAACACGTATTAATCTGTTAAGCATTCCACAACACTCTGATAGATGTACGTACCCGTCGAGGTGCTGATATAAAGCGATTACAATTTGGTAATTGCACAGTTTCGCCTACGCGGAGCTGCTTTAAATAACCGAGAATTTTAACCAGACGTGGATCTGATACACTTGCCAGAGGTAAAGACTAGTTACCGCACTTGGGTTGCTGACAAAATGGAAGCACTAAGCGAACCCTTCCACTGGTACGAAACTGCAGAATCTACAGTATTTTTTATTTCTATTATGAGGGGCTTATTAAAAAATATGTAAGCACTACTGTTTGTGACACAACCTTGATGCTCTTAATTAGGTATAGAATATCAGCGTTAAAGCTAAGCGGAAGATAACGTTCCGCCTTCCGCTCTTGTTTAGGTAGGGTTATAAAAAAGATAAGCTAGAAAACTAGAACAATATTGCCCTAAACGCGGAAAGAGCAGCATATATCATGTAAAAATATACCACCCAAAAAGGACAATGATGAAAAACCCCTGCCAACAGATAAAGAACAACTACATCAATAACGAAAATTCTTTGAAAACTCTGTTGAAACATTTGAAACAAGTGTGGAAAATCCTAATAGCATTGTACGACGAAACCCAACCTACGCTATCGCAACTCACCCACCATCTTTAGAGAAAATCGAGTCAATAATATACAGGTTGAAGAACCACAAAAGTGCCGGCGCGGAAAATAAAGAAGCGGAATTGATGTAATATGGATCAGACATTCTTGCACCTGTAATGCTCCCAGTTTTTAAACAGATCTGGATAGACAACACCATTTCCTCGCAAAGGAAGGAAGGTGTAATTATAGCAATTCCAAAAAGAGGGACTTAAGCGATTTTAGAAATTGGAGTGAAACCACGCTCCTCAACACAGTTCTTAAGGTACAAGTAGTTATAATCCTCAATCCTATATTACCAACCATAAATACAGCCCTACGACAAGAACAAATCGGCTTAAACACCCTACGTTACAGTCCGTAGAATGGCGTTCCCCTCGTGAAAACTGTTTCCATTCAAAAAGGTATAAGACAAGGAAGCGTTCTGTCACCACTCTTATTTATTGTTGTTCTAGATAGCGTTCTAACAAAAACAAACGGGGAAGTGCCCGATGGTATACAGTGCCGTCTGTATCAAAAGCTAGGAGATTTGAATTATGCTGCCGACAACTGCTTTTTGTCACTAACTGGAACGAGGCGCAAACTGGAAACATTAATTTATAATGTGGGCATGGTTGGTCTACGTGTCAATGAATGTCAAGCTTACGCGAATTGAGGCTCCAAACGATACAGCGTTAAATGTACGCGCTAAGTACGCAAACTATAATAGTGAATGTGGAACAATTTTCCTATCTTGGTAGCATTGTATCTAAAGATGGTGCAGCGAATAAGGATGTAATGTCCCGCATTATCCAAGCCGGTCACGCATGTCACAAACTTAAAAACTGTTTAATCGACACTGAACAAATACCAGAGAACAAAATTGAGAAACTTTATCACCAGCATAAAACCGGTTCTCTTATAAGGCTCTGAAACCTGGAAAGTAACATACGCTATATGCAACAAACTTCAGGTATTTAGGTCTTCCACGATCTTCAACGTGGAGTTACTAAGGACTACTAAAAATGAACCAATAATGGTTAAAATAATGCAAAAATGGCTTTTGAATGAAGCCCTTAGGTCTGGAGACGTCATGGAAGACCCAATAGTACGTGGATGAGATCTACTCATGCGGAATGAAGATCCAGACGAACGTGGCAGCAAACAAAATTGATGGCACAAAACAGAGAACAATGGACTGATTTGGTTTCCGCCCTATGCTCCGACTAGGAGTTGTAATGTATTTGCATATGGATATTTTTATCTTAATTATTTATAAGATTTAAGTTCGAAAAATAAAAAAAATGGATCGGTTGCAAAATACAACAGAGAATATGAGAAATTATTAGCTCCAATAACTTTTGTTTCTATCAGTCGAGTTTTACGTTTTATCGTGCAAATTTAAGGATTGAAGATCCCACCTATCGAGTAAAAAAGTCGTATAAAAAATACCGATCCAGTTAAAAGTTATGGAATTTTGACCGTCTTCTCGTGAAATTCGACGCACTGTCCGGCGTCGAAAAAACAACCGTCAGCTATACCAAATAATGTCAAGTGCGACTTTAAAGTTTTTTGTTTACAAAATGGCTTCTAAAACATTCGCATATTTTTAAAAAAAATTTAAAAAGGAAATAATTAAACAATAAAATACCCTAAGAATAAAATACTTATCTCTTCCGTGTTATTATTCATTGCATTTTTAATATATTTTTTGTGTTAAAATTCTTTCTCACCCTATTTTTATTCGCGAGTTTAGTTGACAGTTCAAAGCGGGAACATTCTCACAAAAATTTTACAGACACACTTTTGCTGTTGATTGGAGAGTGATTTTCTTACGTTACAGCTTTTACTCGCCAAAAATTTTTGTTTCAATTAATGTAATTTTTGTTTCATTTCTCACTTTTCAATCAAAAAATTTACAGAACATGGACAATGCCACTAGTACATCACTCTAATTTTGCTATACTTGGAGGCCACATGATCAAGTTTCGTCTTTCCATATCTTTCAATTTGCAACACACTCTCACTTTTTTACGAACGCACTCACATTTTTTTATATTGACCACCCAGTATGCTTTCAATTTCACCTTTCCACTTGTTTAGCATTTTAACGTCCAATTTAACAGCTAATTAGAAGTTTGTCTTTATATATAAATTGTTTTCTTGATGGCATCTTGAAAGTAAATTGCTAAAAAATTGCGTGCAGCCTGCGTCGCAACTTTCAATTAATGTAAATTTTGACAAACAGTATATCGTTGGTCTCATGTAGAAAGGCCCTAACTCACATAATTGCAACTTTACAGGAGAAGGCAAAAAGTTAATAAAAACTGTATGTATTAAAATGTAAAATGGCTTCTTCAATTGGTTGTAAAACTGATGTTTTTCGTGCTATTGCATTAAATTCTTGTAACGAGGTGTATTTGTGGGAAATGTATTTAAATCACTTAAAAACTCAATTTCGAAATAAATCGAGTTAGGGCCTTTTTACATTAGACCGACGATATGTAAAAGACCATCAAGATAAACTTGATCGTGTGGCCGCAGGGATAGACATTCCCTGCAGGTGCTTTGAACACCAATTTGTTTAAAGAAAACCCTGCTAAAACAATCGCAGTTATTTTTTTAATCTAAGTTTTACATGTGCACATTTCCATTTTGACGTGTCTTGATATTTGTACCACAAAAAAAAAACAGTTATCGACGCGAAGGATTTGCAGCAAAAACCTGCGCTGGCGTGCCGTTAAAAAAACGGAAGTGGATTTTGACTTGCATTACAAAACTGAATAAGACTGCGAATTGTGCAAGAAACCTTTTTTAGTAAACTTTGGACTAAAGGTGCTATCAGACGGGATGTATTTTACATATGTACTGTCAAATTTTCCATTTGTAAAAGATGTACACATCGTGTGATACATATGAAACTTTGTATGTGTATAATACATGTGGGAATACATATGTAATTTTTTCGATTAGAACACGCTCTATTTTCCTGTGGCAAACATAAACAAAACAGCTGTAGTGGGATTCTGTAACTTTTAACAATAACAACAGTTGTTATAATTGTCAACCTGTTTTGTTGTTTGCACTAACGATTATGTGATTCTGTAAATTGTTGTTAACGACATAGATATAAATTAACGTCAAGTGGCATCACTGTCAAAAAAATGGCAATATAACGAAAAACACAAAGAGGAATAAAAAAAAACAAATAAAATTATTAAAATTAAACAGATTTTTTTTTGTTTTTTTTTAAGAAGATAAGCCAAACATTTTACTATTAAATTAAATGCAAATTATTTAATTACCATTTACAAGTTATATTATTTCTTTAAACTAAATTTTTTTATTTTTTCGACATTTAACAATAAATAAACAACACTAAAAAAGTTGTCGTTTACTTAACACAAACTTAACGATAAGTGTTGTTTAAATTTTACAGAATAGCAATATCGTTAATTTGCTTGTTAAATTTTTTAACAATGACAACTATTGTTAAAATTAATTACAGAATCGCACTACTGGTTTGTTTTGAAACGAAATTGTTTGAAAAAATATATTGTAAAAATATATTGTATTAGCAGTTGTTACATACATTTTACTTTTAAGAACTTTATAATTAAAACAATTTATACACGTTAAAAAGTCAGCTTTTGTTTCCATTTATAGGTTATGTCATAAGGGCATTTTCAGCGAAAAGTCTACTTTTTTTAATGTAACGCCAGATTGCAAATAAGGTTGTATTTTCGGACCATGTTCTTCAATCGTTATCCCTTCTGTTACTATTTGTATAGCTAGTTGCGCTTTACACCAAAATATAAAAAAGTAAACTATACATATAAAATTTTTTGAGAAAAAATTTAAAATACTTCTGGCGTTACGTTACAAAAAGTAGGCTTTTCGCTGGAAATGCCCATATATTTCTCTCTCTGTCGCTTTCGCTGTTAGTAGTGTTGCAGTGTTACCACCAGCAAAATTCAAAATTACACTTTAGATGAGGCAAAATTACCCGATTTAAATGAAATTACACCTGATATAAAATTGAAGTTTTATTTAAAAAGAGGCATTTACAAAGAACCAAAAACACAGCAAACTCATGGACAGAAAATTAATATTTGTCAAACCGTTAAGATTCGTATTGTAATTTAAAATAAATTAACAATAATAACATTGTAGACTCAAAAACAATGAATAAAACATAAAATAAAACACCTTAAATAATGAGTTTAACTTCCAAATTTGTTTGCATATATCTAGGAAAGGTACAAAATGCTCATAGCCATTCTCTTTATAATGGGTGTTTTTTAAGCCCGATATAGTTTATGAAAGGTTAGCAGTCAAACGAACTGTCATACTGTTCTAACTTTTTGCTCAGGCACATCATCATGAAGAGATTCTTGCTTGAACAACGCTATCAAATTATCAAAATTTACTTTGAAAATCAGCTTTCGATTTTCGCAACATATCGGCAAAGTAGTCCCGTGATAGGTCTTTCGTGGTAGAGACCGGTACTAGTTCTAAAAATTTATATGAATAAGACCTATCACTTTTACATGGAGTTGTCATTGGAGAGAGTCAATTGACACCATTTGACAAGTAATACATTTATTCTCAATGAACGTGTTTAGTATCAGTTACTACAATGTAGTATTATTTCAAAGAAACAAGTTCTAGAATTAAATTCAAGAACCAAATTTTAGAAAGTCCCAAAAAATGTGTCGCAGCACCGCTGAAGACTGCTCCATAATTCATTACTTTTTCTACCTTTTCGTTCTTCATTGGTTCTCCTTTCACTGGTCATGAGTTCTTTTTGTACTTGTTCTATTTTTACTGGTCTTGAGCAGTTTGTTGGACCAATTGACACAAATTTCCCGCAAGGATGGTTTTCAACTTTGTAATATTGCGGGGAACAAAAACATAACATAAATTACAACTGATCACAACCAGTTGTCTTAATTACAACTCAACTGAGTTGAGTTCTAAACCGGAATAGGGGCCTTATTTTTTTACAAATGAAGGCGATGTGTTGATTTAGAGAAAATGAACTGTCAATTGGACTTCAAGGCCGTGCAATGTGCCACCTCTTGATTATTTTCCGTAGGCCTGTGAAGTCACTGGTTTATGCTGATAACCAGCCACAATTGAACAAAATTGGAAGTCTGCAATGCGTTTCGTCCAGGACAGGCGCGGTGCTAATAGTTTGAAATCAGTTTCAAATGGTAAATTTGTCAATCTGAGATTAAAATTAATTTGTTTTGTGTTGTCTACCATTTTAAGTTTCATGGTTTTAGAACATACGCTTTATACCTTATTATCTGCAGGGTTTTATACAACTGTCCCTTTCGTAACACAGTTTAACAAGTATAAAGGGCGTTAAATATTCTTCAAGCTAAAGCATTGAAAAGTTGCAAGATAAAATAAAATTAATTATATGTTGGAATATTGGAAACATATTTTCCCCCAGGCTAGTTCTTAGTTTGAATGGCTTTTTTCAATAAACTTCAGGCATCTTTATCCATATCTTAAGGTCCATCTTGCGACATTCATTACCAAACTTTTGAAAATATATATTTAATAATTGAAGTCTTTTCTTAAAAATAAACCTTTGGTTCAAAAGACCGTTCATTTTTTAGCAACAATATTTAAAAAGAAATAAATGTCATCACTGAAATAGAATCTTGATTTTATTTGGGTAGCTGAAGTAAGAATTTGACATAACACCTGAATAACACCTAACCCTAGGTTTGCACTAAAGATAATTATCTCAGCAAGTTGGCAATAACGTCGGCAGAATAACAGAGCAATATTTCTTATTGCTCAGCTTATGTTAAAGGCATGGGAAAACGTACTTATGTTAACTCATAGTTTGAAAAAAAATCAAGGAAGAAGGTGTAGTGTAAAAACTTGCGAAATCTTGCAAGAATTATTTTTATTAATATAAATTCTTTCTTATTTTATTAATTTATTTAAGCTTGAGGTCATTTTAAATATAAAAATATTAATTTTCTTATTTTTTTTTAAGTAAAATTATTATTCAAAAATTTTTTTTTTTTCGAATTTATTCTGTGAGCTTAATTTCAGTTATGTATTTTATAAAGCTTTTTTGTAATAGTCCTATTCCTTTAATTTTTAGAAATTACTTTATTTCATTAATTTCTAAAATGTAAAGGAATAGGACACAATTTGCTTTTATTTTTTTGCTGATTTGCTTCTTTTTTCAATTGACAACCAAATTTGACGTTTTATGTAAGCAATAATTGTCAACGAAAATGGACTAACAATTATTGCAACATAAATTGTTAGTAATAAATATGTACAAAAATTTGTTGTCTACATTCAAGATAACATAATTTTGACATTTACTGCAATATATGTAGCAATAATTATCTCTGGTATAGACAGGCAGCAAGAGAAATTACCCACGCTCTTCCCACGACAGTAAAAGTTATGCCAAATTCGGGTAATTACCCACAAAGTGGCAACACTGTAGTGTTGCCAATCCGTGTGATATTTTTACTTAATGTTTAGCCCATGTATAATTTGTTTATTTGTTATCTGTGTGTCATTTTCATTTAAGTTCTATTTTTTATTACCTTTTAAATGCAGTTCTTTTCGAAGTTTTTTTTGAAAATATAATGCTTAACATAAACTGTCAGTTGTGATTGTAATTTTTTTGACATTTGTTATTTGCGCGAGAAGAAAAAAGTGTGTACATTCTATAGATTTTGTAATTTAAGTAGATAGTTTCTAAAGTTTAATTTAAACATACATATTTGTGAAATTTATTTTAATCTCCATAAGTCTTCAAATTTACTGACGTTTACGATCTTCGTGTCAATTTCGACCAAAATAGAAAATTTTATATAAAAACTATTATTTTTCAATTAAGTATGATTTTAAAGTTGGTATTTTGTATAATGAAGCAGTATTTAACATTTACATTTATTGTGAATACACAAGTTCATTTATTAAAAAGAGCAAATTTAAGTTACCAAAAATTGTCTACCATGAAGAGATTTATAATTATTTAAATTTAATTATGTCGTTGGGTATAGGGAATGCAAAATGGATTCTAAAATCGATTTTCGATCGACTTTTTTTATTTCGGTTTTTGAAATCGATTAATCGAACCTCAAAATCGATTTTAAAATCGATTTAAAAATCGTTTTAGATTAATTTGCAAACTTATTCCTTATATCACAGAATGTTTTTGAATTAAGATTTTTACAGTGTGTAAATATGACTACTGTTTATAATTTTGAGACGGCCTTTAGAGGATCAAGTGCGATATGTATGTACGTTTCACATTAAAATTGTGTTTTTGTGTAGTCATCACACCTGTCACATAAATCAATTCCGATCGAAAGTGATTTTGCAATAGTTCCTGATCGGTGGCGACTGTTTCTTTGCTAAGTTACTTTTAAGTTAGACTTGGAAAACAACCGTTTGCATGTCAGTGATGTCGGAAAGATGCAAATTTATTTCCTTGCAATTTCGTATTTGTTAGAATAAACTACATACATACCTACTTTTTATACCCTTCACCGAAGGTAAGAGGGTATATATAACTTTGTCATTCCGTTTGTATGTTCCACAATATTGACCCTACACCCAATAAAGTATATATATTCTGGGTCCTTATGAAAAGCGAAGTTCAAATCCGGTTGTCCGTCTGTCCGTGTGTATGTTGCAATGGGTTTTCCGAAAACCCCAGAAATGATGTGGACTAGGTTGATGTATATTTATGTCACATATACTCCGTTTAAGTTCGCTATTGAAATTCAGCCAGATCGGTCCAAAAATGACGCAGATATGAGCAAAAAACCACGACTACCTCTAAATTTTTCCAAAAATCCCTTGTTGTTGTTGTATTTTTATTACTTTTTGCTGTATATCTGGGGAACGGCACAAGCCAAAGCTTCCAAATTAGGTACACACATTAAGGTTGGCAATACACACCATCCTACAAAATGTGGGCGGGATTGGAGAAGTGGGCGTGGTACCTCCCGTACAAAAAAATTAAAAAATGTATAAAATGTATTTTAGGGCTGCCATATGTCCTATGGATATGGCTTGTATATCAAAATATCGGAAATTTTTAGTAGAACATATTTTATAAAAAACTCGGGAAAATCGGTTCAGATACAAAAAAGTTATGACCAAAATTAAATTTTTTTTTTAAATACCCTCTTTCGGGAACAATAGATCTCCCCGAGTCCAAGCTTTATAACTCCAGTAAATGGCAAATTTTTTCTTAAACACGTCGGTATATAAATCTGCCAAATCGGTTAAAAAATGGCAGAGTTACAACCGAAATACTGAATCCCCAAAAATTACTCTTTTTATAATTAACTTTGTTAAAATATATTTATACAAGTATATATAAATGTTTATATATAAATATAACTTAAGTAAATGGTAAAATTCTTCCTGAACACGTCGGTATATAAAAATATCAAATCGGTTAGACAATGGGTAATTTATGAGCAAAATACTCCAAAAATGGGCTAAAAAAACATCAACATTTTTATAGAAACCTAAATTTTAGGGCTGCCATATGTCCTATGGATATGACTTATATACCAAAATGTCGGAAATTTGTATGAGTTATAACCGAAATACTGGGGTCTAATCACCGCATACGATATTGAGCAAAATTCATCGAAATTATTTATTTTAGTATCTTGAAACTCGATATCGAATGAAATGTATTGAATTTGAAATAATAGCATTCGACATCGAGTAACTCGACATTACATTTATCGAGTTTTCATTCGATACGCCAGTGTCTATCGTATGCAAAAAAATTCAATAGTTTATTCGATACGATAGTATCGAATGCGGTGATTAGACCCCTGATCCCAAAATTACTCTTTTTATACCCTTCACGGAAGGTAAAAAAGGTATATATAACTGTAATTTCTACAATATTGATCCTACACCCTATAAAGTATATATATTCTGGGCCCTTATGAAAAGCGAAGTTGAAAACCGGTTGTCTCTTATTTAAAAAAAAAAAATTTACCAATTTTATTTAGTTTTTGTCTAATTGCTATGTATTCTGCTCGCACAATGGTGAAGGGTATATAAGATTCGGCACAGCCGAATATAGCACTCTTACTTGTTGATTTTCACTCTGCTTATAACTAGATTTTAACATCGCTCATACTCTGGTCTGTTTGAATAATAGCATATTTCCAGAGGAATGCCGTGGTTTAATTCACCTGTTGTGTTTCTATAATATGTTGCTTTTCACAAAGCTGACTTTCAGTGTTTGTTTCGGTACGATGTGTTTGGACTGTTTTGTTCACTGTCCATTGAGGACTTGATTTTTTTTTAGAAAATTGAATAAACATACCACCATCACACGTTAGAACGCACAAAAAAATCCCAAGTTTTATTGTGCATGCCCATAATTTATCGATTAATTTAGGATTAAAATTGCCAATATTTTGGTAAAAATAAAAAAATCGATTTTAAAAGCCCAATAATCGATTTCAGTATAAAATCGCATACGTAAATTCGATTGTAATTTATTCGATTGATTTACAACAAAATCGATTTTCGATTGGAATCGAAATCGATTTACCATTCCTTAGTTGGGTACACAAAGTAATTGTATTAGGGTGCTGTTTGCATACAAATTTCTTGCAAGTGCAACATACAAATGGTGTTTTGTTATCTGTTTTGGGACATTTTTGGCAACGTCTTCTTTTACACGAATTTTTGATTGGTTCACATATTCTTTTCTTGAAGATGACGGATGCTGTATCTTCTTAGAAACTGCGCGCAATTAATTTGCAATTTCTCGCGAAAATTTGGCTCTGGGTACTGTGTTTCGCTGCTTTAAATAGAGCGTGGCAATTGAAAAACCTAAATTTTGTTAAAAAAAAAATATTGACGTTTGGCAAAACAGTTTTCGCTCCAGCCAAGGTAAGCTGATGGGAATAATATAAAAACATTGTAAGATGATTTACATATCTAGTATGCTACTAAATACAACTTGAGGCCATTGTTTGCAGTTTTTTATCCTCGCGATTACTTATTTCTGACTTATGATGAAAAGTGCTGAGAAGATTCACAGTTTTATTGTTTATTTATTTTTTTTAATATATGAAAGGAAGGTAGTTTCCTTGTTGAAACAAAAAAATTGTGAGAATACAGCTATGCCTTTAGTTTTAGTTTACTTTTCTAGCAATTTATGTCCCAATTTGTGGGATGGAAAAAATTGTCTGCAGTCACATTATGACCTTTCAGACCTACTTATCAAGAATTACACGCATTTCTTGGATTCTTTAAGGCATAGCTCCAATTTGTTTACCTGCATACGGTTGTATATTCCCGGCATATCTAGTGGTCGAATCACAAAGTACCCAAAATTGTATACCATACTTCGATGATGGTATATACTGCCGGAACAGGCATCTTCCCCTGAATGCTACTAGCTGCTCATACATCTTGAGATGGATTGTAAAGTATGGGCTGCATTTCAACCCACAGATTCCAAAGTTCGCGTATCGGCACAAATTTGTCTAAAATTCGGCGTTCAATGCGATTATCCATGTTGTCAAATCTTATTACTCTCGAAAGAGTTTTTAATCTGCTTAGGGGCATAATTGCTCTAAAAATAGGTCTTCCTTTCTCAGAATCCCACAAACTTTCTGTACTTCTTATGTTTGATCTATACACTCCAGCTAACAAAAGTGAACTAATGAACATTTCGGTGTCGTTCACCTGTATTATAAGTATGTCTCAAAATAATTTTCATTACAGGAGATGGAAAAAACAATCGAAAAATGTAAATCAATTTCGTTGTAATTCTATAACAAGAATAGCGTGTCAAGCCATGCTAATTATGTTCTCCGTTCGGAATCTTCCAAGTCTATTTGCAAGAGGTTCCTTAAAATAACTTATTTCACCACTTTTTGGTGTCATTCCTTCAGTAGGTGTTACATCAATTTCATACCCAATAGAGCATTCAGATGTCTCGACTTATTCCAGATGATCTTCCTCGTCCGACAATGTAGCGGATGGCCATTTAAAACTTTAAATTAAAAATGCAATAAAGCAAATACGGTTTGAAATTTTGCCAAAATTATTATTTTGTTGTGAAGTACCATTGTTGCTTCACAGTACCTTATTCGGTCGGAGCAATTTTCGTGTACTTTTTCGAGGTTATGCGGTCGTATCTTGGCAACGGCATCACGAATGTTGGCCTTTAAATGCTTAATTCTCTCTGTTTTGTCGGCATAACACTTTTATTTAACGACGCCCTACAGAAAATAGTCTTGGCGGCAAATTGGCATTACCATATCGGCTAATTAAACGGTCATCAAATGTTTGGTGCAATATTGTGGCATAAGATGTGTGTCAAGTTGCACCATCCTGTTGAAACTAAACATCTCTCACATGAATACCATGAAGAGCGGGTACAAAAAGTCAGTTATCATGGTGCGAAAGGTTAATCCATTGACCGTAATAGTTGCGCCGTCTTCATTTTCAAAGAAATACAGGCCAATGATGCCTTTGCTTCACAAGCAGCATCAAAAAGTCACTCGTAATGGATGTGTTGGCTTCTGTTAGACCACGTGTGGATTTTCTGAGCCCCAAATACCGCAATTTTGCTTATTAACGTACCCAACAAGATGAAAATGAGTTTTATACGACATTTTCGTGACATTTCCGATCAATTGTCTTTGTTTGGAAATAAGTATCCAATAAATCCCAACGTTGCCCAAGATTAAATCGATTCATTTCGCTCAGCGGAGATAAAATACTGAATTTTGTGATAGATGAGACAGATGCCAGATTCGAAGTAACCGATTGTTCAAATTTAAACTTTTAAATGGTCCACCCTTTATTTAGCATAATTTCTAGTTCACTCCTATTAGTTTTTCTACAATAAGTACAGAAACAACACATTCTAACTTTTATGAGTTCTATTAGTTCTTTGTTTGCACAATGACTGAAAACTATATTGCAGTAAGCAACTAAGAAAAACATTGCTTTGGTATTTAGCGGGGATCCCAGTTTTCATACAAATAAAATGCTCAGCAAGTATGATAAAAAGAGGCAGCAAAGCATTTAACATAATTGTGCGCAACAAAAATTCAAGACTTTTTGTCCAAGGCAAGTATGACTCAAAGCCTTGAAGTGGAAAAAATTTAATGGATATTTTTTCGCCAATATCTACATAATCTCTTTAAATAGTTTTCCATATAAGTTACAAGCACATTAAGGGTCCTCATGATATCGTTTTTAAGTCTCGTAATCTGTGCACACTGTGCATTTTTACGCCCTCGTAAATGAACTGTCAAAAATTTTATGAGAATTCATTTACACAAGCTTGGTAAATTTGCCAATTGTGCATTTCTACAAACAGGAACAGAATGATGAACAAATGGCATTGCGTAACGAAAATATTCTCCAGCTGCAAGAACATAAGTGAACTCCTCCAAAATTTCCTCTTCTGCCTTACGTTGGTTATCATTTAAATACATACTGTTCATATGGGGAAACCCTATTCGCTATAAATTGAATTTTATAACCAGAGGGCGTTAAGGCCATTATATTTGTACTAAATTGTAAAGAAATGTATTTGAATAATTCCTACCAAAAAACAGTTTGTTAGTTAAGACTTAGCAGTCAAACGAGAAAAATCTAAATAAAAGTATTCTACTTGGTTTTATTTGGAGAATTCTGGCTAAGTATTCAACTCTGGTCCTTCATCTCGGGTAAGTCCGATCCTATACATGCTTCTCATCGAACCGGATTTATCAACCTATTGATATATCCACTAAAATTGAACGAAGGTCCAAAAGGATATCTTCAATCAGCAAATTATTTCGACTATCTGTTAATAAATTATTAATTAATTAATAAAAATTGTTATAAAAAGAATTATCCAAATTCTAATTCTTGAAAAAAACCAAAGTACCTATACTCCTAACGAAAAGTCATAATTTTCGAAGGAACCCTACCTTATATTATCAAAAGCTGTCAACTACACGTACATAGTTGTACACCTCTATAAAAAGAAAAAAAACGACGATAGAAGAGACAACCACGAAACATTTATGCAAGTCACCCACAACATTCCATTGCATCATCTTTTTAGTTTTTCTTTGATCATTGAACGTCACAGATTACTAAGTACAGATTATTAGTACTCTGTGTTGAACGTGCCGGCTACGAACAAATTTAGTAAAGGGTGATAAGTGTATGAGTGCAGAAACAATTTAATATACACAAGAAGTAATTGTCTGTGCAGAAAGAAAAATCAAACAAAAGGTGTTAACACGGAAAAAAAGGTTTTAAAACCAAAAATAAAGAAAAAGTCCAAAAAATACGCTAAGAAATTAAACACAAAACATACAAAAAGTGATATAATTCAAAAGAGCATTAAATTCGTTGTTTTGGAAGAAAGCTTATATTGTACATATTAGCGTAACACGGAAAAGTGGGTACAACCAGTATTAAGTACCGTTCGTTTTTTTTTTAAAAATAATAAGATTTAATTTAATATAGCTACAAATATTACATACGGACAGTGCGCAAAAAAAAGGAAAAAATAAAAGTCATTTTTAGAATACCGTTAGTCTTTTTCTGTATACCTAAAAATCACTTAAAAATTCGTTGAATTACTCGTTGAAAACATTAAAACAAAATCCCAAACAAAACGAGCAAAGAGAGAACCAGAAAGTGTTTCATAGCTATATTTAGTGCTCAAAACATCTAAAAATCAACGCCTTTTTTTCGTAAGCAAAATCTAACGTTGCATTACACACATTCCGTTCTCCCGTCTCTCTTTCGTCTTTAAGTTTATTCGAAATAGAGTAAAAGTCTAGCAACATTTCGCAACATTTAGTTGACATTCAAATTTAAATTTCTTATAAACATTGTTTCGATAATCTACGATAACTTTCATATTGTGGTTCTTCCAATACCTTTTGTTTCTTAACAGTTATTGGAAAAAGAAACACGGTTCATGAACATTCCCATAAAACAAAAAAAGAAACCAAAGAAGAAGCAGAAAAAATATTATTTCGATATTAAATTAATTTTTAATGACTTTTACTTAATTTTATATAAATAATTAACAAGAAGAAAAAAAACATTAAAATTTTGCGACAAGCCTACATTTAAAACAAAACCATACACAAACTAATTTGTATAAAAATAAAACCAGCATCAAGGAAATTTCAGCATTCAACAGTGTATTGGTTAAGTTCTCTTCACTCAAGTTCTAGTGCAAAGTTGTGAGAAACTCAATTTTTATCAACTACCAAGACATTGACGTTTGGAAAAGCTATCAGGAAAAGAAGACGAGCTAAAGCAATCAATTATAACTGGACAAACACCTACATAAGTAAAGAACGAAGATTACTGGTAACTACACTTTAAAAATTTTCAGTTTTACATTCTCATAAATCCTAAAAAAAAAAAATCATTGCTTTACCATTCCATTTTAATTCCCATTGTTTTAACAATAAAGCTATAGTCTTTTTTCTCATTATCGATTTACCAAAGTTTTAGTTGATTATAACTTATAACAAAATAAATTCAAGTGCGTCACGTTGTGGTCACGTTTTTTTATCAATACAATCCATAAATTTAAATCGTTATTCATTGTTAGTAAACTTGATTCCCACTTTCTTTTCGTTGTGATTAGTGTTTGTCCCTACAAATATGTCTTATTTACAACAATACATTCGAACCACGGATGAACTTATTCGATTCGATGCAGAATTTGATGAATCACAAATTCAGGGATCCTCGGTTTACTCATAGGAGGTACATCGCGACGAAATGAGGTCCATTTGGGACGGAGGAAAAAAAATTTACCAGAAATGCCTTGAAGAGGTAAATAGGAGTGAATCTAATAATGATGATGGGGGCTCTGTAAAAGTAGATGAGGAAACTATAGCATCTAGGCATCAGTCCGCCTACACCACGTATGTTAGATTTATATCTCGCTTAAACTCACATATTCAGGAATTATCGAGTGCAAGACAAAACCCACAACCAAATATCTCCCAAACCATGACCCTTAATAATGTACATCTCCCTCCTTGCGATACGGACGTTTTCGATGGGGATTACGAATCATGGCCTACGTTAAGGGATTTATTTACTGCACTTTATATTAATAATCCTCGTCTTTGCAATGTCCAGAAACTTTTTTATTTAAATAGAAATACCAGCGGTGAAGCGAAGGACATTGTAAAAAAACATCCTCCTACGAATGAAGGTTTTGAGCTAGCATGGCAGAGCCTACAGGAACGATTTGAAAACAAAAGAATGCTCGTCAATAGTCAACTTCGTTTGCTTCTCAACCTGCCCCAAGTTTTAAATGAATCTTGTGACGAAATTAAAACCTTGCAACGACAAATCAATAGTTGTGTTTCTTCCTTGGAACTTTATAAAATCAATATAGAGAACTGGGATGCTATATTTGTTCAACACGTCTTCCAGAGACTAATCTTTCCCTTTGGGAACAATCCCTCTCTAATAGAACACAAATTCCGAAATGGTCTCAAATGAACCAATTTCTAACCAGCCGTTTTCAAACCCTCGAAACTGTTTCTGAAGTTAAAGGGGCTTCTGCATCTTCCACATACAATACCCATTTCGATCATAGGAATGACTCCGGAAATGTTAAGAACAATCACTCTAATGTCATTCCTAACGAAACCTACCAATGTCGTATTTGCACTACTGGTCAACATTTTATTCGACAATGCTCGAAATTTCTACAAATGAATATAGATGAAAGAATTGAATTATGTATAAATTGTTTTGCTAGGCATCATCGTGTAAAAGACTGCAATAGCTCATTTAACTGCCGTACCTGTCGTAAAAGACACAACACTCTTTTGCACAAGGAAAATGGTTCTTCGACTCTTAGTCCCACCTCTGATAGCTTACCCCCACTCTCAACTGAACCCAGCACATCCGCTAATATTCGATCATGTTTTTCCTCAAATTCAAAATCTGTTATTCTAGCTACTGCAATGACTCAGGTATATTGCAAGGGAATCGAATTTCCTGCAAAGTCATTTTTCGATTCAGGTTCTGAAGGAACATTTATTTCAGAAAGGCTTTTTAAACGTATTGGTCTTCCATACAGATCTGTAAAAGCCGAAATAAGCGGCTTGAACGGGTCACTTTCTGCAATATCTCGAAAAGTATGTTCAATCGTACTTGGTTCTAATGGTTATAGTAACACTAAGGTCACAATAGATGCACTCGTTATAAAGGAACTTTCAGGAAACCTTCCAAGTAATTATGTGGACGCAAAAATTGTTTCAAAATTGTCTAATTTAAGTTTGGCTGATCCAAATTTTTATGAATGTTCACAAATAGGCATTCTTATCGGTGAAGATACAATGGACAAGTTTGAGTTGGACGGCTTCAAGAGGAATGTATACGGAAGATTGAAAGCTAAGGAAACCATTTTTGGTTGGGTAATTTCGGGGAACTTAGCCCAAACTTCATCCCCGTCCACTCGTGTACTATCATGTGTTGCTTCAGTCTCCCTAGAAAAACAGCTAATGCGTTTTTGGGAGGTGGAGGACGTTCCTCAAAAACCAATCCTATCTCAAGCAGATCGGTTTTGCGAACAATTTTATGCACAAACTACCCAGCGAACAGAAAATGGAAGATATGTCGTATCTCTGCCTTTTAAGAAGTCAAAGATAAATGAAACAGATTACTTAGGAAAGTCTAGGAATATCGCTCTAGCTCAATTTCTACGTAATGAACTACGTCTTTCCAAGAATCCAGAACAGAAGGCTATATACGATGCCGTGATCCAAGAATACTTAGACCTTGGACACATGACGAAAGTTTCTCCACCCTCCGAAACACACAATTTTAAAAACTTTTACCTTCCACACCATGCGGTGGTCAAGCCAGACAGTTCTACGACTAAAGTAAGGGTTGTGTTTAACGCTTCTTGTCCATCTTCCAATGGTATTTCGTTGAATGATATATTATACACAGGCCCTGTCTTGCAAATTGATCTCATTGTCCTTCTCCTAAAATGGAGAATTCATCGATATGTTTTTAACTGCGACATAGAGAAAATGTATCGACAAATACTCGTTAGTCCAAATGACACTCCCTTTCAGCGAATTCTTTTCCGTACTTCCAAGAATAATGAAATCAAAGATTACGAATTAAAAACAGTAACTTTTGGACTTAACTGTGCGCCGTACCTGGCAATTCGAACTCTTATCCAATTAGCATCAGATACCGAGAACAGTCATCCCTTAGCTAGTGATATACTAAAAAACTCAATGTATGTTGACGACGCACTTTACGGCGCACCCGACATTCCCTCGGCAATCCAAGCTAGGAATCAGTTGAACGAAGCCCTTAATTCAGCTGGGCTTTCTCTTCGAAAATGGACGTCGAACTCTGCCGAAATCCTTGCAGGCATAAGCAAAAGTGATCTTCTACAAGAAGATTTCTGTATATTTGACGATACTAGCAATGCAAAATTTTTAGGAGTACGATGGAATGCAAAATCGGATACATTCTTTTTCTCAGCAAAAGCTGTGTCAAATCGTAAGAATATAACCAAAAGACATGTCCTGTCCGAAATAAGCAAATTGTTCGATCCTGCAGGTTGGCTTTCTCCTTTCATAATACTGACTAAAATCCTAATGAGAAAGATATGGGAATCAAAATCCGATTGGGATGAAAGTTTGGGTGATGACTGCCTCCAGGATTGGAACTTGTTCATTCAACATTATCCAGAAATTGAAAGTATAAGAATTCCCCGATGGATTTCATTCACTCCAAAATGCAACGTTCAAATACATGGGTTTTGTGACGCCTCAGAAAAGGCGTATGCAGCAGCTGTTTATGTTCGTATCGAAACTATTGAATCCATTTCTGTCCATCTTCTTACTGCGAAATCTAAAGTCGCTCCTATAAAATGCATTTCTCTTCCCAGACTGGAATTGTGCGGCGCTGTTCTGCTTTCCAAAATTCTAGATTCCATGCTTCCTAGTCTTAACCTGACAAATTGTAAAATTTACAAATGGTGTGATTCGACTATTGTGCTTTCCTGGCTACGCAAATCTCCTTATCAATGGAAAACATTTGTCGCGAACAGAGTTTCTCAAATTCTACAAACGTTAGGATGCGATAATTGTTATCACGTTCCATCTCAGTATAATCCTGCAGATATCGCGACCCGTGGAGTTTACCCTCAGGACTTAGTTCATAATGATTTATGGTGGCATGGACCTACCTGGTTAAAATTTCCATCTAATCAATGGCCAAAATCGAATCTAACGTTTCTGGAGACAAAAGAAGAAGAGAAACCTATAAGAGTACATTTTTCATATTTTTCAAATTACGCTGATATTTTAGATCGATTTTCCACATTTCCCAAAGCTATCAGAACACTCTGTTACGTTTTTCGTTTCATTCATCGAACATCCCCTAAGTATAGGAACTCCTTTCACTCTGAAGTTATTATGTTATCCGCGCAAGAAGTTGCCCATGTTCGAGATCGCCTCATCCAAATTGCTCAAAAAATTGCATATCCCAATGAATATAATTCTATCGAAAATAATGAAAACATCTCTAGAACAAGTCCAATCCTCAACTTGAATCCATTTCTTGATTCCAAAAATTTACTTCGCGTAAACGGCCGTCTGACAAACTATCTATCTTTATCATACGATGAACGATTTCCCATAATTCTGCCGTATAATTGCAAACTTTCGAAACTACTAGTTAATTTTACTCATTCCCTCTCACTCCATGGAGGTAACCAGCTGGTGCTAGCTCTAATTCGTATGCAGTTTTGGATACCTAAACTGAAAAATCGTATCAAAACTACGATTCGTAATTGTAAGAAGTGTGTCATTGACAGGGGCAGAGCCAGAAGCCAAATAATGGCCGCATTACCTTCGGAACGAACAGAGCTACAGCGACCTTTCTACAATACTGGAATTGATTTCGCAGGCCCTTTTGATCTAAAAAGTTTCACAGTGTGTTTCGCCACAAAGGCTATTCATTTGGAAGCCACTACAGACCTCTCAAGCCCTTCTTTCATTATGGCATTTCATAGGTTTGTAGCCAGACGAGGCTATCCGTTTAAATTATTCTCCGATAACGGTACAACTTTCGTCGGCACTTCCAGACAAATGGCCAAGGATTTTCTATTGGCATCCCGCACCGAACTCACATCTAGCTTAACCCTTAAGAATATTGAATGGCATTTTATTCCACCCGGTTCTCTTCACATGGGTGGTTTGTGGAAAGCTGGCGTAAAAAGCTTTAAAAGCCATTTTCGAAAAATCGTGGGTCCGTTTAAATACACCTTTGAGGAATTTTCGACGTTACTTTCCAGAATCGAATCCAGCCTTAATTCAAGACCAATCTCACCATTGTCCGAAGACCCTATGGACTTAAATGCCTTGACTCCAGGGCATTTTCTAATTGGTAGTCCCCTTCTCGCTCCTCCCAATCGAAAATTCATTAACCAACCAATATCTTATATAAATCGTTGGCAACGATTACGATCAATCTAGCAACAATTTTGTCATCGTTGGAAAAATGAATATTTAAAGGAACTTCACAAGAGAAATAAATGGAAAATACCTCAAGAAAATATATCTGTCGGAAATATGGTAGTCATCAAGGACGATAATGCTTCCGTTAATGAATGGCGGTTAGATCGCGTTACGAAAACATATACTGGGTCCGATCAAAGGGTTAGAGTTGCTGATATTAGAACACAACGCGGAATTGTAACTCGCCCCATAGTTAAACTTATCTTATTACCAGCCTAACTTTTCCATATTCTTTAATTTCCCAATTTTCTTTCCTTTCCATTTCATTATCTATAACCATAAAGCCTTTCAATCTCTTATTTTAATGAAAAGCACTAATAATTTCTTTTATTTAGGTGACAATATGTCCTCCTACCATGACGTTGTTCTCTATAGACGCAGCACAAACTATAGTCCGTTTAAATGCAGATTGTGTAGAAGATATCATTCCCTACGAAAATGCGAATTTTTTCTCAGAATGAGCGTGGAGAAACGTTAAGAGCCGTGGTGAGCTTAGGCTATTGCCCAAATTGTCTCGCTCATAAGCACTCTGGAAATAACTGCCGACAAGACACAGGCTGCCACATTTGCTCCAAAGGACATCACACACTACTGCACTTTGAGAAGTCGTCAGCTCATAACCGTCAACATAACTCAGCACGTTACTCTCGAAGTAGAGGTATCACCCCATCCTGTAGCAACGGTCGTACTTCTGTTTCGACTATTCTTTCCCGACACGTCATTTCTCTATTACCCACAGTCAAAGTGATAATCGTTTCCACTCACACCAAGCTTTCTTCTAGAGCTTTGATTGATGTCTGTTCGCAATATAGCCGTATTGAGCAGCAACTTGTCAGCAAACTTCACTTGAAAACATATAAGTTCGATAATGAAACGTATTGCCAGCTCATGTTATCATCGAAGATAGACCCCCAAATCCGTCTAGCCGTAGACGCAAGGATTGTGTCACAATTAGCAATGAAAACGCCTCTTTCATCACTTAGTTCTACCATTGTGACAAAGTTTTCCCACCTCATGCTGGCTGATAACGAATTTTACATTTCCCAATCCGTTTCTTTGGTGCTCGGAAATGAGTCATATAGTAAAATCCTGAAAGCTGGAGTCATTCCTGGAGAAGGCGGTGTACCCATGGCTCAAGATACGATTTTCGGATGGGTATTATCAAATAAATAAATCAAATAAAGCAACACTTCCGTAAGGTATACCTTACATTCTTTATTTAATGAACTTGATATTTTTTTTTGATATTTTTGATATTGATATTATTTCTTATGAATTTGCTCAAATGATTTACAACCTATATTAGAGAAATTAATAGAAAAAACCATTTGAATTTTAGAATAATTATTGAACTTCCTGTCTCTCTCCTAATTTAAAAATGAATTGAAAATGACAAGATTATTTGCAGTCCCTGCAAGGGGGCCGGGATGTTCATATGGGGAAACCCTATTCGCTATAAATTGAATTTTATAACCAGAGGGCGTTAAGGCCATTATATTTGTACTAAATTGTAAAGAAATGTATTTGAATAATTCCTACCAAAAAACAGTTTGTTAGTTAAGACTTAGCAGTCAAACGAGAAAAATCTAAATAAAAGTATTCTACTTGGTTTTATTTGGAGAATTCTGGCTAAGTATTCAACTCTGGTCCTTCATCTTGAGTAAGTGCGATCCTATACACATACAAAAAAATCGAGAGTGTTTACATATATACATACATATATAAAATTAAACAAAACAAATTTAAGATCAGCGTTGCCGTTGAGACACTAAAGTATCACTTTTGACCCTTTTTCATGCCAATGGCCATTTTTGTGACCCTTTTTTTAATTTATCCCTTTGTATCATTTGAACAAAATTTAGGACACTTTTTGAAAATAACTACACGTTTCCATATTCCTAACGAAAGTTCTCATGATTTTTAGTGAGCATATGTTCATATAAAAATTGGTAGCATGTCATAACGTCCAGTGTCATAGTGTCCACGGACACTATTTACAAACAAACTTAAAATAGAAACTTGTGAGTCCATGATTTCCTCTCTCAATTTGAACGAATCGGAGCTGGAAGAATGGACTCCATGTGAATAATGAATATACAGAATAGAATTAAAATATAGAATGAGTATTTCTAAAATGTGATCAATCAACATTATCAACATTATATTGAAATGTACCATTGAATTGGTTCTTAGTTTTAACATTGATTTATAATTCAAGTATGTATAACTACCCTGCTGGAAATTTGTGTCAATTGGTCCAACAGACTGATCCTGGGGTTTGTGAAAATAGAACAAGTACAAAAAGAAAGGACTCATGACCAGTGAAAGAAAAACCAATCCTTTAACTGGTTTATGAAGAACAAAAAGGTAGAAAAAGTAATAAATTACAGTACAGCCTTCAGCGGTGCTATGACACATTTGTTGGTACTTTATAAAATTAGGTTTTTGAATATAATTCTAGGACTTGTTTGATTGAAAAACTACTACATAATATTGAAATAATACTACATTGTAGTAACTGACACTAAGTACGTTCAATGAGATTAGTTCTGTGTCTGATCAAATGGTGTCAATTTACCCCATGCAATGACAACCCCATGTAAAAGTGATAGGTCTTTTTCATATAAAGTGTTGGAACTAGAACCGGTCCCTACTACCAAAGACCTATCATGGGACTACTTTGTTGTCAGTTCGCTTCCCTCTAGGGTACTTATATTTTAGTCTAATGTATTGAAATAATACATGCTAATAAACTTGACCCTATTTTTCTTTAAAATACCCCTTTTTACCCTTTTTTTTCTTTAATACCCTTTTTATGACACTTTTTCGAAATTTCAACGGCAACCCTGTTTAAGATTACAGTAGTGTTTTCCAAAAAATTCAAGTGTCAGCGTATCACAAACAACCACTTCTTCAAATAATTTGAGTAGTTTAGTCTTTTGGCTTTCTTTAGGCATTTTTAAAAACAAATTTTGCTTTTTAGGCACAAATTTTAACTTTTATTTTAATTTTTTTTTTTTTTGACATTTAGTGTTTACAATTACACAAAAGTAAAAAAAAGGCTTCATGAAACAAGTCTCGTAAGTTTGTGCATTTGCACAAATGGCAATTTTAAGCGACATTTTTTTTTAATTTGAAAAAAAGTATTTTATTTACAAGTTTCCATGTTACTATTTAAGTGCCTCAGCGTCATTTTGACATTGTTGAGCCCAGTTGGCATTTGCTTGTACAAAATTTTTAAGCTTGTATTAAAATAAAATTAAAAATATTTGTTGATAATATTTAAACACATATATTCAAATTTACATTAGCTCTGTAAATTTCTCTCATAAAAAGACAACATTACACAAAAGTACGGGAACAGAAAAAACCAAATTTTAAGCACAAAATAAAAATTCAGTCTTTACAACACCAAAAAAAATTTGCGGCACTTTTGAAAAATTTTATATTGTCTCCAGAATTAAACTACTTTTTCTAAAAATAAAACAAAATAAACACTTTTACAATAACTAACATTATGTTTCCCTTATATTTCAGTACAAAACTTTTTATTTAAGTACATTCATTGTGTTATTCAACAACACTTTTTCCAGAATTTGGGTCATGAACTTTTTTCCTTTTCCTTTTTTTGTTTTGTTTATATTTTACAGCTGTTTCACAATTTACACAATTTGCACGAAGAAAAAGTCTGGGCTGTTTCGTGCAAGAAGAAGAAGAATTTTATTCTCTCAAATCCGCTCTCATTTCCACAAATTAATAGTACGGGAACGCTTTTTGTGCAAATTGGGATCCCGAGGGATCCCAAAGTAGAGTAAAGAAACAGAGCTATTGCTAACAATGTTAAATAAAAAATTTAAAGTAAAAAATTATCTTAGAAGCATCTCTAAATTGTTTAATAAGAATTTTTTAACATTCTTCTTGAAAGCAGATGTCGTATTTATATTTTTTAAATATTGAGGCAAACTATTGTACTCAAAACATCCAATATATTCAATTCTCTGCTTTGTTGTTTCAAGTCTGCATCTTGTTGTTCTTAAA
Organism: Pollenia labialis; assembly: GCA_949318255.1. Taxonomy (NCBI): domain Eukaryota; kingdom Metazoa; phylum Arthropoda; class Insecta; order Diptera; family Polleniidae; genus Pollenia; species Pollenia labialis. The sequence goes on along the minus strand of OX439139.1, from coordinate 84,618,135 downwards.
TTGGAACTGTTTCTGGTATTCAGAGTTGTTTGATTCCTTGAGAAGGTTATCGTATTATGACCAATATTGTCGAGAGATTTAAAAACAAACACTAGCAATTGTAGTTTATAGGTTCCTTTTACGGGTAAGATACTTTTACAAACTTCTTTATACAATGTGATCTCAGGGTAGGTTAATGGCAGGTTGTATACGATTTTTAGCGCCTTGTTTTTTACTCTTTGGAGAGACTGCAATTCTGTACTATTTTTGTAGCCATATGTAGTTGTTAAATAATTCAAGGGACTTTGAATAAATGTCTGATAAAGCATTAATTTTGAATTTTCATTAAACTTATATTTAAATTTATATAAAATTCCTACTACTGGATATATTTTTGATTTAATATTTTCAATATGTAGATTCCATTTTAGGTTGCTTTGCAATATTACACCTAAATATTTTACAGAGTTACACTCCAAAACCTCTTCTCCATTCGCAATAACACCAAAGTCATCATTAGTATCTAATTGTGGCTTAAACCGTATAACTTTAGTCTTTGTAGCATTAATGACTAGCTTATTTATCCTAGCGTGTTTAAAAATTATGTCTGCATCTTTCTGCATGTATGCTCTTAACGCTGTCTCATGTTTATAGGGGGAAAAAATATAAATAGTAAATAACAGTGGGCCCTTGTGGAACACCATGTTGTTAATTCAACATATTGCTTGCGGTTTGTCAAATAACTTTTAAACAAATTAAGTTCTGTATTTCGAATTCCATAGTATTGGAGTTTTTAAGCATGATCTCATGATCTACAAGTTTAAAAGCTTTTGCAAAGTCATAGAAAATACCAGCGACTTCTTTATAACCTTGATCTAATCCTTGGCATATGTAATTTACAACATTAACTACAGCATTCTCCGTGCCACTACCTTTTTTGAATCCGTATTGACGATTGTACAATAGATTATTTGTTTCAATATATTTTAAAAGTTGTTGGTGTATTAGTTTTTCAAAAATTTTATCAAGAACAGGTAATAAAGCTATAGGTCTGTACATATCTTCTCTATTAGCGTTTAAAGTATTAGGTATTGGAACGATTGAAGCTAAAAGCATTATTACAGTGCCTTAAAGTTCTAAGTCCATTACAACAATCATTGGATGAATAGTGAATTTGTTCTTCTTTCTTTCATTAGTTTTGGCGTTTGTAAAAAGTATTTGTTAAGAAGTTCACACTTATATTTATCATCAGTTTTTGTATTCCTTCCTAAACTTTCATTTAAGAACCTTCAGCACTTTTTGGGGTCTTGCTGAATATTGTTGACATTTTTATGATAATAGTTGTTCATGGACTCACGATAGGCAACTTTAATAAATTAGCTTAATCTTTTCAGTTTGTTCTGAATATTCAAATCACTAGGATTCTTCCTTTTTTGTCTTAATATTCTTCTTTTGAGTATTATTAAACTCTGCAAATGTTCATTCATCCATGGTGTTATTTTATTTTTAAGCAATTCTCTTTTAGCTGTTACACATGTTGAATTTAAATGTGCATTTAACAGACATTGAATTAGATTCGAAGTGTCAATAGATGGATTACCAATTTGCTGAATAGAATTATCATTCAATATGTATTCTTTAAGCTTATTATAATCACAATTTTTTTTAACTCCTTCTGCGTAATTTTGGTTTGGAAGTTCCTTTCAAATTTTACAAGTTATCATGTTGTGATCAGATAACTTGAATTCAACAGCATCAACAAGAACTGAATCAGGGATATTAGTAAAGACATTGTCAATAGATGTTCCTGATATTGGACGTGTGATTAACAAGTGACAATTCCTAAAATCATAGCTTTCCAGTTAATTTAATAACTCAGCGGAAACATTTTGCAAGAGATCAACATTGGAGTCGCCAACAAGAATACAACAGCATCTACCATACATCTGCATGAAATCTTCAATTATGTCATAGAATTGTTTTATGTTACATTTTTGAGATCGATAAAAGGATATTATTTTTATTGGTCTACAATTTGTTTTGTAATTTTCCAATGTTAAAACGATTACATCACAAAACATCTTGCTTTCACAAACTTCAACACTATACTGCAAGTTATCTCTTATATAGATTGATGTTCCTCCAAATCCATCTTTCCTACAGCAGTGAATGCAATTGTAACCAGATATTTGATAAATTTAAGATAACTCCTCACGAAACCACGTTTCCTGAATTGCAATAATATTGGGCAATTTTGGAAAGTCAGCGACCAACGTTTTAAATTGATTAAACTTATTTATTGATGAAATACTTCTAACATTTACAGAAATAATATTTAAATACGAAAAAGTTTTTAAATATCAAATAGAAACTGGACATTATTTCCTTCCGAAGGTTACTTTATTTAAAAACATTTTTTTAATTTTTTTTTATTTTTCGAATTTATTCTATGAGCTAAATTTCAGTTATGTATTGTATAAAGTCATTTCTGAAAAATTGAAGGAATAGGACTATTACAAACTATTAGCTCATAGAATAAATTCGAAAAATAAAAAAATGGTTTTTTATATCTTAAAAAATTTTCAAAATTGTTGAAATATTTATTATTCATAATGTATTTTTATTTTTTTATGTGATTTATTTATTATTACAAAATATATTTTTGTTTGGTTTTATACATTTGTCTCAGTGTAGCAGCTTCCGACACAATCTTGTCAACATCATCTTCGCTCCTTATTAGCTTAGGCCTTGAAATATCAGTTTTTCTTGCAAATACTCTTGATCCACTTGTATATATGTACATACTTAATTATAGCCAATAGTTTTCAGTGATTTTGCATAATGAAATATATTTAAGGTTTCCTTGCTTAAATAATCGCTAATAAAAACTTTTTTTGTATCTTCAGTGTCTTTAATTTAACAACCATCGTTTTCTTTTCATTTGGTTTTTCTCCTTTGTTTTTAAAAAAATATGTCTTATCAATGATTTCTTCTTTTAATTCAACACCAGTTTTTTTTATAACTCAATAATTGTCTCTACGACAGTTTCATTATTGTTTTCAACTACACCTCTAACAATGCAGTCATTTTTAACTCGTTCACCATTTAAAAATTTAACAGATTCTTTTAATGTGTTAACTTAATTTTTTAAGATACTATTTTCTTTTTGTATAATTTCTAATTTTTTATTGTTCTCGGCAACACATTTTTTTACCGTTTTTACAGCATTTGCTTTTATATATATGTATGTACATTTTTTGTGTATAGCATTTTTACACAAAAGAAAAACACTGTGCGATTCTCAACGGTCTAAAAAAACAGTTTAAGCCGTTATCCACTATCCCACAAAGTCTTGAGTATTTTACGAAAATGCTTCCCTGATCTAATTATATATTGTTGGAAAATGTTCAAAGAACAATAACAACTTATCATTATAGGCTTGTATTTTCTTTGAAATACGTAAGACAGTCTTTAATAACACTGTGTTTGTAGCAAATGTTACGGGGCAACCTACTGGTAAAGCTAATTCGAGTACGCTAAATTTAATGGTGATAGCCGTTTTGCAAAGTTATAGCTCGTATTCGCGACTAAAAATCTAAAACTAAAGTACCATAAAACGATATTTTTATAGCTTTGCTTAATTTAAATCAATCCAACTCTGTTAAACACAAATGTTCGCTATCGTGATGAAAAAAACCGCAAAAATCTGACAATCGTGTGAACACACTTCGTTGCAATTGTTAGATCATTGTCAAACGTTGGAAGCTTATTTCGTATGGTCAGATGTGGGAAGTTTATGCATACGACAATGGCATCATTGTTAGAGACCAATACATGGGGATGGAATGTGCTTTGACCCCTTTCATACTCGGCACGTTACTTGCGCAACTTAATAGCAAACCGTAGTTTTGAGACTTTGACGGTACCAATTTTATATTTTCTGGCTCATCTCTTGACATATTTTTGTATTAACTAAAAAGATTTTATTCATTTTGAAACATTTTTTAAAGATAGCCACCAATGTATCAAAAAAGAGTACAACTGCACCATAGTTTCCATCCCTGATATGCATGAGTGAAAATAAAAACAAAACAAGTTTGATTTTGCAAAATTAAAATTAATTTTAATGAAAATCAATGAAACAAAATAAAAAATAAGAAATCTTGCAATTGCTTTTTCCTTCAATGACAATATTTCCACTTTTTCAATTGAAAAAAATTCGCGCAATTTTCATTTTCTGACAATCAGGTCTGCCACAGAAATCAATTCGGATCGAAAGTGATTTCGTTTTATGTAAAGCAAGATACGTAATCACCTCCACTTTCGATCGGAATTTACTTCTGTGACAGGCCTAAATGTCTAAAAACATTTATTTCCATGCAATTATCTGAAAACCGTGTGAACCGACAATTTTTGTTGGCAGTTGAATTTATTGTCAGACAGTTGATGCCAATGAAACTGTTTAATTTTCTTACAATCATCTGAACTACCAATTTACTATTGGTGGCAATTTTTCTTTGGCAGTATATTTTCAGCACATTGCCAGACCTTACAAAATCTGACCACCGTCTGTACTGAGCTTACGTCGGCATAATAACAGAGCATATTTCTTATTGCTTAGCTTATGTTAAAGGCATGGAAAAAAGTTTTTTTTTGGTATTTTGTTGTCAAAAACCATTTTGTAAATAAAATAAAAAATTCTTAAGAAGATTTTTAAAGGAAATCGAAATATTTAGAGAAATCACAATATTTAAATTTATTTAATGAACAAAAAGTGACCTTAAGCTTTAAGAGTAAATATAATATTTAATAGAAAAAGGTCGAAGAAATAAGAATATAATTAATAAAATTGACAACCAAATTCGACCTTTTATGTTACCAATAATTGTCTACGAAAATTGATTAACAATTATTGCAACATAAATTGCGTCAATAAATATGTACAAAAAAGTCCTGTTTACATTAAAGATAACATAATTTTGAGATTTACTGCAATATGTATATGTCGCAATATTTATCTCTGGTATAGAAGGCCAGTTAATGTATTTTGCAATCGAAGTATTTCCACATTAGTTCTTAAGTGCAAACAGCTTATTTGTGTGGCTTATTTGGACGGTGGTTACGGAAACGATGAGCAAACTCATGTATATTTTGTTTTTACATGCACAGAATTGCCATACTTTATTTGAAAGAATAGATTTTATAATTTTAAGAATAAGTGCCGGTTCACACACGTCAATTCTGACTCGTCAAGGCTTGAGAGGGGAAAGGAAATGAGGAAATGGCATTCTCTTTTCTAGGGCTGTGGAGTCGTCCGAAAAAGTACTAACTCCGACTCCAAACGCTGAAATTTTTTAAGTGATGTTAACTTTTATTTTTTCATTACCGTACGGAATTCTAAAAATTAAAATTTTTGAGAAGAAATTACCGTACGCAAATATTAATGTGCTGTTTCCAAATGACAGGCGATTGATTATGTAGTAAAATTTGTATGAAGAGTACTCAGTAATTGCCTGTCATTTGGAAACAGCACATAAGAGCAGTATTCATAAACCATTTATTTAAATTTTAAATGTGTTTTAAGAAGATCATTTTTATTTTGGAAAATTTTTTTTTAATTTTTAATGCCGAAAAGCTTTGAAGTCGGAGTCGCAAGATTTTGTGAGTACTACGACTCCGACTCCGGCACAAAAACCTCAACTCCGACTCCATAGCCCTCCTCTTTTCCCTTCTCTCCTAAAATCTCATGACTTAACGGGTCAATCTTGGCGTGTGTGAACCGACACTAAGCACAATCGATCGGATTCTAAAAAACCTGAAACCAAATCGATCGGAATTGCAAATATGGGATCAAAACCATTTCGATCGCAATGTGTGATATGCCTGTATAGTTAAATCAATAAAAACGACAGAATGATTCTCCAACTATTTTGATTCTGCCATAGTCAATGCAATTAAAGAAATACTTACTTTATTTTTTCCTCGTCACGTTTCGAAAAAAATACATTTCGCTTTAACATGATCATAGGTTCATCGTATTTCTTTTCAATGGGATTTCCATGACTAAATTTTTCCAATAAACTAGGCCATGCAACTCGAACAACATACGGCCGATGATGCGATTTAAGTTGTATTTCAAGAAGCGCGCTTGTCATCCAAAGGCCAAATATACTTTGTGCCAGCAATTTATTTGCTATTCCCAACTCTTCACAGCCTAGGGCAGCAGCCAACATCACCTGGGAGGGACACTGTGCAGTACCCTCTATCTCCATATGCACAGCAACACGTGACATCAAATACACGCACGTTGGTATCACCTATTTTTTTTTATAAAAATATATAAAAATGGACACTTACATACATACTCTATACTTTATCTTACATTTTGAAGAGGTCTCGCAATCGCAGATGTTGCCTTGCCACCGTTTGTAAAAGAGCCAGTTGCCGTCAGTGCAGCATTTCCTAAAGGCACGGAGCGAGCCACTTCTGCAGATCCACTTGCTTTGGGTTGATTTGTCAAATAGTTGTTTGCATTTGTACTGAGGCCTAAAAAATTATTAAAATTTTTAAATTTAAGAAAACAATTAAAAGTGCTATAGTCGGCTATGCCAAATCTTATATACCCTTCATCATGGTTGGGAAATAACAGTAAGTTTTTATGTATACATCTAAGGCCGGGTTTTTGAGAGGTACATTAAGTTTAAACGTAGTCTTAAACTCGGATTTTTTTCGGCGAAAAGTGATTTCTTATAATTTCATTAAAGACCAAAATTTTAAGTAAAACTTAGCTTCTCTGTCAAAAATTTTGTATACAATTATTGTATTATTATTATTGTATTACAATACAATACGCATATAAAAAAGCCTAAAAATGCCCCGATTTTCTTTCTTATGTATATCTGAAACACGCAAATAAGAAAGATATTTTCTTATATCTGTAATACCCATATAAGAAAGATATTTTCTTATATACATACATCAGTAACAGAATTTAAAAATGTCCTATAGAAATATATAGTAATTGAAAAAAAACTGTTTAATACTTAGGGCTAAAAAATTAGAGCGAGTTAAACTCTCTTTTTGGTTTAAAATGTGTTTAAACCAAGAAATCTATAAATCACCAAAGAGATAAACCATTTTTAAACGAATAAAATTGGTCGTTTAAACTACCAATACAGACCATATGAATTTGCTAAGATTTATTTATTATTTATTTATGGGACACTGATTTATAGTTGTTGAGTTTAAACTACATATAAATTCAAGTTTAGTTCAACTAAACCAACGTTTAAACCATCAATGATTTATTAGCCATTATACATACTACACATCATTTTGTACTAAATTTCGTTTATTTGTCGTTCAAATATAAATTTTTAAGTATAGAACTAACTGCCAGGCCCACGATGTCGACAAGAATATTTTTTTTTCGCAAATTTATATTGAAAACAATAGTAAAAAACTAAAATTTGTTTTTGCTTTCAATAAAATATACGAAAGAAATGTTCTTGCCGACATCGTGGGCCTGGGCCTAAATATAGAAACATAACAAAAACAAAACAGGTGATTGCAGTTCACTTTAAATCACATTTGATAAAAAAAGTAATTTGGTAAAAAAAAATATTAATTCCTAGTTTTAAAATTAGATTTGATAAAAAATCAGTAAGAAGAATGAATACATAGTTTAAAAACATGTGTTTACTTAAAAAATACTAAATATGAAGTAACACTGGGCAGATGTAAATTGTAAATTATACACAAAAAAAATGTTTTTTACCCGAGGTAAAAAAAGTCAATTGTGAGAAAATATACCACTTTCTTATACACGTACTATTTTCTATGGAATGAGCATAATTTTTCTTCAGAATTTGTTTCTTATAGAAGAGTTTTTCTTATAAGCGAGTTTCTTATATGAGGATTATTTAGCACGCAGATATATACAAATGTTCATTGTGTCTGAAAATGTCTTTCTTATAACCGAGTTTCTTATATGCGTATTGTACTGTACAAAGTTGGTAAAGGCGGTACAAATCTGTTTTCAGATTAACTAAACCTAGTTTAACTGAGCTCTCAAAAACCCAGTCTAATAGTGTTTTCTTTTTTGCCAATAATGTTCCATTTATGCCACCATTCGCGCGGGTTTTTGTACTATTCTAAAAAAATATGCAAAAATGTAAGAAGTTATCGGTTTCCTTTCTTAATATGTTTCAAAAATATATGGCAATTTTGATCAATATCTTACCCCCAGTGAAAATTTTGTCTGCGTTAAGTACTTTTTTAAGCAAGGATGTATTTTTCTTTGCGTACAATTCGTGTTATATTGTGATTTTTGGTCTTATTGTGATTATTGTTTTCTTACTTAGATTTCGTTTAAATGTGCTAAACTCCCAATTCGTGCTGTTGTTTTTCATTTGTTTTATTAATTTTTTTTTGGCGCAATAATTTTTTTAGTGAAAATCAGTGCTGTTAACGCTTATTGGAATTTAAAGAAAATTTTATGTTGAAAATCGCTACAACAGTGGTGAATATCGCCTATTAGTATGAACTTTAAGAACAAATATAGTATAGTACAGAAACCCTATACGATGAGTCCTAACAGCCTGGCAATCTTTACCAACTGCCAAAACCACGTACATATACAGTCACACAGATAATAGTACGAACTCCCTCTTAAATTGGAGTTTAAGAATAACCCTGGATTTCTGATCGATATTTTTGCTTGCATTTGCAAGTGATGGTGATGTATTAATCGAGCGATGAGTGGTCTCGTGTAAATACTGCTGAACTGCATCGACATGTTGATACCACTTCTCCGGGTTGTCTACAGATAGCTTTGAAAGAACAGAAATAATTATTTTATGAACTCGCTCCACCTGACCATTGCCCCTGGGAACGCCAGTTGTAGTGAAAACCAAACCGATATTTTCATTCCTGCAATGTTCTTGAAATATTTCTGCAGTAAATGCTGTGCCTTTGTCTGTAATTATACGTCTAGGATTTCCAAAATGTTAGTCACTTTCTTTAATTTAGAAAAGGTTTCTAAGGCTGAAGTGGATCTGGTAGGAAAAATCCACACAAATTTTGTAAATGAATCCACAATTGTCAACAAGATCCTGTAATTCTTGTTCGTCGATGGCATTGGCCCAACGTGATCCATATGCCAAGTATCTAAAGGTACACTTTCTTTTGGTATTGGATGTAGAAACCCTTCTTTCTTGCCTTCCTTCTTTTGAGCTAAGATACACGGAACACAATTTTTTACCACATTGTCCACTATCGTCTACAATTTTGATATATAAAATTCTTGCTCAATGACATCCTTCATTTTTTTCTGCTTGAAATGCCCTTGCTCATGGACTTTTCTTACAATTCCATATTTCATTTCTTCTGGTACCACGAGCACGATATTGCCATCGAAATTCTTGCACAAGATACCATTTTGCACCACGTAACTATCATAATCTCGTAGCTCCAGTACTTCTCTAATGGCCTTTATATGTTCGTCGTTAGCTTGCGCTTTTTTGAGACTACAAACCAAACTTGAATATTGAATCAAATACATTCTACTCAAGGCGTCTACATGCTTCATCTTATCGGTGCACCACTTCACAATCGTATTCTTGTAACATTAACGCCCAGCGACATATTTTTGGTACATCTTTCTTTTTCATTGTTGCCTCAAATACCTTACAGTCGGTAATAATTCTAAATCGATTTCCGAGAAGGTACACCCGAAATTTTTGCACTGCTTTTATAACTGCCAAAACCTCTAGTTCATAGCTGTGGTATTTCTGCTCTGTTTCTGATGTTTTGATACTAAGATAACGCACTGGATGCATCTTTTCATCATCATAGCTACGTTGCATGAGTATTGCTGCGAATGTCCACTTAGATGCATCCGTATATAGTTCAGTTTCTGCGCCTTGTCGAAATATTGTCAACACTGGCCTCTCTGATATAAGCTCTTTCAAAAATTAAATGCATGACGCTGCTCTTCGTTAAATTGAAATTTTACATTTTGACGTAATAAGTCACTTAGTGGTTTTGCGATCAGAGCGAAATTTTGGACAAACTTACGAAAATATTCAGCTAACCCCAGGAAACGCTGCACCTGCTTTTCTGTTTTTGGTTCTGGGTAATTTCGGACGACTTTTGTTTTCAATGGTGATGGCCTGATATGACCACCTGCAATCTCGTACCCCAAAAAATCAATCTTTGTTTGTATTTAACAGCACTTTTTCCACTTTATTCTCAAGTTATAATCTTCCGCAGTACATAAAACAAGTTTCAATCGACGAACTGCTTCTTCTTCGTTTTCTGCAAGAATAATTAAATCATCCATATAAATCAAGACAATGCCTTTGAGCAAGAGCGGATTGAATATGGCATTGATGAATCGTTGAAAAATTGCTGGGCTGGTACATAATCCAAACGGGACCTTCATAAATTCATATTGACCTGCTGGTGTTACAAACGATGTGTACTTACGACTTTCCTCATCTACTGAAACGTGAAAAAATCCGTTTTCCAAATCAAGTGTGCTAAAAACTTTACTATCCTGCAACATATCTATTTGGTCCTCTATGACTGGCATCGGGTATTTATCTTTAATAATTTTTTGATTAAGGCGCCGATAGTCGACACATAATCGTTTTGTTCCATCTTTTTTATTTACGAGCACTATTGGACTTGCATAGTCAGAGATACTAGGTCGAATAATTCCGTCTGCTACCCAAGAACTTATTTGCTTTTCTACTTCCGCCTTTTCAACTTGAGGTAAACGACGTGGACGCTGAGCCACTGGAACGTCATCAGAAAGAACTATTTTCATAGTTACGGGAGAGCTCTTAGCTGGTCTTGGTTTGTACCCGGTAATTATCTTCTTCACCTCAGATCTTATTGATTCGCTTTGAATGTGCTTCATGTCTGGTAGAAAACTCTCCTCGTTGGAAATAAACAAGCAGTTTGATTGATTTGATATTTCAATTGACATTTCGTCATTCGTTGATATTACTCTTCTACTCATTTTAACGCCATCTGGTGAAAAGCTTACAATTGCCTGATTCGTCAGAATTGTACCTATAATTACATCGATACTCACACATTCGTTTGGTAAAACATGACATTGTCCCACGAGTTTGCACTCATCTGCTACTACTTGGACATCAAACACACCAATTGCAGCTGTATAAGTTGATCCGACACCACATACTGTCATATCTGTTTTTGAATATTTACCAAAACCTTTATTAAAAATTGCCTCTTTCCGAATTGTAGTTATTTGACTGCCGCTATCTATTAATGCTTCCACTTCAATACCGTTTATGTTGACAACTTTAAACGATGGTCTGTTCTCCACTACGTGAACATTGGTCTTTGACATACGCCTTTCAGATTTACTACAACTGTTAGCTTTATGACCAAACTCGTTGCATTGGAAACATTTACCTTTGTTTGGGCATTTGTCTGATACATGAGACTTTTCGCCACAGCTAAAGCAATATCTCTCCGATTTGTCACTTTCTGGTTTTGAAACAATTCCAGCTTGAATTTGATCATAAGTCTGCAAGCTTTGCAGTACCTGCTAGAAGTCTTTTTGCGTAGATGAGTTTTTGAAAATTCGTCCATCCTAGCAAACAAGCGTTCTGTTTAAAGTCATCCACTCATTCATCTATGCCACGACTACCTTCGCCGGAAAACTTTTGCATTGTTTCATCGATATCTCGCGACGTAACTCCCGACTGATTTCCCCTTACTATTTCATCAAACATTTTTTCACAACCTCTGCGTGGTTGGAGTGCAGCTACTGAGTCACTTGAAGATTGTAGTTCCATATCTCTCATCCGTCGTAGTTCTATTGTGACCATTTCTTCAAATCGTTTTTCATCTTCTTCATCTTTCCTTCTTTCAGCTTCTCGTCTTACTTTTTCATAAAAAGTTTGTGGTTCATCTTTTCTTCTTCTTTCGTCTTAAGTTATTGATTCAGTACATCGTTCATTGTTTTCTTCTTCCTTTCTTATTTCATGTTCAGCTTTTAATATTTCATCTTCTTCTTTCTTTCTTCTTATAGCTTCAATCTGAATTCGTTCTTCTTCTGACTTCCGTTTTTCTGCTCGGTTTTTCTCAAAAAGTTTGATACGTCTTATCAATGTGCTTCTATCACCATCATCCGATAATTTGTATTCCTGGCAAGCATCCTTCAGGTCCTGATCTGATGCGCTGACCCATTCCATTTTCTTTAATTGAATATTCCGATTATGGTACGGTTGAGCCCCCAAATGTAGGATTAAATATTGAAACCCCAAAGCCAAACGCCTCTTTTATATAAAAAATCAAATTTATTATTCAAGATATTAAAAATATTAATACTGAATTAAATGACAACTCAAAACTGAATGCCTTTGATTTACAATAATAAAAATTAACAACTACTGAAAAATTAATAACAGAGAACTTGATTAGCAATATTGCTACCAAGTAATAAGTAGTACAGTAAAATAAGCACTACCACATGTATATGCCACTATGAGGCATATAACCGAATTCGAATATAATCAAGTTAAGTGAATAAGGAGGCTTATTTTGCATACTGTATAAAAAGTAGTTAAAATAATAACGAGATGACTGATACCAACGGCAAGAATTAATTTTTTACGAGTAGAGATTTGATGACAAAAATTAAACAATTTAATTTATTCTTTCTTTGGTTGGATTGTGAATTCGAAAACTAAAAAGAACTAATGGTGTTTTCTTTTCTACAAAAAATATCACATTTTATTAAAAAAAATGCAATTTGGTATTCTTTTCTTTTGCTCTCTAAAAGGGCAGCGTATTTTTAATTAATAATCGGCGGGGTAGAGCAAGGAAGAGCAGTACCTCCCATAGAACGAAATGATTAAATTCCGAATATCTGAAGGCAAATGTCTTCAATCTTTATAGGATCTACTCTTATGGTAAACTACACTTTTCAAAATAAAAGTAAAGGGGCTAGGTGCAGGTGGAGCAATCAATAATATCCCAGCGGTAAATTTTGAAAGGACTGAAAGTGGAAGGCCTGTTTGAATGCCTCTGCAATCCTTTCTAAAAAATTCGCTTCGTATGGTTTCCTGCCTTCAGAAATATGCCTTCTAGAAGGTATAAATTTCTTTTAGAAAGACCTTCCAAAATATTCATTACACATTCGCTACTCCCTTATTAAAGAAGGGAGTAAGGAAGTTGTTCAATTTTGATTTTTTTTTTCTTAGGGAAGGGAAAGAAGTTATTAAATTTGTATCTTTTTATTTTTTGGTCTCTAACATTTTAAAAACAATTTTATACATTTCTTTTTGCACGTGATCTTGTTCGTATAACGGTTTTTTATTTTTTTCGTCATCCCCAAACGCGTCGATTGTCTCATGCAAACGTATACGTTGCGGATCAGCTATTTCGTTTTCCCTACTAAGTTCTTGTATAATAAGTAATAATAACTCCAACGTAAACATGACGTTGCGTTGCGGATGAAACTGATAAATTCAATCTACTGCGAAAGAATTTCATGTTTGATTATGTTTTTGATAAAGCGAACGATAAACGAACATGACCCAAATCCACTAGCTCGAAATATTTTGAATGGAGGCGACTCTACCCGCTTAAGGAGAAGAGATATAACAGGACATATTTGAATAGAAGAGGGCTAAATGACGAAGTACATAACACGCGTTTGTGCGCACGCGCTCTGTAGACTAGTGTCTAAAAAAGTTAAACTAGGGTTTGTTATAGAATAAGTTACAAAAAAAAAACACATTTTGACGCGTACGCGGCAGAAAGTTGGTTAACTTTGAAGTAATCATCTGACAATATAAAAGTATAATTTAACAAATTTTGTACATCATTGAGGAATATTAGCTATGACATAGTGATATATGAACATTTTTGAAACAAGATTTTTAAGTGCTGCCGCCTTTTATTTTGTTAGGCTTGGAAAAAAATACATGATGCAAAAAATGGTGCAGGTAGGTTAAGGGTAAATGGCTCCTCATCGAGGTCAAAGTTCAAGGTAAAAGTGAAAAAATTCATAAAATGTCCAATAACTGCCGCGGACTCGCACCTAGAGTAGTTAAATGTAAGACGGACCCACATTAATTATTCCTCCCCAACATTTTTGTAGAACATACTTACACCCTATATCCGCTCCTTAAGGAGCTTGCCCTAAAGATACAAATGTATGACAAACCCCCACTGATTTTTCCTCCCCAACATGTTTGTAGAACATACTAACCTTCTATCTCTGCTACTTAGGATAATTTCCCTTCAAGCAAAGATTTACAAATTTGCCCCCCTCGTTCTAACTACTTTCAGGGCGCCTCTGGAGGATTCAAATGTATGACAAACCCCCACTTATTTTGCCTGCCCAACATTTTTGTAGAACATACTAACCTTCTATCTCTGCTGCTTTGGGAACTTTCCCTTCAAACAAAGATTTAAAAATTTGCCCCCCTCGTTCTAACTACTTTCAGGGCGCCTCAGGGGTCAAATGTATGATCGACCATTGATTTTTCTCACACAAAATTTTTGTGGAAGACGCCAATCTTCCATATCTGCTCCTTAGGCTACTTCCCTTCAAATAAATTTTTTGTAATTGCTTAAATAAACTTAAGAAAAAGAATACAGTAAAAGCATAAAGGCAGATAGAATTATATCGTGAATAACAAGTGGAATTTTTGTTCCCATGAAATTTTCATTCCCCTCGAAGGGAAAAAAGCAATCATGAATCTCATGTGAAAAATTTTTCACGCTATGAGTTCCAGTGAATGTAACAAAAAAGAATAAAGATAAGGAAATATTAAAAATCAATGAAATTTATGTTCAAAAATATTAACGTACCTATATATTTTAAAGAAAAGTGAAAATAATAAAGCTAAATGATTAGTATTGGAGGAATAGGTTAATTGCAACGTTAGTTTTTTGCACTTTTTAAATTTTATGTAGTAAAATATTTCCCAAAATGCTGCCACCACGTCTTTCGAAAGCTTTACAAATCCGCGGGCAATCAGCCTCATGTTTTGCATTTTGTTGACCAATATATTGGTTGGAGTCTTATTAACGGAAATAAACCTTAATATTCGATTAATAGGAGAAACTACTTGCATACATGTCCTGTTCCCTAGCAAAAATAAAGTGAGAAAATCTAAGGGAAATGTGAACAAATTACGAGGGAAAAAACTTTTCACGATAAGGGGAATTTTTTCACGTGAACATTTTTTCACGTTATTATTCTCTTTTGAATGACCTTTTTTCATGGGAGTTTTTCATGATCGCAAAAATGTGAAAAGGGGAAAAATTACGAGGGAAAAATTATTCACGATAGGGGTGATAATATTTTTTGAAATTTCGAAAATTCATTATGTTACACCAGACACAGGAAAAATTTTTACTCGCCTCGGATTGTCCAAAGATTTTCTTGATAGTGATCCAGAAACTTGGGAAAAGCGTGATGACTACCAACAATCACTAGAAACACTGCCAAAATTGCATGTTGTCAACGATTCTGCCGAAAGAGGTGTAAAACTAATAGAGGACTACAACAATATTTTTTGCCGCAACCAGGAAGAAAACATATTTCTACTGCAAGCCGTTGCCGAATATAGGAAAAAATATCCTCTTTGTTACAAAAATTAATTAATAAATTAAAATAATATACATCCATATCGCACTTAAACTTGTAATTGAAATCAATTTAATAAAAAAAATTCAAGATACATACATATAAAAAAATGATTTTTTGTATGGGAACCACTTAGAACAATAGGGACAAAATTTATAGAAAAAAATATTTGCATAGGAGGTATCCTAAAGAACAGAGAAATAGGTTTGAAATGTACATTTGACTCCTCAAGAGCCGCCCAGAAAGTAGTTAGAACGAGGGGGGCAAATTTGTAAATCTTTGTTTGAAGGGAAAGGACCCTAAGTAGCAGAGATAGAAGGTTAGTATGTTCTACAAACATGTTGGGGAGGAAAAATCAGTGGGGGTTTGTCATACATTTGTATCCTCCAGAGGCGCCCTGAAACTTGTCAGGACGATGGGGGTAAAATTTATAAAATACTAACTTTTGTAGGGCAAGCCCCTTAAGGAGCGGAGATAGGGGTAAGTATGTTCTACAAAAATATTGGGGAGGAATAATTAATGTGGGTCAGTCTTATATTTAACTACTCTAGGTTCGATTCCGCGGCAGTTATTGGACATTTTATGAATTTTTTCACTTTTACCTTGAACTTTGACCTCGATGAGGAGCCATTTACCCTTAACCAACCTACACCATTTTTTGCATCATGTATTTTTTCCAAGCCTAACAACATAAAAGGCGGCAGCACTTCAAAATCGAAAAATCGTTCACTATGTCATACCTAAGGAACATTCATTGAAAAGTTTATAAAACATACAGTATTATAATTGGAATTGTATAAAAAAAATGTGTTAAACAAATAAATAACAGCAGAAAAAAGGCTTTTAAAACGCGCGTTGTGTAACTTGCTATTTTTCATGCGCTAAGGTTTTTCAAACGCCTTTAAGGAAAAGACTCTTGATTAAGAGAATTTTCATCCGCAGGTCGTAAACTTTAGAATTAAATTAAGATTTCATAAATTTTTTATACCCTTCACCGAAGGTAAAAGGGTATATATAAAGCTTTGTCATTCCGTTTGTAATTTCTACAATATTGATCCTCCACCCTATTAAGTATATATATTCTGGGTCCTTATGAAATGGGTTTTCCGAAGCCCCCAGAAATGATGGGGGCTTGGTTGGTGTATATTTCTGTCAGGTATCCTTATTTTTATTTTGCTACTAGCTTAACCCGGTGTGCTTCGCTACCCCCATCGTTATAAAATAAAATGGAAGTATTTGCAATATATATTAACAAAAATGTATTTACTAAATTATTAACTGCTTCGTAGTAAGAGAATTCCGTGGCATTCAGTAGTTTCGTTTTATGGGGGGTATTGCTCTCCCTCCGTCAACCCCGCCCATTTTTCTTTTAAAATTTACCATAATAGTGGATTTTACCACGTTTGAAGACTCTAGCTATCAGAGTTCTTCAGTAACGCGATATTTGCATCATATGGGAGGTATTTCCCCCCTGCGCCTACCCGCTTTATTTTTATTGTCAAAAGTGTAATATACCATTAGAGTGCCTTCAACAAAGTTTGAACATTGTCACTATAACAGTTCTTAAGATATGCGATATTAAAGATTGGCGTCCTATGGGGGTACCACTTCCCCCGCTGCTATTTTGTTTAAATTTTGGGGCTCGGAAGATCCTACTTCCAAAAGTTCAACAAAATGCGTGCAACTGCTCTTAAGATATGCCATATTTAATATTGGCATCCTATGGGGGTACCAATTCCCCTGCCCCTGTCGAAAAAATAAGTAGCCTATTTCATTTTAAGCTCACGTGATGTTACTGTAAAAATTTCAGGAAAATCGGTTCATGTTGTTCCTGAGATTTATTGATTTAAAATTGTCGGTTGTATGGGCGTGGCACCGCCTCTTTGTCCAATCACACCTTTTTGAACCCAACGACTCATTAATTCAGAACAATAGCCTTCTGTGTAAATTTGATGACGATCGGTTCAGTAGTTTATTAGATATAACGTTTTTTACTTTTTCTATAAAGGTCACGGCCACTTTTTTAATTAAATGAATTTCTGTTCATGCCAACAACATATATACCAAATATTATCGCCGTAGGTCAAAAAATGTCATAAATAACACGATTTTAAATTTTGGGTTGTATGGGCGTGGCATCGCCCCTTTGCCCAGTCACAATTTTATATAGCCTAATGTCTCTTCCAGGGTCACAGTTACATGCTGTGAAAATTTCAAGGCCATCGGTCAAGTGGTTTGGCCTCCTATAAGGCACAAATATATATATATATATATATATATACAAATATACATACATTCACTTTTATATATATAGATTGAAATTTAGCCAGACCGGTCCAAAAATGGCTGAGACCGCGACTAACCTCTAATTTTTCCAAAAATCCCTTGTTGTATTTTTATTACTTTGGCAAGAGCCAAAGTTTCCAAATTAAGTACACACATTAAGTTTATCTATACGAAGCATCCCACAAATTGTGGGCGGCATTGGAAAAGTGGGCGTGGTATCTTTCGTACAAAAAAATCAAAAATTGTATAAACGTTTTTGGACTGTCATATGACCTACGGTTATCCCTTATGTATCAAAAGATCGGAAATCTTAAGTAGAAAATATCTTATGATAAACTTGGAAAAATCGGTTCAGATACAAAAAAGGTATGACCAAAATATAATTTTTTTTAAATCCCTATTTTCGGGAACCATAGATCATTCCGAGTCCAAGTTTTAAAGTAAATGGAAAATTTCTTCTTAAAGACGGCGGTATATAAATCTGTGAAATTGGTTACAAAATGGCCGAGTTATGACCAAATGCTGAAATTCGGTTAAAACTAAATTTGCTTTATATTAATTAAACTTGTATGGCCATTTTCTCAATGTACCTACAAACTGTCTGTAACTTAATGTCAACATATATTAATTAGACCGATAAACTATCTGTTAATAATTTTGAGTTTCTCAATATACCGACAAAAAACATTGTTTTCAGTTGGCAACACCTCTCAAAATTCATGTAAAAGTTGGGCGTCAGCTGATTGAATTTATCTATACGGAAAATTAAAGGAAAATAAATAATTGGCAGATGAGTGCTGGTTAGTTTTGCGACCGAATAGAAACAAATGAGACATTGAAAAAAACCAAAATTCTTTAATGTGCAGTTTTTCCTTGGCAATAAAGATAATCATGTTATGAAAAAACGGCTATTAATATACATTTTTAATAGCACGCAAACATGTGCAAATAATTAAATAAAATTGAGCGATATAAGTATATTATATACGTAAATATGCATGTATATATAGCATATTCAGTTTAAATTAAACCTTTTTGAAAATAAATGACACCTTTTTCAAAATAAATGAAACCTTTTTCAAAATGAACGAAACTCTTTTCAGAATAAAATAAACTTTATTCAATAAAGCATTTTTCAAATTAAATTAAACCAGTTTTAGAATTTGTAGGTTTATCATATTTTGTTGTAGGGCGTTCGCAAGCACGTGCTAAGGTAGGTGAAAGAGCTCATGTTGTTGTGCCAACCGTAAGGGGAAGGATCGTAACTTAAATTGCTGCGATAAATAATGCTGGTGTTGTTTACTATAAAGTTTTTTCCCTTTCCACTATAAATTCAGCCCGTTTTCAAATATTTCTTAGGGAGCTCCTGGATAAAATTGAAAGCAGCCCAGAGTTACAAAATTTATTTTTAATTATGGATAATGCCAGAATCCATAAAAGCCCGGAAATTCGGAATATGGTGGATAATAGTGACTGTACACTTAAAATTTTACCACCTTATTCTCCTATGCTGAACCCGATAGAGAAAGCATTTTCTAAGATGAAATTCCACGCCCGATCATTATTAAGTGACATTGCCAAGGAGCATAACATAGTAAGTGTAAGGAAAGTGTCGCACAAATTAATCAAAATGATTGTGCAAACTATGTTACGTTTATTAATTTGAATAAAGTTTAATTTAATGAAAAGAGTTTCGTTCATTTTGAAAAAGGTTTAAGTTTAAACTGAAAATGCTACATACAAGTTAATTTCTTTATTTTTTTAGAATCCGTAGAAGTCAATTGATCAAGCTTTTTTTATTTTTAGGATTGGTTTTTTTACTAATAATTACCTTTCAAATTTTACAAAACTTTACTTATAATTAGGGGTTTAATTTCAAGCTTCAGTTGGCTTAACTTTACCTACTGTTTGTTATTTTATTAAAATTATTTATATTGAAACACTTTTCACATCACTGATATTGGGTCCCTGCTCGGGCGCCAGTTTTTTTATTTTTATAAACAAAAAATTTTTTTTTTATTTTTTTGAGCAGAAGGCTCTTTGAATGTTTTATTTTTAGTTAACTTTTTTCCGAGACAAAAGCTTAAGAACTGAATTTACAATTTTTATTTTCTTAACATCTTACTAAGTCTACTGCAACGAAAATGCTGACGTAGTCCACGTGCCTGTATTTTCTGTGGGAACGTTTATAAATTTTTGATGTTACCTGAGCCGTTGGAATTTTTGTGTCTGCAGTATTTTTATATTTTCTGTCTGGATTTTAATATATGTTGAATTTGTGTATTTGGCAAATTTTTAGTAAAACTATTTTATGCTTTGTAAGCGTTATATTGTACATACATATATTTAAATATATGTATGTATATATAAACTTCTGTTCTTTCCAAACCATGGTGAAGGGTATACATATAAGATTCGGCATAGCCGAATAAAGCACTCTTACTTGTTTTATTTCTTATACTTTATATATGACTAGCTTAACCCGGTGCGCTTCGTTACACTGCTTTAACCAGGTTTGAAGACTCTGCCTTTAATAGTTTTTCAGTTGAGAGATATTTAATATATGCATCCTATTGTAGGTATGTCCCCCCTGCGCCTAACCACCTTATTTTAAATTTCAAAAGTGTAGTATACCATAAGAATGACTTTCACATAGTTTAAACATTCTCACTATAACAGTTCTTAAGATATGCGATATTAAACATTGGCATCCTATGGTGGGCACCACTTCCCCCGCTGCTATTTTATTTCAATTTTGGGGCTCAGAAGATCCTACTACCAAAAGTTCAACAAAATGCGTGCAGCGGCTCTTAAGATATGCGATATTTAATATTGGCATCCAATGGGGGGTACTAATTACCCTGCACCTATCGAAAAAATAAGTAGCCTATTTATTTTATGGGCTCACGTTAGATGTTACTGTAAAAATTTCAGGAAAATCGGTTTAGTAGTTTAGGAGTCTATAAGCCAACAAACAAACAAGCATACAAACATTTTTCATTTTTATGTATGTATATAGAAGAAGATTGTGATTACACAAAATAATCGTATTTTCATATAAAAAATACAAAAATAATTAAAATGGCTTATAACTCCCTAAATAAGAGTTTGATCGAAAATATAATGGGAAAAGTTGTTATTTAATAAAAAAAAACATTTGCTTGTAACTTCCAAGCGGAACAATTATTTTTAATCAACAATCAATTTTCTATAGAAACATTTAAAACGCTTTTTTTTATATTAAAAAAAATCGCTCATTTTGTGATCAGTCGTATTTTTTTTTAAAGTCAATTGTTTGTGAAAAATTGCAGCAATGTTAAACGTTTGCAATTACATATTTTCTCCATTTAAAGCTTATTTTTTCAAATAAGATCAAACATAAAAATAAAATTGTTTTCTAAAAATGTTGGAGAAAAGTTTAAAAATCTACTTGACAAATTATAAATGTTTAGTATAAATGAATCTTGGAATTTCTTATTATAAATTTTAAAATTAATTTTCTGTGAACTTTTAAAAAATTCATTTAAAACATAAATTTACATTTTCAATGAAAGAAGGAGGAAAATATAAATTAAAAGATGTGGTAGCTTTTACAATCGGTAGTTCTTTCCTTTTAGTTCCTATTTTGCATTCTTAACATTGAATAAAAAAACTAAATTTTCAGAAGTCCTTTTAAAAAAACCTTTTTTTTATATTTCCTTTTAAACAACCCTTTTTTATAGATATTCAATATGTACTTCTTTTGAATGTATTCATAGAGTACTTTAATAGTAGCACTTTTTTCAGTACACCTTTTTACTGCCTTAAAACAGTCCTTTATTAAAAGGCGCTCTTAAAGACATGCATCAGAAGGGCTTACAAAACAGCTTCTTTTGAAAGCCTTTTATAATTACTGAAAGAAGAAGGGAGTGTGGAAGGGCTTGCTCCCAATGACAGACAACCTGTATAAAAAATATATGAGTATGGAATGCGAAGAGGAGAACTTGTGCCTACTAAATAAGGCCTTCTATTAGGCCTATTTACTCATTATTTTTACCGCTGGGATATAAGTAAACAAGCGTATGAAATTTTGTTCCCTATAGACTTCTAAACTACAGAGCCGATTTTCTGATAACCCGGCTATTAACATAGGCAATTATTATTTTACAATTTTTAAGTGGGGGTGGTACCTCTCATACAATGACAATAAAGATTTCTTCATAGTTGGAGTACTGTTACAGTGAAGGTGTTCCAATTTTTTACAAATAGCTTAGATAATAATACACAACATCTTCCAAAAGTTGGTTCAATAGGAAAAATTGTCATGGCACCTCCCATACGAACACATGAGATTTCCGTATACATACATATCAGTAGAACGGGTACTGTAAAACCATTAAAATATGGTACAAGATGCTTTGATATCAATACACGAGATCTGTTAAAAACATGTTACTAATTGTATTTCGATGGGGTAGCAAAGCGCACCGGGTTAAGCTAGTAATATATAAAAAAATGTTAACAAAATATGTATTTGTTTGGCTTTTGGCTTAAAACAATACATTTTTAGTATATGGAAATGTGTAGGGAACATTTTTTTTGTTTTAGGGAAAAAATGAATTTTTTTTGACACGTAGGGATTTTTTGAAATTATTACTGGCATCACTGCATGTAACCTGATAAATATATTACACAATTATAATGCATTATTATTTTTTAGAAAAGAAAACACCATAAATGTATGTATGTATGTATACAAACAGGTTTATAAATATAAAAAGTAATTATTTATAGATTATTTGCATTTAATAATTTGCACATGTTTTCGTAATATGAAATATATTGAAAGTTTAATTGATATCTAGCAATTTTAGTTTTGATTGAATTATTTTGTTAAATTTTTTTTTAGTCTAAATTTTTTTGGTTGGTTATGCTTATTAATGCAATAATCCGTTTGGAGTATGTGAATTTTTTGATCTTGTTAAGAAAGTAACTTTATATGGTGTTGAGATATACATTTTTTATTGAGTTAATGTTTGGTTTATTGACAAAATTATCTTTCTGTTCACACATACACAATTTAGCTAACTTAATTGGCAATTAACGCA
Source organism: Pollenia labialis (assembly GCA_949318255.1). Classification (NCBI taxonomy): domain Eukaryota; kingdom Metazoa; phylum Arthropoda; class Insecta; order Diptera; family Polleniidae; genus Pollenia; species Pollenia labialis. Next base: position 84,595,140 of record OX439139.1, on the reverse strand, counting down.
AGCAAAATGTAAACAACTTCTGACCTCTTTAAATAATAAACAAAATAAAAATCTGGCTTTTGCGCAGGCATAAGGGAGCAACATTTGATTTGTTGACATTTTAGTTGCCAAATGTCAAAACACTTTGTTTAGTAAGTGGTGTTTTGTACACTAAACACACTTGTGGCAGTGTTATACATATTTTAATTTTACTCAGTATTACAGTAGTTTTGACTTAACTGTCTTTTGTTTACGTGCACTTTTGACTTAACTGCACAAAATTGATAATTTTTGGAATTATTCTTTCTAATTCCATACAAATTCCTTTTTTAAGTGCACTTTCTATACCTGCACATTTAAGATAAATGCACAAAATTTTTGGCATTTTAAAATTATTTTCATATAAAATATCAAAGTTAGCTGCACTTTGACTTAACTGCCCAAAATAAATATTTTCTGGAATTATTCTTCAAAATCCTTGTTTACGTGCATTTTGTATACCTGCACATTTTTCATATTTTTGGGCAGCTTTAAAATATTTTCATACAAAACATCAAAGTTAGCTGCACACATAAAAATGTATGGTGGCCACTTTTTCACATTAATATCCAATTTAAGCTGTTTATAAAAATATAAATCGCAATTATTTTGTTTTTTATGTTTTCTGTTCTTTGTGAATTCTCATTGTTTTTGTTAATGTTTCATTTATATTAAATAAACATACATTCATGTAAAAAATTATCTGTTATTTCCCAGCTAGCATAGGCTGTTTGTTAGACGATTATGTTTAAAATACAACTCCTTAAAGAATAATAAAACAAACCGGCCTAAGGATCTGCAAAAAAGGATTTTCCGACAGGATGGTGTTGATTTCGCGACCTTATGGTTTGTTTTATAGAAATTGTATGCAAATTAGAAGTTTTGGCATGAAAAATACGCCTGTAGTGCGATTCTGTAATTAATTTAAACAATAGTTGTCATTGTTAATAAATTTAACAAGCACATTAACGATCTTGCTATTCTGTAACATTTTAAACAACACTTGTTATCGTTAATTCAGCTGTTTGTGTTTATTTATTGTTAAATGTCAAAAAAATAAAAAAAATTAGTTAGAATTGTGGTTATTTTGTTGAACTATTTATGGTTTTTAATCCAAATTAAGTTTAAAGAAATAAATAATTTGAATTTAATTCAATAGTAAAATAGAACACTAAAAAAAAATCTGTTTAATTTTAATAATTTTATTTGTTTTTTTTTATTCCTCTTTGTGTTTTTCGTTATTTTGCCATTTTTTTGACAGTGATGCCACTTGACGTTAATTTTTATCTATGCCGTTAACAACAATTTACAGAATCACATAATCGTTAGTGCAAACAACAAAACAGGTTGACAATTATAACAACTGTTGTTATTGTTAAAAGTTACAGAATCCCACTACTGATGCCCTTAATTAGGTAGCTTATGCCAATATTTCACGAGTTGTAAAATAATACCTACATGAGTCTCATACGACTCTAAGCATGCTCTTTGAAAGACTCGTTAGATTATCTCAACAAAAATCATAAACGATTCCCTTTACGATTAATATAAGCGTTTTTCGCTTCGTTATGGAAGAATCTCTCTTACGAATCAGCACGTGTAACAGTTTCTCCCGTGCTAGGAATCGTCTACAATTAAAAAATGAGCTCGTCGACGAACAAAAAGACTCTTTGTGAGATTCCCAGTAAGCTCCTGGGTTGAAATAAAATTTTAATTAAATATAAATTTATATATTAAAAAAATAATTTTTTTATTATTCTTTTAAATCAAACACTTTACTTTAGCTGCACTTTTGTGCAGGTAACCACAATTGTGTACCTGCACATTAAGGCAGGTAAATGCATTTAAGATAACTGCATTTTTGATTTACCTGCACAAAAAATCGTGCAAAGGAGATTGTGCAGCTAAGTCAAAACTACTGTATAACAATTTCGTATTAATGGACCAATTACTAAATTTAAATTTTTATGGATAATTGAGCTCAATAATGGCATTTATACTTTGCAGTCGAAGTCAAAAATGTACCATCAAGTTTAACGATGCACAGTTTGGTCAATGTGAACGCATCGGTAACTGTTTTGATGCACTTTGGGACAGATAACATTCTAAAATTTTACACGGTTGCATTGTAGAATGCGATTAAAAAAGCGAGTTGCTTTGCAACTGACGTTTTGGAACTCACCCTATCTCAACTACATAGCTGAAATAAATAAATCTATGTATATATGTATATAAAATAGGATGTGTGTGTATGTAACGTATGGACTCCAAAACGGCTGGGCCGATTTTGATGAAATTTTCAGGGAATCTTCAGAATATTCAGGCGGGTGACACTGTGAAGTCTGATTTTTGATTTTCGGTCTTGGGGCGGAGGGGCGTGGCAAAATCCATAACTTGAGAACGGCTTGACCGATTTAAACGATTATTTCTTTTAAATGATCGCCATGGGCCAACTTAGGTTTTTACGGAAAGAATATTTTGCCCCGCCCACTATTACGCCCACTTTTTTCGAATTACAAAAAACCAGAAAACGGCTCCATCGATTTGATAAATTTTTCTTTCAAATTATTCGTATTAATCCATTTTAAGTTTTCATCGAAAGAAAAACTTACCACGCCTACTTTTACGCCCACTTTTTCTATTAAGCGCATAAATTGAGAACGGCTTGACCGATTTGGAAGATTTTTTCTTTAAAATTATCGCCATGGTCCAACTTAGGTTTTTACGGAAAGAAAATTTTGACCCGCCCACTTTTACGCCCACTTTTTTCGATTAACCTAAAATCTAAAAACTGCTCGATCGATTTTACTAATTTTTCTTTGAACTGTTCGTATTAATCATTTTACGTTTTCATCGAAAGAAAAAATAACCACGCCTTCTTTTTCTATTATGCGCATAATTTGAGAACGGCTTGCCCGATTTGGACGATTTTTACTTTAAAATGATCGCCATGATCCAACTCATTCTTTTTTTATCGAGCCCATATCTACACCATATGTAAGTTATTTTGTAAAAAAACTTTATGATAGGTATTCCATGGATTTTTATTTTAAAAGCCGTAAATTTCGTTAAATGCTCAATTTCAATCGTGTGGTAATACAACACTAATGTTTGCTTAGGGCCAACAACGTGGACCGGGTCAGCTAGTAAATAATAAAAAAAGATTGTAATGAATTCGTTAAAGATTCTCTGGTTCCCAAATCTACACATGTTCCCAAAAGAACTACCTAGTCAAAAGTACCAACGTCAGTAGTAGATTTCCACTGGCACGCTCATGTTAAATGTCTATAGTAAATAATATTGTCTGGGGTATAATAAGTCACTAGTACTGGTGACTGTGTCACGGATTCACTAGTGACATTTTCTGCAGGGTTTGTATCTGTTAGATATTTTATTAGTTTAAATTGTTATTGTATTAGTTATGCATACTTCTATTGTAAAAATCATTGTACAGAATTGTCTAGTACAAATGTAATATTAAAATTGTTATGCATTATTCTTCGATTAGTCAAATAAAAAGCTAATCCTTCAGGTATACTTTAGTCTTATGATGTTTAATAGTTGATTTAAAATACAGCTTCAATATTAGATATAGGAACAATGTTAGACCATATTTACATTATGGAATTAACCCTCCGATGAGTGACAGTTCTGAACTTCACGGCCGTGTGATTTTGAACATGTAAAATCAATTAAAATGGATAATCATTCAAAAAAGCAAATTTAGATCTACCAAAGGTTAAAATACAATTTGGTTTAAGGATTGATATTTGACTATTGACGTCAGCAGTCGTCGATGGCTGCGAGTGTAAGACGGCAAATCCATCTGAGGAGATCGAGTGGTTGCGATCGAAACATGTCATGGTAACCAGCCGCCTGGGTTCGAATCTCAGGTCAGTCAAGAATGAATGATTAATTAATTAATTTTCATGTTGTAAAATTCCTTTCTTCATAAAAATAATTTAATGAAAATTAAATTTGATGAACTTAAGCCTGATTAAATATATTAAAAATTTTTTTCAATCAACACATTTAACTGAAACGATTAAAAAATATTTTGAAACTTTAAAATATTTTGAAGTTTGTGTATATGTTTTCTTATTTGCAAATATACACACAAACATTATTATTTTTATTTTCAATTAAGGCAAATTAATTTTAACAATTAAAAAAATTGTTTGAAACAGCATTATTGAATTAATTGAAAACATTTTGGTATAAATTTTTTCTGTGTATAATAAAGACAAAAAAAAAATATGTTTTTAATAACTTTTAAATTTTCGGTGACAGCTAATAAAGGTCCACTTATTAGCTGTTCAGCGCTAATATTTGTATTAAACATATTTCTATGCGAACCTTAACATAAGAAATTGTTGAACAGACTGTTTTTTTTTTTTGAATTTGTTAAAATATTTAAATAAAATTATTCAACAAAAATTTGTTAAAGTATATGATGCAAATTTATATTTTTTTAATGATAAAAACTAACAAGAAATTTCAAACAAATAAAAAAAACTACCACAACAGCTGTTTTTGCAGTTAACAATAGTAGGTGCGTTTGAATACTTTTAAAGTAAAATGCAGTAAATGAGAAAATTTTAAAATTTTCTCACACAAAAACTGTTGTCCAAAAAAGTACGCGAACGCAAAGTTTGTAAAAATTCGTAAAATAAAGGCAACAGCTGATGGCAAATAATTGGAGTGTTGAACAATTTTTACACTTTTGACTACTTAACTCGTTTTCTTATCGGTAATCGATTAAATACTTTTTATAACACGAACATTTTTGGAAAATACAAACAAATTACTTCATGTAATCTTTCATATTTGTTTGTTTTTTATTTTATTTGAAGTTACTAATATGTGGCGGGTTAATTTATTCATAAGAACGTGAATAAATTTTTGCTATTGATTACATAAGTACCCAAGTACTTCACACTTTTACAACTCTGAAAAAGTAACATAACAAAAAAAAGTTTCAAATGTTGGTATTTAGCCAAATTAATGCTTCACAAACAAGTACAATTAATTAATATTTATTCACTTTTTGTTTAGTTTTGATTAAATTTTTCTTTTATTTAACATTTTTTTTAAAATTTGTAAGCAATTGGTTTGTAACTTTTGTTTGTTGACTTTTGGAAACATAGGTTTTTTTTGATTTACTAAATTTTACTGCAAAAATTTCTGCAGTAAAAATTTGTAAATACTTAGACAAGAACTGTCACTTTTCGCTCTCAATTTGTGTTCTCATTTACTGTATTTGTGTACGCGAACGCAATTTAGTAAAATGAAGTAAAGTTTAGTAAAATATAGTAAAAACTTTTGTGTTCTTAAACGCAGCTAGTAAGAACAATCGTGTGACTGTGCTGCGGCAATTATTGTAGCCATTTCGCTTTGTAACAACCAGCGGCAATTAAATTTGTTTAAAACAGGGCAATCGTGTGATTTCAGAATATTTGATTGGTGCAATTTCATTATTTTGCGTCAATAAAGCACAATAAAAATTGTGTCATATTGGTGCATTTGCGGCAATCGTGTGATCCCAGCTTAAATGCGGTATTAATGTAAATAAATTTAAATAACATAACAGAAGTTTGGGCTAGAGAATAACAGCCGTATTCATAAAAAAAATCTAAATTCACGTTTTATATACATTTTAGTTAAAAAACATTTTGAGCCTAAAAAAGCTTTTTTTAAATTTATATTCATAATCAGCATTTTAACTAATAAACGTTTTACGTTATTTTTGATTGGAAGCTGGCAACACTATCTCTTTTATTTGTCACTTGAATCATAATGATGCAAAACAGTGGTTATTATTTCATATTTGTACTCGTATCTAAAATTTTTTTGTCGTGTGTGAGAAAAAAATTGCTTTTTATATGTAAATGAATAATTGTACGATAGTTTCTCCTTTAATTTATCAAAATAAACCGTGGGCCCCCTGGATCAAAAACCCGCCCCGCCCACTTAGTGTAATGTGTGAGTACACAAATTAAAGGTAATTTGAAGTAAAAGAACTCAAGAAGTTTATTATAATAAACCAAAAACGTTATTAAAACGGCGGTAACGTAACAATGGGATTACGAAAAAAAACAATGAAATTTTAAGAACTTAAAGTTGAACAGATTAAGAAGGAGTTGAGCCAGTTGGATCTGCCAACTGCAGGAAATATGTAAAGTACAGCTGCAATGGAATTAATTTTGGCCTTAAAAGAAACGGCAGTAAAAGTTCGTTCAGCAAGGTGTTCCAAGTAGCTGCAGAAACAATTATGATGACGTAGTGGTTGCACTGCAGTGAAAATTTGGTGGCGACCACAAAAAGGAAATCTAAAAAATTAAATTGAGGGCTAGAATGGAAAAAAACTAATGAGACATTACAGAACTCTGCAGTGGAGAATGAGCGGTAGGTGCTGCTTACTCATGTATCACTTTAAAACGGAAGCATTTGTAAATGGTATTAGAGATGCTGGTGCAAAAGTTGCGGTGTGTGCATCACAAAAATTAACCTCGCAGAAACTGTTTCATTTGACTTCGCCCAGGGAACTGCAAGAATTATTTCCAGACCGTAAGTAGCAAGGTACGGAGGCTCGATGTAACCGCTTATATGGAAAGGTATATTGTGCAGGACTTAAAAGAAGCAGTTATGGAAGCTTTAAGCGAGGAGCATACTAAAACCAAAGTAAAATGCTATAGCTGAATAAAGACTGGTCACATTCAGCGAAACTTAAAAGTACCAAGAATGCGATTTGCATCACCGCACAGAGGGGTGAAATCACAAAAAATGGAGATTAATTAAACTACTTATCCAATTTTAAAAATTCTTTCACTATTAGAATGCTACGTTATCACTTAGTGACATAGGCTACACATCTTTTGTAAAAGGGGGTGGTGCCACTCCCCCCCCCATTAAAAATCGCTCTAGCGGCCATAGTAATAGACCGATTGTCATGAAACTTTCCTAATGTTGTACTGTTGACCTGCTAATAGTCCTGGGATATACTTGGTTATGATTGGATAAAGGGGCGTGGCACAGCCCATATAACCTGAAACTTAGAACGGATATATCTCATGAACTATCAGAGGTATGAATATGAGATTTGGTATATCTGTTAATCGAACAGTATGAATTACATCCAAGGTGGAATAAGGCGGTGTCACGCCCCCTTTTAAAAAATAGCTCTGGCTCAGTCGGATTTTTTTTTTTTAAAAAAGTAATAAAATTTTTACATAGTTATCAATTTATTTTTAACAAAATTACGTAGACGAAAGGAAGATTATTGTATCATATATGTAACTTCGGGACTCAAAGCAGATATTAAAATTGTTCGATCGTGTACGGATGTGTCTGGTGAGCGTTTTGTTCAAAAATATAAATAGCTTGTATATACATATTATAAGACATATGTGTCTAACCTGCTATTTTAAAAAATATGCCCGTCGTCATCTGTATCATGATTTGTGCCTTCTGGTGCCACGTTCGTCAAAACTGAAGGCGAAACTAGTAGATCTACTACTGATTTTGGAAGTTGGTGGAATTTTTTTTTTTGGCAATTTTGTTTTTCCAGATAGGATTGGATCTGAACTTACGTAGGAACCTATTTAATATGTCTCGATTGCAATCCTCCCGACTACTTTTGAGAAAAATGTTCTCTGTAGCTTTTAAAATCTTTGTTTCGGGCTTCCTGGGCTTCCTCAGACAGTTCACCGATCGGTAATAGCCCGTGCGAAATGATTTCTGGCCATGTATTAAAAACTTATGCAAGGTTGGAGGCATGTTAAGCCACTGATACTTCTTAACAAAAAGTCGAGCTGTATTCTGAGCAAATACTCTAAATTTTTCTACATTAATATCATGACCACAAGATACGGCAATTAATATTGTGTGCATGTCCTTAATCAGCTGCAGATCTAGTTTCGTAATATCTGCTCAATTTCAGCGTTTTCAAAAAATCTTCGTGCTGTGTTGCCATCATTTGAATTGCCGAAGCCGGGCTTAGGTTGGTAAATAATAAGTCCAGTTTTTTCCTAAATTCCGTTTGAATACGACTCTTGTTTTCGGCAACAACAAATTTTTCGAAATCGGTTCTTGCCTGCCATTTTTTAATTGGTAATTTATATGCCACGTGAAGAAGACATTCATAAAAACGTATCCAACCATGCAGTATAGAAAGACCGAACTCCAATTTTTTAACCTCTTTAGCGATCATTCTTCCAATGTCGTTAAATTATTTACTCGTGGATCCACATAAATAACAATGACAATGACAATTATAACAACGAAAATGTAGACAAAGCAAACAAAAGACAAGAACTGGTGTTCTTTGCTTGAGTGACTATTTTCACAATTAATTTAATAAAAAAATTTCGCGCAAAAACGCGCAACATCTTATTACTGAATATGAAAGCCTAGGAACTATTGTTTCTTAACAAATTAATATTCTAACGCCAACTAACACCATTCATATTTAAATATCCACGAATATTTTGAAAATAGCCAAAATTGAGACATATCTTAAAAAAATTTTTAAAAATACTTCTACACAATTTTTGTTAACACAATTATTTTTAGAATAACGCTAAAATACCTGAGGTTGAAGTTTCCATAGTAAAAGTATTACTTTTGACTTGCGAAAAACTATATATTAAGCGTCGAAATATACCGAATTTCAATTAACACTATTGTGCGCGATTAGCTCAAAAATTACTTAACTTTAATGCAATGCATCTTGACAAGTAAACAACATATGACATTGAAATTTTCAGTAGTGATGTAGAATTTTATATACTGTAATCGGCTACTAAATATTTTTCAAAAAAACTAATTTTCATTTTTCAATTAATATCCATTTTTTGCGATTTCACCCCTCTGTGCACCGCCAAGAAAAAGGCAGCGGGCTAGTCACCAGCCGTCAAAAGAATCAGCGTTAAACTAAAAAGAGCTAGCGCTGCGGGGCATGAAGTAGCTCCCACATCTAAGCACCACACATTCTCCATCTCAATAATGCAGCAGAGTAACAGAAACCTTTTTACCTGTGGCTATATCAACAGTCAACAACGGGGCTTGACTTTGGACACATAGGCATCACATTCGATTTTAAGAGATGATTTAATACAAAAGTCTATAGAACCACCAAGCGAAATAAGTTTGAGAACAGCTACGGGTAAGCCTGCTACTGTCTATGGGAAAGTCAAAGTAAAATTATGTACACGTAAAAATAAATATGGTTGGAGTTAACCATATTCTAAGAGCAACATACTTTGGTTGGATTTTAACAATATTTATGTTTGCAGGTTACCATATTATGTTGAAATATGACCATGGTATGGTTAAATTCAATAAAAAATTTGCTTAAATCAACCATATGGTAAAAATTAACCATATTTTGGTCAATATTAACCATAATAATGGTCAAAATAGTATGGTAAAAATTTCCTAGAATTTTGACAAAAGTAATCGTATTATGGTCAAATTTAAGAATAAAATTGTCAATATCAATCATATTATGGTAATTTATTTCATTCAGTTTTCAGTTTATTTGTTAAGTGTCAAATTATAATTTTATTTTAGTTTTTATTCCTGATATGTTCCACTTTTATAAAAAATTCCCTTTGATTCATATTCCAGCCTGTGACGACCTTCATTATCTTTTTTCTGTTCTACTAGTTTATTCTACGTAAATTTATGTATTTTAATTAATAATTAAATTAAAATGAATGTGAATTTTGATCAACCAAGTAAAATGCAAACGACCAGAATGTTGTTGCTATCTCATCATATTATTTTAAAATTAAACATACAATGTTTTAAAATATTATACATCATTTCGAACATATTATTGTAATTAAATATTGACCATAACATGTTTGGAGGCAACCATAATATGGTTATAGCTTTTGTATAAATAAATTTAACCAATATATGGTTGCCGTGATAATAATATGGTTAAGGTAACCATAATACGTTTAAGTGTATAGTTGTAGCTTTGTTTTATTAAAGCATTATATTGTTAAATTCAACCATATTTGAAGTTTCAAGGGAGGCAAACACTTTATTGTTAAATAGAAATTATCGCGCAAAATTATCGTATATGCCAATTTTTTTGAAGTTGAGTTTTTGATGCAATCGTGTTCTACATACAAATACGCAGAGAAAAACCATGGTTGTGGTAAACATATTCTAAGAGCAACATATTATGATAAGATTAATGATTGTAGTCACCATATTATGATTATTATTGAACCCTATTATGACTAAATATACTCGTAATATTACATCATAATATTTTTCCCTTAATCATATTATTATTCTGTTAATCATACTAAGTCAAGAAGTAATTAAATTATTGTCATGTTAATCATAATAAGTTAAGAAGCAATCATATTATTGTCATGTTAATCATAATAAGTTAAGAAGCAATCATATTATGATGCAGCACCTTTCATAACTGTCATAAAAATATAAAATAAATTAAAATTTTCTTGCATCGATTTTTATTTTGTGGCTTTTTACAATTTTTCTTTATGTAAATCAAATAGCGGAGTTCAATATAAGGCTTGCAAAAGACAAAATCCAAAATCTGTGGTTTTCATGGGCAACCGCGTTTGTCCATTTTTTCTTATTTTTCTTCTCCGATTTTTTCTTATTTTTCTTCTCCGATTTTGAGATGTTGATGCCATATTGCCTAATTTTAATTGCTCTTTACATGTTTCTTAAAACTTTTGAAAAAAGATGTATTAATTCCGATTTTTTAACGTGGTGCACAATACCTATCCCATAGTTTAATCTAGAATGGTTTTTCGGCTCTCCTGAAAATTTTGTTTTAAGACATAAGCAGTTGCCCAAGAAAACCACAAAAATATCAAAACACTTTTATAAAATATAACGAAATCTCTATGTGTTTTGTTGTTGGATTTTACAAAAAAACTGCGATATTTTGCATTTGCACTATCAAATCACTAAACTGAATGAAAGCCGCTAATATTTTTATTTTTTTAAATTCTTTAAACTTATTTTTTATGGGAATTTATCTTTAAATTGTTTAACCGCTCACATATAAAATTAACGACACAACTGATACAAAATTATTTTGCAAATTACGCTAACATAATATTATTAGAGTAAAAATGGTTTAATTGCATCTTAAACATTATATGATAAATGTATAGAAAGTTATCATCTTATGGCTATTAAATATCATTACATGGTTGTGAGTAATATAATATGTTTTGAAAGTTATCATAATTTAGTTGTTAGAAAAATAATTATTTTTCGTTCAACAATACTCAAATTTATAATTGCGATAAACGTTGATATGTTTACAGTAACTATAATATTGTTGATATTAAAGAAAAGTAACAATTATTTTTGTACGACAACAATATATTGTTATAATAAACATAGTGTTGTTTCCCTAACCATGCCCAACCATAATTTTTCTCTGCGTGAATAGACGTCACCTGACAAAATATTGTAGGCGAATTCCACTTCGTTGCTCCAAAAATTTAATGTATACTTTCATTTTAATATTGCAAGCGAAAGCAGAGAAAAGTAGAACAATGGCTGTCCTGTAAAATTTGGTTTATGTAACATACGATAATTTCGCGCAAAGAGGTCGATATTATCAATCGTAAAAAATGTTTTGTTAAAGACAACAAAAGTTTGTTTGCTGCCATTGCAGGGACCGAGATATTCAACTGGACATGGGACAACAAATTATGTTTTAAATAAAAGTTCATTCAAGACAGTGACAGTCCTTGAACGTGAAACTCAGAAACGCTAATGGAGGGAGATTATGAAGACAACAATAGTTTATAGGTGGTAGAGCCAGCAGCTATAACAGCTGATATACTAGTTACAGCGAATGACCTCGTTTAAACCAGCTTCAGCTTAGTTCCTGTAAGAGCTTTAAATTTATCCAACAGCGCAAAGGTTCTTACGCATAATTTAAATATCAGACAATAAAGAAACATCTAGACGGAGCTTAAAAGAGTACCAGGAATTGCCGCCAGAGAAAAATAAGGATAAAAACTACTAAACTAATATGCCTTTATCTTTGCTTAAAAGGTTAAAACTAGGGCAGAACATCAACCGTGAGACACGATATTAACTCTGGCGACGTTAAGCCGACAAAACAGGCCCCAAGAAGTATTCCTCTATCAAAACGAATTGAAGTGTCCATGTTCTGTAACTCTCGCGTCGAGAAACTTTTCGATTGAAATGTCTGATATAAAACAATAATGCCATAAATTGAAACAAACAGCTGTTTTTCTCACTTAACTGTGTCTGTAACTTTTTTTTTTTTTGGCGATTACTAGCTGTCACGTAAGGAAATTCCTCGCCAATTTACAGAAAAAGTATGTCATTAACATTTTTGTGAGAAAAGTTCCCGCTTTGTAGCCACTTTAACACTAAAAAACAATTAAAAATGCAAAATATAATGGTGGCTATATTGTTTTTGTTATCTATGCACTTCTAAAATAATATTAACGCGAGAGTTTTAAGGCTCAGTTAGCCGGGAGTAATAGTAACGTTGCAAATCAGCTGATTCATTTTCATTGTGTGTTATGCCATGTTTCCACGACGATTTGAATCACCTGCTTCGCTCTCTGAATCATGTTAATGAATCACGGTGTTTATACGACTTATCTACTTGCTTCGTTTTGACAGTTGTCTTTAATACACAAATCAGCGTTGTCAACTTTGCATTTTCAAAACGCACCAAAATGGTGAAAAAACGCAGCAATTTTAGACGTTTTTTTTTTATTTAAAATATTTATTGAAATAATTTTGCATAATATTTTTATATGAATAATACAGTAGAATCGCAAATTGTAGTTCAAGAGGAGTTGTGCACTTTAAACCAGCCGGTGCAAATTAAATCTAAGTTAATTTATTAAAAATAAGTATGTAATTTAAATAAAATAAGTGTTTTATTTTGGAAAAATTTGCTTATTTTTGCATTTTTTACAATTAAATACCGCTTAGAAAATTTAATAGTTCGAAAAAGTTAACAACTCTTGGAATATTTCGGTATATTTTTTTTGCGATTCTACTGTATAACAACAAAACAGTCTTTACATTTCAGAGTTTTTAGAAAGAATAAATAAAACTTAACAAACATAAAAAAACTACACAAATTAGTTTGTTTTCATACAAGGCGAATTCAACAAGGCAAACTCTTTAGAGCAACTGCTCGTCAGCTGTTACATCCCATTTTTCAAAAATTTTCTTTTTTAATTGTTTTGTTTAAATTACATACATTTAATTGTCAAAGTTAACATTTTTTGAGAAAAAACATATTTTTGTGAAGCTTTTATTAAAATTGATTACAAAGTATGTATACTTACTTGTTTTTCAATAGCTTATATGTATATTAGTTTTTCCCTTTAAATTGTTCGAACATCTTCAAAATCTTGAGAAACACAAATTAAAATATGAAAACAATCAATAAAATTTATTTCATTTATTGTTTACGTTTTCATCACACTTTCTATAAACAACTATGTTGACAAATTGAATTTGTTAAACTAACAAAATTCCTGTTATTTTTGTTAGAGTTGTAATTGTAGAAGCGACGAGTTTACCTTGTTGAATTCGACTTGGTATACATATGTATGTACTAGATAATTTTTTTTATATACATAAAATATATACCAATTTTTTTTTAAAGCGATCAACTGTAAGTATCTAGTAGGGATTGAAAATTAACAGTTCAGTATTTATCGTTTTATTAAAAAAAATTTAAAAAATTTATTTTCATATTTAAAATTATAACATTTACATAGTTAAACAAGAAAACCCCGAAACTTTATAAAACAATAAACAAATTTGTATATAAATGCATAATATATACATATGTTTGCATTCATTTGTACAAGATGATACATTTTCGAAAATTAATTTAATAAATCTTGTTTGAAACTTTAAAAAAAAAATCAAGAATGTATAATAATTATTCCAAATTAATAAAGTTAATATTTTCATCATTATTGTTATCGCAGAACAAATTTAAGAAAGCACCAAAACTGGTGCTAACGAACCCAGTTGACAACTCTTAAACAATCGATTTTTACAGCTAGAACAGATAAACTTGCGATAAAAATTGGAGGAGAGAGAAATTGTTCGTGCTTCGCAAGTAGATTCATATTGAATCTACTTGCTTCGCTCTCAAAATTTTGTATGGCGAATCAGTTGCTTCGTTCATGATTGGAATGTGAAGCATGAATAGAGAGCGAAGCACGTACCGTGGAAACATGGCATAAATCAATTATAACGATTATAGTTAGCAGTAAGATGTTACGTCTCAATTTGTTAGAAATATATTGGTCTTACGTTTTTTCGGTAAGGTTACTTAACGGCTCAGTAAGCCGGGACTAACAGTAACGTTGCAAATCAGCTGACTCATTTTGCTGTATGCAAAGCAATTAGAACTGAGCCTTAACGCGTTTCTTTCTCTTTTAAAAACTGTTAACTTGTATGATAAACAAAAACAATTTTTGTCAATTTGGGTTTGTTTTGCTTTTGTTTTCATGTAAATGTTCACTTCTTCGGCGCTTATTTTGGAAAAGCCAACATTATTTTGTTCTTGGCACTATTTTTTATTGTTTAATTATTTTGCTTTTAACATTTTTATAAAATATGCATACGAATGTTTTCAAAGCTATTTTGTTAACAACAAACATTAAATTCGCACTTTACATTGACCCAATTTACTCTCGGCAAGATACTTGCGCAAAAAAATGTGTACTCGTCAAGTAACTTGCGAAACTAACTTGCCGAGTCTGAAAGGGGTCTATTGAAAAATTTTAAATTGTAGTAAATTTTGGTCGCCGTCAACGATATGTGTTACTGGCGGTCTGCAATGTCACATCGTCTTCGAGTCCAATGTTATGACATTTATAACATAACGACGTAATATCTTTTGATAGTTTTCGACATGTGTTACAGACACACTTTTTCTTATTTTTCGAGAAACGATGGAATATTTTGTTTGTTTTTGATGCGAGAAGTTCTCACTAAAGCAACAGAACATGCGTACTGCTTAATGAAACGAAACAATATGGCAAAATTCATTTTCAATAAAATAAAGTAAAAATTATAAAATATTAAAGTATTAAATAATATCGTTGGCAAAAATGACAAAAATATAATCTTACAGGAGAAGCCACAAACTTTATACATAAAACGAAATCTATAAACATGTCAAAAAACATGCATTGATAGGATGTTCATGCAATTCTTTAAACACTTTTAAAAGGAAAACATTTCATTACATTTTGTTAAAAAAAATTGGTTATAATTAGAGTTTTGTTCCCCGGACTTTTTCAATTCCCGGGAAGGCGGGAAATTTGTTTAAATTTCCCGGGATCCCGCTCCATATAAATAATACAAAGTAAATTTTGTTTTTAATTAATGAAAAAAATTTTTCTAAAAATACCTAAGGGAACTTGTGTACAAAGAAAGTAAAAGAAATGGTTCAATACTAAAAAATTAATTGAAGGTTGAAATAGGAACTTGAATAATTAATACCTCACGCTTTTATTACCTATTATTATGCTTTCATTACGTATTATTATGCTCTAGATACAAGATAACATAAACATTACAATTAAATTGATAAAACAATAATAAAAACAAAATAAAAATTGAGGTACTCAAGATATGAGATCAAAAAGTTAATTTATAAAATAGATAAAATATTTTAAATAAATATATAACATTTTAACGGCTTAGGAAATAACTTTCTGACACACTCAACGCGCTAAGTAAGTCGTCAAAAAGTATATTTCTGATTTTATTTACGAATTATCATGTTACCGAAAAATTTCGTTGATTTTTTACCGAGGTTGGACAAATAGTTAAAAGTGCACCGTTGTAGCATGCTTCGGATTCACAATCAGAAGCAATTTTTTCTTTTTTGTTAACAACGGGTATATCAGTCAAATGCATGTCAAGGTTTTTCAAGTTGTATGTGGTAGTATCTTAAACGAGTCTCCAAAATGTTATTTTATTTCGGTTTTCCCGCACTTCACTGTTATATAAATCAACACAAATTGAAAACATTTGTGTTTATGCATCATAGTCATATCTCAAAAAATCAAAAATATCAAGTAACAATAAAAGTTGGTTTTCTTTAATCGACCTTTTCCTGATGATGATATTCAAGGAATGTCGAAATATTGGATGTATTTAAAATAAATAAAATTTATTTAAAAAACTTATGACCTCGAGCTTGAGTATTTATTTCTTTGAAATTTCAAGTAACTTTAGCAAAGTTTTCCTTCACACCTTCTCGTATTATATCTCAAACTGAACCGAAGTTACAGCAAAATATACTTTAAATCGGTACATTTTGAAAACTTTAATCGCATTTTGCCAAGATCGTTTGTTTTTGTGGATATGACTATGTCGCAATAAAGGAGCGATATGTTTAGGTATCTTCTATTTTTAAGACTTGTTCATGGACAATGACTGCATCTTATTTTGAAATAATGTACTTGATTAACTCTTCACTTCACTAAATGTAAAAATTATCAACTGTTGCACTGCCCATTCTGCTTTTAGTAGATTTATTGCATCAGGAGACATTGATTTAAATATGTACTCACTTCTTGTAATTGATCTAATCTAATTTTTAGAGAATAGAAAACTACATTTTAAAGTATAAATAGCTGTTTTCTGAAATTATGAGGAATTTTTTGTATCCCGGGATCCCGCAAGAAAAATCCCGGGAAAACGGGAAATAAAATAATTGAAATTCCCAGGACGGGAAAAAAACCCTATTTATAATGTAATTTTGGATTTTTAATATACACATTCTTGTAGTTACGTCCCCTTGTTTTTTTGTTTTTTTTTTTTTTTTTGTAATAAAAACGTAATTTTTGATCGCAGAAGTGTAGATATGTAGTTGGTTGGCATTCATAATAACCAATCAAAAACACGATTTTGAAGTTTTTGTTTGTTACGCCTTTTTGCATTTTAGCTAACGAATATTTTTAATTTAAACATATTTTTTCTATTTTTAATAAAATCACACTAACAACAAAAAACAAAGTCCAAATGATACAAGAATGAATCGTATGAAAAGCATGTTTGGCAATCTAGTTTCAAAGAGCGATACAAGTGGTTTTTAACGTCGTATGAACATAGCATAAACCATTATCTGGTCTCTGGAGTTCACCGGTCGTTTTGGTATATAAGAAAGGTGTTAGTACTATGTTCAGGGGAGAATACAAAAAATAAATGTCGTCACCAAAAATGACGAACAATGAGTTATCCATTGCTTAGGATTGATGACACCGTAGACACGGTTGTCGGAACAAAATGGTTGTCAACTTTGGATTTGCAGAGCGGTTATTGGCAAGTAGAAAACGCAGGTAAAGGTTAAGAAAAAACGCAATTTCTACAGTTATCTTAACATCTTCAATGTTTATTCGGCCTGTTTTTACCTTCAGTTTTTAAAATATGGCAATTTTACACCATACATTTCTATACTCAGCTAAATTTCTTTATGTAGAAATTACGGACATTAGTGCAAGTGTTGGTTTATGGCGGTTTAATTTAATGCTATTCCGAGTCTGCAATGTTCCGGCCACATTCGAGCGTTTGATGGAATAGGTTTGAGGAACAACTAAAAGCCCTCGAGGAAGTGTTGAAAGATAAGAAATGTGCCCTGTTACAAAAGGAAGTAAAATACCTAGGACATCGTGTAACATCTGAAGGTATTTGAATTGACGAAGAGAAAATATGAGCAGCTATGGATTGGCATCGTCCTAACACTCTACATGATTTACGCAGTTTTCTAGGTTTATGGACCTACTTTAGGTGTTTTGTAGCAAGTTTTGCATGTGTTGACCAAAAAGACGCAATAACAAGCATTCCAGAAGCTCAAAGAATTATTGGCTTGTCCTATCAGGTGGGATTTGTGCTAGATTAGGGGGTGCAGTCTCAAGTGGTCAAGTTTGTAGAGAAAGACGTAGGCTATTTATTATAGTCTATTGGCCATTTTCTCAATGTACCGTCAAACTGTCTGTTACTTAATGTCAACATAAACTTATTAGACCGATAAACTGTCTGTTAACAATTTTGGGTTTCTCAATATACCGACAAAAAACATGGTTTTAAGGTGGCAACAACTCTCAAAATACATTTAAAAGTTGGGAGTCAGCTGATTGAATTTATCTGTACGGCAAATAAAAGGAAAATAAATAATCGGCAGATGAGTGCTGGTTAGATTTGCGACAGAATAGAAGCAAATGAGACATTGAGAATCCCGAATTTCTTTAATGTGCAGTTTTTCGTTGGGAAGAAAGTTAATCGTGTAATGAGAAAACAGCCATAATACTTTCGATTCCTGAGAGAAGCTACTGCGTGACGCGACGAGAGCTGCTTAGTACTAGAGTGCATTAAACATTTCCACAAGTTTTTGTGTGGTCAACATTTTGATTTAAGAACAGACTGTTCTGCACTCAGGTGGTTGCTTAAATTCAAAATTCTGGAAGTCCAGATAGCGATTAAAGCATTAAATACAGAAAAGGCGGAAACATGGAAATCCGGATGCTTTACCAAAACAAGATGGAATGCAAGCATTGTGTAAGGGCTAAAGGAAAAGAAAACATCGGTGACGTTCGTTTATTGCAGATAGAGACCAACGAAGACTGGCCAATGGGGCATCCAATCTTTGCAAAAACTTTGAAAGCAAAGAAGAGGAAAAAGACCCACCCGAAACGAAATTTCGCCTGAACATTTTTACTATTATTATTGAATTTTTCTTGTCGAAATTTACAATATGTATTCAAAGCTTTAAGCTGGAGGTCCATATCACGCGTTTTCGCCTCCACGCAGTGCATTCTTTTCTAACCTTACTTGCGTTCTACGGTTAAAGTTACATACAAAATCCGCTGATTTGTTCGAACGCTGCTTTTGACGCGTACAAAAGTAGAAAGGAAGCCTACTTTTCTCCTCAATGCATCTATGCTTTTGTGCATGTAACTTACTACGTATCAAAAATATACAGCCCAATTATAAATAAAAATTCCCCGGGAGTTTTTTCCCTTTTCCCATTTTTGCAATATAATTTACATAGGAAAAATGGGAGAAGGGAGAAAACTCCCGGGGAATATTTATTCATAATTGGGCTGATAAATAATATAAAATATTCAATTATTTATGTATTTATACATACATGAATTACAGGTTAAAACTATTTAAATCACTTGGTACTTTTTCTGCAAAGCGGTCACCATTTGAAAATTTTTAATTCTCATCACTGTGTGTGTTGTTTTATGTATTCTAATGCTTTTGTGCTTATGTTTTTGAAAAACAGCTGACACGTTCTTATGCTATGCATGATGAAAAAATAAAGGTGGCAGCACTACGTCGGATGACAATTTTTTGCTCTTGCATTGGTTGTGTACAGTGCTGCCACAACCAGTACAATTTTTACAACCAAAATTTTTTAAAAAGTTACCAATTGTGAAATGCATTTTATGTAAATAAATATTATAAAAACTATTTTATATTATTTGTAAAATTTATTTAAAATTTTTAATTCTTATACATAATAAATAACTGTTTCAAAATTGTTCTATTTGAAATATTTTGTGAACCATTGCAAAATATTTTGGCGAATATAAACAAATTTGCCTTTTGTATCGTACTTTCAATGGGGATGACTGACAGTTGTTTTTACCAAATAATTATTTAAAAAAAAACAAATATACATACCAACAAGTTATAAACAGTAAAATTTCAAGATTCTTAAACTTACAGCCATTTCTTAAAAACATCCATTATTTTATTGTTGATGTTGTTTTGTTTAAGCTTTGATATTATTACAAGTAGAACTGTTGCTATAAGTCTTATACGTTTAACATTTTTACTTGGTTTAATATCTTTAGTTTTTCTAAAATCTTTATGGATGAAGTTTCCTGATGATCTGGCCTAAGCAATTAGTGAAATGCGCATAGGAATAGCTTATCCCATCAACAATAAATTTCAAGTGTTTTTATCAATAATAAAAACTGGGAATTTAGCACGAATAACAAAATCTTTTGAAATTTAAATTTTGTATTCCCAAAAATTGAAATTACTTTTTGACATCCATTAATTTTAAAATTATATTGATAAATCAATAAATTTTTGAAAAATCTTTAAAACTCCTATGTGTATTTTCAAAAATTTATTTTAATATACTTCTGGAAATAACACAAATTTAGAACATTAAACTTATTTTCAAGTTTTAGGAACACT
Organism: Pollenia labialis; assembly: GCA_949318255.1. Lineage (NCBI taxonomy): Eukaryota > Metazoa > Arthropoda > Insecta > Diptera > Polleniidae > Pollenia > Pollenia labialis. Next base: position 84,574,869 of record OX439139.1, on the reverse strand, counting down.
TAAACGATTTTTGTTTAATTTTTCACCAATTTTCTAAAATCTATTCCGCATGATTTTATGCACTTCCTACTACTTATCTTTACTACTCTTACAATAAAGAAAAACTACGCTTATTTAAAAAAATAATTGAAAATCTCCATTGATGAAAACTTCATTTGTTTTCGATTTCAGAACATGGCGTTTTTAATATAAAAATCAAAAATGGCAATACATATGTATTTTCTTAGCAAAATTATTAAAAACATTAGGTGTGTTCCACAAGATCTCGGGCAAGTTCGGACTAATGAGAGTAAAATGAAAATTACTCTCTAAATTTGCCGAAACTACCCAAAATTGCTGGAACGCAAAAAAACATTTTTGAACATCTTTAAATACTAATGCTGCTTACTTTTCAAATTAAGATCTATTAAAGTGATTAAACACGCTTAAAAGTCATAACATTATAAAACTAAAACATTTGCATCATTGTAATTTTTTATATTTTGTTTTTTTTATATTAAAGGGAAATATGTATGCAATAACGTTTTAACCACTTTCATTTTTCACAAAAACCATACATTTTGCTTTTTAATATGTTTTTTAATTAAAACTAAACTTTTCCTTTTGCTTGTAAATTTCCTGAATTATTTATCAGTTTCATATGTAAACAAAAACAGCTGATTGTTTTTTCTTGTCCGAACTTACCCAAAGAAAAAGTTCGTGCAAATTTGTACAGGAAATGAAAAAAATTACTCTCTCAATTACTCTCTTTATTGCACAAAAATTGTTATGTGGAACGCTTTTGGGTAACTTTGTGCAAGTTCGGACTGTTTCGTTATGCATGTGGAACAGAGCTATTATTTGGTTGCTGTTTTGAAAGGGGTTTTTTACGATTAATTATAAAAAACTTCCGTTCATTGGTAACAAATAACGAAAAAATCGTATTACAAAAAAGGTACAAATTATTCGAGCTCTTAAATAATTGTATCAAGAAAATCATATTCGTACGCATTATTATTTTAGAGAAAAGTAACCAACATGAAACAAATATTCACATCTCCACATTGAAAAAAAATATAATCAATTTTGGTTAGAAAAACGGCAGCCCTGGTTGTGTAGTCTTATGTCAAAGTTTTGTTTATGCTTACAAAAAGTCCACGTTTGTGCTGTAATTATTGTATTTTTTTAAAGTTTTGCTTTTTAATCCCCAACGAAAGAAGGGATTATCCCCCAAACTACAGACACGTTAAGTTGGGCTAAACATATAAAGTGATAAAGAAATTAAATGACTTTGTCGAATACAGAAATATAAAAGTCCATGAGTCAAAATTAAACTTGTTCATTTAGAACGATTAGCCCCTTATGAAAGAGGTGAATCTGAGCCAATTCGGGACGAACAGGCTTAAGTGCTGCCCCCACGAAAACAGCTTTAGTTAACAAGTAGTTTTATTTATGAGTTATCTTTAATTAATTAGTTATTTTGTATCTGTTAGTTATTTTATTAGTTTAAACTGTTATTGTATGTATTAGTTATAGCTCTGTTCCACATGCATAACGAAACAGTCCGAACTTGCACAAAGTTACCCAAAAGCGTTCCACATAACAATTTTTGTGCAATAAAAAGAGTAATTGAGAGAGTAATTTTTTTCATTTCCTGTACAAATTTGCACGAACTTTCTCTTTGGGTAAGTTCGGACAAGAAAAAACAATCAGCTGTTTTTGTTTACATATGAAACTGATAAATAATTCAGGAAATTTACAAGCAAAAGGAAAAGTTTAGTTTTAATTAAAAAACATATTAAAAAGCAAAATGTAAGGTTTTTGTGAAAAATGAAAGTGGTTAAAACGTTATTGCATACATATTTCCCTTTAATATAAAAAAAAAACAAAATATAAAAAATTACAATGATGCAAATGTTTTAGTTTTATAATGTTATGACTTTTAAGCGTCTTAAATCACTTAAATAGATCTTAATTTGAAAAGTAAGCAACATTAGTATTTGAAGATGCTCAAAAATGGTTTTTTGCGTTCCAGCAATTTTGGGTAGTTTCGGCAAATTTAGAGAGTAAATTTCATTTTGCTCTCATTAGTCCGAACTTGCCCGAGATCTTGTGGAACACACCTTATTTATACTTCTAGTGTTAAAATCACTGTAAAGAATTGATTTTCTAGAACAAATGTAATGTTAAAATTGTTATGCATATTTGTATATCAACCCCACTGTAGTCCAGACAAAAGTTTTTCGAGTAGTCAGATATAGGCCCAATGGTAATGTGCATAGATAAATTAAAATAACATAATAGACGTTAAAGGAACAGTTAGTCAGGGGTAACAGTAACGTTGCAAATCAGTCACTTCATTTTATTTTATGTAAAGCAATTAGAACGATGATAGTAAGCAGTAAAATGTTACGTCTTAATATTGGTTGATATATATTGGTCTTACTTTTTACGGTATAGCTAATTTTCTGTTACTCTCGGCTAGCTGAGCCTTAAGGCTCTAATAATCCAAAGCCTTCTAAACGTTTGGGCTAGAGTATTAGTATAAGTACAAAATTAGAGTGTGTAGATTTGCAAATAAAGCCCATTAAAAATTAAGCTTCAAACGAAGCAGGTTTGTAAAGCAACGATCATCACGCTATGCCCCCAGGGGCCGAGCACTTTTCGTGAATTTCACACTCATAACACGAAGGTTAACGAAACTCCCTTAAACAATTAAAAAACAAAAACAAAACACTAGTTAATATCTCAACTGAGTATGTATTTATATTTACACACACTACTAAACACACATTTTTGACTGGCTCTCTTTGTGATTACCTCTGCTTTAAAGCAATACATTTGTGACACAAAAAGCGCTTTATTCAACGCATATAAAAACTGGTGATTGTAGCGTTCAGCCAAAGACTATAGATTTATATAATATAATTTATATAAATCTATAGTCTTTGGTTCAGCTTTATACACTGAATGTTTTTTTACAGTTATTTTTTATTATTCTCCCTTAAAAACCTGCTTTTTAGTAAGGGAATGGCGTAGCACTTAAAATGTTTTTTTTCTTTTACAAAACTTGTTAGGAGTTCCTACACTTACTTTCCCAGCGGGAAAAGAAGGGGTACGGATGCCTTCTAGAAGGCCTCTGTACTCCTTCTTTTGGATATACAAGGCCTTCTCGCTCCATTCCATACTCATATCTTTTTTACACACGTTGTCATTGCGGAGAAGGCCTTCCGCTCTCGTTTCTTTAGAAGGTACATAAGAATGGCAACGGGATAAAAAAAATAATTGTTTTGCTTTTGCTTGTGCAAAAAAAAACAATACAAAAAATGTTACTCCTTCTCTACTCCCTTCTCATAGAAGCGAGTGTGGAAGGTGTATCTTATCTTTTACACCAAAGAGCCGAGGCCTTCTATGAGGCATTCTTTAGCAGTTAGATAAGAATAGGAATTTAATCAAAACAATTTTTAAGCAGGCCTTGTAAAAGGCCTGAAGTAAGAAGGTCTTCTGAGTTTTACCGCTGGGTTACTGCATCTCCGTATGTTTTAATGCGTAGCGAATAATTGTTTGCTTGTATTTATAAATGTACAATTAGTGCTTCGCAATATGATAAAAAGTTTTATTGGAAGGTTGTGAAAGGTTTATTACAAAGGAAAAAACCGAAAACGTTATTGAAAAGGCAGTAACGTAACAATACGTATAAAATTACACAATTAAATTGTTTGCTTAAATGAATTTGTTATATTTTTGTTAGCAATTGACTCTAGTTTTAAAAATGCTTATAAATATTAGAATTTTTGTCAACGATTCTAATATAATGAATGAAAGAAAGCAAGTTATTAAAAAGTTATTATTAGGGAAACTAGAAATATGCTCTAAAAAATACGTTTAATGCGCATTTAATATGCAGTAAAAACTTGAAAATATGCCCGAACATTTTTAAAAATATGGCCCAAAAAATTTAAAAATTGCTCATTTGAAAACAAAATTCCCCAATTAAATAACAGTTCAATTTAATAAAAACAATCCTAAAATCGGTAAAGCCTAAACACCAGGGTATTCATTTAATCGAGTTTTTACTTTCAATGGTTAATCGCTCGATTAATTAATCGATGTTTTGGTTTTATCGGTTAATTCCGTTAACTGATTAATAAAGTTTTTTTTTTATAAATTAAGTGATTTCAATAAATAAAAATATAAAAATTATTTATTATTTGGAGCTTATTAGTAAAAAAAAAAACAATAACATAACAAAGTTAACAAATCTTGAACTAAACCAAACGAACAAAAAAAAAATTTCATAACTATTTAATACATATTTTTTAATTAATTTATATTATGTATTTATAAAAAAGAAACAGTTAGATAATTTTATTAGTTTAAGGAGATCTTGTAAAATAATCTTTTAGAAAAATAATTTGGTTAAAATGTTTAGGATTTAAGCGACTGTTTTTTTTAGTTATGACAAAATTTGACTTGGGAAAAATTCTTTCACTTATTGTATATGTTGAAAAAAGTAACCGATAATACAGAATATCTTAATTCTCAATCCTTTTCCTGGATTTCCCTTAATAAAATAAAATCTTCCATTATTCCATCAGAGTCCTGTATTAATTATTAAAATTTTTAACACTTCTAATTGTTTGGGTTAAATCTGTTGTTTTGTTGCTATCGAAAGTTTCGTGTGTTGTCAGGTCATCCTCTAGCTCATCCTGACAAAGCTTAGCACCGAATATTCTATATAATAAGTTCCGACTGTGCGACATTTTTGGTGCACTTTGGTAACATTTCTGGTGAATTTTGGTACAGATGACGTTTTAAAATTGTACATGGTTGCATTGTAGAATGCATTTAAAAAAGCCAGGTATTTGCAACTGACGTTTTGTATCTCAATCAAATTTAAAAACACAAAAATATGTGGTTTAATACTACAAAAAATTAAAAATTTTGTTACATCGGTTAATCGACTGAAATTAACCGGTTTAATCGTTAATCGAAAAAAGCCAATTTTAAATTAACCGATCAGTTAATCGGATAGTAATTAATCGGTTAACCGATTACCGGTTAATGTTGAATGCTATCTAGATATTTATATCAATATGATATTTTTTGTCTAAAAGGTCGCTAAATTGTTTATCATTGTAAACATTTGAAAGGAAGTTAAAGCTATTTATACATGTATGGAAGCTTTGGGAAAATGTGAACTGATTCAAAAAGAATTTAATTTAAGTAAAATATTTTTAAGGCGAAATTAATCGAAATACCAACATAATTAAATTTGCAGATTGCAACTTGCACGTTGCGCACAAAAATGAACATGGACAGGCAATCAGCCAGACGGACGGATGGTTACCGTAAGATCACTTAAAATAATTGATTTTAAATTGATTGGTCCATGTTTGTATGTATTACGCAGTACTTTAGTGACAATAGATGTATTCAAAACCATCAGTTTTGATTTAGAATAAAACACAGCACAATTGAACAAACTCATCGAATAGTTAATGTCATAAGAAAAGCATTTGAAGAAAAGAAATATTGCTCAGCACTCTTCATCGATGTTTCGCAAGCTTTTGATAAAGTCTGGAATGAAGGCTTATTACATAAATTGAAGCAAAATTTACCAGCAAACACACACAAGCTGTTAGAAAGCTACTTAGTCGGTCGTCAATTTATTATTAAAGAAGGAAATTTCTTAAGTTTACCTCAGCCAATTGGCGCTGGGGTTCCACAAGGCAGCATCCTGGGCCCTCTATTATAAATGAGCAAAATGAGTAAATGAGCAAAAATGCGTAGATATAACATTCACCTTGCGCCGGGAATCTTGCCGCCCTATTACAATCAATAATTAAATAATTCCTCAACATTCGCATGTTAAATATCTCGGTATGCATCTGGTTCGGCGATTAACGTGGATATGCCATATAGAGGCAAAATTAACTCAAATGAACCTTAAAGCTATTCAAATTCATTGGCTTATTGGAAGAAACTCTGTCCTTAGTCTCGCTTGCAAGCTTCTACTTTCCAATTCTATCTTAAAGCTTATCTGGTGCTACGGTATTCATCTATCGGGCACTGCCTCGGCCTCTAATATCGAAAAAATTCAAAGGCGCTAAAATAAACTTCTTCGAATAATCACAGCCGCTCCCTGGTACGTTAAAAACTCAAACATTCATAAGGATCTCAATGTGCCATTAGTAAAAACTATGATGACAAAATATGCAGTAAAATATTGAACAACACACAAATCCACTAGCTCGAAATATTTTAAATCAAGGCGGCCACACACGCTTAAAGGGAAGAGACACTGCATTTAGATGAGTGATAAACACCTACATACATATATATGCGAACAGAACCCGTGACGAAGAACATTTTTTGTCTGGCACTGGCAGGACATAAATACAGAATTAAGATAAGATTTGATTAATTATTGTTAGTTCATATTTAATATATGAAGATTCAATAAAAACATAATGAGAAAAAAATTAATTTACCTGTATATTTTCGTACAATAATTAAAAAAATCATAATTTTTAAGATATAAAAATTTTAAGACACTTTAGAAATCGCCTTCGGTGCGGTATTGAAGTAAAATACTACTTCAGTACCAAAAAAAAAGTTATGACCCTAATGTATATATTAATTTGAATATATATATACCGTTATAAAAGTTGCTATACCGGTATGACGATTTTGATATAATTAAAATAACGATACCGAAATAAATAATTATTTAATACCGATACCGAAATTCGTTTCGGTATCCAACTTGGTATAAATATGTACATACATAAATAATTTAATATTTGATATTAATATAACTGGGCCTGATTCTGGCAGCCGTGTGCGAGTACTTTCTTTATTCAAAAGCAATTTAATATCTAATTATTTCAGTCAATACTAAACGAATCGGAATTATTTTTTAAGTATTGTAAAGCATTACTTTGAGTTTCACAATACTGCAAAATTAATTTCGATTCGTACAGTATCGACTGAAAGAATAAGAAATAAAATTACTTTCGAATCGAGAAAGTACTCGATGACGATTGCTAGAATTAGGCCCTGGATTTGTTTCTCTTCCGTTTAATAACAATAACATAAGTCTGGCGCAACTGCTTCCAGTCGTTACCATTTGATATTTGAAAATAAGTAAATTAAATAATTCTCAATTTAACTTTACGAAAAACTAAAAATTCTAACTTAATAACTTGCAATCTTACTTCAGAGAAACAAGACCAATAATATATACATATATAATTGGGGGATTCACAAGGTGCGCTAACAAGTCATATCGTCAGAATTTCCTAACTCTAAGTCTAGACGAGCGATTTGTTTGCAATTGTTGCCGTAGCAAATATCAAATTCTATTGCCAACACTAGATATTAACGAGTGGACTGCTTAAATATGTATTTGAACACATGCTCAGCAACAAATGTTATAATAACGGGTCCGCCATCTAAAGTTTTTTTTCAACTTATTTCGTGAATGGTAACACTTAGCTCATGTCTGATTTGACAGATAATTAGTTTTATCCTTCCGCTGAACGAATATGGTTGTGTATACACTTGAACAACGCTGGGATATATTGCGACATTACTTTGGAAATCATGGTAATATTGCAAAATGTGTGCGAAAATTGCGTACGGATTTTGGAAGAAGAGAAGCACCGTCAGCTCCGTATCTTCGTTATCTTGTAAAAAAAGTGAAAGCAACTGGCATTCTCATCGATAAACCAAAGCGTGAAAAGCCAAAAACAGTGCGTACACCCGAGAATATTGCTGCTGTGGCAGAAAGTGTGCGTGAAGCGCCATCAACATCAATTCACCGTCGTTCTCAACAATTGAACATTTCGGAGACATCATTGAGACGAATTTTGCATAAAGACTTTGGTATGACGCCATACAAAGTCCAATTGGTCGAGGAGTTGAAGCCAACTGACCATCCAATTCGTTTTCGCTTCGCTAAGTGGGCCTGCGATCGACTTACAGAAGATGCCGATTTTGCAAAAAAAAAAATCTTTTCAGATAAAGCTCATTTTGATCTTGGCAAGTATGTAAACAAGCAAAATTTTCACATTTGGGGCACAGAAAACCCGCACGCATAGATTGAAAAGCCGATGCACCCAAATCGAGTCACTGTTTGGTGCGGATTTTGGTCCAGAGGCATAATTGGGCCATTTTTCTTCGAAAATGAGCAAGGAGTGGCGTTACAGTCAATGGCGATAGTTATCTGGCCATGTTGAACAAATTTTTGTTCACAAAAATTGTACAGGAGGATATTGGCAACATTTGCTTTCAACAGGACGGCGCTACGTGCCACACAGCCGAAGCTGCACTCGATGTTTTGTGCCCTGTTTTTGAAGTTCGCATTATCAGATGCAGAGCTGATATCGTTTGGCCACCTCGGAGCTGCGATTTGATACCGTTGGACTATTATTTGAGGGGTGCCGTCAAATATAAGTACTACGCTGACAAGTCAGAGACAATTGACGCTTTAAAGGATAATATTCGTGAAGCCATTGGTGAAATACAGCTGCAAACAATCGATAATGTGCTTAAAAAATGGACCGATCGTGTAGGCTACTGCATGGCCAGCCGAGGCAGCCATTTGAATGAAATTATTTTCCCTTATTATCCGGAAGGATTGTTCTTTCAAATAAAAAAAGAAATTTGGGAAAATATTCAGTAGTTTTTTTTATAGCATTTTCAAAAAATAAAAAGTTATTTGTCGGACCCTATACATTGCTGAGAAATTATGTTTTAACAAGCTGTCAAAATCAATTATCAGTAACAAAAAGGAAAAATTTTAAACTTAAAACGTATAAAATTTAAATACAAATTAATAAGAAAAAAATAATTAAAAATAAATTGGTTGCTAAGGAAGATGTAAGTATTTACATACAAGTTCATGTTTTGTGTTTAAATATATGTACGTTAACTCTACTCTGAAAAAAAGACGTCATTCTGCTAACGTGTTTGCCTATGTTAACAAATACAAATTGCTCGTTTAGACTTTGGGTGAACAAAATTTTAGAATTTTTAAAAAAAATATTGTTGTTTCAAAGAAAATAAAAATTTGTATAGTGTGTTCATTGATTCGTCATAACTGTACAGTAGAAATCTAAATTATAAAGTGAAATGTGTTGGCAACATTGTACAATGCTGTTTATGTTATTCCTATAGGTCATGTTCACCTTTTTATTGAATGAATGAAACCATTGTGCGACTTTTTTCATAATATAGGACAAAATGGAAATAATATGGCGAATATCATATATGTACAAATATATGTACAATAATATTGGGCCACTTAAGCGGTTGCCACCAGCAGTCATATATATTTCTTGTAATTATTTCAAGGCAAATGACTTTACAACTTAATGACTACCTTGTGAAACCCCAAATGCATGTATTTTCATATTTAAGCTTCGTTCACAATCACAGTTACATTATCACTTGTTGTTCATAATAGAGCAACAATTTCTTTTGCAACCACACACATTTTGCATTAAGAAACCGTATGCAAATTTTAGCCACAACAATATTATGCATTTATTATTATTTTTTAAAACATTATGTTGAAATTTTCATTCAAGACTAAATAAAATTATTTTAAACGTCAGAAACAATTTCATACAAATTTTTGCTGAAGTTCGAGTTGACTCAACTTAAGTTACATTTTTAAAAAAATGTTAGTTACATTTTTGTTCAACATTTTTTATTTTTTTTTTCGAATTTATTCTATGAGCTAAATTTCAGTTATGTATTTTATAAAGCTTTTTTGTAATAGTCATATTCCTTCAATTTTTCAGAAATGACTTTATACACTATCAGACTATTATATTGTATTTTCTTGTTACATTTTTTTTTTCAGAAGGAAATAATTCCCAGTTTCTATTTACATTTTTGTTCTAAAAATGAAAGGAAAATATATGAAATACTTTGGGAAGAAAAAAGATAGAAGAAAAACGAAATTGTTTCTCTGATTGTGAACAAAGCTTTATCGATTGTTTTTTTTCTTTCTTTTTTCTTTTTTCTTTGCATATTTCTTTTACAAGGCTTACTTTAAGACTATGAAAACTTTTTAAATTGTAATTTGACTTAAGCGGCTCATACACTTGCAATAAAATTGTTCAGTTTTACGTATTATATAATTATATCGCCAATGTGTATGTGATATACGATGATGGCACAATATATTGGCAACAATCAAAATACTTTTGATTTTTATTGCACAACGAAAAGATAGTGAAATGTGTTGGCAACATTGTACAATGCTGTTTATGTGATTTCTATAGGTTATGTTCACCTTTTTATTGAATGAATGAAACCATTGTTGGACTTATTTCATAATATAGGACAAAATGGAAATAATATGGCGAATATCATATACAATAATATTGCAAGTGTATGGGCCGCTTTAGAATACACATTCAATTAATATGAATATTTATATAACAACTGTAAGTCACCATGAGAAATAAATTTCAAGATTATTATACATACATATAAATAAAACTGTGTGTAATTATTTAAGTCATGGAAAAATAACCACATACGGAGAATAAATAACCATAAAGGAAAAAAAATACCCGTGTCTCCCAGTTTTGCCCAAAGTCATGCACTTTTTTTATGGACCCTTAAAGATTTGGGGACTCGGTGTAATTTTTGCAAAAAAAGTGATAATTTTCTCAAACTCATATCTTGCAAACCAGAGTTTTGATTAACCCTCTGAGACAAAGTTGTAGCTCTTTCCATAAAGAACAAAAGTTGTGAACATATAAAATCAAAAAACTTCATCTTCATGATGAAAATCGCAAAAAACTTTAAGAAATTCGATTTTTTACCTTTTACCCCTGTTTAGCTCCATAGGTAGCAAACCGTTAAAAATTCAAGGAAACAAACATCTACAAAAATGTACTTAAGATCTCAATACACAACTTTCTAGAACATATGAACTTCCTAGGAATGATTCTTAACACCGTTTAGGTAGCGCTTAGTTAGCCGCAAAAGTGAAAAATTTCCCGAAAATTCAATTTTTTTTCACCTTTTTCCCCTGTTCAGGTCCATAGGTAGCAAACCGTTAAAAATTTAAGGAAACAATCAAGTACAAAAATGTACCTACGGTCTCAACATACAATTCACGCGATCACGCACCGACCGCAACATCACAGGCAAAGCAGTAAGCACAGCACACGCATCAAGGGACGCAGCCCACAATATAAAAGCAACACGACGCTCACATCGAGGCATTACACAGCGCGAAGTCAACGACAGCTCATCGGTGAAAGTTATAGAGAAAGTGCTACAGCATAACTCGCACACAACAATTTCAATATGCAGTGTGAAAAAATTAATTCGTTTTGCTACGTTTGCGATCATCAAATCAGGAAAAAAAGTTCTACAAGATTTTAAAAGGAAAAGAATCTTTTAACTAGTGAATTCAATAGACTTGACTGGCGAAAATAACACACCTAATACAGTGTGTCGCCAATGTTACAACCTCATGGCATGGCTGAGTGGAGGCAAAAATAATATGAAGTATTGTAAGCGAGTAATGCCCATAATTTCAACAAATAGATATCTAGCTGCGTATAGGTATCTATGATTTTCCTAATTTTAAAACGTATTTTTTAATTACGGGTTAAAGTGTAATGTATTTTACACCACCGATTATCGATAGTTAATTCACGTTGGTAAAATCAACGTTTAAATTAAAAAAGTAGTGGTACCGGATAGGTAAAGATAACTGTTAGGTATCAACACGACTGAACAGCTTTTTGTAGAAATTACGGGCATAAGCTGGATTAGTCGCCCAGGTGATCATGATGCAACCAGTTGCTATGCATCCGTAAATTACACATGTCGTCTAAATCGACACGCTGAGAAGAACACAATTTATAAAGCAACTGTAACAGCCACACTACCAGTGCTTGCACCTGAAAATTTTGTATCACCAAGGCCTCTAACTACAGATCGTAGTACAGAATTTACAGGAATGACTACAGCAAGTGGTGTTACTTATGAAGATCCATTGGGACTATCACAGCGACTTGCTATACATATGTTTGACAGCATTTTTAAAGAAAAGAAAACTCACATATGCTAATGTGAACTCCACGGCGTATCCCAAACGCCAAGCTGTTTTCAGATCCTCTATACTCTTAATGATGACAATTCGTTCGATTACTGCAACGATATAAAAACTTTGGTAGTAAAAATGGGAATGAACTACATCGCTAGTGAGAGGTGATTATTTATTGATGGTTCTGTTTCAAGCTTGAAAGCAGTGTTGTTGCATGTGTCGAACCAAAAATCTTCCATTCCGCTAGCAATAGGTATAACCATGAAAGAAAGCTATGAATCATTGAAAGATATACTGAAAAAAATCAAATACTACGAAAATAAATGGAAGATTTGCTGTGATTTGAAGGTCATAAGGGTGGCTTTCCAAAATTCTTTTGTTTTCTTTGTAATTGGGATTCGCGCTCCCCTTTGAATCAATTCCAATGTAATTCGTGGAGACCAAGAGGAAGTATGGAGGAACAAATAAAACAACATAGATTGAAGAATGCACCTTTAATTGACAATACTCAAAACTTCTTGCTGCCACAGCTCCACATAAAATTGGGAATTGTTAAAAAATTCATCGAAAGTGGCCGTTGTAAATTGTCCAAACGCATTCGACTATTTGAAAAGCGTTTTCCTCAAGCGTAGCGATGACAAAATTAAAAAAGGTATTGTAGTAAATTTAAAACGAATTTTTGTTCACCTCATTGTACTATTTACACTATGTTAATATTTTATGTTCTGTCTTTATTTTTTGTCTTCATTTAACAGGCGTAATTAAAGGTCCTGACATTAGAAAGCTATTCAAGAGCATCTTTCATTCATCGCTTGATGAAAATCATTCAATGGCATGGATTTACCTTCAGCGTGTATGCAACAGAGTCTTGGGAGGGAATCGAGACGCGGAACCGGAAGCAAAATAATGGGTAAAATAAATGCTGGATTATTTTGAAAAAATCGACACATCGATGACATTAAAGCTGCATTTTCTTAATTTTCATGTTGACGACTTTATCAAACAACTCCCTACCGAATCCGATGAGCAAGAAGAACGGTTTCACCAAACCACAAGGCCCATGGAAAAACGCTACAAAGGCAAACAACTCGATGCATTGCATGCAGAGGTAATATCAATTTTATTGATGAATTGTTTTGCATTAATTTTTTGATTTCTTTTCTAATTCATTTCAGGTATGTTGGTGGAGTCACAAGATCACACTGTATGATGTTAATGAAGTATTTGAAGAAGAAAAAGCTGATGATGGAGGGCAGTCTGGAAGCAGCGTGCCTGTGGACACCATAAGTTCTGAATCAGAGTCAGATTCGGACGACGATTTGGATCCACAACTTAAGAATAATACAAATATTTTTGTAATAGATATCATAAGTATCTCAATGTTGAAGTAATGAAAAACAAATGAAACTGAAAAAATTTCGGGAAATTTTTCAATTTTGCGGCTTCTTAAGTGCTACCTAAACGGTGTTAGGAATCATTCTTAGGAAGTTCAGATGTTCTAGAGAGTTGTTAATTGAGATCTAAAGTACATTTTTGTAGTTGATTGTTTCCTTGACTTTTGAACGGTTTGCTACCTATGGATCTGAACAGGTAAAAAAAATCGAATTTTGTAAAGATTTTTGCGATTTTGATCTTGAAGATGAAGTTTTTTTGATTTTATATTTTTTTTTTTCTTTATTTATTTATTGAATCTTCATATATTAAATATGAACTAACAATAGTTAATCAAATCTTAACCTAATACTTTATTTTATATCCTGCCAGTACCAGACCAAAATTTTCTTCATCACGGGTTCTGTTCACATATAAAGGAGCATATCTCTCATCTAGTTGGGTAAGTGATGCAGTGTCTCTTCTTCTTAAGCGAGTGTGGCCGCCATGATTTAAAATATTTCGAGCTAGTGGATTCGGATGCAATTCAAGCCTTTTAAAGTATTTTACTGCATATTACGTAATCACAGTTTTAACTAATGGAACATTGAGATCCTTGTGAATATTTGAGTTTTTAGCATACCAAGGGGCATCTGTGATTAATCGAAGAAGTTTATTTTGGCGCCTTTGAATTTTTTCGATATAAGAGGCCGAGGCAGTGCCCCATAACTGAATTCCATAGCACCAGATTGGCTATAAGATGGAGTTGTAAAGTAGAAGTTTGCAGTCGAGACTAAGGACGGAGTTTCTTCCAATAAGCCAATGAATTTGGATGGCTTTTAGTTTCATTTGAGTTAATTTTGCCTTTATATGGATTTTCCACGGTAAACGGCGGTCTAGATGAATACCGAGGTATTTTACATGTGAGTTTTGAGGTATTATTTGATTATTGATCTTAATAGGGGGGCATGATTCCCGACGTTATATGTACGCATTTTTGCTCATTGACCTTTATCCTCCATTGCTTTAATCATAGTTCGAGTTGAAATATATGATCCTGTAGATATCGAGATGCTTCTTGACTGTTTTCGTGCACGCTTAGAAAAGCTGTATCATCACCAAATGTTGAAGTTTGGGTGTAGTTGTTTGTTGGCATGTCAGAAGTATAAATTAAGTATAAAAGTGGGCCCAGAATGCTTCCCTGAGGGACTCCAGCTAATAAACTTTCGACCGACTAAGTAGCTTTCTAACAGCTTGTGTGTGTTTACTGGTAAGTTTAGCTTCAATTTATGTAATAAGCCTTCATGCCAGACTTTATCAAAAGCTTGAGAAACATCGATGAAGAGAGCGGAACAATATTTTCTTTTTTCAAAGGTTTTTCTTATTGCGCTTACTATACGATGAGTTTGTTTAATTGTGCTATGTTCTCTTCTAAAGCCGAATTGGTGGTTAGGAAAACATCTATTTTCATTTAAAATTGGGATCAATTTTGACCCTTATAGGCCTATATGACTCAACTTTTGTGTGATCCTTTCCTGGTTTAGGTATCATGGTGACTAAGGAAACCTTCCACTTTTGAGGATAGTATGTAAGGCGTAAAATAGCATTAAAAATTAAAAGAATAATTTTCTTTGCTATGCTGGGTAGCTCCAAAAGCATTTTGTTGCTGATCTTTTTAAAACCAGGAGCCTTCTTGGGGTTTAAAACACAAATAACCTTTTCGATTTCTCTTATCTCAAATCTTAGGGGAACAGCTGCTCTAGCAGCAACAGGTTGTAACTCGGCCGCAATATCTTGAGATATGTTTGGGGTAAATACGTTTTTTAAATGATTAACAAACAAATTTCCTTTTTCAACATAATTTCTTGCCCAACTTCCATTCAAGTTTCTAAATGGTTGTTTAGAGGCAACTGGCCTTTTGAGATTTCTAGTTGCACGCCATAATGAGTATGATGAGTCTGATTGTGGAGTTGCATCAAGTTCCTTAAGATATTTTTCCAGAGAAGCCGTTTTCTGAGTCTGCAGTAACTTTCTTAGCCTTCTTGTGCACTCTTTTAATAAATTCTTAAGTTGAGAGGATCTGTGCAATTTCCACTCTTTTCGAGCCCTAGCTCCACTCGAAATAATGGTTGGGGATTTTTTCCCTATTTTTAATATTCGTAACGTTTTTTATCTTAAAGCCCTTTTCTTCCAAAAAGGTTTTAATTTCCTCTGGGTCCACACAAGAGTCTATGCCCTTGATCACTACCTGAAGACCTTTGCTGCTCTTCGGTTGATATGTATAAAAGCTTTTTTTAAGGGATTCGAATTTGTTAATTATTTTACGAAAATCATTCTCATGATTAACCTGTATTTTTGTCTCATTTATATTACCACGCTTGATTGCTGCTACGTAAAACGAATTTGTACCTATTACCGAGATCACGCTCTTTATTAACTCACTTGAGTTTTACTCCCTAAGATATGTCGGGGGTGGCTTAGACGATTTTATTAGTCCTTATATGGTTATTTTTTTTTAGTGTTGCACTGTGTAATAAATATAAATACCATATAGGCAACGTCTGAACATATGGAAATTTGTGCCAATCGATTTTAATATCCTTATTTAAGCTTAATTCCCGATAATTCGTTATAAACTGTCGGTCCATTGAAAAAATCTCGTTAATTCGTGTAATTTCCGTACATTTTGGTCCCCTCGCTAATTCGTATTTTTTTTTTCAAATCAAATCTTCTTTGCCTCTTTTAAATCGTAATTGTTTGCTTACTTGGTGGCCACACGATCAAGTTTTGCCTTTCAATTCCTTTCAATTTGCAATACACTCTCACTTTTTTACTAACACACTCACACTTTTTGAATGGACCACGAGATTGCTTTCAATTTCACCTCTCCATTTTTTGGCAATTTTACTTTCAATTTAACAGCTGATTACATGTTTGTCTTTATAAATTGTTTACTTGATGATATCTTGAAAGTAAATTGAGTGCCGCCTACGTCACAGCTTTCAATTTATGTAAATTTTGACAAGAAGTATATGTAAAAGACTATCAAGAACGACTTGATCGTGTGGCCGCAGGGTTACTACAACTTATAATTCGTAATAAAACCAGGGCTGTGGAGTCATCCGAAAAAAGTACTAACTCTGACTCCAAACGCTGAAATTTTTTAAGTGCGACTCCGACTCCTACTATAATCTTGATGCTAAATGTATACGAGACTCAGTAATGTTAACTTTTATATTTTCATTGCCGTACGGCCTTCTAAAAATTAGAGTTTTTGAGAAGAAATTATTGTACGCAAACATTAATGTGCTGTTTCCAAATGACAGGCAATTGATTATATGTCCGTTCATTTACTTTTCCAGTAAAATCCAGTAGGTGAGTTATATGAAAAATTTACAAATTATGTGTACGCGAACGCATTTCAGTAAAATCCAGTACAAATTTGTACAAATTTTGGGGTAAACGAACGCAGCTTATGTAGTAAAATTTATATGAAAAGCACTCACTCCATCGCCTGTCATTTGGAAACAACACATAAGAGCAGTATTCATAAACCATTTATTTAAATTTAAAATGTGTTTTAAGAAGATAATTTTTTTTAAATTTTTTATGCAGAAAAACTTTGGAGTCGGAGTCGCGAGTTTTTGTGGGTATTACGTCTCCGACTCCGGCACAAAAACCTCAACTCCGATAAGATCTGTTTGTTGCATGAATAATAAAAAAATGTCAATTGTTTTTTATGTTTTTTAACGTTTTAGTAAATAAATTGAAAAACACCGTTAATTCGTATTTATTTTATTTTGAGAACAATTGTGATTTTTAGTTGAACTGTTAATTTTTACATTTTTTTTTTGTGGACAAAAAACATAATAAACAAATGTATTCGGGTTTTCAAGACAAAGTCTTGACAGAAAGAATACGAAAAAAACAGAAGAAAGAAAGCAACATGTGAATAAATTGAAAAAGATAATTACAGCAAATTTCGAACCACCAGTATCACTGGTTAAAGATTGATGTTTGACTGTTGGCTGGCATGTGATGAAAGAAAGTGGTGATTTTTGAAACATGTAACTTCAATCCAGGTTCGAGCCCCAGCTCAGCCAAGAAAATTATCAGTAAATGTTAATAAAATTCCAAGTTGTGAAAATTCCTTCCTTCAGTAAAAATAATTTAATGAAAATTAAATTTTATGAACTCAAGCCTAACTATTTTATTTTAATCCCGTTAAATCGAAACGCCGCTAAATCGAACGCCCCTATAATTCGTAAAAAATTGCCGGTCCCTTACGATTCAAATTATCGGGAGACCACTGTATACTAATTTAATAAGCCTTCTTTAATAATTCATCACGGAAAACCAGGGAAGTCGTAAATATGCAATTGCACGTTTTAGAGTTTTTATTAATTTCGATTTGCTAGTGAATATTTTTGCATAGTTTACCCTTTGCAGCATATTTTTGTCAAAGGAATTTTTATTTATTTTATAGGGCATATTCGACCTTTTGGAAGCATATTTTGGTCATTTTAATTTTTCTGTAAATGCATACTGTAGTTTTCCAGTGGAACAACACATTTTTGTTAAATTCTGGTTAAATATCGTTTTTTTTGGTTTTGAATATTTATCTGTATTCCAAACGTATTGTTACAATTTCGTCATCGAAATACATATCGCTGGCTCAATATTACAAGGTTGTATGTAACATTTTTTTTTCGATTTTCAGTGGGTTATCGTCGGTCACAGGTTGACAACTCTTAACTCGCAAAAAAATCGAACGGGTTTTTGATGCCAAAAGACTGTGCTTGTCCTTCTGCATGTTAGTACGTTTCATTTATATTTTTTAAAAATTTCCTTCCCGCGAAATTTTACAATATTGGAAACTCATAACTTACAATCAAAATGAAAAGTGAAAATTTTCAAATTAGTATGTCATTTACGAGTTTTTAACTTAAAAAATATCAGCTAAAATTTTATAATTAGCCATCGAATCCCGTTAAAACACAAAAAATTAATAACTTGTTTATTCCCATAAAAAGACTTGACCGGTATATTTTATTCCTGCAAGAAAAGGTAAGTTAATCTGATGCTTGATAATGAGATATTACCTTTTCCTTTTTTAAGATATTAAAATGAATTCTGCCGATAATGGAGCTGACTTAGATCAATACCGTAATAATGAATGTTTGGTGGTTATGGAATCTTCGGAATCATTGGACTCAAATTGTGATGAAAATTATCAAAGTGCGTTAAAGAAACGGAAGGGGTTTCAAAATAAAGCAAAATGGAAAAAAACATTAACAAAACACTACGAGAATCGGGTAAATCATATACTGGATGGAAACGACACGCAAATTCTTGCAACAAAAACAATGTACATCGCCCAGAAAGACAGATGAAGCCTAC
The DNA here is from genome assembly GCA_949318255.1 of Pollenia labialis. Classification (NCBI taxonomy): domain Eukaryota; kingdom Metazoa; phylum Arthropoda; class Insecta; order Diptera; family Polleniidae; genus Pollenia; species Pollenia labialis. Next base: position 84,556,034 of record OX439139.1, on the reverse strand, counting down.
TTGTCATTCAGAATATTGTCGCTAGTCCAAATTACGCCATTGCCAAAATTTTACACAGAAAGATCGTGAATGTATATTTAAATTACTTTGGAATATGACATGGAAAGAAAAGCGAATTTTCGTGGTTAATTCGTGTAAGATGCAGTGTGACCAGATTTTTAAAAAATATAAAACTAGATCATGCTTAAAATAGAGCTAATGAAAAAAATTTAAAGTCAAAAAATAAAGCTAAATTTTAATTATTTTTAATATTGCGCAACTAACTTGCCGAGTCTGAAAGGTGTCTAAGTATATATAATTTGCTTGGCTTTGTTATTAGAGGCCAATGTCAAAATGCTCATATTTGAAAAAATTACATTTGAAGTTTTTATAAAAAAAAAAATTTTATTATATGTAGTTGAAAATAATTCCAAACCTGAGATTCGAACCCAGGCGGCTGGTTACCATGGGTTCGAATCTCAGGTCAGTCAAGAATGAATGATTATCAATAACAATTTTAATTAATTTTCATGTTGTACAAATTTCTTTCTTCATAAAAAATAATTTAATGAAAATTAAATTTGTTGAACTTACGCCTGATTAAAATATTAAAAATTTGGATTAAAACCCTTAAATAGTTCAATAAAATAACCACAATTCTAATTATTGTTAAAGCTAAGGCACGAGCTCTATGTGTACATTTCTCCTTCAAGTTGTGCTGAAAAAAGTCAACAAGAAAAAGAAAGACAAAATGAAAAAACAAAAAAAAATGTACTTTGGACTTCAAGAAGAATTCTTGACATAAGTACGGAAAAAACAGAAGTTAGGAAAAAACATGTAAAATCAATTAAAATGGATAATCATTCAAAAAAGCAAATTTCGATCTACCAAAGGTTAAAATACAATTTGGTGTAAGGATTGATGTTTGACAATTGACGTCAGCAGTCGTCGATAGCTGCGAGTGTAAGACGGAAAATCCATCTGAGGAGATCCAGTGGTTGTGATCGAAACATGTCATGGTAACCAGCCGCCTGGGTTCGAATCTCAGGTCAGTCAAGAATGAATGATTATCAATAACAATTTTAATTAATTTTCATGTTGTAAAAATTCCTTTCTTCATAAAAAATTATTAATTGAAAATTAAATTTGATGAACTTAAACCTGATTAAAATATTAAAAATTTTTTAAGAATATTTGTCTCTTTTTTCACTAATATAAAGCAATACAACCACAATTGACACCACTGGCGTAAAGTCAAAAGGCACACATTCATAATCTTTTGCATTCAAGTAGTCATTGTCCACTCGATAAGACGCTTTGTTAACAACAATACATTGTACGTTCTGTATGTTTAAAGTAGAGGTAATCACAAAGAGAGCCAGTTAAAAATGTGTGTTTAGTTGTGTGTGTAAATATCAACACTCAGTTGAGATATGAGAATTACTAATTGCCTCAAAAATTAAACTCCCAATTTGGGATGTTAGATGTGACGATTTTACGTCATTTTGACGATTTTTTTCGATGAATTTACCAAAATGACGATTGACGATTTTTGATGTAGAGTCACTTATGATTTGACGATTTAATCCCGTAAAATTAATCAGGCAAGCAGGATTGGTAGATTTGACGATTTCTCGTCATTTTGACGATTTTTTTGAGAAAATACAGTAAAATGACGATTGACGATTTTTTGACTAAAAGTAATAGTGTTATGACGATTTTCTGGCATCGATAAAACACACAAGGAATATTTACAATTATATTAAAAACAGTCCAAAACTTAAAAATCAATTTTTCGATATACAAAAATTTTTGGAAATTAAACAAAAAAATTCCTCCCCGATCACAAACCAGGTGGATTTCATTAGAAGCATTAGTAATTCAAATTCTACAATTATAGAAATGCCATCGATTTGGTCCGCTTTTTAAAAATTGGTTAAATCCGCTTTGCGTTTTTATGATTTCGGTTTGCGTCGCTACATACGAATGCATTTTTCGATGAAGTCATAATCACATGTGAAGAATTTTTCTATTTGTGTGTAAAAAGGCAAATCCCATTTAATTCTGTTAGGTAAGTTATTCTTAGTAAAATTGCGTGTTAGGAAGGAAGAAGTTACTTTTTAATAAGAAGTTGTGTAGTAAAATGAGTGCAATGAAAAGAAAATATATTAGTTTGGAACTAATATTGGTATTAATAATACGTTTCAAGTCGGTTAAAAAGACTGTTGATATACATAGACAGAATCCTTGGTTTTTAGCACCTTTAACAATTTGCAATAGAGATAGCGCTAAAAGTTAATCATTTAAAAATAGCTCGAGTTAAAAGCAAATGAGTTTTTTTTATTATTTAATATTTTTCTGAATATGGATAAATGAAATAAAAAAATTTTTGTTATGCATTTATGCAAATATATTTTTTTTCGATTGGCTGAAAGTACCAAAATTTTGTGTGTGTTAGTGAAAAAGTGTGAGAGTATTGCGACTTTCAAGAAATTTACTTTCACGTGTAAATGCTATGTAATTTGTAAAATTTATATATTTGACGTTTTGTTGACGATTTTGTTAAATTTTCGTGATGATTTTGACGAATTTTGTTAAAACTTTTGACGATTTTTGAGGAAAAAAGTCTAACAACCCTGCTCCCAAAACATAATGACACCGAAATTTCATTCGTTTAATTGCCTCAGTACTATTTGACAACAACACAGCAAATACTTCAACCAAGTTTACCAACAAAATTAATTTAGCTTAATCAGCTATTAATTTTGTTTTTCAACTTCCAACGCGCGTCCGGTTTACCTTAGGGTTAAATTACCAGGCAATGTATTCATTCACGCTCGGTCAGCCAATTCACACCGAAAAGGCAATTGTGCTAGACCAGCATTTATGCACCTGAACACTATGGCTCAACGTGATTGACGTATGAGGCAGAGGTTGGCAGGCAACAAGCAGAAGAAGTCAGTCTTGGCTACGACATCGAACTCGGCAGTTTAATATGGATTTAAGTTGAATTAATTGTGAAATTATTAAGTTTGATTACTTGTGAAACAAATTTTGTGTAATTGTGAAATAAATCTTGTAATTAAGAATTAAATTAAGGTCTGAATCCTTCATTTAAAATAAAGTTCCTTATTTAAAATAAAATAGCAATCAATTTAATTTCATAGTGTTTCATTGGCGCAGTAGGAACGCCTTATTAATTTTTTTAAAACATAAAGTGTGAAGATCTTTAACTTGCACTTCAATTTTTTAAAAATATGCCCCGATATATGGCTTATTTGAAAGCAAAATATTCCACAATTTAATATTTACATTTAAAGAAACTTTATCCTGGGTTCACCAGAATAAAACTGTATTATAAGCAGGGAAACAAATATGCTCAAAAAAATTCGCTCTATGCGCATTAAATATGCAGTAAAAACTTGAAAATATGCCCTGAAAATTGGCATGTACAATTACATGTGACTAGCAAAGTTGACAAGTCAGATGTAAAAAACACATTCTCCTTAAAAAGTGATTCTGAGTCGATCGGTTTATTAAAAGATTGGTCCAGATTATTTCTATGTACTACACACATTGGCAAAAACGTATATAATTGTTTATATTAATATAAAGTTTTAAAATTTGGAGTAAAAATTAAATGTCGAAAGTGAAGCAACACGTTCGCCACAAAAAATTTGTTTTGATTGCTGCGAAATAGGCATATAAAAAATTGAACATGTATCAAAATATGCATCAAAGAGGCAAAATATGCACTATAAACTTAAAAATGCTGCAAAAAGACTCTTTTGCATATATAATGCAATAAAATGATGCAAACGGTAAAATATGCATAAATGTGCACTAATAAACCGACGTAAAATTCTTAAAAATCTCTAAAACGGATGAATATATGGTTTCTGCATTCATTGGTCGCACGAAGTAAAACATGCAATGGCATATTTATGGTTTCCCTGATTATGAGTTCAAGATTCATATAAGAGTTATTTGTGTTATATGTACACCAAATATATAAGATATTTTGTCTTAAACGGATTAAAGGAAATGTCGCTAAATTTTAAATTAAATTAACATTTAAAAGCATAAAATAGTTTGAGTGTTTTAGGGATTGGTATTTGAATAGAGGCTAAACGTTTAAGATATTTTGAGCCAAATTTTATCTTCATACCAACATGATTAAATCGTTTATGAACATTAAGAAAGATGTTAGCATGTGATATTATAGACCGATACTCGCAATTTACATATGTAGGTTTCGTTCTTATGGCATTTAAAACGTGTTTACCAAATTTTATCAAATTATCTAAAAAAACTGCTACTTTTACTTTCCGAATAAGGTTTACATGGACAGACAACCAGCCAGATGGATGGATGGACACGAAAAGATCACTTTAAAGAGTGTTTCTAGTTCGATCGGTTTACTAAACGATGCGTCCAGATTTCTATGCATCAGCACAAATTTATATAATTGCTTTTATTTATTTTTTGCGTATATATAAAATAGCAATTATTTTCAACGAAAACTTCCTTTGGCTCAAAATTATAGATGGCGTAATTAAAGCAACAAAAAATTCTTCTTTAAGCAGAATTTTAAGCAGGGCTGTGGAGTCGTCAGAAAAAAGTGCTAACTCCGACTATAATCTTGATGCTGAATGTATATGAGACTCAGTGATGTTAACTTTAATTTTTTCGTTATCGTACGGCCTTCTAAAAATTAGAGTTTTTGAGAAGAAATTACCGTACGCAAACATTAATGTGCTGTTTCCAAATGACAGGCGATTGATTATGTAGTAAAATTTATATGAAAAGCACTCAGTCCATCGCCTGTCATTTGGAAACAGCACATAAGAGCAGTATTCATAAACCATTTATTTAAATTTTAAATGTGTTTTAAGAAGATAATTTTTATTTTGGAAATTTTTTTTTAAATTTTTTATGCCGAAAAACTTTGGAGTCGGAGTAGCGAATTTTTGTGGGTACTACGACTCCGACTCCGGCACAAAAACCACAGCCCTGATTTTAAGCAATTTTTTTATTTGCTGTAACTCCCCCTAGAAATGTTCTTCCCATCAAAAAACTATGTTTCGCAAAAAATTAGACAAGTTGCATTAACAAGTAGAGAAATAATTTTTTTTTCAGTTTTGGTAAAATGTTTGCCATTTAATAATAACTTTTGCAATTAAATGCAAAAAAATCGAAATGTGTACAAATTTCTAGACGGCAGTTTCAAAAATCCATTTTAAAATTTTTAAAATTGTAGATTTTTGTAGGAAAAACATTTCTAGGGGGAGTTACAGTACAATTTTGATATGAAATAAAAGGTGCCCCCTAATGTACATATGTATGCATGTGTATTTATAACCTTCATAAAATGGATATCTATTGTCCTACTTAAGGCCGTTTAACACTTTTACGCAAGTCTTAAGTATTTTAGCGAAAATGCATCTCTGCTTCAATTATTGTTTCAAAATTAAAAAAATAATAACAGAGTTGTTTTTTTTCAAAATACCTAAAGACCATGTCAGATAAACCTTCATCGCTTTGTGTGACGTTTCTAACTTTGACAAGAAAGCGTACACATTTTGACAACACACACGATTTGTTTGTTAAAAATAAATAAATAAAAAAAAAATATACTAGCAGACTGTCAAAGCGCGCAAAAAGATGAGAGTTGCCTAACTTTTTGCTTCGCTCTGCGTTAAAAGTACTTTATGTGACATGTTTCGTATAAGTATGAATATTTCATTTTTGATGTCAAAGCGAATCTCTAACGCAACGCAAAGCCTTAAGACTTGTGTGTTAGTGTAAAGCAGCTATTGATGGTAACGAGTGTAAGGGATTTGATAGAGTAGTATTTGTTATTATTTAAGTACCTGGTGAATTATGCAAGAGTGATTGGCCTGCCGTAACGTTGGTGTTCACATTTGCGTCGGCAACGATATTTGCTGTACAGGCTGAAATATCACCGGCAACAAAACATCCGGGATTTGATGATGACGATACCGGTGTTAAAACGTTTCCTATGCTATCGGCTTCGTTTCTAACCGCACTTACTACACTAGAAACACTAGAAGACGACGTGAACGTGTTTCCGCCTGCTGTTTGTATTTGTGCCGTGGTAACCACTCTATGTACTGTGTACATTATTGGTGGTACCTGTGACTGCAAGGAGCTCATTGCCAAAGAAGTTGGAGCTACCGCTTGTTCACAGTTACTGTTCTGATGAGTTTGTGTTGCCGCTACCATTTGACCGTTACCTAAAGCTAAACTACAGTTAATTGTATCATCGCCAGAATCTGTTGCCCCAGTTGGACTGCAGGTGTTATTATGTTGTTGATGTTGCTGCTGTTGTTGGATACCTACTGGAGAATTTGTTAGTTGCTGCTGCTGATTATAGTGATGGTAGTGATGTTGGGATGCTTGTTGAGACATTTGGTGGTGGTGGTGATGATGATGTTGGGGATGTGTTGTTTGATGATTATGTTGCTGTGGACCTTGTGTCTGTATTTGTATGGATGAGGGTGATGGCGATGCTACACTAATACGACCTGTAACACTACTCCCTCCTACGCTACCAGCAGTTACACTGTTGCCTGAATAAAAGTCATCGCGACATCTGTAATCTGCAGTGTTGTGATATAATCGAGATCTAAAAAAAATAATGTTAAAATATGATTTGGCGCTATATTCACAATACTCACTGATACTCTTGTGGTGTTAATTTTCTTCGATGATATTGTAAAGATCCCATTGGAACTGACATTACATTTATATAATTGCCAGATCCATTGGAACTGTTACAATGCCCGACGTTGTCCATACTTGAAGCTACAGCACCAGCAGCTGATACAGACATAGCTGCACTACTGCTAGCAGCGTTGCCATATGCAGCACTGCAGTTAGTGGCTCGCATGTTATTATGTGAGGATTTCCCACCATTGTGGTTTCCGCGCGATACTGTTTCCTTGCAATTAAACGCAGCCGCAGAGTAATTTGAGTCACTAGGCGCATACTCTTGTGAAGTTGTAGTACCGACTCCATTTGAGGCCACTGATGTTGTTGACGACGTAACGGGCGTTGAATTACGGCAGTAGAATTTATTTGAATCCATTTGCCCCTTAGGTCTTATTCTGAACTCTATAAGTCTCAACTAACTTAAACATCGAATTTATTTTCGTTTTATAAACCGATAACGCCTGTAGATGGCGACAGTATTTATCGCATCATTGCTATTGTATTTTTTATGATATTTATGCAACCGCTTTAAAGTTTGTGGATTGAAATGAAACCAATTTATAAAAAACTGTTACAAACATTTAATTTAGATAAAGCACCGGTTAAGAGGCCTGTTTGGTTAAAGATTTCCTATAGGCTGCAATAAAAACAAAAAAGTTAAAAATAAGAAAAAAACCCATTATTAGTTTTTTTTTTTTTGAAATTATTGTACAATAACGTTTTGTGTTTGCAAAGTGTATTTTGAAAAATTTTTAAAAAATAAAATATCCAAATTAAAAATTTAAACAAATTTACTAATAACTATTAAAGTTCGACGGACGATTCTCAGATTGCTGGAAGAAAACTTCGCGTATGGTATGTGAGTGAGTGATTTGGTATCGTTCGCATTTGAGACCAAGGTGTATACTTTAGAGCAGGGGTTTCCATTTCTTTGCACAATTGTGCATACCACTACAAACACATATTTTTATGCTCTTCAATTCAGTCGTCGGTGTGACTTCGACAAGTGTACATGTTTAGCGGATGCTATATTATTTTGTTTCAGCTTACACTCAAAAATATTGTGCGGTCAAAAATGCTTTTGGTAACATCCAATGCCTTGCGTGCAATATTTAGAGTCTAAATTTTAAGACTTAAATGCAGAGTAATATAACATTTCTATTTAATTTTAACATAATTAAAATTGTTGAACATATTTAACAGCAAAGCTAACGTAAATTTTATTAAGTAACTTTTTTTTACAATAACATTTACTGCAACGTTTAAGCTAGAAAAAATTCTTTGATACCTGTAAAAGGGTCCCTTTTGCTTTCTTTAAAAAGACGTTCCTAAATGCAGAAATTATTAAGAAAAAAAAAAAAATAGCCAAAATAATTTGGTTATTTGGTTATGGTTTTGGTTTCTGTACCAATCGCGTCGGTGGGTTTTTTTTTCTTTGAAAACACTTTTCTTAAGTAAGTGCCCATTCACATTATACGATTTTTGTCGTTGCGATTCTTACTTTATTGGCAAGAGGGGTGAGAGGCATTATAAGGGGTACACAAGCGAGTGTACTCTTCGATTCGTTTTGTTCGCTCATTCGTTCTCTCAATGTTCTCTCATTTGACGAAAAATGTATTGAAGTTCGGTTGCACAGAAAAAGTCGTAACGACAAAAATCGTACAATGTAAACATCAGACCAAAGACTATAGATTTATAAAGATATTGCACGACCATACAAAGTTCATACATTTTTCTGTCTATATTAATTTTTCTGGTGGATTTAGCCGCTAAATCCACTTGTGAGAGTAAATTACAGTATTTATTATTACTCTCAGAGAGCTTTTCTCACTTATCAGTGTATATGTATGTGCACACGCGTGTGTCTGTGTATGTATGTGTATACATTGCATTTAAAAAAATACAAACAAACTAAAAGAAATCTCGTTTTCTCGTTGAAAACAGTGTTACCGTTCAAAATTTTCAAAAAGGGGCACAAAAAGGGGATTTTCGAAAAAAAAGTGTCACAAAAAGGGGAATTCTGAGAAAAAAAGGGGCAACTTTAAAAGCAGGAGAATTTAAGAAAAACGTATGTATTTATTAAATTATTTTCATCGAAAACTAAACATAACAAAAAATAAACTTATATACATATATACATATATCGTGAAAATACATGTCTTGTTTGCAAGTAAACGATAATGAACTGTTGCATAAAATTTTTATTTCAATTATTTATACAAAAACAGTTACTAATTACTTGTAAATAAAACGAGCTTAAAATAGTGTAATAACAATACTTACAAAAACAAAAAATAGTTCATAATATGATTTGATACAAAAAAACTTTACATTTAAATAGATAGAGATATGTATATATGTAAGTATATGTACATAAATATTTGGCACTTGGATTATTTTACTTTTTTACCAAAAAAATTAAGTTACGAAAAAACCTCGAGAAAAAAGCATATAAAAGTATTGATAGGAAGATAGTTAATATCAGGTACAGATCCATTTTTTTATAAATTGCAGTGTTATGTTGTTTCTTCAACTATTAAATATCTATTTTTTTGAAAACGTAAATCTATATTTATTAATCAATTCATCACTTGGAATCCAATCTTCCAAGTCATTTTGATACAAATTTAAAGCGGATAACATAGACTGACAGGTATCTGCTTTCAGTCTATTTGTCACTTTATTTTTTAAATATGCTAACTTAGAAAAAATCCGCTCAGCGGATGCACTACTATGTGGTAAAGTAAAAGCATACGAAGCAAATTTATACAAGTTTGGATATAAATTGTCACCCAAACAGTTTTTTAAATTGCCAATTTCGTACCAAAATGTTTCAGGCTTAGATATTTTAAAAATTGCTTCATAGCTTTTATCGTTTGATCTGGCTTCTAAAAGTTTGAACTCTTTTACAAAATCATCTGGGTTAGTAATTATATCAATAAAAACGGTAACAATTTCAAAGTAATTTATGTCTTCAGCTGACTTAATAAATACTGGATCTAAAACCTTTAATGAACTCAGCCTCTTATCGCTAATATTAATTCTTGATAAAATTTCTTTGCACAGCTTTTGGTAAAAAAGTAAAATGTTGTTCTTAATTTCTACAATATCACTACTTAAGATGTTGTTAGTACATATTTCTAGCTCGGCTTCGTGGCCGATATATATATTAAGAGTTTCTTTTATATGCAGAACATCAACAAAATCAATTTGTTCTATGTTTGTTTGCATAACATACTCTTTTTTTAAAAAATTTTTAAAAATGTCTAATACAATATCTTTCGTGGATGAAACTAAATATATAATTTGTGATGATACGTTTTGCAAATTAAGGTTAATAAGGTTAATAATATTTAATACATATACTAGAAATTTGAGGTAAATTTTATTGTTAATAGATAGTAAACATCTGCATGAAACTTAATAATGATGTTCATGAAACCTTCATTATAATTTTGTGTTCGCTTCATTCGTATTCAGTAAGATGAAACACTATGAAATGAAAGCAATGAACACTCGATATTTAAAAGACGAATAAGAAAAAATAAGTTTATTTGCTTATACAAGAGAATATGAACATTAACAACCATGAAACAGAACAACCATTGAACAAATCTCGAATAAGTTCATGGAAAAACTGTATGATTTAAATGTCAGTGTTGCCAGTTGCAGAAAAATAAAAACATAGGAAAGTTAAAAAAAAAAAAATAGAAATAACCATGAGGGGTAAATGCAACAAGTTTAAGAGATACATTAATATGGAAATAAAAACTCAAATTTATTTTTGTTTTCAATGTAAATTTTCAATAAAATTAAATATATTTAATTATAATTTAATTAATAATCTTAAACAGAAAAATATTTGCTTACATTCATTTTCAAGTTTTTAATATCTTTCGAAAAAAAACAACCACGTGGTCAAACTCCTAAGACACTTACAAAACTAACAATTAAATTTTGCATAAACTCATTCCTCCTTTTGATTTTCATCTTTCACCTAAAAATGTGTGTTTTTTATGAGTTCGTTTCATTTCAGGGCCGTGTACAGTACATTACAAGACAATAAAATCTTGCCATTTTGTATTATTCCAAAATGCAAATGACAAACAAAAAAAAACATATTTTGCATATTATTTATTGTTTATATTCCAAATATGTATACTATACATGTATGTGCATAGGTATATCTACATATGTCTTAAAATTTAAATTACACATGGGCAACGCATGCAAATAAATACTTGAATTTATTGAAGTGGCAACGTTGCTACGGAGTATTAATAAAAATAAATGAGAGAGAATGAAAACTATGAAACAAAGCCGGTTTCATTGAACAACCTCTGTGTGTTTACGACATGAAACGAAATGTGTTCATAGCAGCATTAATAAAACAAGAGTTTGTTCGGTAATCTCAATTTTATTCGAACACGACTTTCAATGAATAAACATTTCAGTATGTTTATGAATGAAGTTGTTCATGCAGCCCTTTAATAGATAGCCCTTCCTGAATTATTTTAATTTTTTCCAAATTAGATGCTATTTTCTCTTCAAATTGAGCTCGGATTCATTGATTGACAGTATAAAAAAAAATTGGTTCAAAAAGGGGCAAAAGGGGCACAAAAAACTACAAAATGATACAAAAGGGGATTTAAAACGAAGGGGTCAAAAAAGTGGCACGGCAGTCAAAAAGGGGCAAAAATGCGACTTTAGTCGCATAACGGTAACACTGGTTGGAAACACATTTTAATAATAAAACATGTTTTGTTTGCATCCCATTTATGTGCAAATAACATAGGTACGTTAAACCAAATGTGACAGATTTAAATTGTAGGGCAATAATATGTGTTTTTTTGTTGTACAGATGAAATTATATCGATTCGCACCGAAGTTCAAATGCTGTTATTGTCTAAATTTAAACAATTGTAGGCATATAAAAAATAATTTTTCTGAAAGAATAAACTGCTTTGTTCATAAAAGATATTCTATGTTTTCTAAAGCGACAAGGCCACACATTAACATGCCTCATCAAACTCACAATTTTGTAATTGTGTAAGTAATAAAAAACTCATGGTTCAATGTGAATTTGATGATAATCAAATTACTTTTAATTTTTATAAAAATATGCCACCATTTGATGTGTATGAACGTAATTTCTTTCAATTTTATTTATTTTTGTTTAAAAATTTTTTTTTATTAAAATTGTATTATTTGAAAAATTATTGAATCGTTTCCGCCGAAAAATCCAATTTTATTTATTATTACAACAAATTATTATCACAAATTATGCAACAGATTCAGGCTTTGGAAGTTTGTGTGCTCCTTCCGTCTTACTTTTTGAAGTTTGTAAAATTCTTTTAAAGGTCTGCAAAAATTTTTTTGTACAAGATAAAGAAATGAAAAGCATAACAAAATTTATTGTTGAGCAATGCGTGAATTGTACCAAAAATTCAATTTATTCTTTTTGGTTTGAGGCACAGAATATACAGAACTGTCACGAGACGGAAGATTTTGCCTTTTTTTTGTCTCTTTCTAAGAAAGCTGCCCTTTTGCATTTTTTGTTTTGATTACGCAATTCGTGTTGATAGTAGCGGCCTGTTTTTACACATTGCCACTTTACTACCAAAAAACATTTTCTTTCTCTTTCTTCGAAAGCTGCCCTCGCAACTGATTTGGGCCTTTTTCACACGTCACTTTTTACAGTTCTGTGTATTCTGTGGTTTGAGGAGAATGACGTATGTTATAAACACAGGATGGAGATGCTCAATTTACTACTAGTTCTTATATTATTACGGAAGCATTTCACATGGGAAACTTACAACTACAAATTATCAAATATTGAAAAAGTTAAAATCTTAAACCATTTAACTTGTAAAGAGCTCATAAGTAAAATTAATAAATACTCATAGTAAATTCGTTTGATACCTATATAAATAAATACACACATGGTAAGTGCATAATTAAATAATCTAAAAAATGGAATTATAATTCGGTGCAAATCGATGTAGTTTAAGTTTTACAAAAATAAAACAAATACTGTTGCCCTACAATTACACAATCGGTCGCATATGCTCTCACGTAGGTTATTTGCACATAAATTGTTTGAAAATAAAACGCAATCAATTAAAAAAAATACCAAAAACCGGTTTCAACCAAAAAAAAGCACACACACACACACACTTTGGCTGGCAAAAACAGCAAACATGTGTATGTATTAATGCATGTGCCCAGCGGGAAAAAGAAGGAGTACGAAGGCCTTCTAGAAGGCCTCTGTACCCCTTCTTTTGGATGTACAAGGCCTTCTTGCTCCATTCCATACTCATATCTTTTTTACACGCGTTGTCATTGCGGAGAAGGCCTTCCGCTTTCCTTTCTTTCGCCAGAGCTTCTTAAAGGCATTCAAATATATGGCTCTTAGAAGGCTTTCCAGAGAAGGACTGTTAAAAGGCTTTAGAATAAAGGTTATCTTAAAGGGGTTTTAAGAAAGGTATGTTAAAAGGCCTTTTAATTAATGGCTCTTAAAAGGCCTTTCGGACCATCCTTGTAAAAAGTGCATCGGTTCTAATGGATATTGCCTGACCATTTTCATTCGCATCGCATCGAAAAAAACATCGATGTTTTTTTACAGTGTCCATCCCTACACAGAACCTTCTTCTTCAATGAACAAAACACAACTAAAAAGATTTAAGGCCCAACCAGAACATGAATGAGGTCGCTTAAGTCAACTTAAGTAGCTGTGCGAATACATATAAAACATATATGGCAAGCTACAATGTACTTAATGATACTTTTCGTCAAGTTTCGTCAAATGTCATTTGCTTAAGCAAAGTGCCAAACTGAACGCACATTCCGTACGAAAACAGCTGTGTATGTATAACAAAAAAAAATAAAATAAATTAAAATGGACTTAAACATATTTTAATTTATTTTCCATTTTTTTAAGACACTCACAAATTATCTATTTTTAAATTCTTTACAAATTAAATAGCATAAAATAAACAAATACACGGTTGGACTTTTGGTACTTTTTAGTTTGAAGTACTCACAAAAAAACAAAATATTGCACAAATATGCAACTATGGTTAAATAGATATTAAGTACATTATGGCCACCTAAAAGTCTTTCTTTATTTGCTTATGCATTTGACAGACTTTTCGTTAATTTTTGACAGTTGTTTAAGCTAATACATGCATGTTCTGGTTGGGCCTTTACATTATTGTTTTCACTTGGTATTTTAATATGTATGTAACTTTATTTTTATAACGGGATCTGAAGTCTTTCGCTTTTGCCTTGGCGAAAAAACAGAACAAAAAATTTTACTCTTTCTCTTTTTAACATCAACTAAACAGATTTACGTTATTGTTTTCATTTGGAAGTTATTTTATTATGTATGTTATTTTGTTTTTGTAAAGGAATCTGAACTCTTTTGCTTTTGCGTGTGCAATAACACAAAACAAAAAATGTTACTCCTTCTTTTATCGCTTCTCATAGAAGCGAGTGTGGAAGGTGTATCTTATCTTTTATACCAAAGAGCCGAGGCCTTCTATGAGGCATTCTTTAGCAGTTACATAAGAATAGTAATTAAATCAAAAAATTGTTTAATAAGGCCTTCAAAAAGGCCTGAAGTAAGAAGGTCTTCTAAGTTTTACCGCTGGGTGGTTTCTTGCTCTCTTTAGTTCTCTGAATGTGAGCAAGAAGTTTTTGCTTTCTTGTTACTTCCCCCCCTCATCGGTAAGAAGAACAACATTTTTTAAAATTTCAAATGTACTAAGTGCAACATCTTTATAAATCTATAGTCTTTGATCAGACCGACTTCAAAGAGGAAACGACAATAATCGCAACGACAAAAATCGTATAATGTGAATTGGGACAAAGTAGAAATATTTAAAAAACAAGTAAAAAAGTCTTGTTTTGCTACAGTTTATGTGTAAATAACCTCTACACATAAAAGCAAATGTGACAGTAGGTAAAATGTTTGGGGAAGAAGATGTGTTTTATTGATGTATTAATGAAACTTTATTGTTTCGCACTATTTTTATTGCTTACTTTTTTATGCTACAATTATTTGACCGAGCCCAAAGAGTTAAGGCTCAGTAAGTCTTTACTTTCTGTTCTGTTACAAACCAGCTGATTTGTTTCTGTTATTAAAAAACCTGTGAAATTGATTAGTTGTTCTGTTCTGTTGCGGTTCAGTTTGATAAAATCAAAGACTTGTAAAGTAATTGTAAGTGACCGCAAAATAAATAATAAAAAATACATTAATTAAATTTTATTTCTTCAAATTTATGTGCATAAAAGTTATTGAAATAAAACAATGGATGGTGCAAAACTAATAAATTTGTCATAAATGGCTAATAAGTTTCTACAGAAAAAGTAACTTTAACAATTTTGAAACAGAACGGCACGGAACAGAACAAAAACAGAAAGTAAAGACTAATTCTGCCTTTAACCTTACTAATTTATGAAAACTATTTAACGTAACTTTGACCTGTTATAATGACTTTATACATTTTTGCAGGCAAACTCATGTGTGCATTTGGTATTTTCTAAAAAGTTATGATATACCATTAGCTAGAATAAAAATGTATGCACAGATGTTTGAAGTATGAGCAACCCAACACCGTGAATACCATTTCTATATTACTTACCACTATGTATACCCTAACTGTTTACTAAAATAACTTTTTCACGTTATAATTCTCATATTGAATTGAAAAAATGGTTATTAGAAGAGGAAATTAATGAACCAAAATCAGTTCCAAAACTGAAAATGGAGATTTCAAGTATAGTAATATTGGAAATTGTTAAGAAAGGAAGACCATTGTGGGATGGTGTTTTTATCAAGCAATTGCTGAAGAAAATTTGGGAAAGGCTTTATTATAATACTAAATTTATAGAGTCTCTTCCCTTGTCCAGTCAAACGGTAGGCCGTCGTACTGTTCAATTAGGAACTTGTGTAGAATCCGCAATTAGGGAAAAAGTAGTTAATTGCGATTTTTTTTCAATTTGTTTAGACGAAAGCACTGACATAAGTGATCTGTGTGAACTTGTAATTTGTATTCAATGTGTAGACAGCGAATACACTATTTTTGAGTCAATGTTTACTTTAGAATGATTTTATGGAAATGTAACTGCACGTTGTTGTATGATGTTGTCAGAGAAATGCTTTTTTCCATTGTAAACATAAACAAATTTGCTGGAGTCTGCACAGATGGAGCCAATGTAATGTTGGGCAAATATAATGGACTTATAGGCCAATTAAAAAAACACGAATTTGCAGTTCATAATTTTCACTGCATAATTCATCAGACCGCTCTTGCATCGAAATTCATAAATGATACCCCAGCTATGAAGACAGCAGAGGATATAATAAATAAAATTCGAGGCGGACATCAAGCGCTTATCCACCGAAAATTTGTAACCTTTTTAAAAAACAAAAATTCTGTGAATTGTGACCCGAAAATGTTTACAGAAGTTCGGTGGCTAAGTCGCGGTGATTGCCTGAATAGACTTTATGATTTAAGAGAAGAAGTTCTTCAGTTTCTAGAAACTGAGAAAATAGAAAAAGTTTTAGTCCAGTGTTTAAAAGACAATAATTTTATTTTAGACTAAGTTTTTTTGGCAGATACGACAAGTATGTTAAATGAACTTAATTTGGAATTGCAAGGAAAGGAACGCAATATATGCGACTTGTCAAAAATCATTCACAATTTTAAAACAACACTTTTTCTAATTATTTCCCAAATTAAAAGTGGTGATTTTTCCAACTTTCCAAAAACTTCACTTGTTTACAGAAATCTCGAAATCGACAAAAGATATGAATATGCCGAAATACTTTTCAATAATTTTCAAGACAGGTTTCAAGATTTTGTAATTTTACAACCGCTATTAGATCTTTTCGAAAACCCTTTTCGTTGCGATGTAAGCAACTACGAATTTGATATTCAATCAGAACTAATCATACTACGAAGCGAAGTAAATGCCCCAGACGAAAATAATATTGTAGAGTTCTGGAAAGATTTGGATGGCGAGTTCTATCCTGAACTAAAAAAAATTCATTGAGGTGCCTCTCTTTATTCGGCACTACTTACCTATGCGAACAAATTTTTTCGGATTTAAAATTTATTTGTTCCAAGCAACGTAATAAATTAAGTTTATCCCATTTGAAAAGCATTCTACTATTACGAAACTGCCATAAAAGTATAAATTTAGAAGATTTTATTTTATAACTTGTATAACACAAGGGAAAAAAATTAAAAATTTTTTGTGTTGCTAGAAAATTTGTTGCAGTTCTTTACCAATTCAATGTCGCTGATTTTAAAACTGCACTTTTTTTTCTATCAGCTGTGATTTGCGTGCAATATTTTTTTTTTATGAATTTTTAAAACGTAAAAATCTTTAATTTTTTACAATTGTTTGATAAGATATTTAAAACTGATTTAGAGTCAAAAAGCTTCCGAATAAAAAAAAGTGTAGTTTTAAAATCAGCGACATTGAATTGGTAAAGAATTGCTACATTTACTAACATTTTATTTCGGCTGTAAATAAATGCTTTCTCTCAATTTGCTTACTCTCTGGTACACACTAATACACAACCAAAAAAATTTTGGAAATCCCTGCTTTAGAGCAGGCCCTTCAAACATTTTTGAAATTTTTTGGCGATTGCTTGTTTGGCGATGATTCCGCGATCCTTCTCAGGGAATACGAATCGCTAACCATCGCCTATGGCGATGAATATGCGAGCGCACACAAGTAGCGGCAATCATCAGTGTTTTTTTATAACTTTCGAAAGAATTTTTTTTCTCGTTGTTTTTTTAAGTAAGGTGACCATACGTACTCTTTTTTAGAGGACAATCATCTATTTTAACTGGCTGTCATCTATAAAATTTGTGTCCTCTTTTATCATCTTTTTTTCATAATCTGTCATCTTTGTCCTCTTTATTTTTAAATGCATAATCAATATTTGTTTTTATTCTTATAAACTAAAACAAATTTTATTTCACGGCGATCGCCGGTTTTTTCCTGTCAAATCGTATGGAAAATGTCGTGCCGTGCTTATTCTTTTCATACTTCTACTGAACTCTTATTCACTTGCAGTATACAATTTTGAATAAGTTAGTGCAATGCATTTTAATTTTCGTTATTTTTTTTTTAGTAATTTTACTTATTTATAAGTAAACGTAAATGTGTATATATCGCTGGCTGAATATGCAAGCAAACCTACTAAGTCCCTTTCAACAAATTTTACAGGAAAACTTTTTTTCCCAATTTGCTGCTTGAAAGGAAAACCAAAAATATAGTTGATTTGACACACTTCAAGACTCAAATTAAAGGAAAACTACATGGTGGTCGACGAGGAATATCTCTCTCTACCACACGGCATCAAAATCTCCATTTACTTAAAAATTGGATTTAACAGGTTTGCATTTTAAGGGATATGTTATTTTTTTTTTAATTTACTTAACATATGTGAATGTGGGAATGCAAATTTGTCAGTAAAATATGTAAAAAAAATCTTAAATTTTTAACTTTTTTTCTTTTTGTCCTCTATTTTTATTTTCAAAATCTGGTCGCCTTATTTTAAGGTAACGGGAAAATAAATATTTGGTTTCAAGGGCAATTAGCAAAATTGTCATTCCAGTTGAGCAAGTGATTTGTGAAGGGTGTGTTATTTAATATATCTCTGAAAGCAATTTTCATCGCCGAATCATCGCCCGCGAATCGCCGGCAAATTGTCTAACATCGCAGCGATGCATCGCGTGGAAGCTAAGTGCGATCCTCTGGCGAATCGGCAAAACGTTCGCATGTGTCAACCACGCGAATCGCGGTACGCGATGTTTACGCGAATCGCGGTACGCGATGTTCAAGCGAATCGCGATACGCGATTCGCGCGGTTGACACATGCGAACGTTTTCGCGATTCGCATTAAGCTTCCACGCGATGCATCGCGGCGATGTTAGACAACTTGCCGGCGATTCGCGGGCGATGATTCGGCGATGGAAATTGTTTGCAGGGGGGGTTTCCATTTCTTTGCACAATTGTGCATACCACTACAAACACATATTTTTATACTCTTCAATTCAGTCGTCGGTGTGACTTCGACAAGTGTACATGTTTAGCGGATGCTATATTATTTTGTTTCAGCTTACACTCAAAAATATTGTGCGGTCAAAAATGCTTTTGGTAACATCCAATGCCTTGCGTGCAATATTTAGAGTCTAAATTTTAAGACTTAAATGCAGAGTAATATAACATTTCTATTTAATTTTAACATAATTTAAATTGTTGAAAATATTTAACAGCAAAGCTAACGTAAATTTTATTAAGTAACTTTTTTTAACAATAACATTTACTGCAACGTTTAAGCTAACGATATGTGTTTTGTTTGTAGAAAAAATTCTTTGATACCTGTAAAAGGGTCCCTTTTGCTTTCTTTAAAAAGACGTTCCTAAATGCAGAAATTATTAAGAAAAAAAAAAAATAGCCAAAATAATTTGTTGGTATTTTGCTTGTAAAAATATTTTGGTTTCTGTAGCAATCGCGTCGGTGGGTTTTTCTTTCTTTGAAAACACTTTTCTTAAGTAAGTAGAAATATTTAAAAAACAAGTAAAAAAGTCTTGTTTTGCTACAATTTATGTGTAAATAACCTGTACACATAAAAGCAAATGTGACAGTAAGTAAAATGTTTGGGTAAGAAGATGTGTTCTTTATTGATGTATTAATGAAACTTTATTGTTTCGCACTATTTTTATTGCTTACTTTTTTGTGCTACAATTATTTGACCGAGCCCAAAGAGTTAAGGCTCAGTAAGCCTTTACTTTCTGTTCTGTTACGAACCAGCTGATTTGTTTTTGTTATTCAAAAACCTGTGAAATTGATTAGTTGTTCTGTTCTGTTGCGGTTCAGTTTGATAAAATCAAAAACTTGTAAAGTAATTGTAAGTGACCGCAAAATAAATAATAAAAAATACATTAATTAAATTTTAATTCTTCAAATTTATGTGCATAAAAGTTATTGAAATAAAACAATGGATGGTGCAAAACTAATAAATTTGTCATAAATGGCTAATAAGTTGCTACAGAAAAAGTAACTTTTACAATTTTGAAACAAAACGGCACGGAACAGAACAGAAACAGAAAGTAAAGACTAATTCTGCCTTTAACCTTACTAATTTATGGTAACTATTTAACGTAACGTTGACCTGTCCCCTGTCCAGTCAAACGGTAGGCCGTCGTACTGTTCAATTAGGAACTTGTGTAGAGTTTGCAATTAGGGAAAAAGTAGTTAATTGCGAATTTTTTTCAATTTGTTTAGACGGAAGCACTGACATAAGTGATCTGTGTGAACTTGTAATTTGTATTCAATGTGTAGACAGCGAATACACTATTTTTGAGTCAATGTTTACTTTAGAATCATTTTATGGAAATGTAACTGGCACGTTGTTGTATGATGTTGTCAGAGAAAAGCTTCTTTCCATTGTAAACATAAACAAATTTGCTGGAGTCTGCACAGATGGAGCCAATGTAATGTTGGGCAAATATAATGGACTTATAGGCCAATTAAAAAAACACGAATGTGCAGTTCATAATTTTCACTGCATAATTCATCAGACCGCTTTTGCATCGAAATTCATAAATGATACCCCAGCTATGAAGACAGCAGAGGATATAATAAATAAAATTCGAGGCGGACATCAACCGCTTACCCACCGAACATTTGTAACCTTTTTAAAAAACAAAAATGCTGTGAATTGTGACCTGAAAATGTTTACAGAAGTTCGGTGGCTAAGTCGCGGTGATTGCCTGAATAGACTTTATGATTTAAGAGAAGAAGTTCTTCAGTTTCTAGAAACTGAGGAAATAGAAAAAGGTTTAGTCCAGTGTTTAAAAGACAATAATTTTATTTTAGACTTAGCTTTTTTGGCAGATACGACAAGTATGTTAAATGAACTTAATTTGGAATTACAAGGAAATGAACGCAATATATGCGACTTGTCAAAAATCATTCACAATTTTAAAACAACACTTTTTCTAATTTTTTCCCAAATTAAAAGTGGTGATTTTTCCAACTTTCCAAAAAATTCACTTGTTTACAGAAATCTCGAAATCGACAAAAGATATGAATATGCCGAAATATTTGAAACACTTTTCAATAATTTTCAAGACAGGTTTCAAGATTTTGTAATTTTACAACCGCTATTAGATCTTTTCGAAAACCCTTTTCGTTGCGATGTAAGCAACTGCGAATTTGATATTCAATCAGAACTAATCATACTACCAAGCGAAGTAAATGCCCCAGACGAAAATAATATTGTAGAGTTCTGGAAAGATTTGGATGGCGAGTTCTATCCTGAACTAAAAAAAAATTCATTGAGGTGCCTCTTTTTATTCGGCACTACTTACCTATGCGAACAAATTTTTTCGGATTTAAAATTTATTTGTTCCAAGCAACGTAATAAATTAAGTTCATCCCATTTGAAAAGCATATGTACTATTACGAAACTGCCATAAAAGAATAAATTTAGAAGATTTTATTTTATAACTTGTATAACACAAGGGAAAGTTCGGAGTTCGATTTTGACTGTCATGAGAAACGGACGTCTTGCGGATAGTGAAACAATTTTGCATTATAGGTACAAAATTAAAAATTTTTTGTGTTGATAGAAAATTTGTAGCAGTTCTTTACCAATTCAATGTCGCTGATTTTAAAACTGCACTTTTTTTCTATCAGCTGTGATTTGCGTGCAATATTTATTTTTTATGAATTTTTAAAACATAAAAATCTTTAATTTTTTACAATTGTTTGATAAGATATTTGAAACTGATTTAGAGTCAAAAAACTTCAGAATAAAAAAAAGTGTAGTTTTAAAATCAGCGACATTGAATTGGTAAAGAATTGCTACAAATATTTTATCAACACAAAAAATTTTTAATTTTGTACCTATAATGCAAAATTGTTTCACTATCCGCAAGACGTCCGTTTCTCATGACAGTCAAAATCGAACTCCGAACAGCCAAACAATTTTAGCGACCAATTTGTGTCACTCTAACCCGGCGTTTCCACATGCAAGTAATTACTTGCAAGTAGTGTATACTTATTATCAACGAAAAATCGAGGAAACAGCCGATTGGCTTAAAGTAAAAAAATTGTGTGAATGGTAGTGAAAAAGTGTGAGTGTATTGAGTTTTTCGAACTTGTACTTGCATGTGGAAACGCTAGGTTAAGTACAGAAAACAATAAATACTCTTACAATTTCGTAAATAATAAACTCGCCTTATTGCATTTGCTACTTGCGACCATTTATACTGCGTCCAAAAGCATCCATACAAAAAAAAATAAACTAGAGATGTGTTTTAAGTCCGAATTATTTAATTTTTTACATGCCCCCATTTTAATTGATTTATGTACATACATATATAAAAATGATAACCAAAAAATTACTTTTTTAGAATTTGTATGCATTTTTTTAAGAACAATAATTGTTTTTTAATAGCTTTTTAATTAACTACAGTATATATCGTTCAAAATATTATCGAGATTTTGTTTTCTCTACATGTCAATATGCATGGTTGCATTTCTTAAATCATCTGAAAGCAGTTGCTAAACTAGTTATGAATTATGAATAAAGCTTCGTACAGACGATGGTAAGATCATACAATATTGTCATTAAAATTGCCTTAAAATTTCTTGCAAGTGTGTGAACTTTGTAAGCTCATTTTTATTTGGCAGATGTGTAAAATTAATGCATCTGACAATGGTACCATTGTCAGAAAAATGACAACATTGAAAGATCTGGCCATCGTCTGTACGATGCTTAAAGGTCTAACTATAATATGCTTAGGATGGCTTAAGCTACTGTCAAAAATTAACGAAAAGCCTGTCAAATGCTTAAACAAATTATTGTAGGCTTTTGGATGACTATATTGTACTTTTTGAACTTAAATATCTTTAACGCTTAGTTGCAAACTTTTGTACGTTTGCAAAAATTATTTTCTTCTTATATTTTATAAATATGATTCCATGAGCATGTTTATTTTTTTTAATTTTAAAAATAATTAAACACAAAAATAAAAGAGTAATAAAATATTCAATTGTGTGTTTTTTTCAACATTTTTCAATATGTAACCAAGAAACAGCTGATTCCTTAAGCAGAGTTCGATAAGTTTCGCTCTTTGCTTAAGCAAATAGCACTTAACGAAAAGCTGCTTAAGTACATTAAAGTTGTGTTCATTTGATTATATGTATTTGCACATTTGCATATGTAAGCTTAAGCACATTATAGTTAGCCCTTAAGATCTACTAGAACTATCTATGTATGAACTATTTTTTAGTTACTGTTTTGTTAGCTGTGACTTTAGTTATGATATCTGAATATGAATCAATAAATTATAAAAATGGCTTAAAACTACTTAATTGCTTTGCCTATTGCGATTATTTTCTGCCTATCGCACAACGAAGAAACAATAGTCGCCCAACATCGCCACATCATACGCCCCTTGACACCGACGTTTCGTTTCTTGTATTTGTTGGTGAAAAAGCTGACAATGTTCCTCTTTTTCATTGCCAACAAAATCGAGATAAAAACTGTACCAATTTTTCACAAATCTTGAATTATGTCTTCATCATTTGGGCTCCTGACATCCTGCAGAAAGCTTGATATGTACAACCAAACCAAATGACTTGCATGCCTTTGGCACATCCATACCTTTGAAATATGTGTTCTCACAAAAACCCCTTCTTTAATTTTGGCGTCTGATACGTTGGGGAAACGGTTTTCAGGTATTCAAATGCGACAGTTTCCTCTTGTTAGCAAAGCTTTGATTTTTGACAGGGAACGGTGGCATAATAATGTTTTCTTTTCTTACCACCAGAGCTTTGTATATGAAATTTTCTTGGCCAAAAGTAAAATTGACTCTATCCTGCCAATCTTTTCGGGCATAGTCTTCATGTCGCGCTTGGCTGTCCCAATTGCACATAAGCAGCAATATTTTGTGAAGCCTTGTTGCAAACCAGTCACCATTGCAACAACTTTTAGATCGGCACACATTTTCCAGATATGCTGTTCAATCCCAGTAATCCGGACATGGACTTATACAATTCTTTAACCTTAACTGCGCTCGTCACTGCAATTTAGCTTCTCCAGTGATGTTTTTTTACAAATCTCAATGTTTCTTATATTAACATCGTTCGTTTTCCAAATTCTGCGTATTTACTTCTGTGTTTTTGAATTGATAAAAGTTTAAAAAATGGGTTATTTCGGCAGCTTTGTCATTTTTGTACCAATTCGGCTCTTGTTGGGCGCAAAATATTTGTATTGATATAAACTAATGTTCTATATTATAATTTTTAATTATTTGGTTTAAAAAGAATAACTTGAAAAGAGAAAGAAATCATAAATTTTTCACGAAGTTTGAACTTTTGTGTTCTGGAACTCTGCCATTTATTGACCATTTCTTTTACAAGCCAACCATGGTTATTTAAGTAATTCTATTATCTTTCATTAAAAAAAAGAAATACAGAGTATGTCCAATATTTTTGAAGGTATTTGCATTTAAGTGAAATCATCTTTTTTAAAACAAAAGCAACGGTTAATTTTGATATCTCGAAAACTGTTCTACTTTTGACCGTTCTGGCTTCATATTCGGACCCAACGGATAACTGTCACGCAGTGTAATCGGCCTTAAGGCTCAGTTAGCCGGGCTTTACAGTAACGTAACCTTACCGTAAAAAAGGAAGACCAATTTATTTCTTACAGATTGACACGTAGCATCTTACTGCTAAATATAATCGTTCTGATTGCTTTACACACAACACAATTAATCAGCTGATTTGCAACATTACTGTTTCTCCCGGCTAACTGAGCCTTTATTATGAGAGTCGTTGCCGTAGTCGAAAACCAGTATTTTTAAATAATTTGTATTACTATTTTCATAAAGGATACAAATTGTAAAGCATTTATTTGAGTTTTCACAAAACTGAAATAATAATTTCGATTCGTTCAGCATCGACTGAAGGAATTTGAAATAAAATTGTCACAAGCAATGAGGCGTATGAAATCTTAAAAACCAATGTGAATTTCTGTTAGTGGCAACAACAAAATTACAAAATATTTATGAATTGGTTTTTGCTTTCAATGCAATTCTTTGTCGCTGCGTTGTGTTTTACAAAATTAGGGCCTTAGACATTTGCCGTCTCAATTCTAGCAACAAAATGCCTGTTGTTTTTTATTGTTTCATTGTTGTAGTACTGAGGTCACTTTGCTTAACACTAACACTAAGTAACAAAAATTAGAATTTTTATATATTCGTAATTTTAAAGCCATTTTCTTACCCCCAATTTCAGTAAAAACTAACTATTACTTTAACTTCCAGTTAACAACATGTTTGACCGCTATAACTGATAGTTAATTATAACTGAAATTGGAGGTTAAAGTAGTAAATACTACTGGATAAAATATATATTTTGAATATTTTACTTATATACAGGTTATTAGAAACACTCAAATTACTTTGAGTACTTTTTCAGTCATGTTCTGAAATCGATTCCCAGTGATATTGAAATCAACCAAATTTTAAAAACATCTTGTTTTGAAAGTTCATAAAAATGAGCGCTTATATACATTTTATACTACTCTCAAAATCAGAAAAAACAACGCTCATTTAAAAAAAATTAATTAAAAATCTTCATCGATTTCAAGTTGAATTAATTTCGCTTTCGAGAACATGGTCGTTTCTAACAAGAAAATCACATTTGGCGATTTTTTCCTAACCAAACTATTAAGAAAATGAAATTTTGCGATTTTCGGAGTACATAAATTTGTGTTTTACAAAAAACGTAATGAAAATGGGCAAATAAAATTGTTAAAAATTAGAGAAACATGATTTAAAAGTTTATCAAGAAAAATAAAAAATATTTATTCATTCGTATTAATATTGTTAGGTTTTTCCTTGAACAAACGCGGTCGAGTTCTTTTGATTGCAAATCTAAATTATTATAGGCCTTATTCATAAACAATATTCCGTGCTTATAACAGGTTTATAAGACGAATTTAATAAAACTGAAATATTTTTTATGACATTTATGGGTGAATTTTTTTAGAATAAAACACGTCGCCCTTTTAGAGAGCAAAGCATTTTTAAGAAACCAACTCCAAATTGCATTTTTTTTAATAAAATATGACATATTTGGTAGAAAAGAAAACACCATTATTGAAGAGGTTAAAAACATACAATATTTATATAAAAATAATAAATTCAATAAAATAATAAAATCTTGCACAAAAAAGTAAACAAATAAACAACAGCTGACAGGAATGGCTTTTGTAACGCGCGTTGTGTAACTTGCAATTTTTCATGCGCTAAAGTTTTTAAACGCACGACACACGTCGACGAACTAACGCGTGTTATGTACTTTTACCTTAATATAACTAAAACTATAAATAATTCTTAGATAAATCTAATTTCGTAGCAATATTTAAGGGGGGAAGAGTAACCAAAAAGAAAAAAATATTCACATTACCACATTGAAAATAAAAAATTATCAATTTTTGTTAGAAATAACCAAAAACGGCAGCTCTGGTTGTTTTAGCTATTTCAAAAAAAACTTAGAAACTGTTCATTTAAATTGCACAAAATTACAACTTTTGCATGGATAAAATCACTTTTTATGCGTTTTTTCCTTCTTTTTTTGTGAATTAAAAATTAATTTAAATAAGTCAATAAAAAAATTTAATATTTCTTAATGTGTATCTTAGGTAGGTAGGTAGGTTGAAAGGCTGGTGTGAAGTCTCCTTCACACCCTCACCCAGAGACCAGTATGGTCCATTGTGACGCCTTAATTAGAGAAAGATATGTAGAGAAGGAAAATAGGTGAAATAAACAGCGAAAGCACAAGTCAGAAAAGAAAGATGGATAGAAAAGAATGTTTCGGACCAGCCCCGAAAGAAATCCTGACCAACCAAATTCGACCTACGTGTGGCCAGCACCCAGCCTCCTCTCGCGCAGCCAGGCCATCCCCATTACGAATCCTATCAGATTCTCAAGTCCACAACCCGAGACATCCCCTAATTCGTTCAGGAATCTACTGCCCAGCCACCTCAGCCTGCTGCCCTGCAACCTGGGACAGTGGCACAGAAAGTGCTCAACTGTCTCTAACTCCTCAGGGTCCTCACACAACCTGCACATATCCGATAATTCGGATCCCATCCTCACCGCCATCCTGCCTATCAAACAGTGGCCCGTGATCATTCCTATCATGGTCCTCACGCAGACCCTATTCATGCCCAGCAGCAACCCCGAATCGGACTTGCTAAGCACCGGCCACAGCGTCCGTGATACCCGGCAGTCCGTCCGGTTCCCCCAGGACCGATTGGTCGCGCCCAGAATCCACTCCCTGATCCTTCCAAAATAGAAGTCTATTGGAGGTCTAACCGCCTCCATACAGTTAGGGTCCTCCATCTCTGAGCCCTGTCTTGCTAACTCGTCAGCAATTTCATTGCCACCTATGTCGCAGTGACCCGGCACCCAGCACAACGTTAGCGTATACTCCCCTAAGACTTCTTCCAAAGCCCTCCTACAATCATCAACTAGCTTTGAGTTCACATAACAGCCCCTTACGGCCATAAGAGCCGCCTGGCTGTCAATACCCCCAGAACCTCCGCCTGAAAGACACTACAGTCGTCAGGAAGCCTATATAACCTTCTGATGTCCAGATCCTCAATGTAGTCTCCCGCACCCGTGCCCCTCATCTTCGAGCCATCAGTGAAAATAGCAAATCCTCTAAATAATCTGCTCCTACCTGACCAGCTCTCCCTAGAAGGCACTATTACCTCCGGCGACCGCCCAAAGTCCACCCTGGTGCCCACATAATCAGTGGAGCCGGGTAGTCCCAGGCAATAGCCACAATCCTCAATCACACTCAGGATCCGTGAGTGACCCTGCGTGACATTCCCTATCAATCCTAACTCCCTCAGTCTAAGAATTCTCCTGGCCAGCATTCCCATCACATACTGCTCAATAGGCAGAAGATGTAGAATGTCGTCCAGGGCAGCCTGAGGAGTACTTCTCATGGCACCTGTCATGCCAATTGAAGCGCACCTCTGAGCCTTAGAAAGAAGGTTCCTACGACTAGCAAATCCCAATGACTCCCACCAAACACAGCATCCATACGTAAGAATGGGTCTAACCACCGAAGTGTGGTCGGAGTCCCCAGCTCCTACCTATCGATGATCTGCAAGCATAGTAGGCATTGAGACCCCTCTTAAGTCTCTCCTGAGTATTTCTTCCCCATGACAGCTTGCTGTCCAGAAATACCCCCAGATATTTAGCACAATCAGACAATCTAAGCTCCAATCCTCCCAGTACCGGTAGCCTGAAATTCTCCACCTTGTACCTCCTAGTGAAAAGAACCAACTCCGTCTACTCCGGATTAACTCCCAATCCCTTATCCCTAGCCCATGCCGATAGTTCGCCCAGCGCCCCTTGCATGATGTCGCTTATTATCGGCAGAAACTTGCCCGACACCAATATAACTACATCATCCACGTAGGCCACGACCTTCTGACCAATTCTGTCAAAACGTCTCAGAACGACATTGACGGCCAAGAGCCACAATAAGGGAGAGAGAACTCCCCCCTGTGGGGTCCCCCTAGTCACCGATTTTCTTAAGCGTTCGCTTCCCCAGTCAGAGTGAATAACTCTGCTGCTAAGCATCATAGTTATCCATTCGACCAAGAACAGCGGAACCCCTAGGTAAACCAGCGCCTGCCTGACAGCCTCTATCCTCAAATTGTTAAAGGCGCCCTCTATATCCAGGAATGCCGCCAAGGTGTATTCCTTGTTTCGCAAACCCCGCTCCACATAACCAACCACATCATGCAGCGCACTCTCAACAGACCTACCCTTAAGATAGGCGTGTTGAGCACCGCTGACGATGCCGGCGTCAATCTTCGTCCTCAAATGTAGATCAATCAGTCTTTCCAACGTCTTCAATAGAAAAGACGACAAAATGTGTATCTTAAATAATATTTTATTTCAAACGTGCTTAGCGTTAAATTTGATAAAAACATCCGATTTGGATTTTTAATAAAAAAATTTTTCTTAAATTTTCCTTTATTGCAACAAAGTCATATCTCAAAAAATCAAAAATTTTACGTTACTCAAGCAAAAGTGTTCCTTCATAGCTTCTTTTCTTTTAAAATTGAATCAGAATTATATCTGATACTGAACCGAAACTTTAGCAACATATAATTTAGTATTAAATCTGTATACAAAGGTACATTTTGAAAACTTTAATCGCATTTTCCCAAACTAGATTTTTTTTTTTTTGAGATATGGCTATGTTGTCATAAAGGAGCAATACGACTTTGCGGTTTAAGGTCTACCACCTGTTTTAACTTATTGGTCTATGTAATTCAAAATACTGGATAGCTTTACAAATTCAATGTTGCAAAGAATTACTGAAAATTAATATGTTTTCAAAGCGTCACAAATAAAAACCATTCACAAATTTCGCAACGGTTACCCTGCGACAATGAACTCAAGTGTTTACAGTTGTCTAGTCTATGACTTTCAGTATTGCATTGCAACACTGCGTTTAAAAAGGCAGCCACTATCCCGCTTTTGTTGTTTTAATCACGCTTGTAATTATTAAATAATATCTACATTTATAATAACAGTGTCCGAAGAAAGTTGACTAAAAACTTCTTGGAATCATTTCGTACACTCACAAAATTATTACAGTAACAGACTGTTGTTTAATTAAGAAGTTTTCCGTTCAGTCATTTTTATATAAATAAACATTTTAAGTTCCAAGCTAATTTTTTTTTAACTGTTATTAAAAAAAACTAAGTACATATTAATACGGATTTTCAGTTGCAGTTAATTTTGTCCGTTGATTAAGTTAAATTCTTCTTTATGTAAAATTAAATAAAAATGTAATATAAATTAACGAAAAGTTCATTTAATTTTTACTGTCAAAATTTCAATCATTTTATATAAATTAACTGTCAAAATTTTCAGTTATTTTGTATAATTTAACCACCAAAAAAAAATTTTTAGATATCTATAAAAAAAGAATTGCTTGTTTTGTGTTACCAATTCCCATTTTCTATTTTTTAAAATGATTTAGTTAAATGCAACAAATTTTTAACGTAAAATAATTGCGAAACCATATCGGCCATGCTGCTGGTATCTTATGATTGTGAGTTCTTCTGTAAACAAACGAGTAGTGAAAAAGTGAGTAGAGCTAAATCATGACTCATAATATCTTGTACTTTTATGCACTCATACTTATTGCAATGTTATTCAAGCTCATACTCACTTAGAAGTTTAATTTGATTCATTGTACTCATACTTATTAACATTTGTAGTGGTTGATTTAGACCCTGCAAATATTATTGGACCACCTGATCCAATTTTATAAAATGGACTACTCCATGGACTGGTCCGATGTAATGCAAGCATGGACCATGTCATTGTTAAAAAGTGTTTGTAGTGAGACGACACACAGTGCTGTGGCCCATAGACATAAATACAAAAAAAAACAAGTCTTATATTGTACTTAAAAATGTACAGATCAATGAATAACAAAATAAATCAAATGAATTTTGAATAATTTTGAAGATTTAAGTCTTTTAAGCGGCGCTAGAGGGCGCCAAAGTTTGAAAATTTATAGTAAAAATGGCTAAACAACTACTTCAGTTTTACATGCTTCAGGAAAACTGTTGTTTTTTAAAGCACGAGATTGAAATTTTTTCTGTAGTAGTTTACTATATTTAGAGCTAATTGTATAAAAAATTTATTGAATTATATTCTCATAAGTGTTTTTTTATTGATTTGAAAAATGCTTATTATTTACTTAAGCTCTAAAAATTTCTTAACTTTGATGGACTATTAAAAAAAAAGAAAAATATCGTCTATGGGTTTTTTCTGATTTGGAATATTTAGAATATTTAAAAAAATGTTATTTTCGTGATTTTTGCTAAAGTTTTCATAGATTTAATTAGTTTAAAAAAATAAGCTAGGAACATAATAAGAAATAAATCCAAATATATCGTCCCCTCAATATCACAATAGCGTATAATTTTTTGGGGGTTTTGAGAAATTCGTGTTTAACGTTTTTGTCAAATTAGATGTCTAATAAAACCTCAATATCGCGGTAAATAAAAATTGTTCATATTGGATTTTTCAACGAATACATAATACCGTTTCTTGTCTTTAAATTGACCAATTTTTTTTTATTCTACGCATCCTTTAAGACCATCCATATGTCATTCAAAGTGCAAGTCCTCCATATAGGCTATTTTATTTTTTAAGGAATGCGTATGATGAATCTGATACACTATTTTATTTTTTATGGTATACGCTGTTTTATTCAAAATTTTACGGTATTTTTATTAAAATATTTGATCTTAAAAATATCAATTTGTAACATTATAAAACAGTGATTAATTAATAGTTTTGTTACTTCAGTGGCATATATTCATTACTTTTCAATTTGGGTTATTAAAAACAAAAAATTATGACAAATTAAGGTATACATTGCGTAAATCAAAAATAACTAGAAGTTCATTCGTCTTCTTTCTCTTCCTCTGCTTCATCTGGCTCATCTAAACAATTTCGCTTCTTTCCACCTTGTAAGTTATAAAAAAATGACTGCGAGCCACGACGAATTACATTCTTCTTGCACAAATTTTGGAGATCATGCAGCTTTCGATGGTTGGAATGCAACTATTTCTCAAACAATAGTGTATATTATTATAAACTATTGTATGAGTTAAAGTGTTCATAAATTGTATTTTTTTTCTACAGACTAAAATGGAGTATAATGCGTAAACACTATTATTCTTTTCACAAATTTGGAGTGGCAATTTCAAGTAAAATAGCGCATATGAGCTTACACACTTATTGAAGGAAAATTTTGAACAAGAAATTATACACTATTTTTTCCAACGACTTTTTGACCCACTTTTGGGAAGTAGAATTTGACGAAATTTTGACCAGACATAAAAAAAATGATGGAGATTCTAAATATGCAATAAAAAAATAATAGCGTATGAGCACATACGCTATTGTTATATTAAGGGGACGATATATACTATTGAATTAGATAAATTGACAAGATAAATTAAAAAAATTAGAAACTGGGAATTATTTCCTTCTGAAGGTTACTTTATATTATATTCAACATTTTTTATTTTTCGAATTTATTCTATGAGCTAAATTTCAGTTATGTATGTATAAAGTCATTTCTGAAAAATTGAAGGAATATGACTATTACAAAAAAGATTTATAAAATACATACATAACTGAAATTTAGCTCATAGAATAAATTCGAAAAATAAAAAATGTGGAATATAATTAAAAAAATTAGTATAAAAGTTGTGTCTGTTTCTTTTTGTCGCTACAAGATGACGCTAAATTCACAGATGACGTTGGTTTTCCATCGTTTAAAGAATGTTTTCAAAATGTGACTTAGTGCCGTTATAAATAAGGAATATAATAAGAAATAACTCCAAATAATTCGTTAGATCGGTTCAGAATCACTTTCTGAGTCGATCTAACGATATCCGCCCGGCCAGCTGGCTGTCCATGCAACCTTGTGCATACAGATCGCAAATTCGGTGATTATTTGATGAAATTTGTCACAGAGGCTCTGACTGGTACAAGGACCAAGCCTATTGAAAATGAAACGAATCGGTGCATAATTTTACAAAAACCATCTTATTACATCGGCAAGATTAAATTTGGTCCAAACCAAACTAATTTTATTGCAATCAAAATCAGCTTATCAAATTTTATTGGAATCTTTCTATTTTTGAACATAGCTCCCATACAAATTATTCTCCCGAAAATAGCTTTTAATGCCAGCTTCCTTAAAATTATTAGTTTTTACATACCAAAATAAACCATAGGTTCCATATAAACCCTCATCCAAAAAACTCATATATGAAGATGAAGATATCTAAATAATATTCGGCAGAAAGAACTTTTAAACGAATCTTAACCTCATAACATAATTTTGTTCTGGCGGGTCCATGATTGCCCATGGGTCCCAGACAGATTACACTCTAGAAAATTTGTTTTTAAATACTATGCTATAGTGCTATAGGGTATCAAATGGTCGGGCTTGACCGATTATACTTTCTTACTTGGTTTTTTTGCAAGAGCATTTTAAGCGTTTTTAACTCATTTTTCATTCAATGATGTTTTTGTATTTTTTACATTAATAATCTGATTCTACCAAAATTTGGCATACATATATATCTAACAAATATCAATTTCCATACCAAATTTTATTACGATTGGACAATTTTTGTAAGTGTTATAGCATATTTAAGAAAAAGGATATATGGCAGGACCTTGAGTCCTTGTTTAGATTTAAATGAAAACTTACACAAACGTTGCTAGTTTTGTGCGTATCAGCATGACCACTCTTTGTGGTTTTGTGGGCATTATTGAAGCTAAAATTACATTTTTCCATTTCAGGACACATAGGGGGTAGGCGTGTCCTTGGCCCGATTTCTCCAAAAATCCATATTTTTCTTAACTAAGCTATTTTATGCTAGTGTACCAAATTTCAAAAATTTCTGACAACTCCTTCTATTTATGTCCCTTCGTTATATGGGGACAAAGCACTGTGCATGTGACATGTCTTCGTTTTTTAACGACATGTTTTCGTTTTTAAACGAAGTTAAAACTAATCCTCTTGTGTACACGTTGGAGTAGTTTTAAGACTACTCCTTTGTAGTCCATAGCTGGGTTATATGATCCTGCCCTAGGACATCGTAATGTTAAATAGACCAAGTTTTATCCATACGTTTGGGTTACTTTTGGACTAGTCCTAGTCCCTTGTTGGCTACTCTTTACACGCGTGTTTGGACTGGTCCTATTATTTGAGTATACTTAACTCAATGTGTATTTTATACCCTGCAAATATTATTGGACCACCTGATCCAATTTCATGAAATGGACTACTCCATGGACTGGTCCGATGTAATGCAAGCATGGACTATGTCATTGTTAAAAAGTGTTTGTAGTGAGACGGCATGTCTTCGTTTTTTAACGACATGTTTTCGTTTTTAAGCGAAGTTAAAACTAATCCTCTTGTGTACATTTCAAGTTACATGCAACGCTTTTTATGCAGCAGCAGCACAAGTAAAAATAAAATTTAATTTGTCAAAATCAGCTGATTTGTTCGAACGCTGCTTGTGACGCTTACAAAAGTAGAAAGTAAATCTACTTTTCGCCTCAAGGCATCTACGCTTTTGTGCATGTAACTTACTACGTATAACTACACAGATTCTACTTTTTTGACAGCTGCGTATGCAGCGAAAAAGCCAGAAACGCGTGGTGGGGACCACCAGCTTTATAAGTATTTTTCTGAAATTATACATCAAACTGAGGTCATTTATGAGTATTGCTATAAACACATTCGAGACAAAAAGCTACCGACTTCAATATGTCAAAAATAGAATACATGTGTGTATATGGAAATTATTATTTTCACGACGACACGGCTACATGGCTGCAGGTTGTTGTCTGTGCTTATTTTGTCGTTGTAGTCAAATTAAACTAATTTCTATTTTTGTCCGCTACAAAACAGAAAAAGTGTTGCTAACATAAACAAATATTTAAAGAATAAGTGCTTAAATTTTTTTTTTTGGTTAACAGAAAAGAATACGTTTGAAATTGAAAATATTATAAGTATAAGTTTTTAGTATCCTTGAAAGAAGTTCTATAGGAAGATGTTTTCCGCGCTTACGCTTTCCTAGTTTATGAGTTATAGGCCGTAAAAGTTGCAAAATACTTTATCTATATGTATTTAGCTACAAAATTAATCTTTACAATATGGGAAACATTGGAAAATGCTTCAAAGTGTTTTTCACATGGCGTTTAAAGCATACCGATTAACCAATAAAGAGCCGATTTCGGATCTATATTCGTACTCCATGGCTGACTTTTATTTACAAAATTGGCTTTATCTTAAAATTATGTCGATATAACAATAATAATTTAACCCTTAGATATTTGCTTAATAAAGTTTTTCTGTAACGCAGGGTTTCGGCCTTGCGGAACATTTATAAATTATGTACATATGTACAACAATAATTAAATATGTAACAAGTACATAAATTATTACCACATATATATTTTTACTCAAACTTATAAATAAATTGTATAATTTTTAAAACCCTAATAAATTTAAAATTGTATATGATGTCGTTACTAAAAATAGGGTATATTAAAGCTTGAAGTGTTCTTCCCTAAAATTATTATGTTTGATTAAATATATTGACAAAATTTTAAGTTTTGTTGAAAAATCTATCAAGAAATATTAATATTTGAAATTGGCTCTCAACGGGCTAATAAATCAAAATTTGTAATCCATCATGTGAAAAATATTTCGAAGTAGTTCCTAATAATAACAAATAAAAAATTTAAACTTTGCACAGCTGTTGTACAGTAAAAAAGTATCAGCATCACAACTGCAACTGGTAACCACGTATCAGCAACAACATTTGCATCAGGGATGATAAATGAGAAAACCAATATCGTACCAACGAACTTTTAAAATCGTACTTTTTCGGTCCTAATAGTACTAAGTAATTTTTTTATAAATTTTTTTTAAATTTTATTTTTAAAAACAAAAAAAATAAAAGGTAATTAACCTAATATTAGGGTGGGTAACACTTTTTCGCGTCAAAAGCACATCGCTTTTCTATTCTATTCCAAGAAAATTTTCCGAAGAAACCATAGGTCAAAAATTAATTTCCAGCCCCGGATTTTCCAAATAATTAGTTTTCCAATATATTCAAGATAAAGGCAAACAAATTGTATTTGATCCAGCCAGACCTGTATCATGCGGTTTTTAGGGTCGATAAATCCATTAATTTTTATTTTTGATTGCCGCCAGAGAGCGTTTTCATACACGTTTTAGAATGTATCTTCTTTTTTGTGGAAAATTGACGAATACTTCTCAAAATGCTATCTCGAATTTTAAACGAAAATAAAACGTTTGAGCGTTCTAAAAATATGTGCATACGAACATCTTCGGATTGCATTTCAATTTTCAATATGTACTGCAGAAACAAAAAAGGAGTAGAAAGTCCGAATATAATAAAATTTAATTTAGCGCTTGTAAAATCTCCTTCAAAATAATTCGGAGTAAAATTATAATGGAGTGGTCTCCCACTGTTCCAAAATTCTGTTGATTACTTCTTGACGTTGCAACCATCTTGTTAACGAATATTTGGAAATATTATGAGTTCGTTCTAAAATAATCTTGAATCTTCTACTATGTAGAACTTTTGCAGAATTTGTTTCCTATATCTTTTAAAAACTTGTTCATTTTATCAGAAAATGCTGCCGCTGATAATAAATTTAGTGTGGCATATGCAATTGTTCAATGAACAAGTGCAAAAAGCTATAATAATAGCGGAGTTCAGTGTTTCGTCCAAATAGTCTTGTAAAAGAGCAAATGCAAAATATCATAGGTGTTTTGTCAAATCCAACAACAAAAAGTAAAGATTTCCTTATATTTCATAAAAAACTACGACATTTTGCATTTTCGCAAGATTATTTGCAGCAAACACTAAACTCTGCTTATATTTATTGGACAGTAAATACGAGTTGCTATTTTATATCATTTATAAATGTGTAGGTTTGAAAAATTTGGAAATAGTACTAAATGAGTCACGGGGGTACCAACGTACTTTTTAGTTTTGAACTGTACCAAAAAAAGTACAATTGTACCAACTTTATCAACCCTGTTTTGCATCAATGCAGCAGTGATGCATAACTTTTATATATTTACGTACGTACCCAACGTGATCTGAAATTTTTATGATGTGCGATGACGGAACAAAATTTTTATTTTAAAAGCAGTATATTTTTTTTATTTAATCTGCTGTTAAAATTATATTGTTTATTAGTTCCAAAAAACCAAATTAAAATATTTTAAATGATTAAATCTTATTATTTTTTCGACTTTTATTTTTATTTTAAATGATTTATTTTAAATGATTTTTAATAAATTCGTTTGTTTTTACGCTATAAAATGTATTATAAATAAGTATTTATATATTTATTCAAAATAATTCAGTAGCTGTCTACACGACTGCAATTGCACCCAGCAGCATTTGTAGTCGTGTGTTCGTGTATCCTGCTGTGGTGAATGTGTTTAATGCATAATTTGATTACAACGACAAAATAAGCACAGACAACAACCTGCAGCCATGTAGCCGTGTCGTCGTGAAAATAATCATTTCCATATACACACATGTGTTTATAGCATAAGTATAACGTAAATATACAGAGTGAGAGAGAGCAGAGATGGCAAATGCAATTTTAATAATTTTGGAACTAGGCAAACTATTTTTGTGTTGTTATTCAGAAAAATATCAAGATAATTTTT
This sequence comes from Pollenia labialis, assembly GCA_949318255.1. Lineage (NCBI taxonomy): Eukaryota > Metazoa > Arthropoda > Insecta > Diptera > Polleniidae > Pollenia > Pollenia labialis. The sequence continues at coordinate 84,518,909 of OX439139.1, read as the reverse complement.
ATGCTTTTTAAGATTTGTCTAAAGCGGTAAGGTTATTTTATTAGGACAACGAGGGGCGATTGGCGGCAATTTCTGCTTCTCCGAAACTATCTAACAGATCTTAATGAAATTTAAAACATAGATAGATCCATTCTAATATGAACAAACAAGCTATATATATTTTTAAAAAAATAGGACCACGAGGGAAGCTCGAGGGTATTTTCCTTTACAACTTATTAAAGAGAAATGTTTGAATTTTAAATCGTTTCAGAAAGGTGTCTAAGCAAACGCTACATGTATTACGCGGCGGTTACACTCTTTCTTATTAGCACAACATACAAATCAATACTTACATGCATACATAAAAAAACAATATCTTCCATCTCGTGTCATCTAGCTATGTGCCGGTTCACACACGTCAAGTTTGACTTGTCAAGTCTTAAGTTTTTAGGAGAGAAGGGGAATGAAATGGCATTCTCTTTACCCTTCTTTCCTAAAAGCTCAATACTTGACGAGTCAAACTTGACTTGTGTGAACCGGCACTATGATATGTGTGTGTGACAGCGACAAGTGCAGAAGTCACAGAATACTAACAGAACTGTGAAAAGTGACGTGTGAAAAGGGCCCAAATCAGTTGCGAAGGCAGCTTTCCAAGAAAAAGACAGAAAGCTTTTTTTGGTAGTGAAGTTGCAATGTGCTAAAACAGGCCGCAACAATCAACACAAATGGCGTGATCAAAACAAAAATAACAAAACACAAACCACGTTAACCAAATGCATTAGTTCAACAAACGTTTGTTTTGTGCAAAAAAAATTATTTAGTAATATTGTTTTGTTTTATAATGTTATTTACTTACTTAAATATTATTTACTCGTGTTGTGGTAAACTTTAAAGTTAATTTTTACAACAGTTTTGCAAATAAATCTCAACTTTATAAATTTGTGTTCATTGTATTGCGGCATAAAAGATGATGAAAAGAGAAATGCAAAAGGGCAGCTTTCTTAGAAAGAGACAAAAAAAAAACGCAAAATCTTCCGTCTCGTGTCATATCTGTTTAGTAATCTGTGGCAGAAGTGCAAAAAAATTGTTCGGATGCGTTGAGCCACTTGTCTCTGTCACAAGCACATATCATAGATAAGATAAGGATATATGGGTTTTTATGTACATATGCATGTAAGTAATGATTTGTATGTGGTGATAATAAGAAAGAGTGAAACAACCATTCAATACATACATATATATTTAAAGCGTTTGCTTAAGTTACATGTACACAATATGCTTTTTACATCAGACTTGTCAACATTTCAGGTCACATGGTATTGTGCATGTGTGTTACAATTGCTGTATAACAATTTTTTTAATATTTGGTCATAAACGTACATGTAATTTGCGCCTCGTGGTCATAGTTAGCTTATATGTCTATATAAATATGGGTCTATCTATATTTTAAATGTTGTAGCATTCGCCTATAAAAAATGAACCAGATAAGAATATGTTACTGGAATGCAGACGGCTTAAACCAACACAAGAGAGAAGCAGAAAGTTTTCTTAAGTCTCAGTCTATTGACGTATTGCTGGTTTCTGAAACGCACTTTACACTAAAAAACAAGGTTACTCTACGTACGCTACAAAACATCCCAGTGGCAAAGCATGTGGTGGTGCAGCTATAATAATTAGGAATCAAATTAGCCACTTCTTAATGCCGGAATATAAAACTGATCACATTCAGGCCTCAACAATATGCCTCTCGGCCACAAACATCACCATATCTTATATATACTGTCCCCCAAGATACAAAATAACTGATGATCAATTCATAACTTTTTACAAAACGCTAGGCAATAAATTTATAGCGGCGGGAGATTACAATGAAAAGCACACTTTCTGGGGCTCACGACTCACTACTCCGAAGGTTAGACAGCTATTTAAAGCTATATCATCTCTTAAGCTCAACGTTAATTCTGATGGACGGCCCAATTATTGGCCTTCAGATCTAAAAAATAACTCCCGATTCAATAGATTTTGCAGTCATTAAGAATATCAGACGCGATCAGCTTTCTACAGCCTCTTTGTTCGACCTATCCTCAGACCACTCTCCCACTATTATAACAATGTTATATTTTCAAAACATCGAAAAACCTTTTTGTTCCCCTAATATACATACTAACTGGCTCAAATATAGAATTATATAAGCTCCCACGTACCGCAAAATATTTCGCTTAAATCCGATAATGAAAAAAAGTGGCAACGCCGAATGTTAAGAAGTGTTAAAATTAAAGCTCTATAAAAATAATAAAAATAAAATAACAATTGGTTTAAAAAAATAGACAGGACTATTTGAAACCATAGAAAAATACTAATTATAAATAGTGGAAAATAAAGTCTTTTTTTATTTTTCATAAAACAAACATTAAAAAAAAAAATAAACAATAACAGCACTCAGTCATGGCTGAGTGCAGTCAATGCAAATCATCAATTCGTGGTGAAACGGGAATTCAATGTGAGGGGGTGTGTAAAAAAACGTATCACTGTTCAATGAAGTGTTCTGGTCTTGACCAGTATTCCCAAAAAGCTTTACAGGAAAATAATTTCCTACGTTTCGTATGTGAGGATTGTATGCAGTACATACACAATGTTGATATGATCCTAAAAGATATACAAGAAGATGTTCATAAAAATAAACAAAACTTAGTTAACTATAAACATGAATTTTCATCATCACTAAAACAAAACGAAAATGAAATCAAACAATTGTTGGAAGCGATAGAAAAACGGTACGAAGAAAGGTTGAAAAAAATGGATATTGTTCAAAAATCATGTGAAAAAAATGTTGAAGAAGTTAAAAAATTATATCTTAATGTTAATGATTTTGAAAACAACAACAAAGAAATGTGCAAGTCGATAGAAGAAAAAAATCTGAATATGTGTAACGAAATAAAAAAGGTAATTAAAGAAACCAACAAAAAACAAACAAAAATGTCATATGCAGAGACGGTTAAAAAAACAGCGCTACCAGATGTGAACAAACAGGTGCCATTAATTGTAAAACCGAAAGAAAAACAAGGGGTAGAAAAAACACGGGAAGCACTAAATGATAAAGTTGACCCAGTTAATTTAAAAATTACAGGTGTAGAAAATAGAAGAAATGGAACGGTTGTTATTCAAAGTGAAAATAGTGAAGAAAGAGAGAAAATAAAAAATGCAATAGAAAACGAATTAACTGAAGGATATGAAATTAAGGTGCCGAATCCAATTGAACTAAGAGTAAAAATAACGGATATGACTTTTAAACATGAGGAGGAAGAAATGATTGAGAAAATAAAAAAGCAGAACCCAAGTATTTCTAATGCAGAACTCAAAATAATAGACAAATACGAAATTAAAAGAAATAATAAAACAATTTATAATGTAAAAATGGCAGTCGATAACGAAACATATACTAAAATGATAGAAGCAAGAAAAGTAAATATTGGATGGGAAAGATGTAGAGTGTTCGATGGAACAGATGTGACGCAGTGCCTAAAATGTAGAGGATATAACCATATCGCAAAAGAGTGTAAAAATCAAGAAGTATGCTTAAGATGTCATGGACAACACAGAATAAGAGAATGCAAAAATACGGAAAGGATTATGAAATGTATTAACTGCGTGAAAATGAACAGTAAACTTAATATGGATTTAGATGAAAATCATTTTACAAATAGTAGAGAATGTCCCGTATATCAAAATAAATTAAACTTAAAAATGAGAAGAATTGGCTTATCGGTTTAACAACCAAAGAATATACGTGCTCTATACACAAATGTGCAAGGATTAATAAATAATTATAATCAAGTGGAAGTCATTGCATCAACAGAAAACCCGGACTTATTTATACTTTCGGAAACACATATTACAAAAGACGTAGAAGAGAATGAAATTATATTACAAGGATTTGATCATATAATGTCGCTATCTGCATCTAATAGAACTGGAGGAGTCGTTATTTATTTTAAAAAGATATGGAAATTAACTAAAATTATTGAAAAGATAGACGGTGTTAAATTTTGGATTTTATTATGTAAAGCCACATGTCAAGATAACCAAATGATAATTGGAGCAATATACAGATCACCTAGTTATGGAGAGTCGGAGTTTTGTAAAATTTTTGAGGAAGTCTTAGAAGAAATATGTGATTATAACTGTGATATCGTAATAACAGGAGATTTTAATATTGACTGGTCTAAAAATTCTACATATAAAAATCAAATGGAATGCATACTAAATGATAATGGTCTCAGGCAATTAGTTAGAGAATATACAAGAGTAGCAAAAAGTTCTAGTACCATAATTGACTTTGTAATAACAAATAAATATAATATATCGGTAAACAACAGTACTACAAATAAAATAACAGATCATGAAATGATAAACATTTTAATTAAGAGTGAAAATAATGATCATACCAACATAGGCAATAAAGAATTGGACATTTTTAAATACAACAAAGAAACATTTAACACAGAGTTAAGTAAAAATATCGTATATAATGAAAATAAAAACATTAATGAAAATGTTATTTTATTTGATAATTATTTTAAAGAGACTATACAAAAATTTACTAAAAAGAGAATTATACAAGAAAAAAACCATGTAAATCGGTGGTTTAATAATGAATTACGTTTAATGAAAAATGATAAAATAATAAAATATCGAACAGCGAAATTGAAAAACACGAATCAGGCATGGACCAATTACAAAACAATAAGAAATTTATATAAAGTAAAAATCGAAAACGAAAAAAATAAATACATTAATAACAAAATTAACAACGCGGGCGATCAAAAACAAATGTGGCGAGAGATAAAAGATCTAGTAATTAAAAAAAACCATAACGAGGTAAAAACTGTGATATTTAACCAAGTAGAATATAAAGATAATAAAGAAATCGCTAGTCAATTCAATAATTATTTTGTAGATAGTATTAAGTTAATAAGAGACGAAATCGAGAATGTGCAATATGAAAACCAAATAACTGTGATAAACCATATATTTAAATTCCGTGCAATAAACATTTTAGAACTTAAGAATATAATTATACAAATGAAAAATAAAACAGACTGTGATAAAATATCCAATAAAATAATTCTTGATAACTGGAACGTGACAGGAGAAACAATATTAAAAATAGTTAATAAATCGATGGAGACAGGTGTTTTTCCTGAAAACTGGAAAAAAACTACGATAACACCAATTGAAAAAGTACTCAAAACAAATAAATGCGAAGAATACCGGCCAATAAATACATTGAAAACATGTGAAAAAATTTTGGAAAAAGTTGTGAAAGAACAATTAGGAAAATATATTGAACATAATTCTTTACTGTCAAAATATCAATCGGGATTTCGTAAAAAATACTCATGTGAAACGACTGTAAATTATGTAATAAGTAAATGGAAAAATATAGAAAGAACTAAAAAAGTGATGGCAATATTCCTAGATTTTAAACGGGCCTTTGAAACAATAGACAGACAAATAATGGTAAAAAAACTGTATATGTATGGAATACAAGGTACGGAATTAAATTGGTTTGAGTCGTATTTAAAAAATAGAAAACAAATAACAAAAGTTAATAATGTTTTATCAAATGAAGTTGAAAATGATTTCGGGGTACCACAAGGTTCAATTTTGGGAGCTCTTTTATTTATTATATATATAAATGATATGCCAAAGGTATTAGACAGAAGTGAAATGGTGCTGTACGCGGATGATACGTTAATATACACGGAAGCAGATGATGATGAAAGTTGTAGGGAAAACATGTATCATGACATCAATAAAATTAATACTTGGTTAAAAATGAATAAATTAAAACTTAACGAAAATAAAACAAAAATAATTCAAATCAATATGAGTACTGAAGCAATATTTAAAATTAATGATAAAATAATAGAAAAAGTTGAACATATTAAATATCTCGGATTTATAATAGATAAACAGTTAAAATTTAAAGAACATATAAACTATACATGTAAAAAAATCGGCAAAAAAATTCAATTTTTTAAAAGAATAAGAAATAAAATATCTAAAACAACTGCAATAAATATCTATAATACTATAATTAAACCACATTTTGAATATGGATCGACAATAATATATACATGCTGTAATGATAGTCAGATAGAGAGAATGCAAAAACTGCAAAACAAAGCAATGAGGGTTATACTTAAACGCAATCGATATGCACACATTAACGAAATGCTTGGAGAACTGAAATGGATGAATATAAATCAGCGGCTGAAATTCAACACTTTAATTTTTATTAAAAAAATGAAACAAGGTGATGCACCACAATATCTATGCGATCAAATTAAGTATGTTGGAGAAGCACAACCATATGGGCTAAGGAATGCCGAGGATTTTCGAATACAAAGAGTCACGACAACGCATATGCAAAGATCTCTTTTTTATAAAGGTTTTCAACTATTTAATAAATTACCGCATAATATGAAAATTGAAAGAAATTACAATGTATTTAGAAAAAAATGTACAAATTTTATAAGATTCAATTTATTTATATAGAACTTACAACAAATGTAATTAGCATTAATATAACATTTTTTTGTTTGAATATTAAAAGTATTTTAATACTAATAAAATTAAAAAAAAAAAAAAAAAAAAAAAAAAAATACAAGATGCTATAAACATATTCAGCCCAATTATGAAAAAAAATTCCCCGGGAGTTTTCTCCCTTTTCCCATTTTTTCTATGTTAATTCAATTGTATAAATGGAAAAGGGAAAAAACTCCCGGGGAATTTTTATTCATAATTGGGCTGTTTCTCTAAAACATTATCAACCGCAGCTAAAGTAGCTACACCTTTTAAAAATTACAACGGCACAAAAAATAAATTCTCAACAACTATTCAAAACCTAAAAAAAGAAAAGAGAAACCTTAGAAGACAATGGCAACTACACCGCTCTCCTACCTTGAAAAGTCAACTAAACCATTATCAAAGAGCCCTTCATAGTGCTCTTTTGGAGGAAAAACAATCAGCTCTAAGGGCATATTTAGAAGGGCTTGAACCAACAAAATCCACGGATTATAGTCGTTGGAAAGCTACCAATAGACTTAAAACCCCGATTAAATGCAAGTGTGCTATTCGTTATAGCGATGGAAAATGGGCTAAGTCCCATAACGACAAAGCTGAAGTTTTTGCCGATCACCTCGGAAGAATGTTCACGCCTAATATTTTTAACTCAGACATAACATTACCAGCTATTGAAGATCGTGTAGTTTCTCCAATGAAAATTCGTTTCTCGTCCTTAACTTCAGTAATCAAAAAATTTAAAACAAATAAATCCCCTGGCATGGACAAAATTTCAGGAAAAATGATTCGTGAACTACCAACATCTGCCCTAAGGCTTATAATATTCATTTTCAATTCCATCCTGCGAACTGGTTACTACCCTAAATCACGGAAAATATCAGAAATAATTATGATACCTAACCACATCATTCCAATCCATCAGTTTGGATTCCGAAAGGATCACAGCACCATAGAACAGGTTCATCGCATAGTTACTCTTATCAGAAAGGGCTTCGAGGACAAGCACTATTGCTCATCACTCTTAATAGACATTTCTCAAGCCTTTGGCAAAGTCTGGCACTATGGGCTTTTATATAAAATAGGATCCTTGTTACCCCAAAATACCCACAACTTACTGCGAAATTATCTATTAGATCGTTTATTTGTAGTAAAATATAAAGATTATATCTCAGACCAAAGAAGAATCGCAGCAGGAGTTCCGCAAGGCAGTATACTTGGTTCTCTCATGTATATACTTTATACTTCAGATATGCCCACAAATAATCAACTTTTGCTGACGATACAGCGTTTATAAGCGTACATAAAAATCCAGTAATTGCTTTTAGTCGTCTCATATTAAAGAACTCGAAAAATGGCTTAACAAATGGAAAATAAAAGTACATCCAACAAAGTGAGCACATGTCACTTTCACCTTGAGAAAGGGCGACTGTCCCAAACTAAAGATTAATAACATCGAAATCCCTCAACAAAATCATATCAAATATCTTGGTATACACGTCGATCGTCGCCTTACCTGGTCTCAACATATTGAATCCAAATCCACACAGCTCAAACTTAAAATACTACAGCTTCAGTGGCTTCTTTGCTCTCATTCTGCTCTCAATATAAACTACGAGGTTCTACTTTACAAAGCTATTATTAAGCCAATATGGACCTATGGTATCCAACTATGGGGAACAGCTTCAGCTTCTAATATAGGGAAACTACAAAGACGACAAAATAAAATATTGCGACAAATTACTGGTGACCCATGGTATATTAGAAACGAGAATATTCATAAGGACCTCAATATTCCATTTATTCGCGACGAAATAAAAACCTTCTGCTCCAAATATGCACGAAAACTGTTAACTCATCCGAATCCTCTTGCACAGGATCTACTGTATTATAATTGACATATTCGCCTCAAGATGGTCGACACTTTGACCCTCGCGCAACTGCATGGAAGATGAATACTTTACGACACAAAAAATGGAGTTTCTATTGCAACGGCAATAGACCCAGAAATTATTAATTAATTTAATATATTAATACTTATTGTTATTTTCTTAATATAATTTAGAAAGATCCAATAAAAAAAAAATCTGTTGGATAGTTTTGGAGAGACATAAATTGCCCCTATCTCCCCTCGCTATACTATTTTTTCAAAAAATAGATAGCTTAAGTGTCTATATTAATATGAATCTATCTATGTTTAAAATTTCATTAAAATCTATCAGATAGCTTCGGAGAGCAGAAATTGTCCACCCATCGTGGTCCTATTTTTTATAAAAAATTATAGCTTATGTGTAGTTTTACATAGATACTGCTGATTTTACGGACAAGTTTATTTTATGTATCGTAAATAATATTTATCTTAATATTTTTCTGAATAACAACACAAAAAAAATTTTGCCTAGTTCCAAAATTATTAAAATTGCATTTGCCATCTCTGCTCTCTCTCACTCTGTATATTTACGTTATACTTACGGTAATACACCTACTTATATGGGTATTGCAGATAGCTAACAGAATTTTAATTTATATCTGCATGTTCATACATTCAAAAAGAAGAATGAATATAGAAATACACATTGGCAGCGTATACCTATACATATTTAAGTTCAATTTGTTATGGGTAATGGTATGTACCCTGTTGGCCATTGATGATTCGTGCCCGACTGTGTTAATTCCTGCACGACACGTAACACAGGGTCTCCACGTGAGATAAGATATAAGATTTTTATATCAGCAAACGTCAAATTCAATCGCAGAGAATATTATCTTACGTTTAGACTCTCAAATAGTGTTAATATTAATATTATAATAAATATTATGAGACAGTTGTTATGAGAAATCTTAGAACAACTATCTTATAAGATGAGCTGTCAAAAATACACATACATACATACATATAAAATAATAAGAAGACGCATTCATTAAAATGTTTAGTTTTTTAGTGCAAATAGTGAAAATCTTGTGATAAGTGTTTAAAAAAACAACATTTGCAACTAAAAAAATAGAAAAAACTAAAAAAAAAATAATAAAAACGACACAAGTTTACTGTACGAGAATCATTCGATTATGAAATCTTATAACATACGTGTTCCCCTTGTTTAAGATTAAGATTAATATGTATGAAAAAAATTTTCCTCTCATTCTACCGACGTTCTCTCACATATTATATCAGATATTATCTCAGGTGAAGACCCCATGTAAGGGACAACTAATGCAAATCGTCAACGATTTTTTCAAACAAGTTTTGCGTAAATCGTGCACGACACAAAGAAAGACAATGTCGCTCAGCCGGAATGTGTGCAAGACAATATCTCGTAACTCGTTGATGACCACATATACGGCATTGTCGTTGATGACCACATACACGGCATTGTCGTCTATATTGTCGTTGATGACCAAATGCACGACATTGTCGCCCATATTGTCGTTGATGACCACATGAACGGTATTGCCGTTCATATTGTCTTTGATGACTATATAAACGATAATGGATTCTACTTGATCGTCAACAACTGCTTATAAGACAATGGGCACGTTCATAAGACGTAGCTGTTGAGCTCAACTGCTAGAAAACTGTTGAGCCGAATACTTTCGTCTTAGAAACGGCATTATATGTATAATAAAAAATTAACAGCTGATAAATATAAACAGTTGAAAAAAAATAAAAGTGATAATAAAATTAATTAGTTTAGCTAAAAAGTATGGATAATACAGAATTTATATCTGAGTTTCAGCTGTTGAGGTTGAGCACAACATGTTGACTTTAGGTAGCTAAAAAATTTTATGATGGATTAAATGGCTTCAAATACCCAACTGTTGTGTTGAGCGGAAGTGCTCAACTATGCGTTTCTAAGACAAACACACAACTGTTACGTCTTATGAACGTGCCCAATGTCGATGAAGTTACAAGAGTTACAGCTTACACGACAATGTCGCCTATAAACCTAAACGAATAAATAAAAACATACAATAGCACATACACATTTTTAAAATCATACCTTAGTCTATGAGTTCTCAGACTTGAATGACTGATTCCAGGGCTGCCAGGTACTTTTTTTTCGTTCTCCCCAAATTTAAAAATAAATTACCCCAAATATCCCCCGATAAAAGAAAAAATCCCCAAAATAAGGCCCTGTAAAAATAAATAATTTTCAACGGATAATTTCAATATTTATTTGAGTTTTACTTGTACCATGTTCTACAAGAGATCATTTTTATCAAAAGGAAATATGTAGTTGTTTTTTTAAATATATATACATACAGTCGAACTTTCCTATAATGAATTTGCGTGGGACCACAAAATCACTTAATTTTTAAGAAAGTTTATTATACAAAATTAATTTTATTTCCACTTTTATTAAAAAATAATGAGGCTGTTCTAGTTTGGATTACATTCCCACGTGCAGCAGTTTTCCATTTGAGAATTGCTTCATTTGTTTCTCTACAAACACAAGTTTGAAGGCTCATGCGTTTAGTGCTTAATTGCTTGCATTATACATTTTAAGAATTAGGTTTGCTTTAGTCGACCGTAAATGTTGTGCAATGCAATGTAACGTACCGTAACGTACTGTATTTTCCTTAATGCGTAATTATTATTTGACAAATTATTGCACTAATCAATTTTAAAACTATTTAAGGTGTGTGCTCGCATTTCTAGGTCAAGTAATAATTGGCCCATTAGTGGTCTGGGGCATCATTTATTACTAGTTCTTAACCGATTTTTTTTTATTTCTTTTTTTAAAAACATAGTGGTATGTTTATTTCGAATTATTAATAATCTAGACTAAAAACTTTTACGACATTTAAAAAATTTTCCAAAAACTTAAATAAATGATGGTTTTGCCTTGTACACACTATTTGACATTTCAATCGACTTTTCTTTACCCAATCATCACCAAACTTCATATTAAATATTTTTATATACAAAGGAACCAATAAGCCCAAGAAAATGCAAATTTTGGACTTTTTGTACATAATCGAATTATTGACGGAGTGACTTCAAATTTATCAGATATTTTTTTTAATAAAAACGAAACTTTTTTTTGCCCGGTGCTCATTGATATCAAGTGATGTTGCAAAAATAGCCACTTTAATGTGTATGTGACCCACACTATAGGTGCATTAAACTTAGTTGTCTTTTATAGAAAAATTAAGCTAAAAGAACAAGAAAACCCCTAATTTGGGGTCAAAACCCCTTAACTGGCAGCCCTGACTGATTCTCTTCGCGTTGCTTTGGTTGTTTTTAATTATTATCGGTATTTTACAGTTATTTTTTTTTTTGGGAACAAATTATTTTTGTTTGTTTAGAAGACAGATTACAAGACAATGTCGCTCATATTGTCGAGTTAAGTAGCTCATAGAGGACAGGTTACTGTCGCTCATACTGTCGTGTATAGTTCTTGATAGAGAATACCTTACAAGAAAATGTCGGTCATGTTGTCGTGCATACACTTTAATACAGGACAACTTACAAGACAATTTCGCTCATGTTGTCGTGTTTAGTAGCTCATAGAGTACAGGTTACAAGACACTGTCGTGCATAGTTGTTGTTAGAGGATACCTTACAAGACAATGTCGGTCATGTTTTCGTGGATAGATTTTGATATGGGACAACTAACAAGACATTGTCGCTCATAGTGTCGTGTATAGTTGTTGATAGAGGATCACTAACAAGACAATGTCGCTCATTTTGTCGTAGATAGATTTTGATAAGGGACAGGTTACAAGACAATTTCCGTCATGTTGTCGTTGTTACACTTTGATACAGGACAGCATAAAAGACAATGTCGATCATGTCGTCGTTTATAAACTTCTTTAAAAGACAGTGCACTAGGCAATGTCGAGTATTTTGTCGTCTTTCAGAAATGCAAAGTGATAGAGGACATGTCATGCATAAATCGTTGACGACAGTGTCGTCGACGGCAGTTTGGCCACACATATACATATGTGTATAGTTTTGATCTCTACTAACCCTGCAAATATTATTGGACCACCTTATCCAATTTCATGAAATGGACTACTCCATGGACTGGTCCGATGTAATGCAAGCAATGGACCATGTCATTGTTAAAAAGTGTTTGTAGTGAGTCGACATGTCTTCGTTTTTTAACGACATGTTTTCGTTTTTAAACGAAGTTAAAACTAATCCTCTTGTGTACACAATGGAGTAGTTTTAAAACTACTCCTTTGTAGTCCAAAGATGGGTTATATGGCCCTGCCCTAGGACATCGTAATGTTAAATAGACCATGATTTTTCCATACGTTTGGGTTACTTTTGGACTAGTCCTAGTCCCTTGTGGGCTACTCTTTACACGCGTGTTTGGACTGGTCCTATTATTTGCAGGGAATGCATGTTCATACATGTTTCTCACTAATATTGAAAGAGTACTCAAAATGATATTTTTGTCATTCGCTGGTCAGCAGTGTTGAAAAATTCAGTACCTTGGTACTTTTTTCAGTACTTTTTCATTTTAAAAATACCGCATTACCATTTAATATGTTAGCAACATTCTCAACCCAGCGCTAAACTTAAATTGTGTGATGTGATCATTTCGATAGCAGTCTTTGGTTATCATGTGTTTGTTGCAAAGTTTATGTTGTTGTTAATATAAATACCACCACTACCTTGTACTATGTGTGTGTGTCTGCTAAAACTTTATCAATCGGCTTACCGGTTTGAAATGCTTTGAAAATCAGTTACATTGAAACCGGCGTGCAGAAAACGCATGTTTGCGTTTCATCTATTCTCAAAGAAAATGGAAATTATTGTGATAGTTTCATTACATTCTGGTAACGTTGAAACTTTTTGGTCTAGAGTTGCAGGATTGCAAAAGAAAATTAATGCACTTATGTTTTCGGATATCAGTAAAACTGCCAAAGGTATATTTTCTTACCAAAATATGATAAAAACAATGCAAAGAAGTAACCTTTATGTAAATACTGTATCGAATTTAATTCAGACAAGAGATTTACTACAATCTAATGAATCTTGTTGCTATAGTTTAAGTCAACAAAAAACTTATATAGAAATTTGTCAAAAAACTTATTTCCTACATAAATCGAACTTTGATCACCATGAAAATAATCATTTTATGTTCCTAACAATTAGGTTTGTTCAGATACTCGCACAACTATCAAATCGCAAGTGTTGCAAATCGCACAACATGTTCTGAATATTTCGCGTTTTACTTGCGATTTTGTACTTTGTTAATATTATTCTCAGCATAACTAAAGGCCGCGATTCAATATCCTACACAATCGTACGATTCATTCACAAGAAAATCTGATGGAATTCTATCCGACACAAAAAAATGTTTTCAAAGTCCTACTTAATGAGCACACACGACTTTTTGACAAATCGTACGACTAAATAGGATAGTGAATCGCCGGCTTAACATGTATTTTTAGAATATTTTAATCAACAGTTTATTGAAATCGCCAAGGTCATAGGACATAATAGATAAAACCGCAGAGCCTATTTTAAATTTCCTTTTCTAATAAAAATATTAACAACGTGTAACTAATATCAATTCAAATAAAAAGAAAACATACTTAATTAAATTAATTGACAAAAAACTATTTCTTAAAAATTTGTTTAAATCACTTCAGTATATAGTTGCGAATTGAACTCGCTAAGATACTCACAATTTCGTTTTACAGAACACCTCTCTTGCGAGTTCAAGGCACAATTGTAATGCAAGATGCGAGTGTCATAACATGCCCGTATATTTCTTTTTTGGAAGTTTTTAATTACTATATAAATACTTTCGTACGAAATTTAGACGGACTTTTTAGCTTGGTGTTCTAAAGGGTATAAGGGCGTTTAGTCGGATACCAAAGAGTGCCCCGGTAGGCTAGCTGGTAGCGAGCTAGCCTATCAGCGCCGGGGTTGCGGGTTCGATTCCCGCCAGAGACTCTGGTTTCTTCCCTGCAGACAAGCATAAAGCTTCGCGGGATTAGCTTAGGAAAATTAAAAAAAAAAAAAAATCCAAAGGAATTTGCTTTTTAAGACAATCACCCCTACCGTGAATAATTTTTCCCTCGTAATTATTCCCCTTTTCACATATTTGCGATTATGAAAAACTCCCATGAAAAAAGGTAATTCATATGAAAATAATAACGTGAAAAAAATTCCCCTTATCGTGAAAAATTTTTTCCCTCGTAATTTGTTTACATTTCCCTTAGATTTTCTCACTTTATTTTTGCTAGGGAACAGAACATGTATGTAACTAGTTCCTCCTATAAATCAAGTATTAAGGGCTAGATCCGTTAATAAGGCACAAACCGATATACATATTAGGTAACAAAATGCAAAACAACAGGTCGATTGCCAGCGGATTTGTGAAGCTTTTGAAAGAATTTTGGAAAATATTTTACTACATAAAATTTAAAAAAGTGCAAAAAAACTAACGTAGTTATCAAACTATCCCTCCAATACTAAATATTTTGCTTTAATATTTTAACTTTTCTTTAAAATATGTATATACGTTCATTTTTTTGAACAAAAATTTCATGATTTTTAATCTTTTTTCTTTTTTACATTCACTGGAACTGATAGCGTGAAAAATTTTTCACATAAGATTCACGATTGCTTTCTTCCCTTCGAGGGGAATGAAAATTTCATGGGAACAAAAATATTTTTTGAATATTTTTTAAAAATGGTTACTCAGTTAAACGTTTTTTTCACTGTTCCACAGTCAACTCTAAAAAACAAACTAAAAAGTATTCGTCTAAATTCTAATTTATTAACTTAATTTTTTTTGATAATTGTCAAAAGTACATTTTATATATAAACGTATATTTTTTGTTATACAATAATAAAACTAGTACAAAATACTTTTTTGGGTTTTAGTACAATTTGTTTCAAAAAAGTATAATTTTTTACTGAATTTAGTACAATTTCGAAAATGTCATTTATCATCCCTGGTACATGCATATGCATCTGTGAAGTTTTGCAAATAAATAGAAAATAAACAAATTTTATTAAAAAAAAATAGTATAAAGCTGCAAATGGAAAATGGATTCTTTGTCCAACAGGTAAATATGTGCATGATTTGATATTCATTTAAATAGAATTTGCGTACATACTTATATACCAAATTTTAGCAAAATTAAAACATATTGTGCTGGATTCCGAGAAGAGTGGAGACAAAAGTTTCCGTAGCTAGTAAGAGTACCATGTGCAACATTGGAATCGTCGTTGGCTTAAGCGATATACAACGCCACGCAAGTCGGGAGTGTCACATTAAAAAGTTTCAGCTGGCAAAGAACACCCCAAAAATCAATTCATTTTTTGAAAACGGCCGCTGTGTACTGATGCGGCAAAAATATTGGAAATAATGTTGTGTCTATTTGTGGCAGAGCACAATTTACCATTTTCAATTTTGGACCACCTAAACAACATCATAGAACGTGCCATCTCCGACTCGCTGGTAATAAAAAAGTTCTTAATTAATCGCCAAAAGGCCCAAAATATTATAACGTCCATACTTGGCCCAGAAAATACAAAAATTGTGTCAACGTTTTGTAATAATAACTATTTTTGAATTACCATTGATGAGAGTAATGACTGCACTGTTTCAAAAAATTTATCGATCGTTGTAAGAACTTTTGATGAAAAATGTTGAGATCGATTTCTATCATTAGAATCTATAAGTGACCCTTCAGCAAGGGGAATTGTAGAACAAATATTAGAAGTTTTAGAAACAAACAAAATCCCTTTGAAAAATCTAATAGGGTTTACAGCTGAGAACTGTAACGTAATGATGGAGCAAATTAACGGTGTTCAGGCAAGGTTGAAAAAACTAGTTCCGAATTTGTTTGTAAATGGCTGTATATGTCATATTTTAAATTTATGCTCTTCATCAGCATATTTATGTCTTCCAAAAGATGTAGAAAATTTTTTGAAAGAAATAAGTTACTATTTCTGCAATAGTTCAAGCCGAAAAGAGGAACTTAACACATTTCAAGAATACTTTGGTGCAGATGTTCACACAATTTTAAGGTACTCTCAACCAGATGGCTTTCGAGACAGGCTGTTGTTGAAAGATTTTTAGAACAATTGGAGCCGTTGACCTATTATTTCAATTTAAATAATTTTGAAAGGGGCCATAAAAGTGAACCATTGAAAATGTCAATATAAGTAGTGAATTTAAATTTCGCTGTGTTAATAGTGAAGAAGTATTATCATGCTTAATGGCGATAAAGTCTAATTCCATTGGCTATGACAATATAGATCCCCGTTTCATAAAAAACCTACTACCAAGGCTGTTACCATTTCTTTCACATATTTTCAACACTATTTTTACAACTTGCGTCTACCCCAGCAACTGGAAACAGGCTAAAATAATTTCGGTTCCTAAATCTAACTCCGAATTCAGGCCAAAAGCGATACTCCCATATATGTCTAAAGTAATGGAAAAACTGATGTACCTACAGATTAATGAGCATATACAAAGTTTCAGTCTATTAACACCCTTTCAATCTGGATTCCGATCGAAGCATAGTTGTGTTACTGCTTTTATTAACCTGTGTGAAGATATTCGTATGGACATTGATGTGGGAAAGTTAAATATTCTGATACTACTGGATCATTCAAAAGCTTTCGACACTGTTGACCACTCCATGTTGAGTATTAAACTACAAAAATTGTTTCGATTTTCCTCAACATCTAACAGGTTAATCAAATCGTATTTATCAAATAGACGCCAATCGGTTTTCTTAAATAATGAATATTCATCTTCCATCCCAGTTTCTAAAGGAGTTCCACAAGGATCAATTTTGGGGCCACTACTGTTCTCAATGTATATAAATGACTTACCACAATGTCTAAAATATACAAAGGTCCACATGTATGCAGATGTGCAAATATACATTGATAGTACGGTACAGCTTATTGAAGAAAATGTTGATAAGTTGAATACTGATTTGAACAACGTCTACAGCTGGGCCACTGCCAACAAACTTTTAATTAATCCTCATAAGTCAAAATGCCTTATTATACACAAAAAAAAACTCGGGTAAACTTGAACTTTGATATCTTGCTAAATAACCAGAAAGTTGAATGTGTATCATCTGCAAAAAATCTTGGTGTCATTTTCAACAACAACTTGGATTGGTCAAGCCACATCAGAAAAGCCGGTGCAAATACATACCTAAGGTTACGAGAATTATGGCCTACACAACTTCTTACACCTCTTGATACTAGAATTTTGATAGCAAACACATATTTAATACCTCAATTATTATATGGTAGTGAAATTTTCACTGGCTGTGACTCTGCAAGTAATAACATACTACGCAAAACATATAACAACATTATTAGATACGTATACGGTTTACGCAAATATGAACACATATCGTCATTTTCAAACAAACTTTACAAAATATCTTTTAAAAATTTTATGGATATGAAAATACTTGTCATGATGCACAAAATCATATATACAAAGGAACCAACTTATTTATATAATCGCATAGTATTTGCAAGATCCAATAGAGGAAATAAACTTATTCCATGTAGTCATCGTAGCCTTGTCTCTGAGTCAGTGTTGCCAGAACTTTTAGAGGAAAAATCTGCAAAAACCCACAATTTTTCGTCAAAAAATCTGCAAAATCTGCGCCA
Source organism: Pollenia labialis (assembly GCA_949318255.1). NCBI lineage: Eukaryota > Metazoa > Arthropoda > Insecta > Diptera > Polleniidae > Pollenia > Pollenia labialis. Next base: position 84,500,722 of record OX439139.1, on the reverse strand, counting down.
AAGTTTTAAAAATCTTCAATAAACCTTCAAAACAAATTTATTACATTTTTAATGTAGTTTGTTTAGAAAAAGATATTACAATTAATTTCAAAAAATGTTCCCGAAGTTAAAATCTATGGTAGATTTAAAAATCGTTTGGTTGATATGAGTGGTCCTCGAAGTATGAGGTATAAAAAAGGTAATATTTTTTTGAACTTTCAACACAGAAAAGTTTTAAAAATTTGTTCGATTTTAAGAACTTGACTAATAACTTTTAGATATTTTTACATTAAAAATATCTATCTATTAATACTCAGCTGAGTAAGAATGTTTGTTATTTTAAAAAACAAATTAAACGTTAATTGTTTCACATGCTATTTAAATTATCAAGGGTCTAATTGAAAATTTAGAAGAGATCAAATATTGCAACTTTTGAAGATATTTGTACATAAGTGCATATACATATATACGTACATATGTATGCATAATATTTTGTGTAAAATCAGATGACATATGTCCGGCGATATTAATGTGTCAAGACAATGAGAATTTTTAATGTTTAAGTAATCTTTTGTGCATAAAATGTCCACTAATGAATGTATTTCCACACGGTTCTTTCATGAATGGTTGATATACTATATTTATTTATCAATGCAACAAGTGGAAATAGTACAATCATGACAATGTATAGAAGTTTCTACCGAGCTAAAAAATCTGCAATGTTACACCAAAAATCTGCAAATCTGCATTTTGACAATTTTGGGGATAAAATCTTCAAAATGCAGATAAATCTGCACTTCTGGCATCGCTGCTCTGAGTACCAATTTTTCGTATATTCTATCCGTCTTTGGAACTCACTTCCTAATTTTCTCCAAACAAACAACAACGCTAGAGATTTTAAAAAAGTTTTACTTGCACATTTTACTTAAAAACCATTAATTTTAATTATTCCCAATAATATATATTTTGTATGTCTAATATATTATAATAATTAGTAAACATTGTATTGTTATTTATAATTTTTAATTATTTATATTTGTAATTCACTAATGTATTATCTACTACACAATCTACTTTTTTATAACAAACTTAATTCGCATACTAAAATTATAAGATCTAAATCTTGTTGTATGCGATATACAAATAAATAAATAAAATAAAATAAATAAATTAAATTCATTGGAACAGAAATTTTAAAACCTGAAACAAAATTGTATTTCCTGTTTTTGTCATACATATATGTACATATGTATATTAAAAATAATTAACGACGTTAATATTGAAATGCAAAGCGAGGACGCCAGAATTCATAATTTTCTATCCAGAATGGAATATTTGTTCTTACAAGTGGCAAGAAATTTTATAACAAAAGATTCATTGAATAATATGTCAGTAAAAAATTTTAATTTACATGAAAACAATTTGCCCTTAAATAAAATTTTTTGTGGAACTCAATTTGACATACATATTTATAGAAACATGCGAAGTTAACAAGGAGATTGTTTACAAATTGAAAGAAACTGCAAAATCATTTTATTTGAAATTTTGCAAATCATTAAGAACTAAATTTTGTTTTGAAAACAAAACTTTAAAAATGATAAGCAGCTTCAGTCCAGAAAATATTGTTTCCGGTAAAACCAATAGCATAATACCATTGTTAGTTGTGTTATTTCCAAACTATGAAAATATCAATTCTTAATTCCGTGCACTAGCGGATCTTCCAGAAATAAAGCAATTTAGAGCTCAAAGTATTTAAATTTTTTGGCAAAATATATCCAAAATTAAAAACGAAATGGAATTTTATCTATACCACATTCCTCAGCATCAGTGGAACGCACCTTTTCAATGCAAAATGCTATAAAAAGCAAAGAAAGAAATCGTTTACACGTAGAAACTGTTTCAAGTTTGATAACTAGAGATCTATTAAAATCAAATGATTGTTGCTGTTATAGTAATAATATTTATAATGATCTCTTTAAGTAACTTTGCATTATTTATAACACTGAATTAAAAGCTTTACTTTTAGACACTAATGTTTTTAACTTTATTTTAGATCTCAGTTCTAAGAATTTAATATAAAAGTCTGAATAATGAAACTCTGCAAAAGTTAAAATATAAATAGCCTACCAGTGTAAATTTATATGTACAAAAATCAAATTTTTAATTTATTTACTTATTCATATAAAATATGAACTATTTTTAATCATTTTCTTTAGAAAATACTGAAAACACGTACCTTCCGCTTATGCAAAATATTATTTACATGTGTACCTTATATATAAATAATTTATGTTTTAAAATATGTAAATGAATTCTAATAAAATATTTTTTGTTCCTTTTATTCTTATAAATGATTGTTTTATTTTTTTTTAACAAAAAGTACCATTTTGTTGGAAAAATTCTCTTTTAGTTGAAGTTCAGTACCATTTCAAAATTTCAGTTTTGCAACACAAGCGTGTGTAACAGGGTAAGTAAACGATAATGTTCTCTCTCATTAGAAAAGCAAGCGGACAGGTGTTGGTCGTGTGGTGTTTTTTTTAGAAATTCGGCTCTAAATATTCCTTTGTTTATACGGAATATTCAGTTAATTTTTTGATAGTTAAGGCTCAGTTAGTCTTTACTTTCTGTTTCTGTTACTTACAATTACTTAACATGTTTTTAATATTACAGATTGGACCGTAACAGAACAGAAAAACTAATCAATTTCACAGGTTTTTTAATATGAAAAACAAATCAGCTGATTCGTAACAAAACAGAAAGTAAAGACTAATTCTGCCTTTATTTTTTATAAAATAACTGAAAATGTATTTGTTTTTACGGAAAATGGGGTTTAATTTTTGACAGTAAAAATTAAAAGAACTTTTCGTTTAAAATAAGAAGACCGGGTTTTAACTGAATTTTCATTTAACTATTTTATATTACAAATTCAGTTAATTTTACGTACAGAATATTGTGAGTGTACGCATGTAATTGCAAGCTCCAAGAATTGCAAAGAAATAAAAGTTTCATCGAAACCATTGCTTTGTGTTTGTGTTTGTTTTATTTAACTTTAATTTTGAAACCAAAACATTAATAACCGAATAACCAATTAAGCAAGCAAATAAAAGCTGTTTTAACTAACGGCTCTCAACCAGTGCCGCCTTTTGGTATATCGAGGCCTTTGGTTACTATAGAATTCGTGGTCCCACTTAAAATTTAAAAAAGTCTTATGAAATGAAAAGCATCTTTACATGACGATTTTATATTGATTGTTTATGAATAATTGATACAAATCTAATTAATTTTTTTATTTTCAAATTAACTATTTGAAAGGACATCACTAAATTTTTTATTCTAAACTGCTGATTCCTTTGCTACAGTCTTTAAGTACAGCGTCAAATGAAAACATTTTAATTTAAACTCATAAGAAATAATATCTTAGTGCCGGTTCACACACGTCAAGTTTGACTCTTGAAGTCTTGACCTTTAAGGACAGAAGGGAAACGCGAATACGAATAGGGGATAAAATTCCGCAAATTCTTTTAATTTGTTTGTCAACTGATATTGAGTATAGGAATAAACGTGTCTCGCAGAATTTTTCTCTTTCAATTGTAAATTTCGAAAAAATTATGTGTGCAGTGCGAAATTTTGTTCTTTGTGACTTATCTTTATAGTCAGAATTTGGGTTGTTTTCTTAAACAGCCGCTTCGTACTGATCGAAATTATTATTGAAATGCGTAATTTTTTTTCAACGCCCCTGGAAATAGTATTCTTCTCTAAACTTATATATGTTTCATTGATAGTACCCAGAATATCATTCCATATTTTAGTTCGATAAATGGTCTCTAATTTTTCCATTTTCTTGACCAGGCTTTTCGCCTACATTCTTGTTGATTGCTGCCACATCCAATTGATGTCAAAGAAATATAATTACAGCCATTGTTAGGAGGATTAATAGAATTAGCACGTGCAAAATATCTTGTATCCGAAATATTTCAAAATTTTATATGAATAGAATCTGAAAAAGACTGAATTTCATCGTAAAGTCATATGCACTTTTTTTTTAGAAATTTAAGAAAAAATTACCAGGAATATAGTTAAATTATCAATTGAAAATTTAATTTGGGAAAAATTGTATTTCTTAATATGGATCGCAATGATTTTTAATTTTTTTTGAAAAAAATAACAGTTTTTTAGTTTTATAAAAATATAAGTTATTCTCTAAAGATATATACGTGTTTTAATAATTTAGTTGACTTTAAATATTTATTTTATACCCCTGACAGACAAATAGTTTACATACCATGGTATGTATATACTATTTTATATTGGCAGACTTGTAGTAAGTAAAATACCACATTTATACTACGTACATTTTCGTAGTATATAAACCAGGAATATGCCACTTTGTTTCATGGTTTAATTGTAGTTTAGGTTGACACTAGGGATGCCAAATGGGACCAGGTTTTTTGAAACCCGGGATTCGGGATTTTTTATTCAAAAAAACGGGATCCCGGGACGGATCGGGATTTTTCGGGATGTCATATATAAACGCCAATTTTTGGAATTCATATACATACATATTTATAATAAAATGTTTATGTTAAAGTATTAAAATAAAATAAATTCATGAAGAATATTAAACTCATTACAAAATAAAACAGTTTAATGTATTCTTTTAAAGGAATATGGAAAAATCATGTATTAAAACTTATATTTTAAAAAGCTTCTAAAACAAATTACTGGCGTCTGATAATCGATACCTTATTTTATTGAAAACATGTTCTGCCTGGGTGGTATCGTAAATAAATAGCTAGATATATGCTATATGACAATATTAAATTTATTTTTTATCAAATATATACATATGCAAGTATTAGTCTAATAAAATAGACTTAAGCAAATGTGTCAAAAGACCTTTGGTAGGATCCCCTAAAGTTTTTAACACCTTTTTGCACAACTTGCTTTGTGCGTGCGCAGTTCTATTATCGTTCATTTGGAAACAACTTTATCTTCTGATTTTATTTTCTGTGGTACAAAATGCATTGCATGTAATATTTATTCACTTGCGACTTCTTTTTGTAACCAGTTTAAAAATAGATTCATTGCCAGTATGATTTAATATTGAATTTTTGAAGTTATTTTTAACAGGGTGACTCTCGTTTATTTAAATATAGTTGTATTTAATAAAAAAATACCTCATATTTACTAAATCTAAAATCGCGGGATTTTTACATAAAAAATCCCGGGATTCGAGACTAAAATTTTTAGAATAATCCCGGGATTTCGGTATTCGGGATTTCGGGATTGGCATCCCTAGTTGACACACATGTAGTATACCATGTTAGTGTCAGGAGTAGGTATTAATGTGCATAAGAAAGCCCAGTGTTGGGCAAAATACATGGTTTGCGGTATTTAAAATACAAAATACTTGCTGGCCAGGTATTTAAAATACGAACTACTTTCAGGATATGTATTTAAAATACAAAATATTTACACATCTGTATGTATTTAAAATACAAAATACTTCCATTTATTCTACGTATTTCAAATACAAAATACTTTCACGTCATGTACCTGTTTGTAATTAAAATACGAAATAAACTATTTTTATTTAAACCAAAAAATAAATTAGATAAAACTAATTAACAAAACAATTGTTTCCTTTCATAAATATAAGATTTTTGAATGTAGCATATGTAAAACAGTTTCTTGTTGAAGAAAAAATAAAACCTGCTGAAGAAAAAAATCTTTCTACAGGTCCTGATGAGCACAAACTTGTATTAAATTCTATTATACTCTTTTTATATTTGGATAGCTGTCAAGAGTAATAATGTCTGTGCTCTTGTCACTGAGGAAGCTGACAAATTCCAACTCCAAATTTGATGTCCTAGATTCACCATCATCCCTATCTACGAAAACAACAAAATCATCGTCTTCTTTACTGGTACTTCTACTTCTGATACGTTCTTTAGCGATTCTAGTTTTTGGTAGATCATAATGCAAACAATCTTCAATAAACTGAAAAATATATTTTGTAAACTATGTTTTTAAAATACAAAATACTCCAATTTTTATGTATTTAAAATACAAAATACAAACTACTTCTATTTATTGTATGTATTTAAAATACAAAATACAAAATACTTGCTGGACACGTATTTAAAAAACAAAATACTTGCACGTCATGTATTTAAAATACAAATACAAAATACGTATTTGTATTTTAAATACGTATTTCAAATACTGCCCAGCCCTGAGAAAGCCCAATAATGAATACACAAACAAATTATTATTGCACGTACATTTCTTTTAATTTTGATCGAAAAAATAAAAATCTATATATTTTACCATTGACAAGTTCATAAGGATGAATATGGTATACTTTTTCGACAATTATTTCAATATGCTTGTTTTGTTTTAAAATTCCAATATAATTTCGGTCTCTGCTTAAATGTTCTGTATTTAATGGAATAGCTAAATAACTACATTACTTAATTTTCTGGGTTTTCTCATTTTACTGCAAGTACCTAAAATTTTACTTTTATTCTCAAAAAAGTCAAATTTATTCAAGTACATTATATTTGACACATATAGCAAATGATCAAAAAGAGTGTAAAACTCAAAATTTAAAAATTTTCATTAGAAGCAAAACATTAATATATTTAATGTTAAAGGAATATGGCAATTTCCACTATGCAGAGGTACTTATTATTACAATTTTTAAATTTTAAGTTTAAACTGACTTTTTCTTTAATTCAATTTTAGTAACTGCAATCAACAATTTTCTGCCGATTAAATACAGATGCTGGTAACATTGGAATTATACTTTACAATTAATGTTACAACAACAATGAAAAAGATCCATTAGGAAAGACCAAATCAAGGCCCATTGAACAGGTCTGCGCAAGAAGCCTGATGATCATTATACATGTGCATGTATATGGGTCTGACGCCCTATGTTCTTCGTGAACAATTTATTTAAGTATTTTTATATCGCTGTATCTATACTGTATTTAAATAAATAAAGGACATATATATATGTATATGGGTATTTCCACAGAAAATTACAGCTCAAAAATGAAATTATTATTTTGAATTTATTTTTCCGCTTATATTATAAATAATAAATGTATCGAAAGATAACTTTAATTTTCTTTATACTAACAAAAATATGCTATTTTCAGTTACCCATAATAAATGAATTCAAACACAAAAAAGTGTTAACTTTTTAAAATGCAACGACCGTTACTTTTTAAAAAATTTTTTTTTTTTGGTAACTAATTTCTTTGGTTTGAAAATAAATCCATTTCTTTAACAAAACATTTCAAAGAATTTAATCAGATATTTTACTTGATATATCCTGCACAAAATTTTTCAATACATGATGTTTGTTTCCGACTTTTGAAAACAGCACATTTATAAAGTAACGACCGTTACGTTTTTAATGATTGAATAAAGTAAAGTTCTTTTTTAGCATTGATTTATATACAAGATTTTCAAGATTTCGACAAAATATCCCTCTATTTTAAACCGATGCAGCACCTTACAAAGGCTTCCAATGGGCTTAAAATATTATACATATTTAAAACTGTTACAAGATACTTACTAATATGGCACATGGGTTATACCGCGTTGCAGATGCAATTAGAAGCCAATTCGATAATATTGCAATTTTTAATGAAATGTATCCATTTGGCTCCTTTTCTAATCAAAAAACTTTGACCATTTTAAGAATGTTTAAAGAGCTTCTTGATACCGATGATGATGCAATTAAAAAAGTAAAAAAAAAATATTGAATTTGTTTTTGTGTGCCTTAAACAAATATTTAAACAACTGTTCTGTAGTTTGGATTCAAAAATATTCTGGACGTTTAAAATTCTTACTTTTTGGCCTTTCGATTTTCAGAACACCCGTGTTTATTATAAATGTCTGTGGCTTGGTGCTAAAAGGACCATTGTCAAAATATTCGCTTTTGATAAAATTGATATTTAAGTTTTTTATACAACAGTTCTTATTGATATTGGCTGGCAAAGCCCTTATAAAACCATTCTGTGCTAAACTAAACATTGGCTGTTTCAGCATAATAAAAGAGAATAAGAAATGAACCCTTCTGGAATTATTTACTCAAAACAGCAAATTATTGACATTGGCCCATCTGCTCCTTCATATTCCTAGCTTTGAAAAACATTTAAAGCTTTTGTGATTAAAATACGCTGATCTATCTATTCAAATTTCATCAAAATGGATTAGATAGTTTCGGGGTGGCAGCAATTCTCCGTATGTCCCCTTTTGGCTCACATTCGGACGGACGAGTATCGAGCGGAATGAAGGGTGAACTGCTTACTCATGTTAAAATGTCTTTCTTTTTCTTTTGAGTACGAAAAATATTGCTTAAATTGATATCTTGTAAAAAGAAAATTAATATTTTCTGAATATAGGAGGTTTAGCGGCCCTGAACCCTATCCAAAGTTAGTATCAGTTAGATAAATACAAAGTACCAAAAAAAACCATTTTACAGATTCTCATTCAATCAGGGCCTTGCATGTTTAATTTAATGCTTCTAGATCCAATATTAACGGAAATTAAGTTAGTACCAGTTAAAGAATAAAAAAGTACCAAAAAGTCCCTCTTGAAGATTCTCATTTACTCAGGACCCGGCATGTTAATTTTATGTTTTAAGTCTAATACTAACGAAAATTCAAAAGTTACCAGTTCAATACCAAAAAAGTACCAAAAAGTTCCCCCATAGAATCTTGTCACTCAGGATATTGCATGTTGAATTTTATGTTTCTAGATTTCGTATTAACGGTAATTAAAAGAAGTACCAGTTGTATATCCAAAAAATGAAGTTTAGTTTTCCGTATTACCCCTTTTTGGCACTTTTTTCTCCCCATTTAAGTATGAAAAAATTTATTGAAGTGGGGGCCCATTTAATACGTATAAATTAAAGAATGGAGAAAAATACTTTGTAAAAACAAGTACCATTAATAGTTGCGAATTTCACCCCTTAAACGTTCGAATTTCTAAAAAGTACCGAATTTGTATTTTTTAGACATGTTTCAAAAATAAACGGGGTGACAAAAAAGGAGCAAAATTTAGGTTTACCCGTTTACTCGCTAAAAGTGGCGAATTTCAAAATAGTAACAGACACCTGCCCGCTCGTTTTTCTAAAGAACAACGATAAGTATTACATTTTTGTTTGTCACCTTAAGCTTAGGAGGTATTAGTGAGGTTAGCATAGAAGGCTTAGCACCCTTAGACCCTATGCTTAGCACTTTAGTGGAACTTTATAATATTAGTATAGATGAAATAATTTGTATTATTTAAATTTATTTACAGGACTGAGTATATTTTGCAAGCTATTTCTGTTCTATTTTAAATCATGAGTACTTACGTATGTCTATTTTAAAACTTCACATTATACCTATACAATGTACACATGTACATTTTAGTTAAACATGACTAACAATTTATTTGCATATGAATTTTGAACATTTTATGTTTTGTTTATTCGCATTCGCCAAACACACATTCGCGACGTCCCTAATTTAAAGTAATCACAATCACGAAGTCACGTGCAAACTAATAATTCAAAGGAAAGCCACCTTATATTTGTGTCGAAGACTTTGGAGTAAACTTTTCCGAGAACATTTTTTGATATAGGAACCCTAGATGGAAAGTTTATATTAGTTTGTGTACATATTACATATAAACAATCACATACGTATATGTAAATGTTTGTACACATACATTTGTATATTATAATCAATATATGAATGTATTAGTGAAGTCCCTCCAATGATTGGGTGGGACAACAGCACGAATGCAAGAATTTTTGCTCGAAACTAAATGCAAAATTCCTTTCCAATTTAAAATATCCAAACACGAAATTAACAATTTTATTAACTCAGATAAAATTAAATTTTTAAGTTATTTGTTAAACGTAATTGAAAATTTGTTTCGATGGATTTGTATATGTTTATACATATGTATGTACATATGTATATACAAAGATTCGTATGCGTGATGGTAGAAATAAAACAATGTATTTTTGTATGTGTGTAGATATTTATATACACATACATATATAGATATATATATATGTATGTGAAGGATTTCTTTGTCACAGTTACAAAATTTTCAATTCAACAATTCCATAAATTTTCTATAAAACTGTACCATTTTTGTATATTAAAGTTGATTTATTCACTTAAACTCTTGTTGTACGCAAATATTTATTTGTTAATTATAAGTATATAATTATTTATTTTGATTTTAGTTTTAGAAAAATTATGAAGAACTTAGTTCTCTGGTATTTTTTCACTTTTATCTATACAATGTTGTTGGACTTTTAACTTTACGAACTTAATCTATCCATATTGTATGTATATTCATGGAATACCACCACCATCAACTTAACTGTTACGAACAGTTCGACGAACACGAAACGAACTTATTTGTTTATTTTTTTTTTGTATTCTGTTTCATTTAGTACAAAGAGTTGTCAAAATGTACACAGTTGTCGGCTGCACTCACATTGCCTTCACCCAATTTCGATTAACATGAATTCGTAACAATAACAGAATATGTCAGAACATTACCTACACATACACACATTCACTTTATAATAATCGTAGCAACTCTGTATTCAACGCACAGCAACTAAAAAGTCCTTTCGTGCATTGCAGGGATGGTTTCTCACATTGACAACATATGGATAATAAATTGTTGTGACTATACACTTAACATGCTGTTTGTCTTTGTATTCTCTCTTTGCGGTTGCGCCATCAAATTGTATTTTCTGTCATCTGGTTAATGTTCTAAAATCAAACGTCAAAAGGGTCTCATTTCTTTTAAACAACTTTTACACTCATATTCACAATAGAATTAATATACAGTAATTTTGACTTAGCTGCACAATTTCCTTTGCACGGTTTTTTGAGCAGATAAATCAAAAGTGCTGTCGTTTTAAATGCATTTATCTGCCTTAATGTGCAGGTACACAATTGTGGTTACCTGCATAAAAATGCAGTCAAAGTAACGTGTGTAAGAGAAGAATAAGCAAGAATTTTTAAGCAAGAATTTTTAAGTATAACGCTAGATCTCCACGTAGCAATTTTTTTTGGTAAGCACAAGCAATAACGTCGGCAGAACCATGGCGCAATAATTGTTGACTATATTGCTGGAGAACACGTGAAATTGCTTTGCCATAAAAAAACGTATAGAGAAATTAAATGTCAGATAAATAACAGCTGATTTTACAGGAGATTGCTAAGCAATAATTGCTCAAGCAATAAGAAGAGCAATCATTGCGCAATGGATTGCCACTCATGGCAATATGCGGTCTATACGTCGCAAATTTTATGGAGCAATCAAATTTGACGTTTGCCGCAATAAATATTGCTACGTGGAGACCCGGGGTAAAATCACAAAGTATGTATGCATTTTGGGCAGTTAAGGCGAAGTGCAGCTAACTTGATTTTTTATCTTAAATGTGCAGGTATAGAAAGTGCACTTAAAAAAAGAATTTGTATGGAATTTAAAACAATAATGACAAACATTTTTAATTTTGTGCATTTAAGTCAAAAGTGCAGTTAAACAAAAGGCAGGTTAATCAAAACTACTGTAATATGTCGTCACAGAAAATGATAAACGCCCTACTTAACAAAAAATTTAATATTGACTTTTTTAATAATTCTGATCTGCAGAGAAATAGTGATAACGACTCCGAATCCAACTCCTACTCTCACCTTGATGCTAAATGTATGTGAGACTGGTCCTTTTTTGACCTTCAACCTTTTTTAATGCAGTACCTTTTCAAAAAAATCTTCAAGCTCAAGGTCACTTTTATACAAAAAATATTTATTATTATTCAAAATTACAGACATTAAATTTATAATAATAAGATAGGAAATACAATAAGTTTATAACAGTGGAATAGAACAACTTTTGTTTAATGTGTATTATTTGTATTACCTTTCGTAACTGACAAAATTATTGTTTCATAACATCTCGTTTTAAAAAATTTGCTTAAAATTAAAAAAACCAAAATCCCTGAAAAAGTTATCCATTGGGATAAAGAATTATAAATATTTTTTATACATATGTGAGTGACCTTGAGCTTAAAGAAAAAATATTAAAAAGGTCTAAGGATTTAAACTAAATAATTTTTTTTAATTTGAAAAATGTTAGATTAATTTTTATGCTGAAAAATTTTGGAGTCGGAGTCGCGAATTTTTGTGAGTATTTCGACTCCGACTCCGGTACAAAAACCCCAACTCCGTATCACCAGCTCCGCTGATCTGGTAGGTCAAAATACGCGATCCCTCAAAATTTAAAAATTTTCCGACAACGGACAACGATTTTATTAACATAATAACAAAGAAAGATGTAATTATTTATTAAATGCAAAAAGCTCTAACTAACACCATAATGGCAAGGATGGCTCGTATACGACAGTTTGTTTCAAACGTTAAATTTATTGAGAAAGTCGGTAGAACTTTTTTGTTGCATAGTCCGCTTTTAGACAGGCAAAGTTTACTTTGACAAAGTTTGTTGAATTCTCTTTTAAGCTTTGTTTGGTGTTAATACACTCAAAGTTTAATTTGACAAAGTTTTGTTTTCTTTTGTTTAATAATAGCTGCGTTCGAGAACACAAAAGTTTTTACTATTTTTTACTGAACTTTACTGCATTTTACGAAATTGCGTTCGAGTACACAAAATACAGTAAATGAGAACACAAATTGAGAGCGTAAAGTGACAGTTCTTGTCTGAGTATTTACAAATTTTAACTGCAGAAATTTTTGCAGTAAAATGCATATAAATTGTGAAAAAATTGTTAAATAAAAGAAAAGTTGAAATAAAAATTAAACCAAAACAAGAAGTGAATAACTATTAATAAATTAATCTTGTTTGTGAAGCATTTATTTGGCTAAATACAAACTTTTGAAATTTTTTTTGTTAAGTTAATTTTTTAGAGTTGTAAAAGTGTGAAGTACTTGGGGACTTAAGTAATCAATAGCAAAAAAATTATTGATGTTATTTTTAATAATTTAACCCGCTACAAATTAGTAAAATCAAATAAAATTAAAAACAAACAAAAATGAAAAATTTAATAAGATATTTTGTTTGTATTTTCCAAAAATTTTCGTGTAATAAAAAGTTTTTAATCGAGTACCGATAAGAAAACGAGTTGAGTAGTCAAAAGTGTAAACATTTTTCAACACTTCGTTGCCAGAATGATGATTTTATCATATTTTTAATTATTTTTTTGACAAGAACACCATTTAATTATTTTTTTCTCAAATGATATTTTTTTATTTTTAAAAAAGTTTGTTTGTGCAAAAAACACAATTTTATTAAAACAGTCAATATGTAAAAACAATGAAGTTTTTAATCAGATTGTTGTTTATTGGTTTTGAACACTTTTGTATCCAGTCTCAAGAATACACGAAATAGCATCATTATTTCTAGGCATACAAAATAATATTAAAAAAAAGCATCTTAGATAAGGGGTTGTTAATTTTGAGAATATTGTTGAAAAAAATTATTTGTGAAAAGAAAACACGTATTATTATAAAGTTTCATATATTAAAGAATAATAAAATCAAGTACTTAGTACACAGAAGCACATTTTTCAACTTCAAAGTCTTGAACCAATTGAGACCCCCAAAATCTGAAAGCTGAGTTTTGAATTATTGGCCAATGTTTTTTTTAATTAATTTTTGAAGTTTTCGACTGGAGGTGCATTTTAGTACAATTTTCAAGAACATGTACCGATACCTAAGGCTATATCTCGTGAACTGTTCGAAATATTGCAAATTCGGCAAATTTTTAGCTCTTAATCAGATCTAAAAATGTTACCTTTAGATTAAATAAAAAACAACAACATCTTACTCAAAACATCAAAACTGTCAAAAAACGTAAAATTTCGTCATAGATTTTTATTGTTGATGATGGAAAATATAAGGACACTTCACTTGGTACCTCCCGTACAAAAAATAAAATTGTATACAAACCAGGGGTCTAATCACCGCATTCGATACTATCGTATCGAATAAACTATTGAATTTGTTTGCATACGATAGACACTGACGTATCGAATGAAAACTCGAGAAATGTAATGAGGAGTTACTCGATATCAAATGCTATTATTTCAAATTCAATAAATTTCATTCGATATCGAGAATCATGATACCAAAATAAATAATTTCGATAAATTTTGCTCGATATCGTATGCGGTGATTAGACCCCTGACGTTAAACCAGATATGACTGACGCAAATCGGGGCTCTAGTGTATATTTTTTGCAGTACCGATTGCATTTCTATAATTGTAGAATTTGAATTACTAATGCTTCTAATGAAATCCACCTGGTTTGTGATGGGGGAGGAATTTTTTGTTTAATTTCCAAAAATTTTTGTATTTCGAAAAATTGATTTTTAAGTTTTGGACTGTTTTCAATATAATTGTAAATATTTCTTGTGTGTTTTATCGATGCCAGAAAAATCGTCATAACACTATTACTTTTAGTCAAAAAATCGTCATATTATTGTATTTTCTCAAAAAAATCGTTAAAATTACGAAAAATCGTAACATCTATCAAACCTGCTTGCCAGATTAAAGTGTTATAAAATTGATGCCAGATTAAAGTTTAAAGTAAATTCATTGACGGAATAAAATCGTCAAAACATTAGTGACTCTACATAAAAAATCGTCAATCGTCATTTTGGTAAATTCATCGAAAAAAATCGTCAAAATGACGTAAAATCGTCACATCTAACATCCCTGGGTACACAAGCGAGTGTACTCTTCGATTCATTTTGTTCGCTCATTCGTTCTCTCATGCTATAAACACATTCGAGACAGCAAGCTACCGACTTCAATATGTCAAAAATAGAATGCATGTGGGTATATGCATGGCGAAATAATTAGAAGGTGGCAGCACTACGGAATGTATTATTTTTTGCTCAATTCGTGGTAAACTTTCATAATGTCAAAATTATTTGTGATTTTAAGGTAATGTCAAAATATTGTTAATTTTCAAGATAAATAAAATATTTGTGCGGGATTTTATTTAAAATATTGCTATAGAATTCAAGTTTAAATTAAAAAAAGGACGTATTGTTTGAAACGTGTTTTAGTTGTCGCAGAGGACAAGTGTGTTTTATTAAAACAAAATCAATTAAAATTTTAAACTAAATTGAATTGTGCAAAAAGTTTGAAATATAACTTTAGTGGAATAGCTATTGTGTTATAAACGTGCTTTTTAAATTATTACAAAGAACAACTTGTGTTTAATTAAAATCAATACTTTTTAATCGTTACATTCTGTTCAAAAAAGTTGTGAAAATTGTGCAAAAAGTTTGATATATAACTTAAATTAAATACGGCTTTCAGTCTCCTGCATCTTATTAATTGTGTTTTTGTTATATATCGTGGACTAGGCCTACAGGGGAAACCACGTTAAAAAACGCGCTTAGTACACTACCTCAAAGGTGGCGTGGAAAGGTGTACACAAGATTTTTCAGAAGAAGCAAAACAATTATTCGTATTTATTTATTTGGCCAAATGATTTTTCAAACGTTTCATTTAATAAAAACAATAATATTTTGGTGTGGTGAAAATCTATTTTTTGACATAATGGACTATTTTACACAAACAAATTTGCCTGTTTTTGTTGTATTGTTGTACAGCAACTCCTAGTGCTGCCACCTTCTAGTAATTTTACCATGGGTATATGGAAATGATTATTTTCACGACGACGACACGGCTACATGGCTGCAGGTTGTTGTCTGTGCTTATTTTGTCGTTGTAGTCATTTCTATTTTTGTCTACTACAAAACAGAAAAAGTGTTGCTAGTATAAAAAAATATTTAAAGAATAAGTGCTTAAACATTATTTTTTTGTTTAACAGAAAAGAATACGATTGAAATTAAAAAAATTATATAACTTTTTAGCATCGAGTTATAGGACGTAAAAGTTGTAAAATTCTTTATCTATATCTCTTTAGCTTTAAAAAGAATCTATAAAATATGGGAATCATTGGAAAATGATTCAAAGTGTTTTTCAAATGGCGTTTAAAGCATACCGATTAACCAATTAAGAGCCAATTTAATATCTATATTCGTACTCCGTGGCTGATTTTTTTTTACAAAATCAGCTTTTAAAATTATATCGCTATAGCAATTATTATCTAACCCTTAGATATTTGCTTAATAAAGTTTTATTGTATTGCGGGTTTTCAGCCTTGCGGACCACTTACTAATTATGTACATATTACAATAATTAAATTTGTAACTAGTACATAAATTATTACCACATATATATTTTTACTCAAACTTATAAATAAATTCAGTTATTTTCCAAGATATAATTTTTTAAACCGTAATAAATTTAAAATTTAACATGATGGAGTTAGTAATAATATGTTTGATTAAATATATTGACAAAATTTTAAGTTTTATTGAAAAATCTATCAAGAAATACTAATATTTGAAATTGGTTCTTAACGGCCTAATACATCGGAATTTTTAATCCATCATGTGAAAGATATTTCGAAGTAGTTTCTTATAATACCAATACTTTTTAGATCCAGTTTTTAAAGTTATTGATAAGGGGAACGTTCGTAAATGCTGCAAATTTTTTTCTGATGCAATAAATTTTGACATAAAAGAAATCGTTTATATGTAAATTAAATAAGGCAAACCATATTGAACTTAAGGAAACTTTTTGCTAATTTTAATGAAATTGTCATTTGCTTAAGCAAGGTGTGAATCTAATTGCACATTCTGTACGGAATCAAATGGTTTTTTTATTTTATTTTTTTTAAAGTACATTTGAGAGACTTTTTGTTAATTTATGAAAGTAGGTAAAGCAAGGCTATGCATATTATGGTTGGGCCTTTAGCATTACAACTGCAACTGGTAACCACGCATCAGAAACAAGCTTTTATATATTTACGTACGTACACGTAGAAAAAAAATATGGTTGGAGGTAACCATATTATAAGAGCAACATACTATGGTTAGATTTTAACAATGTTAATGTTTGCAGTTTATCATATTATGTTTAACTATGACCATGGCATGGTTAACATCAACAAAAATGTTCCCGAAATCAACCATAATATGGTCATAATTAACCATATTTTGGTTAATATTAACTAACAATATTATGTTTAAAATTTACCATAATATGGTCAAAATTTCCCTGAATTTTGACAAAAGCAACCATATTATGGTCAGAATTAACAATAATATGGTCAATGTTAATCATATTATGGTTACTTATTTCATCCATTTTTTTTTTATTTGTTTGTAGTGTCAAATTATAATTTTATTTAATTTTTTATTCCTGATAGGTGTTATGTTCCACTTTTACAAAAAAATCCCCTTTTCATTCATATTACAACCTGTGGCCACCTTAATTACCATTTTTTCTTTTCTACTATTTCATTCTACGGAAATTAATGTGTTTTAATCAATAATTAGAATAAAATGAATGAGAATTTTAAGCAAACCAAGTAAAATGAAAACGACCAGAATGTTGTTGCTTTTTAAACATATTATTTAAAATTTAAAGTTAAACATACAATGTTTTAAAATATTATAGTTTTAAACATATTATTGTTATTAAAAATTAACCATACCATGTTCGGAAGCAACCATTATATGGTTACAGCTTTTAGGTGGATGAATTTAACCATAATATGGTTGCCGTGATAATAATATGGTAAAGGTTACCATAATATGTTTAAGTGTATGGTTGTATCTTTATTTTATTAAAACAATGTATTGTTTAATTAAACCATATATAAAGTTTCAAGGGAGGTAAACGCTTTATTGTTAAATAGAAACAAAATATTATCAATCGTGATAAAAGTTTTGTTTAAAACAACAAAAGTTTGTTTGTTGCCATTGCAGGGACCATAATATGCTTATTTTAACCATACTGCAACCATGTTTTTTCTCTGCGTGTACCCAACGTGTTCTGAAACTTTTATGATGTGCGATGACGGAACAAAATTTTTATTTTAAAAGCATTATATTTTTTTTCTTTAATCTGCTGTTAAAATTTTATTGTTAATTAGTTCCAAAAAAACAAAATTAAAATATTTTAAATGATTTTTAATAAATTCATTAGTTTTTACGCTATAAAATGTATTATAAATAAGTATTTATATATTTATTGGCTTAAATTAAGTTTGTTACGAGTCTTGAATTATGCTGTTTTTCCATTTCATAAAAGTTTAAAATATGATAGTGGCACCACTGAAATATAAATACACAATATAAAAAACAGCTGTTTTTAAAATAATTCAGTAGCTGTCTACACGACTGTAATTGCACCCAGCAGCATTTGTAGTCGTGTGTTCGTGTATCCTGCTGTGGTGAATGTGTTTAATGCATCATTTGACGAAAAATGTATTGAAGTTCGGTTGCAAAAGAATAAGTCGTAACGACGAAAATCGAACAATGTAAACATCAGACCGACTTCAAAGAGGAAACGACAATAATCGCAACGGCAAAAATCGTATAATGTGAATTGGGACTGATTAATGGTAAAATCAAACGGAGTTTGAGAAAACATAATACATTTTTTATTGCAAAGAATATATTTTTATCATAGGTACTTAAAACGTTAATATTGTTTTATTTTGGCTTGACATTTCTAAATGTTTAAGTTTAAAGATATTCGCAGAATAGTTATGCGTGAAATAACTATATTTTTATTAAATTAAAAACGAATAAAATAATACACAATCAATTATCGTAATAATTTTATGAGTGTAAAAATAATTTTTTTTCTGCAAATAAACTCGAATAACTTAAGGCACAACAACAATTTTCGACGTTTCATTTACCACTTACAAATGTGCACAAACAATTACCGGACCACAGAAGCAGTGTTGTTGTAGTGCTGACTTCACTTTCTAGTGAATTCGCCTTGATTCTGATCTAACTGCTAAATAAGTTCTCTTAGAAGGCTTCGGATCTTCCGTAGGTATAAAAGATAAGATCAATATTCCACATTACCTTCTATGAGAAGGGAGAAGAGAAGGATTAAGATATTTAGTTTTTTTGCGCGTTATAAAATAAAAATTACATAGAAAAAACAGAATACAGAACGGTTAAATGAAAAAGAATAAATCATTTTAGTTGAGTTTAAAACGTTGAAACGAAGAGTTTAAGAACAGCTAAAAAGTGTTAAAAAAAAGTTTAAAAATTAATAAATAAATGCACAATCAAAACTTAATTGTTTTCTGATTTTTAGTGTAAAAACCATTTTTACCTTAAAACCATCTATTAAATATAATAAATATCCATTAAAAGTGCACAATTAAATTTCTATAACAAAGGGGTTTGGACCCTTTTCCGTAAATTTTTCTCGTTTTTTTTTAAATTTTGGCACAAAGTGAACATTTTTATATCCCATGAATGATTTTTAGAGTCAATAACTTGATGCTCTATTAAAATACATTTCTAAAAGCCTCTTTAAGATTACCTTTATTCGAAGGCCTTTTGAAAACCATTCTCACCTCATGAAAGCATTTTTAAAAGACATTAATTAAAATGAATTTCAGAATCTCTGTCGAATGAAGCCAGAGTGGAAGGCCTACCCCGCAATGACAACATGTGTAAAAAAGCTTTTAGTATGCAATAGAGCGAGATGGCCAAAATAAAGTACTGAGGTCTTCTAGAAGGAATCTGTATGCCCTCTTTTTCCCGCTGGGTATACATACATATTTACATATACGCATACTCTTAACACTTTACCATTGTATACACAAGAGGATTAGTTTTAACTTCGTTTAAAAACGAAAATAAGTCGTTGAAAAATGAAGCCGTCTCACTACAAACACTTTTTAGAAATGACATGGTCCATGCTTGCAATACATCGGGCCAGTCCATGGAGTAGTCCATTTAATCAAATTGGATGAGGTGGTCCAATATTATTAGCAGGGTACTTACAATGTTATTTTCTTTACTGCATAAAGTATTAGTACACTTTTGCATGTTTCTTACATATATTCCTGCACTCCTGTTATACAACTCGCCTTCAAATCAACTTTGGCTTTTTTAATATTTTCCTTTGATCCTTCCTTTAAAAAAAGAAGTACATAAAAGGTTAACTACTTCCTATACACTAAAAAATACGGTGAACGCACGTTAAAAGTACACTACGTGTATACTAAAAAGTACAGATAAGTACGATACAAATACTGTTATGTACGTTATATTAGTGTTTGTGTGCGTCAGCTCACACTCGTTGTGTACCGTATATGTTTGTGTAAACATTCACAAACACAAAAAAAAAATCAAAGTTTGTGTGTTAGAAAAATACGTTACGAAAGGGTACAGTTTTTTTTTCGAACCCTACATAATATAGTTTTTTTAAGCCATTTTTAAATTTGTTTAGTTCATATAAAACACGTTTAGCTGATCTTGCACTGCAACATTCACGTTTGACTCATTTTAAAAAGACTGTTAGTAGTGTTTTTGGCAACTAATATGTATTTTCTTACTGTCTTGCCAGTACTGTCAAATGTAAACGCTGTTTTAATTGGATACTAATGTAAAAAAGTGGCCACCATATTGTTTTTTAAGTGTGTAGCAAGGATTTTGAATAATAATTACAGAAAATATGTATTTTGGGCAGTTATGTCCAAGTGCAGCTAACTTGAATTTTTTGTATGAAAATAATTTTAAAATGCCAAAAATTCTGTGCTTTTATCTTAAATGTGCAAATATAATTGCACATAAAATCGTACAAAGACCCCTTTTAGACTCGGCAAGTTAGTTGCGTAAGTAACTTGCCGAGTACAACAAAGTCTGTACTAAATATTTTTTTCCTTACCCCGAAATTTTCTAATGAACAACAATAAGTGCTAATGTTTTTTAACTCTTTTAGTTTAGGAGGTATGATGTTAGCAGGATCAATTTGGCTAGACCCCAGCCTTCGGTCCAAATGTTAACCTTTTAGCTTCATACGTTAATGCTCTGCGGTGAAAGATAAAAAGATGGAGAAAAAAGTAACAAACTTATGTACAATTTGCATCGCTAATACGTTCGAATTTCGAAAAAGTAACAAACATGCATTTGTATTTTTTAGATAAGTTACAAATGAAATATAACTTCTTTTATACCCTTCACCGAAGGTAAGAGGGTATATATAACTTTGTCGTTCCGTTTGTATGTTCCACAATATTGATCCTACACCCTATAAAGTATATATATTCTGGGTCCTTATGAAAAGCGAAGTTCAAATCCGGTTGTCCGTCTGTCCGTGTGTATGTTGAAATGGGGTTTCCGAAAACCCCAGAAATGATGTGGACTAGGTTGATGTATATTTATGTCACTTATACTCCGTTTAAGTTCGCTATTGAAATTCAGCCAGATCGGTCCAAAAATGACGCAGATATGAGCAAAAAACCACGACTACCTCTTAATTTTGCCAAAAATCCCTTGTTGTTGTTGTATTTTTTTTATTTCTGTATATCTTGAGAACGGCAAGAACCAAAGTTTCCAAATTAGGTACACACATTTAGGTTGCCAATACACACCATCCTACAAAATGTGGGCGGGATTGGAGAAGTGGGCGTGGTACCTCCCGTACAAAAAAAATTAAAAAATGTATAAAAACCTAAATTTTAGGGCTGCCATATGTCCTATAGATATGGCTTGTATATCAAAATATCGGAAATTTTTAGTAGAACATATTTTATAAAAAACTCGGGAAAATCGGTTCAGATACAAAAAAATTATGACCAAAATTAAATTTTTTTTTTTTAAATACCCTCTTTCGGGAACAATAGATCTCCCCGAGTCCAAGCCTTATAACTCCAGTAAATGGCAAATTTCTTCTTAAAAACGTCGGTATATAAATCTGTCAAATCGGTTAAAAAATGGCATAGTTACAACCGAAATACTGAATCCCCAAAAATTACTCTTTTTATAATTAACTTTGTTAAAATATATTTATACAAGTATATATAAATGTTTATATACAAATATAACTTAAGTAAATGGTAAAATTCTTCCTTAACACGTCGGTATATAAAAATATCAAATCGGTTAGACAATGGGTAATTTATGAGCAAAATACTCAAAAATGGGCTAAAAAACATCAACATTTTTATAGAAACCTAAATTTTAGGGCTGCCATATGTCCTATGGATATGACTTATATACCAAAATGTCGGAAATTTTTATGAGTTATAACCGACATACTGGGGTCTAATCACCGCATACGATATCGAGCAAAATTCATCGAAATTATTTATTTTGGTATCTTGAAACTCGATATCGAATGAAATGTATTGAATTTGAAATAATAGCATTCGACATCGAGTAACTCGACATTACATTTATCGAGTTTTCATTCGATACGCCAGTGTCTATCGTATGCAAAAAAATTCAATAGTTTATTCGATACGATAGTATCGAATGCGGTGATTAGACCCCTGAATTCCCGAAAATTACTCTTTTTTTACCCTTCACGGAAGGTAAAAAAGGTATATATAACTGTAATTTCTACAATATGGATCCTACACCCTATAAAGTATATATATTTTGGGCCCTTATGAAAAGCGAAGTTGAAAACTGGTTGTCTCTTATTTAAAAAAAAAATTTACCAATTTTATTTAGTTTTTGTCTAATTGCTATGTATTCTGCTCGCACAATGGTGAAGGGTATATAAGATTCGGCACAGCCGAATATAGCACTCTTACTTGTTTTCTATGCGTATTGGTTTAAAAGCTAGATGGTGGACAAAAAAGTTCCAAAATACAGGTTTTACCCGTTTTCTACCTTAAACGGCTGAATTTCGTTAAAGTACCAGACATCTATTTGCTTTTTTTATTCAATGCCCAAAAATAAATATTAAATTAAAAAAAGTACCAGTTTATTTTAAAAAGTAACAGTTAGAGAACGAAAAATTCCTAGATCCAATAAATACGGAAATTGAAAAGGCACCAGTTAAAGAACAAAATAGTACCAAAAACCTTCTAACAGATTTTCATTCACTCAGGACCTTGCATGTTTAATTTTAGCTTTCTAGGTCCAATACTAACGGAAATTCAAAAAATACCAGTTAAAGAGCAAATGAGTTCCAAAAACCCTCTTAACGATTCTCATTCTCTAAGGACCTGGCATGTTTAATTTTATGTTTCTAGGTCCAATACTAACGGTAATTAAAAAAGTACCAGCTAAAGAACAAAAAAGTACCTAAAACTTCACTCTTATAGATTCCTATCCACTCATTACATTGCATACTGAATTTTATGTTTCTAGTTCCAATTATAACGGAAATTCACAAAGTACCAGTTAAAAAACAAAGAAGTACCAAAAAGCGCTTTTACAGATTCTTCTTCACTCAGGACGTTGAAAGTTAAATTTTAAGTTCATAAGACCAATATTATCGAAAATTAAAAAAAGTACCAGTTAATGAACAAAAAAAGTACCAAAAAGAATTATATTACAGATTCTCATTCACTCAGGACCTTGCATACTAACCGAACTTCAAAAAGTACCAGTTAATGAATAAAAAAGTACCAAAAATTTCCCTCTTATAGATTCTCATCCACTCAGGACATTGCAAGTTTAACTTTATGTTTCTTGGTCCAATACTAACGGAAATTCAATAAGGACCAGTTAAAGAACAAAAAAGTACCAAAAAGTTCCGTCATAGATTCTTATCCACTCAGGGCATTACATGTAGAATTTTATGTTTCTAGGTCCAATATTAACGATAATTAAAAAAATACCAGCTGTAAAACCAAAAAGCTAAACAAAAATATCAAATTTCCCGTATTTCCTTTTTTGGTACTAATTTTTCCCCCCATTAAAGTATCAAAAATTTCAGTATTGTAGTGGGAGCCCATAATTTAGTACGAACGAATATGTCAAAGAATGGAGGAAAATGTTTTGTAAAAAAAGTACCAAAAATAGTTACGACTTTCACCCCTTTAATGTTCGAATTTCAAAAAGTACCAAATTCGTATTCGTATTTTTTTGATAAGTTTCAAAAGATAGATGGGGTGTCAAAAAAGTACCAAAATTCAGGTTTTACCCGTTTACTCCCTAAAAGGGTAAAATTTCAAAAAAGTACCAGACACCGGTCCGCTTATTTTTCTTAAGAACAACGATAAGTATTACATTTTTTTTTGTATCTCTTTAATTTTGGAGATATAAGGTTACCGTATTTTCCCGTTTTTACCCCCTAAACATTTGAATTTCCAAAAATCCCGTCTTAGTACATCGATTTGGAGAGCGACCAATCTCTGGTCCAAATTTCAAGTTATTAGCATCAGGCGTTTAGGCTGTGCGATGATGAATTAGTCAGTGAGTCAGTCAGTAACGTTACAATTTTATATTTTGTATAAATAAACTGTAAATTACTGTCAGCAATTTAAGACATCAGCACAATTAAATTAAAAATTATGACCACTAATGCAATGACATTATGTGCAAGCGTCAGCACATAACTACAACGTGGGAAAATAATAAATTCAATTATGCTGATTGATAACAGAGCTGTAAATGAATCATTCATTTCTTTTTAAAATTAATTCGCGAATCATTCATGCACTGAATTAGCAAATTTTGAATTTATTCTTTTCACACAAAAAATATTAATTGAATGACTCAATTTAAATGAATTTGGTAAAAATAAATGAATTGCAATTCGTTTCTAATTCAAATGAATTTGTCAAACTGAATTGCAATTCATTTCCGATTCTTTTGAATTGATTTTGAATAAATTCAAATGAAATAGAAAAACTTAATAGCAATTCAATGTCAACTCATTTGTTTTGTTATTCTACTAATTTTTTATGTAAAAAGTCTGGTACTGTGTTCAACATTTCACGTGAAATGCTGTCAAAACGCATATGAAAAAAACTTGTGCGGAATATCTATGAAATAATGTTGATAGAGTTGTACTCTGTTCATTTTGTGAAAAAGTTAGGAAATGTTTCTGGCAACATTTTTTTACAACTACGAAATAATGTAAGCTGCACTTATTTCACGTGGAATTTTAAGCAAAAGCAAAAAAGTATTAACTGATCATTAAATAAGAAATAAAAAATTAAAATAACACAACCGGTAACACTTTTTTATCAATATTTATACTATTTTTTATTAAATTTTTTAATAAAAAATTAATTTTCAGTTAAATAAATGTGCGGTTTGTTTACATACGCAAAACAATGTCGCATACTTTGCAGGAATAAAAACGTCAAATTGTACAAACTCGCATGAAAGGTAACATTGATACATGTCAAAATTTTCGTGTTAATAATTAATGTTGCTCAACATTTTTCACAAATTTGAACAGAGTACCAGGCTAAAGACAGCAAGCATTACTCTCGTTTTGTATGACACTTAGTATAGTATATGCACTTTTAAGGACAACTTGGTTGGTAGCAGTGCCGAGGTCCTGTGTAGCTAGTTAGTGCGAAAAGAAACTAGTCGTTAACAGCTCCCCTCAGTGTCAAGGCAAAGCGCTGTTGTATGTTAGTTGCCTAGTCCACGCATACTGTCACTGCGTGGTACGGTGCGTCTGAACGAGCATACTCGCGGGAACAAAATGAAACCCTTTTTATTAAAAAAAAACAAACGAAAAATTCAACAACAACAACAAAAAAGGACACGGCGGACGGGATTGACCAAAGTCAGTCGGACGTCACGGTCTGTGAGTCGAAGAGTACCCTATCGACTGTTCATGAGAACATAATTGAGCAGGAGAGACAGGTACTGACCGACCTATATGTGGACAATCTTCTGGGACTATCGATTGACTTCTGTGGTAAAACTGGGGCTACTCAAAGATTTGAGGAGTTGACTCTGCTCTCTGACACGGAGCACTATATTGATATATCTGCTCATAGTCAGACTGCGGAGCCTGCCTCTCCCATCAGTGAGGTAAGGGGACACTCAGCAGAGGACTGTCCACAACATGTTCGGCTGGGCGCCGTAGATGATGGGCCAAGCGCCCTTCACAAGACATTAAGAACTCCAGCCGAACGAAGGAGGAGACGGCGCAGAACGGAACAAGGAGTTCCATAGCATATCTAGATAAGATGGCGAAGAGGGATCCTTCAACGTTCTCCGCAAGACATAGGCATCTTCTGAGAAGGCAACGAGAAAGCGTCGCTAAGTTCGAGAGAATTTACGGCCCTGTCAGTACCGTGCTTGGATGGCCCTATCCTTGGAGGAAACAGGTGAATGAAGCCGCCGACCCGAACACTGCTCAAAAGAGTATTGGGCCAGTGGCGTCGTCAACCTGCCGTATAGAGGTAGAGAAAGGAGGGGTTGTCCCGATGACAAAGGCGCTCATGTCTTCGGAACGAGCTGCGGAGGACAAGGGAGTGATACCCAAGACAGAAAGAAAAGTGGCTAAGGCAGCGGACACGGGGAAAAAGACAGGCAATCCTCCGATTCCACTAGTGGCTCTCGTAAGGGGGCCAAAAGCGGAGAAGGCGCGGGCAGGAACAAGCCTTCTAAACCAGTCGTGCGAAGTCACCTAGCTTATTGAAGAGGGCTGGTACATCTCCTGCTGAAGCTCCTAATGGCTCTAATAAGGAGACCATTAAGAGGGTCAGATCTGGGGATGATCAGCCTCCTTCATCGAATAAAAGAGTGAAGAAGTTGACCAGCCGGGAATGATCCGGATGGGAGGATCAGTGCCGAGCTATGGCAGTTTGTAGAGGCTAGGCTAGGCACTGGTGTGTAAGGAGAATACCGGCAGGGACTTCCGTTTCGCAGTAAATCGAAAGTCCATGGAATTCTTGGAGAACGTTGGGGTGGTTGTCAAGTTTGGTTTAGGTAACGTCAGGTTCAAATATCCTAAACATGATAGGACCAAGCACCATTGTGAAGCAGCTCTCTCACCAGCACTCGGACGTAGGCCTTATCCAAGAACCTTGTATTAATAAAAATAAGGTTTGCGGTTTAAGGGTTGCGGGATACACTCTGTTTGTCCCGTCCACAGAGGACAAGGATTTGAATGAATTTAATTTTCTCATCTCTCATTCTTTCAGATGCGGTGACTTGACCGTAGTAAATAGAGAAGCCAAAGGTAAGCGCAGTCTTGCACTGGCTTCGGGGTATATGCCGTACGAGGCGATATATCCACCTGGCACGGAGGTGCGGGAACTAACAGCATATGCAAGGAGGAAGGAACCCAAGGGGGACAAAATGGGAATACTTTAGGGAAAAGGGGAAAGCTATGAGCTGTCGTGCCTGGTTACATATCCGGGCAGGCATAAGCAGCCTAAATGGTGGACCAGGGAACTTCACGTTCAAAGGTCTGCGGTTAAGAAACTGTTTAATAGGGCCAAGCTTACGAGAGCTTACCAGAGGCAGTTCAACAGGTATATTGCGGATCTAAAAAGGACAAAGCGACTATCGTGAAGACAATTTTGTGTGTCCATATATAATGTCAACGAGTTGTCAAGATTCCGACGGATTTTATCCAAGGACCCTAAGGCCCTGGGATACAACCAAAGGAACGACGGCTCATGGACTGGGTCTTGCTCTGAAAACCTAACCTTACTTATGGAGACGCACTTTCCCGGGTGCATGGAAACCAGATGTATGGAAGATGGTCAGTGGGACGTGATGTCCATGTCATCGGATCATACTTCCGCTTGCGTCGAGGAAATTGTCACAAGGGAGAAGCTGGCGTGGGCGGTAAATACTTTCGACCCATATAAATCACATGCAACATCCCGGACGATGCATCATTTTTGCTGGTGAATATATTCAGTAGGAGGTATCTACCTAGGGGGTGGATAGAGGTTAGGGTGATTTTTATACCCAAGGCTGGTAAAGCGGGCCACTCGAAACCGGGGGATTTTAGACCTATTAGTCTGTCTTCATTCTTGTTGAAGACTCTTGAGAGACTAATAGATTTCTATAACATTGAGACCTGCCTTATTAGCAACACTCAACATGCCTACCTGACGGCTAAATCTGTTGAGTGCGTTACATGAGGTGGTGGGATGTATTGAGCACGGTCTGAGGCATTAGGAATATACTCTCGCTGCGTTTCTGGATATAGAAAGAGCCTTTAATAACATTAGGATTGAGGCGATTAGGGATTCGTTGATGGAGTTTGAAGTCAAGGACTTTCTAGTAGAGTGGATAGTCCGCATAATTAACAGTAGGATTATAAACTCGAGCCTGGGGGATCATGTTATAAGGAGCAGGATTACTAGGTGGACACCACAAGAGGGGATTCTGTCGCCTCTACTGTGGTTGCTTGCGGTCAACGGGACTCTCAGGTCATTTGATACCATGGGTAGGAAAGTTTTTGCCTATACGGACGACATATTTCTACTGGTCAGGGAAAAATGTCTGTCCACGATCGGAGAAATTATGCAGGTGATGCTGGGCGACCTCTCGGCATGGGCAAATGATAGGGGGCTGGGTGTAAGCCCTGTGAAGACTGAGCTGGTGCTTATTTAACAGAGGGTACAGGATGGAAGGATTTAGGGGGCCAGTGCTAGATGGCGTCGAGTTACCTCTATCGGCCGGTGCAAAGTATTTGGATAACTTTCTGGGCTGCAAACTGTCTTGGAAGAGAAATACTGAGATGATGATGAGACGGGGACGCAATGTCTACTACACATGCAGGAACTCCATCATAAAGAACTCGGGTCTGAAGCCGAATATGGTAAACTGAATTTACACAACGGTGGTTAGGCCTATACTTACCTATGGATGCACTGTTTGGTGGGGTGCGTTGAGAGTGGATAGCTATAGGAAAATGCTCAGCAAGGTTCAATGGAGTGCATCTCTTGGCATCAAAGACGCAAGGAAGATCACTCCACAGGCAGCACGAGATATCCTACTATATCTGTCCCCAATTGAGCTTTATGTAAGAAGTGTGGCTGCTAGGAACTTACTTAGACTTTACGAGTCTTCCTTAGTTAAACCTAGACGGGATGATCGCACGAGAATTTTGTACACAGTGGGTCTGCTTGATCGGGGTATTATTCTCGAGGGAATTTCGGATCATAGGACTATGACCCTGGACTTCGGTGTAACACCACCAGTGGAGTTCCCGGATAGGGAAATTTGGCGTGGATCCAATGGACTGTTTGAGGGGTGGGCAGTATTTACGGATGGATCCAAGATGAAAATCGGCACTGGTGCCGGTGTATATAGTGCAGTGTCTTCCAGGCTGAGATCCTAGCGATCTGGTGTGATACTGGATCACATCGTAAGTGGATCTGTGGTGACAATTTACGTCGATAGTCAGGCGGCGCTTCGGGCATTGACAAATTATACGGTGCGTTCGTGCCTGGTCGCTCGGTGTAGGAATGCTCTTAGGGAACTCATGGAGTCATTCAATGTAAGGCTGTGTTGGGCACCTGGACACTGCATGGTTGATGGAAATGAGGTGGCGGACGGACTCGCGAGAGGGGGCTCGAATCTGGAATTAGTGGTATGGGACAAGGGGTAAAGCCTCCCGTATGTTACTACTATAGGGTGATACGCGAGAAATTCCGTAAGGACGTTAACTGATCCTGGGGGAACAGAACGGATTTCAGGGTGTCTAGGGCACTATGGCCCAGATTGAACTGGGAATGGACAAGGGTGGTCTTAGAACACTTATAGAGTTTGTCAGGGAAAAAGTGCGGTTGTTTCTGTTGAGGGGACTGTAGAGAGGGTATAGTTCTGCGTGGTACCTACTAACATTCTAACTTTCTTATAAATTTCTTAATTCTATCCACCTCATACTTCTTTTCTTTACTCTTTCTATCAATGGACCGCATTGGTCTCCGAGTGGACATGTGCCCTTGGGCACATAACCCTTCTTAACCTAACCTTACCTAATCTAGTATAGTCCAGAAACAAAAAAAAAATCTTATATTTGAAATAATTTGAATACATTAATAAAGGTGTGCCTATTGTAAACGGAATGTAAAAAGCCACATGTGCATGTGGTTCTGACGACACTACAAAGCCACAATAGCAAGTTCGTATAGTGTGATGACGACAAAATTACGTCAGAAACTCATCCGCATGTAGCTTTCAACATTCCGTGTACTATAGGCTTTTAACAATCATTTTTTGTTTAATGTCATATTTGTATAATGTGGAAAATGTCTTTTTTTTATTTTTCAATCGAATTTTAAAGATTCTAGAAACTTTGAATCTCAACATAACATTTTTTGCGGTCAATGCTGTGTTCGTTTACTCGAAATTCTTACAAATTTTACTTCAATTAGAAAGATTGGTTTACTTTTTGAATTGAAAACTTCCAGCTGTAGTAATAATAGTAAACTGTGGTAATTCCCTCTAGATCGGGGGGGGGGGGGGGGGTTTCCTCGTTTTCCGATTCGAAAAAAATAATTTACGAGTTCGAACAATTTGTATAGGGCGTACGCTTTGTTTCGAATGAACGGAAGTTGTGTATACCTTTTCGAAAACAAAAAGTCCCTTTAGTAACGGCAACTCTCTATTACGAACAATAAAAATACCTTTCGAAACTCCAACTCCGTATTACGAAAACAAGGTCAGTTATGTAAAAAGCGTTAAGAATTTGTTCGAAATTTGTT
Organism: Pollenia labialis; assembly: GCA_949318255.1. Taxonomy (NCBI): domain Eukaryota; kingdom Metazoa; phylum Arthropoda; class Insecta; order Diptera; family Polleniidae; genus Pollenia; species Pollenia labialis. The sequence continues at coordinate 84,470,191 of OX439139.1, read as the reverse complement.
AGTGACAAAGTTAAAGATATTAGATTTGATATAAAATAAATGTTTACTAATGTTTTTTTTAATATGTGTTCTTGAAATTTAAAAAAAAATTACATTGACAAGCATAAAGAAATGGTTGGCATGCAATAAATATTTATTAAAAAACACAATTATAATATTTTTCACACACTGAATTCTTCTTCTTTATTTGCATATTCGGTTTTCGAATGTAAGCGACCATACAATTACAAAATTTACATTTCAAAAAGTTTAATGAGTATTTTAGACTAGATTTAATTTCAAGCATTATTTACAATATGAGCAAAAATATCTCTATTTCTTGCCACATTTATGAGAATCTCCACATTCTGAGATCTAGTCCATTGTTGTATATTTTCAAGTCATGACATCTCCTTTCTGCCCCTACTACGTTTTCCTTCAACTTTGGCTTGGAGGATTGTTTGAAGTACAATATATTTAGGGTTCCTCATAAAATGTCCTAAATAAGCAGTTTTTCGTTTTTTGAAGTGAGATAAAAGTTCGCGTTCTCGATTCATTCTCCTTAGAACTTCGTTATTAGATGTATAAGATGTCCAGGGTATTTTTAGTACTCGTCGGTAAACCCACATTTCAAATGCTTCCAGTCTCTTTATATCTACAGCTTTTATAGTCCATACCTCCACAGCATACAGCAGTACTGACCATATATAATTTTTTATGAATCTCGATTTTGTGTCCATGTTTATATCATGATTGGTTAAAACTTTTCTGTATTTAAAAAAGCATCTCTTGCCATCTCTATTCGGCATCTAATTTCTTTTGATCCGTCCCATTGCTCATTAACTAGAACACCAAGATATTTAAAATTCTGCACTCTCTCGACGTGTGAGTTTTGAATTTTAAGTATTGTATCGTTGTATTTATTTTTTTTACTAATACTCATATATTTTGTCTTATGAATGTAAATTTTTAAACCATAATTTTCGCTGCATGAATCGAGCTTTGTAACCAGTAGCCCGTTTCAGTGAATCTGAACAGAAACAGTGCAAAATGAAACAAAAAATGGTTTTTCTCGCACAAGTGTTTCTGTATCTTTCCGTTGCGAGAATTATACACCCCTATCGTGAATAACAATTCCTTGGGAGTTTTTTCCCTTTTCCCATTTTTTCAATTGAATTAACATAGGAAAAATGGGAGAAGGGAAAAAACTCCCAAGGAATTTTTATTCATGATAGGGGTGATAATGGTAGTTAAAATTTAAAAAAAATCGGTTCGTAAATAAACGGGTTAAAGACAAACAACTTTTTTTTCTTGCCGAAATAATGGTTTTGCACAAAAGTGTCCATATAAGCTAATGTCACTAATCAAATATATAAACTTGTTGTTGCTTTCTACACAAATTCATATTGTTTTTTTAAATTTTCAACGCCACAAAATATCAGGTGTTTGAAATTTGAAAATTCAATATGAGCTTTTATAGAAATCTACAACAAAGTTATAAAATATTGTTGATTTTATTTTTGCTTACGTCACTTTTTAAGAACAAATCAGCAAATCGGCACTTATTTTATTTATTCTTATTCTTGGATGCTGTTAATCGATTCTTGGAAAATTTTCTGCGAGTATACGTTAAATAATAGGGGAGATAGAATACAACCTTGTCTGAAACCCCTAGATATAGTTATCTCATCTGTCACATCTCCATTGATAGCAATTTGCGCAGTTTGATCCCAGTATAAGCTTCTAGTGCATCTGATTTCCTTATCATCTATTCCAAGGGAAAGGAGAATTTCCATCAGTTTAGCATGCTTTACTGTATCAAAAGCTTTCTCGTAGTCAATGAAACATATAAATACGTCCTTGTTAACATTCCGACATTTCTGTACTAAAACCTGAACACAAGAAAGTGCTTCGCGTGTGCCCTTCCCTTCTTTGAATCCGAATTGAGTTTTTCCCATAGCACATTCGCATTTTTCATAAATCCTGTTATGAATTATCTTAAGAAATATTTTAAGTTAAGGAATTCATTACACCTCTTAGCGTGTCTTTTCTTCGGAATTGTAATAAAAGTGGATTTAAGCCAATCTTTTGGATATTGGCCCGTGTCATATATGTGGTTAAAAAGTTTCGTAAAAAGTTGGATGTTGTTTTCATTTATAAGTTTGAGTATCTCGGAAGGGACTTCGCCTGGGCCGGTGGCCTTCCTATCTTTGAGGGATCTTATCGTACCCTCTACTTCACTGTCTGTAATGCAAGTTCCTGACATTTGTTGTGATGGTTGGTTGTCGTAACATGATCTACTGTCATCGTTAAATAGTTGTTGAATATATTCTTCCCAAATCGATTTCTTCTCTTCAATCTCAAACACAGCTTCATTATCTTTGTTGTAGAGAACTGATGTATTTGTTTTGCGGTACACTCCAGATGTTTCTTTCAATTTCTTGTGTAGATTGAAATCGTCGTGTAGACTTTTTAGCCTCTCAATCTCCTGGCATTGATTATTTAGGTGTTTATTCTTAGCAGCACGCGTTGCAATTTGAATTTCTCTATTAAGCTCCCAGTATAACTCGTAATTTGAGTTTTTATATTTACGACGTTCGTCCATAAGCTGTTGTATTTCCGTTGTCATCCAATCTTTGAACTGCAATTCATTGTTCTTATTCGCAATTCACTTTAACAAATACATTTGAATTGAAAACTAATTGCAACTTATTCTTTGAATTGGAGACGAAACGAAATTCATTTCTGCCTAATTCGTTTGAATTCATTCAATTCATTTTCGTAGTGAAAATAATTAATTCAAAACTTAGCGAATTCGTAACCAACTCAAATCAAAAAAGAATGATTCATTTGCAGCTCTGATTGATAATTGATTTTCGTATAATACACATACAGGGTCCGCCAAATAACTTTTTTTTTTTTTTGAATATGCTACAAAAAAAACTACTAAATATTTTCTCAAATTTCTTTAATAATGGAAAATAATTTCATTCAAATGGCTGCCTCGGCTGGCCATGCAGTAGCCTACACGATCGGTCAAATTTTTAAGCACATTATCGATTGTGTGCAGCTGTATTTCACCAATGGCTTCACGAATATTGTCCTTTAAAGCGTCAATTGTCTCTGGCTTGTCGGCGTAACACTTATTTTTGACGGCACCCCACAAATAATAGTCCAACGGTGTCAAATCGCAGCTCAAAGGTGGCCAAACGACATCAGCTCTGCGGCTGATATGCGATCTTCAAAAACAGGGCGCAAAACATCGAGTGTAGCTTCGGCTGTGTGGCACGTATCGCCGTCCTGTTCAAACCAAATATTGCCAATATCCTCCTCTTCAATTTTGTTAATTTTCGAAGTAAAATGGCACAATTATGCCTCTGGGCCAAAATCCGCATCAAACAGTGACTCGTTTTGGGTGCATCGGCGTCCGGGTTTTCTGTGCCCCAAATGCGACAATTTTGCTTGTTTACATATCCGCCAAGATCAAAATGAGCTTCATCTGAAAAGATGATTTTTTGGCAAAATCGGCATCTTCTGTAAATCGATCGCAGGCCCACTTAGCGAAGCGAAAACTCATATGTCCCAGCGTTGTTCAAGCGTATACACAACCATATTCGTTCAGCGGAAGGATAAAACTAATTATCTGTTAAGTCAGACATGAGCTTAGTGTTACCATTCACAAAATAAGCACTAGTTGAAAAAAACGTTAGATGGCGGACCCGTTACTTATAATATAATAATATACTTATGTTATAAGTTAGCATAATTGTAAATAAAATTTAGAATAAATTCAACAATTAATTGAGGCCGTCAGGGCAAGTGGTGTTGTAAGCCTCAATTTTTCATACCCTGACTTATCTACGCCAAATTGATAAAACTGTGAAAATAAAATAAGAAACTAGTTTATCTCTTGTTTTACTTATCACTTACAGAAATCATTGCAAAAGTGTGTGTTGCATTTATTTATTTTTGCTCTACTTTTAATACAAAAGTAGCCATAAGCCACACAAATATGAAATAAATGTAATATGGCTTACACCACTTTTGAGCTGATGGCCTCAATTGATGCGTGTTATTTCTCAAAATTGTGTATTTTATTTTATTTTTCTTTAGTTGCTCAATATTTATTACAGCAAACATACCCAAACCCTTAAAATCACTACAAACTACTTTTAATAAAATTTATGGTATCAGTTTTGTTTAATTAAAATTATTTCAACAATTAATTTCAAAAATTTAAGCGTTGTTATTTATATAAATTTACAAGCCAAACCATTTAAGTTTCGAATAAAACATATGTATATTGTAAATGGCTAGCATAATATAATTAAAAAGTACATTATTTTTTAAACTTTTGTAATTGGGGAGCTGACAGCTTCACTTTTCCAGGTATGTTACGAGCTAAGGCCTCATCTCGAATGCTTTTTAAAAGGTCTCTTTCTCTTGGAGTACACGTTTTGTCTTTGGAGAACATAGTTAGAGCTGTTTTTGCTGCGCGACCTCTTTTTCCAGTGCCAGGAGTAAGTTTTACTTTAAATCTAAAATAAACATAAAAAAAATTAATTTACAATTACATAATGTATTTGAATTTTAAAATAGAGTTTTTTCCCGGGAATTAATTGCGGGATTCCCGGTAGATTTTGAAAAAAAAAAAAAAATTAAAACTTTAGTAAATCCATGCCAGACTTGTGTTTTTAGTTGTTTAATCCAACTAAATTTCGCCACAATAATTAAATTTGATGCAGTTTAAGGCTTATTAAGCTGTTATATAGTAAATATGCATAGTTAATTTAATTTCTCCATCATACTCAATTTGTTAAATCGTAAAATTGTTTCAAAATTCCTACTTCGTCATGTTGAGCTTTGAGTTCCTATTCGCCCTTCCAGAAATTATTTTCCCCTAAATCTTCAATACTTTCATTCTAATTATGCAAATGAGCTCTGAATTGACAATGTTTTACGTGTATAGATCTCTATATTTCTATTGACATCAAAAATAACCTCTAAAGTGTCTTAAGCTAAGATCCCACTATCGACGCAATGTACCAAATTTGTCGTATTTCCTGTGCCATAGTGTGAACGGTCAAAATTTTTTAATATGCGACAATCTGTGCCGAAATTGTGCTGACTGTGGACATAATGTAAACACTCTTTTGCACAATGTGGAGCAATCAAATTGTTTAATATTTACCGATTTTTATCGGCCACTTGTGCGCCGATCACAGTCGCCATTCAGCGCCGATATAAGGGATCGCAAAACAAAATTTTTAAATTGCACCAATTAGCTACTAAAATTTTACTTTTTTGAGCTTAATTCTACCAAAATTACATTTGTGTTTTCTATTGTTTATGTTTTAAAATGGTAAATAGTACATTTCTACTGTTAACTGAAAGAAAGCAATTTGCTTTAACCAAAACATTGCAGTTGTAGTGATGTTGCCATCCCTGGTTTGTAAATATCTGTTTACAAAACAACAATTGCAAAAAAAGAACAAATGCAGTAAGTTTGAATAAAATTTAATACATTTTTTATTATACATATATTAAATATCACGACAACAGCGCCACCTATCAGGAGTTTTTTTTTATAAACCAGCAGTGAAAGTAGACCTTTTCAACGCATGTACTCGTTTGAAAATCGGTTGAGTGGTTCTCGAGTCATAAAATCACTGTGATATATATATCACAAACTATTGTTTTGCAGTTTTATTTAGTAATAATGGACTGCTGATTTAAATCAGAATATAGTGCACTGTCCCCAACAGTGATAGCTATAAACCGGAAAAGTTTTCAATTAAAATTTGGTCAGATCGGTCTAAAAATGGTGTAGATATAAAACCAAAGACAACTACTGTCCATATTGTTTACCATTGACCTTTACTTTTTAAAGTCTTCGAAAAATTTATGAAGTTTATTAATTGATTTTCTCCTGAAAAAATAAGAATGCTGGTAGTGGAAGTTATATTCAAGCCAAATTTGGCTTGAATATTTCTTCATTATGTAAATAAAATAATAAAAATTAAAAACAATGCAAGTCGGTCCATTTTTCACCTGGCCCCCATGCAAGTGTCTTCCTGAATTAAGGGTTTAGTAAGAAAGGGCCCATAAAATGTATAGTGTGGTGAGGACCTATGCTTCACTGGGAGTCAAGGATTTATATACGGCCATGTTCTGACAATCGCACGATTTGAAACCGCAAAACGCCAGATTGATTTTATGGTGTGTTGAAACTCGTGCGTTTAGCTTGCGATCTGGAATAGTTTCTTACAAATATTCTTGTTCCCTTAAGCATACTTTTGCAATTGGAAATCGCGAAAGTTGTTGCTATTGCAATTAACAGAACACCTTTTATGCCATTTCAAATCAGAATCGCCAATGTTAAAAGTTTTTCGATTGTCGGAAGATGCCCGATTATGTCTGGCATAACCGAAAAAGCAACTTTAACTTTTTTTTTTTAAACTGGTCATGGGTTCTTTTTTTAATCAATATATAAATTTGTTGGATATTTTCATTAAAAATTGAGTTAAAACTTTTTTTATATAAAATTTGACGATTGTGATTAAGTTTTTTTCTTCTACTGTAAACAAACAAAAAAATTGAGTTGGGCCCTTTTTATATTAAGCCATCGCTATATATATTTTAAAAATATTTTAAATGTGAAAATTTGGTTATTTGGATGTTTGTGGCCCAATCACGCGAAAACCTCTAAATGGATTTGGAGAAAATTTGGTAGACGGATAGCATATAGCCCAGAATGAAATATAGGGTACCTTTAAAAGGAAAATAGGGAACAAATTTGTACATTGATAGTTTTTCTCTTTTTGAAAAATTTGGTATTCAGATTGCATATGATCAGGATTAAAATATAGGACACTTTTTGAGGGATAAAATTGGTACTTTTTCTCATTTCGATAAATTTGATATTCATATAAATTTTAATCTACATTAACATTCAGTGTACTTTCGGGGGCCTTAACTGCGGAAAAGCTGGTGCACTAAGGCCCGTTTTCACAACTTGGCGATAGCTAAAAGTAGGCGACCAAAAATTGGTACTTTTCTCGTTTTGAATATACATATGTATATGGAGACCCCTTGCTTTTGATATGGACAGTTGTAGGTATGTTGGTTGCTCAAGAATATCGAGTTCTCAAAACGTATATGTACAGAATTAAGGAAGAAACATGTATATTAAATTGAAGATTAATAACACAAGGCAACAAAATCGAAAAATTTAAAGGTTTGAAATACCACTAAACAATTTTGATGCATTGTGGTTCCAGTAGTACAAATACGGTTCAAATTTTATGAAGAGGTTTTTTTTAATTTTTTAGTAAAATTACAAATTTTTTAGACGTTTCTCCACATAATGATAACTCAAATTTAGTCCGATATTATTAAAATAAATAAACAAAAATTGCAATTTAAACTTAAACTTTAATCCGTTTATATATTGCGTTTCAATCGGCTCAGTAGTTTCAGAGTTATTATAAAAAATTTAAGCAAAAAATATATTTTTCACGTAAAAATAGCAAGTTTTTTTGTTTTAAAAAATCATGAAAAATTAAAAACGAGAAAATGGTTCAGATTTATTATTTAATCGCTAAGTTACATGTAATAGCAACAATATGAGATATCGATCATTAAAATCGATTGATTTCTTCGAATTTATTTACAATTAAGTGAATTCGCTCATTTTCACTAAATTTTAGTTGTTTTTTTGTTATACATAATATTGAGTAGTTAATGTTCTTTCGATTTTTTGAAGTTTGAAAACATTTTCCCAGTGCTATTAACATATTTTCACATCTAAAATGCATTACATATGTAGTAACATTCGTGTATTTTTTTTGCAAGACCCAACCTACAATACTGATTATATTCTTCGGAAAAACATTTGAATTGGATGAGTTTAAATGTAATTAACAGTAGAAAATTCATATTTTATTATAAGAAATAAAATAAGAAAATAAATACATAATTATATAAAGCTGGAATTTTCTTTTTTTCGATTTTCTTATTATGAAATTATAGTTTTGAAAATTTTTGTATTTAAATCTTGTCTTTCTTTCTTCTCCTTTGTATATATTTTACATATAAATCAGTGGTGTCAATTGTGGTTGTATTGCTTTATATTAGTATTATGGTCGATTCACCCATGCGTTCCGAACAATATTTTTGTTCGGAGAACAATTTTTTTACAGAGAGTGTTCTGCAGAACGATTCACCCATTTCGGAAAATTTGTCCGGACAAACAAAGCTGGCAGCACAGTTACCAAATTATTATTTTTTTTAATAAAAGTTTGTTTAAGAAAATTGACGAAATGCAATGCAATTTTTAATTTAAACGTTTTTAACCTTTTTACCCCCTAAATATTCAAATTTCCAAAAATTCCGTCTTAGTCGATCGATTTGGGGAGAGGCCAACCTTCGGTCCAAAATTCCAGTTTTTAGCTTCAGGCATTAAGGCTGTACGATGATGAATCAGTATGTCAGTAACGTTACAATTTTATATATGTATATAGATTGTTAATAACTATTTGTACGATATTATCACATAAAAAAAAATTTTATTATATTTTTTTATTTATATTGCAAAATTTTCTTTTGCACCCATTTTTGTTTAATTTTTTTATTTAAATATTCAGCACAAAACGAAAAATGTAAGAACACAACATACTTATGTGGCAGCTCAATTCAACTTTTATATACAAAGTGAAAAAAAGTGGCATCTCAGTTCATTTTGTTCGGAACAAGAATTAAAATTAAACCAATTCAAGAAAACCCGTACCGAACAAAATAATTTCTCTCTCTCTCAAATGTAAAACGTCAAACTCAATATAAAAAAAATTTTTGGCAAAAATATTGTTCGGAACGCATGGGTGAATCGAGCCTTAGTGAATAAAGAGATACATTTTCTTAAACAAATTAAAAAATGCGTAAGCATCCGCCGCATGTGCGCTCGTCGCTTGATAATCGACGACTGAATTGTGTACTCTCGTGGACTAAATGAAAGAGCGTAAAGGCCCAACCAGAACATGCATGTATTAGCTTAAGCAACTGTCAAAAATTAACGAAAAGTCTGTCAAATGCATAAGCAAATAAAAAAAGACTTTTAGGTGGCCATAATGTACCTAATATCGGTTTAACCATTGTTGCATATTTGTGCAATATTTTGATTTTTTGCGAGTACTTTAAACCTAAAAAGTACCAAAAAGTCCAACCGTGTATTTGTTTATTTTATGCCATTTAATTTGTAAAGAATTTAAAAATAGATAATTTGTGAGTGTCTTAAAAAAAATGGAAAATTAATTAAAATATGTTAATTCGTCTTCTTTGCCCATTTTAATTTATTTTATTTTTTATTGTTATACATACACAGCTGTTTTCGTACGGAATGTGCGTTCAGTTTGGCACTTTGCTTAAGCAAATTACATTTGACGAAACTTGACGAAAAGCATCATTAAGTACATTGTAGCTTGCCATATATGTTTTATATGTATTCGCACAGCTACTTAAGTTGACTTTAGCGTCCTCATTCATGTTCTGGTTGGGCCTTAAGAATGCGTGTGAAGAATGTGCACTGTTGCATTTTAGCTATTTTCTCGTCAAATCTAGCGATTTTAACTTCAATTTTGCGGGAAAAAAATTGATTTAGCTATTAGCGGGAAATCTAGCGATTTTTTAAAATATGATTTTGTGGGTTGTTATTTTATTTACTTGACAACATTTTTTAAGTGAGACTCGAGTAACGGCATTTGCGTTAAAGAAAAACATACAGAAAAACCAAAATTGTTTTATATTAGTTTGTTACTGTGAAAATACAATTACTTTTTTATATGAAGTGAAAATTAAAGTGAATTACGAAATACAGTGAACAACAAGTTATTGTAAATGAAAAACAATTAGCACGTCATAGAGAGATCTGATTAATGAAAAACAATTAGTTTTTATTATAATGGGGCCTAAATATAACCAAAAATTTCGACAGTGGCACAGGATGAAAAAGATGAGACAAAAGGATTTTGCAAGTACTGTAGAACCTCCCTGTCAGGAAAACTCTATGACCTTCTAAGCCATACTGAAACTAAGAAGCACAAATCAAATGCATCGCTTAGAGGATCGTGCTGGAAAAAGTTAGAATTTGTCTCAAATGCAAATACTGTTGACAATGCTAAAGTACAGGAAGTCGCTTTGTCGTTATTTATATGTCAACATACGTCAAATAGTTCTATTGATCACCTTAGTGATTTGTGTAAAAATAATTTTGATAATGCTGATAAAATCCGTATACATAGAACCAAATATTATTGGATGAATCAACAGATGTTGGAGTCATCAAGTTGCTAGGTTAGTATTTTAAATTTAACAAATCTTTTAACACAATTTTAAATATTTTATTGTAGGTTTTGTAATAATTTACTTTAGTAAGGAAAAACACAAAGTTGTATTAACATTTTTAAGTTTAGCTGAAGTAACCGACTCAACAGCTGAAGGTATTACACAAGTTGTTTTGCAAGTGCTGAAAAAGTATAACTTAGAATTGAAAAATTTGTTAGGTATTGGCACTGACAACGCAAACGTTATGGTTGGCAATAAAAAGAGCGTCTACACAGAATTAAAAAAATATATTCCAAACCTTCTTCTTAAACGATGTGTATGCCACACTGTACAGCTGGCAGTAACGCATTCCTGGAAGCTTTGTATGCCGAGATATCTTGAGTATCTTGTAAATGAAACGTACAACTGGTTTTGAAGAAGTTATTTAAGGCAACAATCTTACAAACACATTTTTGAGGCAATAAATGATGGAGAAGTACGTGTTTTTTAAAATTATATTTTCTATATGTAATGTTATTCAAAATTTTTAGCATCCTTTAAAAATCACAAATATTTGTGATACTCGTTGGCTTTCAATAGAGATTTCAATATCAAGAATTATTGACCAGTGGACTGAATTGAAAACACATTTTGGCATTGCAAAAAACTACGAAACATGTTTTATGGCTCAAAACCTCTATGATTTATACAAAGAAATTAATCTATGCTACTTATTATTTCTTCGACCAATACTGACACGTGTTCAGATTCTAAACAAAAGTTTCCAGAGTCAGAATTGTGACCCAACTAAACTTCTTAACGACATCGAATTAACGATAAATTTTTTAAAACAATTTGTTATACAACCAACAATAGAAATCGATGTAATATCTTCTGATTTGAATCCGCATGTATCCTATGATTGATATCTGGGATATGCATTCGAAACCCATAGAGGATTATTAAATGTGGAAAAGGAAAAAGATGTTCGTCATTCGTGTATTCAGTTTGTTCTTAATTTAATAATGGAATTAAAAAACAGGTAAAAATTTGTTTAACTTTAAATAGTAATTTTTAACATTTTGTATTAAAACAGGTTACCTGAAAATTATAAAATTTTATAGCTGGTTAATTTGCTTTCTGTTGAAAATACATTAAAACCAAAAACGTGCAATTTACTTCCTCTTTTAACGGTTTTTAATATTAGTAGTGGCTTAATTGATGCTATTAACTCCCAATATTTTAACATATGTTATGTTAAATGGTCTGAGAGCACTTCAATTTGTGCATTTTGGGATGAAGTTTTACTTTTTAAGGATGCTGGCGGCAATAACCTATTTGAAGATCTAGCTAATTTTGCTACTAATGTATTATCGCTACCGTGGTCGAATGCTGATGTTGAGAGAGTCTTTAGTCAACTCAATATTGTTAAACTAAATTAAGAAACAGATTAATTACTGAAACAGTTAGTGCAGTTTTACACGTTAGGTAAGCATTTTTAAAATTTTAATTTATTGTTTGTATAAACTTTTTTAATATGTTTGCAGGTACGGATTGAAATTAAATAACAAATGTTGCCACAATTACAAAGTACCGAAATCGGTGGTAGACAAAGTAGGAACTAGTTCTACCTACAAAAATGCAGATGTAGAAGATTGGCTTCAAATTTTTAATTAAATTATTATCGCATCATCTGCTCATGAAATTAAATTTTATTTACTAGTTAGTTTTTTGTTATAAACATGGTATACAAAAATTTTATCAATTACACTATGTAATAAAATTCCTTTTTTTTAATAAAATTTGCATTTTAATGCATCAATTTTTTGTTTCAAATCACCATTTTATAGAATTTATCGTAAGCTACTGTTTTTTGGATGAAAAATGTTTTTGAATACGTTTAAAATTAAGCTATTTTCTAGCGATTTTTCATGCTGTTTTAGCGATATTTTTTGGAAAATTTTTGGCAACACTGAGAATGTGTGTGAATTAATTTCCACAATTGACACCCCTGATATAAATACAAATACACCTACAGCCAACTTCAAGTTGAAAAGTGTGAGCATTACAAAACAAAACAGAATTGCAGAATCCATGAAACTGAGTAACCCTCCATAATTTCTCCCCATCCCACCATTTTAAACTAAGGCATTGCTGCAACAAAAACTGAATTTACAGAAATGTTCTATTTTTATACCCTCCACCAAAATTAGTTGTAAAGAGGATATACTAAGTTTGTCATTCCGTGTGAAACTTTTTTACTATTCATCTCAGACCCAATAAAGTACAAATTTTCTGGCTCCTTGAGTAATTCTAAGCCGATTTAGCCATGTCCGTCTGTCAGTCATTGGAAAACACGCTCACTTTCGAAAAACTCAAAAGAAATAAACAAATTGCTTGTAGTTATCCTAAGCAGTTTCAATCAAAATGTGGAACCACAACCTTAAAAAATTGATAATGCACGGAATGATATAAGATTTTGCAAAAGTTCATTTTATTCGACTAAAAATCACACTGTAAAATTTCGTAAAGATCGGTCCATAACTTACCATAGGCCCCACATAAACCCTACTCCCGGAAAAAAGTTTAGTACGCCTAAAACCATAATTAATAATGCTATCATAACATAATTTGGCACGTCACAGTTTTTAAGGACTAAAAATGACTCTTAAATTTCATGAAGATCGGTCCATAATAAACCATACTCCTGGAAAACAGCTTAAACCCCTAAAACCGTAATAAATAATTCTATCAGAATAAAACTGAATACTTCACAGTTTTATAGGACTAAAAATAGCATTAATAAATTTCTTGATGTTCGGTCTATAATTTACTATAGGGCCCATATAAAGCCCACTCTGCTAAATTTATTAAATACGCCTAAAACCGTAGCAGATATAGTTATTGTGGTAAAATTTCTTCCAACTTACATAGTTTCATATTGTCAGAAAAAAATTATGAGTTTTGTTATACGGTCCATAATTTACCTTAAATCCTATATTTATCGCTGTAAACGCTAACATTAATTTCACCGCTGTTTTGAAATATATTGAAATTTATGTTTTTAATACCAGAAATCACTCTGCAGAATTTTAGGAAGATTGGTTTTATAACTGACCATGGATCCAATATAAATTCCTCTCCTGAAAATCATTTCAGTTAGGGCTAAACTGTTACGAATCATGATATTTTAGTCAAGCTAGTTAAAATTTATACAAAAAAAGCATACAACTTTTTGATTGTCGGTCAATAATTTAATATAGGTCTCAATTATAACTAATTTTAATGCTGATGTCTGTTTTTATAAAGATAAATTAATAATATATATGTAGATATGATGTAAATATCACTCCTGAAATAATTGACAGAGTATGAAAACAAACAAAACATTTCGCAAACGTTTGCAAAATGCACAAAACTATTCAAAATTTTTTAATTGTATTTTACATGTGCAAAACCAAAACAAAAACTTTTCAAGTGTCAAAGAGAGAAAACGAAACAATTGGTTTTCCACTCATGTGCATTTTTTGATTTACCGTTACAATCGTACATCTGAGTACAAAACAAATAGAGAAACGTTTTGTTTGCAGTAATTGATTTAGTTCTTGTTTGGTTTTTGTAGTGGTTTTGTAGTTGTTTGACTATAATAGTCAAAATAAGCATTAATAAAAACAAAAAAACCTAAAAACCTCTATATTTATTTCACTTAGAAACAATAGTGTAAATGAGTAAATTTTATAATGAGTAAATCAATTACCAAACGTTTGTCAAACGTTTTTTCTCTGAATGTTTCAGTATTGTACTTACTATTTTCTTTTCCAGCTGTGTACGTTTATATTAATGTATAATTTGCGCTCTCGAGCAAAAACAATGCAAAACAAAATGGCACAATCATTCTCATTGTTTTGGTTTTTGTTTTACTCACTGCAAAGAACAAAACAAAACGAAAGCAAACGTTTCGTTTTGTTTGTTTTCGTACTCTGATAATTGAACCTGCGGTGTAGAGTATCAAAGATTCGGCAAAGCACTCTAACTTGTTTTTTATAAAAATATCCCAAGCTGAATATTATTCATATAAAACAAGTAAGAAAGTATAGTCGGTCAAGCCCGACCATATGATACCCTACACCACAGTATTTAAAAACACATCATGCTTATGTGTCCATATAAATATGGATTTATCTATGTTTATAAACTTCTTGAAAATCGGTTTAAAAGTTTGTGAGAGGCAGAAATTGCCCCCACCTCCCCTTGTGGTCCTATTTTTGAAAAACTGTATAGCTAATGTGTCCATATAGATATGGATCTATTTATCTATGTTTTAAATTTCATTAAAATCTCCCTATCTCCCAACGTGATCCTATTTTTTTAAAAATGCATACATTTTGTGTCCATATAGATTTGGTTCTATCTATGTTTTAAATTTCATTAAAATCGGTTAGATAGTTTCTGAGAGGAAGAAATTTCCCCCTATCTTCCCTCGTGGTCCTACAATTATGCCCATTTTCAATAGGCTTGGTCCTTGTGCCAAAAAAAACCTATGACCCAAATTTTATCAAATTATCTCCAAAATTGCGACCTGTACTTTGCGCACAAGGTTACATGGACAGCCAGCCAGCCTGCCAGCTAGCCGGACGGACATCGTTAGTTCGACTCAGAAAGTGATCGGTATGCTTTAAGGTGGGTCTAGGACCACTATTTTAAGGCATTACACACATCGGCACAAATACATAATACCGTCTCCACTATTGTGGTGTGGGTATAATGAATTAAAATTCTATTGATTTTTTTGAATGCAATCGCACTTGATCAATAAGGGTGGGTTTTTAACATGGAGATTAGAGATTTAGTCATCTTTTATCTGTGTTTTTAGTTTTTAAGATGAGGATTAATTACTTTTATTTGCCAGTTTAAGCGGCCAATGTTGGTGGTTTAAACTTAATCATCAAATGTCAACACATACACATGTTTAATTAAAGCAGCTGTTAATTTTTTTTTTTAGAAAACAGAAAAATGTATTATTCTAGTAAAGATGAAGACTTTAGTGATTCTGAAACATATGAAAACCTAAATAAAATAATTATAATAATTAATTTTCTTTTTATAAGAATTAAAAGGGCGAAAATTCTTCTTCTTCTGTATAAAATGCTAAGTGGATTGATAACAAGTTGCCATTTTTAAATATTTTGTTGCCATTTGTTGTTATTCAGTATGGCAATGCTGCGAGGTTTAAACTACCTCTTAAAAACGGCAAACACAATTAGTACTCGATTAAATTTATTCTCAGATTTATTAATTATAGTTTGCCGTTAAGATTAAACTCGATGTTAAAAACCCACTCTAAGAGGATATTAACTAAAAATTCAAAAATTTTCAGTAGAAGCAAAAGATTTTTTAACATTAAACAATATTTAAACAAAGCGTTGTATTGCCAAAAAGGTGAAAAAATAGTGTGATATTTTAACAACGGGTAGACATGAATAGTACGTTTCAATTTTTTCAAAAAAGTGAAAAAAATAAAAATTTTGAGTTTATACCCTCTTGCTGATCAAGTGTGATATCTATATATATATACTATTTGATTCATCATCGCACAGCCCAAACGCCTGAAGCTATTAACTTGAAATTTGGACCGGAGGTGGGTCTCTCCCCAAATCGATCCACTAAGACGTGATTTTTGGAAATTCGAATGTTTAGGGGGTAAAAAACGGGTAAACTCGATAACCATATACACATCTCCAAAACTAAAGAGATACAAAAAACTATAATACTTAACGTTGTTCTTTAGAAAAATAGGCGGACAGGTGTCTAGTACTTTTTTTAAATTCTGCCCTAATAGGAAGTACATGGGTAAAATCTGAATTATGGTACTTTTTTGACACCCCCTCCATTTTTTGAACCAATAAACATAGAAACAAAGTTTATACCACATTCCAAACTTATCAAAAAAAGACGAATATGAATTTGGTACTTTTTCGAAATTCGAACATTTAAGGTTTGAAAATCGTAACTATTTTTGGTACTTTTTTGACATATTCGTACTCAATTATGGGCTCCCACTACAATACTGAAATTTTTGATACGTTAATGTGGAAAACAAATAGTACCAAAAAAAAGGAAATACGGCAAATTTGATAGTTTTCTTTAGCTTTTCGGTTCAACAACTGGTATTTTTAATTATCGTTAATATTGGACTTTAAAACATTCAAATTCATTGGATACGAATCTATGAAGTAACATAAACATAAAATTCAAGATGCAATGTCCTAAGTGGATAAGAATCTATAAGAGCAAAGTTGTTGGTACTTTAATATATATTAACTGGTTATTTATGAATCTCCGTTAGTATTGGACCTAGAAACATAAAATTACATTTATGCAAATATATGTTAAGATGTATAAAATTAACAAATGCATACATATACACAAACAGTTCAGTTTGTGCTTTGTTGTGATACGGACGTGTTTTATTAAACCCGCATACATTTGAATTAATTTATAATTTGATTTTTTATTTAAAATAAACATTCGGCGAATGAGCGCAAAATTAATGATTTTTAAATAAATTATTTAGCATAAAAGTGATCAATTAATAAAAACGAAAAAATTAAATAGAGAAAAATAAAAAATATAAGTGAATGAATGTACATACCTACATACTTATGTATGTATGTATGTATACATAATCTTGCAAAAACATTTTAATTTTGTAAAGAACAAAAAAAAATAACAGAAATATTAAAAGCACATAATACGGTGAAAAACAATATTTTGTATGAACAAAAACAATGAGACAACAATAAAACTCAACGAGAGAAATTGCTATGTAACAGTTCATGCAAATGAAAATAATGCTGAAATAAATAAAACAAAACAAAACAATATTAACTACCTAACGGCTAAGCCAATTATTCGTACACGTTCCCTCTCACCCTCGGTATTTACACAAACGGTGGATAGTGACTCATTAAAAAAACTAAAACTAGACCTGGTGACAAGTGTTGCCAGGCCAGCAAGTATTGCCCCGACGTCAAAAACAAGTTTAGTGGGAAATGAAACCATGAATTTAAACACAAATGCAATGGAAAACCCCCTGTAAAAAGTTGTCAAAAGCCTCAAGTCCAAGTTGGTATGGACAGGTACATAACAGTGCTTAAACGGGGACGCAGCCCTACCTCTGCAGCAGTTGCTTCGGCCTCAAAAGTACCAACTTTTGATAAAATAAACTCTCAAAATCGTTTTGCAATTCTGGAGGATGAATCCTCTGAAGCACCAAACGTGATTAAATCGTCAAAGCCACCCCCGATATATCTTAGGGAGCAAAACTCAAGTGAGTTAATAAAGAGCGTGATCTCGGTAATAGGTGAAAATTCGTTTTACGTAGCGGCAATCAAGCGTGGTAATATAAACGAGACAAAAATACAGGTTAATCATGAGAATGATTTTCGTAAACTAACAAACAAATTCAAAGCCCTTAAAAAAAGCTTTTACACATACCAACTGAAGAGCAGCAAAGGTCTTCAGGTAGTGATCAAGGGAATAGACTCTTGTGTGGACCCAGAGGAAATTAAAACCTTTTTGGAAGAAAAGGGCTTTAAAATAAAAAACGTTTCGAATATTAAAAATAGGGAAACAAATCCCCAACCATTATTTCGAGTGGAGCTAGAACCTGGCGACGTTAAGCTTAAAAAAAATTAAACGCATCCTATTTATGATTTAAAATATATTCTATACAGAAAAATAACTATAGAGGAGCCGCACAAAAGAAATGGTCCCGTTCAATGTCTCAACTGCCAAGAATTTGGCCATACTAAGGCATACTGCTATTTACCATCGGTTTGCGTAGTATGTGGTGAATTACATGGTACAGTCCAGTGCGATAAGTCTAAAAATGACCCCAATGTAAAAAAATTTAGTAACTGTGGCGGCAATCACACTGCAAATTATATAGGTTGCCCTGTATACACTATCGTCAAGCAGTCAGCTGGACCGAAAACTAATCCCCCTCAAATGCAGGTACCAAATCAAATAAACACTAATGACATTCAGGCTCCGCAGCCTAGTAATAACAGAACCTCTTATGCTAATCAAACCATGTGCCAATGCAAGGTGCTGATGAAACTTCTAATTTAAGTCGTCTAGAAAAAACTATGGAAACATTAGTGCAAACAGTAAATAATTTTACAAACACAATGGGTAATATGATGCAGGAGATTCTTAGAATGCAATCGATGTTATTGCAAGCTGTACTTAACAAACCATGAACTGTTTAAAAATTTGTTTTTGGAACGCAAACGGCATCCGCCAACATAAAAATGAATTAGAATACTTTCATAAAAATAAACAAATTGATGTCATGATGGTTTCTGAAACACATTTGACCTCAAGAAATTCGTTTAAAATCAATGGTTATACACTATATGATACCAAGGACCCTCGAGATAGAGCTTGTGGAGGTTCTGCCATTTTGATAAAAACCCGAATCAAACACTACCTAATGTGTGATCATCGTGAAGATTATCTTCAAGCAACAAACATTTGTGTTGAAGAGCTGAATCGAAACATATTAATCTCATCCTTATACTCACCACCTAGATTTGCAATATCAGAAAGCCAATATTATAAATATTATAAGTCATTGGGGCCCTGTTTCCTGGCTGCTGGCGATTATAACGCTAAACATACCTTCTGGGGGTCACGACTAATAACACCAAAGGGTCGTGTTTTGTTCAATACAATCTCTAAAATAAATTTAAATGTTGTCGCGAGCGGACAACCAACATATTGGCCTGCTGATCCGCAAAAAATTCCCGATGTCATCGATTTTGGCGTGGTTAAAAACATCCCCATAGAAACGATTCACGTTGAAACTTCGTTAGAATTATCCTCTGATCACACACCTACAATAGTTACTATAACAAACACCAATAGAATTGTATCTCCCTCTGGTTACATAGCGACGTCAGCTACACAAATAAATTGGTTAAAATATAAAAAATATCTCAGTACCCATTGCACAGAAAATATACCGCTTAGCACTCCGGAAAATGTGGTTCTCTCTATTGTCAATTTTGACAGTTATCTTAAACTAGCTGTTCAACATTCGAGCAAAACCCTCAAAAAAAACAATTATAATAAAATATATTTTACAGATGTCGAGCGCCTCTTGAATGAAAAAAGGAGAGTGCGAAGAGAATGGCAATTGCACAGATCCCCTCAACTTAAAAATGAATTAAAAGAGTGTACAAAAAGGCTAAAGGTACGTTCAGACTGATGAAATATTTGATAGCAAACATCAAATATTTCATTAACGTAGTCTGAACACAAAATATTTTTGAGTGTCAAATAAAATAACAGCTGATTTTGAGCAAATAAAAGTTTTTGACGGCAAACAAATATTTGTCCAATGTGAACATAGTGTGAACACAAAAAATCAAATATTTTAGTAATTTTTGAGCAAACATTTATTTGATATTACAAAAAAATTGTAAGAGCAAACAACGACAAATAATTTTAGCCATGTACCCGATAGAAGCAATTTTTCCTGTAAGTTTTCGGATTTTTTACAGTTTTAAAGATTTTTAATAATTATTAGACTTTGCTATCATGCCGCTATTAGCCAATTTTTGCTAATTTAGGAATTTTCACCGAATTTTTGTCATTCCTTATACTTTTGGGGACTTTTAGTCAATTTTATGGCTTGTATGAAATATCAGAATTTTTCGCGAATTTTCGCTATTTTTGCAACATTTTTTTATTTGAGTTTTCCCCGACATTTTGTTTTTTTAACCGATTTAGCGCTTTCAAATATATTGTAGGGTTTGCTATTAGCCAATTTTTTGCTAATTTAGCAATTTTCACCGAATTTTTGCCATTCCTTATACTTTTACGGACTTTTAATCAATTTTATGGGTTGTTTGAAGTATCAGAATTTTTCGCGAATTTTCGCTATTTTTGCAACATTTTTTTATTTGGGTTTTCCCCGACATTTTGTTTTTTTAACCGATTTAGCGCTTTCAAATAAATTGTAGGGTTTGCTATTAGCCAATTTTTGCTAATTTAGCAATTTTCACCGAATTTTTGCCATTCCTTATACTTTTACGGACTTTTAATCAATTTTATGGGTTGTTTGAAGTATCAGAATTTTTCGCGAATTTTCGCTATTTTTGCAACATTTTTTTATTTGGTTTTTCCCCGACATTTTGTTTTTTTAACCGATTTAGCGATTTCAAATAAATTTTAGGGTTTGCTATTAGCCAATTTTTGCGAATTTTTGCTAAGTTAGCCATTTTCACCAAATTTTTGCCATTCCTTATACTTTTGGGGACTTTTAGTCAATTTTATTGCTGTTTTTGCAACATTTTTTTGTTGTTATTTTCCCGACATTTTGTTTTTAACCGAACCATTTATTTTAGGGGTTGTTACCAATTTTTCGCAAATTTTAGCCATGTTTCCGTTAACCATTTGTCTTCCAGTTTTGTTGTTCTTTTACATATGTACTCCTTTTCTAACAATATAATAGATGCTGCCCAACAGAATAAAACAAATAATTAGGCTTCTGCACGAATTTTTACTATTGTGAAATATATTTTTATTTTTGAACACTTTCATTAAATAATTATTTGATGCAAATATTTGATTTAGTCTGAACGCATGGCAAACATGAATTAATTTATTTTATTTGACACTGCCAACTGTTGCAACAAACAAAAATTGTCAAATATTTGAGCTTAGTCTGAACATCAAACAAAATATTTTTTTGTTTCACACAGTTTGAAGCAAATATCAGAACAAATATTTTTGTCAAATATTTCATTAGTCTGAACGTACCTTAAGAAAATTTCTGCAGACTCAGAAAACGGCTTCCGTGGAAAAATATCTTAAGGACCTGGATGTAACTCCACAATCAGACTACTCATTATGGCGTGCAGCTAGAAAACTCAAAAGACCAGTTATCTCGAAACCACCATTAAGAAATCAGAATGGAAGTTGGGCAAGAAATGATAATGAAAAAGGAAACCTGTTTGTAAATCATTTGAAAAACGTATTTACCCCAAATATACCTGACGATATAGCGGACGAGTTGCCGCCTGTTTATGTTAGAGCAGCTATCCCCCTAAGATTTGAGATAAAGGAAATAGAAAAGGCTATTTGTGAATTAAACACCAAGAAGGCATCTGGTATTGATAAGATCAGTAACAAAATGCTTTTGGAGCTACCTCGCATAGCAAAGAAAATTATTCTTTATATTTTTGATGCTATTTTACGCCTTGAATACTACCCTCAAGATTGGAAGGTCTCTTTAATAACGATGATACCAAAGCCAGGAAAAGATCACACAAAAGTTGAGTCATATAGGCCTATTAGCTTATTACCGAATATATCAAAGCTGTTTGAGAAGCTCTTAGCGTCAAAATTAACCCCAATTTTAAATAAAAATGGGTGCATACCTAATCATCAATTCGGTTTCAGAAGAGAGCATAGCACAATTGAACAAACCCATCGGATAGTAAACGCCATAAGAAAAGCCTTTGAAGAAAGAAAATATTGCTCCGCTCTCTTCATAGATGTTTCTCAAGCTTTTGACAAAGTCTGGCATGTAGGCTTGTTACATAAATTGAAGCTAAAACTACCGGTTAATACACACAAGCTGTTAGAAAGCTACCTGGTCGGTCGAAAATTCATTATTAAAGAAGGTGATTTTTTAAGTTCTCCTCAGCCAATTGAAGCTGGAGTCCCTCAGGGAAGCATCCTGGGCCCACTTTTTTACTTAATATATACCTCGGACATGCCAACAAACAATTACACCCTAACCTTAACTTTTGCTGATGATACAGCTTTTCTTTTCGGCCTCTAATATCGAAAAAATTCAAAGGCGTCAAAATAAACTTCTTCGAATAATCACAGCCGCTCCCTGGTACGTTAAAAATTCAAACATTCATAAGGATCTCAATGTGCCATTAGTAAAAACTATGATTACAAAATATGCGGAAAAATATTTGAAAAGGCTTGAACAACACCCAAATCCACTAGCTCGGAATATTTTAAATCATGGCGGCCACACTCGCTTAAGAAGAAGAGACACTGCAGCACTCACCGAATCAGAAGAGCGATAAACACCCACATATGTGAACATAAACCGTTATGACGAAATTTTGTCTGGCACTGGTTGGACATATATAATGTATTAGGATAAGATTTGATTAATTATTGTTAGTTCATATTAAATATATGAAGATTCAATAAATAAATAATGAAAAAAAAAAAAAATGAGTTCAATAAAAAAAGTTATTAAAAAAGAATTAAAAAAAAGAAATGAAATGAATGAAGTAAACATTTCTGCAATTTAATATTTCAAAGTTTATATTGAATTGTTTTCATGAAAATGTATCTTTACATGCCCTTATTTTCGTAAATATTATCAATTTTAGTTAATGATGTGACAATTAAATAAATTAATTAATTCATTTTTTAGACTTATTTGGCATATTGAAAATATCAATTACTTCCACGAATTATTTGGCAGATTTTTTTGACAGTTTGTACTTTTTACAAAAAAAATAAAAAAAAACCCGTTCACGTCAATAAGAGTGTAATTTTTCTTTTTTCCATTTTTCCAACCAAAAAAACTTTGAAATGAATACCCTTAATATTTCAAAGCGTATATTGAATTGTTTTCATGAAAATGTATCTTTACATACATATGTACCAGGGATGATAAAGTCAGTACAATTGTACTTTTTTCAGTACTATTTGCATTGCAAAAGTACTGAAGTACTCCAATGACATGTTAAGTACAATTTAAAAATTTCCAAATATCAGAAGAATTGTAAATGCCAAATTGTCTGTCTACACAACATTAGTCGGCGAATATGGAAAGGATTTTTTCGTAGCAAAATATAATTAAAACAAAACTTTTTATGTCTGATTCCTTAAAGTTTGCTGAAACGGGGTATAGTGCGGCCCTACAAGTTGCGACTTGTTGAACAATTCGATCAAGTTGTACAACCATTTGTCACGTAAGAGGTGTGGTTGGTCATCGGTTGAATAAAAAATCAATTTGATTTGAGCTTTCAAATTGGTACGTGTGATGGCGATTTTTTCTTTCGTTTTTAATTTTCATTCTGACGTTTTGAAAGCAACAGTGTGAGAAGTGAACAATATTTAAGAAAACTAAAACAAAATTCCAATGCACAATTTTAGTGAAGAATATAAAAACTACCGGAACTATTATTTATTTTCTTTCTTGCTTCTCTGCTTACTACACTTCATTTATCACCACAAGTGGTAAAAAATCGGTACTCATGTTGACTCTTTTAAAATAATTTCTTAATAAAGCTTAATTAAAAGGTGGTTAAAAATTGTAGCATGTGCTGCGAACGACCAACTCGTCTATTCAACTCAATTGTACGACCAGTTACAACGTATAGGGGCCGCATAAGGGCCCTTAGACAATATCTTTTGGGCTTATTACTGTGTTAAAAAGTATTAATAATTTGGCGCCCTAAGCTCCAGTGGGTGTTAGAGGAATACAAAAAATACCCTGCTCCACTATCAACTTTAAAAATGTTATTTGCCATTTTTAAAGTTGATAGTGGAGCATCGTCTAAATTCCTTATTACGTTTTAACTTAATATTTTTTTTTTGTTAATTGCCCAATTTGTATTGCATGTATGTATAAGTGTAAAGTACAAGTGAATTTTAATGTACAAATGTTCGTACATTTTCTGTTATTTTAATAATAAAAAATATTTTTAGTACAATAAGGGTCAAAAAAGTACAATTCGTTACTTAATTATTCACAATTTAGAAAATGTAATTTATCATCCCTGATATGTACCCTTATTTTCGTAAATGTAATCAATTTTAGTTAATGATGTGACAATTAAAAAATGTAATTTAAAATATCGAAAAATTCAGTGAAAAAAACTTTTATAAAAAAACGTAAGGGAACTTGCTTGCAAAGTAAGGAAAAGAAAGACTTAAATATGTATTAGAAAAATTAATTGAAGATTAAAAGAGGAACTTGAATTTTTATTACCTTACGGTTTTATATGTTAATTCCGTATTATTATGCTCTAGCTACTAGATAATAAGATAACATAAACCTAACAATTTAATTCTAAAACATTAATAAAAACAAACAAAATTGAGGTACTCAAGATATGAGATCAAAATTCATAAAATAGATAAAATATTTTAAATAATTATATTAACATTATTTAGCGGCTTAGGAAATTTATATTTTATTTATAACACACTCGAAGCGCTTAGTAAGTCATCAAAAATTGTGTTTTCGAAAAATTTCGTCCACTTTTTTTTACCGAGGTTGGACAAATAGTTAAAAGTTCACCGTTGCAGAAAGCTTCTGATTCACAATAAGAAGCAATTTTTTATAAACAACGTCTATATCAGTCAAATGTATGCCAAGGTTCGTGCAAAAAATAGCATTAACCTCTTACAACCCTTTTTATTTCATTAGGTCTATCTGTAATCTTTAGGACAATGTGTTTTTCAAATTGTATGTTGTAGTATCTTACACGAGTTTCCATCATTTTTTTATTTCGTTTTCCCCGCACTTCACGGGTATATAAACTAACACAAATTGAGAAAAATTTGTGTTTATCACCTAATAAACATATCGCTCCTTCATTGCAACATAGTCATATCTCAAAAAAAAACAAAAATTGTAAGTCACTTAAGCAAAGTTTTCATTCATATGTACTGTTAAAAATAACGCTTTCAATATTATTTTTAAATAAAAAAAAAAAAGGAAAAATAATCAAATATTAATTTAATTAATTTGGCAACATTTAACTGCAACATTGTGTCAAATAATCTTATTTTTTTGTAGACTTTATGTTTATATATTTTTTGACATTTTTTTAACTTCCTTTTTTGGCGACCCTTTCTTTTGTATTTTTCATCTGTGTAACACGCTGTAATATAAGACATTGAAATAAAACTTGAATTAACCAAAAGTATTAAATCAATTGGCCTAATTTATTTAATTCACAACATGTACCTTCTCGTATTATATCTCAAACTGCACCAAAGTATAGAAAAATATATCTTTAAATCGGTACATTTTGAAAACTTTAATCGCATTTTGCCAAGTTCTTTTGTTTTTGAAGATATGTGGACTATGTTGCAATAAATGTGCGATATGTTTAGGTATTTCCTATTTTTAAGACTTGTCCATGGACAATGAAACTTTACTGCCCGCATCTTATTTTGAATTAATGTTCTTTGTTTACTCTTCACTTCACTAAATTTATTAATTATCAACTGTTGCTCTGCCCATTCTGCTTTTAGTAGATTTATTGCATCAGTAGACATTGATTTACGTATGTACTCACTTCTTGTAATTGATTTAATCGACAACACATCCACATATGGGCATTTCCATGAGAATGTCAACCACGACTTAAAAAATTAAAACGCTTGAAACTTTTTTTCAATTATGGTAAAGAGAAATAAAACACACAAATTTTACTATGCAGACGTACTTATAGCTTATTACAATTTTTAAAAAGCAAAAAATAAAAGTTTAAACTGACTTTCTCTTTGATTCATTTTTAGTAACTGCAATTAACAATTTTCAATTTTCTTCCGATTAAATACAGAAACTGTCAACCCTGGAATTATGCTTTAAAATTAGTGTTACAACAACAATAAACAAGATCCATGAGGAAAGACCAAGTATATAGTTCGATTAGCGGGATATTTTTTGGTTTGTTTTGGATGCTATTCTAACGTCACGTACGTGGTGCAAAAACAACATTTGTCTTTGTCATTTCTATTTGGCCAGTCTTAGGTGTTTCAAAATAAAAGTTCAAAGCAAGATATTTGCTGCAAAAAAATATTAATCGGAATTTTTTTTTAAATTGGTATAATCAAAATTTTGTAAGCTTTTAAAGCTCGTCACGTACGATATTGTAAGTACTAAAATGCAACTAAATGCATCATCTTATTATGTTAGTATTAAGTTTAAATGTGGTCAAACCTTATTTTATTACAATCAAAAGCGTCTTACAAAATTTTTTTTGGAATCGGTCCATATTTGACTATAGCTCCCATTCAAGTGCTACTCCCGAAAATAGCTTTAATGTCATAACTTCCTTAGAAATGTTGGCATTTACATAAAAATTGGCGACAATGACTTTTTTTTTGTACTATATCATGATAAAATGTTGTGCGGGTAGGTCCAAAAATTAACCATAGGCCCCATATAACCCCCCTTTTTTAAATCGGCTAGGGGCACGCAAATCTCATATAGATGGAGATACATAAATAATATAATAAAATTACTCTTATATAATTCTTAACCTCATAGCATAATTCTATTCTGGCGATCTTGATTTGCCATGGGTCCCAAATAGGGTACACTCTCAAAAAAAAATTGTTTTAAATATTATAGTGTAGGGTGTCATATGGTCCGGCTTGACCGACTTTTCTAACTTCTTTGTTTTAAGTTTTTATATGCATACATATATTTACAAAAAATATTTTTCATGCCTTGTAAATACTATAAAAGAAAAATCTGTCACGTACGGTATGTCACGAACGATATAACAGTTTGTTCATTATTAAACCATCAAAAAAAAAAAATTTCCAATTACGGATTATAAGGTAAAATATCTGGTTTAATGTTAAAAATTAAAAAAAGAAGAAAAACCTCTCACAATTCGCAGATTTTCGTATTTTTTTACATTCACCCCAAAATTACTTCCGTTTTATGTCACGTACGATATGCTCTTACTTTGCTCGATATTTTGGACAACAAGGTTCTGAATTTAATAATTTTTTTTTATATATAGTACCCTCTAAATGAAACATAATGATAAAAAAAATGTCCAGTTAATACTATTTTGGCAAATTTTCTATCTCTCTGAAGGTGTACAAATGTCACGTACGATGACATGGAAATGCCCATATACTAATTTTAAGAGAATAGAAAACTAAATTTCAAAGTATAAATAGCTCTTTTCTTAAACTATGAGGAATTTTTTATTATTTTTTATAGCGGGAAATAAAAAAACCCAAATTTGGTTATATATTTCATTTTTTAACGATAAACCAACACTCAGGGGATGCCCCCTATATATGCAGTGCATTGTGTAGATCAGGAAAATAAGGTTTGGGAAGGAGGAAAGAGGGAATAGTCTTTGTGGACATTTGACTTGAATCTTAATAAATTATAAGTACCGGGGAAGACCTCTGCGGGAAGTTTATTTCACATACGGATAGTTCGACTGAAAAACGAATTATCTCTATAATGCGTTGTGCGAAACACAGGACAATCGACTACAAACGGATGTGATCCACTGGATGAGCGAGTATTACGAAGAAATACTCGGGGGGGTGGAATAAGTTCACTTATCTCAGTGGAACACCTCCCATGGTAATATCGATAGAAAAGTGTCACACAACCCACATTCCGACGATGCTCCAATGAGTCAATAGAGTTGGATACCCTACTGTCATTGATGAACTTCACCGCCCTCCTTTGTACACGGTCCAGAAGGTTCAAAATAGACTTTGAAGCCCCTGCCCATATATGGGAGTTGTATTCTATCTTCGGTCGGATATAGGTGGTATAGATAGTAAGGAGATCGAATGAAGTGAAGTAAGTCTTGCAATATGATAATAGCCCTAAAAATAAAATGAAATATGAGCCTAAATTTGGGGAAATTATTCCTTATGAAAAATCTCTTGAACATTTTTAATGAATTGTACCTAATCACAAAACACAAAGAAAGTTACATTAAAAATTTTGGGCTGAGTTCATATGCCCGAAACTTAAAATCCCAAATTAAGAATCCCGATTTCAAAATCCGAATAATTATACAGTTTTGGTTTTAAAAATCGTACGATCGATGGCATGATTGGGCTTTCGGCCATGCGCAATGATTTTTTTCTCTATGGTATAAAGAACACTGGCTTTGCTTACTTAAGCCTAACGTTATAGTCGGCCGGGTGCAAGGATTTTCTGCTTTATGGTATAACTAACACTGGCTTCGCTAACTAAAGCTTCACTAAATAGCCGGCCTTCTGCCGGGCGCAAGGATTTTCTTCTCTATGGTATAACGAACGAACACTTCGCTAACTAAAGCATCTCTGTATAAATGGCAAGGATTTTCTCCACTTTGTTATAAGAATTCGGGTCTTTTTATACTATCCCTAAAAACTTTTACATAAAAATGTTAGGGGTGATTTTTCATTTCTTAAAATAAGCATTTTTTTTATTAGTAAACGAAAAATAGACCCAAAGTAAAAATTGTGATTTTATTTGGGGCCATTTTTCATTCCTTGAAATTGGGGTCATCATTCGTTTCACTTAAAATGCAAAAACACCGTAACGAGAAAGAAAAAAACCCCCAAAAAACAAAAAAAAATTGCGTGTTGTTGTGTCTCATGTAAAATTTTGGGGCCATTCTTCATCTTCTTTTTGGGGCCATATTTCCTGGGGTAATTTTGCGCACCGCCGTATGGGAGCTATGGTCAAATATGGATCGATTGCAATAAAATTTAGTAAGATGATTTTGATTGTAATGAAATAAGTTTGGACTAAATTTAATTAAAATAATAACATAATAAGACCCAATTCCGGAAAGAAGCTTGTATGGGGGCCATATAAAATTCAAGGTTTGTGCTAATTAGAGCCTATTTTCCAAATTTCATCAAATTATTTTCAAAATTGCGGCCTGTATTTTGCGCACAAAGTTTATATGGACAGCCAGCCGGACGGACATCGTTAATTCGATTAAGAAAGTGATTCTGAGCCGATTTAAGGTTATACAAACATCAGCTGAAATGCATAATACTCCCTCCACTATTATGGTGTGGGTATAATAAAAAAACACATTTGGACCGTCACTCACTCTATCTTTTTTCGTTTTCCCCTAATTTTATTTATTTCTTTTTCTCAACATTTTCGGCTGTATGTATTTATAATTTCTCATATCCCGAGTAATTGTAAGTCTAAAATGATTTACCTCAACAATTTTGGCCAACATTAAATTATTGCAGAGGCTTTATGTATGTATGTACACACAATATTAAAAGTAGTTTGTTAATCTGGCATATTGTTTGTTTAACCTTTTTATTTATGACCTTCAGGGACTTTGTGTTTGTTTTCAATAAGATCTAACTTTTTTATTTTGCTTAGGACACTTAATACATACATATTTACATATTTTTTTATACACAGGTAATTACTTACTTGTAATTTTGAAGTGCCTGGTAAGGCGCAACTACTGGTATAACAAATAATAGCTCGTCCTGATCGATTGGTTGACCAGTTAGTGAATCAATCATTTCAACATCAGCACTAGTTGGAGTTTCATCAACATCATCCAGATCTCCTTGATGTATTTGTTTCTGTTCATTGTGAGGTTTCTGTTTGTTATCAAGTCCAGAGTTTTCCTCATTAATCTTTATATCAGCTGTTATTTCACTTATTTTGCCAGCAGATTTCAAAATTTGCATACGTAATTGTCGCTCTTCTTCGTCCTGATCCCCGTACTTAGCTTTAATTTTTTTAAGTTTTCCCTTTTGACCACGTTTTACTAAATGAGAATTTTTCTTGTTTTGCTCATCACCCATTGATAGTTGGTGTTGATGTGAATGATTCTGTTCTTTTTGAGATTTACGATCTTTCTCTTCTTTTCGTTTTTTAGCATTTTGTTGTTGCTTTTTGCGAGAAGGTGCTGCTGGAATAATGGTTGCCTCTTCTTGGTCAACATTCAATAACGGTTTATTATCATTCTCACTTAGTAATGTATGGGCTAAGCCCCCATTGGGTAACAACAGTTTGTTTTTAACAGATATTCTCCCAGTGTCATGTTCCACTT
Source organism: Pollenia labialis (assembly GCA_949318255.1). Lineage (NCBI taxonomy): Eukaryota > Metazoa > Arthropoda > Insecta > Diptera > Polleniidae > Pollenia > Pollenia labialis. The sequence continues at coordinate 84,440,039 of OX439139.1, read as the reverse complement.
TAACCTGTGTATCTGGAAATTCAGAAGCAAGCGATAAGTTTGGAACTTCTTTCTTTTTTTCATTGTATTCGTTTTCTTCATGTTCATTTTCATCGTTGTCCTCTTCTAGTTCAATTTCCACATCCGCAATATCATCAAGAATTTCGTTTTCCAAAGACATTATTTTTAACTGATTTTCGGCTTCGCGATCTTGTTCTTCCTCAAAACTTCGTACTTTTCGCTCTCCGCGATGCTTTTCCACAAAGCTATCTTCCAATTTAAACAATAAACTTAGACCCATAATCAAATGACACGATGGCAAAAAGTTTTTTTTTCCACGAATCATAAAACTACCTGTACCCAAATATTCTCCTGTGGGTGCAGTTTTGCTGACTTGCTCACTTCGTACCCAGTAAGCATTAGTTACGACCTTTGCATCCCACGCAACACTGTATGAAATTGCCATCGTACCTGCTTCCAATAGCGTTTTCGGAGGAACATCACCACCAATTGGATTTCGAACAACCACACTCGAGGCACCTTGAATCTCAGCATGCACGTAAATATCGTTTGAGCGCATATATCTATATATTTATTAGATGAAAAGAAAACACGGTTAATATTATTATTATATTTTTATAATCAGGGGTGTGCTGGAAATCGCAAACGTAAAACGCAAGAATTTTAAACGTTGTTGTTTTAATAATATTTCTGTAATAAAAGAATTTTATGACAAAAATTAAACAAATATTTCCCTATTAAACAGGATTTTAAACCAAAGTTTAAAGTTTATTAAAAATAACTTCTTGCGTTTTGCGATTTCCAGCACACCCCAGCATAGGCCTAATAGCAAAAAATAATAAAAATTGAGTTTTTGTTTGATGGTGATAAATATAGCGCACTAAATCACACTTTTTTGATTTGTCTTATAATTGTTTTAGTTTTTATGTTATTTTTATCAGGGTTTAAAAAACTGCAGTCGAAACCAAAAACTGTCGACCAAAAAACGCAAATTTGTGTACAAACTTTTCGTTATTTTGAGTTGGTTTGACATCGACTGTTTAAATTTAATGAATCCGAAGTAAAAGCAACAGTTTTTTTCCCAATGACAAATGAAGAAGTGGAAGAAATGGCAGTTTTGTATGTACTTTGACTGCAGTTTTTTAAAGGCTGATTTTTATATATTTTTTGTTTTGCCAAAATTGCCTTAAAAATACTAATTGTTAACGTCTTATTGTTATATGTAGTTTGTAATTGTCAAGAATAAAACTATTTGTAGATCAAAACATAATAGCCTTGCTTTTTACTCAAGAACACGCTTAAGACAAAAGTTATTTATATTTTTAAAACCACAAATGAAATCAACGGATCTCTTTAAAAGCAAAAAAATACAAAAACATCAACATATCAAAAAGGTTCCTACATTTCAGTTGGAGTCGGTGGATTATTTCATAGATCTTGGAATTCTGCTTGACTCAAAGCTAAATTTCATCGCACATATAACAATGACTATAAAGGCAGAGGCATGATCGGTTTTGTAAAACGTTGGGCTAAAGAGTTCAAGGATCCATATGTTACGAAAAGTCTGTATACTTCCCTTGTACGACCTGTATTGGAGTATGGATCTGTAATATGGGACCCTATATATAATAAATATTCCGACCAAATTGAATCAGTTCAAAAACAGTTTCTGAATTTTTGTCTGCGTGAGTTGAACTTTAACCAATGGAATATGCCGTCTTATTCTGTAAGACTAGCCCTCATCAAGCTGCCAACTCTAAAGAGCCGTAGAACTGTGATCTCGTTTATTTTTAACATAATTGTTGGCGACGTATGCTCTGGATACCTAATCAACAATATAACATTTAATTTTCCTCAACGCCCATCACGTCATTTAGTTCCGTTATCAGTTCCAGTTTTAAGAGCTAATTATGCTAATAGTGATCCGTTAAGAAGGATGTGTATCGAGTTTAACAAGTTTTATAAATTTATTGACTATTCTTCTAGTTCCACTGATATTAAAACTAAATTATTAATCCATTTAAACACATAATTTTTGTAATTTTTATTTCACATTTGTATATATTTTGTAAAATTAATTTGTATTTAATTAAGAAGTCTGTAAGGATTATATTCCATAGACAAATAAATAAATAAATAAATATTAAAGAACGAAAAACTATCAATACCTATTTAAATTAAGCAAATAAGAAACAAAATTTCAAATGAAATTTCTAAACCTCCTCCGAGATTTATTATTTTTGGGGGAAAAATTTGTTTTTATTTGTTAATTACCAGGGAAGCCACAAATATTCTCTAAAAAGCGATTTATGCGCATTAATTATGCAGTAAAAAATTTAAAATATGCCCTGTAAATTGTTAAAAATATTCTCCAAAAATTGCTAATTTGATAACAAAATATTAACAATTTAATAACAGTTCCATTTAACAAAAACAATCCTAAAATTACGATCGGTAAGGCCCAAACAATATAGTGTTTACAGACGAAATTTCAAGATTTTACCATATTTGGAAACGATGGACAGCTCATAAAAACAAAGTTATGTTTAGAGGTTAAAATTCATATAAGAGTTAATATGCCGAATGTTTTCTAGATATTAACATCCATGTGGGTTCGGTAAAATATTAAAAATTTAATATAAAAAACTACTTGACTTTAAAGATTCCAATCAAATAATACTTTAAAATACTGTGATATATAACAAAACGTCAATGAGTATGAATAATACTTAAGTCACATACTTATATAGTTTTCAAAACAGTTGATTCAACACCCTTCGTGCTAATGAAAACGTTGTATAAGGAACAAAAATTCGGCTTGTATGAATTAATAATTTTTTTTATCAATTAAAGAAATAATTAACGGTTTATTTATTTGTATGTTCAAATCCTGTACAACAAGAGTTAATCTTATAATTAGAGTACAGGAAAGTATTATTGTTAGTTAACTTAAATTAAGACGGCAAATGCAAGTATACATATTTAGACATAATTAACTAAAAATTGTTAAAGAATATAATAATATTTGTGATTTTCTAATGTGTAAAATGTTTATATAAATAAGACTTAAAGCTAGTTGCGTTGCTATTAAGTTGTTGTGTACGAGGAAGATTATTCCAGAGACGCGCCGAATGTATGAAAAACTGCCATTCGGATACAAGAGAACGGTGGAATGGAATTATGATCTTTTTTCCCCTAACTGATCTGGCAAACCTAATCTTATCAATGAGATATTGTGGCGTATCCGGATAAATGATTTTATGCAGAAATAAAAGCACACGTATGTTAAGAAGGTTGTTAAGCGAGACTCCATATGGTTTCGAAGAAAAGTGGGATACATGATTATATCTTCTCAGTCCATATACATATCGAATAACATTGTTGTATAAGACATTAAGCTTACCCTTGCTTATTGAGTCACAGCTGGCAAAAAGTTCACAGCCGTAGATTAAATTGGGAATAATGTAAGATTTTGCAAGAAGTAGTCTTATATTTAATGGAGTATAATGCTTTGAGGCCCAAAGACATCTTAGCTTTGTGTACGTCTGCCCCACAAGTGCGTTAATATGGTTATTCCAAGTAAGATTATTATTAAAAACTAATCCAAGGTTTTTGGCAGCATTTACTATAGTGACTTTTTCACCATCTATCAAAATATCAACGTCGGCAATATGTTTCATTGTTTTCCTACGAATAATGATACACTTTGATTTGCGAGGGTTTAAACAAAGCCCATTTGCAGTTGCCCAGATATAGATCTTATTAAGATCGTCATTAAGTTTCATTATATTTTCAGCGATAGAAATGACTGGACTGCCTAAATACAACTGCACATCATCTGCGTACATATGCATTTTGCAGTGCGAAAGCTGATTTGGTAAATCATTTACATAAATAGAGAAAAGGAGTGGTCCAAGGATTGACCCTTGGGGCACACCCCTAGATAAATTTAATACCGACGATTGAAGTCGGTCCGAAAACACAAATTGTCGGCGTCTTGAGAGATATGACGACAACAGACGCGTGGAGGTCAAGGAAAAGTTAAAAAAATGGCGGAGTTTCGAGCAAAGCGTGCCGTGGTCCACTGTGTCAAAGGCCTTAGAGTGATCCAGAAGAACCAAGAAGTTCACTTTTCCTGTATCTAATTCACGTCGTATGTTTTCAGTCACGTCCAGTAAAGCAGAAACACAACTATGGTTTTGCCGAAACCCCGATTGTTTATCAGACAACAAGTTATTAGAGTTGATAAACGACGACATTTGATTATAAAGTAGTTTTTCAAGAACCTTAGATAGAAAGCACAGGATGGCAATTGGCCTGAATTCTGAGTCATTTTTCGGTATTGGAATTATTTTAGCGTATTTCCATTTCGACGGAAAAGTGCTCGTCATTATAATAGTGTTGAACAAGTGTGTTATATATGGCAGGTGTATGTTATCAGAGCCAACAGCATTTGATTTAATCGAAATAAAGCTAAGTAAGACTTCAGATTGACTCACACGCGCGAATTGAAACACATTGTTATTAATTTCGTTGTTATTATTATTTATATTTGGAAAGTTGTAAAAAGTGCTATCTATTGGTAGTAGAGGTAAATTTGTAAAAGTTCTATTAAGCTCTTCTACGTCGACCTGAGAACTATTTGTACTCATAGAGTGACCAATCCCAATTTCGCGAATATATTTCCAAGTTTGTCTAGAGCCTATTGCAGAGCCAAAGCGTTTGGAATAATACTCAGTCTTTGCAATTTTAATGCCAAGGTTAACGTTCCTTCTTGCAGCCTTAAATTCAGCTCTAAAACTTGAGGTTCGAAAACGCTTCCATCTTGAATAAGCACAATCTCGTTTAGATATTAAAAGTTTAATATTGGCAGAAAACCAAGGCCTTTCCCTATTAGATGTTTTTTTAGATTTTAGTGAAACTGTTTCATCAAATAGACGCTGAATATTATCCTCAAAAAATTCTACTTGCCTATCAACAGAGGGCATGTAGTACATTTGAGACCAATTTATACGAGAGGCGCATTCATGGATCACGTTGTAGTTTAAATTGTTAAAGTCACGATAGTGGACGGTTTGTTCCGACAGAGAAGTTCTAAAGTTATATGTTAAAAAAATTAAATCATGCCGTGAAAAGCATGGGGCTGACACTTGATCATACAATAAAGCGTTTTCTGGATTTGAAACAAAAACAACGTCCAGCAGAGTTCTATTAGTTGCTGTGTGATGAGTTGGATTTACTGTATTCATAGGAGCGAGACCAAAATATAACAAATTGTCGGTTAATTCCGATTCCAGAAGTAGGTTTGAGTTAAAATCACCCAAAATAATAATATCGTCATAAACAGCAGCAAGCGTTTCCATCGCACTGAAAAAATTAGAGAAAGGTATTCTCTTGTTAGGCCTGTATACGCACCCTACCAGCATTCTATTACCGTCAGAATTTATCTCAATGAAAATAAATTCTACATATTTAACAGGTAATGATACATTTGCTGAAGATTTCAAACAAACCTTATAAGAAATATTCTTTTTCACAAAAATAGCTACCCCGCCAGCATAACCCTCTCGGTCTTCCCTAACCACATTATAACCACTTAGGCAGATCAAACTATCCGGAGTCCCAGAAGAAAGCCATGTTTCTGAGACACAGACAATATCAATGTTGGAATTTTCAAAAACAATTCTAAACTCATCAATTTTATTATTCAAGCTTTGGGCATTGATATGAGTTAGCGTTAGACCTTTCCTGTAATTAGTTAGAATCCTTACCATGCTCGCTGTCGTGTCCCTGGAATTTCCCTCAACAGTGTCATCATTAGCCATAATCATGTTTAATAATATAAAAAAAATTTTAAATAGCAAAGCAAAAAACAATAATTTTAACAAAAAAAATAGCTGGACAATAAATTAAAAAATAATAAATGCTAAAAAAGTTATATGGTCCAAATGAAAGGCAAAAAAATTTCAAGAACTTATTTATGAAAAAAAGTGAATATAAAATGAAAATAATTATCAAATTAATCCTAAATTCCAAAAACAGTGAAAATAAATTAAAAATAACAAATAGAAAAAAATAAAAAAAAGTTGAATATAAATTAAAAGTAGTTGTCGAATTCATCTTATACCCGAAAAAATTTTTGTAGTTGATCAGGCAAAACGATTTTAACAGGGTCATAATTTTCAAGTGCTTTAACATGAACGATTCCACGTTGTATAAATACAGCTTTTAAACAATTCTCTTTTTTTAAATTAAGCGCTGACTTAAAAATACCATAGTTGTGCGGAGTAAGGTTTTCATTAATGAAGAAAGGCATATTGCTGTCAAAGCCTGCATTACACAAACGGAGTGGTGATTTGTGTTGGCGACGAAACTGTAACGATTCTTCAGGTTTATATATTCCTCCTTGGGAACGGGGCTACCTATAATCCGGCCGTGCTCGTCGTTGGGGGGGTGTATAATGTTCCCAAATCTTCCTAATGTCAAATAACAAAAGAAATCGCTACAAAAGATCTTAACTTAGGTAGCCAAAAATATCAATGACCAACACAGAAAATAAATTAAAACAAGGATAGTAAAAGAACGTAATTGATGGTTGGCTTGTAGCATAAGCTGGAATTTGCTACATTAAGGCCAGGCCCACCCACCATGCTGACAAGAATATATCGTTTGCTGTCAGCCCAAAAATAAACCTAAATAGAATTTACCCTACCTAACCCATACCTTAACTTTACTTTTCATAGTAAATAATAAACAAATTTAAAATTTCATGTTTGAAAACATTACAATTATCAAAATTTATTTAAAATATTAAAGTTTTAAAATACGCGAACAAATCATAAAAAAAAATTCATTTAACAAAAATAAGATAAACAAAACTTGAGTTTGGTCACCTCTTTATACATAAATTTGCATATAGTAAGTATACTAAATAACTATAACTATTATTTCCAAAAATTTGGTAGGAATATTAATAAAATGTTTATATATTAAAAAAAAAAAATTTAAATAAAATGTGTTGCTTAAGAATGTGAATGCATAGAACTGAATGTGATATTTATTTTTTTTTTTTTTTTATAATTATATATTTGTAATTAATTTGTAAGAGTTTATTTTTAAAAATGGCTGATTTATGTTATAACATTAAAGTAATCCACTTACTTGATTTAAATCCCCCGATGTCAGTAGGCGCCCATTGACAGTAGGTTATTTTCGTTGATTATTTATTTTATGCAATTCTTAAATCTGCTATTGTGGATGTTGTGTGGAGTACGTTACGTATGCATGTTAAATAATTTACTTATAACATAATCCACACTAACTGAGTATATTTAAATGTGTATTTTTTTTTTTTTTTTTTTTTTTTTTTAAATTTAAATGTGTGTTAATATTTTGGTATGAGTGTTTTTATTGGGGTGGGTATTTGAGTGTGATTGATACTGAATGAAAGTGTTTTGAGTGTATTTTCTAAGAAGTGTTTTTATGTTGAGTTTCTACATGTTAAAAAGTTAAGGTGACCAAATTAAATTGATTTCTAAATAATCGAGATTCAAAAATTATTGATATTAATTAATGATTTTTATACAATTTATCAAAAATATTGAAATATCTTTTTAAAAGGAAAAACAGAAACTGTAATACAAATGAATTCAAATACAAATAAACTCAATAATTAGAAAATAAATAGAATAAAGAAGGATTTCCAACACAAATTAATTAAAAGTAAACAATTGAAATAAAAAAAAAATTAACTTAAATAAACGAACGATTTTGTTGGAATGTGGTCACCCATTAACAAGAATAATAGATTTAGTTAATCGTATATCAAAATAAGAGGAAAAAAAAAATTTATGGTTGTTTATAAATCTGCCTTATCAAATACCAATATCAAGAAGCAGATATAGAAGGTACCACTATAATTATCGGGAATAACCGCTCAAAGATAATTTACTAATTGGTGGTGAATCTTTGCTGTTGTGGCCAATTTATAAATTTTACCCAGTTTGCTTGGAGTTATTCCAATTCAATGAAAACGAATATTGAAAATATTTCCTGTTCTTTACTTTTTTTCTATTTTGATTATCCCTCGTACAGGTTCACAAGTGAACCAGAAATTACTAAAGAAAGTAAACCCAAATTAGAATTTAAAAATAATATACGCATATGCACAGAAAAAAAAAACTTACCAATTCGATATATTCTAAAATCTTCTTAGTGTTCTTTAAATATTCCTTTTTTTTCCCCCTTTCCTTTTCTTTGGCACAAGAAAATTATTATATAAAATAATTTATTTTAATTATAATCTGCTGTGATCGTTCACCTCAAATAAAATTTTCAATTTGAAATGAAAATTTTCTTTTAATTTGAATAATAAAAATCAAAGCTAACTTTATATCATTCAAAACAAAACTTTTTATTCTACAGCCAAAGAAAAATGTTAATAAAATCAAAAGTGTAAGAAAATTCCCCTGTACAAAAAAAAACTATCACCCTCACAAAACAGATGAAATGCAAAGCCTGCTGCCGTATTTAATCTGAAAAAGGTGACAAGAACCCAATTTGGTATTCGTAAATCCAATATTTAATTATAACCAGATATCCTTCATATGATATATTGCCGTATATCCTCCATTTACATCCTCCAGTTCGTAACTTACTTTACCAATTCTCCTTTTCACGACAGCTTTTATCCCAGTAGGCGCAAGCTTGGCATTAAAGTTATCTACCAATGAACTCTGAGAAAAATTCCTACGAATAACAATTTGGCCTACATTAAATTCACGAATCCTTGATCTTAAATTATATGATCTGACATTACGTTTGTATGCCTCCTCAATCTTTGCCCGTATTGAGTCTCGGAGTATAGTAAAATTGTCCTGTCTTTCTAGTTTCGTATCTGTGTCTGCTAAAAGTTTCAAATTACGTAAAATTTTGTAGTCCTGACCGTGTGTTATCATAGTTTGTCCGAATAAAAGCTCATAAGGAGTATGCCCAGTTGTTTGGTGAACGCAACTGCGTATTGCACAATTGATGCTTGGCAAATATTCATCCCACTGACGCTGATCGTTGCGAACATATGACCGCAGAGCTTCATTAATGGATCTGTTTACTCTTTCACTTGAATTAGATTGAGGACTGTGAACCGCAGTAAACTGATGTTTAATTCCAAATTTTTCCATTAATTTCTTAAATTCAGCTGATCTGAATTGGCTTCCGTTGTCGGACACAATAATTTCTGGAACACCAAAGCAAGTTAAAATTTCATTCTTTAAATATTCGACGATAGGCTTAGCAACAAACTTTTTAAGAGGCTTTAAAAAAGTAAATTTTGTGAAATGGTCGAGAATTATAAAAATTCCTATATTTCCACTTTTGGTACGAGGCAAAGGACCAATGATATCAATATAAAGACGTTGTAAAGGCCTTTCAGAATCCACCATTTCTCCCATTGGTGGTTTAAGTGAGAATGTTGGAACCTTAGATGTCTTACAAAGGGTGCAATTAAGGACATATTCCTTAACATCACTAACCAACTTAGGCCAGTAGAAAAATTTTCTTATACGGTGAACCGTTTTAGCAATACCACCATGTGCTGCGCTTGGTAAATCATGAGCTGCAAAAATCACTTCTTTACGCAGTTTGTTCGGAATAAGCAACTTCCAGCAATCAGACTCATCAAGGTCTCCTGATGAAAAATTCGTCCTCTTATAAATAAATCTATCTATAACTTTATAAATTGGTAACTCTGATTTTGCAAACTCTTTTCTTAATCTATCATATTCCGGACTATCAAATGCTTCAGAATTGAGGTCAATCGATGGCATTGCTTGTATTTCCAATTCGCCCACAGTTGCGTTATCATCAAAAGCTCGCGATAATGCATCTGGAACCACATTATCCTTACCTTTGCGATGTTCTATTGTAAATACGAAACCTTGTAACTTCAGAGCCCATCTGGCTAAACGCCCCGATAAATCTTTTTGCCTCATAAGCCATTTGAGGCTAGCGTGATCAGTTATTACTTTAAATTCCTGGCCTTCAATATACGCTCTAAATTTCTTGATTGCCAAAATTACAGCTAAACATTCCAGTTCTGTGGTAGAATAATTCCTTTGGGCTTTGTTGAGTTTTTGTGACATAAATGCAATTGGCCTTTCGATTCCATTTTCATCCAACTGAGCCAAGACTGCACCAATTCCATAATACTAGCGTCACATTGAAGAATAAACGGTTTATCGAAGTTTGCATGCACTAAAACTGGAGCAGTTGTTAATTTTGATTTAATTGTTTCAAATGACTTTTGTGCATCATCTGACCAAACGAAAATCTTCCGCTTTGACAGCAATTCAGTCAGTGGAAATGTAATCTCTGCATAATCATTTATAAACCGTCGGTACCAGCCGGCCATGCCTAGAAATTGTCGAATTTGTCGAACAGTTTTAGGAACAGGAAATTCAGAAATCGCTTTTACTTTTTCAGGATCTATTTTTAAAGATCCTTCACCAACTACATAACCAAGATATTGAACATTACGAATACAAAAACTGCTTTTTTTAACGTTAATTGTTAAATTCGCTCTTCTAAGTTGAGATGCTACCTCCTGCAAGTGCTTCAAATGTTCGTCAAAGTCCTTCGAAACTATCAAAAGGTCATCAAGATAAACGAAAACATTCGATTTCAAAGTATACGGAATGACCTGGTCCATCAGTCTACACATTGTCTGCGGTGCATTGCACAATCCAAACGGCATTCTTGTAAATTGATACAACGGCCGATTAGGAATTGTGAAAGCAGTCTTTGGTTTTGAGGTTTCGTCCAATTTGATTTGCCAAAATGCATCTTTCAAATCCACTTTGGAAATAAAATAAATTGGAGGAAGTCTCGAAATTAGTCCGTCTATATTTGGAATTGGGTAAGCGTCTTTCGTCGTCACGGAGTTTAATTTTCGACTGTCCACGCAAAAACGCACTTTATTATGTTTCACTATTAAAACACCCGGAGATGACCACGGAGAAGTTGGACATTCTTCAATAACACCTAAACTTAGCATACGGTCTATTTCCCCGCACAACAATTTTTCCCTAGCTGGAGATATTGGGTAATACCTTTGTTTAATAGGGGCAGCATTTCCAGTATCAATAATATGTTCCAACAATGTTGTACAACCTAAGCCGTCACGTTCAGAATTTGGAAAATAATTAATTATTTCCTGAAGTTTCTGTTTTTGCATCGCTGACAAAGGAATTTTTCCCGGATCTTCATCCCTAATAATTTCACAAACAGTATTTCTTGTAAAAATGTGTATTCCAAATTTGTCCCAAAAGTCCATACCACAAATGACATCTTGTGCTATCGATGGTATAAGGAAAAATTCAATTGGTTTCCTTAGTCCATTGTAAGTAATTTCCAAAATCACTGTTCCTGTAACACGTTGTTTTTGCCCATCAGCTGTTTTAACATTTCCTATCCCATGCTTAAAGTTTCCAGTTTCTAATACCTCCGTACACAAATCTCCGCCTATCACATTAACGTTCGCGCCGCTATCCATTAACGCAAAACGGAATCTGTTTAATAACTCCAATTTAATATATGGTCTGTTGTCATTCTCTTTGCTTACTAATGTAGATATGACATGCTTACGAAATTCTTTTCTACGTCTAAAAAATTCACTAATTCTCATCGATGATCTATTTGGCTTCTGTTTAAAAACAGATTCACAAAAAATTCTAGCCCTAGCCTTGTTATATTCTTCTAATCGAATATGCAAGGGTCGTTGCAAAGGATGAAAAATATTATTTTGAGTCTCTTCCGGTAATTTTGTCATATCAGGGATATAAGTTTCAGCTGGTAAATTCACTTCACAAGGTTTATTTGCATTTCCTAATTTTGTTTCGGATGTCCGTTCCTCATAGTCCGGACATCCTTCAAGGAGTTTCCCCGAGTTTTGGAACATTTTGGGCAGTTGGGTTTATAAATATTTCTCGCTCCACAACCGTAACAGAACACTGTTCGTGGTTCCAAGCAATCTATAAAAGTGTGACCGACCTTGTCACAATTCCAACATTTTCCAGTCTTTAATAATAAACAAATCTCTGATACTTCTTCCATATTATCTTTGTTATCTAACATAGTATTATCCGCATCAATCTCCGAAATGTGAGGCTTTTGATACGAGCGTTTGTTATTATTCGATAAGGTCGTGTCTTTAATAAATTTTTCATGACGTCTCACTGCGCGTCTTAGCTCACCTACTCGATTTATCTCCAAATGTAAGAGCTCATGCCTTACGTCTGGTCGCAAATTTCGCTGAATAATTTCACACAGTTCGACTTCGGTTAACGGGGTTCGCAATCTATCACATAAAATCAAAATGGCATCATAAAAGTCATCAAAACTTTCGTTTTGTCTTTGCTTTCTACGGAAGATATCATCTTTAATATCAAAATCCGTTGTATAATCTTTAAATTGTCTTTTCAAAGCGTAACACAAATCATTCCAATTCATGACGTCACAACTGCGATGAAACCGCCAAAACCATTTTAAAGCCTTGCCCTCAAAAAGAATATGGGCATGCTCACTTAGCAAACCAAAATCGCCCCCTAAACTAGAATTTGTTAGAGTGTTTACCCTATAGATAAACTCGTCTACTGTTACATCCGACGTATCCCCAGAAAATCTAATTCTCCAATTACGGATCACATTGAGAACTCTTTCAGAATTTCTACTAAAATCAGTATTACAATTTCTTAAATCACGGTTATCACGATCATCCCGAGAAATAATGCTCCTATCATCTCGACCCTCACGTTCAATATGTTCCTGTTGTCTGTCATGTTCTATCGGCAAAGTTAAGGTGCGAAGCCCTTCTGAAACCATATTGGCTATTTCCTCTCTAAATCCTCCTAAAGATTCATTCACAATACTACGAAACTGTCTAACATTACAATTTTCCTGCACTCGAGCATCTCTACGTGATTGCAAACGAGTTCTAGGCCTTCCAACCGTATTTGGGGTAAGATTTGAATCCCCACCAGCGCCTTCATCTATAATCATAGTAGCATTAGCAGATTCCCGCTCTAAACTTGCTGGAATATTTTCAGCACTCCTAACTAAAGGCATTTGGTAAATTAACAACAAAACTTTGGAATAAGAGAAAAACAATGGACAACAAAAGTCAGAGTAAAAATTAAACAAATCAATCCAAGATAATTAAAATTCTAAATGAAAAACTAATTAATTCGAAATAATTAGCGTAAACTGAACAAAAGGTTTATTTTCAAAGAATTGGCAGAAAGGTAATTTTAGCTACTACTCAGTGAAGTTTCGGTATGGGTAAATAAGTGTGAAAAAAAAATCATAAATAAAATCAAAACAAAATATTTGAGAAAATTAAAAAAAAATAATAGACAAATTTATGTCCGAATACCAACCATAATTACGTTGAACAAATAAAAGAAGTACAACTCAAAATTGTTGGAAACTTTCGATTAAAACTCAAAAGAATCAGGTCTAAAACAAAAATGTGTCATAAGAAGATTTAAAAGGGATTAACTGTCTGTTATAGGAAAGTAACCGAATAATCGAAAATTACTTTAGGTCCATACATCCAGACAAATAAAACTGTAAAGATAAATTTCAAACGAAAATCCAAACATAAAAGAAAATAAAAAGGAAAAGAGTCGAACGAGTGTTGAACCGATTATAACCAAAACAAAAATTCTCAAGTTCGAACCCAAGCCCTGATAACTTAAGTCCATTAAATGTTCAACTAGGAATTGATAACCGTACGAAAACAGTTGTCAATTAAGTCCACAGTAACAAATAATTAAACAAAAGCTACTAATAAAATAAATAAAAAAAAAATATCCGTATAATCACTGCACACAAAAGATTCTAAGGCCCTCAGCATCGGGATGAAAGTGCACAAGAATTTTTAAAGTTACGAAAACTGAGGCCCCACGTTGGGCGCCAAAAATCTCTGTAACGATTCTTCAGGTTTATATATTCCTCCTTGGGAACGGGGCTACCTATAATCCGGCCGTGCTCGTCGTTGGGGGGGTGTATAATGTTCCCAAATCTTCCTAATGTCAAATAACAAAAGAAATCGCTACAAAAGATCTTAACTTAGGTAGCCAAAAATATCAATGACCAACACAGAAAATAAATTAAAACAAGGATAGTAAAAGAACGTAATTGATGGTTGGCTTGTAGCATAAGCTGGAATTTGCTACATTAAGGCCAGGCCCACCCACCATGCTGACAAGAATATATCGTTTGCTGTCAGCCCAAAAATAAACCTAAATAGAATTTACCCTACCTAACCCATACCTTAACTTTACTTTTCATAGTAAATAATAAACAAATTTAAAATTTCATGTTTGAAAACATTACAATTATCAAAATTTATTTAAAATATTAAAGTTTTAAAATACGCGAACAAATCATAAAAAAAAATTCATTTAACAAAAATAAGATAAACAAAACTTGAGTTTGGTCACCTCTTTATACATAAATTTGCATATAAGTATACTAAATAACTATAACTATTATTTCCAAAAATTTGGTAGGAATATTAATAAAATGTTTATATATTAAAAAAAAAAAATTTAAATAAAATGTGTTGCTTAAGAATGTGAATGCATAGAACTGAATGTGATATTTATTTTTTTTTTTTTTTTATAATTATATATTTGTAATTAATTTGTAAGAGTTTATTTTTAAAAATGGCTGATTTATGTTATAACATTAAAGTAATCCACTTACTTGATTTAAATCCCCCGATGTCAGTAGGCGCCCATTGACAGTAGGTTATTTTCGTTGATTATTTATTTTATGCAATTCTTAAATCTGCTATTGTGGATGTTGTGTGGAGTACGTTACGTATGCATGTTAAATAATTTACTTATAACATAATCCACACTAACTGAGTATATTTAAATGTGTATTTTTTTTTTTTTTTTTTTTTTAAATTTAAATGTGTGTTAATATTTTGGTATGAGTGTTTTTATTGGGGTGGGTATTTGAGTGTGATTGATACTGAATGAAAGTGTTTTGAGTGTATTTTCTAAGAAGTGTTTTTATGTTGAGTTTCTACATGTTAAAAAGTTAAGGTGACCAAATTAAATTGATTTCTAAATAACCGAGATTCAAAAATTATTGATATTAATTAATGATTTTTATACAATTTATCAAAAATATTGAAATATCTTTTTAAAAGGAAAAACAGAAACTGTAATACAAATGAATTCAAATACAAATAAACTCAATAATTAGAAAATAAATAGAATAAAGAAGGATTTCCAACACAAATTAATTAAAAGTAAACAATTGAAATAAAAAAAAAATTAACTTAAATAAACGAACGATTTTGTTGGAATGTGGTCACCCATTAACAAGAATAATAGATTTAGTTAATCGTATATCAAAATAAGAGGAAAAAAAAAATTTATGGTTGTTTATAAATCTGCCTTATCAAATACCAATATCAAGAAGCAGATATAGAAGGTACCACTATAATTATCGGGAATAACCGCTCAAAGATAATTTACTAATTGGTGGTGAATCTTTGCTGTTGTGGCCAATTTATAAATTTTACCCAGTTTGCTTGGAGTTATTCCAATTCAATGAAAACGAATATTGAAAATATTTCCTGTTCTTTACTTTTTTTCTATTTTGATTATCCCTCGTACAGGTTCACAAGTGAACCAGAAATTACTAAAGAAAGTAAACCCAAATTAGAATTTAAAAATAATATACGCATATGCACAGAAAAAAAAAACTTACCAATTCGATATATTCTAAAATCTTCTTAGTGTTCTTTAAATATTCCTTTTTTTTCCCCCCTTTCCTTTTCTTTGGCACAAGAAAATTATTATATAAAATAATTTATTTTAATTATAATCTGCTGTGATCGTTCACCTCAAATAAAATTTTCAATTTGAAATGAAAATTTTCTTTTAATTTGAATAATAAAAATCAAAGCTAACTTTATATCATTCAAAACAAAACTTTTTATTCTACAGCCAAAGAAAAATGTTAATAAAATCAAAAGTGTAAGAAAATTCCCCTGTACAAAAAAAAACTATCACCCTCACAAAACCCAGCAGCGGTTTTGAGAAGGAGGTTTCTCTCATATGGCGAGTTCATTTTTATAATAATTGGAGGGTCACTCACATTACGAATGTGACCGAACTTAGCTGTTTTATTGTCCTTTCTTAATTTACGGCACAAATAATGAAGCCTTTTCATTTGGTGGGTTCTAGTATACTCACTTGTGGATTTCCGTGTCAATTATTGACGATAACATAAGATTTATATTATGGAAATATTTGTGCATTATTAGATAACGTTTAAGGACATTGTTGAGTTTACCCAAAACGGAATAAACCTTGTTTATAAAGTACCAACAGTTGTGTCAGAAACGTCTGTATCCACATCAAGTTTTTCATATATAGTTTCTAATAATTAATTTAAAAGATTTTGTTTATCGTGCTTAATTGCCAATTTGTATTCTTGATAAACACACTGAAATTTATTGTTGAAGGGACAAGCTACTCCTATGCGCATTTCCCTGTTTGCTTAGGCCAGATCGTCAGGAAACTTTATGCAAAGATTTTAGAAAAACTAAAGATATTAAACAAATAAAACTGTTAAGCGAATAAGAATTATAAGCAACAGCTTTACTTGAAACAATATCAAAGCTTAAACAAAAACAACAACAATAAACAGTGAGTTTATCTCTTCTTACATTCCCCACTACAATTGGTTGAAATTTTTCCAACATTAATTGTAGTTGTAAGTAGGTTAAGAAAAAAAAAAAAAAGGAAACCAAAAACAACTCGCTTAATTGTTTTCGCAAGCAAAATATAAAGCGGACTGCCAGTCAGTTTTTTTTATGCCGTGCACTTGCCAGTTTATTATCAAAATAATTTTCGTGGGAATACAAAATTCAATTTAAATGATTTTGTTATTCGTGCTTAATTCCCAATTTTTATTTTTGATAAAAACACTGCAATTTATTGTTGATGGGATAAGCTATTCCCATGCGTATTTCACTGGTCGCTTAGGCCAGATCATCAGAAAACTTCATCCATAAACTAAAGATATTAAACCAAATAAAACTGTTAACCGTATAAGAATTACAGCAACAGTTCTACTTGTAACAATATCAAAGTTTAAACAAAATCATCAACAATAAACAGTGAGCTTATCTCCGCTTACATTCCCCACTACAATTGATTGGAATTTTTCCAACATTAATTGTAGTTGTAAGTAGGTTAAGAAAAAACAAAATGAAAACAAAAACAACTTGCAAAAGCATGTTGCAAGATTAGTTTTTTTAAGCCTTGCACTTGCCAGTTCATTATCAAAGTAATTTTTGTGAATACAAAAATTTTAAATTTAAATGATTTTGTTTATCGTGCTTAATTCCCAATTTTTATTTTTGGTAAACACACTAAAATTTATTGTCAAAGGGAATTAAGCACGATAAACAAAATCTTTTAAATTAAAAATTTATGTATTCCCACAAAATTACTTTAATAGTCTCTAATAATTTATTAATGTTATTTTGGTTGACGATTACTTACGATGTCACATCTATTTAAACGTTGCTAGACTTCATTGTGTTATAATAAAGTTAATTCTCCTGTTGCATTTAGAACAATGGTGGGCGCTCCATAGCACAATTGTGCTGAGAGATATCACACGTATTCTTAGCAGTGTTGCCATCTCACGTGTAATTACACATATCATGTGTAATATTTTTATTCGTGTGTAGCCCATGTGTAATTGACTGCATGTGTAATTAAATATTTTAACGTTTTGTAGGACTGATTTTTGTTATTATTTTTTTACAAGAAGTAAAAAGCTTTATTATTCTTAGCAAAACTTAAAAATATAAATAAAAGAATGGAAGCGTTAAAGAGCCGAACTAAAAATGTTTGGATCATTAACTATGTACTAACCATTTGGCATTTAGATAGCTTTTGCCACAATTTATTACAACGGCGAAACATCCTGGGTACATTATTCTTTTTTTTTTATTTCAAAGAGAGTGGATCATCGACTGCAAAACAATTGTTTGAGCTTCTCAAAAGCACAATTTAAGAAAAAAAGATTCCTTTTGAAAATCTTGTTGGATTTGCATCAGATACACCTAATGTTCTGTGTGGGCAGTATAATTGAGAAGTTTAGTTGCTAAAAGACGAAAAGCCAGTTATTATTTTGATAAAATGCTCGTGCCACCTAATACATTTTGTAGCGTCGAAGGAGTTTTGAACCTTCCGACATATTTTGAAGATTTACTTTGTAATATTAGATCTTGTTTTATTTGAAGTAATGCTCGGCAGATAAAACTTAAGGAGTTTTAAAGAATATTTTCGCACGCTTACATTTTAAAAAATTTTAGCTTCATAGTAATTTGAAGGCAGACTTTCATTGGAAAACGGGTTTTGAAATAAAAAATTCCTTTGGAGACAGATTATTTCCTACTTTGCAAATAGTCATTTTTGGTTTAATCTTTCTGTTATGCTATTGGATTTTTTTATGCAACATTGCAACACTGAAATTTTTATTCTTTAATCTATATTGTTTACTCTTTCTCACTTGATACATTATACCTATTTTTGAATTTATCTGATTTCCCTTTAATTTTATGAAACTTGTCAACCTTTTTATTATTTAGTCCAGTGATGCTCATTCAAGCAAACAATTGTTTAGAAGCCCCACCCTTTGTTTTTACGCTCATTAATTTAGTTGCACATTTACGGAAGCTGTGTTGATCTTAATTTAAATACAGTGTGTAAGATAAGTATTAAAATTAAAAAAAATATTTTAATACTTTCACGAAACTGTCATAAAAGCATAAATGTAGAAGATTTAAGTGGAGTATTTTTTAGATATAATTCTTACTTTTAATTTCCAAACAGCATGTGCATCGCAGTTCACACAATTTTTTTTAATGGTAATATTGGAAAATGTCTAATTCTAACTGTTTTTTAAAAATTTTTAAAAGTTAAAATTTTGAAAGTCAATTTAAAAAATAGAAAATTTAGTTTGGACTGTATTTTTATAATTGTTTTACAGCCAAAACAATTTCTTTCTATTAAATTTAAATACAATTTGTGCGCTTAGTTTTGCGTATCTCTGTACTTTAAAATTCTATCGCAATATATATGCAAAACATTTTTGAGCACCCCTGATTTAGTCGTAATAAATCGTTCAAGAAAAAAAATATCGCATTTTTATTTTTTCTGGAAAAATTAACAGGTTATGGGCCCAGAAAGTAAAGTAAGAAAATAATTGAAGGTGATTAAACGAAAATTTTAACCAAAGGAAACACTGCTGCAAGATGAGTTCAATGTACAATATTGAAAAACTGAATGGGACAAATTACGACTCATGGTTAGGTTAGGTTAGGTTAGGTTAAGAAAGGTTATGTGCCCAAGGGCACATTACCACTCGGAGACCAATGCGGCCCATTGTGAATCCCTTCAATGACAGAAAGAGAAAAGTAAATAAAAGAAGTATGAGGAGGATAGAATTAAGAAAGTTATAAAAAAGTTAAAATGTTAGTAGGTACCACGTAGAACTATACCTCTTTATATTCCACTCAATAGAAACAACCGCACTATTTCCCTGAAAAACCCCAGTAGATCAGCCGGATTACATCCAGCGATGAACCCCAGTTCGTCGTGAAATCTATCTCCTAGGCACTTCTGTCTGAGACCCTGCATCCTAGGACAAAAAATGCTCGATCGTCTCCAGCTCTTCAGAATCATCGCACAACCTTTAGAAGTCCGGTATGGTGTTGTACCATTTGCCCGTAAAAGCCTAACAGGGCAATGACCCGTCAAGAGCCCTATAAGTGTTCTGAGACCACCTCTGTCCATTCCCAGTAGAACCCTGGTTGCCCCCGCGTCCAATCTGTGCCATAGTGCCCTAGACTCCCTGCAATCCATTCTATTCCCCAGGATCGGTTAACGTCCTCACGGAATTTCTCCCGTATCACCCCATAGTACTAACATAGTGGGCTTTACCCCCTGTCTCTTACCCCTAATTCCAGATTCGAGCCCCCACTCGCGAGTTCGTCCGCCACCTCATTTCCATCACCCATGCAGTGTCCAGGTACCCAACACAGCCATACATTGAATGACTCCATAAGTTCCCTAAGAGTATTCCTACAACGAGCGACCAGGCACGATCGCATCGTATAATTTGTCAATGCCCTAAGCGCCACCTGACTATCGACGTTAATTGTTATCACAGATCCACCCACGATGTGATCCAGTATCACTTCCGTCGCCCTCCAGATCGCTAGGATCTCAGCCTGGAAGTCACTACCTCATCAGGGTACGACTCATGGTGTCTGCAAATTAAAGCAGTCTTGATACACCAGGATTTGTGGTCGACAATTTGTGATATTAAGCCAACTAAAGTGACTGAACTTGCAGCGTGGGTGAAAAAGGATGAGAAGATCACATCGACGATTATTTTGAGTATAACACCGATTCAGATCTCCTACATTAAGAATTGTTCATCAGCGAGTGCAGCATGGAATACATTGCGTGAGGTACACAGACCTAAGGGACCAGTGAGAAAAGTTACACTCTTCAGGAAACTGCTGAATATGAGAATAGTAGAAGCTGATTGTGTACAGAAATATGTCTGTAATTGTTCGTCTACTGTGGAAAAGCTAGCCGAATCGGGAATAGAGCTTCAAGATAAGTTATTTGCCATAATGCTATTGGAGAGTTTGCCGACATCTTACGAGAATTTCGTTATAGCTCTGGAAGCAAGGGATAATTTACCGGAACTCAGCGCATTAAAGTTAAAGTTGACAGAAGAGGGCGAAAGAAGGAAAACTGGTGAACAGACTGTACAATGTGAAGGAGGTGCACAAGCATTCATATCGCAAACAAACAACAAGAGAAACAACGTAATTGACAACAGCATGTGCAAAAACGGCAACAACAACGAGAAAAAAAATCGCCAAGCCGGCAGAAGAAAACAATATTTTAATTGTTTTAAGTTCGGTCGCAGAGGACATTACGCAGCTCAGTGCAGAAGCCGCAAAGCCGAGGCAGGTAACAAGCAGGGTTGTTAGACTTTTTTCCTCAAAAATCGTCAAAAGTTTTAACAAAATTCGTCAAAATCGTCACGAAAATTTAAGAAAATCGTCCACAAAACGTCAAATATATAAATTTTACGAATTTAAGACAAGTTATTGCATGGATTGGTTCGAAAATATAAATTTTTAGCAAAAAATTCCATTTCTGATGAAGAAAGTGATATGGTTAAGTTTTATTCTATTTATTTCAGCAAGTGAGCTGAATATATTTATTATTTAAAAAGAAAACATAAGAAAATATATATTTGCATAAATGCATAACAAAAATTTTTTTTATTTCATTTATCCATATTCAGAAAAATGTTAAATAATAAATAAAATCTCATTTGCTTTTAACTCGAGCTTTTTTTAAATGAGTAACTTTTTGCAAATTGTTTTTATTGTTAAAGGTGCTAAAAACCAAGGATTATGTCTATATCAACAGTCTTTTTACCCGACTTGAAACGTTTTATTATGTCCAATATTAATTCCAAACTAATACATTTTCTTCCCATTGCACTCATTTTTCTACACAACTTCTTATTAAAAAGTAACTTCTTACTTCCTAACACGCAATTTTACTAAGAATAACTTACCTAACAGAATTAAATGGGATTTGCCTTTTTACACACAAATAGAAAAATTCTTCACATGTGATTATGACTTCATCGAAGAATGCATTTGTATGTAAAGCGGACTTAACCAATTTTTAAAAAGCGGACCAAAATAGAACAGACGCAAATTAGAGCTCTAGTGTATATTTTTTGCAGTATCGATTGCATTTCTATAATTGAAGAATTTGAATTACTAATGCTTCTAATGAAATCCACCTCGTTTGTGATGGGGGAGGAATTTTTTTGTTTAATTTCCAAAAATTTGTGTATTTCGAAAAATTAATTTTTAAGTTTTGGACTGTTTTCAATATAATTGTAAATATTTCTTGTGTGTTTTATCGATGCCAGAAAATCGCCATAACACTATTACTTTTAGTCAAAAATTCGTCAATCGCCATTTTACTGTATTTTCTCAAAAAAATCGACAAAATGACGAAAAATTGTCACATCTACCAACCCTGCTTGTCAGATTAAAGTGTTATAAAGTTGATGCCAGAATAAAGTTTAAAGTAAATTTATTGACGGGACTAAATCGTCAAAACATAAGTGAATCTACATCAAAAATCGTCAATCGTCATTTTGGTATATTCATCGAAAAAATCGTCAAAATGGCGTAAAATCGTCACATCTAACATCCCTGGTAACAAGGCAGAACAACAAGATAATAAAAACTCGCACGCATACTCTGCATTTCTTGGAAACAGCGGAAACAGCATACTAAATGGTGATGTGTGGTGTTTAGACAGCGGCGCATCTGGTCATTTGTGTTGTAACCGAAAATTATTTAAAACGTTTGAATAGCATGCAGAATTGACCACTCTTTCTGGACAGAACAAAATAAAAGCAGAGGGTAGAGGTGCAGTATGTATTGGTGAATTGAATATTGTTTTAAAAGATGTGTTATTTGTACCAAATTTGCAATGCAATTTTATTTCGGTCGGCAGAGTAGCAATGAAAGGCGTTGTGAAATTTAACAACAGCGAGGCCAAGATAATAGATGAAAAGGGAAAAACAATATTATGTGCGAAAAAGGTAGGAGAATTGTTTTTGTACTCATCGGTGAAGAGTACTTTGTTTATGGCGACAACAAATATGCGTGAAGTTTTGAAATGGCATAACCATTACGGGCATTTAAACGTATTAAGCTTGAGAAAACTATCGCAGGATAATTTGGTACATTGTATGAATGTGAAATTTCCTAATGAAATTGATTGTATAACTTGTATGAAATGTAAATGTGCAACCAAAATTCTGAAAGAAGAGCATCCGAGCTATGGGAGGTAATTCATACCGACATTTGTGGTCCCATAAATAGGATTTCAAGAGGTGGCGCACGTTACCTATTGACTTTTATTGACGACCGGTCACGATATATTTTCGTTTATTAAAAAAAAAACAAATGTCAAACATTTGAAACCTTTTAGCAGTATAAAGCTATGGTGGAACGCCAAACGGGGAAGAAAATTAAAATGATTAGATCTGACATCGGTACAAAGCTACTACTACCTGTACCTCATACACCGCAACAAAACGGAGTGGCTGAACGCTTAAAGGCGACCGTACACGACATGTGTTTGTCATCTGACATGTCAAATTTCCCACTCAAAAATACATACATGTCGTGTGTTACCTTTTTAACTTTGCTTCTGTAAAAGTCAGACGCAAAGTCATCTGACAAAATTTCAATTAGAGCGTGCTCTATTTTCTTCTGACAAACCATCTTAAATCAGAAATCTATGCCGGGAAGAAACCGGCAGCGCCGTCCACTATTGTCGGAATCATTAGCCGGAAGTTAATTTTTTACAATACCGAGATACATATGTTTGATCATCTTACCATTGAATAGAATTTATGTGAATATATATATAAAAACCGTTTTATTATAAAATCCTAAATTGGTATCTTTGAATTAAAAGAAAAAAATGTTAAGATGGCTAAACTATTTTACGGCGCAACTAAAAAATTCCATGGCGGCAGCAAGCTGTTATTAAAACCGATCACTTCTTTGGTTTCAGCAATAACAATGCGAAAAAAAAACAGAGGCGATTTTGACAGACATGCACAATTTCATGTGACTTGAAAATTTGACATGTCAGATGACAAAAACATGTCGTCTATAAGCTCCTTAAATAAGGCGTTGGTTGAAATGGCAAGGGTCATGCTATTATCCTCAAATGTCGAAGAGTCATTACGGACTGAAACTGTCAACACTGCCGCTTACCTCAGGAACAGATCGCCGACTAAGGTATTAAATAATTGCACACCATACGAAGTTTGGTATAGGAAATAATCAAATGTAGGCCATGTTAAAACTTTTGGTTCGTTGGCAGTCGCATTAGATAAGACATCTCACCACAAGTTCCGTCCGAAGGGAAGGGAATACATCATGGTTGGTTACTCGGAAACTTCGAAAGCGTAACGCCTATTTGAAAATGAAACGGGACAATTTGCAATTAGTCGCGATGTTCATTTTTTGGTAATGGAAAAAAATGGCGAATAATGCTGAACTACAAGTTGAAGACAATAACGAACTCTTGTGCCTGGAAATGGAGAAAGATAGCATGGCTGCATTTGTGACTTCGAATCTGCAGAAGAATACTCAGATCCTGGTGCAGTAATGTTTGGTTCAGATCTTGTTGGTTTTCGACATGGAATTGAAAATCAGAACGGGCCAGGAAGACAGAAAATTTTGCGTACGGGTCAGCCAGGACGGCCACGAAAACAGTTCAATACGTTGAACTTGATCTGTGCGGGCGACATCAAAATTCCTGAAACTGTTAACGAGGCCTTATCGGGTGAGTACTCTCAGTATTGGTTAAGTGCAATGCATGAGAAGTATAAGGCTCTCCTTGGAAATGATAGAGCTATCAGATTTGCCACATGGTCAGAAGGTTGTAGGAGACAGTGAAGGGTGTATTGAACGTTTCAAGACAAGATTAGTGGCTGTTGAAGCCACTTCAGTAATTTTTTAGTTATTTTTCTAATTTTCTTTAATTTTTATCTTTGGTTTTTATTATTTTTTTCATTTAAAATTTGCTTTATTAAATTTAAAGTTTGAATTTTGTTTAGATTTTGATTTTATTTAATTTTTAATTTTATAAAATTTGAATATTGTCCGGGGGACACACGCTTGAAGAGGCCAAGCAGAAGCAATGGGAGCTCCTTACAGCGTAGAAATCTGGCGGCTTTCCCCTTAAAAAGATGACAGCAAATGATCAGTTTTAACTCGAAAGTTTGCCCCGGGAGGATCTTCTAGACGAAGATTTCTTGAAGTTTGATGACTCCAGTTCTTTAAAAACATTGGGAACTCGCTGGAATGCGTTGGCGGATATATTCGACTATGCTGTAGAGCCAATTGAAATTACCCCATCTGCTACAAAACGAAAAATCTTGTCGTAATTGCAAGATAATTTGACCCTCTAAGTTGGTTAGGCCCAGTCGTTATCGTTGCTAAGACTTTGATGCAAGAATTATGGGAAGCAAAGTCTGATTGGGACGAAGGGGTACCTCCACACATACTTGTAAAATGGAATTCATTCTTAAAAAACTTGCCATTTATTTCAACTATTAAGATACCTAGATGGGTAGATTTCTCCCCAGGATGTAAAATTCAAATACATGGCTTATGTGACGCCTCAGAGAAGCCATATTGAGGTTCAGTATATATTCGAACAGAAAACTCAGAAGGCCAGATAAATAGCCATTTGCTGGTAGCAAAAACGAAAGTTGCTCCGATCAAGCGGACTACCGTCCCGAAACTCGAATTGTGTGGAGCTTTATTTTATTTTTTTTTTTATTTTTTATTTATTTAATTTTAAGTTTTATAATCCAATACAAAGATTAAATCTTATATTAAGTACTGGATAATATACTGGGTATACAAAAGGTGGTTACACATAAAAAAGTATAAAACTATAAAAAATTAAATTTATAAAAAATACAATTTTTGAGTTAAATATAAAACTTTGAAAAACGTTTAAAAAACTTTTAAAAAAAATAAAAAATAAAATACATTAAAAATGACTTAAAATAACAAAGTTATAAATAAAAGAATTTTGTTATTTAAAATATTTTACACTTGCCTAAAATGTTTAAATATTTCAGTTTTGAATTGCGTTGCATTGTTTATTTTTTGCAAACGAAAGGGTAATTTATTCCAAATTTTAATGGCATTTATATAGAAATGTTGATCAGATATATGAGTTCTGTGTCTAAGTTGCTTAATACGGTTTCCTCTATTTGATCTAAGAAAAGTGATTTTGTTAAAGAGATATTGCGGACTTTGCAAATATATAATCTTGTGTAAGTACAATAACAATTTACATTTCAAAAGATTCTCAAAAGATACACCAAATATTTGCTGTGTATAAAAAGATATTCTATCGAATCGTCTTAAGCCAAATACGTATCTGGCTATGTTATTGAATGCTACTTTGAGTTTTTTCAAGCTGGTAGAATCACAATTTATAAAAAGTTCGCATCCATATAGCAAAGTCGGAATTAAATATGTTTTCGCAAGCAGCATTCGAATATTCTGTGGTATGAACCACTGCGTACACCATAAATTTCTTAACATCGCATACAACCTTCCCGTAATTACATTAATATGATCACTCCAATCAAGATGATTGTTAAAAGTAATACCAAGGTTTTTAACCGATTCGACTACGGTAATTTTTGAGTCTCCCAGAACCAAATCAGGAAAACAAACATTATTCTGAGTCTTCTTGTTGGCTAAGCTCATCCGTAGTGTAGTCATGGATTGTCAGTTCCCCTATGAACTATTTTTGTGGACAGACTCGTCCATCGTACTAAGTTGGTTGCAAAAACCTCCCTACACGTTGAAACTTTTGTCGCAAATCGTGTGACTCATATCATCAGCATCGCCGGCACTCAACACTGGAAACACGTCAAAACTGAAGAAAATCCTGCAGATGTAGGCACTAGAGGCTGCTGCCCGCAAGAACTTGCAGACAATAAGCTCTGGTATGGGCCCACCTGGCTACACCTTCCCACACCATTGTGGCCAATACCTCGTACGTTTGACCCAGTCAACTTGGAGACAAAAAGTCTATCATAAACTTTCATCTTGACATAAATTGCACAGATGTAATAGACGAATTTTCATCTTTTCCAAGGGCGTTGCGAATTCTTTGTTATTGACTTAGATTTGTCAACCGAGTTCTCAAGAAACCAGTTTCAACCGAATAGTTTGTTAAAGCTCAAGAAATTAGCTCTATGAAGTCTCGACTCATCTCAATCGCTCAAAAGAGATATTTTTACCGTGAATTCGATTGTCATAAGAGAAAGAGACCGTTAAGCCGCAAAAGCAGATTGCTTAACTTGAATCCTTTTATTGATAAGGGCGGCCTTTTACGAGTCGGCGGCAGGCTTAAGTTACGAGGAACGTCATCCAGTTATTGTGCCAGAATGGTTTCATTTTGCGAGGCTCCTAGTTAATTTTACGCATCGCATTATGCTCCACTCTGAGCTCCATATAATGCTACGTGCGATTCGCCATGGATTCTATATCCCACGATTGAAAAACCTTGTTCGCAAATGCATCAGAGAATGCAAGGCCTGAACGATTTACAAGCATAAGGTCCAGCACCAAATCATGGCCGCACTCGCCCAAGAACGCGTGAACTTTTCCCTGCCTTTCACATATACCGGAATCGATTTCGCAAGTCCATTTAATATCAAATCTTCTACATTGAGAAATGCGAAGATTCTCAAAGGTTACGCAACTGTGTTCGTATGTTTTTCTACTCGAGCCGTCCATCTAGAAGTCTGTTCAGATCTCTCAACCGATGCCTTTCTAGCCTGCTTTCGCCGCTTTACGGGGCGCAGAAAAATCCCCAAAACCATGTTCTATGACAACGGTCGAAACTTCGTCGGCGAAAGCTACGCTCTTCTTAAAGGCCACAACGAGTTTTTGAAATCTATTGAAAAGACTCTCATCGAAAAGTACTCCACATTGGGTGTTACCTGGTCTTTTATCCCGCCATATGCACCTCATATGGGTGGCTTTTGGGAGGCCGCAGTAAAGAGCATGAAGACTCACCTAAAGATAGTTACCAGCAACCTATCTTTCACTTTCGAAGAATACAGCACGCTTCTAGTTCGCATCGAAGCCATTTTAAATTCGCGACCTCTATCGCCTCTTACAGAAAACCCGAGTGAGGTTCTACCACTAACCCCAGGCCATTTAATTAGGGGAGCTCCAATTACAGCACTACCAGACGCACCTGCTTAACCTCCGCTCGAAGATGTGCCGTTCATAAGACGTTGGGAAAGATTAAAAGCGCTACAGCATATTTTTGCTCGATGGTGGAAATCTGAATATATAACCTAGCTTTCGCGCCGTTTTAAGTGGCAGAAAGAACGCGGCAACCTAAAACCAAACGATATTGTTATAGTCAAAGAAGACTTACTCCCACCTATCGAGTGGCTCCTTGGTCGCGTTAATAAAAACGTCATCTATGGTCGAGACAGCAAAGTAAGTGTTGCTGAAGTAATCACCAAGAAGGGTATAATTTTACGCCCAGTTGTAAAACTATGTTTGCTACCAACAAAAAACACTATGAGTAAAACCCCACCACAACCTACCAAATAGTCTAACAAATTCCTCAACAAAAATAGAAAATTAGAAATCTGAGTCGCATTAGGTATTTTTTAACACTGTATATTAGAGCGACTCACCAAAAAAGTGCTCGATTTACCCTCCTAAAAATGAACCTTGGACTTTTTTAAGATACCATTTTAAATATTTCGGCTCCAGCTTTGACCTCTCGTGAGCTGGACCATTTTGAAAAAGGGTCTATTTTTGCATGTTTTGTTAATTTGCGAATCTGTTTAAGGCGCGTCCAACTGTGTATACAATGTCCTTTTTTTAAGGATTTTCTGTAAAAAAAAACGGTTTTTGAATTTTTTGTTCGGGGTTGTTTGTAATAAAAATGCCAAATTAACATATTTTAATCTTTAGTCGATTTAATTAAATACGTGTTTCCACTTTTTTGAAAATTCGCGCTGATTCGCGTTTTGATAAAAATGCAATGGGGTGGCAACCCTTCGTTTTAAATAGAGCAATATGGGTATCAAATTTTTCCTTTTGCCAAGTACATCATCTTTGTATGTAAATAATTTAGATTTTTGCAAATTAGATGCTTATTACACGGTGCTCTGAAATATATATAAATGCAATTTTGTAGTAACTCTAATATGAAAGAGGATTTAGTTTCTAGATCATGTATGGATGAAAATAGAACTTAAGAAGGAAAAAAAGAAATGATCCAATTCTCTTAAATTTCCTTTATTTTGTAATACATACTCTGCTCTCGAGTTTGTAGTTTTCCTTTGAGTTTGTTTGGTTTACTACATACTAGGGTGATCGATCGAATAGTATTCGACCGGTTTTAACCGGTTATTTTAGTTTTGCCCAAGTCGAATATTTTAAAATGTCCATTTTTCGAATATCGAATAAACCGGTTATTTTAGTAAAATAAGCCGGTTACTTTATTAATGTGTAATTTATATACGTTTTCCTTCCTTTTGTTATAAATGTACCCGTAATTTAAGTATTTTTCTAATTAAATATTTGGCAAACTTACACTTTTTAAAAAAAATGTCAAAACAAAAGTCAAAAAAACATTATGAGCTTATATAAGCGTGTGTTCTTGTAACAAAAACCAAAAACAATTTAAAGTACTACAAAAATAGTTCAGCTTTAAAAGTAACTAGCTTAACCCGGTGCGCTTCGCTACACTGCTTTAACCACTTTATCGGTTGAGAGATATTTAATATATGCATCCTATGGAAGGTAGTTCCCCCTGCGCCTACCCGCTTTATTTTTATTTTCAAAGTGAAGTATACCATAAGAGTGACTTCTACAAAGTTTGAACTTTCTCACTATAACAGTTTTTAAGATATCCGATATTAAACATTGGCGTCCTATGGTGGGTAACACTTCCCCCGCTGCTATTTTATTTCAATTTTGGGGCTCAGAAGATCCTACTACCAAAAGTTCAACAAATTGCTTGCAGCGGCTCTTATTAATATTTCTATCTATGAGGGGTACTGCTCATCCTCTGGCTACCCCGCCCATTTCTATATTGAAATTTATAGTTTACCATAATAGTAGCTTTAACTACGTTTGAATACTCTCCCTTTAATAGTTCTTCAGTTGAGCGATATTTAATGTATGCATCGTATGGGAGGTATTTCCCCCCCTGCGCCTATCCGCTTTATTTTTATTTTCAAAAGTGTAGTATACCATAAGAGTGACTTCTAGAAAGTTTGAACATTCCCACTATAACAGTTCTTAAGATATGCGATATTAAACATTGGCGTCCTATGATGGGCATCACTTCCTCCGCTGCTATTTTATTCCAATTTTGGGGCTCAGAAGATCCTACTACCAAAAGTTCAACAAAATGCGTGCAGTGCTCTTATTTATATGTCTTCTATGAGGGGTACTGCTGCTCCCCTGTCTACCCCGCACATTTTTATATTGAAATTTATAGTTTACTATAATAGTGGCTTTAACCACGTTTGAAGACTCTCCCTTTAATAGTTTTTCAGTTGAGCGATATTTAATGTATGCATCCTATAGGAGGTATTTCCCCCCCTGCGCCTACCCGCTTTATTTTTATTTTCAAAAGTGAAGTATACCATAAGAGTGACTTCTAGAAAGTTTGAACATTCTCACTATTACAGTTCTTAAGATATGCGATGGTAAACATTGGCGTCCTATGGGGAAAACCACTTCCCCCGCTGCTACTTTATTCCAATTTCGGGGCTCAGAAGATCCTACTACCAAAAGTTTAACAAAATGCGTGCAGTGGCTCTTATTTATATTTCTATCTATGAGGGGTACTGCTCCTCCCCTGTTTACCCCACCCATTTTTATACTGAAATTTATAGTTGGCCATAGTAGTAGCTTTAACCACGTTTGAAGACTCCCCCTTTAATAGTTCTTCAGTTAAGCGATATTTAATATATGCATCCTATGGGAGGTTATCCCCCCCCTCCCCTACCCGCTTTATTTTTATTTTCAAAAGTGTAGTATACCATAAGAGTGACTTCCACTAAGTTTGAACATTCTCACTATAACAGTTCATAAGATATGCGATATTAAGCATAGGCGTCCTATGGGGGGAACCACTTCCCCCGCTGCTATTTTATTTCCATTTTGGGGCTCAGAAGATCCTACTACAAAAAGTTCAGCAAAATGCGTCCAGCGGCTCTTAAGATATGCGATAATTAATATTGGCATCCTATGGGGGTACCAATTCCCCTGCCCCTATCGAAAAAATAAGTAGCCTATTTTATTTTTAGGGCTCACGTGATGTTACTGTAAAAATTTCAGGAAAATCGGTTCAGTAGTTTCGGAGTCTATAAGCCAACAAACAAACACACAAACAAACAAACAAACTGACAAAAAAACATACAAACATTTTTCATTTTTATATATATAGATAATGGCTAGACCGATTTTGGATTTCAAAATCAACTAACCATCATCACTCCTCCCTGTACCTTCCCTAAAAATTATTATGGCAATCGGTCGAGCCGTTCTCGAGTTATGGAGTGACAATCAAAATGTACACTTCTTTTTATATATATAGATTAGCAATTTGACAGTATTATAAATACTATATATATCTTTATAAAGATGCCATCTTTGGTGATATTTCAAACTGACTTAAATGAAAATTGTGCTTAAATGGCCCTAAAATGATAAGTTGCAATGGTTCTTTAACGTCACGACTTATTAATCACTTTTAATTAGACTACAAGCATAAATATACGCCAAATAAAACTTGACCCTGTTCCAAGTAGTTTTTAAGAGACTGCAAATAATACTTTACTAAAATATGCTGCCAATAATGAATGAAAAACTCTTAAGTAGTTCTAGCATATCTTCATGCTTAAAACAAGAACATATTTGCGGAATCAACGATATGGGAAAATTCATCAGTTTTATTTATTAAAACATCGAGAACATAAAATAAAATTGAAGGAATCAAAAATGTCCTGGAAGGGTTTAAATTGTGTGATCGACGAATGGACAGATATTTCACATAAAAAGCATGTTCGTATTACTATTGTTTCTATAATGCTGAAACAAAAAAAATTTAAATATATAATCCTGGATAAGAGGTTTTGTTTGCCACTTTTCAAAAATATGGCTGAAGTTTACTGCTTCATATAGACATGCTTAACCATCAACAAATTAAAACTCACTTACAATAAATTTGGGAGAATTTCTCAAATAATAAATTTATTAAATTCCTATACATATTTTTATAACCAAAGTTTTTCAAAAATTCTAAAGCTATGTTCACACCTATTAAATATTTGACTCCTAACGTAACCACCAGTTTTCTTAAAGAATTGTTTGCTTTTGCAAAACGTTTGGCTAGAGCAAACATTATTTAACGGTTTCTTAACTACATTATACATAAATGCAATTGAAGGCCAGCCGCGAATAACGTTTTATGTTACAAAATAATTATTTTTCAGGAGAGCAAAAAAACGTTTTTATCAGGCAAGGTTAATAATTTTTTATTTTTTTTCTTTAGATTATTAAAAATAATGGTAATAAGAACTTTTATTTAAAATATCAAAAAATTTAAAATCTAAATTACATGCGAATTTACAGTTTATAACTTTTTTTTTAGTGGAAAAACGTGGAAAAACGTTTCATATCCACAATCGCGATGTCATTTAAAACGTTATTCCACGTTTCAAAACCATTTACTTTGTATCATTTTGTAAGTAACTTACAACGTTCTTCCACTAGTTGATTCTTTGAATGTCACTTTGAAGGCGTAAGGGTGCATAGTTTTGGGTGATTTAAGGTTTAAACAGTCTAAAAGGGTAATGTTAACGGTTATCTGCAAAAAAACAGTTTTTGCAAAAAGTGGCTTTTACAACGTTATTCGCGGCTGTGCTTCAATTATCATCTTAGATATACATAAAGTTTAGCAAATAACTAGAAATTGTTTAAAATAATGCTTAAGCTTAATCAATTTACTGGTCATACTTTTTTTTTATTTTATCGTCAAATATTTGTGGTCTGAACATACCTTAAGTCATATCTATGTATTAAGGCTCTATGCTCCTTATGTGATCGACGGGAACATATATGTATTTTGTTGGTTCCTTACCTTCGTGAATTGTTTTGTTTTTATTCTAATTAACTTTTTATTACAAAAACTAATTTGATTTTTGTATTTGTATGTATTCGAATTAAAACCGGTTAACCGGTTATTTGTAAAATGCTTAACCGAAAACAGGTTTTTTTAAAATAGCAACTATTCGGAATATTCGAAAACCGGTTATTGAAAAATGTCGAATAATCGATCACCCTACTACATACCTTTTTTGTAATTTAGTTTTTAAGTATAATTTTTAACTTCAAGAATGCAAGAAGCCTAATAAATTTGTTACCCTTGAATTTTAAACCTATCGTGTTTCTTTTATTTTGAATTTGATAAATACTTATAAAAGGCTAGGTAACGATACTAGCCCCAACAGTGCCTAAGGGCTATGGTATAAACTATACGGAAACATTTTCTCCTGTTGTGCGCTACGAGACCATCAGAATGGTGATTGCCCTTGCAGCTGAATACCAGCTCCATCTACATCAAATGAATGTGTCAACGGCATACCGAAATAGCGAATTGACTGATGATGTGTATATGACACAACCTGACCTGTTCCTAGATAAAAGATTTCCCGAAAAGGTGTTGAAAATGAAAAAGGCGTAATATGGACTTAAGCAATCCGGCCGCCAAGGGAATCTAAAATTGGATGAAATACTGAAAGGAATTGGTTTCCATCCCTGTGAAAGTGAGCCGTGCCTTTACCTAAAAGGAAATAATGGCAACATCAATTAATCGCTGTTTATGTGGATGATTTGCTTATAGCGTGTACTGATTCGAATGAACTCGAACTAATAAAATTACAAATTTCAGAAAAGGTATCAGTAGTTGATAAGGGGCCTTCCAGAAACGTCCTTAGCATTGAAATTGAGAGAGATGGTGCCACTAGACAAATAAGTATTCATCAGAAAAATATATTAAGGAATTATTACGAGAATACGGAATGGAAGAATGCCGTCCAGTCTCTACTTCATTGGAACCCAAATTCCAAGTTACATGGTTTAATAGTGACTGCGAGAGGGTTAACCCAACGAGGTATCAGTCACTTATTGGTTCCTTGATGTATTTAGCAGTTTGTACACGCCCTGACATACTGCACTCAGTATGTAAATAATCTCAAAAGAACAAGGCCCACATCATAAGCATATGGCAGCAGCGAAAAGACTTTTGAAAAACCTCTATAAGACTTTTAATTATCAACTGAAATACCAGAGGCCTAACCGACCAGTTGTATGTTATGCTGATGCCGATTGGGGTGGTGACACAGAAAATCGAAAATCATACACAGTATATGTTTTTGTTCTCGCTGATGGTGCATTCTTAAGTAGCCTTAAGTAGCACCGAAGCGCAGTACATGGGACTTTCATCAGCAGCAAAGGAAGCAGTATTCTTGAGAAAACTTCTTGGCGAGATAAATATTAATAGTCCGGAGAGAATTTTAATACATGGGGACAACCTAGGCGCCTTACATTTGGTTAAGAATCCAATTAACCATAGTAGAATTAAACATAGAGATATTAAGTGTCACCATATTAGGAATGTTTATGTTGAGGGGCTAATAGATTTAGAATATGAAAAATGTGTGTGGAGTTAGTCATATGAAATTAGTAAGAGCTTTAGGATTTGTGAACTTGTAGGAATCATTATTATTTTTTATTTTTGTTATTATTAAATATAAGTGTGGAGGAGGAGTGTTACGCTATTGGATTTGTTTTATGCAGCATTGCAGTACTGATATTTATTCTTTAATCTATATTGTTTACTCTTTCTCACTTGATACATTATACCTATTTTTGAATTTAACTGATTTCTCTTCATTAATTTTATGTTCATTGAAACTTGTCAATCTTTTTATTATTTAGTCGTAATAAATCATTCATGAGTGAAACATCGCATTTGTATTTCTCCTGGAAAAATCAACACTTTTAAATTTATAATGAAAACATTATTTTGTTGCATTAAATATAGCAACGATAAGTAAAAAATATAAAAAAGTCCGGCATATCCAATGTTGCAGCAATAGAGGAACTGAATTAACATTCCGTTGAAAAAATGCGTCGACGACGTTTGAGGGATGCATTAGATCCTTTATCATACCCAAATGATATGTAAGTTACATATCGTCACCTAAATTGCAAAAGGGCTTAACAACAAAAAAAATCGAAATAAGAGTTTTTAATGAGCTTTGTGCGTTTTTTTTAAACTTTATGTTCACAAACCATTTCTGATCAAAAAGTACAACTTGTAGTTATTGATTTTATAAAGTTGTTTGCTTCTCCTGTAAACAAATAAAAAGTGCTGTTACGCTTTTTTGCATTTAAGGTGACTATATTTATGTTTATTTGTTTGTAAACAAATATTCGATACATAAGTATTATTGCCTTTAGTGCCGGTTCACACACGTCAAGTTTGACTCGTCAAGTCTTGAGTTTTTGAGAGAGAGGGGAAAAGAAATTTCATTCTCTTTTCCCTTCTCTCCTAAAAGCTCAAGACTTGACGAGTCAACCTTCACGTGTGTGCACCAGTGTTGCCGTTAGGATACGAAAGATACATTTTTCGTATCTTTTGATAACTTCATGTACCATGTATAATCCTGTAATTTTTCGTATCTTTTGAATATGTACGTAAAATGTGCAGAAATAAAATATTAAATTTTAATTTAAAATATGTTCTTAATGAGCCGATGTTTAAAAATTTAAAAAAAGTAGTTGGTTCAACATTTGTACTTCCATTTTCAAATGCATGTGTGGAGAGAATTTTTAGCCAACTAAAACTTATTAGGACTGATCATCGTAACCGACTCAATACTAATACAGTAGCAGCTTTAATTATGGTGAAAGAGAACATTATTGATGTTTCAACATACGATCCACCTAAATTGATGGTTACTAGTAGTGCAATGTTGTTCTGAGGAAATATAAACATTGTTTTTATTTTCAGGAAATTTATACAACTGAATTTTTTGATATAATCGCCCTAGTATAAACGCTTTAACTCGTATATTATATATATAAATGAATTTATGATTTTCAATTTAAAAATACATAGATAAATATTATTTTTTTTTTTTTTCATTATTTATTTATTGAATCTTCATATATTAAATATGAACTAACAATAATTAATCAAATCTTAACCTAATACTTTATTTTATGTCCTGCCAGTGCCAGACAAAAAATTTCTTCATCGCGGGTTCTGTTCACATATATAGGTGTTTATCGCTCATCCTAATGGGTAAGTGATGCAGTGTCTCTTCTCCTTAAGCGAGAGTGGCCGGTATCATTTAAAATATTTCGAGCTAGTGGATTTGGGTGCAACTCTAGCCTTTTTAAGTATTTTACCGCATACTTCGTAATAATAGTCTTTACCAGTGGCACATTGAGATCCTTGTGGATATTTGAGTTTTTAACATACCATGGGGCAGCTGTAATTATTCGAAGAAGTTTATTTTGGCGCCTTTGAATTTTTTCGATATTAGAGGCCGAGGCAGTGCCCCATAGTTGAATACCGTAGCACCATATTGGCTTTAAAATAGCGTTGTAAAGTAGTAGTTTGCAATCGAGACTAAGAACAGAATTTCTTCCAATAAGCCAGTTAATTTGAATTGCTTTTAGTTTCATTTGGGTTAATTTTGCTTCTATATGGTATTTCCATGTTAAACGCCGATCTAGATGAATTCCGAGATATTTGACATGCAATTGTTGAGGCACTAGTTGATTATTGATTTTAATAGGGGGGCATGTTTCCCGACGCAAGGTGAAAGTTATATGTACGCATTTTTGCTCATTGACCTTTATTCTCCATTGCTTTAACCATAGTTCGAGCTGAAATATATGATCCTGCAGGTATCGAGATGCTTCACGACTGTTCTCGTGTACGCTTAGAAAAGCTGTATCATCAGCAAAAGTTGAGGTTAGGGTGTAATTGTTTGTTGGCATGTCCGAGGTATATATTAAGTAAAAAAGTGGGCCCAGGATGCTTCCCTGAGGGACTCCAGCTTCAATTGGCTGAGGAGAACTTAGAAAATCACCTTCTTTAATAATGAATTTTCGACCGACCAGGTAGCTTTCTAACAGCTTGTGTGTATTAACCGGTAGGTTTAGCTTCAATTTATGTAACAAGCCTACATGCCAGACTTTGTCAAAAGCTTGAGAAACATCTATGAAGAGAGCGGAGCAATATTTTCTTTCTTCAAAGGCTTTTCTTATGGCGTTTACTATCCGATGGGTTTGTTCAATTGTGCTATGCTCTCTTCTGAAACCGAATTGATGATTAGGTATACACCCATTGTCATTTAAAATTTGGGTTAATTTTGACGTTAAGAGCTTCTCAAACAGCTTTGATATATTAGGTAATAAGCTAATAGGCCTATATGACTCAACTTTTGTGTGATCTTTTCCTGGCTTTGGTATCATCGTTATTAAAGAGACCTTCCAATCTTTAGGGTAGTATTCAAGGCGTAAAATAGCATTAAAAATATAAAGAATAATTTTCTTTGCTATGCGAGGTAGCTCCAAAAGCATTTTGTTACTGATCTTATCAATACCAGGTGCCTTCTTGGTGTTTAATTCACAAATAGCCTTTTCTATTTCCTTTATCTCAAATCTTAGGGGGATAGCTGCTCTAACATAAACAGGCGGCAACTCGTCCGCTATATCGTCAGGTATATTTGGGGTAAATACGTTTTTCAAATGATTTACAAACAGGTTTCCTTTTTCATTATCATTTCTTGCCCAACTTCCATTCTGGTTTCTTAATGGTGGTTTCGAGATAACTGGTCTTTTGAGTTTTCTAGCTGCACGCCATAATGAGTAGTCTGATTGTGGAGTTGCATCCAGGTCCTTAAGATATTTTTCCACGGAAGCCGTTTTCTGGGTCTGCAGAAATTTTCTTAGCCTTTTTGTACACTCTTTTAATTCATTTTTAAGTTGAGGGGATCTGTGCAATTGCCATTCTCTTATCATTCTCCTTTTTTCATTCAAGAGGCGCTCGACATCTGTAAAATATATTTTATTATAATTGTTTTTTTTTGAGGGTTTTGCTCGAATGTTGAACAGCTAGTTTAAGATAACTGTCAAAATTGACAATAGAGAGAACCACATTTTCCGGAGTGCTAAGCGGTATATTTTCTGTGCAATGGGTACTGAGATATTTTTTATATTTTAACCAATTTATTTGTGTAGCTGACGTCGCTATGTAACCAGAGGGAGATACAATTCTATTGGTGTTTGTTATAGTAACTATTGTAGGTGTGTGATCAGAGGATAATTCTAACGAAGCTTCAACGTGAATCGTTTCTATGGGGATGTTTTTAACCACGCCAAAATCGATGACATCGGGAATTTTTTGCGGATCAGCAGGCCAATATGTTGGTTGTCCGCTCGCGACAACATTTAAATTTATTTTAGAGATTGTATTGAACAAAACACGACCCTTTGGTGTTATTAGTCGTGACCCCCAGAAGGTATGTTTAGCGTTATAATCGCCAGCAGCCAGGAAACAGGGCCCCAATGACTTATAATATTTATAATATTGGCTTTCTGATATTGCAAATCTAGGTGGTGAGTATAAGGATGAGATTAATATGTTTCGATTCAGCTCTTCAACACAAATGTTTGTTGCTTGAAGATAATCTTCACGATGATCACACATTAGGTAGTGTTTGATTCGGGTTTTTATCAAAATGGCAGAACCTCCACAAGCTCTATCTCGAGGGTCCTTGGTATCATATAGTGTATAACCATTGATTTTAAACGAATTTCTTGAGGTCAAATGAGTTTCAGAAACCATCATGACATCAATTTGTTTATTTTTAAGAAAGTATTCTAATTCATTTTTATGTTGGCGGATGCCGTTTGCGTTCCAAAAACAAATTTTTAAACAGTTCATGGTTTGTTAAGTACAGCTTGCAATAACATCGATTGCATTCTAAGAATCTCCTGCATCATATTACCCATTGTGTTTGTAAAATTATTTACTGTTTGCACTAATGTTTCCATAGTTTTTTCTAGACGACTTAAATTAGAAGTTTCATCAGCACCTTGCATTGGCACATGGTTTGATTAGCATAAGAGGTTCTGTTATTACTAGGCTGCGGAGCCTGAATGTCATTAGTGTTTATTTGATTTGGTACCTGCATTTGAGGGGGATTAGTTTTCGGTCCAGCCGACTGCTTGACGATAGTGTATACAGGGCAACCTATATAATTTGCAGTGTGATTGCCGCCACAGTTACTAAATTTTTTTACATTGGGGTCATTTTTAGACTTATCGCACTGGACTGTACCATGTAATTCACCACATACTACGCAGACCGGTGGTAAATAGCAGTATGCCTTAGTATGGCCAAATTCTTGGCAGTTGAGACATTGAACGGGACCATTTCTTTTGTGCGGCTCCTCTATAGTTATTTTTCTGTATAGAATATATTTTAAATCATAAATAGGATGCGTTTCATTTTTTTTAAGCTTAACGTCGCCAGGTTCCAGCTCCACTCGAAATAATGGTTGGGGATTTTTTTCCCTATTTTTAATATTCGTAACGTTTTTTATCTTAAAGCCCTTTTCTTCCAAAAAGGTTTTAATTTCCTCTGGGTCCACACAAGAGTCTATTCCCTTGATCACTACCTGAAGACCTTTGCTGCTCTTCAGTTGGTATGTGTAAAAGCTTTTTTTAAGGGCTTCGAATTTGTTTGTTAGTTTACGAAAACCATTCTCATGATTAACCTGTATTTTTGTCTCGTTTATATTACCACGCTTGATTGCCGCTACGTAAAACGAATTTTCACCTATTACCGAGATCACGCTCTTTATTAACTCACTTGAGTTTTGCTCCCTAAGATATATCGGGGGTGGCTTAGACGATTTAATGACGTTTGGTGCTTCAGAGGATTCATCCTCCAGAATTGCAAAACGATTTTGAGAGTTTATTTTATCAAAAGTTGGTACTTTTGAGGCCGAAGCAACTGCTGCAGAGGTAGGGCTGCGACCCCGTTTAAGCACTGTTATGTACCTGTCCATACCAACTTGTACTTGAGGCTTTTGACAACTTTTTACTTGAGGTTTTTCCATTGCGTCTGTGTTTGAATTCATGGTAACATTTGTTACTAAAATTGTTTTTGCCGAAGCGGCAACACTTGCAGGCACTAGCGAGAGATTAATATTTTTTAATGTCTCAGCATCAACCGTCTTTGTAAAAACAGAGGGCGAAAGGGAACGTGTACGAACAATTGGTTTAGCCGTTAGGTAGTTAATATTATTTTGTTTTGTTTTATTTATGTCAGTATTGCAGTCTTTAGCATTAACTGTTACGTATGCATTTCTTTCATCTAGTTTTATTGTTGTTTCATTGTGACTACTCATGCAAAAAGTTGTTTTTGTTTTTCACTGTTTTGCTGTGCTTTTTTTTATTTTTATTATTTATTGTATTACACCAAAAATAAGAATTTTAAACAAAATGTTTTTGTACAGTATATGTATGTGTACATACGTATGTACATTTATACATATATTTTTTTTTTATTAAATTTTTCGTTTTTGATAATTCACTTTTATGTTTAAGATTTATTTAAAAAAAAAAATGCGTCCATTCGCTAATTTGTTATTGTATTAAAATATCAAATGTAATTAATAATTCAATTGTATGCGGGATTAAGAATACGCGTCTGTATCACAACAAAGCACAAACCGAACTGAAAATATTATAACAAACAAATTAACAACATAATGTTTCTATGTATAAATATTTTCGTAACACCGATAAGTGCAAAGTAAGAAAACTTAAATTACTCTTGTATATTATAAATTTTTTTTTTCCTAAGTTGTATTTTTTCAGATTATTTTAAGTACGGATCAAATTCATAATTATTTTACTAACTTATCCATAAAAAACAATAATTTTGGTTAAAAATGTATTTTAAGACAAAAATTTACATTCAAATTTGTCTTATAACACATTAAAAATTTAAATTATGCTCTTATATGCTGTTAACAAATGAAACAATCAATTGTCTGTCATTTGCAAACAGCACATTAATGTTTAAATTAAAAATCTTTGCGTACGGTAATTTCTTCTCAGAAACGGTAATTTTTAGAGGACAGTATAATTTTCTTTACAATCCCTGCAAATATTATTGGACCACCAATTTCATGAAATGGACTACTCCATGGACTGGTCCACTGTAATGCAAGCATGGACCATGTCATTGTTAAAAAGTGTTTGTAGTGAGACGACATGTCTTCGTTTTTTAACGAAGTTAAAACTAATCCTCTTGTGTATACAATGGAGTAGTTTTAAGACTACTCCTATGTAATCCAAAGCTGGGTTATATGGTCCTGCCCTAGAACATCGTAATGTTAAATAGACCAGGTATTTTCCATACGTTTGGGTTACTTTTGGACTAGTCCTATTATTTGCAGGGATATTCATTAAATATGAAATAAAAATATTATGTTAATAAGTGTTAACGTTAAAAATGGATTTTTTTTCAAAATGTATTTTTTTTTGGAAAAAATGTATCTTTTTGGAAACTAAAATGTATCTTTCTCGAAATTTCGTTGGCAACACTGGTGTGAACCGGCACTAAGCTTCATACATTTTTAGTGTTATGCACGAAATAAAAAGGAGTCAGTGATATTTTAAAATTTATTTTATTTAACTTTTTGTTTAGTTGAATAACTTTTTTGTTTTTTTTTTAATAATGATAACACCCAAGTGTTATCATAATCCTTTCGAACCTGACTTATAAATTTAGGAGAAAAAAAATTTAATGAAATTAAACAATTACCTTTTTACAATAAGTTCATTTTGTTGTGCATCTCTTCCGCCAATTACAAGATAATTTTCCGAGCTTATGAACCAATAAAATTTCTCAAACCAATAGACTTTACGTGCTTTAGAAATTGTTGAAATAGTTCGAACGTCTTTAAGAGTTTGCTGAGTTTTGCGTTCCGCTGACTTCATCGCTTTTTGAGAGGCATCAATTGTTTTTTGTTCTTTTTGAGCTGCTGACCTTTTTTGATCATAGTATTTTCGAGCATTAGCCCAAGCAGATAGAGCCAGATCAACATCTACTATCATAGTGGGTCTGGCGTTGTTTTCGGTTTTATAAGCATCTACATCATCTGTGGTAGAATTATACGGATCAGATAATTTTAATGATATATGATTGATTTCAAGTTGTAATTGCTTAATTGTTTCAGCTACTGGATCGCCGTTAGCTTGGGCAGCTTTAACCAATTCATGTATGTCGGGCCAGGACATTTGGTTAGCAATAGCTGAACGTATGGCTAATATTGCATTATCTACTAGACTCTGATTCATTGTTATTAGTTCGGCTTTTTGCTTGTCGCCTTCCTGTACTTTGTTCAAGTCCTCAATACGTTTTGCATGATCTTTTTTCACATTTAATAGTTTTTTAAGTGCTTCCCGTTCTTGTTGCAATGTTTTCATATCAATTTTCTGACCCTCGAGTGTAGAATAAAATTCGTCAACTGCCAGCATGAATGTTTCAAATTCTGCTACTGGTTGCCCATCATATTGGGAAAAATTGTATGGGTGGTATTCAATGTTTTGAAAAAAATGTTCAATTGCTTTCCCTTCATCCGTGGAAGGCTTTTCCTCTTTCTTCTGAATAATATAGCCCCTACTCACTGTTTTTTTAGCTTCTTCCATTATCTTTGATATATCCTTTACAAAAAAAAAAAATAATATAAAAGAAAATAAATAAATTTTGTAAATCAAAACAATGATTTGTGATTCTTTTAAGAGGTGTGCACGTAACGTGATTTTGTCGTTTCGCGCGTGAATCACGCGTTACCGTGATTACTTTGATTATTTGATCATGTAAACTAAAGTTAATAAAAATTAAAAAAACTTTAGTGGGAATTATGTGCTGCATCGTAAAACTGAAAGCTTGACTTATTTTTATAAGACAAAAATCAAACAAATTAATACATACATGGTTTTACATTAGCAAATCTTCAAAACCGTAAAACATGTGCGACTTAAATGCTCGTTGTTATTTTTTTTACATAAAAGTTGATTTATAATTTGCAGGAAAAATATTCAACAATATTTTTTTGTCTTATCTCACTATTTATATAACGAAATTGAAGCAACACGTTGGGTATACAGATGGATATTTAAAACAGAAAGACAAAATATGGCAAACAATTTTTTTGTTTGTTACGGAAGCTCTTGTAGGCATCTAAGAAAAATTAACATGTAACAAAATTAGCCTCAAAAAGGCAAAATATGCGCTAAATTAACTAAATTATGCAAAAAATGATCCTGCACTAACAAATCGATGCCAGAATTCTTAAAAAGCTCGAAAAAGAATAAATATATTGTTTCTGCCTTCATTGGTCGCACAAGGAAAAACATGCAATTGCATATTTTTGGTTTCCCTGATAATTCGTATTGTGGTTATTTTGTTAAACTGTTTTTGGTTTTTAATCCAAATTGTGATATTTTAAAAATAATTTAATAAAAATTAAATTTAATGAAGTTAAGCTTGATTAAATAATCAAAATTTGCAGTTAATTAATGTTAAATCCTTCAAAGTGCATAACTATTATAAGCCATATGAGTCATTACACTACGTGACAAAATTTCAACAAAGTCGTGAATGAATTAATCTGACAGCTAGTTTCCCGCTGAATCCGAATATGAAGTCAGAACTGTCAAAAGTAGAACATTTTTTGAGATATTCCAAAATAAAAAGATGATGTGACTGAAATGCAAATATCTTCAAAAATTTTAAACGGATTATGTATTTCTTTTTAATGAAAGGTTATAAAATTTTTAATATAACTATGGATTGCTGGTGAAGATTGGTCAAGAAATGGCAGAGTAATAACTAGAAGAACAAAATTCAAGCTTTATTGAAAATTTTATGATTTTGTTTAATTTTGCTTTTTTCAAGTTATTTTTTAAACCAATTTGAAGAGGCTTCAAATGATATTGATAATGACGTCGATGTGTCAATTGATGCGAAGGCACTATCATCAATAGTTCTAAAAGCTTAGACAAATTTTAGTCTTGACCTAAAAAATTTTGTATGAAATGGAACAAATGGGTGTCCTCTGATGTCATCAGAAAATGGAGCTGTTATAAAATTCTGGCCAAATGCAAAACAAACGCCTTGCTATTCCCATAAATCAAACAACTGAATTTTAAAAAGCAACAAAGTGCCATTAATACAATAAATATAATCATCCCAAGCGAAACGCAGTTTTGCAAAGTATTTGAGAGCCAAACTATCTAAATTATGCGAGACAAGATGGTTGGATGGTCACGATTCAATTTTACACTTTGCAACAAGTGTACATCATATAGTAGAAGCTTTGGAAAAAATATCTGAGTGGAAAGGTAGAGATACTTCATCAAAAGCCTTATATTTAGGAACTCGCTTAGTACTTTTGAATTCATTTGAGGAATAAACATATTAAGAGTTTTTTTTTCGTGTTTATTTATTGAATCTTCATAAAATATATGAACTAATAATTAATAAATCTTAATCTAGTAATTCTTAGGTTTGCGTCCTGCCA
Source organism: Pollenia labialis (assembly GCA_949318255.1). NCBI lineage: Eukaryota > Metazoa > Arthropoda > Insecta > Diptera > Polleniidae > Pollenia > Pollenia labialis. The sequence continues at coordinate 84,395,600 of OX439139.1, read as the reverse complement.
ATGCCAGACGACAGTACCCCTAAAAACCGGTTCACATTGGTATTAAGCGCTCTTCTGATCGGATAAGTGCTGCAGTGCCTCTTCTCCTTAAGCGAGTGTGGCCACCATCATTTAAAATGTTTCGAGCTAATGGATTTGGGTGTGATTCGAGCCTTTTTAAGTATTTAATTGAATATTTTGTGATCATAGATTTTACTGATGGTACATCGAGGTCTTTGTGAATGTTCGAGTTTTTTACATACCAGGGAGCGGACGTAACGATTCGAAGAATTTTGTTTTGACGCCTTTGTATTTTATCTATGTTGGAAGCCGAGGCAGTGCCCCATAACTGGATACCAGAGCACCATATTGGCTTTAAGATAGAGTTGTAAATAAGGAGTTTACAATTTAGACTTAGGGTCGAATTTCTTCCAATGAGCCAATTTATTTGAACTGCTTTTAGTTTCATCTGAGTTAACTTTGCCTCTATATGGCATTTCCACGTTAAACGTCGATCTAAATGTATACCGAGATATTTTACATTCGAATGTTGTGGTATTATTTGGTTATTGATTTTAATAGAGGGACATGATTCTCTACGCAAAGTAAATGTTATATGTATGCATTTTTGTACGTTCACCTTTATTTTCCATTGGTTAAACCATTTTTCCAATTGATATATATGGTCCTGTAGGTATCTAGATGCTTCGTAGCGATTTTCATGGATGCTTAGAAATGCTGTGTCATCAGCAAAAGTTGATGTGTGGGTGTAGTTGTTGGTTGGCAGGTCTGAAGTATATATTAAATACAATATTGGCCCTAAATTACTTCCCTGTGGGACTCCAGCATTGATCGGTTGGGTTGAACTTAAAAAATCTCCTTCTTTTATAACAAACTTTCGACCGACTAAGTAACTTTCTAACAGTTTATGTGTGTTAACGGGTAAATTAAGCTTCAATTTATGTATTAAGCCTTCATGCCAAACTTTGTCGAAAGCTTGAGAAACATCAATGAAGAGTGCAGAACAATATTTTTTTTCTTCAAAAGTTTTTCTAATGGCGTTTACTAGTCTGTGTGTTTGTTCGATTGTGCTATGTTTCTTTCTAAATCCAAATTGATGATTTGGTATAATTTCATTTTCATCCAATATCGGAATTAATTTAGAAACCAACAGTTTCTCAAACAGCTTTGATATGTTAGATAATAAGCTAATCGGCCTATATGACTCAGCTCTTGTGTGATCCTTCCCTGGCTTAGGTATCATGGTAACTAGTGAGACCTTCCATTCTGAAGGGTAGTATTCTGTTCGTAAAATTGCATTAAAAATTAAAAGGATTAATTTTATTGCTATGCGGGGGAGCTCGATGATCATTTTGTTACTTATTTTATCGTAACCAGGTGCTTTCTTGGGATTTAGATCGGCAATAGCCTTTTCAATTTCTCTTATCTTAAATCTTAGGGGTATAGCTGTTCCGCTAATGACAGGTGGCAACTCGACTATTGTGTCGTTTGGTAAATTAGGGGTGAATACATTTTTTAGGTGTTCAACAAACAGGTTTCCTTTTTCAACATCATTTCTTGCCCAGCTTCCATTTGCGTTTCGCAACGGAGGTCTGGAAATAATCGGTATTTTTAGATTTTTAGTTGCGCGCCATAATGAGTAGTCAGATTGTGGAGTCGCGTCAAGTTCATTAAGATATTTTTCCAGAGATGCTGTTTTCTGGGACTGCAGTAACTTTCTTAGTTTTTTTGTGCATTCTTTCAATAGGGCGATCTGTGGAGTTGCCATTCTCTTCGAACTCTTCTTTTTTCGACCAAGAGTCGCTCGACATCTGCAAAATATATTTGGTTATATCTGATTTGTTTAGGGGGTATGGAGGAATGTTCAACAGCTTGTTTGAGACTTCTGTTAATATTGGTAATAGAGAGGTCTATATCTTCTGGTGTACGTAGCAATATATTTTCTGTACAGTGGGTACTTATATATCTTTTGTATTTTTGCCAATTTATCCGCGGGGCAGCTGTTGATAAATAAGCAGTTTTATTAGGGTTCATTATAGTAACTATAGTTGGCGTATGATCAGAAGATAGTTCAAGGGAAGCTTCTACACAAATCGTTTCTATCGGGATGTGTTTAACCACGCCAAAATCGATGACATCTGGGATTTTCTGTTGATCAGCAGGCCAGTAGGTGGGTTGTCCGCTCGCTATCACATTAAGACCCATTTTGGAAATTGTATTACATAAAACTCGACCTTTTGGTGTTATAAGACGTGACCCCCAGTAGGTGTGCTTAGCGTTGTAATCACCAGCGGCCAGAAAACAGGGGCCTAGTGATTTATAATATTTATAATATTGGCTTTCTGTTATTGTATGTCTAGGTGGACAGTATAATGATGAAATTACTAAGTTTCGATTAAATTCTTCAACACAAATGTTTGTTGCTTGAAGGTAGTCTTCACGAAAGTCACACATAAGGAAATGCTTGATTCGAGCTCTTATTAAAATGGCCGAACCCCCACAAGCTCTACCCCGAGGGTCCTTTGTATCCTGTAGTATATAGCCATTGATTTGAAACGAATTTCTTGAGGTCAAATGAGTTTCAGAAACCATCATAACATCAATTTGTTTATTTTTAAGAAAGTATTCTAATTCATTTTTATGTTGGCGGATGCCGTTTGCGTTCCAAAAACAAATTTTTAGACAGTTCATGGCTTTTTAAGTACAGCTTGCAATAACATCGATTGCATTCTTAACATTTCCTGCATCATATTGCCCATAGTGTGCGTAAAATTGTTGACAGTTTGCACTAGAGTTTCGATAGTTGATTCTAGACGATTTAAGTTAAAAACAGGAGTTTGATCATTAGGCTGTGTGTTCAAAATTGGATTTGAGGCATTATTTGGACAAACATTTTGCACTGGCATAAAATTTGCTCTTAATACATTGGCGTATGAGGCACTGTTATTACTAGGTACTGAGTTAGTTATAGGTATATTAGTTGCCTGAGGGGGATTTGATTTCTGTCCAGCTGATGGCTTAACGATGGAATATACAGGGCATCCTCTATAGTTTGCAGTGTGATTACCGCCACAGTTGCTGCATTTCTTTACGTTTGAATCATTTTTAGACTTGTCGCACTGAACTGTGCAATGCAGTTCGCCACAAACGACGCATACGGGGGGTAATTTACAATATGCTTTAGTGTGGCCAAATTCTTGGCAATTTAAGCATTGAATGGGACCATTTTTCTTGTGCGGCTCCTCTACCGTTATTTTTCTGTGTAGGATATATCTTATATTATAAATGGGATGAGTTTCATTTTTCTTAAGCTTTATGTCACCGGGTTCTAACTCCACTCGAAATAGTGGTTGGGGAATCTTTTCTCTGTTTTTGATATTATTAATATTTTTTATTTTAAAGCCCTTGTCTTCTAAGAAAGATTTTATTTCGTCTGTGTCCACGCATGAGTCAATGCCTTTAATTACGACCTGATTCCTTTACTACTCTTTAGTTAATAAGTGTAAAAACTTTTTCTAAGAGTTTCAAAATTGGTGACAACTTTGCGAAAATCATTTTCATGGTTGACTTGAATTTTTGTTTCGTTAATGGGCACGTTCATAAGTCGTAACAGTTGTGTAACCGTTTTGTGTTTGTCTTAGAAACGCATAGTTGAGCACTTCCGCTCAACACAACAGTTGGGTATTTGAAGCCATTTAATCCATCATAAAATTTTTTAGCTACCTAAACATGTTGTGGTCAACCTCAACAGCTGAAAATCAGATATAAATTCTGTATTATCCATACTTTTTAGCTAAACTAATAAATTTTATTATCACTTTTATTTTTTTTTTCAATTGTTTATATTTATCAGCTGTTAATTTTTTATTATACATATAATGCCGTTTCTAAGACGAAAGTGTTCGGCTCAACAGTTGTCAACAGTTTTGTAGCAGTTGAGCTCAACAGCTACGTCTTATGAACGTGCCCAATGTTTCCGCGCTTAATTGAAGTCACATAAAAAGAGTTTTCGCCGTTCAACGAGATCAATCCCTTTATGAGCTCGTTGGAATTTTGCTCTCTGAGATATATTGGGGGTGGTTTAGAGGATTTAGGTGCCTCTGGTTGATCGGAAATTTCACCGTCTAAAATTGCAAATCGATTTTGGGAACTTAGCCTTTCAGTTAACCCATCTTTGTGTACTTTTGAAGCCGAAGCTACTGCTGAAGAGGTAGGACTGCGACCTCGTTTAAGCACTGTTATATATCTGTCAATACCAACTTGCACTTTGGGCTTTTGACAACTTTTTACTTGTGATGCTGAGTTTTCCATTTTGTCAGGTATTGGGTTAATCGTTTCATCACTTATTTGGTTTGATTTTGCCGCTGAGGTAACACTTGCATGTAGCCGTTTAATATTTGTTGTTGTATTGTAGTCAACCGTACTTGTAAAAACAGAGGGTGAGAGGGAACGCGTTCGAGTGATAGGCTTAGCCGTTAGGTAATTGCAATCAACAATTCTTTTTTTTATTTCTGCATTGGTTTCGTTAGCATTAACTATCACGTATGCATTTCTTTCACTTTGTCTTGTTATATTTTCATTATTCAAATTCATATACTTTACTGTTTACTGTTTAGAGTGATACCTTTTGTATCACAGCCGCTTAGTATCATTTTACAAAAGCACGATATATCTTCAAAAAGGATCAAAACTCAATCATGTGCCTTGAAGAGAAAAGAAATAAAGCCGAAGAACAATTTAAAGTTAATCGAGGTTCCAATCACATTCAAAATGTTGAAGATTACTTCCGAAATGTAGGTTACATTCCTCTTATTGAATTTATTTTAGAAGATCTCAAAACACGTTTCCCAATAGATATCCTAAATGTATTGAACATACCTAAACTTCTACCTCAAAGTGTAATCAATTCAAATACAGACACAAAACTTTTAAAATCACAACTAGCTGATGAGCTGATTATGTTTGATAAAAGAGATAGATAAACACCTACTAACATCTAAACTTGAGTCTGAACTGTTGCGTTTGCAACAAACATGGAAAATATCTGAAAATCTATCAGATAACGTTGTAGATGCTTTAATTAACTGTGATGAAGATATCTACCGAAATCTAAGAAAAATATTTCAGATTTTCGTTTCAATACTCGTCAGCAGGGCAAGTTTAAAATGGCACGAAAAATGGTTAAAAATGGCAAAAATAAACATATTATTTAAGAAACATTTATTTTATTAAGTTTTTATTGTAAGTACAATAGTATATTGCTTCAAATTGTAAAAAAAAATACTGGGGGGCAAAACGCAAAAATTTGGAAGTTGTTTTTAATACACTTTTAATCTAATTTTTGTTATAAAATTCTGTTTAACAAAGAAATATTTTTATAATATTTGTCATAAAATTTTTTTATCAGGGAAATCGTATTAAAAACGACGTTTAAAATGCTTGCGTTTTGCGTGTTCGATTTCTAGAACACCCCTGATAATCTCCTGTTATCACATAAAACAGTTCTATAAATGAAAAACACTCTTTCAACATCGCAATATGTAACTGGACAATATTTGAACACTAAAAGTTCAGATGGAGAAAGGTTGTCAATAATTTCATCCGTCTCACTTTCATTAAAACAAAATTGTGAGAAAATCGATTTAAACACTTTTTTTAAAATTGAAATGCCACGATGAGATTTATTGTTTATTTATTGTTTATTGTTGATGTGTTTTGTTTAAACTTTGATATTATTACAAGTAGAACTGTTGCTATAATTCTTATACGTTTAACAGTTTTATTTGGTTTAATATCTTTAGTTTTTCTAAAACCTTTATGGATGAAGTTTCCTGATGATCTGGCCTAAGCAACCAGTGAAATGCGCATAGGAATAGCTTATCCCATCAACAATAAATTTCAAGTGTTTTTATCAATAATAAAAACTGGGAATTAAGCACGAATAACAAAACCTTTTGAAAATTTTTTTTTTAATTTTTAACTTTAAACCGCAGTTTAATAAAAATGATTAACGTTAACAGATTTCACATGCTCAAATATCGGTTTATAAACACGCAAATCAACATTGATGTCAGACAAAAAAAAATATTAAAAAAAAAATTTCTAGGTGGCGTAAATTTTTGAAGTTGCCCATATGTATAAAATTAACAAATGCATACATATACACAAACAATAAAAAAGTCTGGGTTTTAACGTGGCATGTCATAACTCTCTCTGTCCACTTTCAAAAGTGTCACAGTGTCCATGGACTTTATGACACTTTGCAAAGTATCATAATGTCCACAACGTATAATGCCAAAAATTCTTGCAAGCGAGAATCTGAACAAATTTGGGATCATAGTCGGCCTTCGGCCGGGCTAAAGGATTTTTTGCTCTATGGTATAACAAATACCGGCTACGCTAACTAAAGCTTATCTGCACAGCCGGCCTTTGGCTTCGCTAACTAAAGCTTCTCTGCTAAGTCGGCCTTCGTTCGAAAAAAAGGCAGATTTTAGAAGCTTAATTAGCGAAACCGGTCTGTGTTATACCATAGAATAGAAAATCCTTGCACCCGCCCGCAGCCGGCTGTGCGGATAAGCTTTAGTTTGCGAAGCCGGTATTTGTTATACCATAGAGAAAAAAATCCTTTAGCCCAAAAGTGTTTACGTTATATATTTATTATATACACATGAAAGTGTCATAATGTACATTTGCAAAGTGTCACAGTGTCCATGGACGTTATGACACTTTTCGGAGTCCATGGACACTATGGCACTGGACGTTATGACATTCCACCGTTTTGAATGGTATCGAAACCTTGTTTTGTGTATGCACATTTTTAAAATAATGAAAGTACATGTTTATGAATATGTATGCTGTAAACCATATTTGTTTATTGTAAATCTGTAATATTAATATCAAATATTAAATTATTGATGTATTTATACATACATTTTATACTATTTAAATCACTTGGTACTTTTTCTGCAAAGCGTTCACCATTTGAACATTATAAATTCTCATCACTGTGTGTGTTGTTTTATGTATACTGATGCTCTTTTGTTTATATTTTTGAAAAACTGCTGGCACGTTCTTACATGTTTTATAAGTGCACAATCAAGCTTACAGTACGTTACGGTACGTTACATTGTATTTCATTACATTTACGGCCGGCTAACAGAGCCTTTATGCTTTTGCATTCAAGTTGTCGTTGAGACGCTTTGTTAACATTAACAACAATACAATGTACATACAGAACTACTGTACGTTTTAAGAAATGATAAAAAAAAACAGTCTTCTGTTTCTATGGAAACAGTATGTATTGTTTCGAATCCAGCATATGAAAAAACTTAAATACGTACCTTGGTGAAATAATAAAGGTGGCAGCACTACGCCAGATAACGATTTTTTTGCTCTTGCATTGTTTGTCTAGTCTTATGTCAAAGTCTTGTTTATGTTTACAAAAAGTCCACGTTTTGTGCTGTAATTATTGTATTTTATTAAAGTTTTTGATAATTTTAAATAAAATAAATAAGATATTGACCATGATTAAATAAAAATTGGCTTTGCTTTGATTTTTGTTTAAAGTATTTTTTGACGTAAACGGTGATATAATTTCCATTTTTGTTCTAATGTTGTATTTTTTGCCGTAATACTATGTTTCCACTATGAGCAAAACAACTTGTTTTGAGCAAAACGTGTCAAAGTGTTTCCATTACGTAAAGCTGGTTTTGACAATTTGACATTTATGTTGCAAACAAACATGAACGCCAAAAAAAAATATGTTGTGAAAAAAAATATTTTTCTTTAACATGAAATTTCCTTGTTGGTTTTTATACATATAAGTACGTATATAAAAAGCACATAATTTTCTATCTTTTTATTATATTATTTTATCGCTGCAAACAAATAAATCAGCTGGAGCGTTGCATAAACCTATTTAATAAGTCTTGATATTTTGGTAAATATGTCACTTTTTCGAAATTGTCAATCACCAATAATGGATAACCCAGAGTTGTATTCATGATTTTCGACATGTTTTGGAGCAAAACTTGTTTTTGTTTGAGTTTTTCGAACTTGAAAAATGTATGGGAAAACAAGTAGCAAAACACTTGTTTTGCTGCAAAACTAGTTTTGTGGCCCAAAACATGTAAGTGGAAACGTACTATAACGCTGTCACCTGCTTATTCTACCATGATACGTACTACATGCATAGCAACTGCTATGTATTTTACCAAAGCAAACATTGACGAACGAAGCTAAGCATGGTATGAATGGCAAAGCCAATACGCTGTGCATTACTTGAATGAATTTTAAAACAACACAAATGTGTGTGGCTGAGAAAGTTTGATTGCATGAACACAAATGAGTGTATTTCTTGGTGTTCATTGAATGCGAATTTTTTACAATCACACAAAGACGTTCTCTGTCGGCTATGCCGAATCCTATATACCCTTCACCATGGTTTGGAGAGAACAGAAGTTTATATATATCTAAATATATGTATATGGGCTACTTCAAATTTTTTGAGCACCTGCTGAAACCGACATACTATTGCTCTTATTTCGTTAAGTTTTACGAATTGAAAAAAACGTTGTACAGGGTTTGGATGACTATACTTGAAGGGTATGACGTGCAAAGTTTTACGTTGAAAAGTCCTCACCTTAAGAATTGGTGGTCATCTAAAATTCGAAAAATTAAAAAAACGGCTTGAATCTTGCAAGAGTTTTTTCATTCTTTTCTTTGTAATAGTTTTAAGCTTTCAGATCCAAACCCATACAAAATATAGTCACTAGACTTGGAGGGTATATCCACTTAAAAAAAAAATGTTGATATCGCTGCTGGGTGAAAAGTTGCATGGTGTTTTAAAGTGAAACCAAAATTTTCCGAATTTTGAAATTTTGGAAGATTTTACATAGAGTTTTTGCGCCGTTTAATAAAAATGAGTTTTAAGCGCAGAATTACAAAAACTGCGTAATTTTATAAAGTTTGAGGTGTATCAAGTTGGTGTCAGCGCACCAATAACGTATCACGGACATCACAAACTTAAAAGAAATTAGCGTAAATTTTATAAAAATGTATCTTTTTTGCGTCTGACAATCTGAATTGCCTTTTAAGTTGGCTAGTGTATTGCGTGATGTGAGTAACTTCGTAAAGGGCACCTCCGAGGCGAAAACGCACTTTAAAATTTTTAAACGCAAAAATTTTATGAACTTTTGAAAATTTTTGCCAAAAAACAATATATTTTTTAGCTTTTTTTTATATCAAAACATGTCATGGGAACATGTTTAGGTATCTAAATAGATTCTTCGCGACGGACTAAACGGATAAAGTGCAAAAAAAAAATAATTTTGTTCAACCCTGGTGCGTGCAGCGGCAGTTTTTTCCAAACACATTTCGCTTTGTGACAACTGAAGCGCTGTATCAATTCCGCTCAAACGTACATCGAATAGAAGACTTTTCTGAGCTTGATACTAAAATTGAAAACGTACCAAAAAATTCTAAGGATTTAAAATTTTATGGAGGACACAAAATGTTTCTAACCTCAAAAAGCATCCTTGTATGAAATATTTGATTTGGTTTCAGATTATACATTTTAAAAGTTTTTTTCCCAAAATATTGCAAATTATGTCTTATACTAGCCGTAATTTTGTAAAATGTTTAACAATTTTAAATAAATTTTTATATGCATACACGATCAAAAAAAATTTTTTTATATTTTTTTTTCCAGTGTATTTTAAAAGTATTCAAGCTTTTACAAATATTTTAGTGTGCTAAGAAAGCCCTTAAGGGGTATTATCCACACACGTTATCCTTTTTCAATTTTAACAAAAACTGTAATTTTTATATTTTTTTTTTAATTTTTAACTTTAAACCGCAGTAAAATTTGCGCCGTGTAATAAAAATGATTAACGCGAACGGATTTCACATGCTCAAATATCGGTTTATACACACGCAAATCAAAATTGATGTCAGACAAAAAAAAAATTAAAAAAAAATGTCTAGGTGTCGTAAATTTTTGAAGTTGCTCATATATACATGCATATTTATATAATACTAGCTTAACCCGGTGCGCTTCGCTACACTGCTTTAACCACTTTATCGATTGAGAGATATTTAATATATGCATCCTATGAAAGGTAGTTCCCCCCTGCGCCTACCCGCTTTATTTTTATTTTCAAAGTGAAGTATACCATAAGAGTGACTTCTTCAAAGTTTGAACTTTCTCACTAAAACAGTTTTTAAGATATCCGATATTAAACATTGGCGTCCTATGGTGGGTAACACTTCCCCCGCTGCTATTTTATTTCAATTTTGGGGCTCAGAAAATCCTACTACCAAAAGTTCAACAAATTGCTTGCAGCGGCTCTTAATAATATTTCTATCTATGAGGGGTACTGCTCCTCCTCTGGCTACCCCGCCCATTTCTATATTGAAATTTATAGTTTACCATAATAGTAGCTTTAACTACGTTTGAAGACTCTCCCTTTAATAGTTCTTCAGTTGAGCGATATTTAATGTATGCATCCTATGGGAGGTATTTCCCCCCCTGCGCCTATCCGCTTTATTTTTATTTTTGAAAGTGTAGTATACCATAAGAGTGACTTCTAGAAAGTTTGAACATTCTCACTATTACAGTTCTTAAGATATGCGATATTAAACATTGGCGTCCTATGATGGGCATCACTTCCTCCGCTGCTATTTTATTCCAATTTTGGGGCTCAGAAGATCCTACTACCAAAAGTTCAACAAAATGCGTGCAGTTGCTCTTATTTATATGTCTTCTATGAGGGGTACTGCTGCTCCCCTGTCTACCCCGCACATTTCTATATTGAAATTTATAGTTAACTATAATAGTGGCTTTAACCACGTTTGAAGACTCTCCCTTTAATAGTTCTTCAGTTGAGCGATATTTAATGTATGCATCCTATGGGAGGTATTTCCCCCCTGCGCCTACCCGCTTTATTTTTATTTTCAAAAGTGAAGTATACCATAAGAGTTACTTCTAGAAAGTTTGAACATTCTCACTATTACAGTTCTTAAGATATGCGATGGTAAACATTGGCGTCCTATGGGGAAAACCACTTCCCCCGCTGCTACTTTATTTCAATTTCGGGGCTCAGAAGATCCTACTACCAAAAGTTTAACAAAATGCGTGCAGTGGCTCTTATTTATATTTCTATCTATGAGGGGTACTGCTCCTCCCCTGTTTACCCCGCCCATTTTTATACTGAAATTTATAGTTTGCCATAGTAGTAGCTTTAACCACGTTTGAAGACTCTCCCTTTAATAGTTCTTCAGTTAAGCGATATTAAATATATGCATCCTATGGGAGGTTTCCCCCCCCCCCTCCCCTACCCGCTTTATTTTTATTTTCAAAAGTGTTGTATACCATAAGAGTGACTTCCACAAAGTTTGAACATTCTCACTATAACAGTTCATAAGATATGCGATATTAAGCATTGGCGTCCTATGGGGGGAACCACTTCCCCCGCTGCTATTTTATTTCAATTTTGGGGCTCAGAAGATCCTACTACAAAAAGTTCAGCAAAATGCCGCCAGCGGCTCTTAAGATATGCGATAATAAATATTGGCATCCTATGGGGGGTACCAATTCCCCTGCCCCTATCGAAAAAATAAGTAGCCTATTTTATTTTTAGGGCTCACGTGATGTTACTGTAAAAATTTCAAGAAAATCGGTTCAGTAGTTTCGGAGTCTATAAGCCAACAAACAAACACACAAACACACAAACACACAAACATACAAACATTTTTCATTTTTATATATATAGACTAGCTTAACCCGGTGCGCTTCGCTACACTGCTTTAACCACTTTATCGATTGAGAGATATTTAATATATGCATCCTATGAAAGGTAGTTCCCCCCTGCGCCTACCCGCTTTATTTTTATTTTCAAAGTGAAGTATACCATAAGAGTGACTTCTTCAAAGTTTGAACTTTCTCACTAAAACAGTTTTTAAGATATCCGATATTAAACATTGGCGTCCTATGGTGGGTAACACTTCCCCCGCTGCTATTTTATTTCAATTTTGGGGCTCAGAAAATCCTACTACCAAAAGTTCAACAAATTGCTTGCAGCGGCTCTTAATAATATTTCTATCTATGAGGGGTACTGCTCCTCCTCTGGCTACCCCGCCCATTTCTATATTGAAATTTATAGTTTACCATAATAGTAGCTTTAACTACGTTTGAAGACTCTCCCTTTAATAGTTCTTCAGTTGAGCGATATTTAATGTATGCATCCTATGGGAGGTATTTCCCCCCCTGCGCCTATCCGCTTTATTTTTATTTTTGAAAGTGTAGTATACCATAAGAGTGACTTCTAGAAAGTTTGAACATTCTCACTATTACAGTTCTTAAGATATGCGATATTAAACATTGGCGTCCTATGATGGGCATCACTTCCTCCGCTGCTATTTTATTCCAATTTTGGGGCTCAGAAGATCCTACTACCAAAAGTTCAACAAAATGCGTGCAGTTGCTCTTATTTATATGTCTTCTATGAGGGGTACTGCTGCTCCCCTGTCTACCCCGCACATTTTTATATTGAAATTTATAGTTAACTATAATAGTGGCTTTAACCACGTTTGAAGACTCTCCCTTTAATAGTTCTTCAGTTGAGCGATATTTAATGTATGCATCCTATGGGAGGTATTTCCCCCCTGCGCCTACCCGCTTTATTTTTATTTTCAAAAGTGAAGTATACCATAAGAGTTACTTCTAGAAAGTTTGAACATTCTCACTATTACAGTTCTTAAGATATGCGATGGTAAACATTGGCGTCCTATGGGGAAAACCACTTCCCCCGCTGCTACTTTATTTCAATTTCGGGGCTCAGAAGATCCTACTACCAAAAGTTTAACAAAATGCGTGCAGTGGCTCTTATTTATATTTCTATCTATGAGGGGTACTGCTCCTCCCCTGTTTACCCCGCCCATTTTTATACTGAAATTTATAGTTTGCCATAGTAGTAGCTTTAACCACGTTTGAAGACTCTCCCTTTAATAGTTCTTCAGTTAAGCGATATTAAATATATGCATCCTATGGGAGGTTTCCCCCCCCCCTCCCCTACCCGCTTTATTTTTATTTTCAAAAGTGTTGTATACCATAAGAGTGACTTCCACAAAGTTTGAACATTCTCACTATAACAGTTCATAAGATATGCGATATTAAGCATTGGCGTCCTATGGGGGGAACCACTTCCCCCGCTGCTATTTTATTTCAATTTTGGGGCTCAGAAGATCCTACTACAAAAAGTTCAGCAAAATGCCGCCAGCGGCTCTTAAGATATGCGATAATAAATATTGGCATCCTATGGGGGGTACCAATTCCCCTGCCCCTATCGAAAAAATAAGTAGCCTATTTTATTTTTAGGGCTCACGTGATGTTACTGTAAAAATTTCAAGAAAATCGGTTCAGTAGTTTCGGAGTCTATAAGCCAACAAACAAACACACAAACACACAAACACACAAACATACAAACATTTTTCATTTTTATATATATAGATAGATATATCGCTCAATTTTATTTAATTATTTGCACATGTTTGCGTGCTATTAAATATATTAAAAGTTTAATAAATATATAGCAAGTTTAGTTTTGATCGCATTTCAGCATTTGCTCATAACTCGGCCATTTTGTAACCGATTTGACAGATTTTTATACCGACATCTTTAAGAATAAATTTAACATTTACTTTGGTGATAAAACTTGGAGTCGGGAAGATCTATGGTTCGAAAATAGGAATTAAAAAAAAATATATATTTTGGTCACAACTTTTTTGTATCTGGACCGATCTTGATATACAAGCCGTATCCGTAGGTCACATCACATATCTAAAATTTAGGTTTTTATAAAAAATGTTAATGTTTTTAGCCCATTTTATGAGTATTTTACTCGTAACTTGCCCATTTTTTAACCGATGTGGCAGATTTATATACCGACGTGTTAAGGAACATATTTGCCAGTTAGTTGGGTTATAAAACTTGGCCTCGAGAAGATCTATTGATCCCGAAAGTAGGTATTTTAATTTAATTTTGGTCATAACTTTTTCGTATCTGAACCGAGTTGTCCAAATTTCCGATCTTTTGATATATAAGGGATACCCGTAGGACAAATGACAGTCCAAAAATTCAGGAGGTACCACGCCCACTTCTCCAATCCCGACCACATTTTGTGGGATGCTGTGTATAAATAAATGTGTGTACCTAATTTGGTAGCTTTGGCTCTTGCCGTTCTCTAGATATACAGAAAAAAATAATAAAAATAGAACAACAACAAAGGATTTTGGGAAAAAATTAGAGGTAGTCGTGGTGTTTTGCTCATATCTCAGCCATTTTTAAGCCGATCTGGCTTAATTTCAATAGCAAAATTTTAGGGGGCTTCGGAAAACCCATTTCAACATACAGACGGACGGACAACTGGATTTGAACTTTGCTTTTCATAAGGACCCACAATATACTTTATAGGGTGTAGGATTAATATTGTAGAAATTACAAACGGAATGACAAAGTTGCATACAAATACTTTTTTACCTTCGGCGAAGGGTATAAAAACAGTCATGTTTAGTGAGTAATACAGCACATATTTTTGTGACATTTCCTCAACACTAACTTCGAAAAAGAAAAAAAGACAAATGTATGTTACCTCACGTGTGTGAAGATAAATATGAAAAGTTAAATTCGTTTTTAAAAAATATCGCATGCGATAAAAAATATTTTAAAAAAATATCGCATGCGTATTATAAAGAAAATACGACTATTTACGCGAAATTTTGCAATTTTTATTAAAAATAAATAATTTTTATTTAATATTTAACAATAATAAGATATTTTATTAGTCTTTTAATATTAAAATGTATGATTTTTGAAAAAATACGACTTAGAGTGAAATTCTCATGAAAGTGCTGTGTGAGGGATATGGCCACTGTGTCCAAACCCTTCGACCTCAGGGAATCAAACATAATGGAAAATGAAGCTTATGGATAGGGCTACAATAACCTATAAGCACTTTTTCCGAATTGTATTTGTGAAAATTTTTATACATTTTTGAAAATTTGACTTAGAGTGAAATTCTCATGAAAGTGCTGTGTGAGGGATATGGCCACTGTGTCCAAACCCTTCGACCTCAGGGAATCAAACATAATGGAAAATGAAGCTTATGGATAGAGCTACAATAACCTATAACCACTTTTTCCGAATTGTATTTGTGAAAATTTTTATACATTTTTGAAAATTTGACTTAGAGTAAAATTCTCATGAAAGTGCTGTGTGAGGGATATGGCCACTGTGTCCAAACCCTTCGACCTCAGGGAATCAAACATAATGGAAAATGAAGCTTATGGATAGGGCTACAATAACCTATAAGCACTTTTTCCGAATTGTATTTGTGAAAATTTTTATACATTTTTGAAAATTTGACTTAGAGTGAAATTCTCATGAAAGTGCTGTGTGAGGGATATGGCCACTGTGTCCAAACCCTTCGACCTCAGGGAATCAAACATAATGGAAAATGAAGCTTATGGATAGGGCTACAATAACCTATAACCATTTTTTCCGAATTGTATTTGTGAAAATTTTTATACATTTTTGAAAATTTGACTTAGAGTGAAATTCTCATGAAAGTGCTGTGTGAGGGATATGGCCACTGTGTCCAAACCCTTCGACCTCAGGGAATCAAACATAATGGAAAATGAAGCTTATGGATAGGGCTACAATAACCTATAAGCACTTTTTCCGAATTGTATTTGTGAAAATTTTTATACATTTTTGAAAATTTGACTTAGAGTGAAATTCTCATGAAAGTGCTGTGTGAGGGATATGGCCACTGTGTCCAAACCCTTCGACCTCAGGGAATCAAACATAATGGAAAATGAAGCTTATGGATAGAGCTACAATAACCTATAACCACTTTTTCCGAATTGTATTTGTGAAAATTTTTATACATTTTTGAAAATTTGACTTAGAGTAAAATTCTCATGAAAGTGCTGTGTGAGGGATATGGCCACTGTGTCCAAACCCTTCGACCTCAGGGAATCAAACATAATGGAAAATGAAGCTTATGGATAGGGCTACAATAACCTATAAGCACTTTTTCCGAATTGTATTTGTGAAAATTTTTATACATTTTTGAAAATTTGACTTAGAGTGAAATTCTCATGAAAGTGCTGTGTGAGGGATATGGCCACTGTGTCCAAACCCTTCGACCTCAGGGAATCAAACATAATGGAAAATGAAGCTTATGGATAGGGCTACAATAACCTATAAGCACTTTTTCCGAATTGTATTTGTGAAAATTTTTATACATTTTTGAAAATTTGACTTAGAGTGAAATTCTCATGAAAGTGCTGTGTGAGGGATATGGCCACTGTGTCCAAACCCTTCGACCTCAGGGAATCAAACATAATGGAAAATGAAGCTTATGGATAGGGCTACAATAACCTATAACCATTTTTTCCGAATTGTATTTGTGAAAAAGTGGTGGAAAAAGTGGTTATAGGTTATTGTAGCCCTATCCATAAGCTTCATTTTCCATTATGTTTGATTCTCTGAGGTCGAAGGGTTTGGACACAGTGGCCATATCCCTCACACAGCACTTTCATGAGAATTTCACTCTAAGTCGTATTTTTTCAAAAATCATAAATTTTAATATTAAAAGACTAATAAAATATCTTGTTATTGTTAAATATTAAATAAAAATTATTTATTTTTAATAAAAATTGCAAAATTTCGCGTAAATATTCGTATTTTCTTTATAATACGCATGCGATATTTTTTTAAAATATTTTTTATCGCATGCGATATTTTTTAAAAACGAATTTAACTTTTCATATTTATCTTCACACACGTTGTTACCTCAGAGATTTATATCAATATAATTTTTAGCAAACTAATTCATGCGTTTCTCTCTTTTGAATAAGTTTGGTTGGAAAATATTTAACGAAGGATAAATCTAATAATGCTAAATGTTACAGGTGTCCAAAAATGTATAAACCTAAAGGTTCTTTAACATCTTCACTAATTTACCACTTACACAGTGTCTATAACACAGTGCTTGAAGAGAAGATGCTCCACCAAAAACAAAAGAAGCTATAAGTGGTACCAATAAATAAATATTTTAAGCAAAAAAAATTCCATCAATTCTCTTGAGGAAATGATTTGCAGAAGCAAAGCACAGGATAGAATGTCCGTGAAAAGTTTCAAAAAATCCAAAGTTATATTGGCACTTTTGAAATCGAAGGGCTTCAATATGCCTGAAGTGAAGCAACTAAATGGAGCTACATTGACATTGGTTTTTTTTAAATTACAATGGAGCAAAATAAAAGCTACGTTTTACACTCAACACTAATGTGTATTTAGCGTGTTAAATATTGAATGCAAAGTTTGTACTAAAAAGCGATTTACAACGGAGTTCGAACGGTTAGTATTCGACCGGTTTTAACTGGTTATTTAAGTTTCTCCCAAGTCTGAAGAAACCGGTTATTGTAGAAGTGTTATTTATATACGTTTTCCTTACTTTTATTATAAATGTACCCGTAATTTAAGTATTTGTCTAATTTAATATTGGGCAAACTTAAACTTTTTATGAAGAATGTCAAAACAAAATGAACCAAAAGTCAAAAAACATTATGAGGAATCTAAATACAAATCACTTAAGCGTGTATTCTTGTAATAAAACCAAAAGCAATTCAAAATACTACAAAAAAAGTATAGCTTAAAAAGTAATTAGCAATTTTTCCGTATTCAAAATATTTTAACATACATTTGTATAAAGATGTCATCTCTAGTGAAAGGAGCTTAAAGGGCCATACAATGATAAGTTGCAAAGATTCCTCAACGTCACGACTTAATAAGCACCATTAATTAGTCTAAAAGCTTGACATAAATATACGCCAAGTAAAACTTGACTCTGCTCCAAGTATTTCTTAAGACACTGCAAATAATACTTTACTAAAATATGCTGCCAAAAATGATTGGGTGAAATATTAGCCTGTCGTGTTATCGAGGACGGTTCGTCTATGGTAGCCAGATTTTAAATTCGGAAAAACAGTACATTGAACACAAAAAAACAGTACAATCAAGAAAAAAACAGTACATTTTTTTTTGGCGAAAACACAACTATTTAATTAAATTATTATATATTTAAAACTTTTGATTGAATATGCAACAATTATATAACGAAAAACACTTAAAATGTGTAACGTCAAAGGAATGATTTCCGTTTTATGGCATTTTATACGTATACGAAATTACTCCATTTGCGTTAAAAAAAAACACTAAAACGAAGCATTTGGCCTAAATGTTTTTTTTTTAATTTGAAGACAGGACATTCCATAACCATAACATTCCTGTAAGCCATATAAGAAAGGAGAAAAGCCTAACTTAGCTTAAACCCATTAACTCATTGATTGTATAAGTAGGACTTTCTTTAAGCATATTGGTATTTAAAGCAATTTTCACCACACACATAGTTGCACAAATCATATAGAATTTGAAACATAGTGTGGTGTATTTTTATTTAACAAAATCTGAAAATAGTAAAAAACAAGTTTCAATAAAATTTATACGCTGAAGGTTTTCAATAAAATTTTTGTAAAAATTAACGTAGCTTTTCTTTATTTTAAAAGTGGTCCTGAAAGGAATTAGGTATTTTTATAAATTTTGAGCCCGGAGAATTTTTTAAATTTGTACGTTTGCAATTTCACGTGATTGCGATTTCCAGAACTTGCCCGAATATTGAAAAAAAATTCTAGGAATTATGTTGGAATAAGTATTTATTTAGTATTAAAAAAATATAATATTTTTAACAAAATTTCGATTTTGTTTTTGTCTTTCTCAGGTGTTTAAAGTAAAATACTATTGGAAGAGGTAGCCATAAAATCATATGTCTTAAAAATAATAACATGCCAATATACAACTGCTGCGAGTCACCCATTATAATTTAGATTTCTACTGCGTATTTATGAGAAAACAATGACCACAGCGTAAAAAGTCTTCTTATTTTAAAGCTTTTTTGTTTGGAACACAACATTTTTTTAAGCTATGTACTGTTTAATATAAGAATATTTTCAAATATGACTTTAACAGAGGTTTTCTTAATATCTTGGTTTTTTGTAGACTGAACAAAAAAAAAACAGTACAAAGTGTAAAAAACAGTACATTTGCGTATTGTTTTGAACATTATGCATAAAACAGTACAATTGCAAAAAATCAGCACATGTACTGTTAAAAACAGTACGTATGGCAACCCTAGGTTCGTCGCACACTGGTTCATATTTTGAGAAGGCGGCCAAAATAATTTTTTTTTATGTTCTCCGATTTTAAAATTTTTTTATACATGTGAAAGTAAATACTAGTGAACCTCGGGAGCCAAAAAATTTCAACCCTACTTCAACTATTTCATTGAGAACAGACAGGGTGGTCCGAAATGGACTTTCTCAATATTTGGTTATAGTTTTGAATTTCTGAGTCAATTTTGGAAGTTGAAATGCTCATAACTTTTTTGTTTTTTTAAGATTTTTTGACAGAATAAGTTTTGTGTATTAGTTTATTTTATTAGCTATACGTGGTTTAAAGCATTAAACTTTGCGATCTCTAGAACTATTTAATTTTTTTTTTTTTTTTAGTGTCAAAATTTCCCGGAAATTTCCTACTTTATAGAGCATAAGTCCTGCCCGTCAAAACGCGTCAAAAAAAGATCTATACTCTCTTGTAGTCCAGAATCTAACCTACATTTCTATACCCCATTGTACACACATCTGGATACGGCCTTGCAAACTACAGCAATTTCTGTGACCCAAGGTAAGATATTCGGTTCAAAAAATAAGTCCTGCAAGGAAACATTATTGAAATTAGAGAAGAATTGGAGAAGGTAAAGGTATTGCCATTGTTATGAACTTATTGTGGGTGAACGGATGCTGCAAAACGGCAATATTTAAATTTGATGACCAATGCATTGAAATTAATTTTCAAATGTTCCTTACAATGATCGCTGGAAAAGTTGCACAAGCATTAACTGAAACAAAGTCTTCGTCAAGCTGTACCATATGCCAAAAAATATCAAGTCAATTAAGCCAACTCCCATCACAAGACAATAGTTTCAATGAAGCATACGAATTTGGAATGTCCCCTCTTCATACCAGAATTCGTTTTATGGAGCATATTCTTAAATTGGGTTATGATTTGGAATTTGGCCCGTTAGGCGAAACAGTGAGAAAAAACAAAGGAAATGTGGAAAAAAGGAAACAAACAAAAAACAAATTCAAGAAAAATACCTTCACCTAGGCCTTATAATTGATCAGCCAAAACAAGGAGAAGGAAATTCAAATGATGGAAACACTGCAAGGAGATTCTTTTCCGATCCAGAAACTGCAGCATCTATCACAGGAGTACATTTTGAATAAATAAGACGATTCCAGATCATTTTACAAGTTATATCATGTAGCAGAAAGATAAATGCATAAAAATTTGGCCAGTATGCAAATGAAACAGCAATTCTTTATAACAAAATATTATGATTTCAGTTTCATATATATATTTATTTTAATTAATTCAATAAAGACTTAAGGTCTATTACATTTTACACGTTCATACTTTCTATCTAACTTTTTATATCCCGTTGTCGCCCAGGTTACCATATTGTCGATACTCTGTATGAGTGTTCCCAACACCTTCCTTCCTTAGTTAGTTCCTTGAAGGACTAAACCTATCTACCGGTTTCCGTTGTCGAGCTGATCTTCGTGGTGTTAAGTTCCCGACAACGTTTGAGTTTACTGTTTGTGCGTTACTACACTGAGAAAATTAAATCGTAAAATCAAAGAAAATACACTTTGTTGCAAAGACTTTTATTGGTCAGATTGTGCCCAAAGACAAAACGTCTTTACCGGAAATTCGCAAAGATCTTTAGATTCCCATGAAATATATACTTAAAATCAAAGACTTAAAATCTTGTGGCAAGGATGTACGTCATTGGAAACACATGAAAAAAGTCCTTAAACTAAGGAACAAGTATTTTGGCACAAAGACTTTCATTCGTTAGTCTTAAGACTTTAATTTTTGATTTTAAGTACAATTTTCATTGTAACAAAGACGTAGTTTTAACATTATTACAAAGAAACGCAATTAAATTCAACGAAATAATTCTTTGAAATACTTAGGACTGATATGTAGAAACAAAGGCAATTTTCTTTAAAATCTGCTATAGAAATGTTTTAAAAAATTAAAATTTTTCTGCAAAATAAAATATTTAATGAAACCAAACACAGCATTTTTATAAAATTTTTTTATTTTAGTTTAATGTAATAAAAATAAAAAATAGTTCATATACAGCACATGTACAATTGAGCGTTCCTATCGACTGGCTTACAATTAATCACAACCACGAAAACAATTCTTTTTATTTTTTACATATATTGTAATCAATCGGCTATAGCCGATTTCGTTATGCATTCGTATACAAATTTAACTTTGAAGACTAAATTCTTTAAAGATACAGACTTTGTCTTTGTAGCAAGGATGCTTAGCTTTAAAAAAAACAAAGAAAAGTCTTTAATTTTAAATACGTTTTTCAATCCCTTATTAGCAAAGAAATTAATCGTTGTAGCAAATATTTTATCTTTACGGAAAAGAGAATTTCTTTGATTAAGCTTCAAAGAATTTTCGTCGTTTGTGTTGAAGACGCACCATTTGCTTGTTTAAAGAATATATCATTGATGCAAGGATTTTTTCCTTCTAACAAAGATATTTTCGTTACAATTTTACAAAGACCTTTTTTCTTTTATTTTAAAGCTTTTAATTTTCTCAGTGTACTACAAGCTTGAAGTCTACTATTTTCAACGGCTGATGGTTCGTCGGGTATTATGGCTTTTGGTACGTTACTGCTACAAATTTGAATATCACTATTTTCAACGGCTGATTGTTCATCAGGCATTATAACTTCTGGGAAGTAGTCTAGGCCAATGCCCAGCCTACGGGAACTTGATGTTGTATAATTGCTATTTCTTTGACGAAGTTGATTTTTGTGGGTGCGAATAAGTCCACCGTTATCCAGAATTACATTATACATTACGTTACCTCTACGCTCTACTATTTTACCAGGTTTCCAGACAAATTTATTATTATGTTCATAAAGCCATATGGCGTTAAGTCCCATTCCATTGAGACATTAGGGCATATGCCATGAATATAATGAGACTTAACGCCATACATTTTTTTTCCGAAAATGAGACATAAAGCCATATTTGTTAAAGGATTTTCTCCTCTTTGATAAAACAAGTACCGGCTTTGCCAACTAAAGATTCTCTGCAGAGCCGACCTTCGGCCGGGCGCAAGGATTTTATCCTCTATGGTATAACAAACACCGGCTTCGCTAACTAAAGATTCTCTGTATAGCCTTTTAAATGTATCCACGAATCTTTCAGCTTGTCCATTTGACATCGGGTAATATGGGCTTGAGAAAAGATGGTGAATACCTAGATGTTGTGAATTCCCGAAACGGTGCACTTTTGAATTGTGTTCCGCTATCGGAAACAATTGTGCGCGGTAGCCCATGTCTGGAGAATATTTCATTCAAAATGTATATTGTCTGCTGAGAGGTTATGGATTTAGTTGGACCTATTTCCGGCCATTTTAAAAAGGCATCGATCACAATCAAGAAATAATTCCCTTCGATTGGGCCAGCGTAATCTATATGAATGCGCTCCCATACGCTTTGAGCTGTAGGCCAGGGACAAAGCGCTGTTTTTGTTGGCATTTTTGCGGCTGAGGCACATTGATGACATTGTTGTACAAAGGCTTTTATATCCTGATCAATTCCAGGCCAAAACACATAACTGCGGGCAATAGATTTTGTTCGTTCAATTCCTGGATGGCCTTTGTGAAGGTCTTTTAGGAGACGCCTGTGATATATTTTTGGTACAACTACACGTTCCCCTACCATAATACAGCCATTAATAACGCTTATTGCATCTTTACGTTGGAAATACGATCGTAATTCTGGACACCTGTCGATGTTGTTTGGCCATCCATTTTGGCAATATTCTATTATTGTACGCAAAGTCTGGTCATTTACTGTTTGTTCTTTGATCATCCTATGTGTTATAGGGAGTTTTGTGAGATTACTAATAAGTACTTGATTGACTTCGTTTTCAAATTGTATTGAAGCGATGACAAATTCGTCTGAATAAATGTCTTGTTTGTTAATAAGGCGTGATAACACATCCGCGTAGACAAAACTATAAGTTGATTCAAAACCGATTTCAAAATCGTATGCTAACAATTTGGTTGCCCATCTTTGAAGACGATTTGCCTGATGTGCACTTATACCACTCCTTTTACCAAAAATTGCTATGAGTGGTTTGTGGTCCGTTTTTAATTTGAACTTTCTGCCAAATATCATTTTATTGAATTTTGTTGTTGCGAAAATAAGAGCAAGCGCTTCTTTCTCAATTTGGCTGTATGATTTTTCCGCTGCTGTAAGGGATCTGGATGCATGTGAAATCGCCTTTATCGATCCATCTTCAAATTCATGGAAGATACATGCCCCCAATCCGTAATTCGATGCGTCTGCAGCTACTATAATATTTTTGTTAGGATCATAATGGGTCAGCAGTAAGTCTGACATTATGATTTCTTTCAGTGTCATGAAACTTTTTTGGCATTTTGCATTCCATTCCCATGGAGTATTTGCTTTCAACAACTCATCTAACGGGACTCGGTGCTTGTGCATTTGACTAACGAATTTTCCATAAAAATGTATTGCCCCGAGGAACGACCGCAGCTCCGATACGTCTGCTGGTTGCGGCATATTGTAAATTGCTTGAGCCCGAGTTGGATTTGGTTTTAGTCCATCTTTATTGATTTGGTAGCCCAAATAAACTATTTCGTGAGTTGAAAATTTGCATTTTTCGAATTTTAGTTTGAACCCATATTCCTCAATGCGTTTAAGAACTTTGTATAGATTTGTATCATGTTCTTCCTGATTTTTCCCAGACACAAATATATCATCTATGTACGCAGCAGTGCCCTGCAACCCTGCCAGCATTGTGTCCATTATCTGTTGAAATATTGTGGGAAATATTTTAACGCCAAACACCATTCGATTATACCGGTACAATCCCATGTGTGTGTTAATAGTCAAAAGATGTTTAGATTGTTCATTTACTTCCACTTGAAGAAATGCATCAGCCAAATCAATGTGGCTAAATACTAGGGTGATCGATTATTCGACTTTTTTCAATAACCGGTTTTCGAATATTCCGAATAGTTGCTATTTTAAAAAAACCGGTTTTCGGTTAAGCATTTTTAAAATAGCCGGTTAACCGGTTTTTATTCGAATACATAAAAATACAAAAATCAAATTAGATTTTGTAATAAAAAGTTAATTAGAATAAAAACAAAACAATTCACGAAGGTAAGGAACCAACAAAATACATAGATATGACAAAAGGTATGTTCAGACCTAACAAATATTTGACGATAAAATCAAACAAAAGCGTGACCAGTAAATTGATAAAACTAAAGCATTATTTTAAATAATTTCTTGTTATTTGCTAAACTTTATGTCTAAGATGATAATTGCATTTATGTATAATGTAGTTACGAAACCCTTAAATAATGTTTGCTCTAGCCAAACGTTTTGCAAAATCAAACAATTCTTTACGTTAGGAGTCAAATATTAAATAGGTGTGAACATAGCTTTAAATTTTTTAAAAACATTGGTTTTAAAAATATAGGAATGCAATAAATTTATTATTTGACATATTTTCCTAAATTTATTGTAAATTAGTTTTAATTTGTTGCTGGTTAAGCATGTCTATATAAAGCAGTAAACTTCAGCCATATTTTTGAAAAGTGGCAAACAAAACCTCTTATCCAGGATTATATATTTCAATTATTTTTGTTTCAGCATTATAGAAACAATAGTAATATGAACATGCTTTTTGTATGAAATATCTGTCAATTCGTCGATCACACAACTTAAACCCTTCCAGGGCATTTTTGATTCCTTCAATTTTATTTTAAGTTCTTGGTGTTTTTATAAATAAAACTGATGAATTTTCTCATAACGTTGATTCCGCCGGTATGTTCTTGTTTTAAGCATGAAGATGTGCTAGAACTACTTAAGAGTTTTTCATTCATTATTGGCAGAATATTTTAGTAAAGTATTATTTGCTGTCTCTTAAAAACTTCTTGACCCTGTTCAGTTTTACTTGACGTATATTTTTGTCAAGCTTGTAGACTAATTAAAATTGATTAATAAGTCGTGATGTAAAGAACCTTTGCAACTTATCATTTTAGGGCCCATTTAGCACAATTTTTTTGAAGTCAGTTCGAAATATCACCAGAGATGACATCTTTGTAAAGCTATATATAGTATTTATAATACTGTCCAATTGCTTATTACTTTTTAAGCTGAACTTTTTTTGTAGTACTTTATATTGTTTTTGGTTTTTGTTACAAGAACACACGCTTATATAAGCGATTTGTATTTCATTTTGTTTTGACATTTTTTATAAAAAGTTTAAGTTTGCAAATATTCAATTAGAAAAATACTTAAATTGCGGGTGCATTTAAAACAAAAGTAAGGAATAAGTATATAAATTACACATTACTAAAATAACCGGTTTATTCGATATTCGAAAAATGGACATTTTAAAATATTCGACTTGGGCAAAACTAAAATAACCGGTTAAAACCGGTCGAATACTATTCGATCGATCACACTACTAAATACTTTAGCGTTGCCCATTTTTGAAAAAATGTCATTTGGGTGTGGCAAGGGGTATTGATGCATTTCCAGTGCGTCATTCAGACCGGTTGAGAAGTCAGCACATAAACGACTGCGCCCATCAGTTTTTCTTATTACCACTATTGGTGCTGCCCAATCCGTATAGTTCACTGGAGAAATTATACCTGCATCTTGAAGTCTGTATAATTCCTCTTCTACGAGATGTCGAACTGCGTATGCAACAGGCCGAGGAGGTCGAAATACGGGTTGTTTGTCTGGCTTCACTACCAAATTTGCAGTTGTTTTGTTACACAGACCCATTTTCCCATCAAAGAGGCCTGAAAAATTCTTTTTGAGATTCATTAATTTATTATTATCTTCAAATATACTTTCCTGATTAAATTTAATGGATTTACAAATTGTGTTAATAGGCATGTAATTTAAATGTAAGGCATTTAACCAATCGATGCCAAGAACATTTAAATTTTTAATTGGTGTGACATAGCCCGTTGTGGTAATATCCTTTTCTAAAAATTTTACATGGCATTTAAATTGACCTATTAGAGGCAAATTTCCTGTGGCACTGCGAGCAGTTTGTGTAACATTTTGTAAGTTGTGTATGTGAAGTTTATTAAAAACTTCTTCTGTGACAATTGTTATATCCGACCCAGTGTCGAGTTGTAGTTTTACGTCTTTTCCATTGATTTTAACTTATATATTTCCTCAATGTACTATTTATTGTATTACATGTGAAAATACTCTTTGCCTCGGGACCTGAGTTGTATGTCGTTTTAGGGGGCTTCTTATTGTTTATCACCTTGAAACAATAGCCCTCTTTGTGTCCTAGCTTGCTGCACTCTTGACACTTGTGATTTTTATATGTGTAAAGACGGGCATAATGCATGCCACCACAAAACCAGCATGGTGAATTTGGTTTGTTGTTACTTTTGTTGTTTTTTTCCAGTTGTAACCGATGAACTTGATTTTCATCAATAAGAGCAGTATCCGTTTTTAGATTTATAATTCTTTGACATTCTCTTGATAACACATCCAGGGTTATGACGTTTGCTTCACTATCTAATTTGCTTAGAAGTTTTGTAGGAACCTCAAAGTCATCTGTTGACTTAAGTCCCATCACAAACATCAGACACTTAGGGCTAAAAAATCACTGATGGTTTAAACGTTGGTTTAGTTGAACTAAACTTGAATTTATATGTAGTTTAAACTCAACAACTATAAATCAGTGTCCCATGTATTATATGTTGTTAAAAAAATAACATGTGGCAGCACTACGATATATCTTAGCAAATTCATATGGTCTGCATTGGTAGTTTAAACGCCCAATTTTATGCGTTTAAAAATGGTTTATCTCTTTGGTGATTTATAGATTTGTTGGTTTAAACACATTTTAAACCAAACAGAGAGTTTAACTCGCTCTGATTTTTTAGCCCTTAAACTGATCTAGAGTGAGATCGTTCAATTTAAACTGTTCGCATTGTTTATTGACAAAACCTGTGTACGTTATGAAGTCCTTTTGTGGCTCCTTCGTTAATTGTAGACATTTGAAGCGAGTATTGAAAATTGATATTTGGCTTCCAAACAACTGCTTTAGTTTTTCCACAGTTTCTTTAAAACTAAAATCTGCCTGGATGCCTCGGAATAATATAGTTTAGGCGTCATCTAACTTGTTTGCGGCTATATCGAATAAATCTTCGTACCTCGCATACCATGAGTCGAAAGTGAGGTTAAGGTCGACATCATAGCAATTCGTTTATATTAGATGCCAGTGCTTCGAGAATAAATTCGTTTCCTTTCTCTACTTTAGGGATTGCCTCTTTCGAATTTGCGGCAGCTGTAGGTTGATTGGACAGAATTTGGGACATTAGTTGATGTAATGCCATACTATCCTGGTGATTTTGTCTTTGTTGAGCTTGCATTTGCTCTAACAAAACTTTGATGTTTTCATCCATGGTGCTTGCACTCTATACTATGTTTGTATCGTGTTACAATTAGTACCTTTTTCCTCGTCGCCAATATTATGATTTCAGTTTCATATACAGTACAATACGCATATAAGAAACTCGCTTATAAGAAAAACTCGGTTATAAGAAAGACATCTTCAGACACCATGCACATTTGTATATAGCTGCGTGCTAAATAATCCTCATATAAGAAACTCGCTTATAAGAAAAACTCTTCTATAAGAAACAAATTCTGAAGAAAAATTATGCTCATTCCATAGAAAATGGTACGTGTATAAGAAAGTAGTATACATATATTCTCACAATTGAATTTTTTTTTACCTCGGTTAAAATAGATTTTGTTTCAGTTTTATCCTTATAACAACTCGTCTCGTCCCAAAAAAAGCCAACCTTTGGCCCCTGTGAATATTGGGGCTAAAAAATTTACAGGGGCCAAATATTGGCATTTTCTGACAGGATCTAAGTTCGACAATAAAAAACAAGTATCAGTTGTAAAATACAAGAGAAATAATGATAAATTATAAAAAAATCATATATGAAATATTCAACTTTTACACCGAAACTCAACAAAAAAATGAAAATGCATTTTGAACTCCCCATAACTATTGCTCCTATTAGTCGAATTTTACGTTTTATATCGCAAATTAAAGTCTAACATCGCACCTATCGAGCAAAAAAAATCGCATAAAAATATACCGATCCAGTCAAAAGTAATGGAATTTTGACCGCCTTCTCGTAAAATTTCCCACTGTGCGTAGGTTAAGGCACTAAAAACTCTTAAGTAGGTCTAGCATATCTTTATGCTTAAAACTACAACATACTGGCGGAATTAACGAAATGGAAAAAATTCTTCATTTTTATTTATTAAAACACCAAGAACTTAAAACAAAATTTAAGGAGTCAAACAATGACATGAAAAATTGAGAACGACGAATTGACTTGTCTGCAGGAAAGAAAACAGAGTCTCTGGCAGCGATGCCAGAAGTGCAGATTTATCTGCATTTTGCAGATTTTACCCCCAAAATTATTGAAATGCAGATTTGAAGATTTTTGGTTTAAAATTGCAGATTTTTTAGCTCGGTAAAAACTTCTTTTCATTGTCACTTTAGTTTGTATTATTTCCACTTTTTGCATTGATAAACGAAATATATCAACCATTGTTGGAAGAACCGTGGGGAAATACATAGATTTATTAGAAGAAATTGTGTGAATATTTTTAATAGTTGCAATATTTGATCTCTTGTAAATTTTCAATAATAGTTTAAATAACATGTCAAGCAATTAACTTTTTATTTGTTGTTTAAAATAAGATTGACGTGATAAATCTCAACTCAGCCTGAGTAATGGGTTTCGGATAGATATTTTTGATTTCAAAAAATCTAAAAATTATTAGCCATGGTCTGAAAATCGCATTCGAGTTAAAATCGAACAAATTTTTTAAACTTTTCTGTGTTAAGAGCTCAACAAAATATTTCCTTTTTAAAACTTATATTTCCAGGACAACCTATGGATATTTATGAGAACTATTTTTAAATTCCAGAACATTTTGAAAAAAAATGTTATATCTTTTTCTTAATAATTCTTAATAAACTACATTTAAAATGTAATAAATGTGTTTGAAGATTTTTAAAATCTTGACGCAGATTTTTCAGATTTTTTGATGCAAAATTATGGGTTTTTGCTGATTTTACCTCTAAAAGTTCTGGCAACACTGGTCTCTGGCAGGAATCGAATCCGAAACCCCGTTTTTATTACGTTGAAACAAAATAATTTAAAATAAATAATCCTGGCTAACATTTCTGAAGGATATGACAAAATTTGCGCTGGTTTTATTATATCCATACGACAATTAAACCATGATATTCGTTGTGATATGTAACCAACAAAATATCGACTCGATGTTAATTCTATTGGCACATTATTTTATATACATATGTATCTGCGATTTCTATTTCAGGAGTTTGAGTACTCTCTGATTGACGGAAAGGGACATTAAAATAGGTTTTAGGCTTTTGATTTCCTGAGATTAGAAAAGCACTTTAATACGACTAATAGAGAAATGTATGATAATATTTCTAATAAAATTCCATATTATTTCCAGTCTAATAATACCTTTTATAATCTGAAAGCTTTATTGGCGATTTTTCAGATTTAAAAACTTGAATCGTATACTTTTACGAGTATTACTAAAAAAAAATTAATATGTGTTGCAACATTATATTTGATAAATATAGCGCATGTTTAGACAAGCCGTGTACGAGGCTATGTCATCAATATAATTATTTGTCTGAATTTGTTGAATATTATTTAAGTTGTTTAAGTTGCTGTAAAATATAACACTTTTTAAATAAAATTATAATATGCGAACAATTTTAATAATATGGCTTTGATTTTTTTCGCTTGTCTGCAGGAAAGAAACCGGTGTCTCTGGCGGGAATCGAACCCACAACCCCGGCGCTGATAGCCCCGGTAGGCTAGTTGGTAGTGAACTAGTATGTTTACATACTACATACTATGAAAAGCTACAAAATAGGATTATGAGTTCGGTGCGAATATGTACATTTTGATTGGAACAACAATAACATTAATATATTTTCCCTACAATATTCATATATAAAAATATTCATTTCTATTCCTTATAATATTTGCTCATATAAGCTGGCTCATACAAGTTTAATGGTTAAAAATGTTATCTTTTTCAGTATGTTATCGATGATTTGTAGATATGTTTTTTAATATTTTAATATTTTTAATATTTAATATGAATTTTTGAACATGCGCTAAATTTCAAACCTTTAATATTATCAACAATAACGATGACAAATTCTATTGAAAATATTGAAAGAAAAAGTGGCAGTGTTCTTAAAATTACAAGAAAAAACATCATAAAAGAAAAATAAAACGATTTCTTTTTTGTCAAAAGTTATTGCATCAGAAAAATAACTGATGTAATAAAATATGAAGTTTGATATCAAAATTTTTTGCAATTTACGGTATTAAAAAAAATTGGAATTCTGCTTTAAGATCGTGATTACTTAATTACCTTATTTCTGTATACATAACCAAACTTTATTCCGGAGAGAATTTTGTATTAGAGGGTTTGTGAAATGTGGTCCGATTTTCACTATTTGAAATAGGCAGAACTTTTTATTCAGCACAAGTACATAACATCCTGTACAAAAACAACAACTCTGCCAAAAAGAAAACTAAATACCGATTTACGAATTTCTGTAATGAAGTGAAAATTCCAAAAAAAGTTATCTGTGCCGAATTTTGTCTAGATATCTTCATCTATATGAGATTTTTTCGTCTTAAAGTGATTTTAGGGAAGGGGTTTTATGGGTCCCATGGTTAAAATGGACGTACAAATACGAAATTCACCTAGTAGCTGTTATAAAAATTATCGTTGCTTAATTTTATAGTAATTCCAACATATCTAAGGAAGTTATATCATTCGTGGTATTTGTATGGGAGCTATGGTCAAATATGGATCGATTCCAATAAGAATTAGTAAAATTATAAAGGTTGCTATAAAATATTTTTGGATCAAATTTAAATACCAATATAATTTATTGTGTGTGAAGTTAGCTTCGGTTTCTTGCATATCAAGTTTCCTGTACACAAGCAACTTGTGTTAACATAGTTCGTACTCAAACACTGTTAAGACAACAGAATTGATGTTTTTGGCAAAAATAAATAATTTGAGACAAAAATAAATTTAAAAATGGTAATTCAGAATAATTAATAAAACATTTTTTTTGGGAATGTAAGATGAGATAAAACCACTGTTTATTGTTGATGTGTTTTTGTTTAAACTTTGATAAACAATTTGGCCCGGAAATGAATTACAATTAAAAAAAGCCCTACTTTCAGAACCCGAAAATGGGTCAAAATTTAAATGGTGCTCTAATATGGACTAATAAGGTTGATAGTTTAGGTATTCTAGATTTCAGAACTATATAGTTTATATTCGGAATTTGTAAAGATTTTTTGTAATAGAGCATAGCTGAAAGTGAGTGAAGAAATGCAAAAATTTTTTAAGAAGTTTTACAGTACACAAAATACGTATAGCACAAGTTTGACATAAATTTGTTTAAAATATGTAATGCTTCAGTTTTACCCGACACAATACTCACTTAGG
The DNA here is from genome assembly GCA_949318255.1 of Pollenia labialis. NCBI lineage: Eukaryota > Metazoa > Arthropoda > Insecta > Diptera > Polleniidae > Pollenia > Pollenia labialis. The sequence goes on along the minus strand of OX439139.1, from coordinate 84,363,750 downwards.
AAACACTGTTAGAAGATACACATACATACCTGTATGGCAAGCAACAAAGTCTTAATATCATTTTCCAAATTAAATTCTCGGATATTTGACTGGGTGTTATGTCGTTTATGTTTATATTTTTTAGGTTTCTTCCTTCCATTTTGAACTAAATCATCAGTGTTTTCTAAGGCGTTTTCTTTAGAAATAATACAACCGTCAAGATTATGCTTTAAAAAAATATGTTCAATAACCGATGGTCCGCAATCCATCTTTGCCATTATTAAATGCCTTAAGCTGTCACCAGGCTGAGCTGATAATACTGTTTTAATCAATTCACTCTCACTGGGCAAAGGTGATTCTTTTTTAGCACGATCACTAGGATATGTTTCTCTAACAGCGAAGCGAACATCTTCGCCTTCATGATGGGGACGTAATATATATAGAATTGTCATTTCGTGGTCTGCAAGAATAATATTACCGCGATCGTATAACTCAACAATTATGTGATATGCAGCTTCGCCGACACCAAACTGTAAGTCTACAATTCGATCAACACCAAGTTGCTGTAGCTTTTCAAGACGTTTATTTTTCAAATGTTTTCTCAATTTCATACTGAATCCTGAAGGTGCCATATTTTTGGGCCATTCAAATGCTGTTGTATGAAATCTTATTCCTGACTCAATAAGAAGCATTTTTTTTGCTTCCCCTCCGCCTTGCAAACGAATGAGATACGTTTTATTATCAATATCATAGATCTGATTAACCCGAAGTCCAATTAACCTGTAAACAAATTGTTTATTAAAAATTATTTAATTATTAATCATAATATTGCTATGAAATTAGATTAAGCTAAGAATTAATTGCATGTAGTTTTAGTAATAGGCAGGGTTGGGCAGTATTTAAAAATTTGTATTTGACTAATTTGGTTATTTTATTTATTTCTTCAACAAGTTATTTTTTATTTTCTTATACCAGATTAAATAAACTTGTATACCTAATTTATGTTTGTAGCTTCAATAAAATTTAAACATTCATCCAGGGCTGTGGAGTCGGAGTTGAGGTTTCTGTATTAAAGTCGGAGTAACCACAAATCTCGCGAAGCCGACACCAAACCTTTTCGGCATAAAAAAAAAATATTTTCCAAAATAAAAAAATATTAAGATGGTCTGCTTAAAAAATTTTGAAGTCAGAAAATAAGAATCAGTCTACTTTACATTTAAAGCAGCGAACAAAAAATTCGCGTTTGTTAATATTTTTTATGGACCTTTCAGCTATGGCATGTAAAATTTGATATTTGCAAAAAAAATTAAAGTCATAATCCTAATATACATACATATGTATATTGTTTATACTTTTTTTGACGGGTTTCTTAATGTATAATGTTGCTATGCAGACATTTTTTGTAAATTTGAATAACTAAGGGATTTAAGCTCTTCTGAAATATACCTGTTTTTTTACAAATTTCCACTTTATGTCACACTTTTTTCCAATCGCAAAGCTAGAATCAAAAATCTTGAGCCCTTGTTTTTTTTTTTTTTTTTTTAGATGTTTATTTATTTTTTAAAAAGGGAAAAATTACAAACTCCAAATAAACAAAAAGTATATACATAACTTATTAGTATACAAAGTCCCATTTTAAAGAGCTCTCAAGTATAATTTCTATTAATAATAAAGTTAATTTTTCTGTTATTTTATTATTTATATATGTACAGTTTTGATATGTTAAATAATTGTAAGCAAAAAAATTACAAAAATCTTACTTTTATATTGTTAATAATAAAAGATGGGGTCAAGGGTTAAAATCAAAGGATTATTATTGAGTAAGCCACCAATATTTATTAGGATTCAAATTAGGTTTAATATTTTTATCCTCCAAGTAAATACTTGTGTCAAAGCGACAGTTTTCAGGTGATAGTTCATTACAATTTACTGATTTTATATTTGATCTTCTATAAATATGATAAAATATAGGGATACCATCTTCGTTTTGAATAAAACCATGTTTATCAAGAAAAGGAAATGCTTCAGGTGGAATAAATCCATTTTCAAGTGTTTTTGAAATGTATTCCTCGTCAACGTAGTAAGGAGCCAATATTAGATTATTCACAGTAGTATTGGTACTGTTTAGAATATGATCCCTTATAATGTGAATAATAAAGTTATCAAATCTAGATACTTTGGCTTTTTCATAGAGGATTTTGTTTGATACATATTTCTTGTAGTTACTACTTTTTGACCTGTATAATGAAGTACAGCATCTGAGACATTTCCTTTCGAATATACGTATTTTTTCCATATACGAAGGACATATATTGAACCATATTTGACAGCCATATGATAAAATTGGTCTAATTAAGGACTGGTACATGATAATTTTAACCCTAGGTTGTATATATTTTGAAAAGAATAATGTTTTATACGAAAAAAATGCTTTCCTGGCTTTAATAAGTTGTTGGTTTATGTGATTGTAAAAGTATAGAAATTTATCTAACTCTATTCCTAATAGCCTAACAGTCTGTTTTACTGGGATGCTTATATTATTCGTGGAACTAATACCAAACGATTTCCAGTTTCTTCTTATATTACAATTACAGTTCCCAACCGGTGGCCTAAAAAGAATAGATTCACATTTGTTCAAATTGATCTTCATGTGCCAATCTTTGGAGCATTTTTCAATTAATAAAAATTTATTTTGCAAACCACTATTAATTGCTTCAACTGTATTGTCGGCATGATATATAGAAATGTCATCTGCAAAAGCTATAACATTGTCTATTTTGTCTAATAAATCAAGTAGGTATAAATTAAATAATATTGGGGAATTCACAGTTCCCTGTTGCAGTCCATTGACGATTGTAAATTTCATAGTACCAACTGTTTCTTTCCCATAAACAGTAAAGGTTTTATTATTGAGCATGTTATGTATAAGGATTATAAAATGTATTGGGAATTTATATTTAAGTAATTTATAAATAAAGCCCGGAATCCAAATACTGTCAAAGGCTTTTTCAAAATCTACTAAGCATGCCCCAGTATATAACGATTTGTTTAAATTCCACTGAATATTTGAAACTAGTAAATGAATTGCATGAATTGTTGAGTGCTTGTATTTGAAACCAAATTGTCTATCACTAACTAAATTATTATCTTCGCAAAATTTTACGATATTGATATTAATACAAACTTCAAATACTTTGCTGATGTTTGGAAGTAAGCTAATTGCACGAAGATTTTTCGGGTCTGTCACATCTTTATCTTTCTTTGGTAAAATTATTACTTTAGCTTGCTTCCAAGACCGAGGAAAGTAAGCGTTGTTCAACATGTTATTAAAAAGTAGCCCGTATTTGAATATCAAATTGTCAGGTAAATTACGCAATACAACGTTAGGAATGTTATCAACACCTGATGACAATTTTGGCCTCAATTTTCTAAAGATTGACAAAACTATGTCTTTTGGTATAAAAATGTTATTAAGTTGGGATTCTTTTAAGTCATCTGCCCTTTTTGATATTGAAAATGTTGTCAAGGTTGAAAAATGCTGTTCATATTGAATTTTTTCCTCCAAAAATTCATTGAAACAACGATTAACTTCCAGATGTACTGTATTATCAGGGTCAATCTCTTTAAAAGAGTGAACCGATTCTAAAAATGAACCAACTATATTTAAGTTTTGCTCTTCACCATAAACCAAGTAGTTGTCACTACTTTTCTAAATCTGAGGGATCAATGCTAGCGTTTCTTATTAATCTATCATCCTCTAAAGGAATTCTTAGAGTATCTACCTCAAAAGGCCGTGCCATCCTAAACTGTTTTCTAACTTCACCAAACATATTCGAAGAGTCTTTTGGGGTTAATAGCGCAAGTCTGTCTTGATAATGCTTATTTACTGAAATTATAAAGTTATCGTTTAATAGCTTTCTAATTAACTTCAATTTCGCTTTAAGCAGTCTAACTTCTGATTGCGTTAGGATCAATTCTAGTCGATTAAAACGTTTAATTAAGGTAAGAATCTTGGACTTCTCTTCTTGTAGTTTTTTATAAGTTAAATTGGCGAATTTATTAGTTGAATCATGAGTTTTATATTTTTTAATTACCGTATCCATAGCTCCTACAATATAGTTGTTTAATTCACGCTAATAAAAATCTATTTCGCTGTTACTCAGATTCCTATCAGCCGGAATTTTTATTTTATCATTCGTTTCTCTTAACAATATTTTTTTGAACTTGTTCCAATTTGTCTTTTTAAAATTCAGTATTGAAGCAGAAGATTCATTAAAGAGAGAAAGTGGGTGATCATTTTCAATGCCTAATAACTTAATTTTAACCGCGTCGTGATCACTATCATAATCAAGTGTCTCTAGGCAATTAATGGAATTATTAACAGTATGAATCACCAATCTTGAGTCAATTATGCATAAGTCTAGATAAGAATTACATCGTGGATATGATGGGCTACAAGTTGCGCATAGTTTACATCTGTATCTTATTTCATACTCCTCAATCCATTCTTTTAAATGATTCCCTTTAGTGTTTGCCACTGAGTTTTTCCACGTAGTATGTTTGCAATTCAAGTCACCGGCTAAGATGTAATAGTTATCTGTATTTTCAAGATTTAGTGCTTGGAAAAGACTTAAAAGCTCAGATTTAAAAAAACTGCAGTTGTTTCCTGAAGGGTGATAGGCAGCTATAATGAAAAGAGTCTTATTTGGAAAAAGTGGTATTTTCACTACTGATGTTTCTAAGTGACTAAATAAGTTTAAGTTCTTGTGGTGACTATATTTTAAACCTTTCCTAATCAGTATTCCTGTCCCTCCCCCCATCTTAGCGTCCTTTCTATCATTTCGTACAAAATTATAGTTTTCAAAATATAATTTGTGTTTAGAATTAAGCTTTGTTTCGTTAATTAGAACTAAATCTGGATTGTGATTATTTAAGAATACACTAAGGTTATATCTTCTGTTTAAATTAATTAGTGAATTGACATTTATGTGGATAATATTTAATTCTTTTACAATTGTTTCAGCCATGATTAATAACACACTGCTACAAAAAAACACTTTTTGTCAGAACTTGAAAACCGACCTAGTGGGGGCTGTAGGCCTAGGTGAGGACATACAAAAACCGTTTTCAAACATTTTGAAACACCCTCAAAATTTTGAGTTATTTTCAAAAAACTGTTTTAGGGTAGGTCGTAGCACTTTAGTACCTCTAACTCACAAATTTTTTGATCGATTTTAAAATTTTAAACTGTTTTGGAAAGGCAAAGAATTAAGCTTTTATGAAATGTATTCATAAAAAATATATTCCAAAAAATTAGGTGAGTTTTTCTCAAAATTATCTAATTTTTTTTATTTTTTTCCCTAATTTTTCAAATTCAACAAGAGTTATTTTAATTTTTTTCTATCTTTATTTGCACTGTATTTTATGTAGAAAAAAACGAGATATCATTTGTTAAAATCGGCTTATATTTGCAAAAGTTACTAAAGTTTTAAATCTCCCAAAAGATCGCAAAAATATGCATTTGTCACAAAATGTGGCTCAGCCAATTTTTGTAAATATTCCATATCACATTCCTCGTTTTCAGATTCATCATCACTTTGTTTATGTAAAGTTTCATTACATTTAATTGCACTTAATACTGGCTTAGTAACAGTTAACACATTCGCATACTTAATGCTATCACGATTTTTATATTGATAACCAGTGATGTTTGTTTGGCAAAAATAACAGTCTTGTGGTTTATGGAATATTTTATGATGCTAAATCATTGGGAAAGATAATGGTAATGGCTGGCTTATTCGATTAGTTTATGTATTTATCCAAATATATATACCTAAAAATTGCATATAAAAACATTCTAAGCTTTTTTAATGTTTCAAAAAAATAGGGCATAATAAACCCTATTCATCTGTATTATCTTCCAGTTCTTTTTTTTTTAAATAAAGACAGATTAACAATAACTTATTAATATGTGGTTTACAGAACACGAGCGCCTTGCACGTCCGTTCAACTTACATTTAAAACAAAAACAAAATTTTGAATTCGTGTTCTGTAAACCACACATATGTAAGTTAATACCAAAAACGTATTTGTAAAATTACAACAAACAAATTATTAAATTGACAAATTTGCCTGTATAGTTAATTGTTTTTTTTATTCATATGTTTTGCGCGGGGAGAGAAAATACTAAAAACAGGTGTTAATGAAAATTGAATAACTTATACAATTTTTATCCGATTTGAAAAATTAAAACCATGTTTTGTTAAGAACTAAATTTTCTTCATACGTTAATATAAATTTTTATAAGCTTTCATATTAAAATAAGCAATGAAAAGCACCTAAAATCAAAAAAGTTTATAATTTTCGTTTGTTTTTGTAGAGATTCTTAACAAAAACAATTGTTATAACTTACAAATGTATAACAAATTCACGTCATTTTAAAGCGTAATTAGTTTTCTTTCCAAATCCGTTAAAAAAAATTAAAATCGGACAAGAACTGACTGAGTTACAGGTCGATAAGTTGACGAACATCACTGAAAACGGTTTTTTTAAAATAACTTCTGAATTTGAGGGTGTTTCTGAATTTTTTTGACACAATTTTTTATGTACTCAACAAGACCAATAACCCACGCTAGGTCGTTTTCCAAGTTTTTTTACACTGTAGCACCGTGTAATTAACCTTCTATCATAGAGAAAAGTGTATCTATTCTAGACGATTGTAATTGTAATTGTTTGTTCAAATTTATAATTTGATTTGATAAGGCCTGAACCGAATTATTAAGTTGTTCCAAAATATTATTAATTGTATTGTTTGGGTTGACATTTTGTGTTGCAAAATTATTTCTTAGTATATTAGCGTAACTTAAATTATCATTAACAATAACTGGAGAAGTTTTCATTCTTTTATCCGACAACTGTTGTTTTTTAGCCCTTAACTTTTGTTGCAGTTCCTTATATTTGGGACAGCCTTTTTACGATGCTGGATGCCCATAATTGTTGCATAAAACACAGAAAAGTTTATCCCTTTCGTTTACAGGAACATCTTGTAGCGAACATTTTCCGATTTCGTGGTGATCTTTACATTTAACACACCTACGTGTAAAATAGCAATTTGAAGCACTATGTAGGAAACTTTGGCAATTTCTGCACTGTGCTATTTCTGATTTTCTTAAACCTTCCCAATGGATGCAACGATATAGCAGCCCTTTAATTGATTTGAGCTCATTAACTTTACTATCTTCACTTATTTGAACCATTAAATTGGTAAATTATAGCCGTTGGCATCAGCCCTTTTAGTTGTAAAAGGACTGACCTTAATAAATTTCAGATTTTCGTTTTCAAGCTTTTTTAATTCATTTAATTTTAAATTGAGGTCCATATTGGCAGTTAAGCCCTTTAATAAAAATGTTTTTGTTTTTAAATTTTTCGGAGTAAAAGTGAAAAATTTAGTTTGGGTTTCGAATAAATACGCTCTTATTTTAGAGTAATCTTCTATAGATGAGGTGAGTAATTGAATTTTATTATTATTATATTCTCTTATTTTGAAATCGTTTATATTAAGACCTTTCTTTACAAATTCTATAAGAGAGTTTGGATTCACATCAAAAATGTAGAGTGGAGGTGTTTTTTTATTTTGATTTGCGGTCGTACGCTCGACATTGCTATTGTTGTTGGTGTTCTCACTAGTTGGGGAATTAATTGTTACACTTTGAGATGTTGTTGGTACTTCTCTATCTTGAACATGTTTTTTAAATTGTTGTATTATTTCGTTATTACAATTTTTTCCATCGGCAAGAAGAGCCCAGTAATTATTTTTTAAATGTTTCGGTATTGATTCTAGTTTTGTTACATTTTTTCTTTTACCTACATTCTCTATTGTTGGTGTATCAATGGACATATGATTTACATTGTTTTTGTCACTGTTTTTACGTAATAAGTAGGGAGCATTATGCTCACTCATGATTAAGTTAACTTTTTATTTTTGGGTAAGAGTCTATTTCTCTTGGAATTTATTAACAACACTTTTACACAAGAATGTAGATATGCAAAAAAAAAAAATTTAACAAGAATAAACGGTAAAGAAATTTCAGCCGTGATTTACGTCCGTCTATCATGACAGTTTGATCGCAACTCTTGAGCCCTTGTTATCTGACCCAATATGTTTATAATAATTGTGTAATGGGAATCCTGAGACCCTTACTTGGTAGGGAAAATAATTCCAAAAAACTCTTTTGGGAATTATGCGATTCCTTTTGAAAATTTAAAAAAGTTTAGTTAGTTTGTATTAAGCAATGAAAAATCTATTTCATTATAAATTTTCACGTGGCGTTTTAAGTTTTAAATTTCAGCAAAATATAAATTGCCCATCTGTCCTTCATGTTCCTAGCTTTGAAAAACATATAAACCCTGTGTTTTTTAATCACGCTGATCCAAATTTCATCAAAATTGGTTAGATATTTTTGGAGTGGCAGCAATTCTTCTTGTGGTCGCTTTCGCATTCGGCCAAGGAACTGCCGAGCGGAGAGATAGACTGGAGGCCGAATAAAGGGTTAACCGTGTACTCAGGTTAAAATAGCTTTATTTTTCATTTAAGTACGGAAACTCTTGCTTTAATAGATCTCTTCTAAAACGATAATTAATATTTTCTGAATATAGGAGGTTAAGCGGCCCTGAACCCTATCCTTAGTTAGTAAAAGTTATAGAAACAAGAAGTCCCAAAAAATCCCTATTACAGATTTTTATTCACTCAGGACCTTGCATATTTAGTTGTATGTTTCTAGGCTCAATATAACGGAAATCCAAAATGTACCAGTTAAAGAGCAAACAATTACTTAAAAGCCCCTCTAACAGATTCGTATTCAATCAGGACATAATTTAATGCATCTAGGTGGAATATTAACGGAAATTCAATAAGTACCAGTTAACGAACAAAAAAAGTACCAAAAAGCCCCTCTTACAGATTCTCATTCACTCAGGACATAGCATGTTTAGTTTTATGTTTCTTTGTCCGATATTAATGACAATTGAATCAAGTAAGAGTGCAGACGGATGGTCGGCCCATGACTATGGACACGCCGGGATAATCAAATGTCCGATTGTCCCTGATGGAGTGGACTATTGCACCCCGGGGCCTTTCTTCAGCGCGGGGTTCGTGAAACAGATGGCACAAGGCAATGTGCTGACGGATACTTTCCATGAACCGACCATGGGGGTCTATACTGATGGTTCGAGGAAAGGTGAAAGGGTTGGCGGAGGTTTCTTCATAGGGGAACTGGATGTGAGAGTCTCCTTTCGTCTGCCGGATAGATGTAGTGTCCTGCAGGCGGAGATCTTGGCTATAATGCGGGCGGCAAACTGGCTGAGGTATCATCGCATATCGGGCTGTCCTTGCTTCCCTAGCGGGTGTCTACACGACATCTAGGTTAACTGTAGAATGTCGGATATCTTTGAATGAGATTGCGAAATGTTCAAGGGTAACGCTGATATGGATACCGGGGCACTCAGAGTGGGCAATCAGGTAGCAGATGGGCTGGCCAAACAAGGTGGTCGTATGGATGACGCATTCATTGATCAATTCGTTGGCCTTCCAATAACTCACATTAAGTTACTTATCAAGCGCGAGTCTTATAGAGTTGGGCAGACGCGGTGGACCTGTAAGTCCACCTTCTCGATATCCAGGATACTATGGCCTGGATATGACGAACGAAGAACTAGGTCTCTACTTAGGTTCAACAGGGACCAGACTAGGACAGTGATATCGGTTATGACTGGGCAGTGGCCGGTCGGGACTTATGCTCCAATATAATAACTGCTCCATAGGATGGGCATTGGCGCTGGGTATCACTAAGGGACCAGTAAAGGACCCAAGTGAGCTATCTCTCGATGGCTGCCCATGGAACCTAACCTAACCTAGAGTGCTCCTCCATGATACCCTCCACCGACAGTAAATAATTTCGGGAGTGATATCTTCATCATATCTATTTATTTTGAATTTAATTTTATAAAAACAGACATCAGCATTCAAATTGGTTGCGGTTTAGACCTGTATGAAATTATTGGCCAATAATCAGAAGTTTTATGTTTTTTTTTTAGCAATTTTATCTAGCTTGAGTAAAATATCATGATTTCTTACTGCTTAAGCCGAACTTAAATGATTTTCAGGAGGGGAATTTATATTGGACCAATGGTAAGTTATGGACCAATAAATCCAAAATTTTGTTGAGTGATTTCTGGTATTACATTGAATTTCAGAAGGCTGTAAATATGGGATCTAAGGTAAATTATGGACCGATCATCACGAAATTTATTAGTCTGATTTCCAGTCCTATAAAACTGTTAAGTATTAAATTTTACTCTGATAGCATTATTTATTTCGGTTTTAGGCGTGAAAAAGTTTTCCGATAGTAAGGTTTATATGGGGCCTAAGGTAAATTATGGACCAATCTTCACAGTGTCATTTCTAGTCTTAAGCCTATTGTACACGGAATGTTAAAAGCTACGTGCGCATGAGGTTCTGACGTAATTTTGTCGTCATCACACAACACGAACTTGCTATTGTCGCATGTGGCTTTTTACATTCCGTGTACTATAGGCTTTATAAAACTGTGACGTGCCAAATTTTGTAATGATAGCATTATTAAATAGGGTTTAATTCGCACTAAACTGTTTTCCGGGAGTAGGGTTTATGTGGGGCCTATGGTAAATTATGGACCGATCTTCATGAAATTTTACAGTGTGATTTCGAGTCGAATAAAACAAACTTTTGCAAAATCTTATATCATTTCGTGCATTGTTCAACCATCTTTGATACTTTTTGTAACAAAATTATCAATTTTTTATGGTGGTGGTTCCACATTTTTTGAGGAGCCAGAATATATATGTGTCAGTTTCAGTTAAAAGGGACCGACCTATGGATGAAAAAAGCGATTTTTACTTTTTTGGTGATTCTTAAAAAAGACAATACGCCCTTTCTAATGCAGCAAACCATAGTTTTCTAACTGCATTACTTTTGTCATAAGTAAGCTTTAAAATACAACTTTGATTAGAAAAATAAATTAACTTGTTAACTTCAAAATTGTTTTTCTCCAAAACTCATTTTTTTCCCATAGGTCCATTTTAACTGAAAACGCCACATATACCGTATGGAGTCTGAGATGAACAATAAAAAAGTTTCACAAGGAATGAAAAACTTAGTCTACCCTCGTCACAACTAATTGTGGTGGAGGGTATTAAAAGTGCCACTTAAAGAACAAATAACTACCATAAAGCCCTGTTACAGATTCGCATCCACTCACAACCATTCATGTTATGTTCATAGGTCCAATATTAACGAAAATAAAAAAGTATCAGTTAAAGAACGAAAAAGTACCAAATTGATCCCCTTAAAGATTCTCTTTTACTCAGGACCTTGCATGTTTAATTTTATGTTTTAAGTCCAATACTAATGGAAATTCAAAAATTACCAGTTAAATACCAAAAAGTTCCCCCATAGAGTCTTACCACCTAGGATATTGTATGTTGAATTCTATGTTTCTAGGTCCAATATTAACGGTAATTAAAAACGGTGCCAGCTGAAGAACCAAAAAATCAAAAGTACCGAATTCGTATTTGTAGATAGTTTTCGAATGTGATATAATGATTATTTATTTATTTATTTTATTTTTAGATTTATTGGTTTAAAAGATAGACTGTAACCTCTCAGAGAATTCTTTAAGATCCCTAATTCCAACGAAGCAGGTTTGTAAGGGAGAAACATAAACGGAAGACATGGATTTTATATGGCGAGTTCCCACTTTGAAGCAATACATTTTTGACACATAAAGCGCATTATTCAGCGCATATAAAAATTGTTGTATGTAACGATCGGCCTTAAACACTGAATGTTTTGATACAGTTATTTTTTAGTATTCTCTCTTACAAACCTACTTCGTGGTAAGGGAATGCCGTAGCACCTGAAATGTTATTTTTTTTATAAAAGTTGTTGACAGTTCTTTCACTTACTTTAGGTAGACTTGCCAGACGTACTTTTTTCAGCAGTACACGTACTTTTTTTTCATCAATGTACTGCTTTCTGCATAACACCTAAAAAAGTACGCTAAAGTACTTTTTTAAGCCTTTTGTACTTCTTTTTGTACTTTTTTTTGTTTAATTATTTTTGTTTCTCATTACTATACACTTAGGGTTACTAAAATTAATAAACAATAAAATGCCGATTATTCTACAGTATTTAAAAAATTAAAATTTTTTCTCGTAGTAGAATTAAAATTTAATCAATCTGAGCGCCATTAAGCTTTAATTAAGGCTTGATAAATTATCTAAACAGCACTTTTTACAAAAGAACTTGTTTGATAGCAATTTGGTCTTTAATTGTTAACTTTCTTGATAACGAATTACATCTTCAATGTAGTCGTATGTAGACATTTGTCGGCCACTGTATTAAAAAATATTTAAATTAATTTTATTAAAAAAAAAGAGTTGAATTTGAAAAGACCTGACTAATTTTAAGTTATTACTTATTCTTATTCACGTTTTAATTTTTATGTTCTTTGTTGAATAAATTGTTATTTAATGAATTTTCAAAACTTTATTTAAAAAAAAAATACTTTTTTTCTTAAAGGTAAATAATATTTACGATCTCATTTTTATGTTCTTTATTGAATAAATTGTTATTTTATGTTATTTAATGAATTTGTTAAACGTTTTTTAAAAAAAAAATAAATGTACTTTTTTTTCTTAAATGTACTGCTTTTTTTCATCAATGTACTTTTTTTGTCAATTCCATATCTGGCTACCCTAACTTTAGGGCATACTCAGGTTCTACGTTTTAGATATACATATGTACATTAGGGTGGCAGCTAAATTTCAACTTTGGATTTTCAACATCTCCCGGGCGGAATATTGTGCCACATGGTCTTAAACTGATGTGGAAAAAATTTCAGCCAATTTGGATAACTTTAACCCGTGCCCCTTTGAGGTCAAAGTTCAAATGATAAAAAAAAATTCCATACATTTAAAAAAACCTTTTATTAAGAGCGACAAAATATCTTTAATGTATGCTTGTCAAAACTAAAAAAAAAAAAAATTTTAAAATTTTTTAGAGTAAAGCCCCTAACAAGCCTGAAAATTTTTTTGTCAGAGTCACTTTTGAAACTGAAAATCTTATCCGATCGAAATGAAATTTTTTGTTGTTAATAAGCTAATAAAGCTTACTAATATTAAAAAATAAAAAAAAAAAAAACGAAAAAAAAATTTTTTGCTTGTATGGAAAATTTTTTTTTTATCATTTGAACTTTGACCTCAAAGGGGCACGGGTTAAAGTTATCCGATTTGGCTGAAATTTTTTCGACATCAATTTTAGACCATGTGGCACAATATTCCGCCCGGGAGACATCAATATTAATACAAAAAAATTGCTCCATACATTTCGATGCCCCCCTAATGTACATATGTGTTAAATATATAGGTTTTGGACCGATATGTTTGTTATATGTGGAATGACTTTTTCCTGAGTCATGTTGAATTATTTAAGTGTGATTGCTAAGTTTCAATCTTGCACAGTGTAATTTCTTCATTCGTAAGGCACTGAAAAATTCGATTTTTTTAAGTAGTAACCAAAAACAATTTTTTTTATAATGGTTATTTTGGACCAAAAATTTTTTGGTTTATATAACGATTATTTACAACCAATTGGTAAAAATAACCAAAATAAAATATATAACTTGTTAATGGTTGATTATAACCATTACGTAAATGTATGAGTAATACCTAATTGAGTAGGTGAGTTGCAAAACTCGTTCGTTTTAAAAATTAAAAAATTGAGATAAGAATCGATTTTGACAGAAATTTTAGCACTTTATGAGAATAAATATATAGATTGTATCGAAGCATGTCCTTTTCTATGTAACATAAAATTGCTGTTGGTAACAAAACAATCTCTTTGCATTTTGTGTAACAAAAGTTTTTATAAATCGTATATTGAAATTTTTGTTTTCCCCCCCTAAGACTCAAGCTGGATCCGCGCCTGGTTAACGGCAAGGTCTAAAACAAAAATGTATAAAAATTATTTTTGCAATTTAATTTAGCAAAAAATAATGGTTATTTTATAAAATGTTTATTTAATGTTTTTATTCATGAAAATATTTTAAATTTAAAAAAGGTTTACAAAACAAATTTTATACCTAAAATTTTTTTAATAAAAGTTTGTTAAATTCAATAATTGTAACGGTGCTTTTTAATTTATTTATTTTTAAATTTGTAATTCTTTTAATTCAATTATAATTTGCTAGTATTTTACAAACGAAATTGCTTTTCAAGAAATGCATAACACTTCAAAATCAAGAAACTTCAACTAATTTGGTCCATTTAATCCGGGGCCAAATGTTTTTTACATTTTTCCAAAATTTGGAATAAAGTGAAACGAACGAGTTTTGCATCTCACTTACCCAATTGTTAAATCTGATTTTTGTTTTCGTTTATCTTATAACTGTTAAGGTCAGAGTTCGTATTTGCTCATGAGTGTGCAGCACATGCGCTTAAATTTGTGCTCATGCCCATGCGCATGTGCAACATTTTCCTATATCAATGCGCATGCTCCATCGCATGAGTTTTGATCGATGGAACTCATGTGCATATGCGCATGCGCATAAAATACTAGCGCACACATGCACACTCATTAGAAGCCATGTTGGTTTTTTATCTTCATTTCAAACAATGTTGCCAGAAATGCAGTTCATCGTGTAAAATATTATTATGAAATAGTTATTAGTCAAAAATTAAGGTATTTGGTTATATTGGCAATTCCTACATAAAAGTCTAAACACAATGTAACGATAATTTACTGCGGTGCGGAACGAAATAATATTAAAATCTATTTTATTTTCATTGTGGACTTTCTTTCCCTCCCAACAAAGCGAATTTAATTCGCCTTGTCTCTCAATTTTTGATACTCGTTCTCTTTCTGATGTTGCCATAGCTTTTGAAAAATTGGCTATGTTTACAACATTATTGAAAACAAACAACATGATAAAAATGTATGCACAAATAAATTAATTAAAATTTAAACAAAAAATTTTTTTTTTTCTTTTCATTATTTATTTATTGAATCTTCATATATTAAATATGAACTAACAATAATTAATCAAATCTTATCCTAAAAATTTATTTTATGTCCTGCCAGTGCCAGACAAAAATTTTCTTCATCACGGGTTCTGTTCACATATGTAGGTGTTTATCGCTCATCTTAATGGGTAAGTGCTGCAGTGTCTCTTCTTCTTAAGCGAGTGTGGCCACTATCATTTAAAATATTTCGAGCTAGTGGATTAGGGTGCAACTCTAGCCTTTTTAAATATTTTACCGCATACTTCGTAATAATAGTCCTTACCAGTGGCACATTGAGATCCTTGTGGATATTTGAGTTTTTAACATACCAAGGGGCAGCTGTGATTATTCGAAGAAGTTTATTTTGGCGCCTTTGAATTTTTTCGATATTTGAAGCCGAGGCAGTGCCCCATAGTTGAATACCGTAGCACCATATTGGCTTTAAAATAGCGTTGTAAAGTAGTAGTTTGCAATCGAGACTAAGAACTGAATTTCTTCCAATAAGCCAGTTAATTTGAATTGCTTTTAGTTTCATTTGGGTTAATTTTGCTTCTATATGGCATTTCCATGTTAAACGCCGATCTAGATGAATACCGAGATATTTTACATGCAATTGTTGAGGCACTAGTTGATTATTGATTTTAATAGGGGAGCATGTTTCCCGACGCAAAGTGAATGTTATATGTACGCATTTTTGCTCATTGACCTTTATCCTCCATTGCTTTAACCATAGTTCGAGCTGAAATATATGATCCTGCAGGTATCGAGATGCTTCACGACTGTTCTCGTGTACGCTTAGAAAAGCTGTATCATCAGCAAAAGTTGAGGTTAGGGTGTAATTGTTTGTTGGCATGTCCGAGGTATATATTAAGTAAAAAAGTGGGCCCAGGATGCTTCCCTGAGGGACTCCAGCTTCAATTGGCTGAGGAGAACTTACAAAATCACCTTCTTTAATAATAAATTTTCGACCGACCAAGTAGCTTTCTAGCAGCTTGTGTGTGTTAACCGGTAGGTTTAGCTTCAATTTATGTAACAAGCCTACATGCCAGACTTTATCAAAAGCTTGAGAAACATCGATGAAGAGAGCGGAGCAATATTTTCTTTCTTCAAAGGCTTTTCTTATGGCGTTTACTATTCGATGGGTTTGTTCAATTGTGCTATGTTCTCTTCTGAAACCGAATTGATGGTTAGGTATACACCCATTATCATTTAAAATTGGGGTTAATTTTGACAGCTTTGATATATTAGACAATAAGCTAATAGGCCTATATGACTCAACTTTTGTGTGATCTTTTCCTGGCTTTGGTATCATCTTTACTAAGGAGACCTTCCATTCTTGAGGGTAGTATTCAAGGCGTAAAATAGCGTTAAAAATATAAAGAATAATTTTCTTTGCTATGCGAGGTAGCTCTAAAAGCATTTTGTTGCTTATCTTATCAAAACCAGGGGCTTTCTTGGGGTTTAAGTTACAAATAGCCTTTTCGATTTCTCTCATCTCAAATCTTAGGGGAACAGCTGCTCTAGCAGCAACAGGTGGTAACTCGTCCGCTATGTCGTCAGATATATTTGGGGTAAATACGTTTTTCAAATGATTTACAAAAAGGTTTCCTTTCTCATTATCATTTCTTGCCCAACTTCCATTCAGGTTTCTTAATGGTGGTTTCGTGATAACTGGCCTTTTTAGATTTCTGGCTGCACGCCATAATGAGTAGTCTGATTGTGGTGTTGCATCCAGGTCCTTAAGATATTTTTCCACGGAAGCCGTTTTCCGAGACTGCAGTAATTTTCTTAGCTTTTTTGTGCACTCTTTTAATAAGTTCTTAAGTTGGGGGGATCTGTGCAATTGCCACTCTCTTCGCACTCTCCTTTTTTCATTCAAGAGGCGCTCGACATCTGTAGAATATATTTTATTATTATAAGTTTTTTTGAGGGTTTTGCAGGAATGTTGAACCGCTAGTTTAAGATAACTGTCAAAATTGGCAATAGAGAGATCTACATTCTCCGGTGTGCTAAGCGGAATATTTTCTGTGCAATGAGTACTGAGATATTTTTTATATTTTAACCAATTTATTTGTGTAGCTGACGTCGCTATGTAACTAGAGGGAGATACAATTATATTGGTGTTTGTTATAGTAACAATTGTAGGTGTGTGATCAGAGGATAATTCTAATGAGGCTTCAACGTGAATCGTTTCTGTGGGGATGTTTTTAACCACGCCGAAATCGATGACATCTGGAATTTTTTGTGGATCAGCAGGCCAATATGTTGGTTGTCCGCTCGCGACAACATTTAAATTCATTTTAGAGATTGTATTAAACAAAACACGACCCTTTGGTGTTATAAGTCGTGACCCCCAGAAGGTATGTTTAGCGTTATAATCGCCAGCGGCCAGGAAACAGGGTCCTAGGGATTTATAATATTCACAATATTGGCTTTCTGATATTGAAAATCTAGGTGGAGAGTATAAAGATGAAATTACTATGTTTCGATTAAGCTCTTCAACACGAATATTTGTTGCTTGCAGATAATACTCACGATGATCACACATTAAGTAGTGTTTGACTCGGGTTTTTATCAAAATGGCAGAACCTCCACAAGCTCTATCTCTAGGGTCCTTGGTATCATATAGTATGTAGCCATTGATTTTAAACGTATTTCTTGAGGTCAGATGAGTTTCAGAAACCATCATAACATCAATTTGTTTATTTTTGAGAAAGTATTCTAGTTCATTTTTATGTTGGCGGATGCCGTTTGCGTTCCAAAAACAAATTTTTAAACAGTTCATGGCTTGTTAAGTACAGCTTGCAATAACATCGATTGCATTCTTAGAATTTCCTGTAACATATTACCCATTGTGTTTGTAAAATTGTTTACTGTTTGCACTAATGTTTCCATGGTTTTTTCTAGACGACTTATATTAGAATCTGGAGTTTCGTCATTACTTGGCGAAGCACCTTACGGCACATGGTTTGATTTTAGGACGTTAGCATAGGAGGTTCTGTTATTACTATGCTGCGGGCCCTGAATGTTATTAGTGTTTAGCTGATTTGTTACCTGCATTTGAGGGGGATTAGTTTTCGGTCCAACCGACTGCTTGACGATAGTGTATACGGGGCATCCTCTATAATTAGCAGTGTGATTACCGCCACAGTTGCTACATTTTTTTACGTTGGGGTCGGTTTTAGACTTATCGCAAAGAACTGTACCATGTAGTTCACCACATACTACGCAAACAGGGGGTAAGTAGCAGTATGCCTTTGTATGGCCAAATTCCTGGCAGTTTAGACATTGAACAGGACCATTTCTCTTGTGCGGCTCCTCTATAGTTACCATTCTGTATAGAATATACCTTAGGTTATAAATTGGATGCGTTTCATTTTTTTTGAGGTTAACGTCGCCGGGTTCTAACTCCACTCGAAATAGTGGTTGGGGATTTTTTTCCTTATTTTTGATATTTGTAACGTTTTTTATTTTAAAGCCCTTCTCTTCCAAAAAAGCTTTAATTTCTCCTGGGTCTACACATGAGTCTATGCCCTTGATCACTACCTGAAGACCTTTACTGCTCTTCAGTTGATATGTATAAAAGTTTTTATTAAGAGCCTCAAATCTTGTAATTACTTTTCGAAAGTCATCCTCGTTATTCACCTGTATTTTAGTCTCGTTAATCATACCTCGCTTTATTGAAGCTACGTAAAAGGAATTTTCACCTATTACCGAAATCAAACTTTTTATTAACTCATTTGAGTTTTGCTCCCTAAGATATATCGGGGGAGGCTTGGACGATTTTATTACGTTTGGTGCTTCAGAGGATTCATCCTCCAGAATTGCAAAGCGATTTTGGGAATTTATTTTATCAAAAAATGGCATTTTTGAGGCCGAAGCAACAGCTGAAGATGTAGGGCTGCGACCCCGTTTAAGGACTGTTATATACCTGTCCATACCAACTTGGACTTGAGGCTTTTGACAACTTTTTACAGGGGGGTTTTCCATTGCATTTGTGTTTAAGTTCATGGTATCATTTCCCACTAAATTTGTTTTTGACGTCGCGGCAATACTTTCTGGCCTGGCAACACTTGTCACCAGATCTAGTTTTAGTTTTTTTAATGAGTCACTATCCACCGTTTGTGTAAATACCGAGGGTGAGAGGGAACGTGTACGAATAATTGGCTTAGCCGTTAGGTAATTAATATTGTTTTGTTTTGTTTTATTTATTTCATTATTTTCATTTGCATGAACTGTTACATAGCAATTTCTCTCGTTGAGTTTTATTGTTGTCTCATTGTTTTTGTTCATACAAAATATTGCTTTTGTTTTTCAACGTAACTTTGTGCTTTTAATATTTTTGTTATTTTTTTTTTTTTTTTTATTTTGTTCTTTACAAAATTAAAATGTTTTTGCAAGATTATGTATACCTACATACATACATAAGTATGTATGTACATATATTCACTTATATTTTTTATTTATCTTTATTAATTTTTCGTTTTTATTAATTGATCACTTTTATGCTAAATAATTTATTTAAAAATTATTTATGTATTTTGCGTTCATTCGCGGAATGTTTATTTTAAATAAAAAAAAAAAAATCAAATTTAATTAATTCCAATAGTATGCGGGTTTAATAATACACGTCTGTATCACAACAAAGCACAAACTGAATCAATCAACAAAAAATGACAACTATTTCCGTCGCCGTCTTCTGTTGTATTATGTTTATTTTTCTCTCCCGCAACGAAAAATCGCACCGCACCACAAACATTGTGTTTAGACTCTAAATTTATTAAAATAAATAATTTTATGTTACATTTGTCTTCTATTTATGAAATTTTAATTTATGATGTACAAAATATGAAAGTATTATACATACCAATTTGAATAATAAATATTTTCAATAGTAGGCATGAAAAAACTGGAATTGATATGTAACTTGTATAATCGGTTGTTGCTTATGCGCCCCAATAAAAGATTTTAAAAAACAAAAGACACGGAAATGTGAAAATAGCGAATCCCCCACCATATATAAATCTTTGACATATGTTCCAGAACTGCCCGTAAGAATTGAAAAATCCCGACTACACAACGCAGATAAATATAGAATAGCACATAAAACATGCAACAATTTTGGACAATTATTTAGCAATACCAAAGATAAAGTCGAAATATTGGAGAAAGCTAATGCCGTATATAAAATACCATGCAACGGAAAGAATAATGAAAATTGCAATAAGGTGTACATAGGAACTACTAAAAATAAACTCAAAACTAGAATATCAGGCCATAAATCCGATCAAAGGATTTTAAATATTTCTTCACAAAAAACTGCACTTTCAGCCCATTGTGCCAGTACAAATCACTCGCTAAACTTTGATGATGTACGAATATTACAACAAATACAAAATTACAAACGACGTTTCATGTTGGTGATGCTAAACATTATCAATATACCAACAACTATGAATTTTAAGAGCGATGTACAGAGTGGCTGTGCAAAACAATATAGATATCTAGTTAATAAGACTAAGCAATACTCAAATTCAGTACAATCATGACGATGGTAGTAAACACTTAGAGTTTTTCTTTTCCCGGACTTTTTCATTTCCCGGGAAAGCGGGATACATTTTTCAATTTCCCGGGATCCCGGGAATTCCCGCAAAAAAAATAATAAGAGAATATGGTTATTTTTTTTAAAGTAATTATATTTTATTAAAAAAATCACATCCATGAGATTAAAAAGTATATTAACAAAAATAAATCAGTTCAGTTATTACACAACGTAAACAAAAAGTCTTAAAAAATTAATAAAAAAAAAACGTTAAAAAGTAAACAAAATAAAATAATTCAGTCATTTTTCTTATACATAACATTAATAAATGTATAAAGATTAAAATATATACATATAAAACAGCAATTACTGCCTGTTTAACGATTTCGAACAGGCTTTTAGTTTTTGTTTTTAAAATGCGTTTTTAAAACAGAAATAGCATTTATGGATTCATCTGAAAGTCTATTTCGAAGTTTAGTAACTAAAATTCCTGTCAGAGAAAACACTCGTTCAATTTCAACAGAGGTGGGTCGTATTGTTAATAGAGCATCAAAGAATTTTTGAATGTTTTCAGTTTTTTTACCAGATCTTTCAAAAAATTTTTAATCTTTTTTTATGGAACATTTCAATGGCTTTGAATTTTCTTTGGTTTTTTCTTTAACGTTACATATTGCAGCATTTAATTTTTCCGCAAATGTCTTTTCTTCTACAATATCACTATCGCCGCTGCTTTCAATTTCTTCCAACTCGATTTCTACACCAAAAAGACGACCGTAAAGATGTTCTGCATATATAAAGACAGAGTTTTTTGAAGCATTTGGGAATAAGTTGTCATTATTGTCATCATTAAAGATATCGGGATTTTTCAAAAACTTAATTAGGGTATACAGTTTGGAATGTCTTCTTTCTTCTATTCTATTTTTGAGGGATTCAAACATGTATTGCCCAACAGTAGTACGAAGTGATGCAACTTCTTTACATAATGTATTTACTATAACATCAGCTGTTATTAAATTAATATTACGACGACAAAGTGCCTCTACAGCTAATTTTATTGGGTTGAGAATGTTTGATAAGTTCATTAATACAATTATGTTATCTTCTACCCATAGCTCACTCATATCTAAATCAATTAGGCTTTTCCTAATTGAGTTCTTCAACAACAAAAATTTCTCCATCATCGGAACCATTGAGTTCCATCTAGTAGCAACATCCAATTCAAGACAAATTTCTTTTGAATGTTCTGCTACTACGTATTTTTGTAAGACACAGTTTTTTGTAGGACTTTTTTTAAATAATTTTATTATTTTACGTGTTTGCTGTAATGCTTGTTTATAGTTGGTGGTGATTTCCAAAATGTCGTTAGTAATTAAAACATCTTCAAAATCATCGTTAAAGTTATCCTCATCGCTCGACTCCGAATCAACAATTGATGTTTCTAATGTTTTTTTATAAAACACATCAATAACCGCTAAGTGCAAAGCATGGTTGAGACAAAATATGCCTTCGACAGGGCTTTCTTTTACAAATTTTTTCATGACATTTGGACCATCAGTTATGGTGGTTACTATATCTTTTTTTAAATTAATGTTATATTCCGATAATCTCGTTTCCAATAGGTTACGAATTTCAAAAGCCCCGCACTTTCCGGGTATATAAGCCATCCCTAAGTTGTGAAAAGTTTTCTCACTTCCATATAAACATATATTTAAGTATCTTCGGTTTTTTATACTCGTCCATTCATCCATTACCAACGAGAACCTACATTTATCATTTAATTTAGCTTCAATGTCGTGTTTTATATCACCTTTTACTTTTAAAAATGCTCAATAATCAGATTTTGGACATCACGTTCCGTTTTTGGCAGACTAAAACCTCTATTTAGCATTGACTCTCTAATAAAAGAACTTCTGGTTATTGGCCGTATAGAAAACCCATCAATTGCAGCTAGTTTTGAAATGATTAAGCCCATGTCATCCTTTTTATTACTTGTGTATTGATGTAATGTGCCCTGTGTTTTTCTGACCTTTTCTGGAGGTTCTTCCTGTGGTACCACTTTTTCCAATTGTTTATTACGTATTCCTTTTAAGTGGCGTATAAGACCGCTTGTGCTTTTGCCTTTGCATGAAATTAATTTTGCACATAATTTGCACGCAGCAGTATCTGTGGATTTCTTTGTAAAATATTCTTATGCAAACGAGTTTTCCATCTAAAAAAATACAAAACGAAATGTTAAAAATTATCAAAATTCAATTTAATTGAATATTTACCTTGAGCAGCCAATTTTTTTCAACAAAACCTTAAAACAATCAACAAAAAAGTAGTCAATAGACCTCAAGATATCAACAGCTGTTTAAAACCATAAAAGAGTTGCCATTTAAAAGTTTTAAAAAATTCCCGGGAATTCCCGCTCTATTTCCCGGGATTTCGGGATAAAAAATTGACGGGAAACTCTATAAACACTACATAACTAATAAGAAAAAAATTTTTTGTGTGATATATTTTTTATTACAAAATTAGTAAGTTCTTGTTGGTATTGTTATAACTGTTTAAAAATGTTTTGTGATCTTTATGTTTAAGTATATTGATGTTTTAAACTTATGTATATTGTTGTTTTTAGACTATCCCTGATGATGATATTCAATGAATATCGAAATATTGGAGTAATTTAAATAAATAAAATAAAAAACATTTATTAAAAAAACCCTATGACCTCGAGCTTGATTATTTATTTCTATTGAGATTCCATTAAGAAAAGGTCGAATTAAAAAACCAACTTTTATTATTGTTTTATAAAATAAATAAATAAAAATGTGTAAAAAAATAAAAGACGAATAATATTGATAAAATAAATATCGTTGATTATTAATAAATGGCAATGCAAATTTTTTAATTTATATTTCTTTTTGTGTTTGTATGTGTAACGAAAAGTCTTTCAGTTAGTTGTTTTGTTATAAAAACAAAATCTCGCTAATGTCAAAAACGTGTAATGTAAACGCACTAGATTTCGAAGAAGATTTTAAATCAAATCTACAAGATTTCGGCCTAATGTAAATGTAGTATTAGGAATTTTTGTCACATCAAAAATGTAATTTTGCAACGCTGATAATAACATCAATAAATTGCAGAGTTCGAAATATTCACTCACTATTCACTCATGGTCAGGAATAAAAAAATGTATACATTGTTGTGTGCTCTTTTATTCGTGTTTAAAAACAGAAAAAAAAACTTTGGTATATTTGTTCTTGTATAAAAGTAGTTTCAGTGTTTATTGTTTTTACAAAACACATGAGATATGAGAGAGATTTTTTTTCCTTATATTTGTACATGTGAGAATTGTTTTTTAAACTTCTTTTGTTTGTTTTGCATTAACACACATACTTCCAAATATTCACTTGGTATTTACATTATAATCTCTGTTGTGTTTTGCTTTATTCGCGTTGTTGTATTTGTATAGTTTTTTGTTTCTACAAAAAACATGAGATAATATTATGCAGCGCAGCCATTGCTCCGAGAATTTACGGTCTCCCAAAAATTCACAAAACGAATACTCCCCTTAGACCGATTGTATCGTCGATGAATGTCCCATGTTACCAACTCTCCAAATATATTGGCCAAATTCTCAAACATATAGTTTCCGAAAAATATAATATTAAAAAGTTTTTAATAAAAACTCTGCAGAACTTAAAAAACAATTACAACATACATTTATCGCGGACAATGAAGTTCTCATATCATTTGATGTCGTGTCATTATTTACGAACATCCTTTTGCATACTGCCATAAAAAACATAATGGGAAAATGGGAAACTATTAAAAAACAAACAAAAATCTCGAAGTCCACTTTTTTGAAAATACTTAAATTTTGTCTCACGGATAACAATTATTTCGTCTACGAAAATAAAATCTATAGCCAGATTTTTGGAATGCTAATGGGGAACCCCCTTTCTCCTACTATAGCTGATGTAGTACTGGACAGTTTACTCGACGAGGCAATAGCCGAATTAAAAAAGAAAAATATAAATTTAAAATACATAGTGAAATATGTAGATGACATATTAGCTATAGTAAAACGGGACGACAAAGAAGAGATCCTGAATGCAATCAACGCATACCATCCAAAAATCCAGTTTACCACGGAAATTGAAGAGAATTTTAAAATTGCATATTTGGATACATACATATATCGACATAATAGTTCTATTAAATTTGACTGGTATTCAAAAGAAACATCATCTGGTAGACTGATGAATTTTAATGCAACTCAACCAAAATACCAAATAATAAATACGGCAAAAAATTTAATTTTTAGGGTACTATATATTAGCGATGAAGAATTCCATGTTAAAAACAAAGAAAATTACAGCAATATTAATAAATAATAGCTTTCCAATTAAACTTATACACCGGCTAATTGAAGAAACACAAAGAAAATTAAAAAACAACACAACTTCAAACAGCGCTGAAATTGATGACAAAGTGTTTTACAGTGTAAAGTTTATTCCTGGTTTAACGGACAACAGAAATATTAAAACAACGATAGACACACAAAACATATGTTACGCCTACAAACCACATACTACACTCAACTCTATTTTTTCCAAAATTAAAATGCCTGTAGAAAAACAACAACAAAACAACGTTGTGTACGAAATAGCATGTAAGGGAAATGACGAACAAAAATGTGATTTAATTTATATTGGCACAACAAAGAGAAATTTACAAACAAGAATGTGTGAACACAAAAAGGACATAGAAAAACATAAGGAATCAACAGCTTTGTCAAAACATATGATTTGCTAAACAGAAAAAACGTTTCACAATAGAAAGCTTACGTATACAACAAAATATTGACAGAACAATGAATTTAAAGGAAGACACGGATAATATAAGTTTTAGCTACAGAGTTGCAATAAAATAGAGAAGATAAGCTGTGATATTAATTTAAGTCGTGTGTTTAATTTAATTATATGTTAAATGTTTTATGTAATCGGTGTAACATTCAATGAATAATTTAATGTGATAAACTACTACTTAGTAATTGTAAGTTTATTTATTTATTTTGTTGTTTTCTAATTTTGTAATAATATATTGTTTTTTATTATATAAAAAAATTTTTAAAAAAATATTAAATAGACAACCCCTGAAGATGTCAACAAATAATTGACGAAACGTTGGGAGAAACATGTAAAAAAAGGTTTTTAATTTACATTAATACATTAGGCCCAATTAGCTTAACAAAAACTTATATATAATAATAAAAGAGATTATTTATCATGAATGTTTGAATTGTTCAATTCATACATAAATATTTATGAAAACTAAAAAAAAAACACATTTTTAACAATTAGTGTCGCGATTAGTGTTTTTTTTATTTCTTTTTTTTTACTTTTTACACCCTTCACCGAAGGTAAGAGGGCATATATAACTTTGGCATTCCGTTTGTATGTTCCACAATATTGATCCTACACCCTATAAAGTATATATATTCTGGGTCCTTATGAAAAGCGAAGTTCAAATCCGGTTGTCCGTCTGTCCGTGTGTATGTTGAAATGGGTTTTCCGAAAACCCCAGAAGTGATGTGGACTAGGTTGATGTATATTTATATCACATATACTCCGTTTAAGCTTGCTATTGAAATTCAGCCAGATCGGTCCAAAAATGACGGAGATATGAGCAAAAAACCACGACTACCTCTAAATTTTTCCAAAAATCCTTAGTTGTTGTTGTATTTTTTTTATTTCTGCATATCTTGAGAACGGCAAGAGCCAAAGTTTCCAAATTACGTACACACATTTAGGTTGCCAATACACACCATCCTACAAAATATGGGCGGGATTGGAGAAGTAGGCGTGGTACCTCCCGTACAAAAAAAATTAAAAATTGTATAAAAATCTAAATTTTAGGGCTGCTATATGTCCTATGAATATGACTTATATATCAAAATATCGGAAATTTTTAGTAGAACATATTTTATAAAAAACTCGGGAAAATCGGTTCAGATACAAAAAAGTTATGGCCAAAATTAAATTTTTTTTAAATACCCACTTTCGGGAACCATAGATCTCCCCGAGTCCAAGCTTTATAACTAAAGTAAATGGTAAATTTTTTCTTCAACACGTCGGTATATAAATCTGCCAAGTCGGTTAAAAAATGGCTGAGTTATAACCGAAATACTGAATCCCCAAAAATTACTCTTTTTTATACCCTTCACCGAAGGTAAGAGGGTATATATAACTTTGTCATTCCGTTTGTATGTTCCACAATATTGATCCTACACCCTATAAAGTATATATATTCTGGGTCCTTATGAAAAGCGAAGTTCAAATCCGGTTGTCCGTCTGTCCGTGTGTATGTTGAAATGGGTTTTCCGAAAACCCCAGAAGTGATGTGGACTAGGTTAATGTATATTTATGTCACATATACTCCGTTTGAGCTTGCTATTGAAATTCAGCCAGATCGGTCCAAAAATGACGGAGATATGAGCAAAAAACCACGACTACCTCTAAATTTTTCCAAAAATTCCTTGTTGTTGTTGTATTTTTTTTATTTCTGTATATCTTGAGAACGGCAAGAGCCAAAGTTTCCAAATTAGGTACACACATTAAGGTTGCCAATACACACCATCCTACAAAATGTGGGCGGGATTGGAGAAGTGGGCGTGGTACCTCCCGTACAAAAAAATTAAAAATTGTATAAAAACCTAAATTTTAGGGCTGCTATATGTCCTATGAATATGACATATATCAAAATACGGAAATTTTTAGTAGAACATATTTTATAAAAAACTCGGGAAAATCGGTTCAGATACAAAAAAGTTATGACCAAAATTAAATTTTTTTTTTTTAAATACCCTCTTTCGGGAACAATAGATCTCCCCGAGTCCAAGCTTTATACCTCCAGTAAATGGCAAATTTCTTCTTAAGCACGTCGGTATATAAATCTGTCAAATCGGTTAAAAAATGGCAGAGTTACAACCGAAATACTGAATCCCCAAAAATTACTCTTTTTTATAATTAACTTTGTTAAAATATATGTATACAAGTATATATAAATGTTTATATATAAATATAACTTAAGTAAATGGTAAAATTCTTCCTTAACACGTCGGTATATAAAAATATCAAATCGGTTAGACAATGGGTAATTTATGAGCAAAATACTCCAAAAATGGGCTAAAAAACATCAAAATTTTTATAAAAACCTAAATTTTAGGGCTGCCATATGTCCTATGTATATGACTTATATACCAAA
Source organism: Pollenia labialis (assembly GCA_949318255.1). NCBI lineage: Eukaryota > Metazoa > Arthropoda > Insecta > Diptera > Polleniidae > Pollenia > Pollenia labialis. The sequence goes on along the minus strand of OX439139.1, from coordinate 84,335,879 downwards.
ATGTCGGAAATTTGTATGATTTATAACCGAAATACTGGGGTCTAATCACCGCATACGATATCGAGCAAAATTCATCGAAATTATTTAATAATAAATAATAAGTTATAGAAGCTATTCATTTTGAAAAAGTAAGCGAAGTTTTTACTTGAAAACTTGAAAACTTTGAGTTTCCGACACTTTTCCATATAATATTTTCTTCTTATTTTTGGCTGGTGCAATTTACCGTACATACGAAAAAATATAAAGGGTGGTTAAATTTTAAGGGCCGATGTTGAATGTGAACCACACCTAAACGTTGAGTTTTTTTCTGCATTTCATTTGGCATTTCTCAATTTCAGAATAACTCAATTTGAACCATGGAAAGATACACAATCGAGCAACGCGTTAAAGTTATTCAGGCTTATTATGAAAATGGGCGTTCAAATCAAAATGCATACATATCGTGCACTTGAGAAGAAAATCATCTTCAGTGATGAGGCAAAGTTTCACCTCAGTGGATACGTCAATAAGCAGAATTGCCGCATTTGGGCGAATGATAATCAAAGAGTGATTGTCGAAAACCCAATGCTCCCACAAAGAGTGACTGTTTGGTGCGGTTTATGGGCTGGCGGTATCATCGGGCCGTATTTTTACCAACTTAATTTGACATTTGTTTGTTTCAGTGTTTGACAAATTCATCCATGGAAAGGTATACAATTGAGCAGCGCGTTAAGATTGGGTGCGTTCGTAAATGCATCACTGCACTGCATCAGTGATTTCAAATGGTTATATATGTATCAGTGAAGTAAATTTGGACCAAAAAATTGTGAAATACTCCACAAAAATAATAGTCACACATTAAAAAAAAATTAAAATTATTTTTTTATCTGCTTTAAAAAAAGTTTGCTTTTCTGATGCAGCGGAGTAATGCATTTACGAACGCACCCATTGTTGATTGCTGTTTCTGCAGTGTCCTCAGAACGAGTCAGTACACACTCAATCTGAATAAGTTTTAACTAACCACAGCTAAATTGTTTCTGGATGCAAAATAAAGAAAAAAATTCGCGTATTTTTGCTTTTTAAAGAATGATTCTCAACCAGAGAACCAGAGAGATAGAGCCTTCACACACTAGAATAATTATGCGGGCATAAAATTGCAGTTTGTTTGCAAGCGAGGTGAAGGGAATGGGTTTTCGTTGGCGTAAAGTTTCAACCGTCTTCAACCCCGCACAAGCAGCACAAAACTAATACATGCACATTTTCAAAAACAACCCTATAGTCAGCGTAAAACAATATATCTCTATGTCACCACTTTTTTCTATAGCGACAATTGCACCAAATAAAATGTCGACAAGTTTGCTTTGTTGGGCGAGTAGAGATACGTTACAAACAAGAGATCTAGTGCTTTACAAGGGACATTGTCACCAAGTCGTAAATAGTTTGCTTTTGTTTTATGCTGAGCAGTCAATAGGTACAGAATTTTTTAACAATTATTCTTTATTTTATTGTAAATCTTTGGTCAATGTCACCATGTGATCTCAAAAAAAACTACCTAGTCAGTAGTTCTACAGTCTACTGGTGGATTTGCAATGACAAGCTAATGCTTAATGTTAATAGAAGATTACATTGGCTGGGTACACTTTGTCAGTAAAACTTCTGACAATGTCACAATATATTCACTCCAGACAGAAATACTGCCGGTTCACACACGTCAAGTTTGTCTCGTCAAGTCTTGAGTTTTTAGGAGAGAGGGGGAAAAATGACCTTCTCTTTTCCCTTCTCTCCTAAATGTTCAAGACTTGACGAGTCAAACTTGACGTGTGTGAACCAGCACATATTATCTTATAAATCTGAAAAATTGGACTAAAAAATATGGAAAATCTGGACTAAAAATTGTAAAAATCTGGGACCTTAAAATACTTTATTTTGGGGTTGATTTTGTTAAAATTAAAAGTTAATATATAAAAAAGAGAAACAATATATATAAACATTATGTTTAATTTTTACATAAAAGATAAAATGTACGTATATTCATATACATTTGCCGTATTCACAAAGCCCGTTGTATCAATTGTATGTTGCATAAAAACCGTTGTACTATCATATCATCGTATTTAAAATAATTCTATAAATTTATTTATTGTAAATTTCAGAAGTCATTTGTTGTAAAATTTATTTTTGTATTGGAGTATTCAAATAACTTGATTTATTTTATTTAAAAAATCTTTTGTGTACAAAATTCCTGCAAGCGATTCTTTATATAAACGATTTTTGTGCTTTGTCATGCACATGTATCTGGCCAGATCTTTTAAGAATTTAACAGTTATTTAAATAAATTTCTAATTTAGCTAGATGTTTGAGTCTCCAGGTACCCTCTACAAATATTAGGTGTGTTCCACAAGATCTCGGGCAAGTTCGGACTAATGAGAGTAAAATGAAAAATACTCTCTAAAATTGCCGAAACTACCCAAAATTGCTGGAACGCAAAAAACCATTTTTGAACATCTTCAAATACTAATGCTGCTTACTTTTCAAATTAAGATCTATTTAAAGCTGTGTTCACATTATGTGTATTTTTCATGTGGATTGTCACTTTTTCACATGTTAAATATGTACATATCGTCAGTCTATGTCAGGCAATTGCCGTGTGCACACGTGTTTTTTTCTTGACGGTTGTTTATAGTGTTATCTTTTTGACGTAGAATTACCGTGTATTTCTTTTTCTCTCTCGTGAAGAAAAGAAAAAGAAGCAAAAACCTTTTTCTTTCTCTTTTTACTGTGTAATTATATATTTTCTTTTTTAATTGGACATTAATCTAAAAAAAAAAAAAAAAAAAACTTTTTTTGTTCATTTTCGCGACATGAACGGGGTTCATCCCCCGGATCATAACCGGTTCCGGGAGCTTGACTCTTCGTCCGGGAGGAATAGAGCAGGCAGGTCTAAACGACTACGGGCTGAAGATTTTGTATCTTTACCAGAAACAACATCAAACCAGGAACATCTTCCACGTTTTCTAGTTGCAACTGCCATATCACTCAAAGAAGGTTTGCAAGTACCATCATTAGCTTCCCATAATGTTTTCCAGGTGGAAAGAGGACTTGATTTTATTTCTCGTGATCGTCTGGAAGTTAGAGAGATGAAAAGCGGTGACTTATTAATCAAAGTACCTAAACACAAAACTGCCGAAAAATTCATAAAATCAACTTACATCGACAATGTGCCCGTTAGGATTACTCTACACAAAACGTTAAATACAATACAGGGCAGAATTTTCTCAAGAAAGATAATAAGCATTCCACAAGAAGATCTGCTAGAGTCTTTTAGAGACCAAAAAGTTGTAGACGTAAGAAAGATTACCAAAATGGAAAACGAAAAAGCTATAGCTACAGGTGCAGCAATTATTACATTCGGTCTTGTCTATTGCCCAGAGATTTTAAGACTTGGATAGGAAAGAGTTTCTGTGGAGGAGTATATACCAAATCCCATGAATGTCTTACCTGTCAAAGACTAGGCCACACAAAAAAATGGTGCAAAAATGGAGCTCAATGTAAGGAATGTGGTTTCTCTGAGAAACATGAGGTTTGTAATCGTAAATTCTGTGTAAATTGCCAAATGGAAACCCATACTTCATATGACCCAGAATGTCCCACATTCTGGAAACACAAATCGGTGAATTACTTAAGAATTGTCAGAAGATGTACAACACGTGAGGCCTGGCAAATTTTCAATGATAACCCTACTTTAAATACGCTTAAACCTATGGAAAGAAAAGGCAACAAAAAACCAACATATGCACAAGTGGCAAATGGTGAAATAGCAACGAATAATAAGAAAACAACACTAGAAAATTACGTGCAATACAAAACAATTAGTGAAGAAAATCAAAATAAAGAAAAAAACTTAAGTTCTCCCGTTGAAAAATTAACAGAAAACTCTCTCACAACATTAAATGACTTTCCATCAAAAAACAACAACGACAACAATTTATCAACACAACTAAAAACAGCAACAAACTCCAACTTTAAAACACATACTAAAACAACTACTCAACTTGAAAAAGCAACAACCAACAACAACGTTAAAACACATACTACAACAACTACTCAACTAGAACAAGCAACAGCCAACAACAACTTTAAAACGCATACTACAACAACTACTCAACTAACAGATCAAGATTCTCAACCAACATTACAAAACTGCTCAAATAATTTCGCTTAATAAAACACAAACCACCACTACAACAACAGAAGAACAAAATGCAAGTAATTGTTTGGAAGATGACACTTTAATGAGTAATGACAAATCCTTCACTTTAGATGACTCTTTTGACGATTGCTTTGAAACAAATATTGATAACAACATAACTGAAGAAATGGTAATACAGGAAATTACTGATGGTTTGGGGTTTAATACCCCACAGAAGACAACAAACAACAATTTAGAAAAGGATAACACACCGATAACACAATTATATAATAATTTTCCGGAATTAAACGATATAATTACACCTGAATCTTTAAGAAGATCACAGCCTTTTGGGCCAAAAGGCAAAAGAGGGAAAAAATAAATTATGATTGTTGGCCTAAACATCAATCTGCTCCAGTGGAATACACAAGGATTTATAAATAACAAATTCGCTTTAGAACTCTTAGTTGCCAGACATAAACCGAACATCATAGCACTACAAGAAACGCACATAATAGAAAAAAATCTACACATGCTGCATCTGCCAGGTTTTGCAATTTTTCACCACAACAAGGACTATGAATACGCCAAGTCGGGTGTGGCATTACTTGTTAAAAACAATTTAAACGTGACACAACATCTACGGGTGATTTACTCTTTCAAACCATAGTGGTACGTGCTGATGTAGAAATTCATATTACAAATATTTACAAAGAAGGTGACGTTAATTTATCTGCTTCAGTGGTAAATAATATTTCGCTAGCGAGAAATGTACTTCATATCATGCTCGGTGACTTGAATTCGCAAAACGTTTTGTGGGGTTCTGTTTCTAATTTACCGAATGGAAGAGTCCTTGAGGACTATGCGAATGATCAGGACTTGGTAATTTTAAATGATGGTTCTCCAACCTTACTCAGTACTAGAAACACTCTTACTGCCGTTGATGTTTCCATGGCTAGTGTAGACATTGCGCCTAGCTTGACGTGGACTTGTCTGCCTATGCCAGAAGTTGGGGATCACTTCCCTATCAAAATTTCAAATAATATTGATATTGTGAAGAGAAAGTTTGCACCACGTTTTGTCGATAAGAAGGCTGACTGGCCTCTTTTTGAAAAGAGGGCGGCTCTAGTTAATAATCAATTTGAAAGATCATCAAACATCAACAAGGAAGCTGCTCAGATAAAACGTATTATAAGAAAAACTGCTAATGAATCCATCCCTCTCACTCGTAAGCCAAAGGAAAGAAATAGTCCAGTTTGGTTTAACTCTGAAATATCGAAATTAATACGTTTAAGACAAGAAGCCTGGAAATCGTTTAAGAGGATTCGTAGTAAGGCTAACGTAATAGAGTACAAAAAGTTTTGTGCAAAAGTTAAAAAAGAGTGTAAAACGGCAAAAAGAGTAACATGGGAAAGTTTCCTTAACTCACTGAACCCCTCAATGGATGTAAGAGTCCTTTGGGGCAAAGTTAGAAATTTAAGAACTGATCGGGTTAACAACTTTCCTACAATTTACGTAGTTGACAATAGTTTCTCTCATCCTTTGGACATTGCCGACCGTTTTGCACAGTTTTGGTGTTCTTTGGGTTCCGATATGGCTTTCAATCCTGAAATTATATCCACGAAAAGAAACCTTAGTATCGACGATCTGCCACAATTTAGTCAACAATATGCATCAATGACCCAAAGGGTGGATATTTCCGAGCTTAATGAGATAATGAAGACACTGAGTGGATCAACACCAGCCCGTGATAAAATCACATACTCAATGATTAAAAACGCGCCTGATAATCTTAAATCACGGCTTTGCGAACTATACAGCAACATACTGGCCACTGGTGTCTACCCACATGATTGGAAAACAGCCATTTTATCACCGATTCCCAAGCCGGGTAAGAATCCCAACCTCCTAGAGGGTTATAGGCCTATTTCTCTGTTACCTGTTCTTTCAAAAATTTTTGAAAAAATGTTGGCCAAACGTTTTTGGAAGTTTTCAAAGCATAATTTTTCGAAGTTACAACACGCCTTCATTCCCAGACATGGTGTTCATAGCATTTTTCATCAGTTGGAGGAAGTATTACGTCATAATCTTAAGAATGGCAAGCATAGTTTAGTCCTTTCAGAGGATATCGAAAAAGCTTTTGACCGTGTAATATCAACTTTCATTATTTTGGAACTAAACGAGTGGGGTTTCCCTAGGCAAATTTTGAAACTTTTGAAATCTTTCCTTGATGGTCGTAAGGTGATCGTGAAAATTGATGGACATTTTTCCACAACTTACTCACTGGACAACGGAGTTCCCCAAGGTTCTCCTCTATCAGTTGTATTATACAATGTATATGCTAACTCATTAGCTAAGGCAGACGAAAATTTACCAGGAATTGACTACGTTGGTATTTATGCCGTGGCCTCTGGGAAACCGGAAATAGTCCGCTTAAATTTGGACAGTTTGGACCTTACGTTACACAATTGGGCAAAGAGCAGGGGCGCAGTTATCCCTGCCGATAAGGCCGATATTCTTCATGTATGTAGGAAGAGAAGCTGTAAATGTCGTACTATTCGTATCGGAAACACAAATCTTCAACTTGCTGACCAAATGAGAATTTTGGGTATTTTATTTACTAGAAATCTTCTTTGGAACAACCACGTCAAGCATCTAGCATATAAATTGGCTAAGATAAACAACCTTCTGAAACTCATTTGCTCTCGTAATAAGGGACCCCATATTGAAACAGCACTAAATATTTGCCAATCACTAACAATCGGAACAATTCTGCATGGTATAACAATTTATGGATGGACCTCGAAAACAAATGTGGACAGGATTAACACCTCCGTTAACATTTGTTTCAGAACTGCTTCTGGCATGTTACGTACAACACCGTTAGAAAAATTAAGAGCAGAGGCAAAATTTACTGATTTTCAAACACTGTTGGAAAGGAGTGCTGTTAGTATGGCATCTAGATCAATTACGATATCATCCGATGGTCTACATGATCTGTTTTGGAATCGTCTTGCATTAATGGTAAATGGTCCGCCATCATCCATTCAAAATGTAATTTCTCTTTTGAGAAGATGTAACATCTCCATACCACAAAAGCCAACTACACCTTTTTGCTCAAACACTTTTGTTAGAATAGATGACAGCTTAAGTATTTACAACAAGAACGCCACCAACCCATCATGCTTTAAGAGAATCTTTGCTCAAAAAATGTCTTCGTTAGCTCCTAGTACAGTTTACTATACAGATGGATCCTTTAAAGATGAATTAACGTCATATTCTATCGTTAGACAAATCACGGGGACTCAGTTTGAAACGGTGAACGAAGCTCGTTTGCCTGACCATACTGGAATTTTTACGGCTGAAATTGCTGCCATTAAAACGGCGATTTTTTATGCCATCGAACATGGTGAAAGGACTCTTATCTGTACTGATAGTTTGAGTGCCACGAAAGCCTTATTGAAAAACCATAATGGCGCCTATGATGATATGCTAGGCCTACAAAATGCAAACCAACAAGTTTTGGTTCTATGGATTCCAGCTCACATTGGGATTCAGGGCAACGAAACTGCTGATATTGGCGCTAACAGAGCTTTAAATTTACCTCAGATTTCGGAAACACCATGTTTTCCCAGGGCCTTGGTAAACCCTTTTAAGTTTTCTCAATTACAACAAAATCCGACCCCTAACAGACCCAAATACAACAGAGATTTAACAAGACAACAATGTGTTATGATGGCCCGCCTTAGAGTGGGTAAAGCCGTTTTCAACTCTAAGCATTACTATGAACATACAGATCCACCAAAATGCAGCTACTGTGATGTCTATCTCACCATCCCCCATATGCTGACTGAATGCCAAATTTCGAAAATTGATGAACCACTGGAGAGGATTCTTGATTGTGCAACTAATGCCAATCTTCTAAAAATCCAAAGATGCTTAAGACAACACAGTATTCAGGATGTTTAATGACAATTGCTAATTTTTTATTTTTTATAAATGTACAAATTACTATTACTTCTAATTAATTGAATTGTAATCTCTTATTTTTTACTTTTTATATTTTATTTTTTTATTTAATGTACTTATCTATATTTAGGCTTTAATTTTTTTTTTGTTCCTAAACGGGCGCATATGGTCTCGTTACCCGGCGCCTTTTTTTATATTTTATGAATTTACTTTGTAGAATATATTGCAAATAAATAAATAAATGTACATATCGTCTGAACCCCTTCAAACACTATCATGTGTTATTTCTCTGTGTACAGTACACATGACAATTTTGATTTAGAACGTGTTCTATTTTCAAGTGACAAAGCATCTGACATCAGCTGTTTTTTATTAACAAAATTGTTTGTGGCGGCAAAAATTAATTGAAATTGTAATACATATATATTAAAATAGTAAATAAATAATAAAACAGATAAAAAATACACAAATTAATTATTAGAAATGTTTTTTTTATTTATTTTATTTTATTTTTTATTTTTTTATTTATTATGTGAACATGTAAATTACAAACCTTATGTAAAACTCAAATTTTGACATACATATGAAAACACATGTGGGTAGAAAAGTGACATTCCATATGACAAATACACATAATGTGAACATAGCTTAAGTGATTTAAGACGCTTAAAAGTCATAACATTATAAAACTAAAACATTTGCATCATTGTAATTTTTTATATTTTGTTTTTTTTTTATATTAAAGATTAAGGGAAATATGTATGCAATAACGTTTTAACCACTTTCATTTTTCACAAAAACCTTACATTTTTTTTTTTTTTTTTTTTTTTTCATGTTTATTTATTTACAAAATTTAACAATTTCTACTATAATAAACCCTAGTATAATATAATACATATTTACATAAATACAAAGTCCCAGGAACGAGCTCTCGAGTATTAAGGATATAACATTAGTTTTGATTTGCAAATATAATAAATTTTTATGTATTAAAGATACAAATTTATATTTTTATTTGTAATGAAAAATGTGAATAAAAACATTACTTATATATGGCAAAAATAAAAAGCAAAAGTCTAAAAAGTAAAAAAAAGAGAGTTTTATATTTTACTATTCTATTATCCACCAAAACTTTTTGGTTTTTGTGCTTTGTGATGCACGGAAATCTTTATTAGCTATACTTTTATCAAACCTGTTTGAAAAATTTGATATACTGTTGCAATCAATTGCTTTGACATTGGCACGTCTATAATTATGATAGAAAATTGGAATACCATTATTGTCCTGTATTATCTTTAATTTGTCTAAGAACAAAAATGACTCAGGCGGACCAAATCCATTTTGTAGAGCATTAGATATATAATTAAAATTTGTGTGATAAGGTGCCATTATCAAATTATTTTCATTACATGAAGTACATCTCAAAATGTAATTTCTTGTTAAGCTTATTATAAAATTATCTATCCTTATAATGTTTGATGTGTCATATAATTTTTTATTAGATACGTATTTTAAATAGTTACTATGAGATGATCTAAATAACCCTGTGCAAGCTCTCAAACATTTTCTTTCAAATACCCTTATTTTTTCCATATATGAAGGTGAGATATTAAACCATATTGGACATCCATATGTGAGGATTGGTCTAATGAGCGATTGATACATTAATATTTTTATTTTAGGCTTTAGGTATTTTGAATAAAATAGTGCTTTATACATGAAAAACGCTTTTTGTGCTTTTCTTATTGTTTCAATGACATGATTATTGTAGTATAGGAATTTATCTAATTGAATTCCTAAATAGTTGACAATTTGTTTGTTTGATATATTGGCATTATTTAAATTCGATCTAATTCCAAAGCATTTCCAATTTCTTTTAATATTATTATTGCATCTACTAACTGGCGGTCTAAATAAAATTGTTTCGCATTTACTTATATTAATTTTCATAAACCAATCAACTGAAAACTGCTCTACTACATTGAAATATTCTTGAAGTTTTGAATTTATTTTTTCAATTGTATCATCAGCATGATATATAATGATATCATCTGCAAAAGCTATAATATTGTCTATTTTTTTAATTAAATCTAGAATAAAAATGTTAAATAGTGTAGGGGAGTTAACTGTACCTTGTTGCAGGCCATTAACAATATTAAATGATTTATTACTTTCGTAATTTTGGTAATATACCTTGAAAGATTTATTACTTATCATTTCATAAATAAGCAATATCATATTAAAAGGGAATTCAAGTTCTATCAATTTATATATTAAACCCGGAATCCAAATGCTGTCGAAAGCTTTTTCCATATCTATTAAACATGCTCCAGTGCATAATTTTTTGTTCCAATTCCAGTTAATATTAGAAGTTAGATAATGTATTGCATTAATTGTCGAGTGCTTAAATTTAAAGCCAAATTGTTTTTCATTCACGTTTCCTTTTTCATTACAAAATTTATTTATGTTATTATTAATGCACATTTCAAATATTTTGCTGATATTAGGCAACAAGCTTATAGCACGTAGATTTCTTGGATCCGATATATCTTTGTCCTTTTTAGGTAAAAGGACTACTTTTGCATTTTTCCATTTGTAGGGGAAATACGAATTGTTTAGCATATTATTAAAAAGGCAACAATACTCTAAAATTAAAATTTCAGGTATGTTTTTTAGGACAATATTTGGAATTCCATCGTTTCCAGAAGATAACTTAGCTCTCAACTTAGAAAATATATAGAGAATTTGGTCTTTAGTTATAAAATATTCATTAGCCTGTACATCGCTCAAGCTATTAGACAATTTTTCCACATTAAAAGAAGTTATAGTAGTGGGATTATTATCAAATTCATTTTTAAGTTCTAAAAATCTGTTAAATTTTTCATTTACTTGTAAATGTATATTATTATTTCTGTCTATTTCTTTATGAGCGTGGACAGATTCCAGGCAAGCACCAATGGCGTCAAGCATTTGATCATGCTCATGTATTATAAAATTGTTGGAACCATCTTTTTCTAAAACGTTAGTATCTATATCTACCTTATCAAGTAGGTGTTTAAGATTTTGTGGAATTTTTATGTTGTCCAGATGTAATGGTTTAATTTTTTTAAAGTTTTTTTTTATTTCGCCAAACATTTTTTTGGAATCTTTTGGATCTAATTGGGTAAGTTTATCTTGTATATTTTTGTTTAAGATGATAATTATGTTTTCTTTTAAAAGTTTTTTAACTAGTTTTAATTGAGATCGTAGTAAGTTTAATGTTGTTTCAGATAGTGTAAGTTCAAGCCTGTTATGTTTTTTAATTATTGTTAAAATTTTACTTTTTTCTTGGTGCAATTTTTGTACTATTGGGGTTTTTGTTTTCGTAAAACAGTCTATTTTCCTAGCCTTAGGTGTTACTATTTCAATAGCATTTACAATAACATCATTTAATCTGTCGATATAACTGTCTATCTCTGAGTTTGAAAGATTTTTGTTCTTTGGAATAAGTGTGTTATCGTCCAATTTTTGTATAATTTTATTTTTGAATTTTTTCCAGTCCGTTCTCTTATAATCATAAGTTACATTCTGAGGTTCTTCAATAAAAGAAAAAAAAATCTTGTTCTTTATTCATATACGCACATATTTGTAAAGCTTGGTGATCACTGTCGTAGTCTAAGGTTTCTATACAATTAAGAGTGCTGTTTTTAGTAACGATGTGTAACCTGCAATCAGCAATGCACACGTCTATGTATGAATTCGACCTCGGATATGAAGGTAATTCAGATGCGTAGAATTTACATCTAAAATCTATCCCATTATCACCCAACCAGTCTTTCAGTTTCTTACCCTTGATATTCCCAACTCGGTTACCCCAATCCCTATGACGGCTATTTAAATCTCCTGCTAATATGTAATAATTGTTAATGTTATGTAAATCTAAAGAGTGGAAAAGATGACTTAATTCTGAACTAAAATTTGTGTCATTGTTTCCCGATGGATAATAAGCGGAAATAATTATAAGGTTCTTATTTTCAGCCATAGGTATACGCACGCTACAACTTTCTAAAATCTGAATTGAACTAATTGCATTGTTTGTATATACAGTGTACTTTATGCTGCTTTTAATCAAAATCGCTGTACCTCCACCTCTTACTGCACCTGACCTGTCTTTCCTAATCACATTGTAATCAATAAATTTAAGTTTATGTCTTGGATTGAGTTTTGTTTCATTTAAAAGTACAATATCAGGATCGTATTTCTCCAGAAATTTATTAAGGTCAAACCTTCTACTTATTGCTATTAATGAATTGACATTAATATGTATAATTTTAAGCTTTTTTATTAAGAATGAATTACTAGCCATGTTTACACACCAACCATGGAAAAAATAGCATCGATACGCGATGCTTGTAGATTTAATTGTTTTTGGAGACTTGCCATTTGATTATTTAGATTTATCATCATATTTTTCAATTCTAACAAAAATGTGTTATTATCATGATTTGATTTCATATTATTAGAATTATTTACTTTTAAAACATTAGCAAAACTTGTTCCTGGGCTATAAAAGGAGTTTACATTAATAGAATTATTTTTATTTTCCAATAGTGATTTTTGCTTAAGTCTAAGTTTTTGTTGTAGCTGCTTGTATTTCTCACAGCCTTTGTACGAGGCTGGATGACCATGTTTGTTGCAAAGTACGCAGTATAATTTTTCTCTTTCTTCTTCTGCTACATTTGTTAATTCACATTCACCTCTTTTATGGTCGTTATTACACTTAACACATTTTGAAGGTAAGTAACAGTTTGCCGCGCTATGAAAAAAGCCTTGACAATTTCGGCATTGGGGAATCTCTTCTCGTCTCACTTGTTCCCATTTTATCATACGATAGAAAAGTGTTTTAATATTCTTTAACAGGTTCACATTACTTTCTGGTGTAATTTGTACCAGAAAGAAAGGTAAATTGTACCCTTTCTTAATGGAATTTTTTGTTGTAAATTGACTAACTTTTACAAATTTCAATTCTTCAGTTTGATATTGGCCCAGATCATTTAAAATATCTTCTGCTTTTATATTAGAGTCTAAACCTTTTAGCAAATATGTTTTGGTTCTTAAGGCTTTTGGTGTAAACGTAAAAAAATTTGAGTTTGTTTTAACTAAGTACGCTTTAACTCTTGAGAATTCCTCTAACGAATTCATAAATAAAGTTTTTTTGTTTCTAAATTCTTTAATCTTAAAGTCATTTATTTTTAAAGCATTCTTTATAAATTCAATTAATTCTTTCGTTTCTATATTTATTATATTAATAGGAGGAATTTTTTTGTTTTTATTTTTTTCAGTATTGATTACTGTGTTGTTGTTTATTGCTTCAGAAATATTCTTTTCATTTATTTTCTGCATTTCAGTCATTGCAGCTAGAGCTGAGTTCAGTTGTTGCGATTTCTTTTTGTTGTTTTTAACATGATCTTCAAATTTTTTTAGTAAATCACTGTTACATTCTGTATCATTTTCAGTGTCTAGTACTTGATAATAGTTGTTTTTTTGATGTTTGGGTGTTGATTGCTCCATGCTTTCGTTCTTTCTTTTTTTCACATTCCCGGTGTTGATATTGTTCTTTAAATTTACATTATTGTTATTATTGTTCGATGAGTTTTGAGCATTAAGCTCACTCATTTCACAAGTGTTTTAAACTTTTTAATGTTTTTTCTTCTTTTTTTTCGCGGTAAATGCAAAAACAAAAAATTTTATTTTTTTCGAATTTGAAAAAGATGTAGAAAATAAGCAATGCACTTATTGAAAATAGCATTCGATTATTATCCGCTATGCGACTGACTCTCATCACGGTCTCGATCGAACTCACCTTACATTTTGCTTTTTAATATGTTTTTTAATTAAAACTAAGCTTTTCCTTTTGCTTGTAAATTTCCTGAATTATTTATCAGTTTCATATGTAAACAAAAACAGCTGATTGTTTTTTCTTGTCCGAACTTACCCAAAGAAAAAGTTCGTGCAAATTTGTACAGGAAATGAAAAAAATTACTCTCTCAATTACTCTCTTTATTGCACAAAAATTGTTATGTGGAACGCTTTTGGGTAACTTTGTGCAAGTTCGGACTGTTTCGTTATGCATGTGGAACAGAGCTATTGTTAGCTATCGTTTTATGAAAAAAACAAACATAAAAAAACAACAAAAACAATTTATGTGGATTTTTTCATCTACACATCACATACGTAGCGCATGTATCTGGCCAGATACAATTGTATTTTGTATGAAGCACAATGTAATTTATTTACATTTTTTATTTTTTTTTTTGCGTTTGTTTACTCAAATCAACTGAAACTGCATTTTATATGTACTCAGCATTGTTATAGCTGTTGTAATTTTTGAATTGCAATTAATCGAAATAAACTTTAAAAGCATTATTTGTTTGAAATTCAAAAATTTTTTGAAAGTACAATCCTTCCGGTTAATAATGGAAAATAATTTCATTCAAATGGCTGCCTCGTCTGGCCATGCAGTAGCCTACACAATCGGTCCAATTTTTAAGCACATTATCGATTGTGTGCAGCTGTATTTCACCAATGACTTCACGAATATTGTCCTTTAAAGCGTTAATTGTCTCTGGCTTGCCGGCGTAACACTTATCTTTGACGGCACCCCACAAATAATCTTCCAACGGTGTCAAATCTCAAATCTCGGCCAATAATGCGATCTTCAAAAACAGGGCGCAAAACATCGAGTGAAGCTTCGGCTGTGTGGCACGTAGCACCGTTCTGTTGAAACCAAATGTTGCCAATATCATCCTCTTCAATTTTTGTGAACAAAAATTCGTTCAACATGGCCCGATACGATCGCCATTGACATTTCGAAGAAAAATGGCCCAATTATGCCTCTGGAAAAAAATCCGCACCAAAAAGTGACTCGTTTTGGGTGCAACGGCTTTTCAATGTATGCGTGCGGGTTTTCTGTGCCCCAAATGCGACAATTTTGCTTGTTTACATATCCGCCAAGATCAAAATGTGCTTCATCTGAAAAGATGATTTTTTTTGGCAAAAAGTATCTTCTGTAAGTCGATCGCAGGCCCACTTAGCGAAGCGAAAACGCATATTTCCCAGCATTGTTCAAGCGTATACACAACCATATTCGTTCAGCCCGCCATCTCTGATGGAAGCACAGCTGAGTGCTATCGGGCGCGTCCACAGGTTGCGGATAGTGGAAATTTCCGTAGATATACGGAACAGCTGCAAATGCATTCGCGGACAATCAGCGGTTCCGGGAGGAGAGTCTCAGAGGGTTTCCGGGTGGCGCCGGACTCCTAACAAGTTATGAGTGCCAATGATACTCGGAACGTCAAGGCGAGAGATTGGCGCTTTCAAATAACCAACTGCCACCAACAGCCCGCCTGGAGGCCATGCTGGCAGCCCCAGTTCCAGGATCGGATGCAGAAGCCCAATCAGCTACTCATCTTAAAACAAATGATTACCGAAACCTCAAACAATGTAAATGAAAAACAATCGATTTACATTGTTTATTAATGACCTACCTGAGGTGAGGCCCTATGCTCCTTATAGGAACTAAAGGAACGAATATATACATATATATATACACAATCATATTCGTTCAGCGGAATGATAAAACTAATAATCTGTCTAATCAGACATGAGCTAAGTGTTACCATTCACGAAATAAGCACTAGTTGAAGAAAAAAATGTTAGATAACGGACCCGTTATAACAAATATTTTTTTTTAAAGGAGTAATTATTGTTGGCGGCATGAAATAACCCCCCAAAAAAATAATGAAATAACCCCCCAAAAGTATGTACAGGCAGGGTTGTAAGACTTTTTTCCTCAAAAATCGTCAAAAGTTTTAACAAAATTCGTCAAAATCGTCACGAAAATTGAACAAAATCGTCAACAAAACGTCAAACATATAAATTTTACAAATTAAAGACAATTTATTGCATGGATTGGTTCGAAAATATAAATTTTTAGCAAGAAATTCTATTTATGATGAAAAAAGTGATATAGTTAAGTTTTATTTTATTTATTTCAGCAAGTGAGCTGAATATATTTATCATTTAAAAAGAAAACATAAGAACAAAAATATATTTGCATAAATGCATAACAAAAATTTTTTTATTTCATTTATCCATATTCAGAAAAATAATAAATAAAATCTGATTTGCCTTTAACTCTAGCTATTTTTAGCGCTATCTCTATTGCAAATTGTTTTTATTGTTAAAGGTGCTAAGAACCAAGGATTCTGTCTATATCAACAGTCTTTTTACCCGACTTGAAACGTTTTATTACGTCCAATATAAGTTCCAAACTAATACATTTTCTTCTCATTGCACTCATTTTTCTACACAACTTCTTATTAAAAAGTAACTTCTTACTTCCTAACACGCAATTTTACTAAGAACAACTTACCTAACAGAATTAAATGGGATTTGCCTTTTTACACACAAAGAGAAAAATTCTTCACATGAGATTATGACTTCATCGAAAAATACATTCGTATGTAGCGACGCAAATCGAAATCATAAAAACGCAAAGGGGATATAACCAATTTTTAAAAAGCGGACCAAATAGAACAGACGCAAATTAGGGCTCTAGTGCATATTTTTGCAGTATCGATGTCATTTCTATAATTGTGGAATTTGAATTGTTATGCTCCTAATGAAATCCACCTGGTTTGTGATAGGGGAGTAATTTTTTTGTTTAATTTCCAAAAGTTTTTGTATTTAGTCAAAAAATCGTAATTTTACTGTATTTTCTCAAATAAATTGTCAAAATGACGAAAAATCGTCACATCTACCAACCCTGCTTGCCAGATTAAAGTGTTATAAAATTGATGTCAGATTAAAGTTTAAAGTAAATTTATTGACGGGATTAAATCGTCAAAACATAAGTGACTCTACATCAAAAATCGTCAATCGTCATTTGGGTAAATTCATCGAAAAAAATCGTCAAAATGACGTAAAATCGTCACATCTAACATCCCTGTGTACAGGCCACAACAACAACGATTTTGGGGGGTTATTTCTTTTTGTTTGGGGTGTTATTTCATTTTCTTAATTGGAGGATTATTTCATATGAAATAATTCCCCAAAAAATCATTATGAAATAAAGCCCCAATATAGTTTTTGAGGATTATTTCATTTATAAATTTATTCCGAAAAGTTTTTTGGCCCAAGGACTTTCTCTTCTTCTCTAAATAGCAGGCCTTCGGCCGGGCGTTAAAATTTGCTCCTCTATGTTGTACCAAACACCGTCTTCGCTAAGTATAGCTTCTGAATTTAGACTAGCGCTAGGCCTAAGGCCGCCTATGCTTAAAAGCTTTAATTAGCGACGCCGGTATTTGTTATACCATAGAGGAGGAAATTCTTGCACCCGGCCGAAGGTCGGCTATGCGAGAAGTGTGTTGAAATAACATTTTCAATCGTATTAGCTTTTGTTTTTATAGCTTTTATATTGTTAAATTATTCTCATTCTAAAGAAAATATTTGAACTGAATAAACGTTGTTTCATGTTTAATTACTTTTATATGTATTAGCTTTTTGTGTCCTTATTTTTGTATATTGCTAGATGTTATGGGCGATAGTAAAGATTCCTCAATTTAAAGGCGAGGGATTTGACGACTGGCAGTTTCGGGTGAAAACTCATCTGGATTCACTCAACTTATTGGATGTTCTAACCGACACTCGTCCAAGTGATGCAACTGCTTTAGGAGAGTTGTCTAAGGACAAGAAAGCAAAAGATAGAATCGTAAGCTTTGTTCATTCGGATTGTTTAAGCTTTATACAGAAAAAGTAACTGCTTTTGAGATGTGGACTAGTTTGCAAGCCGCATTTGCTAAACAATCTGTTGTGAACCAACTGCTTTTAAGAAGGAAACTGGTAAAGCTAAGAATGAACGATGGGGACTCAATTGTGTCTCACATATTAGCTTTAAAAAACTTAATTCGTCAACTGAAATTGGCTGGCGCTAAGATGGAAGACTCTGATATTTTGGCACGACCCTCTCGTTACGGCTCTGGCTGATTCCAAAGTAACGATCGTTACCGATTTTCGGAGATTTTTTAAATAAAATTCCAGCCTTCCCAAATATGCCACGAGGATTGCTCCATTTTGGACTTACGAAAGTTCAAGCAACGGAAACAACCGAAAGAATTCATAAAAAATTTAATTTCAATACTTTTTTGACCGTTGAAAAAGTAACCGTCGTTACTTTATAAATGTGCTGTTTTCAAATGTCGTAAACAAACATCATGTACATATTATAAAATTTTGCGCAGGATATATCAAGTAAAATATCTGATTAAATTCTTTGAAATGTTTTCTTTAAGGAATGGATTTATTTTCAAACCAAAGAAATTAGTTATTAAAAAAAATTTTTTTAATTTCAAAAGATTTTGTTATTCGTGCTTAATTCCCAATTTTTGTTATTGATAAAAACACTTGAAATTTGTTGTTGATATTAAACCAAATAAAACTGTAAAACGTATAAGACTTATAGCAACAGTTCTACCTGTAATAATATCAAAGTTTAAACAAAACACATCAACAATAAACAGTGTGTTTATCTCTTCTTACATTCCCCACTACAATTAGTTGAAATTCTATCAACATTAATTGTAGTTGTAAGTAGGTTAAGAAAAACAAAATAAAAACAACAACAACTTACAAAAGATGTTGTCAGTTAAGTGTTTTTTTAGGCCGTGCACTTGCCTGTTTATTATCAAAAAGTAATTTAAATTTTTGGGAATACAAAATTTTAATTTCAAAAGATTTTGTTATTCGTGCTTAATTCCCAGTTTTTATTATTGATAAAAACACTTGAAATTTATTGTTGATGGGATAAGCTTTTCCTATGGGAATGTAAGATGAGATAAACACACTGTTTATTGTTGATGTGTTTTGTTTAAACTTTGATATTATTACAGGTAGAACTGTTGCTATAAGTCTTATACGTTTTACAGTTTTATTTGGTTTAATATCTTTTGTTTTTCTAAAATCTTTATGGATGAAGTATCCTGATGATCTGGCCTAAGGAACCAGTGAAATGCGCATAGGAATAGCTTATCTCATCAACAATAAATTTCAAGTGTTTTTATCAATAATAAAAACTGGGAATTAAGCACGAATAACAAAATCTTTTGAAATTAAAATTTTGTATTCCCAAAAATTGAAATTAATTTTTGATAACATTTTTTTTTTAAGTTTAACAGTTTTTTGTGTGTTGAATTCGTATATTATGGGTAACTCAAAGTAGCATATTTTTGTTAGTATGTATAAAGAAAATTTAAGTTAATCTTTCGGAAAATGACAGATACATTGGTTTTGTATAATATTAGCGGGAAAAAAATTCAAAATAATAATTTCATTTTTGAGCTTTAAGGGGTCATGTTCTGTAGAAATACCCCTCTATAAAATGTAGATGGCAAGATTAATTTTAAGTTGGTGAAAGAGCGCTTGATTTCTGAAGTGAAGTTTTCTGACCGAAAAAGTGAAATCCCTGAAGAAAAATTAGCATTTTCCAGCAAGAAATTAACCAAATCTAGAGTTTATTATACCTTGCGCTCTGCCGAAGTCTCAACTATGCTATTTATCATCGCATGATTCCTTAAACCAAAACTGTTAAATTAATTGTATTATACATATTGGGGTCTTATGCCATTCCAGAAATTGGGGGCTTATTGCATATGAAATAAGGCCCCACACTTTGGGGGGTTATTTGATTATTTTTTTGGGGCTTTTATTTTGGGGGCTAGTTCATGCCGCCATTATTGTTATTTTTATTGTCAAAAGTGCAGTTTACGGGGCGTACGAAAAAAAAATAAAAAAAAATGTTAACCCCCTCTGAAATTAAAAACAAAAAAACCAAAATTAAAATTTAAGGGGCTGAGGCCCGTGAGTCCCCCTGCTTCCAAAAAACGGTCCCGCCCATTTAGTGGAATGTGTGGGTACCCATTTAAATATTTTTCTTTTCATATAATTGCAATTTATTTAAAAATTGTTTTGTTGGTTTTTCTCTGAGTGTTTAAATAAAAAATATAAGCAAAACACTTTTGGACGCAAGGATTTTCTCATCTATGGTATAACAGAGACCGGCTTCGCTAACTAAAGCTTCTCTGCATAGCCGGCCTTCGGCCGGGCGCAAGGATTTTCTCCTCTATGGTAGAACAAGTACCGGCTTCGCTAACTAAAGCATCTCTGCATAGCCGGCCTTCGGCCGGGCGCAAGGGTTTTCTCCTCTATGGTATAACAGAGACCGGCTTCGCTAACTAAAGCTTCTCTGCATAGCCGGCCTTGGCCGGGCGCAAGGATTTTCTCCTCTATGGTAGAACAAGTACCGGCTTCGCTAACTAAAGCATCTCTGCATAGAAGGCCTTCGGCCGGGCGCAAGGATTTTCTCCTCTATGGTATAACAACCACCGGCTTCGCTAACTAAAGCTTCTCTGCGTATTCGGCCTTCGTTCGAAAACAAGGCAGATTTTAGAAGCTTTACTTAGCGAAACCGGTGGTTGTTATACCATAGAGGAGAAAATCCTTTCGCCCGGCCGAAGGCCGGTACGCGTCGCACGCGCTGCGATCGCCCGCCGGACGCGCTCCCCCACTTCCACCTACCGTACCATATTTTTTTCAACACTTGACAATGGCAACTCATTCTTTTGCCATTTTGTAACCATAACAATTACACTGTTATGGCGTTATTTCCTCTTTGGTTACTAAACGATTATGGTGTTATTGCACTTTGCTTTATTTTTTTATTGCTTTATTTCCTATGGCTTTATTGCACGGCGCCGGTTTTTTTCTATTTTTATTCTGAATCGGGTGGCATATTTTTTTTATTTTTTTTTCGTACTCCCCGTAAAGTGCACTTCAGCCGTTTTATTTATTAAATTTTGGAAATCAATTCTTTGCATACATACATATCTTTTTCGCATATTAAATTCGGAAACTGAATACAAAATTTTAAATATTCAGTTCAACTCACTATTAAACAAAATATTTGCATTTATTTCTTTTAAACATTTAAATTAATCTTCAAAGTCGAATCTTTTAAAAAGTACAATTTGTTACAATTTCAAAAAAATCTGCAAATCTCACTTCGTAATTTTTGCAGCGAAAAATCAGCAAAATGCAGAGCAATCTGCACTTCTGGCAACAGTGCAAGCAACAGTGCATGCAGGGAAATGATTGCGAAAAACACTAATACATACAAAGTTTTGTACACGTACACATTTTATGCCAGATAATTTTACTACAATCTGTGATTGTTGGAACAAAAATGTTCGCTTAAAAATTAGTTGTTGTATTGCCCTCTTGTATACAGAATAACTCAATTAAAAGACACCAGCAGCACGGCCTTCATAATAATTCCACTTTGAAAATGAGATTTATTTAACTAAATAATTTTAGCTTTAAACACATAAAACAAAACCAGCAAATCGTTTTACATATATCAAAGTCTACTTTGAGTTAGCCAAAAGCTAGTGCAATACTTATCGAGAAGAAGTCAGTTGTACACAAACAACTCACTAATATCTGCATAACTTTTGAGTTAGCTAAAAGTTAGTTCAATACTTATCGAAAAAAAGACAGTCATACAAAAAAAATATTGGCTCAAAACTGTATCATGTATGAGTTAGTTTTGAAGTCAATTGTAAATTAGTTAGAAAAAAGTCAACTTCATGTTGAGCACAGAATACTCTGTGATGTTGAGCTGGCTCATAAAAATCAGACAGGGAAATTACCTTTAATTTGAGTACCAACACAAAGATATAAGTGGGGGAGGATATTTTTTGCCACAGAGCGCCCCAGAAGTCCCGCCCACCCTTTTTTTCTTTTATTTTTTATTGCACAAATACCTTTAATTTGAGTACCCACTCCTCACAGTGCTCAGCCCCCTTAAATTTTAATTTTGGTTTTTTCTCAATTCCAGAGGAGGTCCAATTTGTTTTTTACGAGCACCGTAAACTTTTCTCAATGTTCTATCACCCTATGTAAGCATTTTTGTTTGCAGCTGCTTTGGTAAGCTAGATTTAAGCCAAATTTTGTAATGTTTCATGCATTACTTCAAAAAATCTTGCCCTGCTTAAAATATTAAATCAATTGCAATTTGTAGTAGTACATACATACATATGTATGTGCTTATTAACTATTTTTAGTGCGTTTTGCTTAACTTACGACTGCAGTTCTGTAACCCCGCATACAATGTCGAAGGAGTTGAAACGTAACTTCATTTTTACAATTGTTTTTTAATAGATGTACTATGTATATGTTGTTAATTTAACTCGATAATAATTTTTCAATTTTAGTTATTTAAATTAATTTAGAAGACACGCATTTTATTCTATGCCCTTGGTTCAATATACAGTAACAGCTGATTGCCAGTTTTTTTACTTTTTTTATGTGGTGAATTTTAAATGAAAGAACCCTACAAGAAATGCATAACCAAAACTAAAAAAATTACTATTACTATAACACTATATTGGTTAACACTACCGGTCATATAACTAGTAAAATGACCGGTAGTCTTCTTGTAGGAAAGGAACTTATGGCGAATTCATTTTTCAGGTGGCGTTCAAAGCACAGCTGAGCTACTTTTTGTTACTGCCCGTCTATACCAGAGATAATTATTGCGACATTTATTGTAGACAGCAATTTTTTGGGCTGAAGTGCAAGTGAAATTAAAAAAATATGCCCCCCGATTCTGAATAAAAATAGAAAAAAAACATAATTAAAATTTAAGGGGGCTGAGGCCCGTGGGCCCCCCTGGACCCAAAAAACTACCCCGCTCACTTAGTGATATGTGTGGATGCTCAAATTAAAGGTAATTTGCTCACGATTGCAAATATTTATTTTGTTTTTGTATCCGCGTATTATTTTCTTCTCTAGGTCAATTTGAGTATCTTTTAGGTGCAGAGGAGCTTCAGTTAGCGAAGCCGGTATTTGTTATACCATAGAGGTGAAAATCCTTGCGCCCGGCCGAAGGCCGGTTATTCAGAGAAGCTTTAGTTAGCTAAGCCGGTCTTTGTTATACCATAGAACAGAAAATCCTTGCGTGTGGCCGAAAGCTTTAGTTAGCGAAGCCGGTTTTTGTTACACCATAGAGGAGAAAATACTTGCGCCCAGCCAAAGGCCGGCTACGCAAAAAAGAATTATTTAGCACATCGGAAATAGGCTTTTAGGTAGTTACAAAAAAAAAATTAAAAATATAAATTAAATATTAAGCTCACAAAAGGAATCAAAAAAGAATAAAAATGGTGTGCGGAAGAAATTAAATTTGTGAAATAGTGGCAAATTTTAATTGAAGTAGAAGAAATTAATCAAAGAATTAAAATAACACTTAAAAAAATTGGAAAAATTATTTTTATTAATATAATTTTTTACTTATTAAACAAATACATTTAAATAATAAAGTCGAATAAGAATGAATTCATATTATTAAAAATTATTTTTGCAAGATGGCATGAGTTTTTACACTGCACCTTCTTCCTTGATTTTTTTCTAATTATAAGTTAACATAAATACGTTTTCCCATGCCTTTAACATAAGCTTAGCAATAAGAAATATTGCTCTGTTATTCTGCCGACGTTATTGCCAACTTGTTGAGATATTTATCTTTAGTGTAGCCCTGGGGTTACTTACCAGACACCACCGTTTACATGAATTCGCCTTGGAAGGAACCATTTGGAACAAAGCGAATTGACTAGTCAATTCGCCTTGATTTTGACCATCGATGTGAACCAGTTTGGCCATATCCAAAAATATTTTTCATGTTTTATGCAGTGTGGCCATATCCAAAAATATTTTGCAGCTAAATCGGCTTAAAAATAATGCTAAAAAATGCTAACAAAAATCCTAAACTGCCAAAAAATAATGCTAAAGTTTAAATTGTTTTATTTTTTGTTATTTTAGTTAATCTCACATCCTATCAATAAATCAAACTGATTAAAGAATAACAATATAATATTGATGAAACATAAAAAGTCTTAAAACTATAAAAGAAATATACAGATTTCAGTCTTTATATACGTACAAAAAAAGTTTTTAAACAAAAGGTACCATCCCATAACAAAAAATCATAGGAACTTGACCTATAAATGGGAATTATTTAGTATTTTAATAAAATTTATATAACATGTTTAATAAAATATTTAATTTTATAAATTAAATACGTCATCAAATGAATATTCTTCTTCAGCTTCTGAAGAATCGATCATGATATCATTATAATATATTAACGTCATTCTGTTTCGAATTTTCGTTTTTAAGATATTTATACCACTAAAACCCAATTTTAACTTCCGCGTTTCTAACTGGCAAAACCAAGAACTGCATAGCAAAAAAAGCTAATTCACTGAATGGATTTTCATGTAATGAATATGTATATCCATATACATTTATCCAGAAATCAATTGTCATATGAATTTGGTTTCAGGCACTGATGTTCCAAAGTTGTAATTTCTTCTACAGTGAAATCAATAATTTCTTCTTTCGTTCGCTTAATTTGCATTTATTAGTTTTTAAACGGTTTTCTAAGATGACATAAAATTGAGCTATAAAATCTGGGCATGTAATTCATATTTGTTTTTTTCTATTTCAAAAGTTTTGCTATCTCAAATTCGAATTTATTATGGGTGGTCTTAAAAGCCCTGATGTCAAAAATTTTTTTTTATTATCTTTGTTTCTGTGAAATAAAACAATTTCTGTTTATGGCATTGTACAATGATCTTACAAAAACAAATTGCTTGTGGTTTTTGTACGAGTTGTACTTGTTGTAGTACCGAGATTACCTGGAATGAATTCGCCTTGGGTATCTCTTTTCGATTCCAAAAAATTCAAAATCGTAATTGAATGAAAAAATCGTCTTAACATGAATTTAATGGATCAAACTGATCAAATGTTAAAACCATTTGATATGAAAGGCCCTTTAAAAGTTTGTACAGTTTCTACAGCAAAAAGTAGGGGTTTGTATTTGCATTCAACAAAAGTGTGTGGTAGTTTTTCAAAAAAAGATTACTTTAATATTCTTAAATTAAATAATGCTTAAAAATGCTAAATATGTAGTTGAAAAATGCTAAACAAAATGCTAACTGCTAAATGAAAAATTTGCAGCTAAATCAGACAAAAAAATGCTAAATCTAGCTGCAAAAATGCCAAAATGGCCACGCTGGTTTTATGCTATAAGTGCCGGTCCACACACGTCAAGTTTGACTCGTCAAGTCTTGAGCTTTTAGGAGAAGAGGGATAAGTGAATGACATATCTTTTCCCTTCTCTTCAAAAGCTCAAGACTTGACGAGTCAAACTTGACGTGTGTGAACCAGCACTAAGCACATTCGAGACAGCAAGCTACCGACTTCAATATGTCAAAAATTGAAAACATGTGTGTATATGGAAATGATTATTTAAATGCAGGTTGTTGTATGTGCTTATTTTGTCGTTGTGGTCAAATAAAACTAATTTCTACTTTTGTCACTACAAAACAGAAAAAGTGTTGCTAATATTAAAAAATATTTAAGGAATAATATAATATATAATAATAATAATAATAATAATAAATATTTAAGGAAGAACGTAGCTAGATTCGAACGAATCCACGGTTCTGTCGGTGATATCCTAGGCATTCCCTATCCTGCGGGATACACAACAAGGGCTGCTGAGGGCTCAAATGTTGTCAGTAAAGACAACGAACCTTCAGCAACCCCTGCTGATGTGTCCTCGGAAAATGTAACAAAAAAACAAAAGGAGGGTTACGATTCAACAACTGGTCCTCTTAACCCTGACAGTACGGTCACAGTTAAGGGAACTAAGCCTGTTGACGAATTACCCACGACTAGTCGCGCGATGAGGACTGGTAAAGTCTTGATAATCTCCGACAGACTCCCCCTAAAGGGAGTCACAAAAGGGGTTACTGAGACAAACCAGTCAACATCTGCAGGGAAATCCGGTGATCGCCGACAAAGCTCTGCTAAGGCCCCCAATAAGGGAGTATTTAAGAGAGTTAGGTCTGGTGATGACCAGAAATCCCCAGGGGCTAAGAGGAAGGATCCCCGAAAGGAGATCATTAGGAGGACTGGCTCCAGAGAGGACCAACCCTCCACATCAAAGAAGCTAATGGATTCGTCGGGTAAGGACGGTATTCTAGCGGCTGTCATTGATCGTATGGATCCCGATGGTAGGATCAGTGTCGAGAAATGGCAGATGCTAGAAGACAAACTACTAGACGAAATCTTTAGCGTTAAGGGAAGGCCGGACGAAGTATCGTTCAAAGGGGCTGACTGGGTAAGAGGTGTCAAAACTGTCAGTTGCGGCAACCAAAAAACCTTTGAGTTTTTAAAGGCTGCAATCGGCAGGTGTGGCATCGCTTGTCCTGAAGCCAGATTGGACGTCATACTCGCGTCTGAGTTGCCATTAAGGCCAGTGGTCACGGTATGGATACCTCCACCTATAAAACCGGTGGAGGTCATACTGGGGTTACTGGCCAACCAGAACAACGGGCTCCTTACAGAACAGTGGAAGATGATAGCTTCACTGGGTTGTAAGGAGAACCAAGGTAGAGACTTCCGGTTCGCAGTAGACCGAGAGTCTCTAGGCAAGCTGAAGTCAATGGGAGGGGTTGCTGTATTCGGGTTAGGGTCTGTTAGATTTAGGTTTCCTAAAGATGATAGACCCTAAGAGGCTGAAAGTGGTGCAGATAAACTTGCACCACTGTGAAGCGGCCTCAACCGAATTAGCAACCCACCTCATTGACAACAACGTGGACGTGGCCTTGATCCAAGAGCCCTGGATTAATAAAAACCGGGTAGTTGGATTAAAGGTCACGGGGTATACCTTGTTCGTATCCCGCTCGGAGGAGAAGGTACGAACATGTATATTGGCAAGAACTGAGCACAAATTTATGTTTTCTCATTCTTTCAGTAACGGAGACCTCACGGTCGTGACAGGGGAGGCCAGGGACAGATCAGTCCTGGCATTAGCATCGGCATACCTGCCATATGAAGCTGTCGATCCACCTGGTGAGAAAGTACGAGAGTTGGTGGAGCACTCAGGCAGAAATGGCTTGAGACTGGTACTGGGATGTGACGCCAATGCACACCACACCCTATGGGGTAGTGCCGACATCAACAAAAGAGGTGAGTCTATGTTTGATTTTATTATTGCCAGCAATCTTTTGATCTGTAACAGGGGAAATACGCCGACGTTCAGAACTAGGGATAGAGAGGCAGTGATAGATATAACATTGACGAACTGTAGGGAATTAGTAGAGGACTGGAAGGTGGCTTTGGATTTCTCCTTTTCTGACCATAGTCGTCTGTCCTTTAGGCTAGTGTTTGAGAGGTCGAAAAGGTGTCCGTATAGGAATCCGAGGAGAACGGATTGGGATTCTTTTTCGGGTCTGGTGCAGAGTAACCTCCGAATTGGGGGTCGACTCCGACCGGTGTGGAGCGGCTGGTGGGCATGTTCACGGGGGTGCTAACCAGTAGCTATGAGCGATCCTGTCCGCTGAATTTTCCGGGCAGACGTACACAGCCAAGATGGTGGACAGATGAGTTGAGGACTCTAAGGTCCACTGTCAGAGGGCTGTTCAATAGAGCGAAGTACACGCGTAGGGAGAGGATTGGAGTAACTTTAGATTGAGTTACAGGAAGTATAAGAGGGATATAAAAAGGGCGAAAAGGGACTCGTGGATCAGGTTTAGCGAGTCAGTTGAGTCTGTCAATGAGATGTCTAGGTTCAGGAGAATTTTATCCAAGGACCCAGTAGTCCCTGGATATATTCAGAGACCGGACAACTCATGGACAGAATCGGGCTCTGAATCTCTCTGTCTGCTTATGGAGACTCACTTTCCGGGGTGTGTGGACC
Organism: Pollenia labialis; assembly: GCA_949318255.1. Classification (NCBI taxonomy): domain Eukaryota; kingdom Metazoa; phylum Arthropoda; class Insecta; order Diptera; family Polleniidae; genus Pollenia; species Pollenia labialis. The sequence continues at coordinate 84,307,884 of OX439139.1, read as the reverse complement.
CTGGGCTGGGGGAACGTGGTGCGGGTGGAGACCCCTTTCCTGGGTTGGGCTCAGGCAGTGAGGAAATTGGAACGGTGGGGGATATGATCACCTTGGATAGGGTAACATGGGCGGTAAATACCTTTGGGTCCTACAAATCGGCGGGACCAGATGGTATCTTTCCGGCGATGCTACAGAATATCGGGAAATCATCGCTCCTATTGTTGGTGGAACTGTTTAGGGTATGTGTGCTGAATGGGTACATTCCTAGAGGGTGGAGAGAGGTCAGGGTAGTTTTTATACCCAAGGCGGGTAAAACCGGTCACTCTAAACCCAAGGACTTTAGACCAATCAGCTTATCGTCTTTTCTTCTGAAGACGCTGGAAAGACTGATTGATCTATATCTGAGGACGAAGATTGACGCCGGCATCATCAGCGGCGCTCAACACGCCTATCTTAAGGGTAGATCAGTTGAGAGTGCGCTTCATGATGTGGTGGGTTATGTGGAGCGAGGATTGCGAAACAAGGAATACACCTTGGCGGCATTCCTGGATATAGAGGGCGCCTTTAACAATTTGAGGATAGAGGCTATTAGGCAGGCACTGGTTGATCTGGGGGTTCCGCTGTTCCTGGTCGAATGGATAACTAGGATGCTTGATAGTAGGGTTATTCACTCGGACTGGTGACTAGGGGGACCCCACAGGGGGGAGTTCTCTCTCCCTTATTGTGGCTCTTGGCCGTCAATGTCGTTCTGAGACTTTTTGACAGAATGGGTCGGAAAGTCGTGGCCTACGCGGATGATGTAGTTTTATTGGTGTCGGGCAAGTTTCTGCCGACAATAAGCGAAGTCATGCAAGGGGCGCTGGGCGAACTGTCGGCATGGGCGAGCGATAAGGGACTGGGAGTTAATCCGGAGAAGACGGAGCTTGTTCTTTTTACTAGGAGGTACAAGGTGGAGAATTTTAGGCTACCGGTACTGGGAGGTGTGGAGCTTGGACTATCGGATAGTGCTAAGTATCTGGGAGTTTTTCTGGACAGCAAGCTGTCTTGGGGAAGGAATGCTCAGGAGAGACTAAAGAGGGGTCTCAATGCCTACTATGCTTGCAGATCATCAATAGGTAAGAGTTGGGGACTCCGGCCGTCAGTAGTGGGATGGCTGTACACTTCGGTGGTTAGACCCATTCTTACGTATGGATGCTGTGTTTGGTGGGAGTCATTGAGATTGGCTAGTCGAAGGAACCTTTTGTCTAAGGCTCAGAGGTGTGCTTCAATTGGCATGACAGGTGCCATGAGAAGTACTCCTCAGGCGGCCCTGGATGTCATTCTACATCTTCTGCCTATTGAGCAGTATGTGATGGGAATGGCAGCCAGGAGCATTCTTAGGCTGAGGGAGTTAGGATTGATGGGAAATGTCACTCAGGGTCACGCACGGATCCTTGGTGAGATTGAGGCTGGGGGCTACTGCCTGGGATTGCCCGGCTCTACTGATTACGTGAGCACCAGGGTGGATTTTGGGCGGGTGCCGGAGGTAATAATGCCTACTAGGGAGAGCTGGTCGGGTAGGAGCAGATTATTTGATGGATTTGCTATATTCACTGATGGCTCGAAGATGAGGGGCACGGGTGCGGGGGTCTATATCGAGGATCTGAACATCAGAATGTCATATAGGCTTCCCGACGACTGCAGTGCTTTTCAGGCGGAGGTTCTTGGGGTCTTGAGGGCCGTGGGACTGATGAGGGACAACATTGATAGGGGCTCGGAGGTCACTATATATGTGGACAGCCAGACAGCTCTTATGGCTGTGAGGGGCTGTTATGTGAAATCCAGGCAGGTTGATGATTGTAGGAGGGCTCTAGGGGGAGCCTTAGGGGAATATGCGTTGAGGCTATGCTGGGTGCCTGGTCACTCCAACATAATCGGCAATGAGGTGGCTGATGAGTTGGCGAGACAGGGCTCGGAGATGGATGATCCTGACCGGGTGGAGGCAGTTAGGCCTCCAATTGGCTTCCTTTTTGGAAGGATCACGGAATGGATTCTGGATGCGACCAACCGGGCCTGGGGGAGCCGAATGGACTGCCGTGTATCAAGGACACTGTGGCCGGTACTTAGGAGGTCCGATTCGAAATCGCTGCTGGGCAAGAGTAGGGTCTGTGTCAGGACCTTGATAGGAATTATCACGGGCCACTGTATGATAGGCAGGATGGCGGTGAGAATGGGATCCGACTTATCGGATGTGTGCGGGTTGTGTGAGGACCCGGAGGAGCTAGAGACGGTTGAGCATATTCTGTGCCACTGTCCCAGGCTCCAGAATAGCAGGCTGAGGTGGCTGGGCAGTAGATTCCTGGGCGAATTAGAGGACGTCTCGGGGTGTGGACTCGAGGGTCTTATAGGATTCGTAATGGTGATGACCTGGCTGCGCGAGAGGAGACGGGGCGCTGTCCGCGTGTAGTGGGAATTTTGGTTTGGTCTTTGCTTCATTTCTATATCTATTTTCTTATTCTCGGGCTGTCATTCTCTTTTTCATCTACCTTTTCCTTTTCACCTTATCTATCCTAATTAAGGCATCGCAATGGACCATATTGGTCTCTGGGTGAAGGTGTGGAGGAAACTTCACACCAGCCTTTCTACCTACCTACCTACCTAAGGAATAAGTGCTTAAAAATATTTTTTTTGTTAAACAAAAAAGAATACTTCAAGCGTATTAAATAAAAAATTATATAACTTTTTAGTATCCTTGAAAGAAGTTCTATATGAATGTTTATGAGTTTATGAGTTATAGGTCGTAAAAGTTGTTTATTAAGGTATAAAATTAATCTTTACAATATGGGAAACATTGGAAAATGCTTCAAAGTTTTTTTTCACATTGCGTTTAAAGCATACCGATTACCCAATTAAGAGCCAATTTCGGTTCTATATACGAACTCCATGGCTGACTTTAATTTACAAAATTGGCTTTTTCTTAAAATTATGTCGATATAACAATAATTAATTAACCCTTAGACATTTGCTTAATAAAGTTTTTCTGTATTGCAAGGTTTGCTTTATAAATTATTTAATTAAGTGCATATTACAATAATTAAATATGTAACTAGTACATGAATTATTTCCACATATATATTTTTACTCAAACTTATAAATAAATTGAGTAATTTTCCAAGATATAATTTTTTAAACCTCAATAAATTTAAAATTTTACATGATGGAGTTACTAATAATATGTTTGATTAAATAAATTGACAAAATTTCAAGTTTTTTTTTCAAAAGATTTTGTTATTCGTGCTTAATTCCTAGTTTTTATTATTGATAAAAACACTTGGAATTTATTGTTGATGGGATAAGCTATTCCTATGCGCATTTCACTGGTTGCTTAGGCCAGATCATCAGGAAACTTTATCCATAAAGATTTTAGAAAAACTAAAGATATTAAACCAAATAAAACTGTTAAACGTATAAGAATTATAGCAACAGTTTTACTTGTAATAATATCAAAGTTTAAACAAAAACACATCAACAATAAACAGTGGGTTTATCTCATCTTACATTCCCCAGTTTTGTTGGAAAACCTATTAAGAAATATTAATTTTTGATATTGGCTCTTAATGGGCTAATAAATCGGAATTTTTAATCCATCATGTAAAAGATATTTCAAAGTCGTTTCTTATAATACCAAAAGCATCACTCTCATATGCCAAAAGTTTTTTATGCAGTCATGCCGTAGCTCTACAGCAAATTTTTGCAAATATTGTTTAAAAGCAATTTTTTTCTGAGAAAAATATGTTCCAGTTTATACATGTTACACTTTCTAATATTACCTATAATCACTCAAAGTGTTTCATGCTGGACAATTTCAATAGAACCAATTAGCTGCTTTTATTTACAACTATTACACTTTCATCACTGCCCGTCTATACCAGAGATAATTATTGCGACATATATTGCAGTAATTGTCAAAATTATGTTATCTTTAATGTAGACAGCAATTTTTTGTACATATTTATTGCTAACAATTTATGTTGCAATAATTGTTAGTCCATTTTCGTTGACAATTATTGCTTACAAAAAACGTCAATTTGGTTGTCAGTTGAAAGAAAGAAGCAAAAAAGAAAAAAAATAGAAGCAAATTGTGTGAGAAAGAAATTAAGTTTTTGAAATTGTAGCAAATTATAATTGTAGTTAAATAATTAAATTAAAAAATTAAATAAACACTAAAATAAAATTGCAAAAATTATAATTTTTTCTTTATTCGATCTTTATTGGTAAAATTAATATTAATTTGTTTAAGTTCGAGTTCTTTTTTAAATAAAAATAATAAGTTTACATTAACAAAAATAAAAAAATTTATACAATTAATATATTTGTATTAAAAATGACATCAAGCTTAAGCAAATGAATATAAATTTAAATAATAAAGTCGAATAAGAAAGAATTTATATTAATAATAATAATTCTTGTAAGATACCGCCATTTGTTTACACTGCACCTTCTTTCTTGATTTTTTCAAACTATGAGTTAACATAAATACGTTTTCCCATGCCTTTAACATAAGCTGAGCAATAAGAAATATTGCTCTGTTATTCTGCCGACGTTATTGCCAACTTGCTGAGATAATTATCTTTAGTGTAGACCTAGGGTCATGTATGTACTTCATGAGCGGGTTTTAAAGCTATTTGAGCGGCTTCTGCACGCTATTACGATTTGGAAACAAATATTGGCATCACTAATGGCTTAGAAAAATTAGAAGATTATAATATAAATAGACTTTTTTTAATGTGTAAATATTTTTACATTTTGTTTTAAAATAATTTTTTTTACAAAATTATGAGCGGTATGAATTATGACAAACATAATAAAACATTGGTTGTACAAACAAAGTAGTAAGTCCCAAAGTAGTAAGTCCCAAAGTTGTAAAACAGGGCAGTATTAACACCTTAAGTAAAAGTAAGGGTAAAATATGCAACATGTTTTGCATTTTTTTCATCAACATATTCACGTTGTATTTTTTGGGCAAACGAACACAAAAATGTAGAACATGTTACATTAATGCAACATATTTCTCATACTACATTTACATTAGGCCGAAATTTGATTTAAAATCTTCTTCGAAATCTAGTGCGTTTACATTATACTTTTTAGACATTAGTGAGATTTTGTTTTTATAACAAAACAACTGACTAAAAATTGTTTCGTTACACATACAAACACAAAAAGAAGTATACATTAAAAAATTTGCATTACCTTATTAATAATCATAACGATATTTATTTTATCAATATTATTCGTATTCTTATTTTTTTTACAATATTTATAAAACTTTTTCATTTTTTTTTACAATTTTTGTTTTGTCTTTTTTTTAATGTAATTTTTTCTTGTGCAGGGAATGGTTTTTTAGTGCTATATTTGAAAAACCATAGTTGAATCATTAAGTACTACTAGATTTTGAGTAGATTTCGTAGAAATCTAGTCCCGAAGTAGATTTTGTTTTGTATGGGAAATCTAGTCAAAAACAACTAGATTTGGCTCGAAATCACGTAAGTGCTATATTTTGCGCAGGTGTAAATGTAGTATCAGAAAAGAAATCGCCATAAGTTAATTTTCTGATGCAATAACTTTTGACATAAAAGAAATCGTTTATTTTTCTTTTTTGATACTTTTTCTTGTCATTTATAAGAACACTGTCACTTTTTGTTTCAATATTTTCAAAAGAATTTGTCATCGTTATTGTTGATAACATTTTTATTATTATTTTATGTTTGCCTATTAAACTTTTGAAATTTAGCTCATATTCAAGCTGTTGTGCAGTAAAAAAGTATCAGCATCACAACTGCAACTGGTAACAACGCATCAGCAACAACATTTTGCATCAATGCAGCAATGATGCATAGCTTTTATATATTTACGTACGTACACATCGTGATCTTAAACTTTTACGACGTGCAAAGACTGAAAACAAATTTTATTTTAAAACCAAATTACATGTACGTTTGTGACCGAATATTATAAACACTAGGTGAAACAGCAATTTTTACACACATGCACAATTAAATGTGACTTGAAAAGTTGACAAGTCAGATGTAAAAAACATGTCGCCTACATGCACCTTTAGCAATAACCTAAAATAAATGGGTTCCGGGGACCCGTCGTCAAACCATGTTAAATGGTTGTATCATTAAAGATACAATATGCACTCAACGGCAAATTATATATTAGTTATTGTTTACTTATGCACCGCTGTTTTTTTAGGTTTTGACAGAATGGGTCGGAAAGTCGTGGCCTACGCGGATGATGTAGTTTTATTGGTGTCGGGCAAGTTTCTGCCGACAATAAGCGAAGTCATGCAAGGGGCGCTGGGCGAACTGTCGGCATGGGCGAGCGATAAGGGACTGGGAGTTAATCCGGAGAAGACGGAGCTTGTTCTTTTTACTAGGAGGTACAAGGTGGAGAATTTTAGGCTACCGGTACTGGGAGGTGTGGAGCTTGGACTATCGGATAGTGCTAAGTATCTGGGAGTTTTTCTGGACAGCAAGCTGTCTTGGGGAAGGAATGCTCAGGAGAGACTAAAGAGGGGTCTCAATGCCTACTATGCTTGCAGATCATCAATAGGTAAGAGTTGGGGACTCCGGCCGTCAGTAGTGGGATGGCTGTACACTTCGGTGGTTAGACCCATTCTTACGTATGGATGCTGTGTTTGATGGGAGTCATTGAGATTGGCTAGTCGAAGGAACCTTTTGTCTAAGGCTCAGAGGTGTGCTTCAATTGGCATGACAGGTGCCATGAGAAGTACTCCTCAGGCGGCCCTGGATGTCATTCTACATCTTCTGCCTATTGAGCAGTATGTGATGGGAATGGCAGCCAGGAGCATTCTTAGGCTGAGGGAGTTAGGATTGATGGGAAATGTCACTCAGGGTCACGCACGGATCCTTGGTGAGATTGAGGCTGGGGGCTACTGCCTGGGATTGCCCGGCTCTACTGATTACGTGAGCACCAGGGTGGATTTTGGGCGGGTGCCGGAGGTAATAATGCCTACTAGGGAGAGCTGGTCGGGTAGGAGCAGATTATTTGATGGATTTGCTATATTCACTGATGGCTCGAAGATGAGGGGCACGGGTGCGGGGGTCTATATCGAGGATCTGAACATCAGAATGTCATATAGGCTTCCCGACGACTGCAGTGTTTTTCAGGCGGAGGTTCTTGGGGTCTTGAGGGCCGTGGGACTGATGAGGGACAACATTGATAGGGGCTCGGAGGTCACTATATATGTGGACAGCCAGGCAGCTCTTATGGCTGTGAGGGGCTGTTATGTGAAATCCAGGCAGGTTGATGATTGTAGGAGGGCTCTAGGGGGAGCCTTAGGGGAATATGCGTTGAGGCTATGCTGGGTGCCTGGTCACTCCAACATAATCGGCAATGAGGTGGCTGATGAGTTGGCGAGACAGGGCTCGGAGATGGATGATCCTGACCGGGTGGAGGCAGTTAGGCCTCCAATTGGCTTCCTTTTTGGAAGGATCACGGAATGGATTCTGGATGCGACCAACCGGGCCTGGGGGAGCCGAATGGACTGCCGTGTATCAAGGACACTGTGGCCGGTACTTAGGAGGTCCGATTCGAAATCGCTGCTGGGCAAGAGTAGGGTCTGTGTCAGGACCTTGATAGGAATTATCACGGGCCACTGTATGATAGGCAGGATGGCGGTGAGAATGGGATCCGACTTATCGGATGTGTGCGGGTTGTGTGAGGACCCGGAGGAGCTAGAGACGGTTGAGCATATTCTGTGCCACTGTCCCAGGCTCCAGAATAGCAGGCTGAGGTGGCTGGGCAGTAGATTCCTGGGCGAATTAGAGGACGTCTCGGGGTGTGGACTCGAGGGTCTTATAGGATTCGTAATGGGGATGACCTGGCTGCGCGAGAGGAGACGGGGCGCTGTCCGCGTGTAGTGGGAATTTTGGTTTGGTCTTTGCTTCATTTCTATATCTATTTTCTTATTCTCGGGCTGTCATTCTCTTTTTCATCTACCTTTTCCTTTTCACCTTATCTATCCTAATTAAGGCATCGCAATGGACCATATTGGTCTCTGGGTGAAGGTGTGGAGGAAACTTCACACCAGCCTTTCTACCTACCTACCTACCTAAGGAATAAGTGCTTAAAAATATTTTTTTTGTTAAACAAAAAAGAATACTTCAAGCGCATTAAATAAAAAATTATATAACTTTTTAGTATCCTTGAAAGAAGTTCTATATGAATGTTTATGAGTTTATGAGTTATAGGTCGTAAAAGTTGTTTATTAAGGTATAAAATTAATCTTTACAATATGGGAAACATTGGAAAATGCTTCAAAGTTTGTTTTCACATTGCGTTTAAAGCATACCGATTACCCAATTAAGAGCCAATTTCGGTTCTATATTCGTACTCCATGGCTGACTTTAATTTACAAAATTGGCTTTTTCTTAAAATTATGTCGATATAACAATAATTAATTAACCCTTAGACATTTGCTTAATAAAGTTTTTCTGTATTGCAAGGTTTGCTTTATAAATTATTTAATTAAGTGCATATTACAATAATTAAATATGTAACTAGTACATGAATTATTTCCACATATATATTTTTACTCAAACTTATAAATAAATTGAGTAATTTTCCAAGATATAATTTTTTAAACCTCAATAAATTTAAAATTTTACATGATGGAGTTACTAATAATATGTTTGATTAAATAAATTGACAAAATTTCAAGTTTTTTTTTCAAAAGATTTTGTTATTCGTGCTTAATTCCTAGTTTTTATTATTGATAAAAACACTTGGAATTTATTGTTGATGGGATAAGCTATTCCTATGCGCATTTCACTGGTTGCTTAGGCCAGATCATCAGGAAACTTTATCCATAAAGATTTTAGAAAAACTAAAGATATTAAACCAAATAAAACTGTTAAACGTATAAGAATTATAGCAACAGTTTTACTTGTAATAATATCAAAGTTTAAACAAAAACACATCAACAATAAACAGTGGGTTTATCTCATCTTACATTCCCCAGTTTTGTTGGAAAACCTATTAAGAAATATTAATTTTTGATATTGGCTCTTAATGGGCTAATAAATCGGAATTTTTAATCCATCATGTAAAAGATATTTCAAAGTCGTTTCTTATAATACCAAAAGCATCACTCTCATATGCCAAAAGTTTTTTATGCAGTCATGCCGTAGCTCTACAGCAAATTTTTGCAAATATTGTTTAAAAGCAATTTTTTTCTGAGAAAAATATGTTCCAGTTTATACATGTTACACTTTCTAATATTACCTATAATCACTCAAAGTGTTTCATGCTGGACAATTTCAATAGAACCAATTAGCTGCTTTTATTTACAACTATTACACTTTCATCACTGCCCGTCTATACCAGAGATAATTATTGCGACATATATTGCAGTTATTGTCAAAATTATGTTATCTTTAATGTAGACAGCAATTTTTTGTACATATTTATTGCTAACAATTTATGTTGCAATAATTGTTAGTCCATTTTCGTTGACAATTATTGCTTACAAAAAACGTCAATTTGGTTGTCAGTTGAAAGAAAGAAGCAAAAAAGAAAAAAAATAGAAGCAAATTGTGTGAGAAAGAAATTAAGTTTTTGAAATTGTAGCAAATTATAATTGTAGTTAAATAATTAAATTAAAAAATTAAATAAACACTAAAATAAAATTGCAAAAATTATAATTTTTTCTTTATTCGATCTTTATTGGTAAAATTAATATTAATTTGTTTAAGTTCGAGTTCTTTTTTAAATAAAAATAATAAGTTTACATTAACAAAAATAAAAAAATTTATACAATTAATATATTTGTATTAAAAATGACATCAAGCTTAAGCAAATGAATATAAATTTAAATAATAAAGTCGAATAAGAAAGAATTTATATTAATAATAATAATTCTTGTAAGATACCGCCATTTGTTTACACTGCACCTTCTTACTTGATTTTTTCAAACTATGAGTTAACATAAATACGTTTTCCCATGCCTTTAACATAAGCTGAGCAATAAGAAATATTGCTCTGTTATTCTGCCGACGTTATTGCCAACTTGCTGAGATAATTATCTTTAGTGTAGACCTAGGGTCATGTATGTACTTCATGAGCGGGTTTTAAAGCTATTTGAGCGGTTTCTGCACGCTATTACGATTTGGAAACAAATATTGGCATCACTAATGGCTTAGAAAAATTAGAAGATTATAATATAAATAGACTTTTTTTAATGTGTAAATATTTTTACATTTTGTTTTAAAATAATTTTTTTTACAAAATTATGAGCGGTATGAATTATGACAAACATAATAAAACATTGGTTGTACAAACAAAGTAGTAAGTCCCAAAGTAGTAAGTCCCAAAGTTGTAAAACAGGGCAGTATTAACACCTTAAGTAAAAGTAAGGGTAAAATATGCAACATGTTTTGCATTTTTTTCATCAACATATTCACGTTGTATTTTTTGGGCAAACGAACACAAAAATGTAGAACATGTTACATTAATGCAACATATTTCTCATACTACATTTACATTAGGCCGAAATTTGATTTAAAATCTTCTTCGAAATCTAGTGCGTTTACATTATACTTTTTAGACATTAGTGAGATTTTGTTTTTATAACAAAACAACTGACTAAAAATTGTTTCGTTACACATACAAACACAAAAAGAAGTATACATTAAAAAATTTGCATTACCTTATTAATAATCATAACGATATTTATTTTATCAATATTATTCGTATTCTTATTTTTTTTACAATATTTATAAAACTTTTTCATTTTTTTTTTACAATTTTTGTTTTGTCTTTTTTTTTAATGTAATTTTTTCTTGTGCAGGGAATGGTTTTTTAGTGCTATATTTGAAAAACCATAGTTGAATCATTAAGTACTACTAGATTTTGAGTAGATTTCGTAGAAATCTAGTCCCGAAGTAGATTTTGTTTTGTATGGGAAATCTAGTCAAAAACAACTAGATTTGGCTCGAAATCACGTAAGTGCTATATTTTGCGCAGGTGTAAATGTAGTATCAGAAAAGAAATCGCCATAAGTTAATTTTCTGATGCAATAACTTTTGACATAAAAGAAATCGTTTATTTTTCTTTTTTGATACTTTTTCTTGTCATTTATAAGAACACTGTCACTTTTTGTTTCAATATTTTCAAAAGAATTTGTCATCGTTATTGTTGATAACATTTTTATTATTATTTTATGTTTGCCTATTAAACTTTTGAAATTTAGCTCATATTCAAGCTGTTGTGCAGTAAAAAAGTATCAGCATCACAACTGCAACTGGTAACAACGCATCAGCAACAACATTTTGCATCAATGCAGCAATGATGCATAGCTTTTATATATTTACGTACGTACACATCGTGATCTTAAACTTTTACGACGTGCAAAGACTGAAAACAAATTTTATTTTAAAACCAAATTACATGTACGTTTGTGACCGAATATTATAAACACTAGGTGAAACAGCAATTTTTACACACATGCACAATTAAATGTGACTTGAAAAGTTGACAAGTCAGATGTAAAAAACATGTCGCCTACATGCACCTTTAGCAATAACCTAAAATAAATGGGTTCCGGGGACCCGTCGTCAAACCATGTTAAATGGTTGTATCATTAAAGATACAATATGCACTCAACGGCAAATTATATATTAGTTATTGTTTACTTATGCACCGCTGTTTTTTTAGGTTTATGTTGAAGCTTGCAGATAGAGAATTCGTTACGAGGGGTAGTTAGAGTAAAAACTAAGAGTCAGGAAGCATCTAATTGTTAGTGATATTTAGGATGCTTGCACCCACTATGAAATTGACCTTGATCCTGACAGAGGTTATGGCCAGGTTATTCAAAATTTTTATTTCTCAGAAACTTCTGACACACATTGAAATTCATTATCTTCTTTGTTTAGTGTGATAATAGTAAATCCCAAATCTTCTTGGTAGATCGAAATCGAAAAGATGGTTACAATACAATTTGGTTTAAGGATTGATGTTTAACTATTGACGTCAGCAGTCGTCGATTGCTGCGAGTGTAAGACGGCAAATCCCTCTGAAGAGATCGAGTGGTAGCGATCGAAACATGTCAGGGTAACCGGCCGCCTGGGTTCGAATCTCAGGTCAGTCAAGAATGAATGATTATCAATAACAATTTTAATTAATTTTCATGTTGTAAAATTCCTTTCTTCATAAAAATAATTTAATGAAAATTAAATTGGATGAACTTAAGCCTTTACGGGGCGTACGAAAAAAAATAAAAAAAATATGCTACCCGATTCAGAATAAAAGAAGAAAAAAAACTATGTCGTTTAATAACAAAACGATTAAATACTTATTTAAAAAAGAATTAAATTCTTTTGTTGAAGAAATTCACAATTAATGAAAATAAAAATAATACATAAAATTCAAATCAAATTTGATTTAAAGAAAACATAAAAACTTAATTTAAAAATTTTAAATTCAACAAGTAGATTACTGTACAAATTGTATACATAACGATCACTACAAAACATAATTAAAATTTAAGGGGGCTGAGGACCGTGGGGCCCCCTGGACCCAAAAAACTGCTCCGCCCGCTTAGTGATATGTGTGGGTACTCAAATTAAAGGTAATTTGCTCACGATTGCAAACATGTATTCTGTTTTTGTGTTCGCATATGATTTTCCCCTCTAGGTTAATTTAAGTATCTTTTAGGTGCAGAAAAGCTTTAGTTAGCGAAGCCGGTGTTTGTTATACCATAGAGGAGAAAATCCTTGCGCCCGGCCGAAGGCCGGCTATGCAGAGAAGCTTTAGTTAGCGAAGCCAGTCGTTGTTATTCCATATAGCAGAAAATCCTTGCGCCTGGCCGAAGGCGGGCTACGCAGAAAATAATTCTTTAGCACATTGGAAATAGCCTATTGGTTACAAAAAAAATTAATTTTTTTTTTAAATCGAACATAAAACATTAAAAAAATACAAAATTAAACAAAATATTGACAATCGTAACCAAACTACCTTTAATTTGAGTACCTACACATATTAGTGGATGGGGGCACTTTATTTTGACCCAGAGGGCCCCAAAAGTGCCGCCCGCCCTAAATTTTATTATTTTTGTTTTTCTTGTACAATTAGAGTACCCACACATTCCACTAAGTGGGCGGGGCGGTTTTTTGGATCCAGGGGTCCTACGGGCCTCAGCCCACTTAAATTTTTATTTTGGTTTTTTCCTTTTTTTATTCTGAATCGGGTAGCATATTTTTTTTATTTTTTTTCGTACGCCCCGTAAAGTGCACTTTTGCCAAATAATTTTTGTAATTTTATTTTAGTGTTTATTAAATTCTTTAATTTAATTCTTTTACTACAATTATAATTAGCTACCATTTGACAAACATAAGTTCTTTCCACGCAATATGCTTCTATTTTTTTCTTTTTTGATTCTTTTAAACAATAAGCAATAATTGTCAACAAAAATGGACTAACAATTGTTGCAACGTAAATTGCCGGAAATTTACTTGCTGTCTACATTACAGATAACATAATTTTTATATTTGGATTGCTGTAGTTCCGACACCACCTGTAGTTGAATTCGCCTTGTCTGTGACTCAATTCTAATCACAGATTACTTCTTATTCTGTGATTATAATAGAAGTTTATAAAAAAATGGATCGAATATTTTTTTATTTATTTTTTGTAATATTATTTAGTTTATTGGATACACGAGCCATTATTGAACAAGTGGATGATTCGGATTTGGTACATTTAATTACCGGCGAAGAAAATGCAGTTGTGTTGTTTAGTAAGCTGTAGTTAAATACATGTGTACATAATATGTACATGGTTTTTTATGTAATTTTTATTTTTTAGCAAAAAACAACTGTCAGGACTGTGATGATATAGAGTCTGTTTTGGAAAATATAAAGGATGAGTTGAAAGATGTTATTGGAGGGGTTGTCGTTAAGGCTCGAAACAGTCACATGGTGAACCTTTACAACCCATCAAAAGAGCCTGCTTTGATATATTTCCGGCGAGGGATGCCTTTGCTTTATTATGGATCAACTAACGCGGAAGAAATTGTTCAAGTATTTAGTGAAAATAGAGAACCAATAGTTAAAGAGTTGGCCGATGAAAATTTTGAACATTTGACTCAAGCAGCTACTGGTGCAACAACTGGCGATTGGTTTCTGTTTTTGTAAGTACCTGCAAACATAATTTTTCTTTAACTTGTGAACTTGTATAAAATAGTCTATTTTTCAATTTGTAGCTATTCAGCTGACTGTGTTTTCTGTTTACGCCTTCATGCTATTTGGGAGGCAGTTGGAGCGCGTCTTAAGCATCGATTAAATGTAGCGAGAATCGATAGACTACAAGCTGGCATTTCTACTGCAAAGCGTTTTGGCGTTGTTGAATCTCCTGAATTCATACTGTAAGTTAAATTTTTAATAAAAAGTGCTAAGGCAGTCTGAAATAAGCATTGATTTCGAATTTTTCATCTTGATGTAGAATAAGACATGGAAAGCTTTTTCGATACAAAAAGAAGGAATATACAGCAGAAAAGTTAATTGAATTTGTTGAAAAAGATTTTATGAAACAAACTAACCCTGAAGTGGTTCCTAAGGAAAGCCATGGCTTGCAAGTTTAAATTAACCTTTTTATTTCTCACAAAAAATTTATACTTTTTTTTAATTTTAGAACTACATTCTATAGTGAACACATCGATTCCTTAAAAAACAATTCCCTACTTTTGATGTCAACAGTTGCTGCATTATCAACGATTATTTTAGGATGCATTAAGTACGTTTCATGGAATCGGACAAGAGTCGAACATACAAGTAAAGCTAAGAAAGCAAAATAGCACACCTTTAATTCACAGTGAATTTCATTTTAATACAAATGTTTTGTAATCGTTAATACAATTTTTAATTCTTTAAAAAAATAACGCAAGTTATTATAAGAATTTTATAAATGTGAAAGTTTGTTTGTGTGTGGCTCAGTCACGCTAAAATCGCTTGGGGCCATTGTTACATTTGAAAATGGTTTTCTTAAGAATGCTATCGGACAGATAAATAAATGGCTTTTAGTTATGACAAGTTTACATTAGCCTAAAAAGTTTATGATAAGCTAACAGCAGGTATAATTTGTTGCAATTTACACTGGATATGTCGGCTTGTCTAGTTTACCAATGCAGCTTCAAAAAAAAAAAAATTTACATAGGGGAATAGAAAATTGAAAAGTAAGAAGAAAAAATTAAATTGTAAAATTCTCGGTAACGCATAGTTTTCGAGTTATGGACCTCTGAAATTTTCATATGAATTTGCGATTTCCCAGTACATTTTTAAACGTATGTATGTATATGGCCAATATTGGTATCGTTTGAAAGCTTTTAAATCAGTGTTCAAAATTAAACAATGAATTATTTAGCGATCAGCTCACACTCCCAAGAATGATATCTGATATCTAATTTTTTATTATGTGGACGAGCACAACCGTTCGTAACTAGACCACAGCACAAATAGGTTGTGTTGTATACTCAACCCTTCATTTTAAACCAGTGTTCGGAAATAAACAGTACATTATTTAGCGTTTTGCTCACACACCCGAGAACGATACCTATTTTTTAGTGATTGTGCAGACGAACACAACCCTTAATACCGTTCGCAACTATTTTCAAGAAAGAGCCGAACATTATATAATGTACTGTTCTTCGTTAAAAAACAGAACAATTGTAGTGATACTATAGAAAAACATTACATTAAAACGTTTAAAATTTAAATACAAATTAATAAGAAAACAAGTAAGAGTGCTATATTCGGCTATGCCGAATCTTATATACCCTTCACCATGAAAAGAACAGAAGTTTATATATGTATTTAAATATATGTACATATATATACATGTATATTTATAAAATATATATCGTTTAGTTTTATTTAATTATTTGCACATGATTGCGTGCTATTAAATATATTAAAAATTAAATTAATATATAGCACGTTTAGTTTTGATCTAATTTCAGTATTTGGTCATACCGACATCTTAAAGTATAAAATTACCATTTACTTCGGTGATAAAACTTGTGGTCGGGAAGTTCTATGGTTCCCGAAAATAGGTATTAAAAAAAAGCTATATTGTTGGCAATACTTTTTTTTTTACCGATATTCCGAGTTTTTCTAAAGATTTCCGATATTGTGTTCTTCTAAAGATTTCCGATATTTTAATATCTAAAACGTATGAATAGGCCATAATACTTAAAAATAATATTTCCATTAAATTGGCTTATAGGCATATATGTATATATACCTACATATATGTACATATATTTAAGCAAACTTAATTATAAAAAAAAACTAACTTAATTATAAAAAGAGTAATTTTTGGGATTTCAGTATTTTGATTATTACTCAGTAATTTTTTAACCGATTTGACAGATTTATATACCGACGTGTTTAAGAAGAAATTTACCATTTACTTGTGTTATAAAGCTTGGACTCGGGGAGATCTATGGTTCCCAAAAGTGGGTATTAAAAAAAAAAATTAATTTTGGTCATAACTTTTTTGTATCTGAACCGATTTTTCTGAATATTTTATAAAATATGTTCTACTAAAAATTTTCGATATTTTGGTATATAAGTCATATCCATAGGACATGGCAGCCCTAAAATTTAGGTTTTTATACAATTTTTAATTTTTTTTTGTACGGGAGGTACCACGCCCACTTCTCCAATCCCGCCCACATTTTGTAGGATGGTGTGTATTGGCTACCTAAATGTGTGTACCTAATTTGGAAACTTTGGCTTTTGCCGTTCCCCAGATATACAGCAAAAAGTAATAAAATTACAACAACCACAAGGGATTTTTGGAAAATATTAGAGGTAGTCGTGGTGTTTTGCTCATATCTCAGCCATTTGTGGATCGATCTTGCTGAATTTCAATAGCAACCGATGGTAGACTATATGTGACATAAATGTAAAACAACCTAGCCGCTATCATGTCTGGAGTCTCCGGAAAACACATATCAAACGTAAGACGGACAGACGGACGGATATCGTTAAATCAACTTCTCTCCCCATAAGGACCCAGAATATACATATATACTTTATTGGGTCTAAGATCAATATTTTAGAAATTACAAACGGAATGACAAACTTATATATACCCTTTTCCACCTGAGGTGAAGGGTATAAATATAATTAAAAATAAATTGGTTGCTAAGGAAGATGTAAGTATTGACATACAAGTTCATGTTTTGTGTTTAAATATGTATATGTACGTTAACTCCACTCTGAAAAAAAGACGTCAATCTGCTAACGTGTTTGCCTATGTTAACAAATACAAATTGCTCGTTTAGACTTTGGGTGAACAAAATTTTAGAATTTTTAAAAAAAATATTGTGTTTCAAAGAAAATAAAAATGTTTGTAGTGTGTTCATTGAATCGTCATAACTGTACAGTAGAAATCTAAATTATAAAGTGAAATGTGTTGGCAACATTGTACAATGCTGTTTATGTTATTAGGTCATGTTCACCTTTTTATTGAATGAATGAAAACATAGTGCGACTTATTGCATAATATAGGACAAAATGGAAATAATATGGCGAATATCATATAGGTACAATAATATTGCAAGTGTATGGGCCGCTTAATGAAATTGTGAAAATTTATGAATTATTTAAGGAAAACACTTAGCAGAAATTGTGGTCGGTTGTACACGTTCATGTCTGATTCTACATTGTACTCAGTTTGAACCCTGCAAATAATAGGACCAGTCCAAACACGCGTGTAAAGAGTAGTCCACAAAGGACCAGGACTAGTCCAAAAGTAACCCAAACGTATGGAAAAAACCTGGTCTATTTAACATTACGATGTCCTAGGAGAGGATCATATAACCCACCTTTGGACCACTAAGGAGAAGCTTTAAAACTACTCCATGGTATATAACCCACCTTTGGACCACTAAGGAGTAGTTTTAAAACTACTCCATGGTATACTCAAGAGGATTAGTTTTGAAGTCGTTTAAAAACGAAAACACGTCGTTAAAAAACGAAGACATGTAGTCTCACTACAAACACTTTTTAACAATGACATGGTCCATGCTTGCATTACATCGGACCAGTCCATGGAGTAGTCCATTTTATCAAAATGGGTCAGGTGGTCCAATTTTATTTGCTGGGAAGTGATTAACAAATCACTTCAATGTATGTATGGGTAATCATCTCGATTTTGATGTGATTAGACTCTATCCCCTCTCATTGACTTTAACTTCCTGCGAACCTGCAAGTCTCCCTTGGTTCTCTTTATAACCAAGTGAAGCTATCAGCTTCCACTGGCTCGTATCGAGTCCCCCATTCTGGTTGGCTAGTACCCCCAGTTTGACATCCAACGGTTTAGGAGGTGGAGTTATCAGGCGCAAGTTTAACGTCCAATATGGCAAATAATTTTGATGTGGTATCGAGTGGTGAGCCTACCTATTGGCCAACCGACTTCAATAAGCTACCAGACCTTATTGACTTTGCTGTAATCAAAAACATCAAGCGCGATCAGGTACTAGTTAGTTCCTCCTATGATCTTTCGTCTGATCATTCACCTTCAATCCTCATTTTAAAAGGTAACTCCGACGCCGCAGCTGCAAACTTTATTTCCTATCCAAACAGAAACACAAATTGGTTAAAGTATAAAATGTATGTGAGCTCTCACCTATCACAGTGCATTCCCCTAAAAAATTCATCTGACATCCAAATAGCTGTCGACCGATTTACAGAAGTCTTGGATACTGCAGCAAGAAATGCAACCCCAATCAAGCGGACAATTAAACGTGCTCCTTACAATACATCGGCGGATATTGAGACCCTTATCAGAGAAAAAAGGAAGTTAAGAAGACAATGGCAAAACAGTCGTTCCCCAACCACTAAGGCCCAACTTCAATTATGCCTGACAACTCTTCGCAACAAATTGAGACAGAACCACGAGTCTGCAATAGAAGGCTATCTAAACAGCCTAGATGCCACAAAAAACTCTAATTATAGCTTATGGCAGGCTGTACGGCATATGAAATGCCCTATAACCCAAGAATCTCCATTAAGACTGGAAAACCGCACTTGGGCCAAAAACACAGATGAAAAATTAAACGCTTTCGCGGGTCACCTTGAGAAAGTTTTCACGCCACATGATACACATACTTGTTCCAGTCGTCCAATCATTCCTAATAAGGTAAACCATCCATTAAAATTTAACATAACTCAAGTAAAATCTGCAATAGAAAAAGTGAATATAAGAAAATCTCCCGGACCTGACCGCATCACAGGGTCAATGATAAGAAACTTACCATCGACTGCTTCCAGAATCTTGCTGCTCATTTTTAACGCTATATTAAGAGTCGGATACTTCCCATCCTCATGGAAGAGGTCTATAATTGTTATGATTCCCAAGCCAGGAAAAGATGCTAGCCAGGTTGCGTCGTACAGACCGATAAGCTTATTATCAATTCTATCGAAGCTTTTCGAAAAAATATTCATTTTAAGTATAACTCCTCATCTAAATGAACACGACATCATCCCGGATCACCAGTTCGGATTCAGAGCGAAACATGGTACAATAGAACAAGTGCATAGAATTGTCACCCTTATTAGATCGGCGTTTGAGAAAAAGCAATACTGCTCAGCCCTGTTTATAGACATTTGACAAAGTTTGGCATGATGGGCTACTCATCAAAATAACACGAATGCTTCCTCAAAACACTCACAAGCTTCTGGAGAGCTATCTAACAGGCAGAACATTCATAGTAAGGTCGCAAGATAAATACTCCCCCCTCAAGAAAATTACTGCTGGTGTCCCCCAAGGCAGCATATTAGGACCGCTTCTATATATAATATACACAGCGGATATGCCAACAAACCTGAGCACGCACACCTCTACATTTGCAGACGACACAGCATTTATTAGTGTTAACCATGACCCAAAAGTCGCATCGCAAAATCTGCAGTCCCACATCAATGAATTAGAGGCATGGCTAGAAAAATGGAGAATAAAGGTTAACCCGGCTAAATGTGCTCACTTAACTTTCACGCTCAGAAGACAAACGTGCCCAGCAGTAAAAATAAATAACATCACTGTTCCGGTAGAAAACCATGTTAAGTACTTGGGAATTCATATAGATAGACGCTTGACCTGGTCTCGTCATATTGAAGCGAAAATAACGGCTATGAAACTTAAAGCAGCTCAACTACATTGGCTTCTCGGTGGAAACTCAAACTTGTCTTTAGACAACAAAATTCTTTTATACAAGTCCATCATAAAACCAATATGGACATATGGCATCCAATTATGGGGTACTGCATGCGCATCTAACATCCAAAAGCTTCAAAGAAGACAGTCTAGAATATTACGACAAATTGTCTGCGCCCCATGGTATATACGTAATGATATTATCCACAGAGATCTCAACGTCCCCACTATCCAGGAGGAAATTAAAAAATATTCAGTAAGCTACATCGATAAACTAATGGCCCACCCTAACTACCTCGCTCGGGGTCTGCTTCAGTTCGAAGGTCACCAGAGGCTAAAAAGAACCGATACTTTGAGCCTAACTAGAAGACAGTTTTAAAATTTGAATACAGCAGTTAGTGGTTACACTGGTAACAACTAATAAACAACAAGTAGAATTAAGATTTGAATACATATTGAAAATTTCGATAAGAAAGATTCAATAATAAAAAATAAAAATTAAAAAAAAAAAAAAAAAAAAAAAAAAAAATATGGCTTTGGGACAATTTAAATTAAAAGTAAAAAATACTAAAAAAAAACAATATTTTATTTAAAAGCTCTAAAAACGAAAAAAATATAATTTTACTTAAAAACTTTTACTATCAACTTATAACGACGGTACACAATTTATACGATTTAATGCTTGTCGCGAGATTTACTTGTGTAAAAAACAAGTAAATTAAAAACTTGCGGCCAATTTCAGCAAGTTTGGCTATGATTTACTTTTACTTTAACTTCCAGTTAGCAGTTTGTTTTTGACAGTTATAGCTGATAGTTAATTACAACTGAACTTGGTGAAATTGACCGTTGATGTGACTATTAAAATTTTTTAAATCTCGCGACAAGCTTTAATATTTAAAAAATTTGCGTATTGACAAGCAACATGCTTTTATATCATATAAATTGTTTAATAAAGACAGTAAAAGTTTTTAAGTAAATTTGTTTTTTTAGAGAGGATTTTTACTTCTAATTTTTATAAAATAAAAACAAAAAATAAAATACATGTTATCATATTTTTGAAAAAATAACACATATGAATAATAATAATTACATTTGCTATTTGTTCATTGCTTTTTTAGGATTGCTGTTATTTTTATTTTTTTAAGTCTTTTGTTCTTTAAATACCACATCCATTTTAAATTTTTAGTTATTTTCTTACATTATTTTTGTTTATATTTTGAAAAATTGCGCTCAACATTTGCTGTATATATGAAAAAACTTCGGACTTATGACAACGTCTTACTTTGAATAAGACCTCGCAAAAAATGTTGTTAAAAATTAGAACACGAAACATGTATTAAAATCGCCGCGTTTAGCAAGAAATCACTACATATGGCAGCCCAGATTATACTATGAAAATTTTAAAACAATGTAGCAAATTGCCACTGGTAATGTGTTAAAAGAAACAAGTATAGCATACTCTTGTGATGTTACACTCAAAATATTATGTAGGTAAATTCAAAAGAATATTAAGTTTGAATAACTGAAAATGTAATTATTTAAACGGGTAATTTCATTAAAAACAAAGGAATTATACGGCTATTTTTTAATGTTTATTTTAAAACGAAGAAATTCTATAAAAATGACTTCATTTGTCTCTTATTTTTAATTTTATATATACAAACTACAAAAAATCCATTCAAAAGATTAGAACACCAAACATGTATTAAAATCGCCGCGTTTAGCGAAAAATCACTTCATATGGCAGCCCAGATTATACTATGAAAATTTTAAAACAATAGCGGTTTTCACCCTTTGTATTAAGTGTACAACTCTGCTTTTCTTAATACAATTTTATACTACAAAGCATGAGTGTCTTTTTCGTAAGTATTGTAAATTAATGAAGTTGCTGAGTGAGGGAAATAGACAGATATTGTTTTTTCAACTGTTTTATTTTGTATTATTTAACAAACGTGTTTACTACAGCTTTTTGTTGGATTTTTCAACCACAGCGTAGTAAATTTTAGTCTAATACAGTTTGTTGTTGCAGTCTTGTAAATCTTAGTACTTTAACTAAATTAATAAGATTCACAAGGACTACAAGGCACTTTACTATCAAGGGTGAAAATGTAGCAAATTGCCACTGGTAATGTGCTAAAAGAAACAAGTATAGTATATTCGTATAACAAAAACACTATAGTAGTTTTGTTTCTTTTAGATGTATTCCTAACCACCAATTCGGCTTTAGAAGAGAACACAGCACAATTGAACAAACCCATCGTATAGTAAACGCCATAAGAAAAAAAATGTTGTTCCGCTCTCTTCATCGATGTTTCTCAAGCTTTTGATAAAGTCTGGCATGAAGGCTTATTACATAAATTGAAGCAAAATTTTCCAGCAAACACACACAAGCTGCTAGAAAGCTACTTAGTCGGTCGTCAATTTATTATAAAAGAAGGAAATTTCTTTAGTTCACCTCAGCCAATTGGCGCTGGAGTCCCACAGGGTAGCATTCTGGGGCCTATATTATACTAATTTATACTTCGGACATGCCAACGAGCAACTACACACAAACTTCAACATTTGCAGACGATACAGCTTTTCTAAGCGTCCACGAAAACAGTTATGAAGCATCTCGTTACTTGCAGGATCATATATTTCAACTAGAAATATTGGTAAAACAATGGAGGATTAAAGTCAATGAGCAAAAATGCGTACATATAACATTCACCTTGCGTCGGGAATCATGCCCCCTATTAAAATCAATAATCAAATAATACCTCAAAATTCGCATGTAAAATATTTCGGTATACACTAAGATCGCCGTTTGACGTGGAAAAGCCATATAGAGGCAAAATTAACTCAAAAGATTCAAAGGCGCCAAAATAAACTTCTTCGAATAATCACAGCTGCCCCTTGATATGTTAAAAATTCAAATATTCACAAGGATCTCAATGTTCCATTAGTTAAAACTGTGATTACGAAATATGCAGTAAAATACTTAAAAAGGCTCGAATTGCATCCGAACCCACTAGCTCGAAATATTTTAAATGACACCGGCCACACTTGCTTAAGGAGAAGAGACACTGCAGCACTTGTCCAATTAGATGAGCGATAAACACCTACATAGATAATTGAACAGAACCCGTGATGAAAAAAATTTTTGTATGGCACTGGCATGACATAAAATAAAGTATTAGGTTAAGATTTGATTAATTATTGTGAGTTCATATTTACTATATGAAGATTCAATAAATAAATAATGAAAAAAAAAATTTTTTATTCCAAAATTGAATTTTTTGCCTATCTTTTTCATAAAATAGCGATTGATACAATAAAACAAATATTTTGTATTTAAAATAAACCTTGTTGACAAAAAATCGAAAGCTGTTATCAAAAATGTGCACTTAAGCAAAAAGCACGTACAGGATTTTTTTCTAACAAAATTTTGCCATCGTACACAATGATTTGTATTTTGTGCAGATAGGCAAAAAATGCAGTTAAGTGAAATGCAGATAAACGACAAATACTGTATTTATAAAAAGGTCGAAAAACAACTTCATATGTATTATTAATACGATTTCCGTATGACGTGCTAAATTCCCAGTTTTTCATATTTAATAAATACACTGAAATTTATTGTTGAGGGAAAGCTAGCTTCTGTGCTCATTTCACTGGTTGCTTAAGCAGCTCATCAGGAAACCTTTTCCAAAGATTTTAGAAAAGCCAAAAATATTATACAAATAAAACCCTAAAGCGAATAAGAATTATAAGCGCTCAAAGTCTTAGTTGTAACAATATCAAAGCCAAAACAAAACCCCAACAATAAACAGTGAGTTTATCTTTTCTTACATTCCCCTACAATTGGTTGGGTTCTTTCCGACTCGAATTGTAGTTGTAAGTGGGTAAAAAGAAAAAACAAAATTAAAAAACAAACTGCTTCATTCTACTGTCTTCGTAAGAAAACAACAAAAAAACCAATTTGCCAATTCAGTTTTTTGCACGGGCACATGCAAGTATGTATATTATCAAAGTTATTTTCGTGAATACAACATTTATTATTAATACGATTTCCGTATGACGTGCTAAATTCCCAGTTTTTCATATTTAATAAATACACTGAAATTTATTGTTGAGGGAAAATTTATTGATAATATTCATTCTTGTATGAGCTGGGGTTCGAACTAGGGTAGATTTTACGTTTCGAGAATAACAACATTCTCATCATCAGAATTCTTTGCAGTTCTATGCACCACTGCGGTGCCTTCCAAGATAATTATAAAATAATAATAGTAATAAAAGTATTAAGTATATATTTTTAATTTTTACTTACTTTTTTATCAACATATCTTAAACAAAATCGCACTAACAACACAAAACAAAATGAAACAAGAATGAATCGTATGAACAGCATGTTTGACAATCTAGTTTCAGAGAGCGAACAAGGGTTTATATCGTCGTATGAACATAGCATAATACTGTGTTCACTCTTGGGTTTTAAAAACGTCGATTTAACTAATTAAAGCCGTTCACATTTGAGATTAAGAAAAACACAACAAATAAATTTATATATCTTAAAAGTATTAAAAATGGATAAAAATATGTACTTTAATAAAGTTATCAAAAACTTATTTCAAACATATTTATGATGAAATTGTGAATATGAACAGATTATTTAAAGGCGAAAAAAAAACATAAGCAAGAAATCGTGGTTGGTTGTACACCAGAGATCAGCAATGAGTAGTGAAAAAGTGAGTAGAGCTAAATCATGACTCATAATTTCTTGTACTTGTACGCACTCATACTTATTGCAATGTTATTCAACCTCATATTCACTTAGAAGTTTAATTTGATTCATTGTACTCATACTTATTATCTAACTGCTAAAGAATGCCTCATAGAAGGCCTCGGCTCTTTGGTGTAAAAGATAAGATACACCTTTCACACTCGCTTCTATGAGAAGGGAGTAGAGAAGGAGTAACATTTTTTGTATTGTTTTTTTTTGCACAAGCAAAAGCAAAACAATTATTTTTTTTATCCCGTTGCCATTCTTATGTACCTTCTAAAGAAGCGAGAGCGGAAGGCCTTCTCCGCAATGACAACGTGTGTAAAAAAGATATGAGTATGGAATGGAGCGAGAAGGCCTTGTATATCCAAAAGAAGGAGTACAGAGGCCTTCTAGAAGGCATCCGTACCCCTTCTTTTTCCCGCTGGGTATTGCCGTGCATAACCAGCGGTAAAACTTAGAAGACCTTCTTACTACAGGCCTTTTTGAAGGCCTGATTAAAAAATTTTTTGGTTTAATTACTATTCTTATGTAACTGCTAAAGAATGCCTCATAGAAGGCCTCGGCTCTTTGGTATAAAAGATAAGATACACCTTCCACACTCGCTTCTATGAGAAGCGATAAAAGAAAGAGTAACATTTTTTGTTTTGTTTTTTTTTGCACACGCAAAAGCAAAAGAGTACAGATTCCTTTACAAAAACAAAGTAACATGCATAATAAAATAACTTCCAAATGAAAACAATAACGTAAATCTTTTTAGTTGATGTTAAAAAGAGAAAGAGTAAAATTTTTTGTTCTGTTTTTCACCAAAGCAAAAGCGAAAGAATTCAGATCCCGTTATAAAACTAAACTTACATACATATTAAAATACCAAGTGAAAACAATAATGTAAATCTTTTTAGTTGTGTTTTGTTCATTGAAGAAAAAGGTTCTGTGAAGGGATGGACACTGTAAAAAAACATCGATGTTTTTTCCGATGCGATGCGAATGAAAATGGTCAGCCAATTTCCATTAGAACCGATGCACTTTTTACAAGGATAGTCCGAAAGGCCTTTTAAGAGCCCCTAATTAAAAGGCCTTTTAACATACCTTTCTTAAAAACCCTTTAAGATAACCTTTATTCTTAAGCCTTTTAACAGTCCTTCTCTGGAAAGCCTTTTAAGAGCCATATATTTGAATGCCTTTAAGAAGCTCTGGCGAAAGAAAGGAAAGCGGAAGGCCTTCTCCGCAATGACAACGCGTGTAAAAAAGATATGAGTATGGAATGGAGCAAGAAGGCCTTCGTACTCCTTCTTTATCCCGCTGGGTTAGTTTAAATGATTTCTACGCATTTACATATACTTACAATTGCATGAGTCAGTATGAGTAGCGAAAAAACGATTCATTGCTGATCTCTGTTGTACACGTGAGAGGTACGTTTTATGTGGCCGATTGTACATGAAATGATTTAGTTGTAATCATGTCAATTAGAAGTGATAACCAAATCACTTTAATGTTTGGTTTATCATTTCGATTTTGATGTGATAAGACCTTAATCACGTTCGAGGTGATTAAACGCGTTTAAAAATCCAAGTGTGAACATGGTATTAGATTACATACAGTTAAAACAGAACATTGTTTAATTATAACTACAAATTTTAATACTGGACTTAAGAACTAATAATTAAATTTACAACACATTACAAGTTTTTTGAGCATTTATCATTGATCCTGAGGGACATCTAAATACCTCTGTTGCACTTCCACCTTGTGCTACAAGCCATCCCAATCTGAAAAAATAACATAAAAAGAAACCAATTATGACTACCAAATAGCTTGTTGATTTGCATAAAAGAGGTAAAAATGTTTAAGCGGAAAATTAATTTATTTGCAAAAATATCACATATTATAAATACATACATATGTATGTATGTACATATGTGTATTGACCTTTTTTACACATCAAAATATTAAAGTAATGTTTTTAAGAAAATTTTTTCATTACAGAATATTATATATGTATATTCTTCATTTGAAGTAAAAACGTCATTGACAAAAATCTATTTAAAAATATAAAAATATTGTACCTATGTATGTATGTACATAAGAGCGACTCAAGTTGTATGGAAGCAAAATTCGTGCTCGATGTACCCTCCTAAAAATGAACCTTGGACTTTTAAATATTTAAATATTTCGGCTCCAGCTCTGACTTCTCGTGAGCTGGACCATTTTGAAAAAGGGTCTATTTTTGCATGTTTTGTTAATTTGAGAATCTGTTTCCTTACCAACATATACAAATTGGGTATCATAAGAAAGGTTTTTTTAAGGCTGGATGAAAATAGAACTAAAGAAAGAAAAAAAGAAATGATCCACGACATTTTGGCGGCATATTTTTTCGCAAATTAAAAAAAAATTATTGAGATCGTCCCAACTATTTGATGAATTCGTTCTGATATATTCACAATTTTTACAAAAAGAAAGCTTATACATGTGTAAATACTTACATGTTGTATAATTCTTTTTAAGTTCCATTAACTTCCATATTATTTTTTATTTAGTTTAAACAAATTTGATGAAAAAAATAATTTTGTGGTTGTCAAAAATTTCTACACTAATGTCAAAATTTATACTAGCCCCCAGGGCCATGGTGAAATAATTAGAAGGTGGCAGCACTACGGAATCTATTATTTTTTGCTCAATTCATGGTGAACTTTCATTATGTCAAAATCATTTGTTTGTTTTTTGATGTAATGCCACTTAAATACACAAAAGATTATAAAAATTATTCTTCTAGATAAAAACACAAAATTGAAAGTGTAGTGTAAGTGAATTTGAGAATTTTGTGTATGTGAACTGGTTTGGTTGGGTTTGTTGGTTTGTGAACCACCCAACAACAGCTAAAGTGGAATATGAATAACATCGTTGTACCGCTACATAACTTTTCCACCAAAAACTACAACTTTAAATCACCCGCCCATGCTAAAAGATTGTTTTTAAGAAATGGTTTCTTTTAAAGTTTTAAACCTATTATTACCGGTGCGCCAGAGGAGCATGTAAAGGGTAGACGTAGACGCATCTATATGTCACCTAAAAATGCCATGCAAAGTGTTACCAACAATGTGAACACATGACAAATTGATATCGACAGTCGTGAATGTTGAGAGAATCCCTTAATGGGATGCTAATCATCGTAAGTCAAATTTGAGATAGTGTAAAGGCAAATTTATTTAAGTCCTCCGTTTCATTGGAAATCCCTTGTCTAATATGCTAGTCAGCTTTGCTTTCCATGATAAAGCCATTACTTTCTTAAATAATTATTTCAAAGTATTCTTTGTTCTTGATATTTGTGTCATGTAAAATTGTCTTCTTTAACATTGCCTTTTTGGCTACTACCTTACTGTTGCTTTTGGTCTTTATTGCCTAAAACCAAACTAAAAGCTTTTGTTCCCGGGAAAACTTCGCCTATAGTTCATTTAAACTGCGGGGAGCTTCCACTTCATTCCTTTGTAAAATTTCTCGATGTTAATATTCAGGTTTATGACGATTCATTAAATAAAAACAATAATATTTTGGTGTGGTGAAAATCTATTTTTTGACATAATGGACTATTTTACACAAACAAATTTGCCTGTTTTTGTTGTATTGTTGTACAACAACTCCTAGTGCTGCCACCTTCTAGTAATTTCACCATGCCCAGGGCTAGTGAAATTTTATTCACCTCAATAGTGTCGAAATTTTACTTCCATGAGTACTTTGCTACCGTTTCATACACACCCAGAATATTATATATGTATATTCTTTATTTGAAGTAAAAACGTCATTGACAAAAATCTATTTAAAAATATAAAAATATTGTACCTATGTACATTAGAGCCACTCAAGCTGTATGGAAGCAAAATTCGTGCTCGATGTACCCTCCTAAAAATGAACCTTGGACTTTTTTAAGATACCATTTTAAATATTTCGGCTCCAGCTCTGACTTCTCGTGAGCTGGACCATGATCTAAGGGGAAACCCCGCATCTTCGTTTTGGTCTTACTTACGACAAAATGCCAATACGACCTATGATCAGTTAAAGTTAGCAATTATGAAACAGTTTGGGCAAAGCGAAAATGAATGTGATAAAATAGTCAGGATGTTAGAGAGAAGACAATTGCCCAAAGAGCCTTTTGATGATTATTTTATGGAGGTGATAGGAATGAACTCCAGGCTATCACAACCAATGAACGACAACAAGATGGTTGATCTTATTAAAAATAATGTTAAGAAATCACTTGGAACACTTCTTTTTTTCGTATGACTTATTTAGTTTAGAACACCTGAGAGATGCGGCGAGAAGGGCTGAAAAGTTTTTGGCTAAGCAGCATCAGTTAAATGTGCAAAAAAGATTTGTGTCAGAAATAGAACAGTCGATTAGAGAAGAAGACGAGGAAGAGCAGTACGAAGTAGCTGCTATACAACATAGGCAAAATACTAGAAAGGAAGTTGACACAAGTCACTACAAATGTTGGAATTGTAACCAAGTTGGACACTCATTTTACGACTGTCCCCTGGAAAAGAGGAATTTATTCTGTTTTAGGTGTGGGGAGAAAAATGTATCAACAGCTCAATGCAAAAAACATCAGAAAAACAGGTATATGAACGAGTAGAAGAGGGTAACTCGTTCCGGTATATAAATCCCTCGGAAAATGTTTTAGTAAACGATAATGAAATTTACGATATTGATAAGCCGGACAGAACAGTACTGGATTTAAAAGCTGTTGAAATTAATAATAAAGCACATTTACATAATGCGGGTAATAATAAGAATTTAGTTTTACATGAGAAAAGGTTACTGCAGGAGTATGGCGAAAGTCGAGACAATGAGGGATGGAAGGTTTCAAAAAAAATTGCAAAATGTAGGGAGAGATTTCGGAAAAGGCGCGAGTATTACAAAATTATAGAGTCAACCACAGTAAACGATTTGGAGGATAACAGACCATATGCTAAGATATGTTTGGGTAATACGGAAATGTTTGCGTTATTAGATTCAGGTGCTTCAATTAGCGTTTTGGGTAATAATTGCCTAGATATACTAAGTGAGTTTCAAATCAAATATACGAGCATCCATAGTTCCTTGAGGACGGCGGATGGAGGTCAGCAGGAGGTTATAGGGTTTGCTATAGTTCCGGTGACATACTGTAATATTACAAAGGCTATACTTTTTTACCTATCGCCGAATCTAAGGCAGAAAGTTTACTTAGGTGTAAATTTTTGGAAGGATTTAAATATAGCTCCGGAATTGTTTTTGTCTGAAGTTACTTTGCAGGCAGAAACTTTTCTTCATGAAAATTTTCATAAATTAAACGATATTGAGATGCGCAAATTAAATCAAGTAATAGGGGAGTTTCCGTCTTTTAGTAAATGTGGTCTTGGTAGGACAACTTTAGAAACCCATACGATAAACACGGGTGACTCTGAGCCATTTAAAATTAAGTACTATCCACTTTCACCCCCTCGTCAACAGGAAGCATATAGTGAACTTGATCGAATGATAGGGTTAGGTGTGATTGAGGAAACCAATAGCCCATATTGCTGCCCAATAGTTTTAGTTAGAAAACCAGGAAAAGTAAGACTTTGCTTGGACTAACGGAAATTGAACACATTGACTAAAAAGGATGCTTATCCACTTCCTCATATAAATGGTCTGCTCAGCAGATTACAGAACACTCATTACATTACGGGTATTGACCTTAAAGATGCATTTTGGCAAATACCTTTGGATGAGTCTTCTAAAGAAAAACGGCTTTTGCAGTACCAGGACGGCCGCTGTATCATTTTACAGTTATGCCTTTTGGGCTGTGCAATGCCGCACAAAGGATGAGCCGTTTAATGGATAAGGTAATTCCTAGCCGAATCCGTGAGAACGTTTTCATCTACTTAGACGATTTATTGGTATGCACCGCGGATTTTGAGAGTCATTTGAAAATTTTGCAGGATGTTGCTAGATGTTTGCGAGAGGCTAATCTGACAATAAATGTTGAGAAAATTCGTTTTTGTCAGAAGGAAGTTAAATATCTAGGTTATATAGTAGGGCAAGGTTGCTTGAAAACGGACAGATCAAAAATAGAGGCGATTGAAAACTTCCCAATGCCTGGCAGCCCGAGACAAATAAACCGATATGTTGGTATGACGGGGTGGTATAGACAATTTATACCAAATTTTGCAGAATTAGCTGCACCTTTGACAGATTGCCTGAAAAGGTCAAAGAAATTTAAATTAACTCCTGAGGCGGAAATTTCTTTTTTTAAGTTAAAAGAGGCTTTGGTAACCGCTCCTGTACTGGTGCAACCAAATTTTAGTAAGCCTTTCGTTATACAGTGTGACGCATCGCGGGTTGGGGTTGGCGGCGTTCTTACACAAAAGGATGATGAGGGAAAAGAGCACCCTGTGGCATTCGTATCGCAGAAGCTCAACAAGAGTCAGAAAAATTACTCTGTTACTGAGTTAGAATGTTTAGCGGCGATAGTTTGCTTGAAAAAATTTCGGCCTTTTGTTGAAGGTTTATTATTAAAAATAATAACAGACCACTCAAGCCTAAGGTGGCTCATGTCACAAAAGGACCTAACGGGTAGATTAGGAAGATGGAGTTTGAAATTGCAGTCTTTTGATTTTGAGATACAGTACAGAAAAGGTTCCGCAAATATTGTTCCAGACGCCTTGTCAAGAATGGACGTGGATGAACTGGAGGCACAGGTGCCGATAGCCAAGGAAATAGATCTGGGATCTAATTCATTTAAATCCGATTAATATAGTCAGCTAAAATCTCAAATTCTTAGTAGGCCTGAAAATTTCCCAGACACAATTGTATCAGGGGACTTGGTATATCAAAGGGTAAAATTTAGGAAAGATGAAAATGAGGATGAGAAATCACTGTGGCGCTTATGGTTACCGAAGGGACTGCACGATCAGGTAATAATAAACAACCATGTCACATTTTCCTGCCATGGAGGTTTTTCTAAAACTTTGAATCTTATTAGACAGAAATACTTTTGGCCAAATATGGCCCGTGATATTAAAAACTTTATAACAAATTGTGAAACTTGTAAAACTGTTAAGCCATCTAATCGAATTTTAAGACCACCCATGGGTCAGGCTTTGATTTCAGAACGTCCATTTCAAAGAATTTATATGGATCTACTTGGTCCATATCCAAGGACGAAAATGGGAGATTCTATGGTGTTTGTAGCCTTAGATCATTTTTCAAAGTATATTTTTTTAAAAAAGGCGACTAGTGCCTCAATTATAAATTTTTTAGAAGAGTCTATATTTGATCAGTTTGGGATACCGCAATATATACATTCAGATAATGGAAAACAATTCGTTTCCAAACAAATGTCTGATTTTTTAATATCTTATGGTATAAAACATGTAAGAACTGCACTATATTCTCCACAGGCTAATGCCTCAGAAAGAACTAACAGGGAGTTTTTAGTAAAACTTCACGTTTTGTTAAAGGAAAAACAGGATAATTGGGACCTCTATGTGTCTAGAATAGCATCTATCCTCAGAAGCAGTTATCACGAGGCAATGAAATGCTCACCTTTTTGCGTTTTTGGATATAACATGATCCAGCATGGCACATCTTATCCCATAATTCAAAAACTCGGATGCCTAACTGAGGGGCAATTTAATGTTATATCACATGACGCTAGGATGTCAAACTTACATGCAAAGGTTAAGGAAAATTTGGCATCTGCGCACGAAAAGGCTACTAAAACTTACAACACTAGGTGTAGAGAAGTACAATTTAAAGTTGGTCAAGAAGTTTTTAGAAGGAACTTTCAACAGTCAGACTTTAAAAATGGGGTAAACTCTAAATTACTTCCACGTTATATAAAATGTAGAATAAGAAAGAGGTTAGGATCCTCCTTGTATGAATTAGAAAATCTTAGTGGAAAATTTGTGGGCAACTACCACGCTAAGGATATAAAAAGTTCTTGAAAATTTACCCGGCTAAGTTAATGCTCAGGGCGTGGTCGAGCCACACGTGATAATCTGTCTCCTTTTTTTTCGATCGTCAGGTATTCCTCCTACAAGAAGGTATGTTGCAGATTATCCAAAGTGAAAAAGGGAATTTAAAAATAAATATATTAAGTTTTTATGAATTCACAGAATCGTAATTTTGTTATGGTTATATATTTATATGGTTATATATAGATATATATGTTGGTAAAAAAAAATAACAATAATGATGAGAAAATTTGCATATGAACATAATGCCACTTCACATTACAATAGTGTATGTTATACTGCGAGACACTTTTATGTTATGTTCTTCAGTTGAGTTAAATACACTCACTAACAGTAGACAACATTGGTGTTAATAATTACATGATAAGTTTTACAAAAGTTATCGAAAGCTTTTTTTTGCCGTCTCTGAGACGACGTGGTACAAAATGATCTTTGTACTTTCCTTTTTGATATCTAGTCGTCATCGTGAGAAAAACTCATCGGAGATAAAGCCTTTTATTAACTAAACTGATGAAAATTACGAACTACGGAAAAGATCTACACACCGGTAATTGCCATCACACAATTTAACATTTTTATTAGGCATACGTCCCTATTTTGTGAAAAAAGAAAATCCCCATGATTCATGGTAAGAGTTTAGTTTAGTTTTTGAAAATTTATTAAAATCAATATTATGTTTTCTCATAGGGTTTTAATATATGGTAAAAAGAAAAATATATATAAAAGGTTATATATGGGTTATGCCACCTAACCTCAATCCTTTACAAGTGATACATTTTTGTCCAACACCATTTGAATATATGCATCATCACTGACCATTCGTTAAGTTTTAATATCGATCAACCAACAATTTAAAGGGATGTACATAGTAAAATAGTGGTCGATGTAAATAAAAGATGAACAATGATCTAAAACGCAATTTATTAATTTGATGACGTCAAGCGGAGTAAATAAGTAATGATAAGTATAAGATTATGTAAATCGGTCGTACAAAAATGTTAATCGCTTAACATTATTCTGTATTCTGGCGGAATTAACAGAAAACAAAAACAAATGAAAATATGAGAATTTAGACATCCATACATATATATGTATGTTTTTAAAAGCATTTCTTACATTAATTTTTTTATTAATCTTGCCCAACGTAACATAAATAAAAAAATAAAATAAATAATAGATGTAGCTTTTTTTTTGCATGATGTATTATATAATGTTTAGTATCGCCGGTTACTAAAATGGTTATATATTATCACTTTCTGTTTCCCAGCTAATATCCATTTTTAAATTACAGCTTTCCCGGTGATTTGAGCTCAAAACATCTGAGGCATTTAAAAGATAAATAACCAATAACATTGCGAAGTATTCACGAATATAAAAGAGTGAGTTTTTTTATTTATTTAATATATTCATGCATTCTTAAAAAATGATTAATTAATTACAAATTATGAATTAATTATAAACCATTCAGTTAGTAAGTTTATATATTTCTTAGACATAAAATGGAAACTAATAAATATGTATTTTATTTATAATGGATATAAATACTGAGTAGTTAGTTATTATTGGGAATGTCGATGTTGGGTCAACAATAGAATTTTTTTTTAAAGGATATTATACTACTTTTTATGAAAAGATAAGCACATTACTTCAATAGCCCAATAGTTCCCCCCCCCCCCCCCCCCCTCTTCAGACTTGGGAAGATACAAAGTTTCCTTTTCTTACGTGTTGTGCAGTGTTTTGTTTGGTCAAGGACCTCCCCCATCCGACGAGCGTAGCCCCTTAAAACTTTCCAAGCACAGACCACGGCAAAACAAAACAAACCATAATTTCCTTTGGAAATAAAGATTTAAAAATTTACAGAAACGCAACAGTTTCCATAGTTTTTTCTAGACGACTAAAATTATTAACTGTATACAGGGCATCCTCTATAATTTGCAGTGTGGTTATCGCCACAGTTGCTACATTCTTTAACGTTGGGGTCGGTTTTAGACTTATTGCAAAGAACTGATCCATGAAATTCACCACATACCACGCAAACAGGGGGTAAATAGCAGTATGCCTTAGTATGACCATATTCTTGACAGTTTAAACATTAAACGGGACCATTTATTTTGTGTGGCTCTTCTATTGTTATTCTTCTAAGAGAATATATTACAAATTGTAAATAGGATGCGTTTCGTTTTTTTCAAGCTTTACGTCGCCGGGTTTAAACTCCACTCGAAAAAGTGGTTGGGGTTTTTTTTCTCTATTTTTAATATTTACAACATGTTTTATTTTGAAACCTTTTTCTCCTAGGAATGCATTTACCTCTTCAGGGTCCACACATGAGGCAATTCCCTTAATCACTACCTGAAGACCCTTATTGCTTTTCAGTTGGTATGTTTAAAAGCTTTTTTTAAGTGCTTCAAATTTGTTTATTATTTTGCGAAAATGATTCTCATGATTAACTTGTATTTTTGTTTCGTTTATACTACCACGCTTGATAGCAGCTACGTAAAATGAATTTTCACCTATCACCAATATCAAACTTTTTATAAGCTCATTTGAGTTTTGCTTCCTAAGATATATTGGGGGAGGCTTGGACGATTGTGTGACGTTTGGTGCTTCAGAGGATTCATCCTGCAGAATTGCAAACCGATTTTGAGAATTTATTTTATCAAAAGATGGTACTTTTGAGGCCGAAGCAACTGCTGCAGAGGTAGGGCTGCGACCACGTTTAAGCACTGTTATGTACCTGTCCATACCAATTTGTACTTGAGGCTTTTGACAACTTTTTACTTGTGATTTTTCCATTGCGTCTGTGTTTGAATTCATGGTACCATTTGTTACTTAGATTGTTTTTGCCGTTGCGGCAACACTTGCAGGCACTAGCGAGAGATTAATATTTTTTAATGTATCAGCATCAGGGGTGCCAGGTGATTTTGGTAAGATATCGGCATATTTTCAAAAAAAAATCGGCATTATCGGCATTTTAATTTAAAGAAATCGGCAAAAAATCGGCAAACCAAAAATAACTATTTTAAATACAGTAAAACACTTTCTTTGTGGAAAAAAATATCAAAACAGAACAATTTTGCATTACCTTATGCTAATAGCATAAAATTCAACAAAAGATAAACGTTTTACAAATAAATTGTAAGTAATTAGAAACAAAAATGTATACGTATATTCTGTACTTTAGGGTAAATTATTTTAAAGTTTTGTACTTTTTGTTATTTTAGATTCATATGAGCTTGACATTTTTATTAAATCCTTAATTTTAATATCATCATGAAAATAGTTTAAACTTTTAAATAATTTTTGGAATGATGAATTCTATGCAAAGATTAATTTGCATGGTACATTAAAATTTCGTTTTATTAAGGTTGACTTGGCTTAACATTTTTCCACGTTGGCGGAAGAATGTGAAATTGTTGGAAATGAACCAGGAGAATTCTTACTTTTAAATCTAAATTTTGTTGCCAAAATGTTTGTTAATTTACTTGACTTTCTTACAAAAGATTGGTTATCGGATAAACTTGCATCATGCTCAAATGCGCTTATAAAAGTAATTTTTTGATTTAAGTTTCTTCATTAAAAGTGAATTTTGAATTTAACTTGGCTCAACTTTTTTGTAAGTAAAAATCTATTTCCAAATTCAAATATAAAGTATGTACATTATATTTTTTAATTTAACTTTTTTTCTTCTTTTAGCTTTTGTCAAAAAAATTGCTGATATTTTTTTTTTGTTTTTGATCAAGTTCTTTTATTCTTTACAATTGCAACATGTGTGTGTTGGGTAAACATACGTAACAAACACTGCATATAATAAAGGACAAATCTAACCTTTTTTTCTTAGCAAAAGCGCTAAATTAATAACAGTTCTCTCTTTTTAATGAAGCAAGTATTTCAATGGTACCCAAAATTAATAAGTTGTTCTAAATCCAACAAAAAGTTACTTTGGTTAAGATGTTTATCAAAAAATCGGCATTTTTTGAGCAAAAATCGGCAAATCGGCACTTTGATAATTTAGAGGCAAAAAATCGGCAAAATGCCGATAAATCGGCAAATATGGCAGGCCTGATCAGCATCAACCGTCTTTGTAAAAACCGAGGGCGTTTAATACTTACGTGAATGGAAGAGCTGTATGTATATGCATATGAATTGTTTTTATTCTTTAAGTGTATGTTTTTTTTGTAAAACCAATACATACATATATAATGTCATTGATCGGAACATTTGTTGTAAATGCACAAAAAATTCTAAATTCATACAAATTATTGTCAATATAATGAGGGTATTCACGAGGTCTCCAATCTAGCCATATTGTCATAGGCTATAAAATTAAAACCCCTTATAATTTCTTGTTTTTGAATAACAAACGAAAAAATGCCTTAAAATAAAATAGTAAGAAGAAAAAAATTTTTTTACCGTCAAGACCAGTAGTTTGGAGCAATTTTTAAATTATGACGTATGAAAATGTGAATGGATAGGAGACCTTGTGCATACCCTTAATACTTTGCCAATAATTTGGTTGCAACTTTAGAACACTTTGTTCTTCCGCAACTTAAATTGGAAGCAACTTTGGAATCAGGGAAGATTTCTTTGAAAAGTTTGCTGCTACAATCAGTTGAAGCGTAGCTGTGGCCATGAATGAAATGAAGATACTGTTTTTTGATGACTCCCTGATATATTTCGCTTACTTAGCATTTACACATAAAAGTATTTTCTTCAAAGTTGCAATACACTTACACTTTTTCACTAACATTCACACAATTTTTGTACTTGCAGCCAATCGGCTGTTTCTACGATTTTTCGTTGCCCTGCAAAAAAATATCTTAAAAATATTCGCACAGAACAGCTCAATATGCTTGTGAACAACATACATACTTAAAATAATTAATTAAAAAAATTTAAATGCAAAATAAATAAATACATACATACATATTTATTTTCATTACCTACTAAAAGAAACACAAAAAAGTAAATTTAATAAAAAAAAGGCAAATATTGGCGCGTATTGTGTTGTTTGATTGCCGCACAAGAACACAATAAATATTGGTGCATTTTTGTCATTTTTATTGACGCGCGGTTGCATAGCAAACAGTCACACGATTGCCGCACCAGGGTTGCATTTGATTGGTAAAAGTAAGCACAATATTGTCCTCGATTGGTACATGAGCCATTTGGTTGTGCGGTCACACGATTGGGGTATTAAAAAGTGTGAAAATTGGTGCATTGCGGCAATCGTGTGATCCCAGCTTAACACACAGGACATTGAAAACAAAACAAACATTTTACGTTCTTTTTCGTTTTATTTGAATCACAGAATACAACCAAGAAGTGTTAACGTTGGCAGTTGTTCAAAACGAAGACAGGCGAAGCAAACAATCCTGCGAGTGTTTTTATACTTTTCTCTTTTTCGCAAAAGCAGCATTTGCTATTTATTTAAATACAAAGCATATGGTATGTTAAGAGTAAATACTGAATTTTAACTGGGTGATTCATAACAAATCAAAAGTAATAAGGGAAGGAAACCAATTTTAAGCAAGTAAAATTATTTGGAGGCAAAATTTAAAAAAAAAACAGTACTTTTGCGTACTGATTTGGGTGTTATGCATAAACCAGTACATTGAATAAAAACCAGTACGTGTACTGGTAAAATCAGTACGAATGGCAACCCTACTGGCCCATAACCTGTTTTTTAATATAGTAGTTTCTCAAAAGTAAAAAACTAGATTTAAACGATTTCAATTATAAAATTCAGGGTTATATTTAATTCAATTTATATATACAGCCCTATTATGAATAAATATTCCCCGGGAGTTTTTTCCCTTTTCCCATTTTTACAATTAAATTAACATAGGAAAAATGGTAAAAGGGAAAAAACTCCCGGGGAATTTTTATTCATAATTGGGCTGATATTCTACAAAATTAGCGTGGCTTTATAACGACACTCAGCAAATAAATAGAAGAAGGCGGAAATCAAAACCTCTTTTTTTTTTATTAAAATATTGAATTGACATTTGGAATTTGGATGTCAAAGTTTCAAATTGATAAATGTTGCCATATTTTATTCATTAAGAAAGTGATAAATTCAACAATTTATTTATTTTTCTCAATATTTCGCTAACCTTTGGTACCTAAGCATCTTTAGGAATTTTAATTAAATTTACAATAAAAAATTATAAAAAAAAAACAATTTAAGTTTTTACTTCATATCAGTTTGTGCTTTGTTGTGATACGGACGTTATTATTAAACCCGCATACAATTTGAATTAATTTATAATTTGATTTTTTATTCAAAATAAACATTCAGCGAATGAACGCAAAATAAATGATTTTTAAATAAATTATTTAGCATAAAAGTGACCAATTATTAAAAACGAAAAATTAAATAAAGAAAAATAAAAAATATAAGTGAATGAATGTACATACTAAAGACCTGCACGAGTGTATCAGTAAGTATTGTTGAAACAGATACACCAGATATTTATCTGTAACTACTGATATAAATGAGAGAATGAGTGTAACTGATATTGTATGGTTTTGCCTTTGTCCACTCACCATATCTTAAAAACAATATGGTTTTGGATTGAGTATGTCATAACATTTTTTTTTTGCTTACAAATATCTGTTGTCACCATAAGTATTTCTACAATATCTGTGGTTATCTGTTGTATGTTAAAATATTGTTGGCGAGTTGATGAAAATAAGAGAGTTTATAAAAACTTGTATAAGATCTCAACCAGGGGTGCCAGATGGTTTTAGTAAAAATTCGGCATATTTTCAAAAACAAATCGGAAATCAAATCATGAAAAAACAGCAAATTAAAATTACTGTTTTAAACACAATAAAACATATTTTTAATGACAAAAATAACAAAGCAAAACAATTAATCAATACCTAATGCTTTAAAAAAAAATAAATAAAAATTATCAAAAAGTAATTTTGTAGCGGGACAACATTACCTATTATTTTAATTATTATGTGTAAACTTTAATGTTATGTTTTACCTTATTATTTTGTTATAAATTTATATATTTATTTGTTGGTAAATTTATTTTATTAATACATGTGTGTTAATTAAAATTTAACTGACTGTAACCTTTATATTATTTTACTATCACACTCATTTCTTTCCAATACTTTATCATAACTTACTCAATTTGTATTGCTTAATTTTTATTTACATGCTCATTAAATTATTAATCATTGAAACTTGTTTATTTCTGTTTATGTTGTTTTTCTTAACAATGCATTCCATTGCAATTGCACTCAATTTATTCTCATTTTTATTTAAAAGGATTAACGGTATTATTTTATAATTTTGTTTAAAGCCTAGAGTTAAATAATTTTAAAAATAAAATTCATTCGCCTATGAACTTCTGACTAGTGAAGTCCATAAAAAATTTAGCGGTCTTTTCTTTAATAAAAAATAATAAAATAATCTAAAAACAAAAGAGGTCAGATTAAGACTTATACATTCCGATCAGACCCTTTATATTAGTAAATAGTAAAGTATTATTCGACTAGGACGTTAATCGTCTGGTACGAATTTACTTTAATAATAAATAAAAAACATAACACAATAAAAAACCCCTCCTAAAAAGGAAGATTTATTCCTCCTTCCTACAACTGTCGCCCAACGGAAATTTTACTGGACTACGAGCACGTTACTACCGGATTTGTCAAGGAAACTCCAGTGTATTTATTCCATTTCCCAATAGTTGGTGTCTTCATCATCGATAGTTTGCGGTGCACTTCATCACTGTTGCTTTGCATTTTCACCCATTGTTGTTGTTGTACCTATTATTGTTGTTATATCGACCACAAATATTGTGGATTCTTTCTGAAGAAAATAACTCTCTTCATTTAATAGCAAAAATTCTCTATTCATCGTAAAAAAACAGGGTTTCCCTATAATATTTTGAATATACATTCTGGTATTCGTAGAAAATGAGACGAAGTCCTCGTAATACATCGACTATCACCGATAGTCCCAACAACATACATTCGACACAAAATAGCGCTCTAAATCAAGCGAAAAATGGCAGTGGAATTCATCCTGCAGAAAGTAATATTTCGGCATCAAGCCTAACCAATTCACAAGCACCAGTTAATATGGTTTTAACTGACGTTCAGTTCAGGGAACTTTTAAGTGGTTTAGCAGTTAGACAAGACGTAAAGTCCACATTTAGCAGTTGCACAGCACGCTTTAATGGTGGCCGCAATTCCACACAAGTAGAAGATTTCCTAGCTACTATATTAGTTTATAAACAAGCAGAAAATATTTCTGATTTGTATGCCCTAAAGGTGTTATGATACTTGCTATTTTTTGTATTGGATTTTTTTAGGATTGACTGAATGAAACAACAAATGCGAGAAAGAACAAGAAATACAATATGATAAAATGTAAACAAAACAAACAATACTGCCCACGTTTTTTCCCCACAAAAAACCGTCATTTAAGTTAAAAATCGCAAAAAAAAAGTTAAAATCCGTTTCTTTCGATCAAAAACTAAAAAAAATTGGCAACAGTGCTAACAATTTATCTGGAAATGTCAATTTTAAGTTAAAAAATTTTATATTTTTTTTGACAGTCTTAGATTATTTATCGATAACACATGTATATTTGTTTGACATTTCAAGATTTTTTATGATTTAATCATACTCTTTACACTTAGTCAGTTTTCCTATGCAAATATATTTGCACTGTTCTCCAATATAGAAAAAATACAAAAAATAGCAAGTATCATAACAGCTTTACTAGCCTACCACTTATATTAGAAGGCTACGCCTCAACATGGTGGCAAGGAGTAAAACATGAGGCCAAAACTTTTAATGGAGCATGTGAGCTATTAAAAAAAGCTTTTCACCACCAAAGCCTGATTGGCGTATTTTCAACGAAATATTTCAAGAAAAACAGAAAACGTTTGAATCTACTGACAATTTTGTTTGTAGGAAAAGAAGACTGTTTGCACAATTAAGCGAAAAGCTTTCGGAGAGTGCGATGCTCAATATGATATTCGGTCAATTAAATATCCAAATTAGAGAAAAAGTGTCTCGGGATAGTATATCTAACTTCCAACAACTTCTATGTAAAGCTAGAGAAGTAGAACAAATCGCTACAGAAAATAAAAAAGAAAAAGTAGAAAAAACAAACGTTTTGAGAATCCACAAAGCTCAGGCTTAAAATGCACTTTTTGCAGAAAAAAGTATCATTTAGCAGAAAACTGTTTTAAGAAAATTGAGGCTGAAAAACACAAGCATGTGAAAGAACCGGAAAGAAAACTAAATTGCTACGGATGTGGAGCAGCAGGATATTACCGCTCCAATTGCCCATCTTGTAATAAAAGCAGCGTTAGGGAACAAGAAGAAAAGCTTGATTTTAATTCACTACATACTTCTTTGTTAGGACGAAATGTACCCCTAATAAATATAAACGTTGGCGGATTTAATGGTGAAGCATACTTTGATACTGCAGCCAGAACCAGTGTTGCCGGATTCCTATTATACCAAAAGTTAGTCCAAAAAGGCGTAATTTTTCAAAAAGTGTGCACTGAGATTATTTTAGCAGAGGGAATTCCACACAACGAAATAGTTTTCTCTACAACTGTTGACATCATAATTGGAAACCGCATTAAAAAAATAAGATTTATATGTCTCCCAAAAGCAACTGGTAACAGAACTCTTATCGGAATTGATTTCCCAGAAGAAAATGGCATAGTCTTTGATCTTGCCCAACGTACATGGCATTTTAAAGATGATTCATCTAAAATTGTCGATTTTAAAACTAACCAACCACACACAATTAATAAAATATCAGTCTCAGAAAATGTAATGCCAAACGAGGTTAAAGATTTTTTATCGTGGTTTGAAAAAGGTAATAACGAATACTCACCAGACCTCTATTCCTGAAAACTTAGAGTCGCCTAAAAGCTCAAATTTATTTCCTCCTCTTAAAAGGATGAAAAGTAGCGACTACTGTGATGAAATATTTCAACCAATTGAATTGAACTCATTTGAAATTAAATTGAAGCCACCCATTTATCAGAAAGTGAACGAAAAGTTTTAGAAAATCTTTTGAATTCTGAAAAAGATATTTTTAAAGATATTGAAATACCAATTCCTCATGTAGAACACTACATTAAAACAGGTTCACATGATCCAATTTCTAACCCACCGTACAGAATTTCCCCAAAAATGAAGAATCTCTTAAAATAAGAAATTGACACATTGCTGAAGAAGGGTATAATTGAGGAAAAGGAATCGCCGTGGGCCTTTCCAATAGTTTTAGTACCGAAAAAAGATGGTTCAGTTAGGTTATGTGTTGATTATCGTCGATTAAATGCGATTACTACAACAGATACCTATCCACTTCCAAGGATTGATGATCTCTTACACTCAGCAAAAACAACACCTTTTATGTCTACTTTAGACTTACGTGCTGGTTATTGCAAATTAAAATAGCGGAAAATGATAAAATAAAAACGGCTTTTACAACACCATTTGGAATTTTTGTATTTAACCAAATGCCATTTGGGTTAAAAATGCACCAGCCACCTTTCAAAGGTTAATAGATAAATTTCGTAATGGATTACCAAATATTCTAATTTTGGCTTATCCCGACGATATTATTATTTGTTCCAAAGATTTAGAATCTCATATTTCGGATCTTAAGCAAACTTTTAAAAGGCTCAAAATTTTTGGTTTTCATCTTAACCGAGAAAAATTTTTCTTTTGCAAACCAGAAATCAAATATTTAGGACATATACTTACAAGTGATGGCTTAAAAGTTGATCCTGAAAAAGCAAATGCTATATTATTAAGACAAAGCCCAAGAAATACGAAAGAAGTCTTATAGTTTTTACAAACCTGCTCATGGTATAGACGTTTCATACCTTTTTTTGCGAAAATATCAAAACCTTTATCAGACTTAACTAAAAAGAATGCAGTGTGGAAGTGGTCTTATGAAGAACAAAATTCTTTTAACTCGTTCAAAAAATGTTTAACATCACCTCCAATTTTACAACAAGTAAATGAAAACATGCCATTCGTATTAAAAACAGATGCAAGCAATTATGCAATCGGAGCTGTTTTACTCCAGGGGGAGAAACAATTTGAGCATACTATTGAATACGCTAGTCGATTACTGCTCCCAGCAGAGAGAAATTACTCTACGACCGAACGTGAAGCGTTGGCAGTCGTTTGGGCGGTTCAAAAATTCAGAGGCTACACAGAAGGTTCAGAAGTCTTGGTTCTTACCGATCACCAACCCTTAAAATGGTTGTTTAGCTTAAAAAGCCCTACAGGACGTCTTGCTAGATGGGCGTTGCAATTACAAACATATAACATAAAATTTGAATATACTCCCGGTCGTAAAAATGCTGTAGCAGACACCCTATCAAGGCCTCCATGCCAATTGAAAACCCACAATGAAATAAAATGCGAATGTATGTCAGCATTTATCGACTTTCCCCGAAAAGGTGCAACTGATTTTAGGAAGGCACAAATCAAAGTTCCTGA
Source organism: Pollenia labialis (assembly GCA_949318255.1). NCBI lineage: Eukaryota > Metazoa > Arthropoda > Insecta > Diptera > Polleniidae > Pollenia > Pollenia labialis. The sequence continues at coordinate 84,263,415 of OX439139.1, read as the reverse complement.
TATAAAATGTATTATAGATTCATTTGAAAATAACGATGAAAATGTTATAAGACATACCAGTCGAGGTTATATTATGTTAGATGGTGTTTTATATAGATTTTGCTCATCAGAAGAGTCAGAGAATGGACAACTAGTAGTACCTCAGTCTATGCGTAGCATGGTTCTATTTAATTATCATGATAGCCCTACAGCTGGCCATTATGGCATTGATAGGACTATAAGTCGAATAACTCCACACTTCTATTGGCCGCAAATGAGAGCAGAAATAACAGATTATGTAAAATCGTGTATTGAATGCAAACGTTACAAACCAACAAATATGAAACCTGCTGGTCTTCTTCAAACTGTCTCTAGCAATCGTAGATTTGAAATCATAGCTGTTGATTTATTTGGTCCACTACCAGTCACACCACAAGGAAACCAATGGATTTTGATTTTAGAAGATTTGTGTAGTCGTTGGACAGAATTGTTTCCACTGAAAATAGCATCAGCCGAAAATTGTGCACATGCATTATTAAATGAAATTTTTTAAGATACGGTATCCCTCGCAGACTCCATTCAGATAATGGAAGTCAATTCATTTCAGCGGTAATGCAAAAGTTAACGTTTTGTCTTGGAATTCAGCAATCATTCACGCCTGTTTACCATCCGGAAGCTAATCCAGTAGAGCGAAAGAATAGAGACCTGAAAGTAGGGATGGACACTGAAAAAAACATTGATGTTTTTTTTTGATGCGATGCATCGCAAACATACATCGATGTTGCATCGATATTTCATAAAATACATCGATGTTGTTATACATCGGTTTATTTTTCAATTATTTATTATTATTATATTTTCCAAAAATTTATTTTACATCTCCCAATACTTGTTTTCAATACTGTAAACAATAAACAAACAGCAAAACTTATTCGCCGCATATAATAGTGTTGACAGTTGTTCGCATAATGTTTACCACGTTTACATATCCAAACTTGAGTCATGCCAACACATATAGATATGTATACACGTCTATATACCAATCTACACGTTCTGTATACAATTTATCATGTCGATGCATCGAAAAAAACATCGATGTTTTCCGATTGCTTAGGAGCAAAAACACATCGGATTATATCGATGTTTCGGCGCAATACATCGAGTGTTTTAAAAACATCGATGGTTTTTGTCCATCACTACCTGAAAGTGCAGCTATCTATTTGTGTTGGCCAAGATCACACTACTTGGGACTTAAGATTGCCTTCAATAAGATTTGCTATGAATACGGTATAATGTGCATCAACTGGTTACTCTGCCGCCTATCTTACTTTTGGCCGTGAACTAAAAGCTCCAAAGGAAGTTCAGAATGATTTAAGAGCAATTGTGAATGCTGAAAACTTTGTGCCACAAATAACTACGCATCTTCTTCGCCTCGCAAATACTCTAAAACTAGCAAGGGAAACGGAAGAGAAAATGCAGGACAAAAACAAAATAAATGCAGATTTAAAGCGAAAACCCCAAGAAAGTATAAATATCAGTGATAAGGTATTAGGTTCAACATATATTCTAAGCAAGAAAGATACAAATTTAACGTCAAAGTTCGTGCCACGAAGAGATGGTCCATATATCGTCACTAACAAAAAGGGATCCTCGAGCTACACAATTGCAGAACTAAATAACCCTAACGTACCTTTATCAACATACCACGTATCAGATTTAAGTTTATATGAAGGCGACACTACAAAGCCAATTTATGCTATTAATCGTAGAGGACGCTCGAAAAATCTGACATACTACAATTTAACAATAGATAAAACAAACAATGGGCCCGATACAACTGAAAGCAACAAAAACATGCAACAACATAATGCAACAGATCACAACTTTTCCACTCATCCGCCTAATAGTAAAAAATAATAAAATAATCTAAAAACAAAAGAGGTCAGATTAAGACTTATACAGTCCGATTCGACTAGGACGTTAATCGTCTGGTACGAATTTGCTTTAATAATAAATAAAAAACATAACACAATAAAAAACCCCTCCTAAAAAGGAAGATTTATTCCTCCTTCCTACAATTTCAATTTCCGGGAATACAAAATTTAAATTTTCAAAAGATTTTGTTATTCGTGCTTAATTCCCAGTTTTTATTATTGATAAAAACACTTGAAATTTATTGTTGATGGGATAAGCTATAGATCATCAGGAAACTTCATCCATAAAGATTTTAGAAAAACTAAAGATATTAAACCAAATAAAACTGTTAAACGTAAAGAATTATAGCAACAGTTCTACTTGTAATAATATCAAAGCCTAAGCAACCAGTGAAATGCGCCTAGGAATAGCTTATCCCATCAACAATAAATTTCAAGTGTTTTTATCAATAATAAAAACTAGGAATTAAGCACGAATAACAAAATCTTTTGAAAATATAAATAAAAATAAATGTTTTATAAATAAATTTTATTTAATTAAAAAAAAGGGGTATCTGGTAGCAGATTTATATTTTCAAACTCAAATAAAAAATGAAGTAATTGAAACAAAGTTTTATTAAGAGCATTGAACGATAGAATGGAAATGCGGATTTTTTTTTAAAGAGTATGTCATCCACATGTCTTCCGTCAACTTGAACACACTATTCAAAACGGAGCCTTGTTTTTCGAGAATTTAAAAAAAATAACCCAATTTTCTCATGCGTGGAGTTACCCTGGGGAAATGTAAAGGTATTTGATGTTTCAATCGAGGGTTGCAGGTACTTGGGGACCAGTAACGGCAGTTTTTCTTGTTGACGTGGCTATTTAAGTGACTTAACCTAACTTTATTACGTATGAATCATAACCCTTAAAAAATGTCTCCACAGTGAACGCACGATGCTCACTCGATCACGCGACATCGTGAATGACAAATCCTCCCAATCTATAATTGCAACGGCTCGACCCTCCCTCTGCACCGTATATGAATCGTTTATTTCAGAAACCCGTCAACTCTCATTGAAACGATTCATATTACCTTTTGATATAATCGTTTTTAAAAACATAAATGTGCCACCAGACACCCTGTATATGAATAGTTTTTACTTAAGGGTAAATAGCAGGGACCGTAAATAAGAGTGATCCATATAATTTTAGCTTAAAAACTCTCCATATTAGAGTCAACGGAGACCTATGTATACTGTCTTATACCAATAGGTTCGTCCTAGAGGTCTCTTTAAGAACCTATGGTGATCTAGAAAAAACGATCTCAACTCAACGAAAAAATAAAACTTCGGATGAACTCTTAAAAATTTTTATTTCGCAGTCATAAAATAGTTAGCCTAAAATGCTGCTTTACAAATTGTAGTGATCTGACCAGCTACAAGTTTGGGGTGTCTATTAAAGACCTGCACGAGTGTATCAGTACCCAGCAAATAAAATTGGACCACCTGACCCATTTTGATAAAATGGACTACTCCATGGACTGGTCCGATGTAATGCAAGCATGGACCATGTCATTGTTAAAAAGTGTTTGTAGTGAGACGACATGTCTTCGTTTTTTAACGACGTGCTTTCGTTTTTAAACGACTTCAAAACTAATCCTCTTGAGTATACCATGGAGTAGTTTTACAACTACTCCTTAGTGGTCCAAAGGTGGGTTATATACCATGGAGTAGTTTTAAAACTACTCCTTAGTGGTCAAAAGGTGGGTTATATGATCCTCTCCTAGGACATCGTAATGTTAAATAAATGTTAAATAGACCAGGTTTTTTCCATACGTTTGGGTTACTTTTGGACTAGTCCTGGTCCTTTGTGGACTACTCTTTACACGCGTGTTTGGACTGGTCCTATTATTTGCAGGGTAAGTATTGCTGAAACAGATACACCAGATATTTATCTGTTACTACTAATATAAATGAGAGAATGAGTGTAACTGATATTGTTTAGTTTTGCTTTTGTCCACTCACCATATCTTAAAAACAAAAACAGTTGCTAATGGTGTTGGATTGAGTGTTACATAACATTTTTTTCTTGCTGACAAATATCTGTTGTCACCATAAGTATTTCTACAATATCTGTGGTTATCTGTTGTATTTTAAAATATTGTTGGCGAGTTGATGAAAATAAGAAAGTTTATAAAAACTTGTATACGATCCCAACCAGGGGTGCCAGATGGTTTTAGTAAGAAATCGGCATATTTTGAAAAACAAATCAGAAATTAAATTTAAAAAATCGGCAAATTAAAATTACTATTTTAAAAACAATAAAACATTGCCAAAAATAAAAAAAAGCAAAGCAATTAACTATTACCTAATGCTTTAAAAAAAGAGTATGCCATCCAGATGTCTTCTGTCGAGTTGATCCCACTGTTCAAAACAGAGCCTTGTTTTTCGAGAATTTAAAAAAAATTTATCCAGTTATGTCATGCGTGGATAAGGCACACCCACCAAACAGATCCTTATTTCTTATGCTTCAGTCGAGGGCTGCGGGTTCTTGGAGAACAGTAACGGCAGTTTTGATTGTTAACGTGACCGTTTAAGTGAAAATTAACTTTGAACAAAATTCTTGACGAGCAATTACTTAAGAATCATTACTCTTAAAAAATGTATCCACAGCGAACGCGAGTTAAGTAAAAGACTAATTGCACTTATAAAAAAACACAACTACTTTCTTTCACTTCCAAAATAATAATCATTTTATTCATTCTTTTTCTTTAAAATGAAACTTACTTTCTAAATACAAAAGTGCTTACACAAACTAAAGTTCAATAATTTCTTATTTTATTTATTTTAAATAATTTGGAAATTTATTACTTGTTAAAATTTGCTGATTAATAATGTTTGTAATATTTTAGTTTTATTTTAAAGTTCAATAATTTCTTATTTTAATAATTTCGCAATTATGCTTATTAACTTAATTTATTACTTGTTAAAATTTATTTGCTGATTAATAAAATTTGTAATAGCTTAGTTTTATTTCTTTTGAATATTTAATGTATGCTGATGCAGCTATTTAATCTAGGTGGCTTTGTTAGTGAGTCTGTTGTTGTTGTTGTGGTTGAGGTTGTTTCTGTAACTCGCGCGATGCCCACTCGACCTCAGCGACATCGTGATTGACAAATCCGCGCAATCGATCATTCCAACGGCGCCACCCTCCCCCGCACTGTTTACTACTTTTTGAAATAATCGTATTTAAAAATATAAATTTGCCACCAGACACTTAAGGGTAAATTGCACGGACCTCAAGTAAGAGTTATCCATAAAATTTTAGTTTAAAAACTCTAAATATTAGAGTCAACGGAGACCTATACTGTCATATACACATAGGTTCGTCCTAAAGTTCTCTTTAAGAACCTATGGTGATCTAGAAAAAACAATCTCAACTCCACAGTTATAAATCATTTTACACCGAAAAAATAATAGTTAGGTTGAACTCTTAAAAAGAAAGTTTTATTTCGCAGTCATAAAATATTCGGCATAAAATAAAACTCACTTCGCCGTCAACAAATAAAACTCTTTTAAGATTAGTTAACACTGCTTTACAAATTTTAGTGAAATGACCAGCGACAAGCTTTGGGTGTCAATGAGTTTTATTTTTTGACGGCTGAATAAAACTCTCTTTTTAAGAGTTACATTTGACCTTTTATTTTTACGTTGAAAAATAACTGTTTTATATGGACTTTTTTGTTTTTAATTCAAAATAATAATTACTATTTTTTAAACGAACAATTTAATTTTTTGGTTACAAATATCGAATTTATATAAATAAGAAAGTATTGTCCGTCAATCCCGGCCCTATTATACTCCACACGACAACATTTAGACAGCTTTTCAAGAGTTACCTTATTTGGGACCCATGGGCAATCATGGACCCAGGAAAACAAATTATATTATAAAGTTAAGATTCAGATCTTGATTCTTGATTCAGGCTTAATTCTAAGGACAATTAGAGCCTACTTATGTACCGAATTTCAGCAATTTATCTTTAAAATTGGACTTAAACTTTGCGTACAAGGTTTACATAGACAGCCAGCCGGACGGGTGGATTTCTTTAGATCGATTTCCCTTGTGCTTTAAGCCACTCATATGTAGTTGTATATTTTTCAAAATGTGTTTGTTGAGTTAAACATACAATACAAATACTGCATATATGGAATATATATAACTATTTTTTCCTTAAGTATAAGCACTGAATTAATAACAGTTGTCCTTTTTAAATGTAACAATTTACCCAAAATTAATAATTTATACAAAACAAAAAATAGGCACTTTGATAATTTAGAGGCAAAAAATCGTCAAAATGCCGATTAATCGTTTTGTATGGCAGGCCTGATCACAACGCTTCTCTTTAGTGTTGTTGTTGTTGCTCGGCAATTCCCAGCAAATAAAATTGGACCACCTGACCCATTTTGATAAAATGGACTACTCCATGGACTGGTCCGATGTAATGCAAGCATGGACCATGTCATTGTTAAAAAGTGTTTGTAGTGAGACGACATGTCTTCGTTTTTTAACGACGTGCTTTCGTTTTTAAACGACTTCAAAACTAATCCTCTTGAGTATACCATGGAGTAGTTTTAAAACTACTCCTTAGTGGTCCAAAGGTGGGTTATATACCATGGATGATATGATCCTCTCCTAGGACATCGTAATGTTAAATAGACCAGGTTTTTTCCATACGTTTGGGTTACTTTTGGACTAGTCCTGGTCCTTTGTGGACTACTCTTTACACGCGTGTTTGGACTGGTCCTATTATTTGCAGGGTTTGTACTGCCACAGCATGAACAGCCTATGTGTGTGTGACATGTCTTGTTCTTTTGTTTTTTATACCCTACGCCACAACTGCTGGTTATACTTAGTTTGTCATTCCATGTAAAATTTTTGTATTATCCGAGAACGTAAGAACCTAAATAAATTTTACAGGAGAGTTTTTTTATTTTAATTCATATAAATTTTGTATTAAATTTATCGCTCACGATAAAATCACGGACCAAAAATAATGGTTATTATATTTTTAAGGTTACGGGAAAATTTCTTTTATTTTCATTTGGTTATTTTTAACCATTATCGTTACATATGTTTTATATTTGTATCGTAACCAATTAATGTAAAAACTTTATTTTTTTGGTTACAAATAACCATTTTAACTACAGCTTTATTACGAAAACTGCTACCTATAAAGCATCTCGATAATTACAGAACCATATATTTCAATTGGAATATTGTTTAAACAATTGAAGATAAACATCAATGAAGAAATAGGTATATATATTTATATATACAAAATCGTTTTGTGTTTGGATTCAATCATTAAACAAAAAATACCTCAACATTAGCATGTAAAATAGCACGGTATAAATTTTGATCAATTTTTCATGGGTATGCTATATACAGACCCGTCACAGATATAAAGTGGAAGTAACTATTGTTTCTCCAAAAAGATTCAAAATAAACTGTGATAAAAGTAAAATCAATTAAAATAACTAGTCTAGATTGTAAACTCCCTCTTTACAACTCTATCTTAAAGCCAATCTGGTGCAATGGCATTTAGTTGTGGGCTTCTTATATAGAGAAAATGCAAAGGCGCCAAATTAAAATTTTGGCTTAATATATACAAAAATTTTTTACATTAAACTTTTCAATAGGTTAACATAATTAAGTCTTAAAAATAAAATTTGTATTGAAATTTTGCTTATTTCACAGCCATTTATAAACGATTTTTATATAATAAAAGCAGCTGCTGACTAAGAGATCATTACTATCCTAAGTTCGGCATATATTTGGGCACTCAATATAAACTGTTCTGACTATGAGGTAAACCTATTTCAGACTCACTTCTTTTTGTACTGTTGTCAAGAGAGGTCAGTAAAGAAAATTTTTTGAGAATTTGAGCTTAATATGGCAAAATAATGATTTTCCAGTAGTTGACATAATGATGTCGAAGATGAAATTCGCAAAAAAAAATCGTTCCAAATTCCGGAAGCCATCGAAATAAGTTAAAATAATATTTTTTTGAAGATCTATAAATTAAAGGCAATATTTGAACATATTTGTATCTTTAAAACCCGTGATGGTAAAAATATTACTTATATTAGTACGATTTCCACTTGTTTTAGTTTGCCCTAAGGTGTTATGATACTTGCTATTTTTTGTATTGGATTTTTTTAGGATTGACTGAATGAAACAACAAATGCGAGAAAGAACAAGAAATACAATTTGATAAAATGTAAACAAAACAAACAATACTGCCCACGTTTTTTCCCCACAAAAAACCGTCATTAAAGTTAAAAATCGCAAAAAAAAAAGTTAAAATCCGTTTCTTTCGATCAAAAACTAAAAAAATTGGCAACAGTGCTAACAATTTATCTGGAAATGTCAATTTTAAGTTAAATTTTATATTTTTTTTGACAGTCTTAGATTATTTATCGATAACACATGTATATTTGTTTGACATTTCAAGATTTTTTATGATATAATCATACTCTTTACACTTAGTCAGACTTCCTATGCAAATATATTTGCACTGTTCTCCAATATAGAAAAAATACAAAAAATAGCAAGTATCATAACAGCTTAACAAATTATTTAAAAAACAGGCACTATTGGACGTGTAGAAAGCTTGGCACTAAATAAGGACCAATATATATTTAAGTTCTCATTCTAGCAAAATGCAAATATTACATAATGGTGTATTCTATTTTTTTTGGACGATCTGCATTCTATTTCATTGTAAGCAGATTCCATAATTTTTGTTGCTTCTCAATCGTATTGCTTTAGTCGATAGCATTATAAATATATTTTAATTATTAAGTTTTTGTATATTAATATAAAATTCACTGTAGTTTACACTTTTATTTACAAGGAAACCCTTGAATAAAAAAACACTTTTTTCTTACTCTTTACGTCTGCTTTTATCAAAAACTTATTTTAAATGAGTAAATAACTTATTTTTGCCAAAATTTTAAAAAACATAACGGTTTAATTCGCCTAAATATCGTCAGAATGCGCATAAGACGATTTTAAAGAAACATAAACAACAAAAAGATTTGCAAAAAAAATAATTTACAAGAGTATTATGTGATTACTGTAAAATAAAAATCGTTCAATGATCGTCAGAATACATAACCAACGATTGTGGAATAACATAAAAAAAATCAGCAATCCAACAATCAACATAATGATCGCAAAAACATAATTAACAAGAGTAATATACGATTACGGTGAAATAACAATCGTTCAAAGGACGCAAAAATTTGTAAACGGCGATAAACTCGTTTAACAATCGTCAAAATGAATCGCAAAAGCATCATTTGGACGAGTAAAATGTATTTTTGCTCCAACAATCGTCTGCACGATTAAAATAAGAGTCGTGAAATAATCGCGCTCGTCAAATAATCTTCCAAATGCTAGCTGGGTACCTACATACCTATGTATGTATACATAATCTTGCAAAAACATTTTAATTTTGTAAAGTACAAAAAAAAATAACAAAAATATTAAAAGCACATAGTACGGTGAAAAACAAAAACAATATTTTGTATGAACAAAAACCATGAGACAACAATAAAACTCAACGAGAGAAATTGCTATGTAACAGTTCATGCAAATGAAAATAATGCTGAAATAAATAAAACAAAACAATATTAACTACCTAACGGCTAAGCCAATTATTCGTACACGTTTCCTCTCACCCTCGGTATTTACACAAACGGTGGATAGTGACTCATTAAAAAGTGGGAAATGATACCATGGACTTAAACACAAATGCAATGGAAAACCCCCCTGTAAAAAGTTGTCAAAAGCCTCAAGTCCAAGTAGGTATGGACAGGTATATAACAGTCCTTAAACGGGGTCGCAGCCCTACCTCTTCAGCAGTTGCTTCGGCATCAAAAGTACCATCTTTTGATAAAATAAATTCCCAAAATCGCTTTGATCATAACTCAAATGATCTAATAAAGCAATAAAGCGAGGTAGTATAAATGAAACGAAAATTCAAGTAAATCATGAAAATGATTTTCGCAAAATAATTAACAAATTTGAGGCGCTTAAAAAAGTTTTTATACATACCAACTCAAGAGCAGTAAAGCTCTTCAGGTGATGATTAAGGGGATTGATTCATGCGTAGACCCAGAGGAAATTAAAACTTTCTTGGAAAAAAAGGTTTTAAGATAAAACATGTGGTAAATATTAGAAATAGGGAAACAAATCCTCAACCACTTTTTCGTGTAGAATTAGAGCCCGGCCACATTAAGTTAAAAAAAAACGAAACGCATCCCATTTATAGTTTGAAATATATGTATTCTATGCAGAAAAATCACAATTGAGGAGCCGCACTGTTTGCGTAGTATGTGGTGAACTACACGGTACAGTTTCTTGCTATAAGTCTAAAACCGACCCCCAACGTAAAAAAATGTAGCAACTGTGGCGGTAATCTCACTGCCAATTATAGAGGATGCCCTGTATATAATATCGTCAAGCAGACGGTTGGACCGAAAACAAATACCCCTCAAATGCAGGTTGCAAATCAAGTAAACACATATGCAATTCAAGCCCCCCAGCCTGGTAATAACAGAACCTCTTACGCTAACGTCCTAAAATCAAACCATGTGCCAATGCAAGGTGCCTCGCCAAGTAATGATGAAACTCCAGTTTCTAATTTAAGTCGTTTAGAAAAAACCATGGAAACATTGGTGCAATCAGTAAATAATTTTACGAACACAATGGGTAATATGATGTAGAAAATTCTTAGAATGCAATCAATGTTATTGCAAGCTGTACTTACCCTGCCGTCAAATGAGTAGCTAACTACAAAAAAAACCAATTTCAAGTTAGCTTGTATAGACTAACGTAAAGCCAACTACTACGCAATGCAACATTTAAGGTCTCGTTACTCTTACGTAAACGTATACGTTACTAATCAGCTGTTCCGTTTCCTTACCAAACTAACCTGATAAAATTAAAATTTCTCTCCGTTTTTACGTATCAGCTGTTAAGAGTTGTATTTTGGTTTTGAAGCAGTGTTGTCAAAAAAACTTATTAACCAGCGGTTTACTTTTAAATTTTATTAATGAGATTCTCATCAAAACGTTAATTTACATTTTATGTAATGAAATCCAATGTTATTGGTTTTTTGTTCGAACTGAAATTAATGTTGGCTTTATGTGTCACAGAAACCAAAGTTATCGGGTTTTTATTGAAAATAAAAGAAGCAGCTTACAGCCCTTTTTTATTTGTTCGAAATAAATATTGTTGTTAAAAGTTTAATTTTTTATTTTATTTTATCCTACAGTTAGATTATTTCCATAGATGGAAGTAAAAAAAATTGATAAATGTTAAAATAGCATTTTTGCATGTTTCCGGCAGCGGGCTGCTGCAAATTTGCAAAAGCCTTTTTCTCACTTTATCTATGGTCATTTTATTTATTTATAAGTTTGAAACAACAAATATTTTTGTATTTTAACTTAATTCGCTTTATATATTTATAAAACAATAAAATTACACACATATAAACAACAAATGCAAGTTATACAACAATGGCATTTATTTTATATTTACATTTGTATGTTTACTGTATTTCCACTTCTTATTTTATTTTCTTTAATTTTCTTTTACATTTACAACACAAGTTTTAACAATATTTTAACGCAAAAATCATAATTTATAAAATTATTAAATAAAACATTAATTTAAAGCTGTAAACACATGAGCCAAAACATAAAACAGCTGATTCGATTATTAATTTTATTATAAAATAATTATTTGCATAGATTTTGGGCAATGCAAATAGAAAAAAATCAGCGCAATATTCGCCTTAACCTTATTATATTAAATATATATATTATTTAGTTTTATTTGACCTTCATTTTTTTTATAATTATTTTGAATTATTTAAGCTTGAGGTCTTTTTAAAAAAAAATATATTATATTTATTTATTTTTTTCATTATTGCGCTAACCTTTGGTTAGCTTTTGTTTACATTTTTAAAATTTTGTATTATAAACGAAATTTTCTTTAAGTTTGGTTTTTTTATTATTTGATAAAAATGATTTTTTCATCGAGTTTTTTTAAAAGCTTTTTGCTATCTTATCACGACTTAAGATGTTTTGTCAAAATTTATAAAGTTTTTTTTTTTTTTTACAAAAACGCTGATATCGGTATGTATTGGCGATTTAAACAAGAATGTTAGCAACATGTCTTGGAACAAGACTGTGAGCAAAATCAAAACAAATTATAATTTACATTCATACATATGGGCATTTCCAGCGAAAAGTCTACTTTTTGTCACGTAACGCCAGAAGTATTTTAAATTGTTTCTCAAAAAATTGTATATGTATCGTTTACTTTTTTATATTTTGGTGTAAAGCGCAACAAGCTCTACATTAAGTAACAAAAGGGATAACGATTGAACAACATGGTCCGAAAATACAACCTTATTTGCAATCTGGCGTTACATTAAAAAAAGTAGACTTTTAGCTGAAAATTCCCATATTTACCTTAAAACGAGCAGAGATTTTTAAATTTGATAGCTTGAAAAATTATTCTATATAAGCTCTAAGTTTACTAAAAAAGGTTTTGTACAAAACTTCTTGCTCAATTCGCAGTATTTTTCAGTTTTGTAATGCAATCAAAACCCACTTCCGTTTTTTTAACGTCACGCCAGGGCAGATTTTTGCTTATATCTGCAAATCCTTAGCGTCGATTACTGTAATTTTTTTTCTGAATGTAGAGCTACTTCATTACTTTGTATATATAAACCTTATTTTTACAAATTTGACTTCGTCATTTAATTTTTTTACATTTTGTGCTACAAATGTCACGACACGTCAAAATGGAAATGCCCATATGTTCGAGTACACGCATACACCTCCACAACATATGACACGTTTACGTTTTTGTAGTAACTACCAACATTTCAAGTCGACCGCAACGTTTACGTTTACGTATCCGCAACATTTACGTAAGAGTAACGAGGCGTTTACATTAACCAACGTGTATTAGAGCTGCAAAACTATCGATACTCGCACCATCGATAGTTTTAAAATGAACTATCGATACTATCGAATTTTTTTTAACATACATACATATGTATGTATTTTGTAGTACATTAAAAAAATCAGGGTAGCATTACCAATTTCTTTTATGGCGATTTCTTTTCTGAGAAATCGCCATTATATGTATTTACACTGGATTCTCTTATTGTAATTTACTTGCTCTTATTTTACATTAAGTAAATGCAAACATAATATTTTTAAAGACAAATTAGAAAATACATACAAAAATTTACCGGCAGCGAAAAGCCTGTGTTGAGTAAGTATGCTTTTAAAATGTTCCGATAGTATCGCTGTCGATAGTCGCACCATCGATAGTCAGCCAAAAATAAAACTATCGATACTATCGATTGTACTATCGATTGTTTTGCAGCTCTAACGTGTATACAAACACTGTGATTTAGTGCTGGAATACTATCGATATTTTCTACTATCGATATTTATCGATTGTTCAAATTTCACTATCGATATTACTATTGACAGCATGTTTGTACTTGAGTAATGCTATGTTCATACGACGATAGAAACCACTGGTTTCGCTCTCTGAAACTAGATTGCCAAACATGCTGTTCATACGATTTATTCCTGTTTCATTTTGACATTTTTTGTGTGTTTTAAGTGTGATTTTTTTTCTAAATAGATAAAAAAGTAAATAAAACTTAAGAATATATTATTTAATACTTTTATTAATATTAAGGTATTATAATTATCACTTTATTTTATTAAAAATCAATTTTATTTTGTTTTTTTCTTTGTTTTGATATTTTTTGAGAGCTAGTTCAGATAAAATAACGATAACTGTTATCAAAATTGGAGATGATAGTACATTTTTCCTGTTTCGCAGCCTGTTTCAAAATGAAACGACCTGTTTCGCTCTCAAAATTTTGTATGGGAAAACAAGTCGTTTCAATCATGTTTGGGGCGCGAAACAGGAATAAGAGAGCGAAACACGAATATTGCTGTCCGTGTGAACATGGTATAAGAAAAAAATTTATTTGTTTCTCCTTTTGTTTAATTTTCCACCGGCAGCTGAAAATCACATTTCTTACGGAACGGAAGTAACAGGTACTTCATATAGGTATTTTATTGTAGCTTACGATAATGTTCTAAATTGGTTTTGATTCTCCACCCACAACGTAATCGGTCTAGAAGACTTTTCCTATAATGGTCGTTATTTCGCGTTCTAATTTTTTCTTCAAAACCTGTATGTATACTATTTTAAAACAATTTCCTTTTTTTGCAGATGTTTTAAAAATATATACGTATACATATATTATATATATTAAAGAGTAAAAAATTTAATAAATTAAAAAATGTACTGTTATGTAAATAAAGCACATTCAATTTACATAAATATATTGAATATATATAATATATTTATATTTTTTTAAACATCTGCAAAAAAAGGAACTTGTTTTAAAATAGTATACATACAGGTTTTGAAGAAAAAATAAGAACGCGAAATAACGACCATTATAGGAAAAGTCTTCTAGAACGATTATTTCAAAAATTAATAAATGGTGCGGAGGAGGGTGGCGCCGTTGGAATTATCGATTGTGCGGATTTGTCAATCACGATGTCGCTGAGGTCGGGTGGGCATCGCGCGTTCGCTGTGGATACATTTTTTAAGAGTAATGATTCTTAAGTAATTGCTCGTCGACAATTTTGTTCAAAGTTAATTTTCACTTAAACGGTCACGCCAACAAGCAAAACTGCCGTTACTGTTCTCCAAGAACCCGCAACCCTCGATTGAAGCATAAAAAACAATTACATTGCCCCAGGATCTGTTTAGTGGGTGTGCCTTATCCACGCATAACATAACTGGATAATTTTTTTTTGAATTCTCGAAAAACAATGCTCCGTTTTGAACAGTGAGTTCAACTCGACAGAAGACATCTGGATGACATACCTACTCTTTTTTTAAGCATTAGGTAATTGTTAATTGTTTTGCTTTTGTGTTTAAAACAGTAATTTTAGTTTGCCGATTTTTTTTAATTTAAGTTCCGATTTGCTTTTGAAAATATGCCGATTTCTTACCAAAACCATCTGGCACCCCTGGTTGATATTGTATACAAGTTTTTATAAACTTTCTTATTTTCATCAACTCGCCAACAATAGTTAAATATACAACAGATAACCACAGATATTGTAGAACAGGGATGTCAGCGCCTTGCACAATTGTGCAAATTAATTCACATGTACGCTTACGCTCTTTTATTTCTGAGAAATCGCCATTATATGTATTTACACTGGATTCTCTTATTGTAATTTACTTGCTCTTATTTTACATTAAGTAAATGCAAACATAATATTTTTAAAGACAAATTAGAAAATACATACAAAAATTTACCGGCAGCGAAAAGCCTGTGTTGAGTTCAACTCGACAGAAGACATCTGGATGACATACCTACTCTTTTTTTAAGCATTAGGTAATTGTTAATTGTTTTGCTTTTGTGTTTAAAACAGTAATTTTAGTTTGCCGATTTTTTTTAATTTAAGTTCCGATTTGCTTTTGAAAATATGCCGATTTCTTACCAAAACCATCTGGCACCCCTGGTTGATATTGTATACAAGTTTTTATAAACTTTCTTATTTTCATCAACTCGCCAACAATAGTTAAATATACAACAGATAACCACAGATATTGTAGAACAGGGATGTCAGCGCCTTGCACAATTGTGCAAATTAATTCACATGTACGCTTACGCTCTTTTATTTTGCGAGCGTAAAATAAAATTGTTTACTGAGAAACACTCTCATTCAGCGGGAAATATCGCAAATATTGCAAGGCCTGTTTTGAGGCCTCTAAATATATTTATGTATATAAATAAATATACAATAACTGTATGTAGGTACATCTTTTTTTTTGTTTTATTATCTTTTTTATTTTATTTATTATCTATGTTTTTGTTTAGTTATATTTCTGTTTTTGACATTGTACAATGATTTTAAAACAGGGATTTCCATTCCTTTGCACAATTGTGCAATTGTGGTTATTTTTTAAGATAGAATTTTAAAATTTTATAAAAATATATACTATGTAAAGTGAATCCTAATCAACAAAAATTTCAAATTTTCAAAATAATTGTTTTGCATTTAAGCTAACGATATGTGTTTTGTTCGTGAAAAAAATTCGTTGATGCCTGTAACAGGGTCCCTTTTTCTTTCGTTAAAAAGATGTACCTAAATGCAGAAATTATTAAGAAAAGAAAAAGCCACAAGAATTTGTTGGTATTTTGTGATTGTAAAAATATTTTTGTTTCTGTACCAATCGCGTCGGTGGGTTTTTTTTTTTAAACTCTTTTCTTAAGTAGGTAAAAATATTTAAAAAACAGGTTAAAAAAGTCTTGTTTTGCTACAATTTATGTGTAAACCTATACACATAAAAGCAAATGTGACAGCAGGTAAAATTTTTGGGTAAGAAGATGTGTTTTATTGATGTATTAATGAAACTTTATTGTTTCGCACTATTTTTATTGCTTACTTTTTTATGCTACAATTATATGACCGAGTCTAAAGAGTAAACCTTACTACTTTATGGTATTTATTTAACGTAACTTTGATCTGTTATAATGACTTTATACATTTTTGCAGGCAAACTCAGGTGCGCATTTGGTATTTTGTAAAAAGTTATGATATACCATTAACTAGAATTCAAATGTATGCACAGATGTTTGAAGTATGAGTAACCCAACACCGTGAATACCCTTTCTATTTTACTTACCACTATGAATACCCTAACTTTTTACTAAAATAACTTTTTCACGTTATAATTCTCATGTAATTCATTTTATTTTTGAATAAATAGACCAGGGAAATCCATTTCTATGTACAATTGTGTATACCTGTAAACTTCAAATTGGAATTTCATTTAATAGTCTTGTAGACAGCGATAACGGACGTGCAAGCGGATGAGTTTATTAAAAAAAAGATAAATGATGCCATATAACAAATATTAACAAATGCATTTAATTATTTTCAATGTCTCTTATGTTTTAAAACATTTGAACTTAAGAGATTGTATACTTTGAAAAAGCATTATGATCATTTCCATAATGATATTAAACAATATGATTGGCAACTCTGTTTTCTAAATGTCAACAAGTTTTTATTTTTGCTTCTGCTATAAATTAATTTATTTTTTAATAAAATTCTAAAGTTATTAAACAAAATTGCAATATAACTATTTTCAATAGTGATTCAAGTCGCACTGAATAAGTAAATATTGGAGTACAGCGGATAAATGTGCTTATCGGATATATGTACATAAATACATTTCTTTCAATTTGGCCTGGCGGCATTTATCGTTGTTGTTGCTGTTTTGTTGACGCTCTGCAGTTAAGTTTACTTTTATTCTGGGACAAATCATTTATCTGGTCTGAATTAAATGAAAAGCTATATCCCGGCGCTGGTGTATGTGGGCAATTGGAATTTTTTACTGCTGTATTATAACTTAAATAAGTAAATGAATAAACGTACATTACAACTTTCTTCACCTGAGTACACTGATTACAATAGTAATAAAAAATTTATGTCACAAAAAATGGCTAACCAAAATAGTACTGGGGATGTATTTTCATGGGAGATGATGCGTGGTATTCTTGATGAAAAACTGCATGATGTTGCGAAAAAAGAAGATTTGCAGTCAATTAGAAACGATATAGAGGAATTAAAAGAAGAAAATCAACAATTAAAAAATGAAATTAAGAAACTAACGTCCCGTATTGAGTTCATTGATCGTAGATCTCGTTCAACAAATCTTGTTGTTAATGGCTTAAAATGTAGTAATGTTCAATCTGCCAAAGTTGAATTTATAAAAATTTGCACTAACGTACTGGATGTGAAGATAAATGTGATATCAACAAGGATGATTGCAAAAGAAAAGACGTTTTTATTTAACCTGGAATCGAGTTCAGAGGTACAAAAAGTTCTGTCCACCAAAGGGAAGCTTAAAGATCACACTGTTTACATACAGAAAGACTACACAGAAGAAGAACAGCAAGTAAGATACAATCTACGCCAAGTCAGTTAAAGGATAAACGAAAAGAAGAAAGGTCTTAAGGTACGTCTTGGTGAATTCTGGATTTTCGTTGAAAACAAAAAATATGCTTGGTCCAAAGGTAAAATTATGGCTTACACTAATGATGATGCTGTCTTTCTAAACAATCTTTTAATGGAATGTGGATGCTCTTTTGAAATATGTGTTAGAGAAATGCATCAAGATATACCCCAAAGTCAATAGCAATACAATTTGTGCCATTTAGTATCGTATAATGTAGCAAACCTAGCAAAATCTTTAAATTATAGTAATTTCATAACTTATTTAAATAAATTTGATATATTTTTCCTTTTCGAAACGCATGTCATTGAAGAAAAACAAAAAATGTTTGAATTGTACTTTAAAAATTATAGTCTTCAATGGATTTCGGCGACAAAAACTCATAACGCTGGGCGGGCAAGTGGCGGTTGCTTGTTTGGTTACAGAAAAGTGCTCCAAAAAGCATATACATTTAAATTTGCAAGTATTTTTAATAATCTGGTATTAACTGCTAAAATCAATGGTAATCTGTTTTATTTCATACCAAGATATTTGAATTGCACGAACTGGAGTAATGATTTTGAAGATTTTGAAAAGTTTATTCAGAAACTTAGTCCTACAAATTTTTGTATAGTCGGTGATCTGAATGCCAGAATTGCTGAAGAACAAGTATTGGACGCTGACATTTTAAGGGATTCGCCTAATATACGTGAAGTCCGAAGTTCAAAGGACAAAACATTGAATAGTGAAGGAAGAAAATTAATAAATTTGATGGAAAGCGTGGGTGGTATTTGTCTAAATGGTCGGACTACGGGCGATGCTCAAGGGGATTTTAGTTTCCATGGTGCTAGGGGGAATACAGTTATTGATTATTGTATATGTTCCTACAGTTTTTTACAATTTGTTGAGGATTTTTATATATCTTTTAAACCATATTCTGATCATATGCCGCTATGTTTGAAATTGAAATCTGCTAATAATGACGCTAGTAGAAACAATCCGCTAAAAAGGTTACGGTGGAATACTAAGTATGTTGACAAATATAGGGAAAATTTAAGTCGTCTTTCTTGTAACGTTGATCTACAATCAAGTATTTTGGTAGATGATTTAATTTCAACTGTTACAAGTAAAATAAAGGAAGCAAATGTCACACCACCTAGAAAACCGTTTTTTGAACCTAAGCAGAAATGGTTTGACTGGAAATGTGCTCGATATCGTAAATGTATGATAAAAAACCTTAAATTATATAGAAAAAATCACTCGGTTCAAAATAAATCTCGTTACTTACATTCAAGAAACAAGTATATCAGGGTTTGTAAGTCCAAAAAACTTGAGTTATATGAACAACACTTGAAACAATTAAATACAGTTAGAAGCAGCAGTGATTGGTGGGAGCTGTCTAATTCTATGAACACCCGTTCCATTTCAACTAATAATAAATTAAATGCGGATGTATTTCTCCCACATTTCAGTAATATATTGCAAAGTAATGAGGAAACTCATTGTATGAGCTGGGCCATGCCATATGTTATTGATGCCGTGTTGGACTCTCCCATAGAATATAGCGAACTGTATACAATTGTAAAAGCACTAAAGCGAAATAAAGCCCCTGGTCAGGATGGTATAAGTTTTGAGTTCTACAGGCATGCGCCGGTTTGTTTTCTAAAGGAAATATTAAGTATTTTTAATAAAATGTTTCTTTATGAGCAAATTCCAAAAAGTTTCCGCAAATCAATTTTAATTCCGCTCTTCAAAAAGGGTGATCCAAAGCTGCCAGCTAATTATCGTGGCCTGTCATTGATTGACACCATTTGCAAAATATTTAATTCCATTTTACTAAACAGATTAACGTTCTGGATTGACAGCAATAATATTTTGAATGAATACCAAGCTGGTTTCAGAAAAAATTATGCCACTGTAGATAATATCTTTAATCTTACAAATATCGTAAATATTAACAAGGCAGCTGGTAAAAAAACATACGCATTTTTTGTAGATTTTTCATGTGCCTTTGATACTATTCCTCGGAACAGCTTGTTCTACAAGCTTTCATGTATGGGACTTTCTTCCAAAATTATAAGAATATTGCAAAGTTCCTATAAGGAAACTGAAAGCCGAATTTGGGTTGGTAACTCATACTCTGACACATTTACTGCTGATGTAGGTGTAAAACAAGGTTGTATTCTAAGTCCAATATTATTTTCATTGTATACTAACGATTTAGCTGATGAATTGCCAGGTGGTGTTAACATTGCTGGAGTTAACGTTAAGATTTTGCTATATGCAGATGATATCGTTATTTTATCTGACACGGCAACCGGATTACAAAGGATGATTGACAAACTTTGTAAGTATTGTTTAATGTGGTGTCTTAGAGTAAATCTGGACAAATCTAAAATAGTTATTTTCCGTACCGGTACTAGAGTTTCCTCGGACTTGAACTGGAAATATGGTCAGAACAATATCGAGGTAGTAAACAGTTATAAATATCTTGGTGTTGATATTACATATAACTTATCTTTCAAAAAACACTTAAGTAACAAATTATCATCAGCAAAACTGGCTATCAATTCCACTTGGTCCAAGTATATTAATAATCTAAAAACAATAAACTTAGAATATTTCATGCTGCGTCGAGATCAATCATGTTCTACGCTGCACAAGTTTGGGGTTTTAAAAAATACGATGAAGTTGAGAAGCTATTTAGATTTTTTATTAAAAAGATGCTATATTTGCCCAATACAACACCCAACTATATGCTTTCTCTGGAAACAGGACTTGATTCATTATACCTCGCCACTCTAAAGTTACATTTTTCTTATATTAATAAAGTTCTAAGTATGAATCCAAACAGATTACCTCGAATTCTAGCAAACTATATCATTACTAACAAGCTCTATTGGGCTGCAGAGTGGGATAACAAAAATTTTGCCTGTTAATACAAACAATCCAACAAGTCATAATTGGGAAATATTAAATCGTTTGAGAGTAAGGGAAAAGGAAGAATATATATCCGCTGCAATTGGTTCACAGTTTCACGATCTTTATTCTCGACTAGACTTTAATGTAACTCCCATGTTAACAAAAGATTTTTCATCACGGTGTACTAGTTTGGTAATAAAAGCTAGAGGTGGCTTGTTAGACATAAATGCAAGGGCATTTCGTAATAACACAATTGGTATATGCACAATATGTAATTTAGACGTATCTGAAAATACATTCCATTTTATCGGTGTGTGTCCAATTTATAATACGTACAGGTTGCAATATTTCGGTAAAACTCGTCTTGAGGAAAATGAAGTTATACGTATACTAAATGGCACCAATTTTAACTCTTTGTGTAAATATCTTGAGAAAAGTTTAAAGTATAGAAAGTTATTAATGAACGAATTTGAGATGTAATTCGTTTTAGTATTATATAAACTTTTGAACATAATTAAAAAATTAAATTAAAAACATTAATTTATATTAAGAATAGTAGTAAAAGGCTAATCTGGCAAACAACAATTATGTTATGCCACATATAGATAAATAATTGTTTTTGTAAATTAACTGAATATGTACATACAAAATATTTATATCTATTAATAAATAATAAATAATAATAATTAAACAATATGAAGTAAAAGAAAGGGAAAACCAATATAAGATTAAAAAAAGGTTTATTTGGATAGCTTGAAAAGTTGGATATCACAAGAAGAAGAGCATGAAGATAGGATAGAAGAGTTAAAAATAGAAATATCAAATTTACTAACTTTGGAAATAGTAAAACAGGGAAGACCATTTTCCGATGGGGCATTTATAAAAAAGCTTTTCAATGCAGTTTTGGAAAAACTGAAAATCGATTGCAGCGTAATAAAAACGCTTCCCATGAGCCGAAATAGTGTCGTCAAGCGCACATCAATTTTAGCTGCACATATACAATCTGTGATTAGGGAAAAGTTAAAAAATTGTGAATATTTTTCTTTTTGCCTCGACGAAAGCACCGACATTAATGATCTTTGCCAATTGGTCATTTGTGTTCGATGCATAGATAGTGAGTACAATGTTTTTGAAACTATGTACTCACTTGAAACGTTTTACGGTAATGTAACAGGTAAGGTATTATACGACGTAGTCTTTGAAAACCTGATATCTGTTACACAAGCTTCAAAATAAGCAGGAGTTTGCACGGATGGTGCAAACGTTATGGCCGCAGGCAGAGAAAAAATATGGTTGGGCATGGTTACGGCAACCACACTGTATTTATTGTAACAATATATTGTTGTTGTACACAAATAATTGTTATTTTTATTAAATATCAGCAATATTATAGTTACTGTAAACATATTAATGTTTATCGCAATTATAAATTTGAGTATTGTTGACCGAAAAATAATTATTTTTCTAACAACTAAATTATGATAACTTTCAAAACATATTATATTACTCACAGCCATAACATGATATTTAATAGCCATAACATGATAACTTTATATACATTTATCATAATAAGTTTATGATGCAATCAAAATATCGTTACTCTAATAATATTTTGGTATCGCCATTTGTAAAATAATTTTGTATCAGTTGTGTCGTGTTTTACATAAACATATCGAATTATTTGTTAGTGAGTGGCTAAATAATAAAATAATAACCATTAAAATAAACAAGATTTTAAAAAAAAATAAAGAAAAATATTAAAAAAGAAATAGCAAAATAACCATTAAAATAAACAAGAAATTAAAAAAAAATAAAGAAAAAACAATAAAAAAGGTTGTAGTGTCACAAAATAAAATATTTTTGCTAAAAAATTTTAATAATCTTAAAGTGGTGGAAAAATTTGTGAAATATTGGTGCAAAATATTAACCATTACTGGTAAGTTTTGTGTTATTTTAAGAGAAAAATAATGAAAACTCCATAAAATAATTTTTAAATAATGGCGACCTACGACAAAAAGATTACAGTAACTATATTATGTTTTTTATTTTATCATAAGTATTTTTTTTCAATAAAAATATTATGTTTAAAGTTGTATCATATTATGATGTAAAAAATTTATGTATAACAGTTCATATCACTTTGCATCATAATATGATTACTTCTAAGCTTATTATGATTGCCATGAGAATAATATGATTACTTATAAACTTATTATGATTGTCATGACAATAATATGATTACTTCTAAACTTATTATGATTGCCATGACAATAATATGATTACTTCTAAACTAATTATGATTGCCATGACAATAATATGATTACTTCTAAACTTATTATGATTGCCATGACAGTAATATGATTACTTCTTAACTTATTATGGTTACCATGAAAACAATATGATTACTTCTTATCTTATTATGATTACCATGACAGTAATATGATTACTTCTTAACTTATTATGATTACCATGACAGTAATATGATTACTTCTTAACGTTTTATGATTAACAGGATAACAATATGATTAAGGGAAAAATATTATGATGTAATATTACGAACATATTTGGTCATAATATGATTTAATAACAATCGTAATATGGTGACTACAATCATGAATCTTATCATAATATGTTGCTCCTAGAATATGTTTACCACAACCATGTTTTTTCTTTGCGTGCGGGAAGTATGAAGGTTTCGTAGGACAGCTTAAGCAAAATGGAATTGATGTACATGCTTTCCATTGCATAATTCATCAGTCCATGCTTGCCTCAAAATTTATAAGTGATCATGCCGCTATTAAGACTGCAGAGCGGATAATCAATAGAATACGGGAGTGTCATCATTCATTAACGCACAGAAAATTTGTAAGTTTTCTTAAAAACGTAAACGCCAATCACCGCGACTTAAAAATGTTTACGGAAGTTCGTTAGCTTAGTCGGGGTGATTGTCTAAACAGGTTATTCGATCTTAGAAAAGAGGTGTTGCGTTATTGGCAAACTGAAAATTTAGACGAATGTAAATTAATACATTATTAATACGATTTCCGTATGACGTGCTAAATTCCCAGTTTTTCATATTTGATTAATACAGTTGAATGATTATGAGTTCATTTTAGACCTTGCGTTTCTGGGGGATACAAGCAGTATTTTAAATGAGCTAAATTTGGAACTACAAGGAAAGGGAAACAATTTAAGTGACATATATACGATTGTTTTTAATTTTAAAACCAAATTATTTTTATTAACAAATGAAATAAATAATGAAGATTTTTCCAACTTTCCTAAAACTTTGCTTATTTATGACAAGGAGAAATATTTGAAAAAATCTGAGTATTTGGCAATTTTTGAAAACCTTTTTTACAACTTTCAAGATCGTTTTCAAGATTTTGAGGATATAAAACCACTACTTAACATATTCCAAATTCCCTTTAAGTGCGACATTGCGAGTTATGAATTCAGCATCCAGTCGGAACTAATCATACTTAGGAGCGAAATTAATCCTCCAGACAGGGAAAATATTATTGAGTTCTGGAAAAATTTAGACGGGGCGCTATATCCTATATTAAAAAAAAATTCCTTCAAATGTTTGTCGCTTTTCTCCTCAACATATCTTTGCGAACAAATATTTACATTTGCTCAAAACAACGCAATAAATTAACATCCGCAAACCTAAAAAATGTTTTGTTGTTACGAAACTGCAATATAAATTTAGAAGATATTATTGGTAAATAAAAGTATTTTTTATAGGCTAGAAAAATCTTGTCTTTTTATAATGGTGGTAAAT
This sequence comes from Pollenia labialis, assembly GCA_949318255.1. Classification (NCBI taxonomy): domain Eukaryota; kingdom Metazoa; phylum Arthropoda; class Insecta; order Diptera; family Polleniidae; genus Pollenia; species Pollenia labialis. The sequence continues at coordinate 84,238,672 of OX439139.1, read as the reverse complement.
ACTTACAGAATATTTTTAAACTTAATATTGCAAAAAACGAAAAATATTGGAAAGAATTGTATTAGGTTGTAAAAAGACTTCAAATATTGTGAACTGCGCAATTTTTCCAAAAAATAAGCAAAGTTTCTGAGGTTCCAAATTAAATTTATTTAAATAATAACTGATTGTGTCTGTCCATAACTCAACATTTTTCGATAATTGTATTATTATTTATTGCTTTTAAGTCTTCATAGCAATAAATGTAAGTTAACTTTAAATGGTCTGATGAAAAATTAATGGAAAGCATGAACTATATTTCCTCGCATAATGCTGGCCCTGGTGTTTGCATCGCCCTTTCATGAAAATGTTTTGTAAGTTTTAATACCTTACCTGATTCCCAACAATTTAATCGAACATAGATGACCCTTAGAAAAGGTCTTTAATAAGGCCTCGCAATAGGCCACGCAACCGCATATTTAGCCCGCTGGGCATGTAAGAGATAAGAGTAATCTCACCAACACAATCATAATTGACATCACTGTTGTAGAAATACTTATGGTGACAACAGATATTTGTAAGCAAGAAAAAAATGTTATGTCATACACAATCCTTTTTTCTTTTTTTTTTATAATTTCCTAAGCTTATCCCGCGAAGCTTTATGCTTGTCTGCAGGAAGGAAACCAGAGTCTCAGGCGGGAATCGAACCCGCAACCCCGGCGCTGATAGACTAGCTCGCTACCAGCTAGTCTACCGGGGCACTCCCAAACCCAAAACCATAAGCAACTGTTTTTGTTTTTAAGATATGGTGAGTGAACAAAAGCAAAACCATACAATATCAGTTATACTCATTCTCTCATTTATATCAGTAGTAACAGATAAATATCTGGTGTATCTGTTTTAACAATACTTACTGATACACTCGTGCAGGTCTTTACTCGGCACTACAATTTTTTGCAATGTGGCCCCATATTTGGCACCAACGGCATTGGATTTCTTTTTCCTTCTTCTTTGGCATTTCCCAATTTACACATTGGTTTAACAAATACTTGATGTGAGCAAAATCATTTAATTTCTTGGCAGGAAGCAAAGTAACAAGAAAAAGACCGGAAACGTCCAAAAATATACTGTATGTGTTTCTTGTTGTTGTTCTTATATTTTACATAAAGAAGTGTTGCTTACGATCAAATAACAAAATGCAAAAAAAAAAACGACGACATTAAGAAGCGTTAAATATTTCATACAAAATTATGAAAACTTGAAACCAATAACGCGTATATAGCATATATATTTTTGAATAGTTGTCAATATTTTTGCTGGTTAAATAAAAATTAAACAAACATATTAATTGAATCAGTAAAAAATTTTTTAGAAATTAAAAAAAATTTCACACAAGCGTTTGTTTGAAAATAATTCGTCAATAATTTTTTCTGTGTACATTCATACATAATTGATGGACGGAATATAGTAATTTTGTTAAGTTTTTTAATGGCAATGGAATTTTTTAATATAATAAACTTTCGAATAATTCCAAACATTGTTTTGTTAATTCAAAGCTTTTTTGCATCTTTTAACCGAAACCGCACAAATGTACTACATGTAACTGCAAAAAGGACTCTAAAATAGTAATTGATCCTACGTAAAATAAAAAATTTTTATTTTACGAGTAATATGGTTTTGTATGGGTATAGGTACATACAATATTTTGTAAATACTCTTAAACTAATTTTAATTATAATTTACACTTACATATTTTCAAATTCTGGGGCATCTATATCAATTCCAGTATAATCCGATTCGGCACACAACTCTTGGGCAGACACCAGAAAAAAAATTTGTGTTGGTGTTAAATTTAATCCTGGTAGTCTAGCCATTCCCTTAATTGGTCCCGTTAGGGAAAGCATTGAGTGATATGATATTTGCATTCCACCAGAATGTATTAATATATCCATGCGACTGTAGTTGGAAAATATATTCACAGATTTGGGCACACATCGCATTGCTTTATCTTCAAACGATTTCGTTATTGAACGTAGTATCTCCTTTGCTATTGCAACGCCAACTGAAGCGTAATGTAAGTACGGCGGAAGTCTCCCATCAAAGTATGGAACGAGAATAACCGACAATGGTACAACTAATAAAAAAATATATATAAAGTTTACAATTATTATAAAGTTTGCTGCCTTATTCATAAAAAATTTAATTGGATTTGAAATTTATTTCAAGAAAAATTTTAATGGAAATTTAGCTTTTAGAAATTTAGTTTGAAATCTAAATAAATTTTTCTGCAGTCCGTTTCTGTATTTCTAACGCCGAAAATGTTTCACATGAAACGGGTGAATTGCAACAAAAACAGTGTAAAATGAAACAAATTTTTTTTACACAAGTGTTTCTACGTATTTCTACGTTTTGAGAATTATCGGTAATTTAAATAATTTTTAGCAATTAATTGAAGGATGCGGGAAAAAGTGTTTCTGTTACAATATTTTGCTGGAACATGCTCACAAGAACTGTCAAAATAAGTCACATTTCAAATTGGTGGATAAACAATAGATTACAAAATAAACTACACTGAAAGAAGTTTCTTCACAATAATCATGAATTTTGACATTAATCCCATGAAAAATTGCATTAAAAAGGAACCTATGCAGCGCTTCGTTGGATCAATGAAACCTGTTAAAAATTATTTTATTTTTAATTATTGAAAAATGTTGCTTTTATAAAAAAATTTTTGATTTCATAAATTCAATGGCATATTACATTAGATGTATGAAATAATTAAATCTTACATTTTTTAATTAACAATTAAACATTTTTTAAGTAAACTATAATTTTTTATTAATTTATGAATAAAGTTATGTTTGTATATTGTTTTTTTATGTTTCCAATTACAATTTTTTGTTTAACTTGGACAAACTTAAGTTTTCAAATATCCAATAACATTTTTTAACGTAATTACGAAATCCAATGAAGCGATTTTAACGAAAATAATTCATTATAAAATTATGAAAATGATTCATTTAAATGAAGCATTTTCTTCCAGTGTAGATAGCTCAAATTTATTGTTGAAAAAAATATGAAGTCCAATTCTGCCAAAAAAAAGTTAGTAACAACGAGTTTGGATGAAATAATAATATCTATGGTCATATTAAAGAGTAGCTAAGGCGTTATTAAAAAAAAATGAGTTATTACCAGGAAAACCAGAAATGTGCTCTTAAAAACACGTTTAATGCATATGCAGTAACAAATTGAAAATATGCACTGAAAATTGTTAAAAATAAGCCCCGTAACAACAGTTTCATTTAATAAAAACAATCCTAAAATTTTAATCGTTAAAATGTTAAAATTCATATAAGAGTTATTTGTGCCGAATATTTAATAGATATTAACATCCATAAATTAAAAAATTCAGTGTATTGTTATTCAAAGTTATTTTTTAAATTTAATTTAAATTTCTGTTTGCATGAACAAATAACTACTTTTTTATATTATCAATAGTAAACTTTGTCTGTTTGGACGCAAAAAAAAATTTTGTACATGAAAAATGATCTCCAACGTCAACCAAAGTTAAAGGAGCATACACTGAAAGAATTTTCTTCGCAATACCAATGAATTTTGACATTAAACCCATGAAAAATTTCATTAAAAAGGAACCTATGCAGCGCTTCGTTGGATCAATGAAACCTGTTTCATTAAAATGTATGTAATGAAACATTGCATTAGAATAGTGAATATTATTATTAATTGGATGAATACTTCAAAAAAGTAAAAAATTTTTTTTTTATTTTTAATTATTTTTTTTCTTTTTAACTTTTTTTTTCTATCTAATTTTTTTTTCTGTCTCTGGCGGGAGGGAATCGGATCCCGCAACCTCGGCGCTGCTAGACTTAGCTCACTATTTTTTTTTTCTTTTTAATTATTTTTTTTCTTTTTAATTATTTTTTTTCTTTTTAACTTTTTTTTTCTATCTCATTTTTTTTCTGTCTCTGGCGGGAATCGATCATCCCGCAACCTCGGCGCTGCTAGACTAGCTCACTACCAGCTAGCCTACCGGGGCAGTGTAATTTTTGAATAAAAAAACTATGTTTTTTGTCTTTACTATGTACATATTAAAGAAAACTAAAAACATACATATTTATTTATTGCAAGTTTTTGTTTCATTACTATGATGACATTTATATTGTCATTATGAAAATTTAAATTTATGATGGCATGCTTTTTCGAAATATTTTTATACTCTTAATTATTGAGATTGAGACTATTATTGAATGTTAAAAATATTTTTTTTTTAAATTATTAAAATATGTTGCTGTTATAAAAAAATTTTTGATTTCAAAAATTTTATGGCATATTACATTAGATGTATGAAATTATTAAATCTTACATTTTTTAATTAACAATTTAACATTTTTTTAAGGAAACTGTAATTTTGTATTAATTTATGAATAAAGTTATGTTTGTATATTGTTTTTTTATGTTCCCAATTGAAATTTTTTTTTCAGTGTACTTGAAGGATGCAAATTCATTTGAAGAATATGAATTTTCTAATTCAGATCCCACATTTGATTCCAATACAAAAATAGTTGATATTTGTTTTATTTTTTAAAATCCTCAACTTTTTTCAAAAACATTTGGTTTTCTTTTCGATTTGTTTGTTTTACTTTCTGCAATATCAATTAATTGTTGTTACACGAATATATCAGTAGTTCAATACAAATGCTTATTGAGTTTTGGTGTTATTTAAATTTGACATTTCTCTTACTTTTTTAATTGCATAAGCATCGGTAGCAACACGTTCTTCAACAACATTCTTTAATTGTTCATAGTTTTTTGAATAGTATACTTCAGCATCTAGCTAGGTTCACCCATCTTGTTAATACTGTCTGCGGTGGCAAAGGTACCAAGGGATACATTTCATATAAATTTAATAAATCAATATTATCGAATTGACTTCTAATTTCTTCTGAAACTCAGTGTAACCATGTGCCAAGCATGTCACATGTGAACAGTTCTCTATAAAATATTTTAAGCCCATTGGCAGCCTTAATTTAGGTGCTGATTCGGTTAAAAAAACAAGGATCTTTTGTCGAAATTTTGAAAATCTTGTATTTTAAGCAGAGTTTCAAAAAAAGAATTATTTTTTGAGTTTAAAATTTTTGTCGAAAGATTTTTGTGTATTCGGGAAATTTTTAGTACCTCTTTTTGATAATATGGAAATTCTAAAAATATATCACTCAAAAATGTTAAAAATTGCAAATATATATATTAAAAACCAAAATATGCATTTACACCAAAATATGCAAAAACAAATCGTTGCCATTTGTACGCAAATTTAATGATTCGGAAAGATAATTGGTCGACAACATTCTAAGACTATCGACAAAAAACATGCAATTGTACGGAAACCGCATCCCTACTTATTATTTATAACCAGGGAAACCATAAATATGCAATTGCATGTTTTTCCTTGTGCGACCAATGAAGATAGAACCAATATATTTATCCGTTTAAGAGCTTGTTATGAATTTTCGCATCGATTTGTTAGTACATATTTTTGCATATTTTGCAGCATTTTTCCCATAATTTAGCTAAAAGAGCCTTTTTACAGCATTTTATAAATTTTTTGCGGATATTTTGCCTTTTTGATGCATATTTTTAGATGCCTACAAGAGCTTTTTTCGAAATTTTGGCTTTACTTTTTTAAATATCTATCTGTTAACCTAACGTTATGCTTCAATTTCGTCATCTACTTTGCAGGTTGTCGTTAAAGATAAATGTTATTTTTGATATTTTTAGTTAGGCTTGAGTTCATCAAATTAAATTTTCATTAAATTATTTTTACTGAAGGAAGGAATTTTTACAACTTGGAATTTTTATTAAAATTTATTGATAATTTTCTTGGCTGAGCTGGAGCTCGAACCTGGGTTGAATTTACATGTTTCAAGAATCACCACATTCTTTCATCAGTTCTAAAGAATTCATAACTAGGTTAGCACTATCACAAGCTTGATCTAGCTAACAATCAATGCTTAGCGATAGCACCCAGGGAAGATCCCCCCTTAGGACGAAGTAACCCACAAGTGATAACCAGGCTTTCAATGGGATTTTTAGAATCATCCTTCCCTGGTAGTAAACCATAACCACCATTTGATCTCTGAAAGCATCCTGCAAGCGATCAGGCGATACTTCTGTAAAGAAAATCTCTCAAGAAGCATGCTAACGTCGCGACCAATAGTCAGGCCGGTGACGTGTCACCGATGGCTACTGACTCTCGTGGTAGCGGACAGGATCTCTGGGCAGCTGCGATTGCAAGAAATCGTAAAGATCTCTTGAAATCTCCAAATTTTGCATTTTCGCCAAAAAAAAAAAAACAGGTAAGTGATTATGCCCCGGAGGATGTTACATTAAAATGTGCGATATCCTGAACCTCCAGGGGAGTTTTTAATGACAATGCATTTAATTTCCAATGTAAATAGTAACTTATGATTGCTAAATTTTAACACTGCTTTGACAATGCATACAGACGATTAAGAAGGCATTACCAAACTGGACAATTCCACTTTTAAAATTTTTAAATAAATGAACAAAAAAATGACGATGAATGTATGTATGAAAAATAGTTGCGATTGGATCCGCTTTAAAGTAAAAAAAATCATTAAAATAATGACAATAAGAATTTTAGCATGTACAATATTATTTAGTAAAAAAAACAATAAACTTAAAAGGTGAAATTGTTGCGTTTTGCTATACCTAAACCACTTCATATATTAATTGTTGAAAAAAGTGCGTGATTTAAGCATAAATTACCATAATGTTTGCCGCTTTTTTCAACCATTATTTAAAAGGTTTTTACTTTTAAAAACAAAAATTTTAATTAAAAAAAAATTTTGTACAAACTTTTTTTAAGTAGCAGGAAAGAAGAAAACTATTCTAGACCAAATTATGCACTAGGTATAGAACTTTTCGAACATGATAATTACGTTAAAGAATCGGAAAATTAAGCAACTTGTCATCCACATCTCAAAATCGAAAAAAATTGAAAAATTGGTCGATCATGAAAACCATAGATTATATTAAAAAGAACGACTCATCGTTTTTACATTAGTTATATTTCCGTAATCTATAGACTTAAATTAATAATAATTTCTGCATGAGAATGTAATTTACATGAACTTATCGTGATTTATTTGACATATCGCTGGCTTAACATGCAAAGGCTCAAAGTATGTACATATTTTAAAATTTTACAGGAGGGACAAAAACCTATCAAACTTTTTTTGCGTAAACATTTTTTTATTTTTCTTTGTTTTTTATTTTTCTTTGGACTTAGAGCTTTTTCTGTTGCTCAGCTTGTATTTTTTTTGATGGACTCAGGTCTTTTTCTTTGAGCATGTCTATCATTACATTTCTTATTTATTGCAACAAATTTGTTGTACTTTTTTTTATTTTGCTTATTTATCGGATTCATCGGAAAACTATGAAAAACTTATGGAACCAGACCTATGGTTTCGTCGTCTAACTGAATTCCATAATCGCTATCAATGGATTGAGCACCAAGGTTGTTGCTACCAGTAAAAGTGATGATGATATCGAATCATTAAGACATAATTTTAAATTTTCGTTTTTTTATTTAATAAATTACTTTATTGGCAACACTTGAATTTCGTTTAAATGAGCTAAATTCCCATTTAATACTTTTGATAAACTGAAATTTATTGTTGATGGGATAAGCTATTCCTATGCGCATTTTGCTGGTTTCTTAGGCCTGATCGTCAGGAAACTTCAAGCAAAGATTTTAGAAAAACTAAAGATACAACACAAATCACATCAAACATTATAAATTAAGAGTTTTTTAAAATTTATTTTAAAAACATTTTCCGTAAGGCAAAGTTATCTATTAATTACTGTATTTTGGAAATATGTTTATGAAAACTTTAGTAAATTGCCCTAATTTGAAAAACTATGCCACGTCTTTTGATAATTCTATGGACCCATAATACAAAACTTAAACTCGAATACAAGTCTGTCATTTAAATTTCATTCCAATCAGACAAGCCGTTTACTAAATCCAGAACTATATCCATATTTATTCAAAAATATACTACTGTGTGGCATTGTATTACCTTTTCTTTATTAATTAAATCATAATGGTACCAAAATAACAATTAACCCTTGTGTGATTGACAAAAAAACACCTTTAACACAGTGACAGGGTACCCGGGTACCACATGCAATATATTCGAAAGTTTAATTTGATACAATTTGGGACATAGGTTTTAATTAGTACACGGACCTATTAAAACTGGGCCGAATCGGAGCACCACGAGGGAAGACAGGTGGAAATTTCTTCCTCTCAGAAACTATCAAACCGATCTTAATGAAATTTAAAATATAGATAGATCCATATCTATATGGACACATAAGCTATACAGTTTTTCAAAAATAGGACCACAAAGGGAGGTAGGGGGCAATTTCTGCCTCTCACAAACTTTCAAAGCGATTTTAATTAAGTTTCAAAGATTTTGTTATTCGTGCTAAATTCCCAGTTTTTATTATTGATAAAAACACTTGAAATTTATTGTTGATGGGATAAGCTATTCCTTTTTATGCGCATTTCACTGGTTGCTTAGGCCAGATCATCAGGAAACTTCATCCATAAAGATTTTAGAAAAACTAAAGATATTAAACCAAATAAAAATGTTAAACGTATAAGACTTATAGCAACAGTTCTACTTGTAATAATATCAAAGTTTAAACAAAACAACATCAACAATAAACAGTGCGTTCATCTCATCTTACATTCCCCGCTACAATTAGTTGAAATTCTCTCAACATTAATTGTAGTTGTAAGTAAGTCTGAGTTTAGACGGTTCATTCTTTACTGAAAAGATTCTTCCTTTTTCTTCTTTGAACAAGAATTGGCGTTCAATTATTCATTTCATTTTACGCCATGTTTTTTATTTTGTATAGTCGTGCGTATGCATGTGTGCTTTTTTGATATTGAAAACAAAAACAAAATTAAACAACGAATGAAAAAGCAAAGCGTAAGGAAAGTACAGACATGTGTGTACTCGTTTCTTTTCCCCTCTCCCCTCTCGCCAATAAAGTAGCAATCTTTTCAGTAAAGAATGAACCGTATAAACACAGACTAGGTTAAGAAAAACAAAATAAAAAACAAACAACAACTTACAAAAGATGTTGTCAATTAAGTGTTTTTTAGGCCGTGCACCTGCCTGTTTATTATCAAAAAGTATTCCCAAAAATTGAAATTACTTTTTGATTTTAATTAAGTTTATAAACATAGATATTTATATGGACACATAAGCACGATGTGTTTTTCAATACTTTGGTGTGGACCGACTATATATTTAATTAACCGAAAAATCATAAAACAAACTTTGGGACAAAGAACGAAATTTTTTGTAGAGTCGAGTAATCAATGTTACTCCACTTTTTTCATAAACATTTAAACAGATTACTAGGCTTTAGTTATTCACCATGCGTCTATTACATATGTTTATAAACATACTCTAATATCCAATAAAGACTTATGGCCAATTTTCCGGATTGATATTAAAACACATTTATTTTTAAAATCGTTTTAAATACAAAATTCTCTTCTTCACTAAAAACTTAAGTGAAACTTAAGTCACCGAAGTGGTACTCTTAATTTCAACTTAAGTTTCCATTGTAATATTTTAGCAAGGTGGCCTCAATATCACAACAATACAACAACAACAGGCAAAGCATTAACAGTCAGCTGTTTTTTTCAGACCACCTTGTAGATAATTACACTTTTTTATATTTTTTTTTTGTATTTAGTAGTGCTACCATACTTTTATCTTAATTAAATGAGACTTTTCAAATAAAACTCAAAAAACCAATCTGTTTTAAATACGATTTAAGTTTGTTATGAAAATTAACTTAATATAGATTTAAATACTATCCTGAAAATTGGGCATTAGTGTTATGTTTACAAGTCGGTTGCTTTGTAAATCACTAGATTTACACATACATACATACATAAGATCACTTCATATTTTCCATGCACGTGCAATTGGCAATTGTTTTTTCTTTTTAATTTAAGCTAATTTTAAACTGTTAGCAAACATTTTCTTACTGAGTCTATTATTTTTTTACATTATAGGAGTCTGCAACTGTATTTATGGAGTAGTTTTTTTTTCTTGGCAACAAGATAACTAGAACAAGATTCCCACCCCAACCGCCTGACCGCTAGAGGTTTCAATTGCTCCTTTTTTCGCTTCTAAGTTATCTTGAATCAGACCACCTTTTGCCAAGAATCGGTAATAGCTCCGATTATTGTTAATAAGGTTAATAAGGTAAGGCAATCTTTCTGATTTATGGCAATAAGTGAAATTGTTCATTACAATTGTACCCACAGACCCCCTACGATGTGACCCAGTACTATACGCTAGGGTATCAACCTGGAAGATACTGCACTCATATGGGAATCTGAATGACCTTTTCACGTCAGTGTCAGCAATATAAACCCTTGCACTAGTGCCAGCGTCCATCTTGGACCCGTCAGTAAAAACTGCCCACCCTCAAACAGCCCGTTGGATCCACGCCAAACTTCCTCATTCGGGAACTCCACTGGTGGTGTTATACCGAAGTGTATGGTCATAATGTATGTTCTGAAATTCCTTCGAGAATGCTACCCTGAACAAGCAGACCCACTTCGTACAAGATTCTTGTTTCAAGAGAGTCTAAATAAGTTTCTAACATCCACACTTTTCACATACTGTTGAATTGGTGATAACTGCCTGAATTTCAACGGCAGAATTAAACAAAGCAGATGTGATAGAAAATAAAACAACCAAGTCCCCCTCAGACAGAGCGACATCGTTAAAGGGACACACAATATATACTTATGTACTAAATACCGTCTAAGACCAATATTGTAGAAATTACAAACTTAATGGCAAACTTATATACATACACCCATTTTCCTTGGGTAAAGGGTATAATAAGTGATGATGTGATTTCTATTCACAAATTAAATGTTGATATTCTATTTAAAAAAAAAAAATAAATTTCGTATGGAAAAATAAGGAAACTTATGAATTTTGTACTATTTTTCGTAATAAATACAAACCTATGGAATGACTGAGTGTATCATAGAATATTTTGGCCACAATAGGGTACGCCCATCTAAAAAGATAACAACATATAATGCATTAATTATTAAAAACTGAATTATTATAAAGCCTACGCGTCGTGAGAATCCATGTTCATATCTATAATATCAGGTACAGCTTTATTTCGTTGGTAGATTTTTAAAATATTTTCAAACCAATTGTCAGTTGTTATTTCCATTGATTCCAAAATTTTAATCATCGCTGTTATATTTGAAAACCCACTCCAAGACGAAGATTGTATTTTCAAAGCGGATAATTTTACAAGAGCTGCTCCTTTAAGAGATGGAGCACGTTTTAAGTGCGCTTTTAATGACTTAAATATTACCTCAGTCTATTCGAGAAATGAAAATAATAAATATGTACATTACAAATTAAGGTTTTGCCTTTAAAATACTTACGCGCCTTATGACATCCTTAATATCATCCGACGAATGTTGTGCTATAAACAATGCAGATGTTATATCAGGCAGAGCCCACATTGTTGCTCTTGTACATACTGATGGATTAGGGTAACCATGAGGTAGAATGCCTAAAGCAAACAACACAAGCATTGAGTTATGAGCTACCCGAGTTGGATATTTCGTTAACAATTCTTCCACGGCCTTGAGATAATCAGAACTTCTAACAACGATTGGTCCGCTCCAGTTGCTAGGTATGAGTGATGACCAATTTAACTTTAATAAAATGTATACTTAAAAAGTCTTGCAACTCATTTTATATGTTATCTTTGTATAATAATCTATTAATATAATGATTGTTGTAATACATTAATGTTTTGGAAATCGAATGTGAGTAAAAATATAAAATAGACCAAATGTTAAAAACGGCCGAGTTTTAAAAGTTTAAAAAAATATTCCTTTTTATAAACCTGCATACTTTAAGTATCACTTATCTCTGCACAAACTGGTCTTCAAATCAGGAGCAACTACGGTTATTTTAAATGAAATTTAACGGGAATTCTCAATTGATTTCAATTTCATTACATTTCAATTTCCAGAACATGGCCGATAAAGTACTTTCACATTTTTGACAATATTTTAAAGAACGGATTGTTAACTATGAAAAATGGTGATCATAATCAAATAGCTAAAAGGTAAGTAGGTAGATGCATTAGAAAGTATTTGATCATTTAGACAAACCTTATAATGTCAAATATAAGCAAAATGGGGGAAAAAACTAGAGAATGGTTAGTTTGGTTATGTGTTTCTTCGATACCCTTCACCAATAACACTGGTCTGCACTGTGTAAATAGAACGAAAAGATCTTTCCGAGTTTCTTTAAATGTCATATGCATTTCAGTATTTTCCAACTTATTGCTAACACAAATTTGTTAAGTTGAGATTTACATGAAAAACTTTTAAAATTACCACAACACGAGGAAGCTAGCTTTCCCTCAACAATAAATTTCAGTGTATTTATCAAATATGAAAAACTGGGAATTTAGCACGTCTTACGGAAATCGTATTAATAATAAATTTTGTATTCCCGACAATAACTTTGATAACGAGTAAATAATATTTAAGTAAGTAAATAACATAATAAAACAACACAATATAACTAAATAATATATTTTTTTCAAAAAACACAACGTTTGTTGAACTAATGCATTTGTTTAACGTGGTTTGTGTTTTGATCACACCTTTTGTGTTGATTGACTGTTTTTAGACATTGCCACTTCACTACCAAAAAATGCTTTCTGTCTTTTTCCTCGAAAGCTGCCTTCGCAACTGATTTGGGCCCTTTTCACACGTCACTTTTTACATATCTGTTTAGTAATCTGTGTCACAGGCCTACGAAAAACAATGAAGAGGTGTCACATTGCACGGCCTTGAAGTCTAATTGACAGTTCATTTTCTCCAACTCAGCACATCGCCTTCATTTGTGAAAAAATAAGTTTTATCATTTTAATCATGAAGTTGCGAAAATCGATGGCTGATTTTCAAAGTAAATTTTGATAATTTGATGCTGTTGTTCAAGCAAGAATCTATTCGTGATGATTTGCCTGAGCAAAACGTTAAAGCAGATTGACAGTTTGTTTGACTAATAACCTTTCGTAAGCTATATCGGGCCTAAAAGCACTCATTATAAAGAAAATGGCAATGAGCATTTTGAACTTTTCCTAGATACATGTATGCAACCAAATGTGGAAGTTAAACTCATTATTTAAGGAGTTTTATTTTATGTTTTATTAATTGTTTTATTTATTTATTTAAATTTTACTTTTTCTCTTTTTAACTTTAACTTCGAACCTGAAAAGTTGTAAGCGCTAATCATTTTGAGCTAAAGCTAAACTTAAAATTAAAATAAAGTTGATTTATAATTAAGCTATCACAAAAGTAAATTGTATCTTGAGAAAAGCTAATTTACTGAACATATTAATGGGAGCCGAAACCCGGGAACCTCTTGCATTAAGGATTTTCTAAATTTATGGTTTGAAATTGATATATTTACTTGAAGAATTTGATAATTATTCTGTTTTATAATTATATTTTAATAAAAGAGCAACGTGACTTGTTGGAATTCTTGATAAAATTGGAACTCCGTTTTGAACAGAAAAATGGAAGTGAAAAGACCTGCGGTTATTTAAATTATTTAGCACAAAAAGTAGATGATATATTCCAAAAATTTGAAATCCAGCACGATACGATCGTACGGAGAATCCATGAAGATTCCATAAACGTGCAAGATGTTCCTTATATAATAGAAGACGTTTACATTAAGTGTTTGGAAAAATTTTTAATATTTAAAGGAAAGTTGATTGACTTGCTTTCAGAACATTCGTCGACACATGGTCCGATGGCCAGTACATTTGTCGCACCTGGTAGTCGATCAGATACCTTAATTAATTCCGACACTAGACTTCCGGAAATATCATTGCCTAAATTTTCTGGAGAATATATTGAATGGATTTCATTTCGCGATATATATTTTTCCTTAGTACACCACAATGATTCACTGAACAAAGTTCACAAACATTTTATTACTTAAAAGGCACGCTTTCAGGAGAAGCTGCCAATTTGATCAAAAGTATTTCTGCTACAGAGGCTAATTATGATTCCTCTTGGAAAATTCTGGAATCAAGATATCACAAAAAGCGTATGCTTGTTGGAAATCTAATATTTAAACTTTTTAATATACCAAAATCCGATGGTGGATTTCAGTCAATTAAATCTTAACTGGATTCTGCCCAAGAATGTTTATCTTCTCTCAACAACCTGAATATAAATACCCATAGCTGGGACCCGCTTCATGTGCATTTGCTAGTACAAAAGCTGAATATTCAGACTCGGAAAGATTTGGAGCATTCTTTAAAATCATCAACAGAACTACCCTTACGTGATGAAATATTTTTATTCTTAGATCGAACATTTAGATCACTGGATTCGATCAATGAGGAACAACCTTCAACTTCAAAACAAAAGTCTTTTAGAGGTAACAAAATATCTACACAATCGAAAAAGACCTCTTGTAACTCAGGAAATGTTTGAACACAAAATAACAGTTCTTACTTGTACTGTGACAAGAATCATCCATTATCTTAATGTCTTAAATATTTTGCTCGTTCCCTACATTCAAAGGATAAATTCTTGTCTGATAAAAGAGTTTGTCGAAATTGTCTTGTGGTCGGACATGATCACAATAATTGTAGCTCACCCTTTCGTTGCATTAGTTGCAAAAAACTTCATCACACAGTCCTTCATTCCAAAGAAAATAACTGCTTAGATGCTTCAGCAACCAACTCTAGTCCCAATACTTCCCCTCAGCTAACGACACATACTGCAAATTCTTTTCATACGGTTCTATTGTATACAATTCGTTTAAATGTTCATACAAACCGTGGTAATTTTCCTCTACGTGCTCTTTTAGAACCCGGATCCCAGGGAAGTTTAATTTGCGAATCAGTAGTTTAATTTATAGGCTTGAGGAAACACAAATCCCACTGTAAGGTGATTGGAATTGGTAATGGCAATTAAAACCTGTCAAAGTATTCAGTTAATCTCGAACTGTACTCACGTAAACAGGAACCTGTACTTTCCTGTACAGCCTTGGTCTTACCCACCTTATCCTCATATACTCCAGATCCTTCATGTAAAAGTATCTCCATGCCAAAAATGGATATGGAAACCTTAGCCGATCCACTTTATTTTAAATCTGACACCATAGACATCATTTTGGGCATAGACATACATATGTATGTTCTAAAATAAAAATACCTTCAGAATACTCACTTTGGTTGGGTGTTTTCTGGAAATATTCGGGAAGTTGTCGGTTAACAGAATACACATACATAACGTGAATTTGGAATGTATTTTGAGATCTTTCTGGGAACAGGATGAAGTTGCTACTAGTCTTCAACTAGTCGCTCAGAATCGGGCCATTATATAGTACATTTACCATTTTAATCAATTTTGCGTAATAATACTGAACCTAATATTAATAAGAATGCTATAAGCGCTTTTAAGCGTTTACGACAATTGGAGATTTCATTTTCAAGAAATCTTGAATTTTCTGAAAGCTATAAAAACTTTATGCAGGAATACGAGTCTTTAGGGCACATGACGAAAATTGGAAGATATCCTAATGATATACGAGGAAACTTATATTTTTGCCGCACCATGGCGTTTTGAAAGAAAGCAGTACAACGACCAAACTAAGAGTTGTGTTCGATGGCAGCTGTCAATCTGTCAAAACAATCTTCCTTCAATCATTACCAATTGGAGAAGACATAAGATAGCCTTCTGTGCGGACATCGAAAAGATGTTCCGGCAAATTGTTGTTTGTCCAGAACATAGAAAATATCAACAAATTCTTTTTCGGTTTAATCCAATTGAAGATATTGGCATTTATGAATTGAATACTGTTACATATGGGACTTCCTCGGCTCCATATTTAGCAATTCGTGTTTTACATAAATTGGCTCATGATCTTGAATTTGATTTCCCGTTAGCTGCCAAAGTTCTGATTTCTGACTCCTACGTGGATGACATTATCTCAGGTGCAGATAATGTTAAAATCGCTATGCATTTACAGAAAAATCTCTTCTTTGAAAAGGCGGATGCAACCTAATCTTTTACGGGAAATACCTAAGGAGTGTATAGAAACTTCTGATACTTTGAAATTTGATAGGGATAACGTCGTTAAGACCCTAGGTACTCAGTGGAATACTGACAATGATTCGTTTTCATTTACCGTTAACATTGAGAAAGCAAAGTCTATTACAAAGCGGACAATACTGTCAGACTCTGCAAGACTCTACGACCCTTTAGAATGGTTGCATATTTTTATAAAATTTTAAACTTCTATCTTAAAAAATAACCAAGTTATTTACAAAATTAAAAATTACGTTTCATCAAATACATACATACCTATATAATTATTTTAAACAACATAATGTATAATTCTTTTTATAAGAACACCTTAATATTTTTAAACATCAAAACTGGGTAATCTGTTTTATAACTATTACCACGGTGTTAGTGGAATTAGTGATCAGATAATAATTTTTAGTATTGCATAAGAAAAAATAAAAAAGTTCTGTAAAATTATAAGAACCGAATCCATATACGTATGTACATATGTAAAATAAAACCTTTAATAAATTTGACTATCAGCTTCTTCCACATAGGACTGTTAGAAATTTTGAAATTTTGCAGCCTACCCCATTGAACTCCCAAATGCAAAGAATTTCCAAGAATAAATGGCAACCTCTGCAGGATTCATAGCTAAATTTAATGAAGTACATTTTTTAGTTAAAACCACTACTTATTAGTAATTAAAATCAATAAAAAATTATACATAATAGGTAGGTCATAATATCTATAATAATATAAATTCTCCACATTGTTAAATGCAGTACTGCCTACGCTGCATCAGAAAAGCAATCTTATTTTACCATGTCAAAGCAAACCTAATGATGCTACATATTAATCGCGCGATTATCATATATATATTCTATTTTTCCGGTAATTTAACACAAATATTTAATTATTTAATATTTTAAATGTTTGTTTCACTTAATACTACAAATATACTAACGTTGGTGATACGTCTTTTTGTTTCTAAAAATTACAAATTAATACAGTAGTTCACGGATAAATGCGCCACGCTTAAGAGAGTTTCACGCTTAAAAAGTTGTCCAAACGAACATTTTCCTCAATCTATTTAATTTGTGTACATATTTTTCGGTTAAATGAATCCCGCTTTACTGCGTTTCACTCATATATAGGTCATGTATTTCATAAAAATAAATTATTTATCATGCAGACTTTCACGGTTAAATTCAGAAACTGAATTTAAAATTGTCAACCTTGTAAATTGTTTCTTTAAAAGTTCCACACATTAAAATTAATAAACTAACCGAAAAAATCGCCAAAATGAAAATAAATTATCAAATTTGGCAAGCCTGTTTTATTTGTTTACAATCATTTAGTTTCATTCACAATGTCTGCGAAGAAAGTGCAGCTATCGTTGAAACAAAAACTTCAGATTTGTGCAGAAATTAAAGAAATTTCTAAAGACGAAATATGCAAAAAAATACGGCTGTTCGCGATCAACTGTAAATCGAATTATTCAAAATGAAAAGTTATTGTTGGAAAAGTGTAAAACGAGTAACGTGCGCTCCAAAAGGGATCGCAAAAGCAATTACCCCGAAATAGAACAGGCAGTTTCTCTTTGGTTTAACCAAATGCGGCAGTCGGGCGCAATTGTTTCAGGTACCATGGTTATGGAAAAGGCAAATCAGTTCGCAGTTCAAATGAACCAAAATTTTACCGCAAATACAGGCTGGCTATGGCGTTGGCAAAAACGTAATGGCATTACTTTAAAAAAAATACATGGAGAAGGCTCCTCCGCCGACGATGCGGGAGCTAGTGCATTTCAAGAGCTGCTTCCAAATATTTTAACAAATTACGAGCCGGAGAATGTGTTTAATGCAGATGAGTGTGGTTTGCTGTTTAAAGCTTTGCCAACTTCAACTCTTACCAGTAAGAGGCAGCAAATTAAGGGATTTAAAAGCTCTAAGGAAAGAATAACGCTACATTTATTTGCAATGCAACCGGTGAATACAAAAGTTTGTAATAGGGAAACCAAAAAATCCTCGCTGCTTTAAGAATAAAACACTGCCACTCAAATATTTTTCACAACCGAAGGCATGGATGACACAAGAAATATGGGAGAAAATCCTTTTTTCGTTCAATGAAGAAATGGCTCGTAAGAATCGCAAAGTAATCTTGTTTATTGACAAGCTGCTCCCCACAAGCAGACTGATTTATCTCATGTTCGAGTGGAATACTTGCCTCCTAACACAACACCGACAGCACAGCCTCTTGACCAAGGAATTATTAGATCATTTAAAGCATATTATCGTCAAAATATAATTCGGCGGCAATTGGTGGCAATCGAAGGTGGAAAAACTATTGATGATTTTAAAAAAAGTATCACTCTTGACAGCTTTGCATTTAATAAAGCGTGCTTGGTGGCTGGTAAAACCAAGTTGCATTCAAAACTGTTTCAGAAAAGTAAGACATTGCGACACTGTCATTGATTTTTTTTTATTACAGATTTTATTTTTAGTGCAAGTTTGATAACGGTTCTGGCAATCGAAGATTACTCTGTACTGGATGTTTTGAAGTCGGTTAATGTTTTTCGTAAAACTTTTATGCCAGATAATAAATTTATGCACGAATTAGACGAAATGGAAGAATACTTTTTGAATAAAAAATCTGGAAACCTTATGCAGACAAAAATAAGTGACTTTTTTAAAAAAATTGTAGATTAAATAAAAAAGCCTTGTTTTTCTTGTAAAGTGTATGCATGTGTATGTAGCATATATACATACGAATGTATGTACATTTCTTTGACGTACAATGTACCTATGTTGCATGCACATGAACTTAAATTTGTTGCCTTAAATTTTAATTGGTGAAATTGTTTTCTTAGTTTTTAATATGTTTGCTTGAATTGTTATGTTTTACTTTAAAATTATTTTATTTTTTGTTTTATTGAATTGAATAACAAATCGGAAACGATGATCTCTAATACTTAAACATATTTTTGGCTTTTTTTTTTTGTAAGAATGAAAAGGGATAGAATTTGGTTTTGAAGCACGCACTTCAGAGGGAATTTTGTTAAATGCGTTGGTAATGCAAATAACCATGATTCTTTTAAATGCGCCGGTAACGCACTTAGCCGTGTTTTTTTAAAAGCGTTTATCGTTTAAATGCGTTGGGATTTAGGCATTTTCACAAACGCATTTATCCGTGATTTACTGTATAACGTAACACACACAACTTAAAAAATAATAATAAAAATAATATTTTTTCCTGGGGTATCGCATTTTTAGCTGAAATGTTTAAAATTGCATTTCAATCTTAAATAATTACTGTAAATAAATACACTTGAATACTCCTTTAGTACTGATTTATTTCAATAAATTCATAGCCTTATGTATATACTATTTTTGAAATCTTAAAACTAAGTGAAACTAAAGGAAAAATAACAATAGAACTAAAAGATAAGAATTCCATTAAATATTTAAAATGCAGATAAGGGTGTTTTTAGGTACAAACACTGATAATATGTTTGCCATAGATATAACGTTATTTCATAAACTAAGATAAGTACCTTAAATAAATTGTTATTTAACATACATATGCTCTTATTTATGCTATTGAAGATTATGTTCATATTTGAAACTATTTTTATTACCATAAACTAAGATAAGTACAAAAAATCTTTAATCCTAAATAAGCATAAACTTAAACAAATTGTTATTTAACATACATATGCTCTTATTTATACTATTGAAGATTATGTTCATATTTGAACATTCTGCCGGCCGGAAAGTGAGGCGGGAACTGCGAAATCTATCTGTATTTTTGAAGTCTTTTTACAGCACTTAAATTTAATGAATATTACTAACATAATTATTAGTGTCACCAGTATGATGACTAAAGATGAATGCCCACTGATTGCATGGAAGCGCAATTGCCTTAGCTCGATTTGGGTTGATTGGAGTCTTTTCAGCTGCATGGACAAGTCGTCGAGTTGCGTCAAGTTGGAAATATGAACTTTCAATGGTTTAGCGTGCCAGGAGATAAGTTCACTCATATTTTTGTTCCACATGATGTTTCTGGCTGTAATCTCTGCGTTGGACATAAATTTTCTCGATGCATCTAGGAAAATTTGTGGGGATTTCGCCGTACATCCTGATTTTAGTGTTAAAATGCCTTGGAGTGGCAGAGTTAGCCAGTGCTGATAACCTTCGCCACAACTTACTTCAATGCCCATATTTTCAGTCACTTTGTACAGCCAACTATTTTCTTTACGAAGTTTATGCCAAGTGTTTTTATTTTCGATTTGTTTAAATTTGCAATCGGCTTTCTGTAGACCTTTCAGAGCTGACATTTCACATGCCTTATTTGTAGCAGGTATCCATGCCCAGTTCTTATTGCACATGTATTTATCCAAAATCTGTTTGCAACTATTTAAATCTGAGTGAGACATCATTGAGTAAACACTCTTTCCAACATTGTATATTATATAGTCGGCCTCAATTATTGGTATGATCGTCGCATTCCTTTTACTTAGAGGTATAGGAATTATTTTATATATATCTGACGAGTCAGAACTTAATAGAGGAATTTCAGCTTTGATTATTAATCGTCCATCTAATATAACACCTTTGGCTATCAACAAACCATATATTTCTTTCAAAGAAGTTTTGTTGGACCCGCTTGGAAGTGTAAGTTTTCCTGGTAGTTGACTCTGAATTTTGTCTAACTCTTGCTGTAATTGAACAGGTTGTAGAAGCTGTGGGTTGACATGGCCATGATTTATGTCAATTAATAAATTAATTATAGCATTTTGTGTAGTTTCGCAATCGTCAATCATCATGTAAAGCTGTGTCACCAGTATTTGGAATGCTGACGTTAATCGTTCAGTGGTTAATGTCTTCGATACATCCGCATAAAATTGTTGTAGTTGTCTTGACATTATTTGAAAGTTTTTATTAACCTCGTCCTTAGTTTTCTTGACTATATTTACGGTGGAATTTATAATAGATGTTTGTTGTTTGGTTATTTGCACCAAATCCTCCTGGTTATCTAAAAGATTTCTCATATTTTCTTCCATCTGTTTCTTATCCTGGGCATCCATCATTCCAAAAAGTATATGGTAGAGAGATCCAACAAATTCAAATGGTGCTCTTTTTGTTCTTTTCTGGCTGATTAGTAATTCATTGTTCCGTTTTAAAGTATTGTATCTTTGGATCATCGTATTAGTAATCTGTTTACATACATCTTCATAATAGTTTAATTTAGAACACGTTTTCTGTAATTCTCTTAATGGAGTTTGAATTCCGCTTACTTCTTCAAAATATGAAGTCAAGTCGTAATATATAACTAGATTCCATTTGGAGTTTATCATGTCCAGTTTTCCGATGTTATCAAAATACATTGTTGTTTGAGTATCGATCGCAAATACCGTTGCTCCAATAGTTCCATATAGTTTGTGTGGTGCCATTTGCACCTGTCCCATTATCATTAGCAGTAGAAAAAGAAACAAATAATTTCTTGGTGAAACGATCTGCTTGTCTATACTCTTCATCGTTGATGATTTTGTGACATTAATTTTATATGTGTTATTTTCCACTGAATCGTAAATATTTGACGTCATTAAAGGGCAAAGTTTATGAATAGGACGTTTGATATTGCCATTCTGCACTTTTAACGTAACTACTCGTGCGTTACCATCCTCACCTTTGTGGACTTCTACTATTCTTCCCAAGGGCCATTTACACGGATGAGTTGCTTCATTTTTTATTAGCACTATTTGATCCTTTTTTAGGTTTTCTTGCGCATATTTCCATTTGTACCGCTGTTGTAATGTGGTCAAGTATTCTTCTTTCCATCGTTTCCAAAAATTCTGCTTCATTTTTTGAATCAGCTTCCATTTATTTAGAGAGGATATATTTGATTCGTACCTTGGTTCTGCGACATCAATTATTTGATGTCCAATAAGAAAATGCCCTGGCATTAATGTAGTTTCTTGTTCTGGACTACTACTTAGGCTGTATAATGGTCTTGAATTTAGAACCGCTTCAATTTGTGCTAACAGTGTACTCATTTCTTCATAAGTTAATTTTACATCACCGACTACCCTATTTAAGTGGTGTTTCATAGACTTAACTCCAGCTTCCCAAATTCCTCCAAAGTGAGGGGCTGCCGGGGGAATAAATGTCCATTCAATTTTTTCTGCTGCTAACACTGGCGCTACTTCCGCATTATCTTGGATCACTTTTTTTAAGTCTTTGTCGAGTTTTCTTGATGCTCCAACGAAGTTTGTACCATTATCAGAGTAAATTGCCTTACATTTTCCTCGTCTGCTAAAAAATCGTTGTAATGCTGCCAAGAAAGAATCTGTTGTCATATCTGTAACTGCTTCCAGATGAATGGCTTTTGTAGAGAGACAAACGAATATGGCTACGTATCCTTTAAATGTTTTTTGACCTCTTCCTTTAGAACACTTCATTTGATATGGACCGGCGTAGTCGACCCCAGTAAATGAAAATGGATGAGATTCTGTTACACGATATTTTGGTAAGTTACCCATTATCTGAATGCTCGTACGTTGGTTATAACGTGTACATTTGGGACAATGTCTTATGCACTTCTTGATGATACTTCGGGCTCCGATAATCCAATAATTTCTTCTAAGCGTGCATTCCATCAGTCGATTGCCTCCATGTAATGTTATTTTATGAATGTGCTCAACTAAAAGATCAACTAACTTCGACTTTTGCAGAACTATTGGATGTTTATGGTTGTAGGTAAGCGAAGATAGTTCTAGTCTTCCACCGACTCTTAAAACACCATCATTATCTAAGAACGTGTTTAGCGTCGCCAACTTGCTTCTTCTATCAATTTGCTTGCTTTTTCTTATTGTATTGATCTCTTCAGCAAATTCCTCTCGTTGTTGATACCTTATGATGTTTAGATGTGCTAACTCTAACTCTTTTACTGTTAAGTAAGCTTTTTTTCAAAATTCTTTCGTTTTATAGCGAACCGCTGTACATACGCTACGATTCTTATCAATTTTACATAGCTGAATATTTTATATATTAGTGTTTTTAAAAAATGATCTTCTATCTGCATTGTTGCCGCTGCAATAATTGTTTTTTCTGGTAATAGTTGTTTCCTATTTTGACAACCGTTTTCTGATAACCATGCTGGCCCATTCCACCACAGATTGAATTTTAAAAGTTTTTCTGGAGAAATGCCTCTTGATGCTATATCAGCGGGATTTTCGTTGCTATCCACATGGTTCCAAACTGCTTTAGGTAAGAGTTTACGGATTTCTAAAACTTTATTTCTAATAAATTTGTTTTTATTTTTATTATTTTGTATCCAACCTAGTGTTATAGTGGAGTCACTCCAAGCAAAAACTTTAACGTTGAAATTTGTTGTATTTATAACCTTGTTCATTAAAATTGCTAACAAGTTTGCCGCGCATAGCTCGAGCTTTGGTAAAGTTTTACGGTGCTTAACTGGGCTTACTCTACTCTTAGCCGCCAACATTGTTATATATGACCCTTTTTTTAGCATATATTACACTTGCGAAAGCTTTCCCTGAAGCATCTGCAAATTCATGAAGCTCCCACAGCTCCCTATTGTTTATTTTTATCCATCTTGGAATTTTTATTTCTTCAACTTTAGAAAGATTTTCTTCCAATTCAATCCACTCCTTGGACAATTCTTCAGTTAATAATTCATCCCAGTCTTTATTTAGTAACCATAACTTTTGTACAAATAACTTGATTCTTACAGTTATTGGAGTTAGCCATCCCATTGGATCAAATATTCTTGCCATCTGTGATAAAACTTTCCTTTTTGTAATATCTTTTGTTTTATCATAATATATTTTAAATAAAAACTCATCTTTATTAGGGTTCCAGTGTAAACCTAATGTTTTTATTGTATCTCCTTCCTCTATCTGTATCACTTCATGTTTTTTAGAAACTTCATCATGATCTATTATATCCTGACAATTTGACAGCCACTTACGCAAATGAAATCCATATTTCGTTAATTCTTCTGTAATTTTTTGTTTGTTATTTTTACATTCTTCAATTGTATTTGCTCCCGTTAGAAGGTCATCCATATAAAAATCACACTTGATTATTTCTCTTATTTTTATATTTTCACATTTTTCTGCTATGTCTTGTAGGGCCATTGTTGCTAAAAATGGTGCACAAGCTGTTCCATATGTAACGGTTGTTAATTGAAATTCTTTAATTGGTTTATTTCTATTTTCACGCCATAGAACTATTTGATATTCTTGATCTTCTTCTGCTATCTTTATCTGTCTATACATCTTTTCTATATCTCCTATTATTACATATCTCCACAATCTCCATTTTAGTAAAATCTCAAAGAGGTCTTTTTGAATTCTAGGACCGACCATTAGAACATCATTTAAGCTGCGCCCATTTGTTGTTTTTGCTGAACCATCGAAAACTACTCTGACTTTTGTTGTTAAGCTATCTTCTCTAATCACAGCTTGATGTGGTAAATAATATTTTCCTTCTCTTTTGGTAATTCTTTCTTTCATGTGGTCTAATTTGATGTATTCCTGCATAAATTGAATATAATCTTTTTGTAGTCCTGGATTTCTATCAAGCTTCTTCTCTAAATTTAAGAATCTGGCCAAAGCTTGCTTACGAGAATTTCCTAGCTGATTTTCTTCTTGAAACGGAAGCCTTGTTTTGATCTTACCATCTTCCTCTCGTGTGGTGTTCCTTTGGTAGTGCTGAATACTTTTATCATACTCGTTCTGAGATTCGACTTCGATCATATCTTCTGTTTCCCAGAATTTTTCTAAATTTATCGTCATAGCGGTGATTACTTTGTTTTTATGTGGAAATGATTTTAATACTCCTGATAATATCCAGCCCAATTTTGTAGCTTGAGCTAGAACTTTATCATTTTTATGGATTCCTTCTTCTAAAATATTTGAGTAAACATCGCTGCCTAACACCATGTCTATTCTATCTGATTTGTTGAAATTCGGATCTGCTAATGTGTAATTTTTCCAGTCATCATTATTGTATTTAAATGACTTATCTGGAATCGCTGCCGATAATTTGTTGAGGACTAGTGCTTCAATCATAAGTTTCTCATCGCTAAGAAACCTGGGTCGCATTTCTAAATAAACCTTTGATTTTGATCTACCAACAATTGTATCTCCAAGACCATGTAGTTGAGTTTTTTCTTTTAATCTTGGTAGTTGTAGGACTTGTGCTGCTTCTTCAGAAATAGTTGTTTTCTGCGATCCTTGATCTATCAGCGCTCTTAACGTTATAAAATTACCATCTAATGCTTTTACTCTTATTTGTGCGGTTGCTAACAACACTGTTGTATTTTTTTCTTGTTCGGTCATCATATTTATGCTTGTTTCTGGATTTTTCGTTTCTTTTTTAAAATCTTCAACATGAAGAAGCGGGTATACTAAAAAATGGTTATAGGACCAATATTTTTAGGTGTTACAGATACAATGGTGGTGTGGGTATTAAAATAAACCAATAAAACATACTGCTGATCGGCCCATAATTTATCTTAGGGGTAGAACTGCAACAAGTTATAAAACTGTGAGGTTTTATTAATAATTTTTAGATCAATCCAGTTCATAGATATTTTAGCTACATATTTGCGGATTTGACCCAGCCAAATATATCATTCTTATTTATTAAGTATTAATATACATACATACATAAAACTATTAATTTTTGCACTTAAGGCGATAAATGAAAACAAATTTTAAATAAAAAAAATAATAAAATAAAAATATAAATGATAAAAAGAGTATTGTCAAATTTATATTGTATAATTATTAAACAAATGTTCTCAATACTCAACATACGAAATTCAACATATCGTGTAGACACAAAAATTGTATGCTAACTTATATGTTGAAATATCATTTGCTGCCATATGTTGAATTTGAAAAATTTTGTATTTTCAGCATATCGTCTAGACACCTAACATATTGCATATGCTGATAGAGGCATTTGTTATTATTTTTAAACATATGAGTGTAAGCATACAGTTGCTGATTCAACATATCGTCTAGACTAAGCTTTATATTACTCTGCATTTAAGTCTTAAAATTTAGACTCTAAATATTGCACGCAAGGCATTGGATGTTACCAAAAGCATTTTTGACCGCACAATATTTTTGAGTGTAAGCTGAAACAAAATAAAACAGCATCCGCTAAACATGTTCACTTGTCGATGTCACACCGACGACTGAATTGAAGAGCATAAAAATATGTGTTTGTAGTGGTATGCACAATTGTGCAAAGAAATGGAAACCCCTGTTTTATAAGTAAACACAATGAAACAACAATAAAACTAAATGAAAGAAATGCATACGTAACAGTAAATGCTAAAGAATGCAATGCTGAAATAAATAAAACAAAAGAAAACAATAATAACTACCTAACGGCTTAGCCAATTTTTCGCACACGTTCCCTCTCACCCTCGGTGTTTACAAAAACGGTGGATAGTGATACTTTAAAAAATATTAACTGTCTCTGGGTACAAGTGTACAAGGTGCAAGTGTTACCGTGCTTGCAAGTATTGCCACACCTGCAAGTGTTGCCGCGACGGCAAAAACAATCTTAAATGATACAATGAACTCAAACACACATTCAATGGAAAACCCACTAGTAATAAGTTTTCAAAAGCCTCAAGTACAAGTTGGTATGGACAGGTATATAACAGTGCTTAAGCGGCCCTACCTCCTCAGCTGTTGCTTTGGCATCAAAAGTACCATCTTTTGATAAAACAAATTCACAAAATCGTTTTGCAATTCTGGAGGATGAATCCTCAGAAGCACCAAACGTGATAAAATCGTTCAAGCCTCCCCCGATATATCTTAGGAAGCAAAATTCAAATGAGCTTATAAAGAGTTTGGTCTCGGTGATAGGTGAAAATTCGTCTTACGTAGCGGCAATCAAACGTGGTAGTATAAACGTTGTAGTATAAACAAAAATTCAAGTAAATCATGAAAACGATTTTCGCAAAATTACTAACCAATTTGAAGCACTAAAAAAAAGTTTTTATACATACCAACTGAAGAGCAGTAAAGGTCTTCAAGTAGTGATAAAGGGAATTGACTCATGTGTGGACCCTGAAGAAATAAATACATTCCTTGAAGAGAAAGGTTTCAAAATAAACATGTAGTTAATATTAAAAATAGGGAAAAAATTCCCCAACCACTATTTCGAGTGGAGTTTGAGCCCGGCGATGTTAAACTAAAAAAAAAGAAACCCATCCTATATACAGCTTGAAATATATACTGTACAGGAAAATCACGTTAGAGGAGCCGCACAAAAGAAATGGCCCCGTTCAGTGTTTAAACTGCCAAGAATTTGGTCATACTAAGGCAAACTGCTACTTACCCCCTGTTTGTGTATCATGTGGTGAATTACATGGTACAGTTCTTTGCGACAAGTCTAAAACCGATCCCAACGTAAAAAAATGCAGCAACTGTGGCGGTAATCACACTGCCAATTATAGAGGATGCCCTGTATACACTATCGTCAAGCAGTCGTCTGGGCCGAAAACTAACCCCCCTCAAACGCAGGTAACAAATCAAGTAAACACTAATGACATTCGGACTACGCAGGTTAGTAATAACAGAACCTCTTATGCGTCTTAAAATCAAACCATGTGCTAATGCAAGGTGCTTGTAATGATGAAACTCCAGTTTCAAATTTGAGTCGTTTAGAAAAAACCATGGAAACATTAGTGCAAACAGTAAATAATTTTACAAACACAATGGGTAATATGATGCAGGAAATTCTTAGAATGCAATCGATGTTATTGCAAGCTGTACTTAACAAACCATGAACTGTTTAAAAATTTGTTTTTGGAACGCAAACGGCATCCGCCAACATAAAAATGAATTAGAATATTTTCTTAAAAGTAACCAAATTTTGGTCATGATGGTTTCTGAAACTCATTTGACCTCAAGAAATACGTTTAAAATTAATGGTTATACACTATATGATACCAAGGACCCTCGAGATAGAGCTTGTGGAGGTTCTGCCATTTTAATAAAAACCAGAGTCAAACACTACCTCATAAGTGATCATCGTGAAGATTATCTTCAAGCAACAAACATTTGCGTTGAAGAATTAAATAGAAACGTAGTAATCTCATCGTTATACTCCCCACCTAGATATTCAATATCAGAAGGCCAATATTATAATTATTTTAAATCATTAGGACCTTGTTTCCTGGCCGCTGGCGATTATAACGCTAAACATACCTTCTGGGGGTCCCGACTTATAACACCAAAGAGTCGTGTTCTATTTAATACTATTTCTTAAATGGATTTGAATGTGATAGCGAGCGGACAACCAACATATTGGCCTACTGATCAGCAAACAATACCAGTTGTCATCGATTTTGGCGTGGTTAAAAACATTCCCTTAGAAACGATTTATGTTGAAGCTTCCTTAGAATTATCTTCCGACCACACACCTACAATTGTTACTTTCCTGTTCCTGCTAGTCCGGCTGTTCCCCTAAGATTTGAGATAAGAGAAATCGAAAAGGCTGTTTGTGAACCCCAAAAAAGCCCCTGGTTTTGATAAGATCAGCAACAAAATGCTTTTGGAGTTACCCAGCACAGCAAAAAAAATTATTCTTTTAATTTTCAATGCTATCTTACGTCTTCAATACTATCCTCAAAAATGGAAGGTTTCCTTAATCACCATGATACCTAAACCAGGAAAGGATCACACAAAAGTTGAGTCATATAGGCCTACAAGCTTACTTTCTAATATTTTTTTTTTTTTTGGATTACTTTTCCTAAATCTCTAGAAGAAAAACGAAAACTTTCTTTGGCTATGTATGTAAACCACGGCATTCCTAGTGTTACAGGATGCGTTGACGGGACGCATTTCCGTATTATTGCTCCCTCTAATTACAATCATTTGCACTATAACAGGAAGGGGTACTATAGTTTAAATCTAATATTGGTAAGTACTTTTAGAAATACCAATAAAAAATTCTTAATAAAAGCAATATATGTACATATATACATATATTTACAGGTCTGTGATCATGAGCTAAGGATTCAATACGTTGATGCTTCCCATCCTGATGATTCATTTATTTGGAATACCAGCGAATTGCGACCACATCTTGTCAAGAAATAAAAAATAAAATTGGAAACAATTTTATTTTACGCAAAGAAAATACGTTTTAAAATACTTTGTTGTATAAATAAACAAAACAAAAATAATATTTTTAAAACTTTAAAAAACAAAAATTGTTTATATTTAGGTACTTCAATTATATATTTTACTAACGATTTGTATATTTAAAAAAAGGCACAAAATCAATTTATAAAAAAGAAAACTTATAATGTTCTTAAAAAAATAAAAATAATAGTTTAAAAATAGTTAAAAGCCCAACTCCCTTGCAATTTTTTGGCGGAATTATTTTCAAAATTTGTCATAACATTCTCCCTTTAATTGCCATTCGTAATACCTACTTTTTTCCCTGGGAAGTGTTTCCCATTTTCGAAGTCTGTTTAGAATAAGGGAAAATGGAAAAGAGAGAATTTTCCCGGGGAGATTTTATTTATAATAGGGGAAAAGGGAAAAAATTCCCGGGGAATTGTTATTCATAATTGGGCTGTATATGTGTCCAGCCAGTGCCAGACAATATTTCGCCATACGGTTTATGTTCACATATGTGGGTGTTTATCGCTTTTCTGATTCGGTGAGTGCTGCAGTATCTCGTCTTCTTAAGCGAGTGTGGCCGCCATGATTTAAAATATTTCGAGCGAGTGGATTTGGGTGTTGTTCAAGCCTTTTCAAATATTTTACCGCATATTTTGTAATCATAGTTTTTACTAATGGCACATTGGGATCCTTATGAATGTTTGAGTTTTTAAAGTACCAGGGAGCGGATGTGATTATTCGAAGAAGTTTATTTTGACGCCTTTGAATTTTTTCGATATTAGAGGCCGAGGCAGTGCCCCATAGTTGAATACCGTAGCACCAGATAGGATTTAAGATAGAGGTGTAAAGTAGAAGCTTGCAATCGAGACTAAGGACAGAGTTTCTTGCAATAAGCCAATGAATTTGAATGGCTTTAAGTTTCATTTGAGTTAATTTTGCCTCTATATGGCATTTCCACGTTAATCGCCGATCCAGATGTATACCGAGATATTTTACATGCGAATGTTGAGGAATTATTTGATTATTGATTGTAATAGGGGGCAAGATTCCCGGCGCAAGGTGAATGTTATATGTACGCATTTTTGCTCATTTACCATTATCCTCCATTGTTTTAGCCATATTTCTAGTTGAAATATATGATCCTGTAAATAACGAGATGCTTCATAACTGTTTTCGTGTACGCTTAGAAAAGCTGTATCGTCTGCAAATGTTGAAGTTTGTGTGTAGTTGTTTGTTGGCATGTCCGAAGTATAAATTAAGTATAATAGAGGCCCCAGAATGCTGCCTTGTGGGACTCCAGCGCCAATTGGCTGAGGTGAGCTTAAGAACTTTCCTTCTTTTATAATATATTGACGACCGACTAAGTAGCTTTCTATCAACTTTTGTGTGTTTGCTGATAAATTTTGCTTTAATTTAAATATCAAGCCTTCATGCCAGACTTTATCAAAAGCTTGAGAAACATCGATGAAGAGAGCGGAACAATATTTTTTTTCTTCAAAGGCTTTAACTCTACTGCTATATGGTGAGATAAATTTGGGGTAGAAACGTTTTTCAAATGATTAACAAACAGATTTCCCTTTTCATTATCATTTCTTGCCCAACTTCCATTCAAGTTTCTTAATGGTGGCTTAGAGACAACTGGCCTTTTGAGATTTCTAGCTGCACGCCATAATGAGTAGTCTGATTGTGGAGTTGCATCAAGTTCCTTAAGATATTTTTCAAGAGAAGCTGTTTTCTGAGTCTGCAATAGCTTTCATTGCCTTTTTGTACACTCTTTTAATAATTTCTTAAGTTGAGGAGATCTTTCCAATTGCCACTCTCTTCGAACTCTCCTTTTTTCAGACCAAAGGCGCTCGACATCTGTGGAAAATATTTTAATATTTTTTGTTTTTTTGGGGGCAGTACTAGAATGTTGAACAGCAAGTTTCAGAAAACTGTCAAAATTAACTATAGAGCGATCTACATTCTCCGGTGTACTAAGCGGAATATTTTCTGTGCAATGGGTACTGAGATATTTTTTATATTTTAACCAATTAGTTTGTGTATCTGACGTCGCAAAATAACCAGTCGGAGATACAATTCTATTGGGGTTCATTATAGTTACAACTGTAGGTGTGTGTTCGGAGGATAATTCTAAGGAAGCTTCAACATAAATCGTTTCTGAGGGGATGTTTTTAACCACACCAAAATCGATGACATCTGGTATTTTTTGCTGATCATTAGGCCAATATGTTGGTTGTCCGCTCGCTATCACATTCAAATCCATTGTAGAAATAGTATTAAATAGAACACGACCCTTTGGTGTTATAAGTCGGGACCCCCAGAAGGTATGTTTAGCGTTATAATCGCCAGCGGCCAGGAAACAAGGTCCTAATGATTTAAAATAATTATAATATTGGCCTTCTGATATTGAATATCTAGGTGGGGAGTATAACGATGAGATTACTACGTTTCTTTTTAATTCTTCAACGCAAATGTTTGTTGCTTGAAGATAATCTTCACGATGATCACCTATGAGGTAGTGTTTGACTCTGGTTTTTATTAAAATGGCAGAACCTCCACAAGCTCTATCTCGAGGGCCCTTGGTATCATATAGTGTATAACCATTAATTTTAAACGTATTTCTTGAGGTCAAATGAGTTTCCGAAACCATCATGACATCAATTTTTTTACTTTTAAGAAAATATTCTAATTCATTTTTATGTTGGCGGATGCCGTTTGCGTTCCAAAAACAAATTTTTAAACAGTTCATGGTTTGTTAAGTACAGCTTGCAATAACATTGATTGCATTCTAAGAATTTCCTGCATCATATTACCCATTGTGTTCGTAAAATTATTAATTTGCACTAATGTTTCCATGGTTTTTTCTAAACGACTTAAATTAGAAACTGGAGTTTCATCATTACTTGGCGAGCCACCTTGCATTGGCACATGGTTTGATTTTAGGACGTTAGCGTAAGAGGTTCTGTTATTACCAGGCTGGGGGGCTTGAATTGCATTTGTGTTTACTTGATTTGCAACCTGCATTTGAGGGGTATTTGTTTTCGGTCTGTATATAATATCGTCAAGCAGACGGTTGTTGACGATATTATATACAGGGCATCCTCTATAATTGGCAGTGTGATTAACGCCACAGTTGCTACATTTTTTTTACGTTGGGGTCGGTTTTAGACTTATCGCAAGAAACTGTACCATGTAATTCACCACATGATACACAAACAGGGGGTAAGTAGCAGTATGCCTTGGTATGGCCAAATTCTTGGCAGTTTAAGCACTGAACAGGTCTTTTTTTTTTGAGCGGCTCCTCAATTGTGATTTTTCTGTATAGAATATATTTCAAACTATAAATGGGATGCGTTTCGTTTTTTTTTTAACTTAATGTCGCCGGGCTCTAATTCTACACGAAAAAGTGGTTGAGGATTTGTTTCCCTATTTCTAATATTTACCACATGTTTTATCTTGAAACCTTTTTTTCCAAGAAAGTTTTAATTTCCTCTGGGTCTACGCATGAATCAATCCCCTTAATCATCACCTGAAGAGCTTTACTGCTCTTGAGTTGGTATGTATAAAAACTTTTTTAAGCGCCTCAAATTTGTTAATTATTTTGCGAAAATCATTTTCATGATTTACTTGAATTTTCGTTTCATTTATACTACCTCGCTTTATTGCTTTATTAGATCATTTGAGTTATGATCAAAGCGATTTTGGGAATTTATTTTATCAAAAGATGGTACTTTTGATGCCGAAGCAACTGCTGAAGAGGTAGGGCTGCGACCCCGTTTAAGGACTGTTATATACCTGTCCATACCTACTTGGACTTGAGGCTTTTGACAACTTTTTACAGGGGGGTTTTCCATTGCATTTGTGTTTAAGTCCATGGTATCATTTCCCACTTTTTAATGAGTCACTATCCACCGTTTGTGTAAATACCGAGAGTGAGAGGGAACGTGTACGAATAATTGGCTTAGCCGTTAGGTAGTTAATATTGTTTTATTTATTTCATTATTTTCATTTGCATGAACTGTTTTATAGCAATTTCTTTCGTTGATTTTTTATTGTTGTCTCATTGTTTTTGCTCATACAAAATATTGTTTTTGTTTTTCACCGTATTCTGTGCTTAATATTTTTGTTATTTTTTTTTTTGTTCTTTACAAAATTAAAATGTTTTTGCAAGATTATGTATACATACATACATACATAAGTATGTAGGTATGTACATTCATTCACTTATATTTTTTATTTTTCTTTATTTAATTTTTCATTTTTAATAATTGGTCACTTTTATGCTAAATAATTTATTTTGCGTTCATTCGCTGAATGTTTATTTAAATAAAAAATCCAATTATAAATTAATTCAAATGGAATGCGGGTTTAATAATACACGTCCGTATCACAACAAAGAAAATGCCATTTATTTTCCCCTCTCTTCTAAAAACGTAAGACTTGATGAACCAAACTTGACGTGTGTGAACCAGCACATGCTGACGTTCTCAACGTCTGCAATGTCAATGTCACAGGGTTGATTTGAAATGCACGCTGAACAACTTCCAACCTATTATTTTGGAAATTGTTGTAATTCAACAACAGCGTTGAAAAAGGCACAAATAAAACTTACTTAAGCTAAAGCTGGGATCACACGATCGCCGCAAATGCACCAATATGACACAATTTTTATTGTGCTTTATTGACGCACAATAATGAAATTGCCCCAACCAAATTTTCTGAAATCACACGATTGCCCTGTTTTATACAAATTTAATTGCCGCTAGTTGGTACAAAGCGAAATGGTTACAACAATTGCCACAGCACAGTCACACGATTGTTCTTACTTGTACCTATTAACTGCGAAAACAGCTGTTGTGGTAGCTTTTTATTTGTTTAAAAGTTCATGTTGGTTTGTTATTGAAAAAAATTTAATTTGTATCATATACTTAAACAAATTATGTATTATTGAATAGTTTTATTAATTTTTTTAAGATATTCCAAATATTAACAGTCTGTTCAACAATTTCGTATGTTTAGGTTCGAATAGAAAAATCTTAAATAAAAATATTCGCACTGAACAGATAAATATGCTTGTGAACATACATACTTAAAATAATTAATTAAACAAATTATTTGCAAAATAAATAAATACATACATACATACATATTTATTTTCATTACCTACTAAAAGAAACACAAAAAAGTAAATCTATTAAAAAAAGGCAAATATTGCCGCGTATTGTGTTGTTTGATTGCCGCACAAGAACACAATAAATAGCAAACAGTCACACGATTGCCGCACCAGGGTTGCATTTGATTGGTAAAACTAATCACAATATTGTCCTCGATTGGTGCATGAGCCATTTGGTTGTGCGGTCACACGATTGGGGTATTAAAAAGTGTGAAAATTGGTGCATTGCGGCAATCGTGTGATCCCAGCTTAAGATCCCACTATCGGCGCAATGTACCAATTTTTGCCGTATTTCATGAGCCGATAGTGTGAACGGTCAAAATTTTTTAATATGCGACAATCTGTGCCGATTTGCAGTTGTATCGATGTTGCCATCCCTGGTTTGTAAAGAAACATCTATTTACAAAACAACAATTACAAAAAAAAAAAAAAGAACAATTGCAGTAAGTTTGATTAAAATTTAATAAATTTTTTATTATAGATTAATGTATTATTTAAAATTGTTAGAAAACATAATGGAATATTCAGACAGAGAATTTTGCGAATTTCTAAATTAAAATTATGTCTGCCAACAATCAAACATATGATTTCATTTGCCCGAATAGCACGATAGTGTGCCCGCATTGTACCGATTATTGTCGCAATTGAGTTCTGGCCGATATGAACCGAAAAAAATTGTCACAATGTGCGACGATAATGGGACTGCCTAAGAATAAATTGTGCAATGTTTTCAAATGTGCGCCGATATAGCACGATAAAAATCGTCACAGATTGTGCTATTTGAGCCGATAGTGGGATCTTAGCTTTAGTCGGGTTTTATTTGGGATTGTTATTTTACAGTATTTTTTTTATTGTTGCAACGGTGTGTGTTTTTTTTCCTTTTTTTGTTAAAAGTTAATTTTTAATTTTATTAAAAAAGAGTATCTGCCGAGCGTGCACTTCAATCGTTTTTTTTTTCAATCGCCCCGAAGGAGGTATTTGGAGGCCATCAGTCAAAGTCGATGAAATCGCCATCAAGATCGATAAGATCGTTTTCGATAACGGCTGTTCGATCTTGAACATGCCGCCCCCTTGCACTGGTGCAATTGTTGAGCCAGTTAATTGCCCCAAAGCCGTGACGATTTGATTAACGAGACCCTGGGTGGTATGCGGAACACATAGTTCAGGCTGCTGAGCTGGATCCATTCTATGACAAAATAAAGAAAGAAAAAAAAAGAAAGAGAGGCAAATAACGAAAGAAAACCTCATAAAACAGATATGGACACGACAGATAATACACAAGAACTTGTTAACAATCTACAAACTTTTACATGGCGGAAGCATGCATAGTTTTACTATTGGCCGAGTTATTACATCACTTGACGTTCGGATATCAGCCACGCGTACACGTTTGTCTGGACCCACGTGCACAGTATCGATTCTGCCTAACCTCTAGTCGCTTGGAGGAAGAAGCTCGTCTTTAACGATGACGAAATTACCCGCCTTTAGATCACGTCGTGGATTTTGCCATTTGTACCTTTTGTGTAGCTCGTGTATGTACTCTTTTTCCATATTTGACTAAATTTGTGATGAAGTGCTTTTAATCGTTCCCAACGGTTAATCAAAGATAGGTTCTGAGATGGTTACTCGGGAACAAACATTAATGGACACCCCCCCCGAAGAAAATGGCCCGGTGTTAGGGCTTGTAAGTCGTCTGGGTTCTCTGACATTGGGGATAAAGGTCTAGAGTTAAAAACACATTCGATACTCGCTAAAAGAGTAGAGAACTCTTCAAAATTAAACTTCTGCGTGCCTGCAACCTTTCTAAAGTAAAGTTTTAAACTCTTAACTCCAGCCTCCCATAAACCTCTCATGTGAGGAGCACTTGGCGGAATAAACTTCGATTCAAATCCATGAATAGCATATTTTTCCGTAATATCCTTGGCAGTTTGTGTAAGAAACAAGGAATATTCTTTTAAAAGAGACTTACTTGCCTTTAAGAAATTTGTGCCATTATACGACATAATAGATTTGGGCAATCCCCGCCGTGCTACAAATCGAGCAAATGCAGCTAAGACGGCTTTTGAGGTTAAGCTTGAACAGGCTTCAAGATAAATTACTCGTGTGGAAGAACAGACAAATACACAACCATAACCTTTAATGTATGCAGAATTTCGCAAATTACCTGACTTAATCTGAAACGGACCAGCAAAGTCGACTCCAGTATGAGAGAACGGTAATGAAAGAGTTGATCTTTCCAATGGCAGAGCAGGCATGATTTGTGATTTGACCTGTTGTTTATATCGAACGCAAGTCAATGATGAACACATTTCTTGACAATTCTTTTAAAACGAAGAATATAGAACTTGCTTCTTACTATGCTCATCATAAGAGATATGTCAGAATGCATTAGTAATTTGTGAACAAATTTTAGAAAAATTTTACAGAACTGAGAGGAATTTGGAATTATTATTGGAAACCTTTCATCATATGGAAGCAAGGCATTAGCCAATTGACCGTTGACTCGAATTAGACCTTGAGAATCCACAAATGGATTAAGTGTCCATTACAGCATAAAGTTTGTTAACAGACTTTTTTTGGTTTTCACAACATATAACGAATATGTGGGATCATATAAACGAAGTAGTTGTAAAAAAAGTTTTGATTTTTTTATAATTAAGATTTTACAAGCCGTCCGATATATCGGACGCTATGCACAGCGCACCAATCTATGTACATATATAAATAAAAACAGATTTTTTTAATCAAAACGGTTTTATTTGAGTTAAAATTGTGTTTACATATGAGCAAAATATATAAATGGCATATTTTATGTTGGAGAACCTATTACATGGTATCCCATAAAACATTTAGGATGAAGGCCAACATCACATTTCAAACATTTAATCTTCGCCCAAACTATCTAGCAATGGACGCAACTTATACAATCTATCTTATGAAGTCGATATCAAAGTGTTGTCATTTAGATGAAAATTTTGCAATATCGCTCCAAATCTATTACATCTGATGCTTTCCGCTAAAATTTTTGGGACGTCGTTATTTTTTAAAAAATATAATCTTTTATATTGTAATTTAGCGTAGCCAGATAATAACATTCCTCCTTAAACTACGTATATTTCGTACATATTGGTTTGATCAACCATATTTTTTATTTGATCCTTGTGAAAAAAAAGTTGGAAGTAAGTCCAATGGATCTTGACAACTATTACTTTCCTGCGAAGTTAATTTTTGGAAAAATTCTGGATTTGTGAAGCTTGGTAGTTCTTTTTTTTTCTTTTCTGTAGGAATCCCGTAAGGAAGATAGAAGGAACATTATCGTCACTATCGGTTTCATCATTCAATGCCTTTTCATTTTAAGATGTGGTTTCATTGGTATCGTCTCCCTTCCGAGCTAAACGTTGTACTTTGCAGTTGGTATGAAGCAATGTGTGCCCCAAGCAGCTAAGGTTCCCGACGTGTTCATCGTCAGACTTGTCGCTGTCTTCATCTGTTGCCTGCCCGCTCTGCTCAAAAGGTGGTTCAACATAAATTAAACGTTCTGTGGAGTCTGTTTCATCTTCACATTCTAAAATAGCTAATATTTCATGTACTTTCAAGCTAAAAAAAATCAACAAATAATCACACTCAGAAGTTTGTAATGCATAACGTCCGATATATCGGACGCTTTTCAAAAACAACGTATAAAAATGAAAATAATAATTTTTGTAAACAATAATGTTTGCTTCAATGTAGAAATAGAAATATTTTGTATATATATAAAAGTGAATGTATGTATATTTGTATATATATATGTATATATATATATATTTGTGCTTTATAGGAGGCCAAACCACTTGACCGATGGCCTTGAAATTTTCACAGCATGTAACTGTGACCCTGGAAGAGACATTAGGCTATATAAAATTGTGACTGGGCAAAGGGGTGATGCCACGCCCATACAACCAAAAATTTAAAATTGTGTTATCTATGACATTTTTTGACCTACGGCGATAATATTTGGTATATATGTTGTTGGCATAAAAAGAAATACGTTTAATTAAAAAAGTGGGCGTGGCCCCGCCCCTTTATAGGAAAAGTAAAAAACGTTATATCTAATAAACTACTGAACCGATCGTCATGAAATTTTCACAGAAGGCTATTGTTCTGAATTAATGTGTTGTTGGCTTCAAAAAGGTGTGTGAGCAGCACCCCCCCCCCCAAAAGAACGAAAATGTTGAATACCTTATATCTGAAGACAAAAGTCTTCTAGCTTTTTAGAACCCACTCTTAAGATAAACTGCACCTTTCAAAATATAAATAAAGAAGTAGGTGCAGGGGAGCAAAAAATTTTTATATATAAAAATTAAAATTGTTTGTATGTTTTTTTGTTTGCTTATAGACTAAACTACTCAACCGATTTTCCTGAACACTAACATAACGTGAGCCCCGAAAACAATATGGTTATTATTTTTTCGATAGGATCAGGGGAAGTGGTACCCTCCATAGGATGCCAATACTAAGTTTCCTTTTTCTTAAAAACCGCTGCGCCCATTTTCTTAAACTTTTTGCAGTAAGCCCCGAAATTGAAATTAGGTATCACCAAGGGAAGTTTTACCCCCATAGGACACCAATGTTGAGCATTGCATATCTTAAGAACTGTTGTATTGATAATGTTTTAACTTGGTAGGAGTCAATCTAATAGTAAACTTCACCTTTGAAAATAAAAATTAAGGCGGCATGCGCAGGTGGAGCAATACCCCCATGGGATGCATACATTAAATATCGCGAAACTGAAGAACTATTATACCTAGAGTCTTCAAACGTGGCTAAGGTCAATATTATGGTAAATTATAAGTTTTAAAATAAAAATGGGCGGGTAGACGGAGGAAGAGCAGTACCCCCATAGAACGAAAATATTTATTACCGAATATCTGAAAATAAAAGTCTTCAAGCTTTGTAGGATCCACACTATGGTAAACTACATCTTTCAAAATAAAAGTAAGGGGTAGGTGCAGGGGAAGCAATAAATAATATATTAATGAAAAATCGTATGTTTGCTTGTTGCCTAAAGACTCCTAAACTATTGAAATTTTCACAGTAATTTTCTGATTATCCGACACATAGGCTATTAATATTTTTTAATTAAATTAATTTCTACATATTTGGAGTACTGTAAAAGTGAAAGAATTCCAATTTTGTACAAATAGCTTAGAAAATAATATACAACCTCTTTCAAAGAGTATGTTCAATGGAAAAAGCACGAATGGCACCTCCAATACGCATACACTTGAAATTTCTGTGTATCTGCAAAACGGTTAATGAAAAAGCAATTAAATTTAGTACAAGCCGCTTAGTAATCAATACACGAGATCTGTTTTAAAAAATGTTTACTAATTTTATTTCGATTGGGGTAGCAAAGCGCACCGGTTTAAGCTAGTATTTTATAAAAGCAAAGCATTATTTTTTATTATTTTTCGTTGAATTCAGCAAAATTATAAAATTAATCTAACCTTTTCTTCAAAATACTGCAACCGCGGTCAGACATTTTTAACAATGATCAAAAACAAATGTTAAATTGGTTTAATTCTATAAAAGTAATGTTGTCGAATTTCAACTTACTCCGAACTTTCTGCTACCATCAAATTTGCAAGAAAAATTTTAGGTTTTTTATTGAAAATACGCAATTTACTGCCGTCCGATTAATCGGACGTTATGCTGTAATGGGTTAAGAACTTTTTTTTAAACTTGCTTAGAATTAGAGAGATTTGTAAGTTCTTGAAGGTAATATGAGAGTCAATCTCATAAAAGTGGGTTTGGCATCATTTAACTCTTCGTGAGAGAGCGATAAATTTTCAAACCTTTGCCTTGTTTGCGGTTTACATGCACGTATAAACCTATGCATATAAGCAATAACGCGTAGTGCTCGCGAATAAGATGAAAATCTTTGGATCAAACTAGAATCATCTGTAGAAGAGCAGTGCACTTCTATTTTTCTTTTTTCCAAAAGAGCAATGGCAGGTGGATCTGATTTTGGCCAGTTGTCTTGAGAACCAAGGAGCCACATTGGGCCATGCCACCGCAAGGAATTATTTCTTAAGTCATGGGCCTTAACACCTCGAGTTCCTAGATCTGCAGGATTATCATGGGTTAAAACATGATTCCAATTCGCATTGCCGACATTCTGTATAATATGTGCTGTACGATTGGAAACATAAGTTTTCCAAGCTGATGGATGTTTTTGTAACCATGCTAAAACAATAGCCGAATCTGAAAACAAAAAAAGTTGAGAACTTTTAAATGAGGAGTTTTTGAGAATCGGTATGACTAGTTTTGAGAGCAGTAATGCTCCGCATAACTCTAGTCTCGCTGCAACGAGTAATATAAATCTTCTAATCGTATGTATAACGCAGCGCAATAGGCCTGCCTGTTGGGAAGCATCACAAAATCCATGAATATGGATAGTACTTTCTGGATGGAAGTGGATCAATCTGGGGATTTGAATGGTTCGTGTTTGAATAAAAACCTCTAAGAAAATGTTCCACCTTAAAAGGGCTTGAGGTTTTACATCTTCATCCCATTCCACCCCATCTTGCCATAATTCCTGTAGCAGGATTTGTTTGCTTGAATTATTATGGGCGTTAGCCACCCTGCGGGATCAAACAATTTAGCAACAGTGGACACGATTTTCCTTTTCGTTGTCTTATCTGCAAAATCGGGCATTTCGACTTTATAAGTGAATGAGTCACTGATTGCATTCCACTGAATACCTAACGTCTTCGTAGAGCTCGAATCGTATAACTTTAGGAAATTTGTACTGAAAGTATCTTCAGGTGAGATATTTTCATATATTGCATATTTTTGTTTTGAAAAACAAAACTAGTTTTAATTGAATTATATTGCCACCATGTTGCAGAAAATATAAGAGACAACTTCGATTATAATTATTTATTGATTCCTTATTTTTATTTAATATTTTTAGATAGGCTTGAGTTCATCGAATTAAATTTTCATTATTAATACGATTTTCATTAAATTATTTTTACTGAAGGAAGGGATTTTAAAATTTTATTAAAATTTATTGATAATTTTCTTGGCTGAGCTGGGGCTCGAACCTGGGTTGAATTTACATGATTCAAGAATCACTACATTCTTTCATCAGAATTCTTTGAGTTCTAACCTCTGCACCACTGCGTTGCCTGCCAGACATCAGTCAAACATCAATCCTCAACCAGTGGTACTAGTGGTTCGAAATTTTCTTCGCGTGTTGCTGCATAAAACGAGAAGTACATATCTCGATTTATGACTTCCTCCACAGCCAATAACGACTAGGTGGGGAACGTGGTTGAAATCAGTTATGTATTAGTCTAAAAACGTGTAAGCACATTACTATATAAATATATCTATAATCCAAGTTAACCGTAAATTTCTTCTTAAACACGTCGGTATATAAATCTGTCAAGTAGGTTAAAAATTTGGGAAGTTATAAGCAAAATACTCCATATATGGGCTAAAAACATCAACATTTGTATAAAAACTTAAATTTTAGGGCTGTCATATAACCTATGTATACGTCTTATACATACATATATCAAAAGATTTTTTTTTTCATTATTTATTTATTGAATCTTCATATATTAAATATGAACTAACAATAGTTAATCAAATCTTATTCTAATGCTTTATTTTATGTCCTGCCAGTGCCAGACAAAAATTTTCTTCATCACGGGTTCTGCTCACATATATATTTATATTTTACCGCATACTTCGTAATAATAGTCCTTACCAGTGGCACATTGAGATCCTTGTGGATATTTGAGTTTTTAACATACCATGGGCAGCTGTAATTATTCGAAGAAGTTTATTTTGGCGCCTTTGAATTTTTTCGATATTTTAGGCCGAGGCAGTGCCCCATAGTTGAATACCGTAGCACCATATTGGCTTTAAAATAGCGTTGTAAAGTAGTAGTTTGCAATCGAGACTAAGAACAGAATTTCTTCCAATAAGCCAGTTAATTTGAATTGCTTTTAGTTTCACTTGGGTTAATTTTGCTTCTATATGGCATTTCCATGTTAAACGCCGATCTAGATGAATACCGAGATATTTGACATGCAATTGTTGAGGCACTAGTTGATTATTGATTTTAACAGGAGAGCATGTTTCCCGACGCAAGGTGAATGTTATATGTACGAATTTTTGCTCATTGACCTTTATTCTCCATTGTTTTAACCAAAGTTCTAGTTGAAATATATGATCCTGCAGGAATCGAGATGCTTCACGACTGTTCTCGTGTACGCTTAGAAAAGCTGTATCATCAGCAAAAGTTGAGGTTAGGATGTTATTCTTTGTTGGCATGTCCGAGGTATATATAAGGTAAAAAAGAGAGAGAACCTCCAGCTTCAATTGGCTGAGGAGAACTTAAAAAATCACCTTCTTTAATAATGAATTTTCGACCGACCAGGTAGCTCTCTAACAGCTTTTGTGTATTGACCGGTAGCTTTAGCTTCAACTTATGTAACAAGCCTACATGCCAGACTTTGTCAAAATCTTGAGAAACATCGATGAAGAGAGCGGAGCAATATTTTTTTTCTTCAAAGGCTTTTCTTATGGCGTTTACTATCCGATGGGTTTGTTTAAATGTGCTATGCTCCCTTCTGAAACCGAATTGATGATTAGGTATACATCCATTGTCATTTCAAATTGGGGTTAATTTTGACGCTAAGCGCTTCTCAAACAGCTTTGGTAATAAGCTAATAGGCCTATATGACTCAACTTTTGTATGATCTTTTCCTGGCTTTGGTATCATCGTTATTAAGGAGACCTTCCAATCTTGAGGGTAGTATTCAAGGCGTAAAATATCATTAAAAATATAAAGAATAATTTTCTTTGCTAAGCGAGGTAGCTCCAAAAGCACTTTGTTACTGATCTTATCAATACCAGGTGCCTTCTTGGTGTTTAATTCACAAATAGCCTTTTCTATTTCCTTTATCTCAAATCTTAGGGGGATAGATGCTCTAACATAAACAGGCGGCAACTCGTCCGCTATATCGTCAGGTATATTTGGGGTAAATACGTTTTTCAAATGATTTACAAACAGGTTTCCTTTTTCATTATCATTTCTTGCCCAACTTCCATTTAGGTTTCATTTAGGTTTAGGTGGTTTCGAGATAACTGGTCTTTTGAGTTTTCTAGTTGCACGCCATAATGAGTAGTCTGATTGTGGAGTTGCATCCAGGTCCTAACGAAATTTTTCCACGGAAGCCGTTTTCTGAGTCTGCAGTAATTTTCTTAGCCTTTTTGTACACTCTTTTAATTCATGTTTAAGTTGAGGGGATCTGTGCAATTGCCATTCTCTTCGCACTCTCCTTTTTTCAAACAAGAGGTGCTCGACCTCTGCAAAATATATTTTATTACAATTGGTTTTTTTGAGGGTTTTGCTGGAATGTTGAACAGCTAGTTTAAGATAACTGTCAAAATTGACAATATGTTGGTTGTCCGCTCGCGACAACATTTAAATTCATTTTAGAGATTGTATTAAACAAAACACGACCCTTTGGTGTTATTAGTCGTGACCCCCAGAAGGTATGTTTAGCGTTATAATCGGCAGCAGCCAGGAAACAGGGCTCCAATGACTTATAATATTTATAATATTGGCTTTCTGATATTGCAAATCTAGGTGGTGAGTATAAGGATGAGATTAATATGTTTCGATTCAGATCCTCAACACATATGTTTGTTGCTTGCTTGAAGATAATCTTCACGATGATCACACATTAGGTAGTGTTTGATTCGTGTTTTTATCTAAATGGCAGAACCTCCACAAGCTCTATCTCGAGGGTGCTTGGTATCATATAGTGTATAATCATTGATTTTAAACGAATTTCTTGAGGTCAAATGAGTTTCAGAAACCATCATGACATCAATTTGTTTATTTTTAAGAAAATATTCTAATTCATTTTTATGTTGGCGTATGCCGTTTGCGTT
Organism: Pollenia labialis; assembly: GCA_949318255.1. Classification (NCBI taxonomy): domain Eukaryota; kingdom Metazoa; phylum Arthropoda; class Insecta; order Diptera; family Polleniidae; genus Pollenia; species Pollenia labialis. The sequence continues at coordinate 84,194,146 of OX439139.1, read as the reverse complement.
CCAAAAACAAATTTTTAAACAGTTCTTGGTTTGTTAAGTACAGCTTGCAATAACATCGATTGCATTCTAATGGTGTTTTCTTTTCTACCTGGCCTTTACACGTGAAAGTACTTTCTTGCAAGTGGAATATACGTATTATCAACGAAAAATCGAAGAAACAGCCGATTGACTGAAAGTACCAAAATTTTGTGTTGTTAGTGAAAAAGTGTGAGAGTATTGCGACTTTCAAGAAATTTACTTTCACGTGTAAATGATAGGTAAAAGAGCAGCGTGTTTTATTCTAAAAAAAATCACCCTTAAATGTCATAAGCAGGGCTGCAGTTTTTGGTTATTTCTAACCAAAATTGGTTATATTTTTTTCCAATGTGGTGATGTGAATATTTTTTTCATTTTAATTTTAGTTACTTTTTTCCAAAATAATAATACGTTCGAATATTTTTATCTTGATACAATTATTTACGAGCCGGAATAATTTGTACTGTGAACTACGATTTTTTCATTATTTGTTACCAATGAACTGAAGTTTTTTATATTTTATCGAAAACAAAAAATCCCTTTCAAAACAGCAACCAAATAATTTTTTCAAGATTTTTGGTGAGAAAATATTGCTATATGTGATTTTTATATTAAAACGCCATGTTCTGAAATGAAGTTCAAAAATCAATGGAAATTTTCAATTTTTTTTTTTAATAAAGGAGCGTACATTTTCTTGATTTTAGTAAAGATAAGTAGTACTTATGCCCGTAAGTTCTACAAAAGAAATCTAGCTGCGTATCGAAATCTATGGTGTAAAAGCTGCCATATTTTAAAATAATAAAATAAAACTGAAGGTAAAAACACGTAGTCTAAATAAACATTGAAATAGGTTAAAATAACTGTGAGGTACCAACACGACCAGCTCTCTTTTTGTAGAAATTACGGGCATTAAAGTAGGAAGTGCATAAAATCATGCGGAATCTATTTCAGAAAATTACTGAAAAATTACACAATAGCCGTTTTAGTGTTTCTAAAAACTTTAAATAAGTTGAATGTTGCGAATTTAGGTTATTTCAGAAGTATATTTACATACATATTTGAAAATACACATAGGAATTTAAAAATTTTTTGAAAATTACATTGATTTATCAATATAATTTTAAAATTAATGGAATTTTCTTTAAGAAATGGCTGTAAGTTTTAATAAATTTGAAATTTGACTGTTTATAACTTGTCGGTGTGCATATTTATTTAATGTTTTTTACTTTTAAATCACCCTTGTATGAAAAACCACACAAAAGAAATCATTTTTACACGATAAACAACAAAATTGTTGAGGTACACTAAAGAATATCTAATAAGTACAAAAAAACACATATTTTAACTAAAAATATTTTTTAGTAACAAAATATTTCAGAACTTACGTAAGCTATCCTCCTTACTACAAATTTTGCACTAGAGGCTAAATTTTCTGTCGGAAAAGTGTGATTATTTTTGATATTTTTGCTAACTGCATGCAACGTATGTTTTATAATTTGAGCTCTAATAAATACACACCAGCTTTGTAGGGGTTGATCACAAATCGGATAAGTACATCATTAATGTTACGTAAATCATGACTTTGATAACAAACGAACTATGGAGCCGCAGCAAAGTACACATACATTGCATTTGTGTAAAAAACCACACACGAGGGTAACTAATGTAAGTTTTTTGAGCTTGATTTGTGGGTTAAGATTATTATTTGGTAAAAACAAAAATTTGACTGTCAGTCATTTACTTTTTCCCCATTGAATGTACGTTACGAAAGGCGAATTTGTTTATATTCGCCATAATATTTCACAATGATTCACAAAATATATCAAATAAAACTATTATGAATCAGGTATTCTTATTATAGAATTATAAATTTGAAATAACATATACAAACAAGAGAAAAAAGTTTTCGTAATGTTTTATTATGTAAATTAGAAAATATTTACATAAAATGCATTTCTCATATCGCCAAACGAGAATTTCAACCGACAAAATGATTAAGAAATCGCCACATTTGACAGTCCTGCCAATAACAGCTAAAAAGCGAACAACAATTTTCCATTTTTGTTCTTTATAACTGGCGTTTTAAACAATATTTAATTTATGAACTTTCAATATACTGATTTTTGTATGGATATTTTACGGGTTTAATAAAATAAAAACATTTTTTTACGAAAAAGTCTCAAATAAAAAAATACTTTTAATTAACCATCTCGTTATTTTTTCAATATGTAAAATAATTCTCAATTAATAAAAGCCATTTTAAATTTGGTTATATTTTTTTACATTTGGTAACTTTTTCAAAAATTTTGGTTCAGATAATTTATTTAAAAATCATTTATTTTGCGTTTATTCGCTGAATGTTTATTTTAAATATAAAATCAAATAATAAATTAATTCAAATTGTATGCGGGTTTAATAATACACGTCCGTATAACAACAAAGCACAAACTGAAAATCAAAAGATCGGAAATATTTATTGGAAATTTTGAAAAATCGGCTGTGATACAAAAAAGTTATGACCAAAATATTCATTTTCGGGAACCATAGATCTTCGCGAGACCAAGTAAATTGTAAATTTCTTCTGTCGGTATATAAATCTGTCAAATCGGTTAAAAATGGCCGAGTTAAGAACAAAATACTGAAATCCAATTAAAACTAAACTTGCAAAATATTAATTAAACTTTTAATATACATATGTATGTATTTAATAGCACGTAAGCATGTGCAAATAATTCAAACAATTTTTGCGATAAATACTATATAAATAAAAATTTATATATACATATATATATATATATATATATGTATATGAGCAACTTCAAAAATTTACGATACCTAGACATTTTTTTTGTCTGACATCAATGTTGATTTGCGTGTGTATAAACCGATATTTGAGCATGTGAAATCCGTTCGCGTTAATCATTTTTATTACACGGCGCAAATTTTACTGCGGTTTAAAGTTAAAAATTAAAAAAAAATATAAAAATTACAGTTTTTGTTAAAATTGAAAAAGGATAACGCGTGTGGATAATACCCCTTAAGGGCTTTCTTAGCACACTAAAATATTTGTAAAAGCGTGAATACTTTTTAAAATACACTGAAAAAAAAAATATAAATTTTTTTGATCGTGTATGCATACAAAAATTTATTTAAAATTGTTAAACATTTTACAAAATTACGGCTAGTATAAGACATAATATGCAATATTTTGGAAAACAAACTATTTGGCTATCTATCGCTAATGGCTTAAGAGATATAACCATTTAAACTTTACCACTCATGATTTTTTTTACCAAATTATATATTTAGATCAGTAATTCCTCTAATGGTTCATTCAGCAAAAGCTACTATGATCATAATTTGCTTCTCAGTTTTTTTTTTACGAATTTCAGGACTTTTAAAATGTATAATCTGAAACCAAATCAAATATTTCATACAAGGATGCTTTTTGAGGTTAGAAACATTTTGTTTCCTCCATAAAATTTTAAATCCTTAAAATTTTTTGGTGCGTTTTCAATTTTAGTATCAAGCTCAGTAAAGTCTTCTATTCGATGTACGTTTGAGCGGAATTGATACAGCGCTTCAGTTGTCACAAAGCGAAATGTGTTTGGAAAAAACTGCCGCTGAACGCGCCAGGGTTGAAAACTTTATCAGTTTAGTTCGTCGCGAAGAATCTATTTAGATACCTAAACATGTTCCCATGACATGTTTTGATATAAAAAAGCTTAAAAATAAATTGTTTTTTTGCAAAAATTTTCAAAAGTTCATAAAATTTTTGCGTTTAAAAATTTTAAAGTGCGTTTTCGCCTCGGAGGTGCCCTTTACGAAGTTACTCACATCACGCAATACACTAGCCAACTTAAAAGGCAATTCAGATTGTCAGACGCAAAAAAGATACATTTTTTAAAAATTTACGCTAATTTCTTTTAAGTTTGTGATGTCCGTGACACGTTATTGGTGCGCTGACACCAACTTGATACACCTCAAACTTTATAAAATTACGCCGTTTTTTTAATTCTGCGCTTAAAATCTTCAAAAATTTCAAAATTCGGAAAATTTTGGTTTCACTTTAAAACACCATGCAACTTTTCACCCAGCAGCGATATCAACATTTTTTTTAAGTGTATATACCCTCCAAGTCTAGTGACTATATTTTGTATGGGTTTGGATCTGAAAGTTTAAAACTATTACAAAGAAAAGAATGAAAAAACTCTTGCAAGATTCAAGCCGTTTTTTTAATTTTTCGAATTTTAGATGACCACCAATTCTTAAGGTGAGGACTTTTCAACGTAAAACTTTGCACGTCATATCCTTCAAGTATAGTCATCCAAACCCTGTACAACGTTTTTTCCAATTCATAAAACTTAACGAAATAAGAGCCATAGTATGTCGGTTTCAGCAGGTGCTCAAAAAATTTCAAGTAGCCCATATATATTTAAGCTTCTGTTCTTTCCCAATCCTGCTGAAGGGTATATAAGATTCGGCACAACCGAATATAGAACTCTTACTTGTTAATGTTATTTTTCATTTTTTCTTGTTATTTTTATTTTCGTTTATTAAATTTTTAGCGAATTTTTATGCAAGAACATTAAATTGTTTAAGTCAGCTGAGTATGGTTTCGCTGACACTCTAAAGTTTTCTAATGCATCCACCTACTATCACGGTGCTGTTCGAATTTGTTCTTAATATTCATTAAACATTTTAAAACATACTTACAATGGGGTACATTTTTTGCAGCGATGATGTATCATATAAAACTGAGCTGTCCCAAAAACCCCGGCGTGAATGTTCAACACGTATCTAAATAAACATCAATAAAAGTTCATTAGTAAAAATTAAGTTGTTTTATTCATAAAATATATGTAATTAAAAACAGATATAATTATTCTTTTTTTTTGTACTTATACATTATATATTATACTAGCGGACCCGGCGAACTTCGCCACGCCCCAATTTTAAGACTTCAGACAAACTTAAGAGTAATAATATAACACAAATATTTAAATTTCAACGTGATTTATTTGAATGGAATAAACCTTTACGTAAACAAAAATGAAGGGATATCAAAGAAGTAAAGTGAAGCGAACAAAGGAAAGACACAAAAATAAGGCACTTCAATGAAGAAAAGTCCGACTCCACTGATCAGTTTTTGTACAATTCAAATAATGAAGACAAACAAAAGATACTGACGAAGAATGAAGAAACGTATGTAAATAATGAATCGTATTGTCAGGTAAGGTTAGGATAGGTTAGGTTAGGTTAGGTTAGGTTAGGAGGGTTAGTGCCCAAGGGCACACTTCCACTCGGAGACCAGTACGGTCCATTGTGAATCCCTTCAACATATAGAAAAAAGAAAAAAGTAGAAAAAGAGAAAAGTAAATAAAAGAAGTATGAGGTGGATAGAATCCAGAAAATAAGAAAGTGAGTAGGTACTACGAAGAACAATTTCCCTCTCTACAGTCCGCTCAACAGAAGCAGCCGCACTATTTCCCTGACAAACCCCAGTAGATCAGCCGGACTTCATCCAGCGATGCACTCCAGTTCGTCGTGAAACCTATATCCTAGCCAATTCTTTCTGAGACCCTGCATCCTAGGACAATGGCACAGTACATGCTCGTTCCTCTCCAGCTCCTCTGAATCCTCGCACAATCTGCAGAAGTCTGGTATGGTGTTGTCTCATCTGCCCGTAAAAGCCCCAACGGGACAATGACCCGTCAATAACCCTATAAGCGTTCTAAGACCACCCCTGTCCAATCCCAGTAGATCCCTGGTTGCACCCGCGTCCAATCTGGGCCATAGTGCTAGACACCCTGCAATCCGCTCTGTCCCCCCAGGATCGGTTAACGTCATCACGGAATTTCTCCCGTATCACACCATAGTTGTAACATAGAGGAGGCTTAACCTCCTGTCCCTTACCACTAAGTCCAGATTCGAACACTCTCTCGCGAGTTCATCCGCCACCTCATTTCCCTCAACCATGCAGTGTCCAGGTACCCAACACAGCATTACATTGAATGCCCCCATGAGCCCCCTAAGAGCATTCCTATACCGAGCGACCAGGCACGATCGCACCGTATAATTCGTCAATGCCCTTAGTGCTGCCTGACCATCGACGTAAATTTTCACCACAGAACCGCCCACGATGTGATCCAGTATCACCTCCGTCGCCCTCCAGATCGCTAGGATCTCAGCCTGGAAGACACTACACTCATCAGGGAGTCTGAATGACCTTTTTACCTCGGTGTCCGCGATATATACACCGGCACCAGTGCCGGTTTCCATCTTGGATCCATCCATAAATATTGTCCACCCCTCAAACAGTCCATTGGACCAACGCCAGATTTCCCTATCCTGGATCTCCACTGGTGGTGTTACACAGAAGTCCAGGGTCATAGTTCTATGATCAGAAATTCCCTCAAGAATAATACCCTGATCAAGCAGACCCACCTCGTACAAAATTCTCGTGTGATCATCCCGCCTAGGTCTAACTAAGGAAGACTCGTAGAGTCTAATTAAGTTCCTAGCAGCCACGCTCCTCACATCAATAAGGACAGATATAGTAGGATGTCCAGCGCTGCCTGTGGAGTGTTTCTCCTTGCGCCTGTGATGCCAAGAGAAGCACTCCTTTGAACCTTGCTGAGCATCTTCCTATAGCTATCCACTCTCAACACACCCCACCAAACAGTGCATCCATAGATAAGTATTGGCCTAACCACTGATGTGTAAATCCCGTTTACCATAACCGGCCTCAGACCCCAGTTCTTACTGATGGAGTTCCTGCATGTGTAGTAGGCATTGAGTCTCCTTCTCATCATCTCCTGAGTATTTCTCTTCCAAGACAGTTTGCAGTCCAGAAAGTTACCCAGATACTTTGCGCCGTCCGATAGAGGTAACTCGATTCCATCTTACACTGGCCCCCTAAATCCCTCTATGCTGTACCTTCTGGCAAATAGTACCAGTTCCGTTAACACACAGCCCCCTGTCCTTTGCCCATGCCGAGAGTTCGCCTAGCATCACCTGCATAATTTCCATGATCGTGGACAGAAATTTTCCCCTGAGCAGCAGAACTATGTCGTCCGCATAGGCGACAACTTTCCTACCCATGGAATCAAATGACCTGATAATCCCGTTGACCGCAAGCAACCACAGTAGCGGCGATAGAACCCCCCTTGTGGTGTCCCCTTGGTAACCCTCCTCCTTATCACATGATCCCCCAGGCTCGAGTTTATTGATATTGAAAAATATATATAACGGGTCCGCCATCTAGAGTTTTTTTTCAACTAGTGCTTATTTCGTGAATGGTAACACTTAGCTCATGTCTGATTTGGCAGGTAATTAGTTGTATCCTTGCTCTGAACCAATATGGTTGTGTATACGCTTGAACAACGCTGGGAAATATACGTTTTCGCTTCGCTAAGTGGGCCTGCGATCGACTTACAGAAGATGCCGATTTGCCACAAAATCATATTTTCAGATGAAGCTTATTTTTATCTTGGCGGATATGCAAACAAGCAAAATTGTCGCATTTGGGGCAAGAAAACCCGCACGCATACATTGAAAAGCCGTTGCACCCAAAACGAGTCACTGTTTGGTGCGGATTTGTGTCCAGAGGCATAATTGGGCTATATTTCTTCGAAAATTGACAAGGAGTGGCCGTTACAGTCAATGGCGATCTTTATCGGGCCATGTTGAACGAATTTTTGTTCACAAAAATTGAAGAGGAGGATATTGGCAACATTTGGTTTCAACAGGACGGCGCTACGTGCCACACAGCCGAAACTCTCGATGTTTTGCGCCCTGTTTTTGAAGATCGCATTATCAGCCGCAGAGCTGATGTCGTTTGACCACCTCGGAGCTGCGATTTGACACCTTTGGACTATGTGGGGTGCCGTCAAAAATAAGTGTTACGCCGACAAGCCAGAGAAAATTGGCGTTTTAAAGGACAATATTCGTGAAGCCATTGGTGAAACACAGCTGCATACAATCGATAATGTGCCTAAAAATTAGACCGATCGTGAATTTGAATGAAATTATTTTCCATTATTAACCGGAAGGATTGTACTTTCAAATAAAAAAAGAATTTTGAGAAAATATTCAGTAGTTTTTTTTTATAGCATTTTCAAAAAAAAAGTTATTTGGCGGACCCTGTATAATAAAGGGTTGTAAAACCATAATCCATGATGTTAATTGTGAGTCAATTTGACATTTTTTGTTTCACTGTTTGCCAAATTCAACCAAACAGAGGTAAACAATTAAGCAACGCGTTAAGATTGTTGAAACCTTTTACGAAAATGTGTTTTACATATATATTTTTTGTACGTAATACATTTTTTTAATCTGTTTAAATTCAGGTAAGGGCTAATAAAACCCTAAAGTGTATACCTGTGCCTGGCCAGGCATTTTTTGCCTTTTTTAATTTATTTTTATAAAACTATAGAGTATATTAGAACTTTATTTATTTCTCAATCAAATTGTTTTTTTACAAAAAAATAAAAAAAATGTAACTTTAAATACCGTGGCCGTGGCAATTGACCAAATAAAAATGTTGTGCATATTGTATTATATATTGACTGATGTGAATAAAATCAAAAAAACGAAACGTATTAAAGCATACGCAACACATAAGAGTTCATTCTTTACTTTTTTTGTGAAGATTTATTCTATTTGACAACAAAATGTTCCTGCTATATCCACAAAAATCCATACATATAAAAGTAGTCCCAGCTAGGCCCAGGTAAAATTTCTTCTTCTTTGTACTGTTTTGAATCTAAAGAATTTTAAAATACCTTTGCATTGTTGCAGGCTGTTATGTATAAAGTCCATAGCTGTAAGATGTGAATTAAATAGAAAATTAAATTTTTTAAATTGGATTTTTAGCTAATATTTTTAGCTGAAAATAAAATCAATCTATGTTCAAATTTTATTGATATAAATTTTTGATAATTTATTTTTCTTGAATCAATTTAAATTCGATGGTAATGTATTTAAAATGAAAAACAATAATTGTAGATTGAATTATCTTTTTACGTTAAATATACAATTTATTAATATTCGTTGAAACATAATAAAATTTTATATATTTGAATATAAAAATCTTGAATAATATTCATATTAATTTACTAAAATGTAAAGAAATCTAATACAAACTAAATGATTTCATTCAAACAAACTATAAAAAATTTAAAAATATTTAAATTATAAATTATTGAATACATGATATTCAAAAAAAAATATTGAATTTTTATTCCAAAAATTTTTTATCAAATTATTTTATTTTACTATTTTTAACCAAATTTATTAAAATTACAAAACATTCTAGTCTTGAAGAACAATACAGGAGTATGTTTTAAGAACTGTTTTTAAAATTAAAAGTTGTTCAAAATGATCATCAGTTAAAGAATTTCTTTATTTTGCATGAAGCGTCGACTTTGTCCTTTTCCTTAAGCTGCAATTTTTTCCCAAATAAATATGAACTTATGCATATGTATCATAAATAATAAATATAAAAAGTTAAAAAACGGCTACAGGCTACTAGCAAATGAAACAACAATTTTAGCTTTTGTAATTTATTTATTTAGCAAAAAATCATTACATACGCATATTCCAAACTTAATATTTAAAAGTAATTTGTCTGCATAAATGCCTTGTAAGTTGTTTCCAAGGTAGAGATAACATTTGTGCAGCAGCTCTAGAAACGCTCGTGTGTTTCAGTAAACATACATATGTATATTTGAGTTTTGAGAACAACATCAACAATACGTTCATGCTCTTTTTTAAAGTTTTTTTTTGCCGGATCATATAATCGATCATAGAAGATTAAAAAACAGAAGAGGGTTAAATTTTAAGACATTTAATCCTACCTTCGTGGTATTTGAACGTTGGTTGTAAAAATTAAATTACATACAACATTTTTTTTTACGCGGTTACTTATACCTACATTAAAGGTGTTCGCTCCAAATTTTACTTTTTACTTTTTTAATATAAAGGAACAAAAATCTGCCTAGCGAACTGGAATCGAAACACTTTTAAGTTTTGCCATACAAATAAGAACACCTTTAATACCCTTTGTACACTTGCATACATTTCGGAGGAATGCATGGAATATGTTGAAAATGTGAAATACGCGTTCACACTTGAAACATCTAACATCTACTATCAATAAAAAATGTCACCATTTCTGAAAAAAAACTTTTATTTTTTGTTTTTAAATACTTTTTTTCTACAAAAGTGCCAACATTTTAAAAGATAACACCAAAATGTATTTCTTATCCATTTTGTTTAATAATTTTAGCAAAACTAAGCAAAATAAAAAATGGAAAAACTTGAGAAATGGTAACGCTGCTTTCAAAGCAACTTCCATTTTGTCAGTGATGCCACAATAATAACAGAATTTATTGCCATTTTTCTTGTGATGACACTAAAAAAATCGAAAAATGTAAAAGGGAACAAAATGAGATAGTAACATTCTGTAAAGATGTTGAAAAATTTTGATTTTTAGCCCTATGTATTTCTTATGGGAAAATGTCAACATCTTTGCAAATTAATGTTAGATGTTAAATGTTGACAAGTGTTAAAGGGCCATAATGCTCATACATAGTAGCTTGATTTTACAGTTTCCTTACTTACATCTTTTATTTAAAAATATTTATTTATTATTTTTCTTCTTCGACTTTGTTTTTCCGGTATATAAGAAGGATCGTTTTCAATGTCGTCGCTTGAGAAATCTTCTTCACACGAACTCATTTTAATTTACACAAAAAGTTTAACTATCTATTATACAATAATTTTATGTATTTTTTGTAAAACTTTTTATTTAAAATATTAAAAAAAATTGACAACTTTCTTTTTTTTTATAATAAATCCATGGCCCATTGAAAAGGTCTGCTCAAGAAGCCTGATGATCATTGTTTATGTTCTTTTTAGTTGTCAAAAGTTGTTTACATTTTGCTTACATTTGCATGTATACGTTTGTTTACGTTAATGGTATGCCACACATACATACACGTTTTTTCCTTTTGCTTTGTATATGTGGTAGTAAATTTTTGACAACTAAAACGAATCGTTTTTTGTTTTTGTACAAGTAAGCAGACCTGATAGATGGGCCTTGAATAAATCAAAGTATTTATAATTTTTTTTTTCAAATAATATTATTTGGAAGTTTTTTTCTTGAATTAAGGTATTTACAATTTTTTTTTTTAAATAAAACTATTTGGAAGTTTTTTGTGTTGAATAAAATTATTTGTAAATTTTTTAATGAATATTGAAAAAAACGAATATTTTTATTTGAATCAAATCAGAGAAAAATAATTAAAATTTTTTTAAGTCGATTTTTTTACAAAAAATTTTGTTAATTTGTATATTAAATAACAAAATTTCATATATCTTAATCTTAGTCGAATAATATAAAAATAAATTTAATTTATCGTAAATTGATTTGAATTCATGGAATTGAAATATGATTCAACTTGGCCAACAAGCAAATAAAACAAAATTTGAAATATTTAATTTCAAATTAACAAAGTCGGATTTCAGTTATGTGATTAACGATATCAGATGATTTTTGTTAATTTGTATTCATCATATTCTGATAAAATTTATATTTATTTAGTTTTAACAAATATTTGTAATAAAAATATTCGTAATACGCAACTATGATAAAGTCTTTGTATATAAAGTACGAAAATAATGTATAATTTGCAATTTCTTTAAGCATAAATATACATATTATTAAAATAAAAGCTAAAACCGAGGTTTTTTTTGTCGGTTTAAGGCATTAAAAACAGCTATCTCTAACAACCAACAAACATAACAGAAAAATTTATAAACTCACGTTTAAAGTAATAGTGACTATTAAAGTAATTTATTTTTATTACATACAATTTAAAAAAACTACAGTCAAAACCAAAAACTGTCGAACAAAAAACGAAAATTTGTTTACAACTTTTCACTTTTTGAGTTGGTTTGACATCGACTGTTTTAATTTAATGAATCCGAAGTAAAAGCAAAAGTTTTTATTTGCCAATGACAAATGAAAAAGTTGAAGAAATTACGGTTATTGTATTTTGACTGCAGTTTTTGTAACGCCGATTTTTACATTCGTAAAAAAAATTATTCTTCGATGTACATACTTGCTAAACACAATAACTTGTAAAGGGGTTTACTGGTCAAACTGTTTCTTAATACCATTACTGCAGCTCCTGCTTTGGAAAATAATCAAAACTGCCTCAATTTAATATTAATTTCAATACCAAAGTGAAACGATTACTTTTGACCGATACCGAGTATTTTTTGACCGATACTACTTGGTTCTCGGTTGCAAAGTATCGATTACAAAAATACTTTATACTTGTGTAAAAGTATCGAATATGTACTTGTATTTACTCGTATCGTTTCATCCCTAGGTAAAACCTGGCAACTCAATTTTGAAACAGATTGGTTTCTTTTTATTATTATTATTATTATTATTGAATCTTTCTTGTCGAAAATTACAATACGTATTCAAAGCCTAATCCTAATTGTTATTTTTTTTAGCTTTTACCAATGTTACCGCTAATTTACTGTATTGAAGTTTGAAAAAAGCATGCTAGGCTCAAAGTGTCGGTTGTTTTAAGCCTCTGGTGACCTTCGAACTTTAGCCGATCCCGAACAAGGTAGTTGGGCTAAACCATTAGTTTATCTATGTATTTGACGGAATATTTTTAATTTCCTCCTGAATAGTAGGGGCAGGGCTGCCAGGTTCTTTTTTCCTTGTCCCCAAAAATTAAAAAAAATTCCCGAAACTAAAAATTAAAACCTTAAAAAGTTAATGTTTTCTTTTGTTTTTTTATTGTTAAATACAAATTTTAAATTTTTTTAAAAATAGTAAGAAAAAAAATAGTAGAAAATCCCCAAATAAAAATTTTTAGTAAACAAATTATTTTGTTTTGTTTGTAGCGACTGGTTTCGGCATTTTTTTAAAATCCTTTTAATGCGATTCCAGTAAGGAATTACAAGCAGAGCAATTTGCTGTTTTTGAAGACATATGAGCAAATTTATAAGAATTTGGAGCTTGTGCAGTCGGTTTTAGGCATCCTTAAAATCAACAATACAATACATATGTATATCCGTCATTTATTTAATACTTCGAAGCATAATAAGTACTGATCAATAGCCCAGCATTCTTTTTCCAAAACTTTATTATATAGTCTTTTATATTTCGTCACCTAATACGCATAAGGCCCCATCTAACGTTTTAAAAATTTCACAGCAGAAGCAAAAACTATTAAAAATGATAAATAAATATAACACCTTAAACTGTTTATAATTAAATTTTCTTTTATTTTTCTTGTAACACCTTCCAGTTGTTTTGACAATTGACATTGGTGCATATTATGCAAACTGTCAGTTAGGCCTTTTAGCGTTTAATATAGTATCTTTTGTAGATATGGCCTTTTGTTTTTTGATAATAAAATCGCAAATTTTAGTCGAAAGATTCCAAAATTTTTTTGTGGATATTTGTGTTGATGCAGTACATCAGAATCAATGAAAACGTAGATTTTGAATCTTTCTTTAGTTAGGGCCTATTGCGTTTCAGGTAACGATTTACTTATTTTTTGGAAATATATATTTGCTTGAAAATTGTCTTTAAAAAATCAAAAATTGTATGTGTTGTCAAAGGTTTTAGATTTCTTTTTTTAATTTTTCCTTTTTAAAACACGCCCTCAAGAAAAATAAAATAAGGTTATTAAGTACCTTTTACACACTTAACAAAAATGGCAATCTTAAGTTATTTAAAATGTATAAAATCCCCGAATTTTTTTTTAAATCCCCGAAAAAATCCCCAAATAACTTCCTTTGTCCTTTTTGCCCGCATGAAATCCCCAAGTCTGGCAGCCCTGGGTAGGGATGTTAAGATCTCTGTGGATAATGTCATTACGTATATAACACCGGGCGCGGACGATTTATCGTGAGGGGGTGCTTTAATAACATGTGAGAGAAGGCCATGATGGCTTTATTTCGTATTCAATTGGGAGATAAAGCCTTTTTTTCATTTGAATGGGAGATAAAGCCATCATGGCCTTAGCTCACATTAACAATATTAGAAAATGGCTTTATCTCTCATTTCAGTTTTGAAGAACTTTTGCATTTTACATTGATTAATAGTTTTCATATTTTTATAATTAAGAGGTAATGATTTTCCCTTTCACAAAGTGTTTAAATTAGGTGTAAAGTTTACACTGTAAACATTACGTAAAAGGGAAAATCAATAGTTTTCTTATTTTTATAATAACTATCTGCATACGAGTTCATTCTTTAACAGGTTGTTTCCTGTTCTATGTGCATTCATTGAAGGAATAAAAATCTAATAAGATTAATAATAACATTCTGTAAAAAAGTGTCTTCCCAGAGACACTAAAGTTAAGTATTGAAATCTGGCTTCGCATACTAATTGTCCTACTGGAGGAGAAAACCCTTAAGAGCGGCCGCAGGCCGCCACGCAGTAAAACTTTAGTATGCGAAGCCAGATTCCAATATTTTACTTTAGTGTTTCCGAGAAAAAACATTTTTTTATTCTTGTGATGCACGCAGGAAAACTTTATTCAGCGAAGCCACCTGCCGCGTCCTACTGGAGGAGAAAACCCGTAAGCACTGCCGCCACGCAGAAAAACTTTAGTATGCGAAGCCAGATTTCAATACTTAACTTTAGTAAAAGGGAAAATCATTACCTTTTCATTATAAAAATAAGAAAACTATTAATCAATGTAAAATGCAAAAGTTCTTCAAAACTGAAATGAGAGATAAAGCCATTTTCTAAAATTACTTATGTGAGCTAAGGCCATGATGGCTTTATCTCCCATTCAAATGGACAAAAAAAATAAAAGACATTATCTCCCTTTTGAATGAAAGATAAAGCCATCATGACCTTATCTCCCATGGTATTAAAGCACCCCATCTCCTAGACTGCCTTCTTTGTAGCTACTGGATGTTTGATGCGCATGCAGTACCCCATAATTGGATGTCATATGTCCATATTGGTTTTATGATGGACTTTTATAAAAGAACTTAGTTGTCTAAAGACAAATTTGAGTTTCGATGGAGGAGCAACTTTACTAATGCGCAGCAACTGCATTTACGAACGTACCCATACCTGTTTGCACTTTTGTATTTTTTGGCATAGCTCCAGAGTTTATTAATGCCAAACGGGATGTCGAATGTTCTTCGGTAATATTTTTCTTATCAAACGATTTCATGTTCTGAATTTAATTTGCGGCTTATTCAACACACTTGTTCAGGTAAGGCACACTTAAGCTTAATTTTCTGTATGGTAGATCAGATGCTCTGCAAGTTGTTTTGGAATTTATGTACAGTATAACTCGGTTAATTACCCTACGCTTAAATGCATTTCACGCTTATTTACCTTGAGTTTTAAATCCCCGTTTTTTTCTTCCATTTTTCAAACAAAAATCCACGTTTGACTGGCTAACGCTTTAAAAAATTGCCTTAAAAATTAAAATCCAAGCAAAATTACACCTAAATTGCATTCGTTTACTTGCCTCAGTACTATTTGACAACACAGCAAGTAATGCAACCAAGTTTGCATCTTAATAACCATGTGTGGGAAAATGCAAAAAGAGCGAACGATGTGTACAAAAATGATTAAATAAAGATTACGCCATCACGTAGCCATAAAAGTACATTTCTGTGCATGTAGGAAATGTGACGATCAGGGCTGCCAGATTTGACGATTTTTGTTCCGAAATTGGCAAAGTGACGATTTGACGATTTTTTTCTGAAAATTGACGATTTGTTCAAAACATTGATTTTTCTGACAATTTCGTTTTTAGATCTTGTTTAACAGCCGTACGCTAGCTAGAGCGGAAGTCGGAACGTTTTCTTTCGCTTAGCTTTTACGCCGATATGCCATACCAAAGCAAGAAGGTCAATGCTGTGTCACGAACAGTAGTTACAGCTTTCTTGTTTAAGTTATGAATAATAATAGAGATAAAAACGCTAGATTAACCAAAAAACATTTAAAAGCTGTCAGAATCGGATTTTCCAATTGCAAATTCAAAACTAGATAACGCGTGCCGCTTTTGTTAAGGTACGGTTGTAATGTGCAAGTCTTAAGAACATCTTTTATTATTTTTTTTAGAGTACAACAACAACAAAGATACTCTTTATCTTTCGTCAAACCATGAATCGAATGAACCTTTTACGACTCTGTATAAATTATATTTTCAACAATTATACGGCGAGGATTTCACGAGTGGTAAGATAATATCTACATGAGTCTCATACAATACTTGATATGACAGTCTCGTTTGATTATCTTTACCCACGTTTTAAACGATTGAAGAAGCGTCTTTCGCTGCGCTATGCAAGAATCTCACTCGTGGTACAGTTTTTCCCGTGTGAGGAATCTTCTACGATTAAAAAATGCGGTCGTCGATGATTAACAACGCTCTTCATGAGACACCTATTAGCTCTTTCACGATTGAAAATACTAGCTGGGTATGAAGTAAATATGGGGAAATCCTGCGTGCCGAACGCTACATTAGTACGCGTTTTCTGATTGATATATACACATTTTTTGGTCTTTCAAAAGAGATAGCTTCAACTTATATATAGTGCTTAGTGAGATTAATTTGTACTTACGAATGACATATATGATAATTTCTTAGCAGGTATTTGTTGCAAATAATTAATCACAAGGTTTTGTGCCGCACGCCACAAAAAGTGGAAGTAACTTTAAAAGTTGTAGTGTGTTTTCCTAATTTTTAGCAAATTTTGTATCATCAGGTATACAACATCTAATTCCTAAAAGAAAGCTGAATGTTAGAGAATACTTAAATCACTTGTTCGCAGCCAAAAAATTTTGTGAATTTTTGACAAAAGCCGTGAAAGGATGCACGCCCCCATGAATTGCATTTCTTAAACGAATTTTGTGATTATTATTGAATATCAATTTTTTTTAACGAAATTTATATTTTTATGAGTCTACTATAAGTGTTTTTTAAAGCCCATAAAGCACCGAAAATAATGCTAAATTCATGTATAATATAAATAGATCAGGGATTGGGTCGAAATTCATGTTTTTTAATATATTATAGATGTATAATTCTGGTCTTATATTTCATAAAAAAACTGTTTCTGGGATTTGCCCATATGTTTTGTTTTTTTTTGAGTTGTCCGATTTTTTTTGACGATTTTTCGAAACGATAAAGACGATTTTTTTATTTTTTTTAGGAAACTGACGATTTCCTCACAAATTTATCTGGCAGCCCTGGTGACGATTGTGTTCTCATTGGCTAATAAAATTCAGCTGTAATAGGGCCCATACACAATACCATCATGATTGTACATACAATCAAGTGATTGTGCAATTAAGCTTGCAGCACACAACACACCAGCATGCTGGTACAAAATTCATTTTTTACCAAAAATTGTGTGGAAAAGGTTGTAATGAATAGCGATAAAATTTGTGCTGCTGTTATTATTGCTATTATCCTAAAACGGAAACGAATAAGGAGTAAAAAAACGTGTTTGGATGCAGAAATTGCTAATAAACAAAGGAGAACTAGGTCATACTAAACTTCTAAAAGAATTGACAATCAGCGCAGAAGATGATTTAAATAATTTTTTAAGAATGAATAAATGTCATTTTTATGAACTACTAAATATAGTTACGCCTTTAATAATTAAGCAAAAAACAATGATGAGGGATCCAATTTCACCATATGATCGGTTGGCAGTCACTCTAAGGAGATAGCATTTATTGTTATGGAAATTTTTTTTCACCACTTTGTCTCTATTTGCTTCTTGGTCCATCTCTTTTAATTTGTCTACCATTTTATTGTAGCATTGGTTTTTTAAATCACGATTACAGAATTCCGTACTTTTAACTTTCCACACGCAAGACATTGTTTTATAAAGTTCGAGAAATTCTCCCCAAAATATTTTTTCTTTGGCATATTCATGTTTTAAATTTTGTATTTTTTGATGTTTATGCCTTGACGATTTAACATTTATGAGCTAACTTTACAGCACACGATACAATCATGCTGGTACAATCAAAAAAATATCAAACTACTTTTGATAAAGCACCATCAGCTGGTACAATCACACCACAAACTCATACACGGTCAATCAGCTGGCACAATCACTTGATTGCACAATCATGATGGTGTTGTGTATGGGACCTATAAGACTATAATGTTTGTGGAAAAATATGACTGTGGGACAAATTGTTATTTTTTTAACTAAATTTTTTTAAAGGAAACAATTTCTTTATTAGAATTCTTGTTTTTCATTATTTTTATTGTAATATTTTACTATTGCTGCAAATAAAATATAATTTTCGAAAAGAAAATATTTAATGGAGATGTATAGAATTTAAAGACAAAACCTAATTGTAACGTAGTTTTTAAGTTGAAAATAAACTTATAAACAACACGCATATCCACTTAAACTTAATTAACTTTACAGTAGCCCGTTTCTGTATTTCTCGCATCGTAAAACTTCCGCATGAAACCTGTAAATTGGGACAGAAACAGTGCAAAATGAAACAAAAAATGGTTTTTCTCACACAAGTGTTTCTGTATCTTTCCGTTGCGAGAATTATCTGTCATTTAAATAATTTTCCAGCAATTATTGGAAGGATGTGAGAAAAAGTGTTTCTGTAACAATATTTTGCGAAAAGTTTCTTACAAGAACTGTCAAAATAAGCCACATTTGAAATTGGTGCGAGAAAAACCAAATATACATAGATATTTTAAATTTAAAATATGTATAAACTACTATTTTTTTAATATTAATCAAAAATAATTTTAATTATGAATGCATAATTTAAATTGTGAAAATAAAGAAAACCCCATTGTTATATTTTTAGCCTTTCCTTGTTTTGGTTTTATTCAGAGCTGCCAGATAAATTTGCGTAAAAATCGTCAATTTCTTGAGAAAATAAAAAGATCGTCTTTTTGTTTTAAAAAATCGGACAATCTAAAATTAGTTATAAACAAATTTTGTTCGATTTTTTAATCAAACAAAAACATAGTCAAAGTTCATGGGTATTTTATACATACATACATATGTACAAATAAATTGTCTATTGTTCGAACTTAATTTGTTTTAATTTATTTTTATTTTATTAAGCTTGAGGTCTTTTTTTTATAAAATTATTTATTTTCTTTGATCCGATAACAATTTAAAATTGTTTTTTTTTCCTGCAGAAGTCACACAAAGGCGTGACAAATTATCATATTAAAAATAAATATTAACAAAAAATAAGATAAATATTTTAATAAAAACAAAAAGAAGTCAAGCTTAATAAAATAAACATACAAACTAATTTGAAATAGATATACATATACAAATACAAATACCAAGAAACAAAAAATGTTTATATTAAATCCGCTTAGATACCATTATAATAAATATTTAGGGTTTTTTATTTTTGCGAAAGCCCTAGAATTGATAGTGACGACGTTGTTTTTAATTTGTATCGTATGTAGTCCATATAGGATATTATTGAAATTTAAAAATATCGGTTCACAAATGGCTGAGATATGAGTGAAAAACACGTTTGCCTCTAATTTTTACCCATAAATCCAAAATTAACCTATTTCTATAACTATTAGCTTTACTTTTCCTTTTCCACCTGAAATAAACTAAGGTTATTAAAATTGAAAATATCGGTTCATAAAAAAACGGGTTATAGGCAATCAACTTTTTTTTCTTGCCGAAATATTGGTTTGGCACAAAAGTGTCCACATAAGCTAAGAAGATCAAATATATAAATTTGTTGTTGCTTTCTTCAAAAATTCAATATGAATTTTCATAGAAAGCTACAATAAAGTTATAAAATATTGTTGATTTTGTTTTTGCTTTGTCACTTTTTAGAAAAAATCAGTAAATCGGCACTTTGCTATTTTTGGAGCAAAAATCGTCAAATCTGGCAGCCCTGTTTTTATTATAGGTATTTATTTCTTTTGTTGACGTTTCGCTTTTATTTGACACTTTATTACTGGGAATATTCCAGTTAAAACTGAATCTGTGTTGTCTGTTTTCGCACTTAAATACAGAAACACTTTTTTCTCGCAAATCGAGAAACGATGGAATTTTTTGTTTCACACTTCATGTGAAAAAATTTACGATGCGAGAAATACAGAAACGAGCTACAGGATTTATATTTGCTGTTCCTATATCATACAAAGTAGGGAATAGCATGTCTTCAATACAATATACTTAAAATGTTTGATAGATTCAAATACTAAAGTAATATTATATTTGTTTTGCTTTTGTCATTATTAAATAAAAGTGTTTAAATATTGATGAACTTTATTTGACCGCTTTGTTATTTATTAATTTTCTTATGAAAATAATATTATTATTATATTTATTTAGTGCTTTTCTAATACAACAAGATAGATTATCTTATAATTAAAGTATTAGACTCAGAAAAGTTAGTTTTAATATATGTTGGTGTCCTTATTTATAAAATAATTTAGCAGATATAGTAATAATAGATAATTAGATCAATAATTACAATTAATATAGAACTTAATTAGAGTACATAAATATTTGAATTTTGCAATTAAGTTAATTATTTCGAATGCCATAAATGTTATTGAAGTTATTTTTAAATTTAGTTGCGTTGGTTGAATGTTTTAAAGATACAGGAAGTTGGTTCCAGAGACGTATAGAATATATAAAAAATTGTTTCTCAGACGCTGCATCACGATGTCGAAGTTGGACTAGGCTGTTTACTCTCGAGGACCTCATGAACTGTAGACGGTCAAATAGATATTTTGGTTTCATTGTCGTTATAATTTTGTGTAAGAACAAAAGGTTTTTTAATTTCAGATAGTCTTCGAAGCTAACGTTGAACACACGATAGGAGTATTGAGATACGTGATCAAATTTTTTTAGACTATAAATATAGCGTACAATGTTATTAAATGTCGTTTTAAGCCTCATGAAGTCTTTTAAGTTACATCCAGAAAATATCTCTGATGCATACAGAAGTGTAGGTAGAAGATAAGTTTTTGCCAGCAAAAGTCTTACTTTGGGTGGTGTAAAGTACTGTACAGTCCACAAATTCCGCAACATACTGTACACTCTACCACATGCCTGGGTAATGTGGTCAGACCAGGTAAGTGTGCTGTTAAAGACAACTCCAAGATTTTTGACCGTGTTTACTACTTCAATTTTAGTATCTCCCAGAATAACGTTAATTTCAACATCAATTTTAACAGATTTTTTGGTGATAATAACACATTTTGATTTTTTAGGATTTAGGCGTAATCCATTGGCCGATGCCCAGAAAAAAAAAATTTGGTTTAGATCGTAATTTAATTCATTTACTTTGGAGTAAATACAATACTTAGAACATTTCAGGTACATTTGAATATCATCCGCGTACATTTGAACACTTGAATATTTAATTTGTTTTGGTATATCATTGGATATACCTTGAAGTCAGTATTTAATTCGATACTTCGCTCCTCCTTTGTGAAGCTTTGTCAAGAATTGTTTGAAAATTTTTTACAATAAAAGAGTTTAAATTAATTCTAAAGTTCAAACCTCTTTTTAGTTTTTGAATAAGTATTTTTACCAACCGATTTATTATTATATTTAAACAAAAGAAAAAGTTAAACGATTTTAAGGTGTAGAATTGATTTTATTTTGTTATTTTATCAATTTTTCTTTTTCTCTTATAAGTATTTTCAGCGATTTCGGCATTTAGTTTCCTAATTCTAAAATACATTCGACACCTAAAGAAAAGTTTTTTGATGTCTTCACTGGCTTCAATTTGTTTTGCTTCCAACAAGTGCTTTTGTAAATATCCGCTTTAAAGTAATAATTTGTCACCACTTAATTTGAAAAATATGGTGTCACACGATCTCAGCGTGTCCATTAATTAAGTTGATGGCTTACTTAGCCCACCTTCACTTAAGTGGTTAACCCATGAATAATTGCGGTCCCTTAGAGGATTAACCATGATAAATTTTTTGTTGTTATATCACACTGACTTTTTGACATTTTCAGCGTACCATTCTCCTTAAGAAGTGAATCTCACAAACGATTCAAATAAATATTTGTTTAACGTTAAATAATTTACATACATTTTCATTTCCAAAGTTTTAATGTAAGTTTGGAGTCCATCTTCTTCAAGACCAGTCGGCGTTGCAGCATTTTCCGCGACCAATTTTTCTTCAAATATCGAAATATCATTTTGCTTTTCAGTTTCAACTTCAGTCGCATTAGCAGTTTTCGTTTCACGTCCAATAGTACTAGTAACTAAAGACGGAACTGCATGGGATTTTAGTGTTTTTGCACACCGTTTGCTAAATCCTATGTATAACGCATTAGTAATGTACCGCAAAAATGAATTTTGTTTTAACTTACTCGTTTGCAAAATATTACCCATAACTTTCTTTGAGCTTCTTCTTTTGGAAAATTGTAAAATGATACGGCTTTTTGAAAATACAAAAGTTTTATTAAAAATACGCAAAATTATTAGGTTTTAATATAATTTCTCACTTGTTTTTATGCTGTTACTTTGTTTGCATTTGCCCACTGCATATTTCATATTTGCTCTCTTTCTTATTTCTTCACATTGTTTTGGTTTTTATTTTTCTTAGTTTTGAAGCTTTTAAAAACCAAATTTAAACCCTTTTTATATAATTTTTTTTTTTTTAATATTATTAATATATTTTTATTATAAAATATGACACGAAATTCGTTGTTTATTAAGCACTGATGAAATACTTTTTTTGAAAACTCTCTGAGTAAATTAATTACAGGGTTGCCAACTTCTAAAAAATACATAAATTTTTTGCAAGAAATTATAAATTTCACATAAAATATAGACTTGGTAACCTTTCCGAGGGGACTACTACGTCATTAAACGGTAAATCATGCGCAAGGCGTAAACTTTATTTAATCACTAGCTTAACTCGGTGCGCTTCGCTACACTGCTTTAACCACTTTATCGGTTGAGAGATATTTAATATATGCATCCTATGGAAGGTAGTTCCCCCCTGCGCCTACCCGCTATATTTTTATTTTCTCACTATAACAGTTGTTAAGATATCCGATATTAAACATTGGCGTCCTATGGGGGGTAACACTTCCCCCGCTGCTATTTTATTTCAATTTTGGGGCTCAGAAGATCCTACTTCCAAAAGTTCAACAAATTGCTTGCAGCGGCTCTTATTAATATTTCTATCTATGAGGGGTACTGCTCCTCCTCTGGCTACCCCGCCCATTTCTATATTGAAATTCATAGTTTATCATAATAGTAGCTTTAACTACGTTTGAAGACTATCCCTTTAATTGTTCTTCAGTTGAGCGATATTTAATATATCGATCCTATGGGAGGTATTTCCCCTCCTACGCCTACCCGCTTTATTTCTATTTTCAAAAGTGTAGTATACCATAAGACTGACTTCTACAAAGTTTGAACATTCTCACTATAACAGTTCTTAAGATATGCGATATTAAACATTGGCGTCCTATGGTGGACACCACTTCCCCCGCTGCTATTTTATTTTAATTTTGGGGCTCAGAAGATCCTACTACCAAAAGTTCAACAAAATGCATGCAGTGGCTCTTATTTATATTTCTATCTATGAGGGGTACTGCTCCTCCCCTGTCTACCCCGCCCATTTGTATACTGAAATTTATAGTTAACCCTCATAGTAGCTTTAACCACTTTTGAAGACTCTCCCTTGAATGGTTCTTCAGTTGAGCGATATTTATTATATGTATCCTATGGGAGGTATTTCCGCCCTGCGCCTACCCGCTTTATTTTTATTTTCAAAAGTGTAGTTTACCATAAGAGTGACTTCTACAAAGTTTTAACTTTCTCACTATAACAGTTTTTAAGATATCCGATATTAAACATTGGCGTCCTATGGGGGGTAACACTTCCCCCGCTATTTTATTTCAATTTTGAGGCTCAGAAGATCCTACTACCAAAAGTTCAACCAAATGCGTGCAGTGGCTCTTATTTATATTTCTATCTATGAGGGGTACTGCTCCTCCCCTGTTTACCCCGCCCATTTATATATTGAAATTTATAGTTTGCCATAGTAGTAGCTTTAACCACGTTTGAAGACTCCCCCTTTAATAGTTCTTCAGTTAAGCGTTATTTAATATATGCATCCTATGGGAGGTTCCCCCCCCCCTCCCCTACCCGCTTTATTTTTATTTTCAAAAGTGTAGTATACCATAAGAGTGACTTCCACAAAGTTTGAACATTCTCACTATAACAGTTCATAAGATATGCGATATTAAGCATTGGCGTCCTATGGGGGGAACCACTTCCCCCGCTACTATTTTATTTCAATTTTGGGGCTCAGAAGATCCTACTACAAAAAGTTCAGCAAAATGCCGCCAGCGGCTCTTAAGATATGCGATAATAAATATTGGCATCCTATGGGGGGTACCAATTCCCCTGCCCCTATCGAAAAAATAAGTAGCCTATTTTATTTTTAGGGCTCACGTGATGTTACTGTAAAAATTTCAAGAAAATCGGTTCAGTAGTTTCGGAGTCTATAAGCCAACAAACAAACAAACACACAAACACACAAACATTTTTCATTTTTATATATCGATGGCTTAATATAAAAAAGGCGTAACTAATTTTTTTTTAAATAGCTTTTTCTGTTTATTGTGGTAGACAAATGCCAAACGCGTCGTGCTTTAAAATTTCAGGGGGCTTTATTATAAAATTTGTTGCATCTTTTTATTAAAAATTTAACTAAAACTTATTTTATATCTTAAATTTAACGGTTCAATTAAGATTTGTTCTTCCCCTTTAAAGAAACACAAAATCGAGTTACGCCTTTTTTATATTAAGCCATCGATATATAGATTCTTGGTGTATACACCCTGCAAATAATAGGACTAGTCCAAACACGCATGTAAAGAGTAGCCCACAAGGGACTAGGACTAGTCCAAAAGAAACCCAAACGTATGGAAAAACATGGTCTATTTAACATTACGATGTCCTAGGGCAGGACCATATAACCCATCTTTGGACTACAAAGGAGTAGTTTTAAAACTACTTCATTGTGTTCACAAGAGGATTAGTGTTAACTTCGTTTTAAAACGAAAACATGTCGTTAAAAAACGAAGACATGTCGTCTCACCACAAACACTTTTTAACAATGACATGGTCCATGCTTGCATTACATCGGAGCAGTCCATGGAGTAGTCCATTTCATGAAATTGGATCAGGTGGTCCAATAATATTTGCAGGGAATTTGACATATTTTGTTGTAAATGTTGTTAACCCTCTAGTGCGCAAGCAAACCAAATTAAATAAAATACTACTTAAACGGAAGGAAATGGTTAAAAAAAAGAACCAACGTATTATTATACCCTCCACCACAATTAGTTAGTTGTGCAGCGGGTATATTAAGTTTGTCATTCCGTGTGAAACTTTTTTATTATTCATCTCAGACCCCATAAAGTATATATATTCTGGGTCCTTGAGTGGTTCTAAGTCGATTTAGCCATGTCCGTCTGTTGAAAACACGCTCACTTTCGAACAACTCAAAAGTAATGAACAAACTTGGTGCCAAGTTGCTTGTAGTTATCGTAAGCAGTTTGGGGTTGAAATTCAGCAAAATCGGTGCAGTAGGACCAGCGCTATGAATTAAAATGTTGAATCACCACCTAAAAAAATGACAATTTTGTTACAAACAAGTTAGAGTGCTGTGACGAATCTTTGATACCCTCCACCGACAGCTCAGTGGGCTTTATATGGGGCCTATAGTAAATTATAAACCGAGCATTCCGAAATTTATTAGTGTGAGTAGTGAAGTATTTAATTTTATTTTGATAGCATTATTTATTACGGCTTTAGGCGTACTAAACTGTTTTCCGGGAGAAGGGTTTATTTGAGGCCTAGGGTAAATTATGGACCGGTCATCGCGAAAATGCACAGTGTAATTTCTAAATATTAAATTAAAAAAAAAAAGATTTTGCAAAAATTAGTTTTATTCGACTGGAAATCACGCTGTTAGATTTCGTGAAGATCCGTCCATAATTTACCGTAGGCCCCATAGAAACCCTACTCTCGGAAAATAGTTTAGTTCGCCTAAAACCGATAAAAATAATGCTATCATAACAAAATTTGAATTGAAACTGTTACTCAAGCTAGTTTAAATTGCTAAATAATTTAATATACATAGATCTAAACCTCAAACCAACCAATTTGAATGCTGATGTCTGTTTTTATAAAGATAAATTAATAATAAATAGACATCATATAGATATCCCTCCTGAAAGATTCGGCACAGCCGAATATAGCACTCTATCTTGTTTATTTATTGATTATGAAATTTTACATATTTTTTTTAAATATAACATTTTAATTTTGTTCATTTTTTATGAAATTTTACAAAGCAGTTTTTGGTTTTTGTTAAACATAAACCTATGATACACTTGCTACAAATCAGTTGACTTACAACCCGGCAGCTTTCATCTTACCCTTTTTTCTTGGAATTCCGGTAAGTGGTCCACATGATCGTGCCCGATATCTACGGATGGTATGGCTGATGCTGGACCTCGTTTTTGCTTTTTGACATGCAATCTTTCGACAGAAGGTGAATTGTAGGTTCTTGGACGTTTCTGTTTTGTGTTTGTTTTTAAAAGTGTCAATGCCATATCTTTACGAAAATTTAATAGTGTTAGAGTCTTATTCCTTGTTGCTCGCTTTTAAAAAAACCAAGCATTTGTAACTGCTAGGTCAAGTAGATGGTAAACTAAACGCATATACATACCATTTTCTGGTTTTCATTTCGATTCGGTTCCGCCCCATCATGCTGTCTAATGGTGTTTTCTTTTCTACAAAAAAATGTGCCTTTTTTTTTTAAATGCCATTTTGGTGTCTGTTTCTTAAAAATTTTGCTCCCGAAAAGCATGAGTTTTTTAGAATAAAACAAGCCACCCTTTTCGGGAGCAAAATTTTTAAGAAAAAGACACCAAATTGAATTTAAAAAAAGGCACATTTTTTTGTAGAAAAGAAAACACTATAAGAGATCAACACCGCCTATATGATGGTTGTACTCTTTGAAAATCGTTGGGCACTGAACCATGATCGACTTCCGTTATCGACGGTCGAATCTGCTTATATCATTTTCTGGTTCCACGCCAACGAATGAGGACAGTAAAGTAACGTTCTTATTATCTTTCCACAAGGCGTTTGCGAGCTCTAAACCTTCAAAGTCAGCAACGAATAGAAATGATGATCCCCTAGGACATTTCTTTTATTGGTAATTTACAATTTGGTATCCTATTTCGTCTGACTGTTCCAACTGTATGTATGCCCTTTTTCCTAAATAAACAAGCAACGGGATGGCAGTGTAATAATTGTCGAAGTAAACTTTATATGTCGTTACATCCATTTGGGACATTTCGTAATAGTCGTACGACAACGTTAGCAGAAGCTCCAAGATCAGGCTCACTTGTCAAACGTTTATGCGGCAAATTGTCTTGGCCCGTATACATTTTTTAAAATTATATGCAAAACCTGATACTCCGGAAAGTAAAAATAATTTGTAGCCCCACTTGTGTGGCTTTGCAGGCATATATTGTTTCAAATGAAGGTGCTCTAGATCTTCACTATTTAGGAGCTTACCTACCATAATTTCATCTTCATCATCGGATTCATCTTATTCATTTTCATTTGCAGCAGGATCAAGCAAAATACGGAGAATATCCTCCTCTAAAAGTGGTTTTCTTGACATATCTTAAAAATTCGTTACATACGAAAATTTTTTTACTATCTATCACTTAAATGCGCAGTGATGCAAATTTGCATCAAACCGTTTTTTATACACAGCAAAGAACTTACCACTATTAGATTTTATTAAAAAAAAGAGTGTAACTTATGTAAAAATCACATCTATTTAAAAAACTTGTTGAAATTAATTAAATTTAAGGTCAGAAAAAAACACTGTTTCCCCTACGCACAACAAACTAATGAGAAGACCCTTCATAATTAGAGCTGCAAAACAATCGATAGTACTATCGATAGTTTTATTTTTGGCGGACTATCGATAGTTTTTATCACTATCGATACTATCGGAACATTTTTAAAGTAACTGCATAGTTGATTAAATGTTGTCCACGAAACATTTTTAACAACTCATTGGATGCAAGTTTTAAGCAGTGCATAAACTTTTCTTATTCTTTGGGAAAAAGGAAAATGTAACCTAAATTTTTACATGCAACAACAACTAGAAATAATTGCACCCTTGAGATCTTCACAATCAAAATTACACACAGGTGTACATATCTTTTTTCAATGTGTAATAATCGGCCTTATTGTGGTTGACGTTGTCGTATACGACTGTGTAATAGATTAAAGTAATACTCAAGAAGTGTTCTTTAATCTACTACAAAAAACGACACGTTTGTTTACGAAAACGACAACCACAATAAGGCTGAATATTTGGATTAAAAACTTTGATTTACTTCCGATCTGTGACATAAGGAATGTTTAGAAACAAAAACTATAAAAAAACATTTAACCGCAGATAAGTGAAGATTATTTTGTAATAGGAGTACATTTGCAAAAATCACCTTTAAAACTTAAAAAATAGACTTGAGCAAATTACTGCCACAGAATTGTGTACTAATTTGCATATTAAAATAATGTTAAGCCTGCTACCAGGATTCTTAGAAGTTTTGTTTTCTCGATAAATGTTGCAATTATTTAACCTGTTTGTCTTTTTATCTTTACGAAAAGTCTTAAAAAAATTAATGGGGTTATTTTGTAAAAGAAATTAATCTACTTCCTTGAAAATTTTTATAAAAATTTTACATAAATAAATTATCAACACAAGGGTTACGAAATAACCTTTTTAATTTCTAGACTTAAGTTGAATATTTTGACGTCGAAGGTGAAAAAATGGACAACCCTGATGACAATTAACCGTCTGTACATCTATATAAAGTTTATATTAATTATAAACTATAGATGACACTGAAATTTAAAATGAATATGCTAGTCTTTATACCTGAAAAACGTTTTCAGTAAATGAAGTTTTAAACCTTTTTCATTTTTTACCCCCTTCATTGACTGTCCACAGAAGTGGCACATAGAAACTTTTCGATACTATCGATAGTTTTAAAGCTTACTATCGAAACTATCGATTGGGCCGACTATCGATAGTTTTGCAGCTCTATTCAAAATTGCACAATAATTCAATGCTGCTATAACGGTACTACAAAATCAGAGAAAACGACGCACAGTGCTGTGGCCCATAGACATAAATGAAAAAACAAAACAAGTTTTATATTGTACTGAAAAATGTACAGATCGATAGATAACAAAATAATTCAAACGAATTTTGAAGAATTTTTAAGATTTAACTCAAAGTTTGAGAATTTATAGTAAAAATGGCTAAACAACTACTTGAGTTTTACATACTTCAGGAAAACTGTTATTTTTTAAAGCACGAGATTAAAATTTTTTTTCTGTAGTACAGTGAACTCGCGGTAATGTGAACATCCAATATAATGAACTATCCACTAATGTGAACATTCAGTTTTTTATATGGGCGCTCTAAATAGTGAACAAAGTTTAATGGCTCTAAATAGTGAACAATTTTTTTTTAATTTTTGGGGATTTTTTAATTTGTAGAAGCATTTATTTTTAATGTTGGGAATCCCCGAATTAATAAATACCATAGTATGCCATTATTTTAAAGGTATTTAATGCTAGTCGCTTTATGTAACTTGTTGGAATATTTAAAAAAAGGATCGAGTGTTACAGTGTTAAGTAAAAAGTATAAAGTTGCAAAATCAACGATATGATCAATAAAAAATTAAAAAGACAATATTTTAAAATGTGTGAACAATACGTTTTATGGACCCGGAAAACGCAAAACATTACGATCTTCAGAGCTTCAAAAAATGGAAAAATCGCTCTATAAGAGGTTTATTTGCATGTGGAATAAAAACCTTCCTGTAAGTGTGTTGATGTTGAAAGAGAAAGCCAAACAAATTCACAAAAACATAAATGAAAACGGAAATGACTTCAATGCTAACGATGGGTGGCTAGAAAAATTTAAAAAGAGATACGGAATTCGGCTCCTTCAGATAAGCGGTGAAAAACTTTCTGCGCAATCTCAGTTCGTAAATAGTTTTTAAATTAAATTGAAAGCAAAGATAAAAGATTTGGGTTTATCCAATGATCAGTTCTATAATGCCGATGAGTCTGGTCTATATTGGAAACTTCTCCCACAAAAGACATATGTAACGTCATTGCAAAAAAAGCGCTCCAGGTGCAAAAATGGAAAAGCAAAGGATAACATTTTTATGCTGTGCAAATGCGTCAGGAACTCATAAAATAAAACTTTTAGTAATAGGAAAATCGAAAAATCCTCGCAGTTTTAAAATTTTTATCTGTGTTTAAGTAAACATGTAAAAATAGTTCAATTGGGATTCTTAGGGCCATTATTACAACTTGCCAATAGTTAAAAGTCGGATTTTGTTGGACCGATAAATAGCTTTGCATTATTACAACTTCCATTTTTTATTGCTGTTACTTTCAATAATAATAGTATTTAATAGATGAAAACATAATAAATGAAGGTTTTATAATGCAAAGCTATTTATCGGTCCGACAAAAGCCGACTTTTAACAATTGGCAAGTTGTAATAATGGCCCTTACTGTTTTATTTTTCATTAAGGTGACAGATTTTTTAACGAAGAAAGGATTACCAGTAAAAGCTTTACTCCTAATAGATAATGCCCCATCCCATCCACCAGAATCCGACCTTAAATCCGAGGGCGGTTCCATAGAAGCTATGTTCATGCCTCCAAATGTAACGGCTCTGATCCAGCCAACGGATCAAAATGCAATTAGAATCACCAAACTTCATTATAGGAACAGTCTTCTGGCAACAATTATTGCAAAAGAGGGGGATTTGCTTGAATCGATGAAAAAAATCACACTTAAAGAAGGAGTTTCTATTCTAGAGGCATCCTGGAACCGAGTTGGTAGAAACTTTATCTAACTGTTGGAAAAATATTTTGAATATGGTAAATGATGAAGACGATCCTGAATTTAATGTTCCTTTGAGCGTTTTAAAAGAAAAGTGGCAATCAGAGGTTAGATCTTTAGAAAATACTGCTGCAGATCTTCTGCAAACATTGTGCACTCAGGAAGTATTTACTGCTGTAAACATTAGAGATTGGATCAATAATCCTTGTGAGGACGTCACGACATTTGATGAAAATGATTTAATTGAAGAGTCCGACGATGATGACGACTGTTTTATTGAAGCGCCTGAAAACAACATTAAAGCCAAAGAAGCTGTCGAAATTTTTAACAAAGCTGTCTAATGGGCTGAATTTCAAATGGTCGATCAAACTGACATTAAAGTATTGAAAAAAATCAGGGAATTGGCGGTAAATAAGCTGGTCGAACAAAAGAAAAAACAGAAAATAATAACCGATTATTTCCGTATTTAATTATATATGTACATATGTACATATGTACCTTTTTTCATTGTAAATTTTATTTATTTTTTTGTCGTAATATTTTGTTTGTTTTTTATGTACATACTACGTATGTACTCTTTATAAAATGGATTTTTAAAAACTTTTTATGTTCCAAATAAATTACAAAAAGTTTTTTTAGTAATCTTTGCATTTTCATTCCTTGCAGAAATGATTTTTAGAAAGAATAACTTAGTAATATATATAAAAAAAATCACAATCGAAAATGTGAACAAATTCGAAAATATGAACTACCCCAACATTAATTAGTTCACATTATCGAGAGTTCACTGTAGTTTACTATATTTAGAGCTGACTGTAAAAAATTTTTATTGAATTATTTTCTCATGTGTTTTTTTATTGATTTGAAAAATGCTTATTATTTACTTAAGCTCCAAAAATGTCTTAACTTTGATGGACTATAAAAAAAAAGAAAAATATCGTCTATGGGTTTTTTTCTGATTTCGAATATTTAGACTGTTTTCTAATAACTACAAGAAAAACAATTGAAAAAATTTACAATATTTTAATCAGGCTTAAGTTCATCAAATTTAATTTTCATTAATTTATTTTTATGAAGAAAGAAATTTTACAACATGAAAATTAATTAAAATTGTTATTGATAATCATTCATTCTTGACTGACCTGAGATTTGGACCCAGGTGGCTGGTTGGTTACCATGACATGTTTCGATCGCAACCACTCGATCTCCTCAGACGGATTTGCCGTCTTACACTCGTAGCCATCGACGACTGCTGACGTCAATGGTCAAACATCAATCCTTAAACCAAATTGTATTTTAACCTTTGGTAGATCGAAATTTGCTTTTTTGAATGATTATCCATTTTAATTGATTTTACATGTTTTTCCTAACTTCCGTTCTTTTCCGTACTTATGTCAAGAAAATATTTTACCACAACAAAAGCACAATTATAATATTTGTCGTAAAGAGATATTAATAATGAATTTTAAGGTCCATAACTCCAAAACTAGATCCTCGGGCGCAATAAAAACTGGATAAAAAATTATATTTTTCAAAGCAATTTTAGTGCTGTATATGTAAATATATATCTGTGGCATTCTGACAAAACATCTTAAGTCAAACTCAAAAAGTTGAAAAAATGTTGTTAATCATACAAAAATCTTATTGATACGAATTTTTATTCAAAAACATTTATGTTTACATTGTTAAAATTGTATATTATAAACGAAATTTTTCTTTAATTTTGGTTTTTTTAAAGCAATCGTGAATCTCATGTGAAAAATTTATCACGCCATCAGTCCCAGTGAATGTAACAAAGAAGAAAAATTAAAAATCAATGAAATTTTTTTCAAAAATATATACATACGTATGTATATTGGAGGGATGGTTTAAGTACAACGTTTATAATTTTGCACTTTTTAAATTTTATGTAGTCGAATATTTTCCAAAATTGTGCCACACCACGTCTTTCGAAAGCTTCATAAATCGACCTGTTTTGCATTTTGTTGACCAATACATCGGTTTGTGCCTTATTAACGGATTTAGCCCTTAATATTCGATTTATAGGAGAAATTACTTACATACATACATGTTTTGTCAGTTGCGAACCAGCTCTTGACGAGTACGGACGTGTATCAGTGCATAAGAAAAATAAAAAAAAATTCGAAGTGAAAAAAAAAATATTTGTAATAGGTGAAAAAAAAAAAAAATATTTGTTATACATCCATAATTGAAAAAAAAACAATAACTAGTGTGCCCGAAGAGATTTGTGAATGAGCCTCACAAATTCTCCCAATAAGGAGAGTAGGCCCAGCACAAATAGGCAATGAAAACATTCGATACCCAGAATTAAATAAAAATTATTTAAGTGCAAAAGTTGCCAGCGCAACTGGTTTTCCATACAGCAATTTAAGTGCAAGTGTGCCCAACCTGAGCAAGTGTGTTGATCCGACCGTAAATGTGGTTCAAAGTGTGAAGTCGTCTGAACACAGGAATAATAACGAAAAACCTGGAACATCTCGATCTGCATTAATAAATACAGGAGCTGTGCCAAAAAGTACTAAAGTGCAAACAGGCATGGACAGATATATTACAATAACTAAGAGAAAGGCTAGCCCTAGGTCCACCCAACAGGAGCGCATGGCCAAACAATACAAAAGCTCTAACGTAGTCTCTTTGCCAACAAATGGTAACAGATTCTCTGTACTACCTATCCATACCTGACGATGAAGAAGCAGAATCAGCTAATGGAACAGCCACTAAAGAAGTTAAACCGCCACCCATATATCTGCGGGAGCAAACATCAAATAGCATAGTCAACATGTTGACTCAACTTGTAGATAAGAATAATTTCTACGTCGTTTCTATACGACGCGGGCAAATTCAAGAGACCAAAATTCAAGCCAGTACAGAAACGAACTTTCGTATTATATCAAGACACCTGGACGCAGAAAAGAAAAGTTACTATACATATCAATTAAAAAGTGCTAAGGGATTGATTATTGTCATAAAAGGCATAGATAGTTCTGTTCCTACAGAGGAAATAAAAACTGCCGTAGAGCTAGAGGGGTATGAGGTAAAATCTGTTCATAACATTTTGAACAGAAATAAAGTTCCTCAACCAATGCACCGCATTGAAATATCGTTTGATTCATCGGTTCTCAAAACCAAAAATTCAGTTCATCCCATATACAACTTGCGCTACCTACTCAACAGAAGAATAACTGTTGAGGAGCCATTAAAACGAAAGGGCCCCTCCCAATGCACAAACTGTCAGGAATATGGGCATACAAAATCATATTGTAAATTGCCTCACGTATGTATGTGTGGTTTGTGGCGACGCTCATAAAACCGCCGAATGTAATCGTTCTAAAGCTGACCCGAATGTTAAGAAATGCAGCAACTGTGGCGAAAATCACACGGCAAACTATATGGGTTGTAAAGTCTTTTTGCATTTAAAAAAACCTGCTTTTGTTCAAAAATATACTCACTCCCAATATGGTCCGTCAAATGAGCCCACCAAGCCGCTGGCTCTATTGCTAGTACTACACAAGCAAATAAACAAAATCAATCATATGCCCAAATCTTAAAAGGAAACCCTAATGCGAAAAATCCCCCGAGTACTTCCAACACAAAGCAACCTCCATACGCTAATGTTCATAGGGAAGGTCTACAAATGCCTTCTGGAAATATGCCAACCTCAATAGAAAATTTAATTCAAACTATGAATAACTTCATGGCCACTATGCAGAACATGTTTCAGGAAATGATGCGAAACCAGAACATGCTCCTGCAAGTTCTACTCAACAAAAAATGAACCAGTTAAAAATATGTTTCTGGAATGCAAACGGGTTATCCCAACACAAACACGAAGTTACAAACTTTCTTCATAGGCATGAAATCGACGTACTTCTTGTCTCTGAAACACACTTTACTTATAAAAACTGCTTTAGGGTAAATGGATACCTTACGCATGACACAAAACATCCCAGCGGACGAGCTTGTGGTGGCACAGCCATAATTGTGCACAAACACATCAGACACTTACCATTGCCAGAGTTCGAAGAAGATTGTATCCAGGCCACATCTATAAATCTTACTGATTTCAAACTAACGTTAACATCCGTTTATTGTCCCCCGAGGCACAAAATTGTATACGATAAATTTCTCAACTTCTTCTCCACATTGGGTCAGAAATTCATTGCTGCTGGCGACTACAACGCTAAACATACATATTGGGGCTCCAGACTTATTAGTCCTAGAGGTAATCAGCTATACCATACCGTAACTGCAAATAATTTTGATGTGGTATCGAGTGGTGAGCCTACCTATTGGCCAACCGACTTCAAGAAGCTACCAGACCTTATTGACTTTGCTGTAATCAAAAACATCAAGCGCGATCAGGTACTAGTTAGTTCCTCCTATGATCTTTCGTCTGATCATTCACCTTCAATCCTCATTTTAAAAGGTAACTCCGACGCCGCAGCTGCAAACTTTATTTCCTATCCAAACAGAAACACAAATTGGTTAAAGTATAAAATGTATGTGAGCTCTCACCTATCACAGTGCATTCCCCTAAAAAATTCATCTGACATCCAAATAGCTGTCGACCGATTTACAGAAGTCTTAGATACTGCAGCAAGAAATGCAACCCCAATCAAGCGGACAATTAAACGTGCTCCTTACAATACATCGGCGGATATTGAGACCCTTATCAGAGAAAAAAGGAAGTTAAGAAGACAATGGCAAAACAGTCGTTCCCCAACCACTAAGGCTCAACTTCAATTATGCCTGACAACTCTTCGCAACAAATTGAGACAGAACCACGAGTCTGCAATAGAAGGCTATCTAAACAGCCTAGATGCCACAAAAAACTCTAATTATAGCTTATGGAAGGCTGTACGGCATATGAAATGCCCTATAACCCAAGAATCTCCATTAAGACTGGAAAACCGCACTTGGGCCAAAAACACAGATGAAAAATTAAACGCTTTCGCGGGTCACCTTAAGAAAGTTTTCACGCCACATGATACACATACTTGTTCCAGTCGTCCAATCATTCCTAATAAGGTAAACCATCCATTAAAATTTAACATAACTCAAGTAAAATCTGCAATAGAAAAAGTGAATATAAGAAAATCTCCCGGACCTGACCGCATCACAGGGTCAATGATAAGAAACTTACCATCGACTGCTTCCAGAATCTTGCTGCTCATTTTTAACGCTATAGAGTCGGATACTTCCCATCCTCATGGAAGAGGTCTATAATTGTTATGATTCCCAAGCCAGGAAAAGATGCTAGCCAGGTTGCGTCGTACAGACCGATAAGCTTATTATCAATTCTATCGAAGCTTTTCGAAAAAATATTCATTTTAAGTATAACTCCTCATCTAAATGAACACGACATCATCCCGGATCACCAGTTCGGATTCAGAGCGAAACATGGTACAATAGAACAAGTGCATAGAATTGTCACCCTTATTAGATCGGCGTTTGAGAAAAAGCAATACTGCTCAGCCCTGTTTATAGACATTTCCCAAGCATTTGACAAAGTTTGGCATGATGGGCTACTCATCAAAATAACACGAATGCTTCCTCAAAACACTCACAAGCTTCTGGAGAGCTATCTAACAGGCAGAACATTCATAGTAAGGTCGCAAGATAAATACTCCCCCCTCAAGAAAATTACTGCTGGTGTCCCCCAAGGCAGCATATTAGGACCGCTTCTATATATAATATACACAGCGGATATGCCAACAAACCTGAGCACGCACACCTCTACATTTGCAGACGACACAGCATTTATTAGTGTTAACCATGACCCAAAAGTCGCATCGCAAAATCTGCAGTCCCACATCAATGAACTAGAGGCATGGCTAGAAAAATGGAGAATAAAGGTTAACCCGGCTAAATGTGCTCACTTAACTTTCACTCTCAGAAGACAAACGTGCCCAGCAGTAAAAATAAATAACATCACTGTTCCGGTAGAAAACCATGTTAAGTACTTGGGAATTCATATAGATAGACGCTTGACCTGGTCTCGTCATATTGAAGCGAAAATAACGGCTATGAAACTTAAAGCAGCTCAACTACATTGGCTTCTCGGTAGAAACTCAAACTTGTCTTTAGACAACAAAATTCTTTTATACAAGTCCATCATAAAACCAACATGGACATATGGCATCCAATTATGGGGTACTGCATGCGCATCTAACATCCAAAAGCTTCAAAGAAGACAGTCAAGAATATTACGACAAATTGTCTGCGCCCCATGGTATATACGTAATGATATTATCCACAGAGATCTCAACGTCCCCACTATCCAGGAGGAAATTAAAAAATATTCAATAAGCTACATCGATAAACTAATGGCCCACCCTAACTACCTCGCTCGGGGTCTGTTTCAGTTCGAAGGTCACCAGAGGCTAAAAAGAACCGATACTTTGAGCCTAACTAGAAGACAGTTTTAAAATTTGAATACAGCAATTAGTGGTTACACTGGTAACAACTAATAAACAACAAGTAGAATTAAGATTTGAATACATATTGTAAATTTCGATAAGAAAGATTCAATAATAAAAATAAAAATTAAAAAAAAAAAAAAAAAATACATGTTTTGTTTTCTAGCAAAAATATAGTGAGAAACTCTAAGGGAAACTTGAACAAATTACGTGGGGAACAACTTTTCACGATAAGGGATTTTTCCCGTGAACATTTTTTCACGTTTTTATTCTCCTTTGAATAACTTTTTTTTTTGGAAGTTTTTCATGATCGCAAATATGTATGTGAAAAGGGAAAAATTACGAGGGTCATTGCCTTTTATCTAAAAAGAGAAAATTTAGTAAAAATAATTTACTTACAACTTTTTTCTATTATAAAAATACTCAAATCTTCCATAAAATAAGTTCTTGCAAGAAAAAGGGTATGTTAAAATAAATGTGAATTTTAAATTCTGGGATACGATAAAGAGGTTGTATAGTGAATATAGACGGAAAATAAGAGGAAAATTTTTTTTTATCAATTTTAAGCGAATTTTTGATTTTGAATCGTTTTGTTTTTAAAAGCGATTTCCATCACAAACCAGATTTTTATTTAATTACATACGAACGATGAAGTTAAAATAGCGGTGTCATCGGTTATATTTTGGATATCATAGTAGACCGATTTTTCTATAGCCACCATGTCGCCTACACCTATTATACTTTCCTTGTCGTTAGCTGTTATATGAAAGTTTCCCTCAAGTGTTACAAAATGCAAATTAAACCATTTGGCTTTTTTTCTTGGGCTTTACTTGTTGTGACTTGAAACGTAAGTTACCTAAACAGGCTTTATCATCTGTATCGTAAAATGCATATTCTACACCTTGCGATTCGGCAAAAGAAAGATTGGAGACGGCTGAAATTCTCATTTCTTTAAAAATTCCATTTCTTTCGCTGGAAGTATCAGATTCCGATATATTTTTTAACCATGAAATTAATTCAAATTTGGAGTTTTTATTAATGGTAGATGAAGTGACACGTACAGGGGCGCTATTAATTTGTTGTGCTGAAGACTTCAAGCGTGCCACACTTACCTAGAACGGTTCCACTTTCAGTGTTGTGGGAGCTAAGATTGTATTACGAAGTTGGTCAAATACATCATTTAGATAATCTGCAGGTGGTCGAGTTGCCATAATTATACGACTGCGCTCAAATTTTTCAGTCACCTGAACCTGTAACTTTACATTTTTATTTTGTTTATGGTTTTGTATACGCTTGAACAACGCTGGGAAATATTGCGACATTACTTTGAAAATCATGGTATGGTTGCAGAATGTGCGGAAATTGCGTACGGATTTTGGATGAAGCTCATTTTGATATTGGCCGGTATGTAAACAAGCAATATTGTCGCATTTGGGACACAGAAAACCCGCACGCATACATCGAAAATGAGCAAGGAGTGGCCGTTACAGTCAATGGCGATCGTTGTCGGGCCATTTTGAACGAATTTTTGTTAACAAAAATTGAAGAGGAGAATATTGGTAACATTTGGTTTCAACAGAACGACGCTACGTGCCACACAGCCGAAGCTACACTCGATGTTTTGCGCCCTGTTTGTAAAGATCGCATTATCAGCCGCAGAGCTGGGGCCAAATTATGGCATTCGATATTTATCGAAAGTCCCATTTAAATTGTATTGCATTTTCGATCGATATCGAATGCCGTAATTTGGCCCCTGATGTCGTTTGGCCACCTCGGAGCTGCAATTTGACACCGTTGGACTATTATTTGTGGGCTACTTAGCCAGCCGAGGCAGCCATTTGAATGAAATTATTTTCCATTATTAACCGGAAGGATTGTACTTTCAAATAAAAAAAGAAATTTGAGAAAATATTCAGTAGTTTTTTTTATAGCATTTTCAACAAAAAAACAGTTATTTGGCGGACCATTTATATATAATATACGAGTTAATGCGTTTATACTAGGGCGATTATATAAAAAAGTTCATATGTCTAAATTTCCTGAAAATAAAAACAATGATCATATTTCCTCAGAACTACTTCGGACTACTAGTAATCATCGATTTAGGTGGATCGTATGTTGAAACATCCTTAATGTTCTCGTTCACCATAATTAAAGCTACTATGGTATTAGTATTGAGTCGGTTACGATGATCAGTCGTAATAAGTTTTAGTTGGCTAAATATTCTCTCCACACATGCAATCGAAAATGGAAGTAAAAATGTTAAACCAACTACTTTTTTCAAATTTTTAAGCATCGGCTCATTAACAACATTTTTTAAATAAAAATTCAATATTTTATTTCTGCACATTTGACGTACATATTCAAAAGATACGAAAAATGTCAGGATTATACATGGTACATGAATTCATCAAAAGACACGAAAAATGTATCTTTCGTATCCTAACGGCAACACTGGATGTGAGTGTTGTTTGAACTAAAATCCGAATCTGTTTCAAGCCCCGGTGGTGGAGGTAGCAAGGTTTTTTTACCATTCATATACGCAGTGTGCGTATCGTGTAAAGGCCCCGTTACTCTTACGTAAATGTTGCGGATACGTAAACGTTGCGGTCGACTAGAAATGTTGGTAGTTACTAAAAAAACTTAAACGTGTCATATAGCGTTGAAGTATATGAGGGAGTTCACAAGGTGTCTTTTCAGACATGTCTAACAAACATGTTTGTTTTGTTTGTAGGCCATCGGGTAGAGAAGAAAGAGGGGTTGCCAAAATGAGTTTTCATGTTTGTTAATATGAATTTTCATGTTTTTAATTTGTATGTATGTATATGTGTATTAGACTATTATACATGAAAACAGACATGTTTGGAAAGACATCGTGAAAAGACAAGAGGTTTTTGGTTATTTATTTGGCCGCCGTTTTTGGTTATTTATTTTTTCAATGTGGAGATGTGAATATTTTTTTCATTTTGGTTACTTTTTTCTAAAATAATAATACGTACGAATATATTCTTCTTAATAGAAATATTTACGAGCTCGAATAATTTGTACTGTGTACTACGATATTTCCATTATTTGTTACCAATAAATGGAAGTTTTATATAATTTATGGAAAACAAAAAATCCCTTACAAATCCGCAACCAAATAATTTTTTTAAGATTGTTGCTAAGAAAATACCTATTGCCATTTGTGATTTTTATATTAAAAACACCATGTTCTGAAATCAAAAACAAATGAAATTTTAATCAATGGAGATTTTCAATAATTTTTTTTAAATGAGCGTTGTTTTTCTTGATTTTAAGAGTAGTAAAGATAATTAGTACTTAAAGAAGGAAGTGCATAAAATCATGCGGAATCAGAAAATTACTAAAAAATTACACAAAAGTAGTTTAAGTGTTATTTAGTTATTTCCAAAAGTATTTATATTGAAATACTTATTTGAAAATATGCATAGGAATTTCAAAGATTTTTCAAAAATACATTGATTTATCAATATTATTTTAAAATTTATGGAATTTTCTTTAAGAAAGTTTAAGTAATTTGAAATTTTATCGTTTATAACTTGTTATTTGTTATTTGGTAAAAAAAACTTTTGACTGATAGTCATATACTTTTTCCCCATTTATTGTACGTTACGAAAGGCGAATTTGTTTATATTCGCCATAATATTTTACAATGATTCACAAAATATTTCAAATAGAACAAATTTTGAAACAGTTATTTATAATAAGAATTATAACTTTGAAATAAAATTTACAAACAAGAGAATAAAGTTTTTATAATATTTTAGATATACTTATGTAAATCAAAAATATTTACACAAACTGCATTTTGCATATCGCCAAACGTAAATTTCGACAAAAGGATTAAGAAATTGCCACATTTGACAGTCCGGCCAATAAAAGCTAAAAAGCGAATTAATAAAAGGCATTTTAAATTTGGTTATATTTTTTTACATTTGGTAACTTTTTCAAAAATTATGGTTGAAAATTGTATTGGTTGAGGCAGCACTGGTTGCATGTTCAAAAGAGAATGTCAAAAACCGACATGTCTGGAAAGACACCGTGTAAACTCCCTCTGTGTGTGTACTCGTACATATGTATGTATGTAAATTATTATTTGTTTTGATTTTGTTCAGTCTTGTTCCAAAACATGTTGATAACATTCTTGTTTAAAAACGCCAATACATAACGATGTCAGCGCTTTTGTAAAAAAAAAATAAAATACTTTATACATCTCTGTGGAATTTTTACAAAACATTTTAACAGTGTTTAAATTGCTTGCTTTAAAAAGCAACAGAACCAAAATGTTTGCTTTGTTTACATTTTTTGCTGCAAATTAAAAAAATTTATTTTTGAATGCCTTTTAACACCTTGATAGAGAGGGAGCAAAAGTGTGTTTCTTTGCCTAATCAGTCAGCAACGCAACAACTTAATTAAGTAAAAATTTTGTTTATATTTTTTTTTTTTGCTTTTCATGCGCTTTAAGTCAGCAAATTAACTTCTTTGCTGTTGCTGGCACTTCATACATATACCACAAAGCATACAGAGATGAAAAAAGTGACGTAAGAAAAATGCCCAAATTAATTGTCAGGGCATCTTTCGAAGAAAGTGAAAGAAAAAATTACAATATTTTCTGTCTCGTGACGCCTCTGTGCATATACATACATATTTGAATGAATTAGTTTCGAATTTCTTAGTATTTTTGCAGAGAGAATTGCTTAAAGATTATTGCCGTTAGATGTTTTTTTTTTTACTTTTATTTACCCTAGGTCTACACTAAAGATAATTATCTCAACAAGTTGGCAATAACGTCGGCAGAATAACAGAGCAATATTTCTTATTGCTCAGCTTATGTTAAAGGCATAGTTAAACTCATAGTTTGAAAAAAATCAAGGAAGAAGGTGCAGTGTAAAAAATGACGGTATCTTACAAGAATTATTATTATTAATATAATATAATTCTTTTTTATTTGACTTTATTATTTAAATTTGTTTAAGCTTTGGGTCATTTTTAATACAAATATATTAATTTTTTTATTTTTGTTAATGTAAAATTATTATTTTTATATAAAAAAGAACTCGAACTTAAACAAATTAATATTAATTTTAATAATAAAGATCGAATACGGAAAAAATTATAATTTTTGCAATTTTATTTTAGTGTTTATTTAATTTTTTAATTTAATTATTTTACTACAATTATAATTTGATACAATCTCAAAAAACTTAATTTCTTTCCCACACAATTTGCTTCTATTTTTTTTTCTTTTTTGCTTCTTTTTTCAACTGACAACCAAATTGACAATTTTTGTAAGCAATAATTGTCAACGAAAATAGCCTAACAATTATTGCAACATAAATTGTTAGCAATAAATATGTACAAAAAATTGCTGTCTACATTAAAGATAACATAATTTTGACAATTACTGCAATATATGCCGCAATAATTATCTCTGGTATAGACGGGCAGTTAGAGAGTTCGCAAAACCATATTTTTATGCGTTTTTGACAAAACATCTTAAGTCGAGATAAGATAGCAACAAATTTAAAAAAAAATCGGTGAAAACATAGTTTTTATCAAATAATAAAATAAACCAAAATTAAAGAAAAATTTCGTTTATAATACAAAATTTTAAAAACTGAAACAAAAATGTTTTTTGAATGAAAAAAAAGCTGTTAATCATACGAATTTTCTTTCAAAATACATTTTTTTTAACTTTTTTAAAATTTTGTATTATAAACGAAATTTTTCTTTAATATTGTTTTTTTTAATATTTAATAAAAATTATTGCTTCACCGAGCTTTTTTTAAAACCTTTTTTGCTATCTTATCCCGACTTAAGATGCTTTGTCAAAATTCCACAGATATGTATGTATATTTACCGCAATACATATCAACGCTTTTGAACTTTTTAAAAATAAAAACTAAGTCAGTGTTCATACGGCTCATGTTTTAATGACATGATTGCTACTTTATAGGCGAGAGACGTGACATGAATCATTTGAACGCCAGTTAATGTTCAAAGAAGAAAAAGGAAGAATCTTGTCAATAAAACATAAGCCGTATAATCAGCCAAGCAACCACTTAGAAAAACAAAAACATATTCACCCTTATTGTGTTTGGCGTAGTCGAAAAACGACAGGTGTCGTAGCTGTCGTCGTATTTACAATTTTATGTTACCGTCTAAAATTTTCGACTAGCAAAATTTTGTAAAAGATTTACAATGTAAAATAATACACTTAATCAAATTATTTTGAAACACCCAAATTAGGTCAGCGTTTGAGAGAAAAGAATATTGCTCAGCACTGTTCATAGACATTTCCCAAGCATTCGACAAAGTTTGGCATGATGGGCTGATCATTAAAATAACACGAATGCTTTCACAAAACACTCACAAACTCCTTGAGAGCTATTTAACTGGCAGAACTTTCATGGTTAGATCAAAAAACCAATACTCCCCCACCAAGAAAATATCTGCTGGTGTCCCTCAAGGCAGCATATTAGGGCCGTTACTGTATATAATATATACAGCTGATATGCCAACTAGCCCGAGCACACACACTTCTACGTTTGCAGACGACACAGCATTTATTAGTGTTAATCAGGACCCAAAAGTTGCATCGCAGCATTTACAGTCCCACATCAATGAACTAGAAGCCTGGCTAGAAAAATGGAAAATAAAGGTTAACCCGGCTAAATGTGCCCACTTAACTTTCACGCTCAGAAGACAAACGTGCCCTGCTGTAAAAATAAATAACATCACTGTTCCGGTAGAAAGCCATGTTAAATACTTGGGAATTCATATAGATAGACGCCTGACCTGGTCTCGTCATATTGAAGCGAAAATAACGGCTATGAAACTTAAAGCAGCTCAACTACATTGGCTAATCGGTCGAAACTCAAACTTGTCCTTAGACAACAAAGTTCTCTTATACAAGTCTATCATAAAGCCAATATGGACATATGGCATCCAATTATGGGGTACTGCATGCGCATCAAAC
This sequence comes from Pollenia labialis, assembly GCA_949318255.1. Taxonomy (NCBI): domain Eukaryota; kingdom Metazoa; phylum Arthropoda; class Insecta; order Diptera; family Polleniidae; genus Pollenia; species Pollenia labialis. The sequence continues at coordinate 84,149,685 of OX439139.1, read as the reverse complement.
ATCCAGAAGCTACAAAGAAGACAATCTAGGATATTACGGCAAATTGTCTGCGCCCCATGGTATATACGTAATGACATGATCCACAGAGATCTTAACATCGCTACCATCCAGGAAGAAATTAAAAAGTATTCAGACAAATACATTGATAAACTAATGGTCCATCCCAACTACCTCGCTCGGGATCTAATAAAGTTCGAAGGTCACCGGAGGCTGAAAAGATCCGACACTTTGAGCCTTGCAGGCTTTTTTGGCACTTGAATGCTATTAATTAGCGGTTACATTGGTAACGGCTAACAAATACAAATAAGAATTAGGATTAAGCTTTGAATACATATTGTAATTTTCGACAAGAAAGATTCAATAAAACAAAAAAAAAAAAAAACCCTGTCAAAGATCTGTCAAACAAGTGATTGAATTAAAAATAAAACGTACGTATAGTAAAATTATTGTTGAAATTTTTGTATTAATTAATTGTGAAAATGTTAAGTTTAGGTTTTCATTCGTCTCTATTAACTATGAGCTGAAACTTTAATTTTCAAAGGATAGTTTTCCGTTTTCATTAATTTCAACATTAACATATAAGTAGCGCTATTTACATGTACATAATTAGATTAATTAAAACACAAAAAAAATTGAATCATTTTACTTCTTATTAACTCTTTAAGTTCAAGTTTTTTTTTTTAATTTCTAGTTCGGCTTTGCCTATTTCTAAATAAGTTTTTCTTGTTGTTTTAAAAGTCCTAGTTTCGCTTGGTTTTTATTTTTTCTATGAGGAGGTGTCACAGGTCAATTTAGGTAATGTCAGTTATTGTGTCTAAATTGGGTTCGGGGTCTGGTGAAATCCTTTGGTTTCTCTTAATTCCAAATGGATCTTTATGTTCGACAATAGCACGCATGTCTAATAGATCAATTGCTGCTTCTTCGATAGTTGAAAAAGTATTTTGTTTGAACCGCCCACCACCTGTTGCATAGCTTTCAGCTTTGTTATGAGCGAATTTTTTCTTCAATTTAAATTTAAAATCAGCCCATACCTTCATCTAACCCTCTCCGGAACGAGTGTTCCACTTCTCTTTAATATTACTTTGCTTAAAATTTTATGGAAGGCCTTTGCCAAATAAGGTTTTTGCTCCTTTATTGCTACTACTTCGCAAATTGTGCGGCAGTTGTGACCTTTATCCTAAACTATACACCAGAGTTAGGTACACAGGCACATAAAAACCAAATTATATTTCAATGATAATACAATTTTTGCATGTTTACATTTTATTTCCTTTCATTGAAATTATTTCTCAAATAATTTTATTAACGTCGTGATCAAAATGTTTAACGACAATTTTGTACACTTTTGACAGACAAATACGCCAAACACGGTACTGTTTTAATGTCTTTTTTGTAATTGATTTGAAAAGTGTCGTATTCATTGGCGTTTTTCGCCAATCACGGTACCTTTTTTAAAAAACGACTAGTTTACGCCACAAAAACGCCAAAGACAATAAGGGTGATTACTTACGCCATCAGAATTTTTCTATTTAAGTGGTTGACTGTTTAAGTCTTTAAGCCGAGAACTTACATATAGTGAGAGTGAATAAATTATTTACTCTCCCTTTTTCTGCGGGGTTACCGCGTATTTCGATTCGAAAGAAATAATTTACGAGTTCGAACAATTTGTACTGTGTATTACGATTTTCGTACTATTTGTAATACCTTTTCGAAAACAAAAAGTTCCTTTCGTAACGGCAACTCTCTATTACGAACAATAAAAATCCCTTTCGAAAGCTATAACACAAACAAATTAAACCTTGTAATATTATAATTGATATAAAATATATGTTTACTAACGTTATTATTGAAAATGTTTTAATATGTGTGGTCTTGAAATTTAAAAAAAAAATTACATTTACAACCAAAAAGGAGTATAAAGTAATGGTTGCTTTTTCTGTTGACTCTTCAAACCACAGGGAAGTACAATCAATTTTTATTAAAAAACACAATTATAATATTTGTCGCACATTGAATAGTATTTATTATTTGATTTGTTGTGGAATATTTTCGTCCATTTTGGTATTTTAATAGTTAAATCTAAGTAAGTATTGTTTTAATACCTCAGGCAATTGCTTCTTATTTTTAGATAGTCGGTTTTTTTCCTCTCTTTTCCTAAACAAGCGATTTTTATTAAAAAAGGCCGGTCAAAGTAAAAATAATAATGTTAAACTATCATCTGAAAGTGACGCTGAAAACAGGTAAATTTTCATTCAATTTCAATTCCTGTCCCGACTCTCAAATCCAAAACAAGTTTAATTTCTAAACTAAAAACGACAAAGTTTTCGCTAATCGTAGACGAAACAACGGACTTTCCCACAAAAAAATCTTTAGTTCTCGTCGTTCGATATATGGATAAATCGCCTTAGAACATTAATGACGTCATAAGAGATTGTTTTATTAATTATGAAATCCCCCTAGAAAATCTTATTGAGTTATTTATTCACCCTTAACTAGTTGAATTTTTGTTCCAAGAAATTTTCATTCCCCTCGAAGGGAAAAAAGCAATCGTGAATCTCATGTGAAAAATTTTTCACGCTATCAGTCCCAGTGAATGTAAAAAAGAAGAAAAATTAAAAATCAATGAAATTTTTGTTTAAAAATATATATGTACGTATGTATATATTTTAAAGAAAAAATAAAATAATATAGCAAACTATTTAGTATTGGAGGGATGGTTTAATTACAACGTTTATTTTTTGCATTTTTTAAATTTTATGGAGTCAAATATTTTCCAAAATTGTGCCACCACGTCTTTCGAAAGCTTCATAAATCGACCTGTTTTGCATTTTGTTGACCAATACATCGGTTTGTGCCTTATTAACGGATTTAGCCCTTCGATTTATAGGAGAAATTACTTACATACATACATGTTTTGTTTTCTAGCAAAAATATAGTGAGAAACTCTAAGGGAAACTTGAACAAATTACGAGGGGAACAACTTTTCACGATAAGGGATTTTTCCCGTGAACATTTTTTCACGTTTTTATTCTCCTTTGAATAACCTTTTTTTATGGAAGTTTTTCATGATCGCAAATATGTATGTGAAAAGGGAAAAATTACGAGGGCGATTGCCCTTAAAATAAGGTCTTGCAAGAAAAAGGGTATGTTAAAATAAATGTGAATTTTAAATTCTGGGATACGATAAAGAGGTTGTATAGTGAATATAGACGGAAAATAAGAGGAAAAATTTTTTTTATCAATTTTAAGCGAATTTTTGATTTTGAATCGTTTTGTTTTTAAAAGCGATTTCCATCACAAACCAGATTTTTTATTTAATTACATACGAACGATGAAGTTAAAATAGCGGTGTCATCGGTTATATTTTGGATATCATAGTAGACCGATTTTTCTATAGCCACCATGTCGCCTACACCTATTATACTTTCCTTGTCGTTAGCTGTTATATGAAAGTTTCCCTCAAGTGTTACAAAATGCAAATTAAACCGTTTGGCTTTTTTTCTTGGGCTTTACTTGTTGTGACTTGAAACGTAAGTTACCTAAACAGGCTTTATCATCTGTATCGTAAAATGCATATTCTACACCTTGCGATTCGGCAAAAGAAAGATTGGAGACGGCTGAAATTCTCATTTCTTTAAAAATCCCATTTCTTTCGCTGGAAGTATCAGATTCCGATATATTTTTTAATGGAAGATGAAGTGACACGTACAGGGGCGCTATTAATTTGTTGTGCTGAAGACTTCAAGCGTGCCACACTTACCTAGAACGGTTTCACTTTCAGTGTTGTTGGAGCTAAGATTGTATTACGAAGTCGGTCAAATACATTATTTAGATAATCAGCAGGTGGTCGAGTTGCCATAAATATACGAATGCGCTCAAATTTTTCAGCCACCTGTTACCTTACATTTTTATTTTGTTTACATTGGCGTTCTTTGACATGTGTTGCCTTTTTTTATTTAATATTTTTGACTCTCGATGTCAAGAAGTATTAAAGACGTAATTTCCCGGCATGGTTGAGAGTTGCTGTTGTGTTTTTGATATTTTTGAGACATTGATAGAGTTTTGGCTTGATGTTGATTGCAGCGAATTACTATCCCTGTTTTCCCTATTAATTTGGAATTCTCTCTTAATTTCTATTTTGCTTTTAAGCTTTCGCTTCTCATAAAGTAGCATACGTTTATTTAATGTTTGTTAAAGGGACATGAGCACGCTTAGATCTACGAAGTGTTCCGCCTGTTGTATTAGTACTATTATCGTCTAATTTATTTATTCCCATATCGTAAGCCAATATAGGCCACATTGATTAAGTTACATTATTTGACAATTTAATTATAAAATATTAATTTAACTTATTTTACTAATACATTTTTGAATATGTTTTACTATCTCTATCACGAATATGGGTCCCAACTGTTATGAATTTTGTTGAAGACTGTACTAAATCTTTACCCTCCCTTTGACGTTGAACTCTACTTTTAGGTGGACGACCTACAGGTTTTTGAACACATGGTCATCATCAGAGCTGTTGTTTTGATTTGTTTTGGGTGTAGTGGATTTGTTTTGTTTGAATGTCGTTATAGTGTTGATGTGAGTGTTGTTTGAACTAAAATCCGAATCTGTTTCAAGCCGCGGTGGTGGAGGTAGCAAGGTTTTTTTACCATTCACATACGCAGTGTGCGTATCGTGTAAAGGCCCCGTTACTCTAACGTAAATGTTGCGGATACGTAAACTTTGCGGTCGACTAGAAATGAAAGTAGTTACTAAAAAAACTTAAACGTCTCATATAGCGTTGAAGTATATGAGGGAGTTCACAAGGTGTCTTTTCAGACATGTCTAACAAACATGTTTGTTTTGTTTGTAGGCCATCGGGTAGAGAAGAAAGAGGGGTTGCCAAAATGAGTTTTCATGTTTGTTAATATGAATTTTCATGTTTTTAATTTGTATGTATGTATATGTGTATTAGACTATTATACATGAAAACAGACATGTTTGGAAAGACATCGTGAAAAGACAAGAGGTTTTTGGTTATTTATTTGGCCGCCGTTTTTGGTTATTTATTTTTTCAATGTGGAGATGTGAATATTTTTTTCATTTTGGTTACTTTTTTCTAAAATAATAATACGTACGAATATATTCTTCTTAATAGAAATATTTACGAGCTCGAATAATTTGTACTGTGTACTACGATATTTCCATTATTTTTTACCAATAAATGGAAGTTTTATATAATTTATGGAAAACAAAAAATCCCTTACAAATCCGCAACCAAATAATTTTTTTAAGATTGTTGCTAAGAAAATACCTATTGCCATTTGTGATTTTTATATTAAAAACACCATGTTCTGAAATCAAAAACAAATGAAATTTTAATCAATGGAGATTTTCAATAATTTTTTTTTAAATGAGCGTTGTTTTTCTTGATTTTAAGAGTAGTAAAGATAATTAGTACTTAAAGAAGGAAGTGCATAAAATCATGCGGAATCAGAAAATTACTAAAAAATTACACAAAAGTAGTTTAAGTGTTATTTAGTTATTTCCAAAAGTATTTATATTGAAATACTTATTTGAAAATATGCATAGGAATTTCAAAGATTTTTCAAAAATACATTGATTTATCAATATTATTTTAAAATTTATGGAATTTTCTTTAAGAAAGTTTAAGTAATTTGAAATTTTATCGTTTATAACTTGTTATTTGTTATTTGGTAAAAAAAACTTTTGACTGATAGTCATATACTTTTTCCCCATTTATTGTACGTTACAAAAGGCGAATTTGTTTATATTTGCCATAATATTTTACAATGATTCACAAAATATTTCAAATAGAACAAATTTTGAAACAGTTATTTATAATAAGAATTATAACTTTGAAATAAAATTTACAAACAAGAGAATAAAGTTTTTATAATATTTTAGATATACTTACATATGTAAATCAAAAATATTTCCACAAACTGCATTTTGCATATCGCCAAACGTAAATTTCGACAAAAGGATTAAGAAATTGCCACATTTGACAGTCCGGCCAATAAAAGATAAAAAGCCAATTAATAAAAGGCATTTTAAATTTGGTTTTTATTTTTTTTTTACATTTGGTAACTTTTTCAAAAATTATGGTTGAAAATTGTATTGGTTGTGGCAGCACTGGTTGCATGTTCAAAAGAGAATGTCAAAAACCGACATGTCTGGAAAGACACCGTGTAAACTCCCTCTGTGTGTGTACTCGTACATATGTATGTATGTAAATTATTATTTGTTTTGATTTTGTTCAGTCTTGTTCCAAAACATGTTGATAACATTCTTGTTTAAAAACGCCAATACATAACGATGTCAGCGCTTTTGTAAAAAAAAAAATAAAATACTTTATACATCTCTGTGGAATTTTTACAAAACATCTTAACAGTGTTTAAATTGCTTGCTTTAAAAAAGCAACAGAACCAAAATGTTTGCTTTGTTTACATTTTTTGCTGCAAATTAAAAAAATTTATTTTTGAATGCCTTTTAACACCTTGATAGAGAGGGAGCAAAAGTGTGTTTCTTTGCCTAATCAGTCAGCAACGCAACAACTTAAGTAAGTAAAAATTTTGTTTATATTTTTTTTTTTGCTTTTCATGCGCTTTAAGTCAGCAAATTAACTTCTTTGCTGTTGCTGGCACTTCATACATATACCACAAAGCATACAGAGATGAAAAAAGTGACGTAAGAAAAATGCCCAAATTAATTGTCAGGGCAGCTTTCGAAGAAAGTGAAAGAAAAAATTACAATATTTTCTGTCTCGTGACGACTCTGTGCATATACATACATATTTGAATGAATTAGTTTCGAATTTCTTAGTATTTTTGCAGAGAGAATTGCTTAAAGATTATTGCCGTTAGATGTTTTTTTTTTTACTTTTATTTACCCTAGGTCTACACTAAAGATAATTATCTCAACAAGTTGGCAATAACGTCGGCAGAATAACAGAGCAATATTTCTTATTGCTCAGCTTATGTTAAAGGCATGGGAAAACGTATTTATGTTAACTCATAGTTTGAAAAAAATCAAGGAAGAAGGTGCAGTGTAAAAAATGAGGGTATCTTACAAGAATTATTATTATTAATATAATATAATTCTTTTTTATTTGACTTTATTATTTAAATTTGTTTAAGCTTTGGGTCATTTTTAATACAAATATATTAATTTTTTTATTTTTGTTAATGTAAAATTATTATTTTTATATAAAAAAGAACTCGAACTTAAACAAATTAATATTAATTTTAATAATAAAGATCGAATACGGAAAAAATTATAATTTTTGCAATTTTATTTTAGTGTTTATTTAATTTTTTAATTTAATTATTTTACTACAATTATAATTTGATACAATCTCAAAAAACTTAATTTCTTTCCCACACAATTTGCTTCTATTTTTTTTTTCTTTTTTGCTTCTTTTTTCAACTGACAACCAAATTGACAATTTTTGTAAGCAATAATTGTCAACGAAAATAGCCTAACAATTATTGCAACATAAATTGTTAGCAATAAATATGTACAAAAAATTGCTGTCTACATTAAAGATAACATAATTTTGACAATTACTGCAATATATGCCGCAATAATTATCTCTGGTATAGACGGGCAGTTAGAGAGTTCGCAAAACCATATTTTTATGCGTTTTTGACAAAACATCTTAAGTCGAGATAAGATAGCAACAAATTTAAAAAAAAAATTGGTGAAAACATAGTTTTTATCAAATAATAAAATAAACCAAAATTAAAGAAAAATTTCGTTTATAATACAAAATTTTAAAAACTGAAACAAAAATGTTTTTTGAATGAAAAAAAGCTGTTAATCATACGAATTTTCTATCAAAATACATTTTTTTTAACTTTTTTAAAATTTTGTATTATAAACGAAATTTTTCTTTAATATTGTTTTTTTTAATATTTAATAAAAATTATTGCTTCACCGAGCTTTTTTTAAAACCTTTTTTGCTATCTTATCCCGACTTAAGATGCTTTGTCAAAATTCCACAGATATGTATGTATATTTACCGCAATACATATCAACGCTTTTGAACTTTTTAAAAATAAAAACTAAGTCAGTGTTCATACGGCTCATGTTTTAATGACATGATTGCTACTTTATAGGCGAGAGACGTGACATGAATCATTTGAACGCCAGTTAATGTTCAAAGAAGAAAAAGGAAGAATCTTGTCAATAAAACATAAGCCGTATAATCAGCCAAGCAACCACTTAGAAAAACAAAAACATATTCACCCTTATTGTGTTTGGCGTAGTCGAAAAACGACAGGTGTCGTAGCTGTCGTCGTATTTACAATTTTATGTTACCGTCTAAAATTTTCGACTAGCAAAATTTTGTAAAAGATTTACAATGTAAAATAATACACTTAATCAAATTATTTTGAAACACCCAAATTAGGTCAGCGTTTGAGAGAAAAGAATATTGCTCAGCACTGTTCATAGACATTTCCCAAGCATTCGACAAAGTTTGGCATGATGGGCTGATCATTAAAATAACACGAATGCTTTCACAAAACACTCACAAACTCCTTGAGAGCTATTTAACTGGCAGAACTTTCATGGTTAGATCAAAAAACCAATACTCCCCCACCAAGAAAATATCTGCTGGTGTCCCTCAAGGCAGCATATTAGGGCCGTTACTGTATATAATATATACAGCTGATATGCCAACTAGCCCGAGCACACACACTTCTACGTTTGCAGACGACACAGCATTTATTAGTGTTAATCAGGACCCAAAAGTTGCATCGCAGCATTTACAGTCCCACATCAATGAACTAGAAGCCTGGCTAGAAAAATGGAAAATAAAGGTTAACCCGGCTAAATGTGCCCACTTAACTTTCACGCTCAGAAGACAAACGTGCCCTGCTGTAAAAATAAATAACATCACTGTTCCGGTAGAAAGCCATGTTAAATACTTGGGAATTCATATAGATAGACGCCTGACCTGGTCTCGTCATATTGAAGCGAAAATAACGGCTATGAAACTTAAAGCAGCTCAACTACATTGGCTAATCGGTCGAAACTCAAACTTGTCCTTAGACAACAAAGTTCTCTTATACAAGTCTATCATAAAGCCAATATGGACATATGGCATCCAATTATGGGGTACTGCATGCGCATCAAACATCCAGAAGCTACAAAGAAGACAATCTAGGATATTACGGCAAATTGTCTGCGCCCCATGGTATATACGTAATGACATGATCCACAGAGATCTTAACATCGCTACCATCCAGGAAGAAATTAAAAAGTATTCAGACAAATACATTGATAAACTAATGGTCCATCCCAACTACCTCGCTCGGGATCTAATAAAGTTCGAAGGTCACCGGAGGCTGAAAAGATCCGACACTTTGAGCCTTGCAGGCTTTTTTGGCACTTGAATGCTATTAATTAGCGGTTACATTGGTAACGGCTAACAAATACAAATAAGAATTAGGATTAAGCTTTGAATACATATTGTAATTTTCGACAAGAAAGATTCAATAAAACAAAAAAAAAAAAAAAAAAAAAAAAAAAAAAAACCTGTCAAAGATCTGTCAAACAAGTGATTGAATTAAAAATAAAACGTACGTATAGTAAAATTATTGTTGAAATTTTTGTATTAATTAATTGTGAAAATGTTAAGTTTAGGTTTTCATTCGTATCTATTAACTATGAGCTGAAACTTTAATTTTCAAAGGATAGTTTTGCGTTTTCATTAATTTCAACATTAACATATAAGTAGCGCTATTTACATGTACATAATTAGATTAATTAAAACACAAAAAAAATTGAATCATTTTACTTCTTATTAACTCTTTAAGTTCAAGTTTTTTTTTAATTTCTAGTTCGGCTTTGCCTATTTCTAAATAAGTTTTTCTTGTTGTTTTAAAAGTCCTAGTTTCGCTTGGTTTTTATTTTTTCTATGAGGAGGTGTCACAGGTGAAGTACACGGGCTTTCAATTTAGGTAATGTCAGTTATTGTGTCTAAATTGGGTTCGGGGTCTGGTGAAATCCTTTGGTTTCTCTTAATTCCAAATGGATCTTTATGTTCGACAATAGCACGCATGTCTAATAGATCAATTGCTGCTTCTTCGATAGTTGAAAAAGTATTTTGTTTGAACCGCCCACCACCTGTTGCATAGCTTTAAGCTTTGTTATGAGCGAATTTTTTCTTCAATTTAAATTTAAAATCAGCCCATACCTTCATCTAACCCTCTCCGGAACGAGTGTTCCACTTCTCTTTAATATTACTTTGCTTAAAATTTTATGGAAGGCCTTTGCCAAATAAGGTTTTTGCTCCTTTATTGCTACTACTTCGCAAATTGTGCGGCAGTTGTGACCTTTATCCTAAACTATACACCAGAATTAGGTACACAGGCACATAAAAACCAAATTATATTTCAATGATAATACAATTTTTGCATGTTTACATTTTATTTCCTTTCATTGAAATTATTTCTCAAATAATTTTATTAACGTCGTGATCAAAATGTTTAACGACAATTTTGTACACTTTTGACAGACAAATACGCCAAACACGGTACTGTTTTAATGTCTTTTTTGTAATTGATTTGAAAAGTGTCGTATTCATTGGCGTTTTTCGCCAATCACGGTACCTTTTTTAAAAAACGACTAGTTTACGCCACAAAAACGCCAAAGACAATAAGGGTGATTACTTACGCCATCAGAATTTTTCTATTTAAGTGGTTGACTGTTTAAGTCTTTAAGCCGAGAACTTACATATAGTGAGAGTAAATAAATTATTTACTCTCCCTTTTTCTGCGGGGTTACCGCGTATTTCGATTCGAAAGAAATAATTTACGAGTTCGAACAATTTGTACTGTGTATTACGATTTTCGTACTATTTGTAATACCTTTTCGAAAACAAAAAGTTCCTTTCGTAACGGCAACTCTCTATTACGAACAATAAAAATCCCTTTCGAAAGCTATAACACAAACAAATTAAACCTTGTAATATTATAATTGATATAAAATATATGTTTACTAACGTTATTATTGAAAATGTTTTAATATGTGTGGTCTTGAAATTTAAAAAAAAAATTACATTTACAACCAAAAAGGAGTATAAAGTAATGGTTGGTTTTTTCTGTTGACTCTTCAAACCACAGGGAAGTACAATCAATTTTTATTAAAAAACACAATTATAATATTTGTCGCACATTGAATAGTATTTATTATTTGTTTTGTTGTGGAATATTTTCGTCCATTTTGGTATTTTAATAGTTAAATCTAGGTAAGTATTGTTTTAATACCTCAGGCAATTGCTTCTTATTTTTAGATAGTCGGTTTTTTTCCTCTCTTTTCCTAAACAAGCGATTTTTATTAAAAAAGGCCGGTCAAAGTAAAAATAATAATGTTAAACTATCATCTGAAAGTGACGCTGAAAACAGGTAAATTTTCATTGAATTTCAATTTGCCTTTTGTATTAATGGACTATCTGCCAGCCTTATTAGAGGAGTCCTGTCCCGACTCTCAAATCGCGAAAGAAACTAAATCCAAAACAAGTTTAATTTCTAAACTAAAAACGACAAAGTTTTCGCTAATCGTAGACGAAACAACGGACTTTCCCACAAAAAAATCTTTAGTTCTCGTCGTTCGATATATGGATAAATCGCCTTAGAACATTAATGACGTCATAAGAGATTGTTTTATTAATTATGAAATCCCCCTAGAAAATCTTATTGAGTTATTTATTCACCCTTAACTAGTTGAATTTTTGTTCCAAGAAATTTTCATTCCCCTCGAAGGGAAAAAAGCAATCGTGAATCTCATGTGAAAAATTTTTCACGCTATCAGTCCCAGTGAATGTAAAAAAGAAGAAAAATTAAAAATCAATGAAATTTTTGTTTAAAAATATATATGTACGTATGTATATATTTTAAAGAAAAAATAAAATAATATAGCAAACTATTTAGTATTGGAGGGATGGCTTAATTACAACGTTTATTTTTTGCATTTTTTAAATTTTATGGAGTCAAATATTTTCCAAAATTGTGCCACCACGTCTTTCGAAAGCTTCATAAATCGACCTGTTTTGCATTTTGTTGACCAATACATCGGTTTGTGCCTTATTAACGGATTTAGCCCTTCGATTTATAGGAGAAATTACTTACATACATACATGTTTTGTTTTCTAGCAAAAATATAGTGAGAAACTCTAAGGGAAACTTGAACAAATTACGAGGGGAACAACTTTTCACGATAAGGGATTTTTCCCGTGAACATTTTTTCACGTTTTTATTCTCCTTTGAATAACCTTTTTTTATGGAAGTTTTTCATGATCGCAAATATGTATGTGAAAAGGGAAAAATTACGAGGGCGATTGCCCTTAAAATAAGGTCTTGCAAGAAAAAGGGTATGTTAAAATAAATGTGAATTTTAAATTCTGGGATACGATAAAGAGGTTGTATAGTGAATATAGACGGAAAATAAGAGGAAAAATTTTTTTTATCAATTTTAAGCGAATTTTTGATTTTGAATCGTTTTGTTTTTAAAAGCGATTTCCATCACAAACCAGATTTTTTATTTAATTACATACGAACGATGAAGTTAAAATAGCGGTGTCATCGGTTATATTTTGGATATCATAGTAGACCGATTTTTCTATAGCCACCATGTCGCCTACACCTATTATACTTTCCTTGTCGTTAGCTGTTATATGAAAGTTTCCCTCAAGTGTTACAAAATGCAAATTAAACCGTTTGGCTTTTTTTCTTGGGCTTTACTTGTTGTGACTTGAAACGTAAGTTACCTAAACAGGCTTTATCATCTGTATCGTAAAATGCATATTCTACACCTTGCGATTCGGCAAAAGAAAGATTGGAGACGGCTGAAATTCTCATTTCTTTAAAAATCCCATTTCTTTCGCTGGAAGTATCAGATTCCGATATATTTTTTAATGGAAGATGAAGTGACACGTACAGGGGCGCTATTAATTTGTTGTGCTGAAGACTTCAAGCGTGCCACACTTACCTAGAACGGTTTCACTTTCAGTGTTGTTGGAGCTAAGATTGTATTACGAAGTCGGTCAAATACATTATTTAGATAATCAGCAGGTGGTCGAGTTGCCATAAATATACGAATGCGCTCAAATTTTTCAGCCACCTGTTACCTTACATTTTTATTTTGTTTACATTGGCGTTCTTTGACATGTGTTGCCTTTTTTTATTTAATATTTTTGACTCTCGATGTCAAGAAGTATTAAAGACGTAATTTCCCGGCATGGTTGAGAGTTGCTGTTGTGTTTTTGATATTTTTGAGACATTGATAGAGTTTTGGCTTGATGTTGATTGCAGCGAATTACTATCCCTGTTTTCCCTATTAATTTGGAATTCTCTCTTAATTTCTATTTTGCTTTTAAGCTTTCGCTTCTCATAAAGTAGCAAACGTTTATTTAATGTTTGTTAAAGGGACATGAGCACGCTTAGATCTACGAAGTGTTCCGCCTGTTGTATTAGTACTATTATCGTCTAATTTATTTATTCCCATATCGTAAGCCAATATAGGCCACATTGATTAAGTTACATTATTTGACAATTTAATTATAAAATATTAATTTAACTTATTTTACTAATACATTTTTGAATATGTTTTACTATCTCTATCACGAATATGGGTCCCAACTGTTATGAATTTTGTTGAAGACTGTACTAAATCTTTACCCTCCCTTTGACGTTGAACTCTACTTTTAGGTGGACGACCTACAGGTTTTTGAACACATGGTCATCATCAGAGCTGTTGTTTTGATTTGTTTTGGGTGTAGTGGATTTGTTTTGTTGGAATGTCGTTATAGTGTTGATGTGAGTGTTGTTTGAACTAAAATCCGAATCTGTTTCAAGCCGCGGTGGTGGAGGTAGCAAGGTTTTTTACCATTCACATACGCAGTGTGCGTATCGTGTAAAGGCCCCGTTACTCTAACGTAAATGTTGCGGATACGTAAACTTTGCGGTCGACTAGAAATGAAAGTAGTTACTAAAAAAACTTAAACGTCTCATATAGCGTTGAAGTATATGAGGGAGTTCACAAGGTGTCTTTTCAGACATGTCTAACAAACATGTTTGTTTTGTTTGTAGGCCATCGGGTAGAGAAGAAAGAGGGGTTGCCAAAATGAGTTTTCATGTTTGTTAATATGAATTTTCATGTTTTTAATTTGTATGTATGTATATGTGTATTAGACTATTATACATGAAAACAGACATGTTTGGAAAGACATCGTGAAAAGACAAGAGGTTTTTGGTTATTTATTTGGCCGCCGTTTTTGGTTATTTATTTTTTCAATGTGGAGATGTGAATATTTTTTTCATTTTGGTTACTTTTTTCTAAAATAATAATACGTACGAATATATTCTTCTTAATAGAAATATTTACGAGCTCGAATAATTTGTACTGTGTACTACGATATTTCCATTATTTTTTACCAATAAATGGAAGTTTTATATAATTTATGGAAAACAAAAAATCCCTTACAAATCCGCAACCAAATAATTTTTTTAAGATTGTTGCTAAGAAAATACCTATTGCCATTTGTGATTTTTATATTAAAAACACCATGTTCTGAAATCAAAAACAAATGAAATTTTAATCAATGGAGATTTTCAATAATTTTTTTTTAAATGAGCGTTGTTTTTCTTGATTTTAAGAGTAGTAAAGATAATTAGTACTTAAAGAAGGAAGTGCATAAAATCATGCGGAATCAGAAAATTACTAAAAAATTACACAAAAGTAGTTTAAGTGTTATTTAGTTATTTCCAAAAGTATTTATATTGAAATACTTATTTGAAAATATGCATAGGAATTTCAAAGATTTTTCAAAAATACATTGATTTATCAATATTATTTTAAAATTTATGGAATTTTCTTTAAGAAAGTTTAAGTAATTTGAAATTTTACCGTTTATAACTTGTTATTTGTTATTTGGTAAAAAAAACTTTTGACTGATAGTCATATAATTTTTCCCCATTTATTGTACGTTACGAAAGGCGAATTTGTTTATATTTGCCATAATATTTTACAATGATTCACAAAATATTTCAAATAGAACAAATTTTGGAACAGTTATTTATAATAAGAATTATAACTTTGAAATAAAATTTACAAACAAGAGAATAAAGTTTTTATAATATTTTAGATATACTTACATATGTAAATCAAAAATATTTCCACAAACTGCATTTTGCATATCGCCAAACGTAAATTTCGACAAAAGGATTAAGAAATTGCCACATTTGACAGTCCGGCCAATAAAAGCTAAAAAGCCAATTAATAAAAGGCATTTTAAATTTGGTTATATTTTTTTACATTTGGTAACTTTTTCAAAAATTATGGTTGAAAATTGTATTGGTTGTGGCAGCACTGGTTGCATGTTCAAAAGAGAATGTCAAAAACCGACATGTCTGGAAAGACAACGTGTAAACTCCCTCTGTGTGTGTACTCGTACATATGTATGTATGTAAATTATTATTTGTTTTGATTTTGTTCAGTCTTGTTCCAAAACATGTTGATAACATTCTTGTTTAAAAACGCCAATACATAACGATGTCAGCGCTTTTGTAAAAAAAAAATAAAATACTTTATATGTACATCTCTGTGGAATTTTTACAAAACATCTTAACAGTGTTTAAATTGCTTGCTTTAAAAAAGCAACAGAACCAAAATGTTTGCTTTGTTTACATTTTTTGCTGCAAATTAAAAAAATTTATTTTTGAATGCCTTTTAACACCTTGATAGAGAGGGAGCAAAAGTGTGTTTCTTTGCCTAATCAGTCAGCAACGCAACAACTTAAGTAAGTAAAAATTTTGTTTATATTTTTTTTTTTGCTTTTCATGCGTTTTAAGTCAGCAAATTAACTTCTTTGCTGTTGCTGGCACTTCATACATATACCACAAAGCATACAGAGATGAAAAAAGTGACGTAAGAAAAATGCCCAAATTAATTGTCAGGGCAGCTTTCGAAGAAAGTGAAAGAAAAAATTACAATATTTTCTGTCTCGTGACGCCTCTGTGCATATACATACATATTTGAATGAATTAGTTTCGAATTTCTTAGTATTTTTGCAGAGAGAATTGTTTAAAGATCATTGCCGTTAGATGTTTTTTTTTTTTACTTTTATTTAGTGAGTTCGCAAAACCATATTTTTATGTATTTTTGACAAAACATCTTAAGTCGAGATAAGATAGCAACAAATTTAAAAAAAATATATCGGTGAAAACATAGTTTTTATCAAATAATAAAATAAACCAAAATTAAAGAAAAATTTCGTTTATAATACAAAATTTTAAAAACTGAAACAAAAATGTTTTTTGAATGAAAAAAAAAGCTGTTAAGCATACGAATTTTCTTTCAAATACATTTTTGTTAACGTTTTTAAAATTTTGTTTTTTGCTATCTTTCCACAGATCTGTATGTTTATTTACCGCAATACATATCAAGGCTTTTGAACTTTTTAAAAATAAAAACTAAGTCAGTGTTCATACGGCTCATGTTTTAATGACATGATTGCTACTTTATAGGCGAGAGACGTGACATGAATCATTTGAACGCCAGTTAATGTTCAAAGAAGAAAAAGGAAGAATCTTGTCAATAAAACATAAGCCGTATAATCAGCCAAGCAACCACTTAGAAAAACAAAAACATATTCACCCTTATTGTGTTTGGCGTAGTCGAAAAACGACAGGTGTCGTAGCTGTCGTCGTATTTACAATTTTATGTTACCGTCTAAAATTTTCGACTAGCAAAATTTTGTAAAAGATTTACAATGTAAAATAATACACTTAATTAAATTATTTTGAAACATCCTGTCAAAGATCTGCCAAACAAGTGATTGAATTAAAAATAAAACGTACGTATAGTAAAATTATTGTTGAAATTTTTGTATTAATTAATTGTGAAAATGTTAAGTTTAGGTTTTCATTCGTCTATATTAACTATGAGCTGAAACTTTAATTTTCAAAGGATAGTTTTGCGTTTTCATTAATTTCAACATTAACATATAAGTAGCGCTATTTACATGTACATAATTAGATTAATTAAAACACAAAAAAAATTGAATCATTTTACTTTTTATTAACTCTTTAAGTTCAAGTTTTTTTTTTAATTTCTAGTTCGGCTTTGCCTATTTCTAAATAAGTTTTTCTTGTTGTTTTAAAAGTCCTAGTTTCGCTTGGTTTTTATTTTTTCTATGAGGAGGTGTCACAGGTGAAGTACACGGGCTTTCAATTTAGGTAATGTCAGTTATTGTGTCTAAATTGGGTTCGGGGTCTGGTGAAATCCTTTGGTTTCTCTTAATTCCAAATGGATCTTTATGTTCGACAATAGCACGCATGTCTAATAGATCAATTGCTGCTTCTTCGATAGTTGAAAAAGTATTTTGTTTGAACCGCCCACCACCTGTTGCATAGCTTTCAGCTTTGTTATGAGCGAATTTTTTCTTCAATTTAAATTTAAAATCAGCCCATACCTTCATCTAACCCTCTCCGGAACGAGTGTTCCACTTCTCTTTAATATTACTTTGCTTAAAATTTTATGGAAGGCCTTTGCCAAATAAGGTTTTTGCTCCTTTATTGCTACTACTTCGCAAATTGTGCGGCAGTTGTGACCTTTATCCTAAACTATACACTAGAGTTAGGTACACAGGCACATAAAAACCAAATTATATTTCAATGATAATACAATTTTTGCATGTTTACATTTTATTACCTTTCATTGAAATTATTTCTCAAATAATTTTATTAACGTCGTGATCAAAATGTTTAACGACAATTTTGTACACTTTTGACAGACAAATACGCCAAACACGGTACTGTTTTAATGTCTTTTTTGTAATTGATTTGAAAAGTGTCGTATTCATTGGCGTTTTTCGCCAATCACGGTACCTTTTTTAAAAAACGACTAGTTTACGCCACAAAAACGCCAAAGACAATAAGGGTGATTACTTACGCCATCAGAATTTTTCTATTTAAGTGGTTGACTGTTTAAGTCTTTAAGCTGAGAACATACATATAGTGAGAGTAAATAAATTATTTACCTTTCTTTCGCAGGAAGTATCAGATTCCTATATGTATATTTTTTAACCATGAAATCAATTCAAAGTTGGAGTTTTTATTGATGGAAGATGAAGTGACCCGTACAGGGGCGCTATTAATTTGTTGTGCTGAAGACTTCAAGCGTGCCACACTTACCTAGAACGGTTCCACTTTCAGTTTTGTGGGAGCTAAACTTGTATTACGTAGTCGGTCAAATACATATAATGAATTTGTTTTTTTATTATTTACGGCCGGAATTTAACACCACTAAATTGAGTTTCTCTGTAAACAAAGAAACAACATTTAAAGTATATTCTTTCAATGTTAATTCCTTTTTTTACAATAATTTTTTCGTTCTAACCAAATCTTTCACTTATTAATCAAACATGTGCTATTGCATTTTCCTTAGTTCCTATACCGTGCATGTCAGAAGCTTATATTAGGGAATTATTAACATATATGCCAGAAGTTTAAGGGAATTCAATTTCCTTACATCTCCCCCATTTGACAAAGAAAATTTTTTTAAATTTTCTTCCAAATAATTTATTCATCCTCTTCTTTAAATCCAAACGCAGGAGCTGGAACCAATTTCGTAATGTGAAAAAGATTAGACTCAGATTTTTATGACCAATGTTTATCTTGTACATAGATAGAATTTGACAATTTTTCTATTATTTCATATGGTCCAATTCTTAATTCATCCATCTTTTTCCTGTTTAGTCTGTTACCATTTTCTACAAATACCATATCTCCTGCCTTTAATTCAAAGTTTTTCCTATTTTAATTAAACTTCTTTTTGTTATAGTTGTGTGATTTTATTGTGTTTTGATTGGCTTTTTCTCTGTTTTTAATCCAATTTTCATGTGAACTTTTTTGTTTCAATTCATCAGGCAACATTGTAATATCTGTGCCTTCCAATAAATATTTTGGAGCGAACCCTGTGATTAAGTGTTCAGTTTCATTGTATTTTTTACACATTCTAGTGCTATTGTTGTCCAAGCTCTTTTTTTCGTTTTCATGTATTTTGCATCTAATTTTATTTATAGGTGTCTGATTCAGTCTTTCATTTAGCCATTTGAAAATGGTGCATCTACTGCTGTAAAAATCATGGGTATTGATTTTTCTGTTAAAAATTATTTGAATTCTTTTGAATTTATACCCGGATACTGATCGGATAAAACTTTACCAATTTCGTAACATTCGCATTCTTTGTTCTTGATGTTAAAATAAATGCATATCTTGTAAAGTGGTCTACTAGCAGGTGAAGGTATTTTTTTGTGTATGTACCTCGAACTAAAGACCTGCACGGATATATCTGTTTATATCTGTTTCTGTGTGTTTTCTAAAGTGGATGCGTATGGATGAGTGCTCTTGTGTTTCTGATATAAGTTGATATGATTTGTAAAAGAGTGGATGTAAGTTGATAAAAAAGCGAAAGAGAGTATCATATCTGTTTCGCAAAAGCAGATACTAGTGGATACTGATGGAATACAATAAGTTACTTATTGTACGATGCCGTTACTTTCAATTATTTTTCAACGCAAAAGAGCTGACCCTTTGGCTGGTAAAAAAATAATTTTTTACAAAAACAAAATATGTACACATGAACAGTTATTTTTTTCAATAATTTTTGCGTGATGTGCTTCGAGCACAAAAAAGGCAAACGAAAAAAATTTACAAGAACAAAACTGGTCGTAAAAATGTGCTTGCTTGTTTTTTTTTGATAGGCAAACATTTTTGAAATTTTCGGGAACGATATGTAGGATTCTTTGATGAAATTAAAAGGGCGCATTTTCCTCGTTCAAGTGCCATGTAGACAAAAATTATTGAAAAAAAAAATTCTGAAAGAACTGAATACGTGTACAATGTACACGTATTAATAAAAAATTAATAATTTATATAACACAAACCAAAAATTACCGTGTTGTAAGTGTTTATCAAAAAAAAGCACTTTGATAATTTAGAGGCAAAAAATAGTCAAATTGCCGATAAATCGGTAAATTACCGATTTTGCCAATATTTAATAGCATTTTAAATAGATAGCTTTTTTCTTTTTTTGACTCTGTTTATTTAATTTTTTGGAAAAATACGCTACTGGCTTTTCTTCGTTATTTTGTTGTGGTTGCTTAAAAATCGCACCAACCCCTTCTATACTTGCATCTGTGTAAATATATATTGGCAAATCCTTATCAAAAATTGCCAGAACAGGTTGAGAACAGAGTAATTGTTTTACGATTCATTGCACTCTTTTGACCAAGAAAATTTGTTACCTTTTCTCAATAAGTTATGCAGTGGATCTAATATAATTGAACTTTTCTCTATGTATTTATTATAGAAATTTATTTTCCCTAAGAATTGCCGAATATTTTTCAGATTCTTCGGTATAGGAAAATTTCTTATGAGATTAGGTTATCTTTTAACGGGCTGATCGAGTTATTTCCAATTATGTGCCCTAAATATTTCACAGAGTGCCGCAAACTTACATTTTGATAGTTTTAGTCTGAAGCCTTCTTCCATTATTGCATTTAATAACTTTTCCAAGTGCGTAATATGTTCTTCAAAAGTTTTTGACAACATCAGAATATCATCTATGTAATTGACTGTGAAATTTGTGAGTTTATGTTTTCTTATTATATTACTCAATATTCTTTGAAAAATTGCTGGAGACGTTTTTAATCCAAATGGCAGGCATGCCCATTGGAAATGACCTTCTTGAGTAACAAATTCAGTTTTTTGTCGATCTTGGATTCGTAAGGGATCGCCAAAAAAGCTGAGTTTATATCCAGAGTGGAAAAAAATTACAATTTATTGCTTAGTCCACCAGATCTTCAATTAATGGAAAAGGTTTAAATGTTGTTTTATAATGAATTTGTTTTTTTTATTATTTACGGCCGGAATTTAACACCACTTAAATAAGCGAAATTGAGTTTCTCTGTAAACAAAGAAACAACATTTAAAGTTTATTCTTTCAATGTTAATTCCTTTTTTACAATAATTTTTAATTATTTCGTTCTAACCAAATCGCTCACTTATTAATCAAACATGTGTTATTGCATTTTCCGTAGTTCCTATACCGTGCATGTCAGAAGCTTTAATAAGGGAATTCAATTTCCTTACGACTGCGCTCAAATTTTTCAGTCGCCTGAACCTGTTTTTTTACATTTTTATTTTGTTTACGTTGGCGTACTTTGACATGTGTTGCCTTTTTTTATTTAATATTTTTGACTCTCGATGTAAAGAAGTATTAAAGACGTAATTCCCCGGCATGGTTGAGAGTTGCTATTGTGTTTTTGATATTTTTGAGACTTTGATAGAGTTTTGGCTTGATGTTGATTGCAGCGAATTACTATCTCTGTTTTCCCTATTAACTTTGGAATTCTCTCTTAATTTTAATTTTTCTTTCAGCTTTCGCTTCTCATAAAGTAGCATACGTCTATTTAATGTTTGTTAAAGGGACATGAGCACACTTCGATCTACGAAGTGTTCCGCCTGTTGTATTAGTACAATTTTCGACTAATTTATTAATTTATTTATTCACATATCGTAAGCCAATATATTCCAAATTGATTAAGTTTCATTATTTGACAATTTCATTATAAAATATCAATTTAACTTATTTTACTAATACATTTTTAAATATGTTTTACTATCCCTATCACGAATATGGGTTCTGTTGAAGACTGTACTAAATCTTTACCCTCCCTTTGACGTTGAACTCTACTTTTAGGTGGACACATGGTCATCATCAGATTTGTTTTCGGTGTAGTGGATTTGTTTTGTTGGAATGCCGTTATAGTGTTGATGTGAGTGTTGTTTGAACTAAAATCCGAATCTGTTTCAAGCCCCGGTGGTGGAGGTAGCATGCGTATCGTGTAAAGGCCCCTTACTCTTAAGGAACGGTCACATATGGCAAATATTAGCCCCAACTATGTTTGCCTTTATTTGGCAAACAATTTTTCAAAACAATGTAGGTTTTATTTGGTGGTCACACTACGCACATTTATTTGCTCATTTTTGTTTGCTCGCACAGATGTCAAATAGCGGCAAACACACATATTGGCAAACATGTTTTCCACACGGTCACACTTAAAAAAATATTTGCCGAAGCAAAATATTTGACCAAACTGTCAAAATATAAATATTTATTTTCCAAAACATTATACAAATTGTGATGGAAAATATAGAGGAATTTCTTATGTTAAGCAGTGGAGCAGCAGCAATGTTAATTTTAGATGAGGAGGAAAATAAAATTAAGGTAAAAAAAGAAGTATGTGGGTACGCAGGTGGGTTGTACGTCGTAAAGAAGAAGGATGTTGTGCAAAGTTGTTGATGGAGTTACGGTCAGAAACTCCTGCATTGTATAACAACTTTTTGCGAATAACTTCAACTTATTTTGAAAATTGGTGCGTTAAAAATTTAATTAAAGTAATGCAAGTTAATACAGTTTTTAATACTCTTGTAGCTTAAATTAGTGGCACCGCTTATAACAAAATGTAACACATATTTTCGTGAGGCAATTTCTCCTACCCAGCGGTTAGCAGTTACACTTCGGTATTTGGCAACAGGCGAAAGTTTTAGATCTCTACAATATGTATTTCGTATTCCCCATAATACAATTTCAGGAATTATTCCCGAAGTATGCGACGGTATTTATAAAGTATTACAGCCGGACTATTTGACGGTAATATACGTTAAAATATATTTAAATCATTAAATTAATTAATATAATATAAGGTACCATCAACTGAAAACGAATGGAAAGCCGTATCTGAGGAAATTGAAATTGTGGAACTTTCCTAATTGCATCGGATCGTTGGATTGAAAACATGTTCATTCAGGGGTCTAATCACCGCATACGATATCGAGCAAAATTGATCGTAATTATTTATTTTGGTATCATGAATCTCGATATAGAATGAAATTTATTGAATTTGAAATAATAGCATTCGATATCGAGTAACTCGACATTACATTTCTCTAGTTTTCATTCGATACGTCAGTGTCTATCGTATGCAAAAACATTCGATAGTTTATTCGATACGATAGTATCGAATGCGGTAATTAGACCCCTGGTAGTGTTTTCTATAACTACAAAGGTAGGTAAAGAATATATATTTCTTAATACTTTTCTTGACGAAATATTTTTGTAGGTACACATAGTATTGTTCTCATGGCTATTGCCGATGCATCATATAAGTTTTTGTATGTCGATGTAGGGTCAAATGGCCGTATATCTGACGGTGGAGTTTTTCGCAAAAGTTCATTTAATGCAGCTCTGACTAGCCACAGTCTTAATCTGCCTTCCCCTAAGCCCCTACCATCAAGACTCGTGGCTGTTCCTCATGTTATTGTTGCTGACGCATTTGCTTTAACCCCGAATATACTTAAGCCGTTTAATTTACGCAACATGAATGCTATCCAAAGAATATTTAATTATCGGTTGTCAAGAGTAAGACGTGTAATAGAAAATGCATTTGGTATTATGTCCGCGCGTTTTCGGGTAATGCGCAGTCCAATTAATCTTCAGCCAATAAAAACGAAGCAAGTAACGCTTGCATGCTGTGCATTACACAACTTTCTGATGAGTCAGAAAAATTCCGTTTACTTCAACGCAAAACTTGTTGATCACTATACTGAAGACGACGCTTTAATCGCCGGGGAATGGCGCAATGATCAAACCGGCCAGGATTTTCCAAATCTGTTGCCGCATCGTTCCTATATCGCGCAAGATACTTCAGAAATACGACAAGAATTTTGCCAATATTTCGTAGAGGAAGGCGAATTGCCTTTCCAGTATAAACATATTTAAACAAGTTGTTTAAATCATTTATTTAAAATTGAAAACAAAAACATGATATAAGTATGTAGGTACTTAAAAAATGTTTTATTTAACAATAAAGGTTAATAAAAAGTTAACATATTTTATGTTCATTTGTACTTTAATTCAATTCAGTCATTTTTATACATATATTATTAAATCATTATCATAAATTTATGTTTTTATTTATTTCTAAACTTATTGCAAAAAATTCATTGTAAAAAAAGGAAAACAAAATAAGTTACTTCACAAGGCTTAAAAAATACTAAAGAAATTTACAAGCTGTACTAACTGCACTAATAATTGGTGTAAGTATGTATGTATGTACATTTGCATGTACTTAAGTTTTGCTAAAGTTGTCAAAAATATTATAATTTAAAACCATTGTGATTTTCAAATAACAAGTGATTTTCAGAACATGCTTGTCTATTAAACTGCCTGTTTTTTCGGAATGCATACATACATACATATTTACATCAATTATTAGCGCAGTTAGTACAGCTTGTAAATTTCTTTAGTAACTAGTTTAGAGAAGAATTTTTAAAATTTATTTCTTTCTTCCTCTAAATACTCCCATAAACGAACTGTAATTTTTTTCGCACTAATGCTGCTGCATCAACACTTATGCTATAAACACAATCAAGTCCACCGACTACAAGATGTCAAAAATAGAATACATGCGTGCTTATGAGAATAATTCGTTTAGCCGCTACACGACTACCGACTATACGGCTACTTTTGTAGCCCGCAGCCAACTTAGGCTAATTTCTATTTTTCTTGGCTACAAAAAACAAATTAGTGCTGCCAATACAATAAATGCATGAAATGGTGGTTTTAAATACGCAATACATTAAATATCGCTATTAAAAACGTGAAAAACTATTATAGTGGCACCATTGAAAAATAAAAATCATCTGTTCATTTGTTTACATTTTTCATTTACTTTTTATTTGGCGCATTTTTCATTTACTTTTTATTTGTCAAATTTTCCATTTAGTTATTTTTTCATTAATTTCTAATTTGTTTCATTTATATTCATTTTTTGGTTTTTTTATTGAAATTGGTAAGTATATAATAGTAATTTTTACTGTTTATATGTACATACATATGTATTCATTATATTGTTTAATGTAAATGTTTAGTTCAATTTACATGCAAATATGGACGTGGACGAGCAGCTAATAGAAGAAGTACGCGGCCGGCCAATACTGTACGATCTGGGCCAAGAAAACTATACAAATATAGAGCAAAAAGATATTGTATGGAGGGTAGTAGCAGATGCTGTTAAAATAAGTGGTAAGTAGGATTACAATATAACACTGTTGATTTTACTAAGAAGTGATTTTACAGAAATGGAATGCAAGAGAAGGTGGAAGGGGCTGCGTGACACTTACAAGCGATGTAAGAGGTCGATGGAAGTTGTTTCTGGGAGTGGTGCAGAGGGTCCCAAAAAAAGGTGGCGACATTTTGAGGCGATGTCATTTTTAGATAACGTCGCATGTTCTAGGCGGTAAGTTTTTTTCCATAGAAGCTTTTAATTTTTGCGATGAAACCTTTTAATTTACTTCTCTTGTATTTTCCAGCACCATTGGGAATGTAAGAAGTTGCTCGCTATCCGAGGATGACATCATTGAAGCAATTGATGACTCCAGTGACGATTTTGTGTCTCCTATATCTCGTTCCTCAACAGCATTGAAAGGGAAAAAGGTAGGTAATTAAATGACGTGTTGTGTCCGGAATACTTTTTTAAATGGTTAAACATTTTTGCTTGCAGAAAACTGACAGCGAAAAATTCCAGCAGTTTCTTGATTTTGCATCGTCAAGCATATCAGGAAATTGTTCTGTATTTAGCAAACAAAAGGAAGAGGACTCAACTTCTTTATTTTTTGCAGGCTTGGCTGCTAAAATTAAAGCAGCAAACATGCCACAAAGTGTGGTCAATAAAATTTAGGCTAAGCTGTCTGCTATAGTTTGCGAGGAAATAGATAGTTTTTATTCGCAACAACAGCAGCAGCAATAAGTAACTTCATTAAGTTAAAAATGTGATGTTTTATATATGTATGCAATATTATTGTAGAACAATATTTTGAATTTATTTGAATTTCTAGTTTATTTGTTTATTAATTTTATAGTTTTTATTTAATTTTTATTAAATATTTGTTTTTTTTTTTTAATAAATACAAAATACATCCAATTGAAGATGCAAAATTTAAAGCAACTGTTTTATTTCAAAATAAAGATTGTAGTGAAGTGGTATTACAAACCATTAGCAATGAAGTTCTTTAGCCTATCCCTTACTTGAAAGGTATTTGTGGATGAGCGGTTAGCTGTTCTACCGTGATATGATGGCAAGGATTGTACTTCTTCCCTCCACTGACCTTGAATATCTCGATTTTCAACAGAATGGTCAACAAACTCAAGTGTAAAATAGTTCCTGTCATTTCTAAGCATTAGAAAGTTATGCAGAACTACACTGGCTAACACAATTTTGTCTACATTTTTTGGAGACATATGTAATGTCGTATGTAATACTCTCCATCTATTAGCTAAGATACCAAAAGCGTTTTCTCTGTGCACTCTAGCTTTGGACAATGTGGTATTAAATTTGTCCTTATCTGGTGGCAAATGATGTCCAGGATAAGGTCTCATTAATTTATTTTTTAGTGGAAATGCCGCGTCCCCAACAAAATAGCACGGAAAGTTAACAGATGTTCCCGGTAAGTTAGCACTGCGAGGTACTTCCAAAGTTTCATTTAATAATTTTTTGCCGAATGCTCTTCGAGCAAGTACACCACCATCGCTGTGGCTCCCTAAAGCTCCAACGTCCACACATGTGAAGACATAGTTAGCATCACAAGCCGCCAATAATACGATGCTAAAAGTTTTTTTGTAGTTGTACTACAAAGAGCCACTTTTTCTTGGACAAACAACACGAATATGTTTGCCATCAATGGCTCCTAGGCAATTTGGCATTCCAGTTTTTACGTAAAACTTATTCGATATCATTGAATACTCATTTATATTTGGAGCTGACAAATATATACCGTGAAGATCATCCCAAATTGCTTCACATGTCTCGTAAATGATTCTCCTCACAGTCGATATGCCAATTTTGTATGCCTAAGCAAGAACTTGTACATTGAATCCTTGCGCCAAGAATCTGAAATTAAAAGTTTATTTACTTCAAATTCTGATAAATATAGAGTTGACTTACGTTATAGTAACTGCCAAGCGAGTCTCAGCACCTATGGGTTTTCTCTGGGAAAATCGTTCCAATTTGTTTTTTAAAAGGTTCAGCAGTAAATTGAAGTTCGCTACGCTCATCCGGTATGCTTTAAAAAAGTGTTCTTCATCTTTTTCTTTCAGCTGAAGGACACAAGTTCGATAAAATCCTTCTTCATCTCGCGTTATATTTACTGGCCGGACCCACCATCTTCGGTTACTTTTGTTCTGATATTTTTTATACGCTTCATACACTGAAGTCGTTGTTTCCACTATTTTAGCAATAGTACTTATAAAGTTAATTAAATTTTCTTGAGACATTTGAAATTTTTTTTCACACAATTTCACTTAAAAAAATCAAGTTTGTTTTGTTTTGGTTAACTTAAATACATATGTCAAAACAGATGTTTATTTTTTATAGTTAATGGTCGGTAGTCGTTAAAAGAATTAAGTAGCTGGCGACTTGGCTATTTTTTTAGCTAGCTACTTTTGTAGTCGGTAGTCGATGGTCGGTAGCTTTTGATTGTGTTTATAGCATTAAAGTATTTAGCTCACTTGCTAAATACATCGCAAACGTATCATTCGGGTTGGTTTGGTTGTTTCCACGTTCTTTCATAACCGTAACGGCCTCGCGCATTGTGGCTACAATTTCTGATGTAACAATTTGGGTGTTTTGGGATTGTTGCCGCCGCTTTGTTGTTGAAGGTTGTTGACTTGATACATATTCAATATCACTCGCTGAAAGAATGTTCATAAACATAAAATATTAGTTTAAATCAGGCGCGGATTCAGGGGGGGGGGGGGAAATAAGGAAATTTCCCCCCCTAAATTATAAAAATATGTTTGGTTTATCTCGATAATACAAGAATTCCCAATAATAATATTTTTTTATATGCACAAAATTTTAGGAAATCCCAGCAAGGTTTTTTTTTATTGAATCTAACGAAATGTACAATAAGTATCCAAAACTAAATTCTAATAGTTATTTATTAGATATTTCCAATGAAACATCTAGTTTACTGTATTCAAATACTTATTATTCTACATTCTATCCCAGCAGGTGGCATCTATTTATATCCAAAGAATAAATTTTGACTTGAAAATGCGGTTGAATTATTAATAAGCTTTTATTATATGAATCAAAATTCTATTCGATAATTTTTGACGAAAACACAGATTTTTCGAGGAAAACCCAGATTTCCTTATCTTAAAGATTTTTTAACGTACAAGAAAAAAATATTAGGAAAGCATTTATTGGCTTTGTTGTAAACACATTTGAAGAGGCTTCAAAGGACATTGATAATGTTAACACATCACATTGATTGATTGATGCGAAGGCACTATCATCAATAGTTTTAAAAGTTTTGACAAATTTTAGTCTTGACCTAAAAAATTGTTTAGGAAATGGAACAGATGGGTGTCCTCTGACGTCAGCAGAAAATGGAGCTGTATTAAAATTCTGGCCGAATGCAAAACAAACGCCTTGCTATTCCCATAAATCAAACAACTCAATTTAAAAAAGCAACAAAGTGCCATTAATACAATAAGTTGTATCATTTGTTGAAGAAACGAAAAGTTTTATTAAATATAATAATCCCAAGCGAAACGCAGTTTTAGCAAAGTATTTGGGAGCCAAACTCTACATTATGCGAGACAAGATGGTTGGATCGTCACGACTCAATTTTACACTTTGCAACAAGTGTACATCATATAGTAGAAGCTTTGGAAAAAATATCTGAGTAAAAAGGTAGATATACTTTATCAAAAGCCTTATATTAAGGAACTCGCTTGGTACTTTTGAATTCATTTACGGAATTAACATATTAAATGTGATAGGTACTTATTGTATCACAGCCGCTTAGTATCATTTTACACAAGCACGACATAGATCTTCAAAAAGGATCAAGCCTTATCAAAACTAAAATCATGTGCCTTGAAGAGAAAAAAAATAAAGCCAAAGAACTATTTGAAGCGATTTTTAAAAAAGTTAAAGTTATCTGCGTTCAAATCACATTCAAAATGTTGAAGATTTCTACCCAGTTGTAGGTTACATTCCTCTTTTTGCATTTATTTAAGAAGATCTCAAAACACGTTTCCCAATAGATATCCTAAATGCATTGAACATACCTAAACTTCTACCTCAAAGTGTAATCAAGTCAAATACAGATACAAAACTTTTAAAATCACAAATACCTGATGAGCTGATTATGTTTGATAAAAGAGGTAGATAAACACCTACTAACATCTAAACTTGAGTCTGACCTGTTGCATTTGCAACAAACATGGGAAATATCTGAAAATCTATCAGATAACGTTGTAGATGCTTTAATAAACTGTGATTCTACCGAAATCTAAGAAAACTAATTCAAATTTTCGTTTCAATGCTCGTCAGCAGGACAAGTTTAAAATGTCACGAAAAATGGTTAAAAATGGCTGGCAAAATGGCAAAAATAAACATGTTTTTTAAGAAACATTTATTTTATTAAGTTTTTATTGTAAGTACAATAGTATGTTTCTTCAAATTGTCCAAAAAAAAAAAAATTCTTGTGGCAAAACGCAAGAATTTGGAAGTTGTTTTTAATACACTTTTAATCTAATTTTTGTTATAAAATTCTGTTTAATAAAGAAATATTTTTATAATATTTGTCATAAAATTTTTTTATCAGGGAAGTCTGATTAAAGAACGGCGTTTAAAATTCTTGCGTTTTGAGTCTTCGATTTCTAGAACACCCCTGATAATTTCCTGTTGTCACATAAAACAGTTCTATAAATGAAAAACACTCTTTCAACGTCACGAGATGTAACTGGAGCATATTTGAACACTAAAAGTTCAGATGGAGAAAGGTTGTCAATAAATTCATCCGCCTCACTTTCATTAAATCAAAACACTTATTTAAAATTGAAATGCCAAGCCATATAGATTTTTCAGGAGTATTGAATAATTTACCGACAACTTTTCAACAAAATCTTTTTAACTGACATCTTGTTTTATTTTACTTAGCACTGCCAATTAAGCCAAAGCTTTCATTCATAGAAATCGCTTTCGTTTGTAACTTCAAGAGGCTTGAGCAGATGCATTGAAAGTACCTTTTACGTTTTGCATTATTCAGCTAGCATTTTTAATAGATTCTGCCTCATATTCGCTAAGCTTATTTAAAAATTTTTTTCTAGGTTGCAAAAAGGTATTTGGCAAGCTGGATCAAAAATTACTTTTTAAAAAAATAATTGAAGAAATGGCATATGCCATAAAAAACTTGCCCGACTCTTCAGTAATGCTGCGAGAGAGATTCTGGTCATTTCTTACCCGTCGTCTAATAAAAACATGGATCAGATCAACAATGACAGAAGAAAGACTGTACTATCTAAATTTGCCTCACGAGGAAATCATAAATTGCTTATTTAAAAAAATCAATTTATAATGAACTGAACTTATATTTCATTTAACCATATTGTTGAGTTTTTTTAATATAATATACATACACATATTAATTTTAATAAACTTTTAAAAACAAATTTTTTACTTTTTTGTATCAAAAAAAATTCCCCCCCCCCCCCCCTAAGGCTCGAGCTGGATCCGCGCCTGGTTTAAATACATATGTACATACATATGTATAACATTTACATTAAGCTCCATATTTATACTTACATAATCCTTCCGACCCAGTATCAAAATTAAAATTTGATGTTGTATCCTGAGTTTGTTGCGTTTCCGCGTGTCCAACAAACCTAATCGCATTAAAAAATTTCAATTTTGGAGTTTCTTTTGCGCCTTGGCCAGACTTCGTTTTCGCTCTGGCTGCATAGCCACGAAATTGAATGCGAAGATTCGACCATTTGGCATTTAACTCAGCTGCGGCGTATTTTTGCTCAAAATGCTCGGAAATATATAGCCAAGCACGGTCGCGTAACACTTTGTTGTGGTAAGCTTCGTCGCTAGCATCCCACAAACACTTTTCAGCTTCCACCAAAGATGTTAACTTAAAAATATCTGCTTCCAACCAATCGCATGCCACTTTTGGTTTTGTTCGTGGTTTCTTGGTAATGGTGGGTTCGCCAAAGTTTTCCATTTTCTAAAGCATAAATTAAAACATTTGTATATTAAATGTTGTTTTTAATAAGCATTAATTAAACTATTTTCTTACCTTTGCAACATTATAACACGAAATTAATTTTAATTTGCAGCTGTCAATCAATTAATTTTTATTTTATTTACTTTTTATATAAGTACTGCCAACAAGTTCGTTTTACCGAGATGACATAAAACAGCTTAAACGAAGTAAGAAGTTTACGCAAATATATGTACACAATAACTCAGCAAATCTTACATTTAATTTAAGTTGTCATTTATTTAGGCTTCGGGTTTACAAAGAAAAATCGAATCTCTATTGCTTTTTGATACGATGTCCATCTGTCTGTCTGTTTTGTCTGTTGCATGGTTCTCTCTCGGAGATCATGATAACTTGGCGAGTTTTCATAAATTTCACATCGAATTAACAGTGTAAAGTTTTCAATTAGCGTGTTCTATTTTGATCTGACAAACTATCTGACATCAGCTTTTTGCAAGTCGTCTGTTTATGGAGGCAAATACATATACAGTACTTTTCGCTTATAGTCCACTACTATAGTTGCACAACTTTTGTGGACTAAAAGCGAATTTGGACTATAACCGATTTTTTTATAAGCCATTTAATGGCTTATAAGTGTATAATCCACATTTTGGACTTTATACAAATTATTTTCTTCAATAAAACTGCTCTTTTTTAAACAAAACAAAAGTTTATTTAAAACATAACCAAATTTTGATTTAATTTAAATAAATAGTTAAAACAAAAAATAATACAATAAAAACAAAAATGGTCAGATGAAGACACCATGTTATGAAATATAAATTGCGAAATTTGGTATTTATAATAGTTACCAGAAATGTAAATAAAAACATGTTACAAGTTGATTAAAAAAATATTAAAAACAGAGTGGACTATAAGCGAACATTTTTGCATAAAGAATTATATTCGTATGCTAAGAAAATGTGGCTTTTAAACGGAAATGGACTACATGCGAAATGGACCTTAGGACAAATAATTTGTATGAAATTCGAAAAAATCTGCATGTGAATATGACAGTTTTGGCTTATATCCGTTTTTGGCCTTTAAGCGGAATGGACTATAAGCGAAAAGTACTGTACATATAATAAAATCATTTAAAAAAAAAACAAAACAAAAAAGATGATGCTCCCGTAATGCTCGGCAAAAAGGACGGCTTTATTGGGCAGTTGATTAAAAATGGTATAAAGGTTCCTTCTTTTCACTGTGTGGTTCACCAAGAGTCATTGTGTGCTAAATGGACGAATTGCGTCCACACAATGAGTGTGTGGTAAAAATAGTGAACAAAATTAGAGGTGGGCACAATTCGTTAATTCATTGTTAGTTTAAGAAATTTCTTGAGGAATGCGAAAATCAGTATGGAGATCTACTTATGTTTACTGAGGTGAGATGGCTAAGTAGAGGAAAATGCCTTAAACGTTTTTTTTGAAGTGCGAAGGGAAGTTGTTGAGTTTATTGAATTGGATTTTAAAAATTTTGAGCTCTTAGACGAAATTAAATCTCAAGCATTTAACATAGACTAAGCATTTAAAACCAAATAAATACCCTTTACCTCACAAGGATATATTAACCCGAATCAACCCAGAACTTTTTTTTCGATTTTTTCAGAAATATTTAATAGGGCGGATATATAGGTCCTCTGGATTACAAAGGTGCAATTTCTTTGCTCTTCGTTGTTTTGTATCTCGAGATATAGGGTGTGACCATATGGTCACTTTGGGTACGATTAAGAATAATTGTGTTCGTACAAACAAGAAAAAATAAAGCAACATTTTTTATACATTTTATTATTCATTTATTTATTTATATGTCAAATTGGGTATGATAATTAATAAAGCATTTGACGCAGACCCCAACATCGCATTTTGAGCATTCAGTGCGTCCAACAGAAGTACAGTTGTCGGCTGCACAACGTCTTTCTTTAGACACGGGCGAACCAGGTGATCTTTTCTATCATAGCGCAAAGTTGCTTGTGAAGATTCCCGGATATTTCTTTTGCGAGGGCCAAAAGATTTTGGATTTTCTCCAAAATGTTTGCAGTAATAAAGAGCAATCTGTCGTCTAAACTGTAGTTGTGGCATATCAGGATTAGCCGAGCGGTGTAGTTGCCATGCGTTATGTAGCGAAACATCAACCAGCCATGTGAATATGCTGCTCCACCACTTTATTCCTCTGACTCCAATTCTGTACATGTTGACGTTCTGATCCATTCGGTCTACACCACCCATAAAGTTATTATATTCTTTAACTACGCATGGTTGTTCAACATTAATTTTTTTCTTTTGTTCTCTACAATACCGTTGAACATTCCAAATAGGACTTCTTCCATATACACTCGATGCTATATTTACAACAGCGTGTTATTCCACTTTTCCACTTTGTTAACACAATATCGGTCTCCTTCACTTTAATGTATGATTTTTTTGTCTGCAATGGGGCAGTTTTTGGGTATACGATTTTCCCGGATTGTTCCTGTTGCAGTGTATCCACGGCTTTTTAAATAATGCAGTACAGGAAATCCGGTAAACAAATTGTCAAAAAAAACGAAAAAGGCATGCTTTGAACCTCCGAAGAGAAATCGTCGATCATATTTATAAGAGGTGCGGTGCATTTGCCAAATCTTTCCTCATAGATGGACTTTGACCGAGGATTTTTTCCTTGGTAAATTTCAAAATTTACCAGATACCCAGATGTCGTACACAATGACCACACTTTAAAACCAAAGCGTAATGGGTTTCCTTTAATAAATTGTTAGCAGCCATGGAGTCCAAATTATGACATCATACTTTCATCATACGATAAATGTTGCACTGGATGGAAATTTTTCAGCATATTTGCTTTCAAGTGATCTGTTAAGGGCCGAAGCTTCCACATTTTATCACCATCGTCAACTTTCTTACCACTATCTTCAAAATGCAGAAATTGCGATATCAGCTGAAACCTGATTCTTCGCATAGCCGAATATATCAAGAATGATCTATAACTTGTGCGACCGTCGTAGCCACTCACTATCAAAATACCAATATACGTTTTTAGTTCTGCAGTAGTTATAATTGGAACATTCTTTCCAAGAAAGACTGCGTATTTATAAGATTCGATGATAATGTGATCCAACAATTGCTGATCAAAAAACTTTTCAATCTTCATAACTTGGGGACGGACATATTGGAGGCATGGCAATTGAAGAATCTTTAACCCACGTAAATGAAGCGTTCTTATTCGCTAGTAGAATTTCCAATTCTGATATGGTTGATTTAACCTTTTGTAAACTATTTAAATCCAAAACGGTGCGGGAAGTTTCCAAGGTAATTTCTGAGTTTCTGAGCATTAAATCATTTTCGTCATCACTAACTTCCAGGCCATCAAGCGTATCAATGCGTCTGTCGTTGTTCATAACCAGTTCACAAGATGATTTTAGTTGGCCAACAGAAATGTCAACTGGCATTCCAACATCATCCTCCTCAGCATCATCCGTACCACTAAGTACGCCACTTTCAACTTCAGGTGGGAGTATATATAAAGCAACAGGCTCGTTTTCATCTTCACCACACAATTCATTTATGAAATCTATGGCTCCTTCTGTACTTAGCGCCCTAAAAATAATAATAAAGTATTTTTTGAAATCTTACCCAGCGTGACCATACGGTCACAATGATAAAAACTGTTCAAACTAACATGCAAAATGTTTGAAAACTTACAAATCACATTTTTCAATAATTAGTGTAATTCATTGCCAAACAAAATATATTTGTTTTAAACCAAGAATCCCTTATTTCATAAAAATTATTGCTTACTTACTTTTTGTGGTAATGCGTTTTCACGTTTTTTCACATTTTTTTTTAACCAAGTTTTAACATCTAATTGCTCTAACAATAATACTCTTACTGATAGAAAATGCATTCTGCAGCAGCACAAATATTTTATGAAGCGAATAAGCTTCATTTTATTAAAATCGGGGAACCACACGAATTTATAGATTTTTTTTTGCTATGCCTATTATGTGTGTGACGTTGGGTTGATTCGGGTTTAGTTTGTATTCCATGTTTGGTAGTACATAAATATGTGAAAGTGCATTTTTAAAATTAAAATTAATAAAAAACAAGCATAGAAGTAGAATGAGCAACGAAAATTTGGTGGTCCTACTTAAATAATCTTAAACTGACATTGACATAAATTTGGATTCGATTGGTAAGTACGGGTTTGAAATAAAATTTACACGCACTAACCCTCTTTCATTTCAGATAATTTTTACAAAAAATGCAAATCAAATTTTTTTTGCCGTGTATGCTTATGAAATATTTTTTTTTCTTTGTATGTATTGCTTTTTACAACAAAAAATATTCAATAAAAATTAGTTTTTCTTTAAATGGGTGTTTGCTCTTCCATAAGGAACTTGTGGGCACTCCTGCTATAAACACATTCGAGACAGCAACCCTGCAAATATTATTGGACCACCTGATCCATTTTGATTAAATGGACTACTCCATGGACTGGTCCGATGTAATGCAAGCATGGACCATGCCATTGTTAAAAAGTGTTTGTAGTGAGACGACATGTCTTCGTTTTTTAACGACATGTTTTCGTTTTTAAACGAAGTTAAAACTAATCCTCTTGTGTATACAATGGTGTAGTTTTAAAACTACTCCTTTGTAGTCCACAGCTGGGTTATATGGTCCTGCCCTAGGACATCGTAATGTAACCCATACGTTTGGGTTACTTTTGAACTAGCCGTAGTCGCTTGTGTGCTACACTTTACATGCGTGTTTGGACTAGTCCTATTATTTGCAGGGAAGCTACCGACTTTAATATGTCAAAAATAGAATGAATGTTTGTATTAAAGACCTGCACAGATTTATCTGTTTATATCTGTTTCTGTGTGTTTTCTAAAGTGGATGCGTATGGATGATATAATGTGTTTCTGATATAAGTTGATATTGATATGATTTGTAAAAACGTAGATGTAAGTTGATAAAAAAGCGAAAGAGAGTATCATATCTGTTAATATCTGTTTCGCAAAAGCAGATACTAGTATATACTGATGGAATACAATAAGTTACTTATTGTACGATGCCGTTATTTTCAATTATTTTTCAACGCAAAAGAGCCGACCCTTTGACTGGTAAAAAAAATAATTTTTTACAAAAACAAAATATGTACACATGAACAGTTATTTTTTTCAATAATTTTTGCGTGATGTCTTTCGAG
This sequence comes from Pollenia labialis, assembly GCA_949318255.1. Taxonomy (NCBI): domain Eukaryota; kingdom Metazoa; phylum Arthropoda; class Insecta; order Diptera; family Polleniidae; genus Pollenia; species Pollenia labialis. Next base: position 84,113,284 of record OX439139.1, on the reverse strand, counting down.
CACAAAAAAGGCAAACAAAAAAACTTTACAAGAACAAAACTGGTTGTAAAAATGTGCTTGCTTGTTTTTTTTTTGAAGGCAAACATTTTTGAAATTTTCGGTAACGATATGTATGTGTTTTGCTTGTGTAAAAAATTCTTTGATAAAATTAAAAGGGTGCATTTTCTTCGTTCAAGTGCCATGTAGAGAAAAATTATTGAAAAAAAAAATTCTGAAAGAACTAAATACGTGTACATTCTTTATGTTTGTAAAAAATAAAAACTAGCAAAAAGCGTTGCGATCAGGCCTGCCATATTTACCGTTTTATCGGCATTTCGACGATTTTTTGCCTCTAAATTATCAAAATGCCTATTTTTTGATAAACACTTACAACACGGTAATTTTTGGTTTGTGTTATATAAATTATTAATTTTGGGTAACTTGTTACGCAAAGAGACAACTTTTATTAATTCAGCGCTTATACTTAAGGAAAAAATGGCTATACATATTTATTTTATGTATGCAGTATTTGTATTGTGTGTCTAACACAACAAACACATTTTGAAAAATAAGCAACTTCATATGAGGGATTTAACGCACAAGGGGAATCGATCAAAACTTTAAACTTTGTGCGCAAAGGCAAAATCGCAATTTTTTTCGGTATTGACGGACTATACTTTCTTTTTTGTTTAAATTTGATATTTGCAACCAACAAATTAAATTGTTTATTTAAAATGGATATTTGTAAATAAATAATTTTTTCCAATAGATATTTGTAAACAAAAAATTACTTCGGTTATCAATAACCAAAAATAAATAAATTTTACTTTAATTGGTTACCACAGCCAAAATATATACAGTACTTTTTGTTTATAGTCACTTCCTGTTTATTTTGCCGCTATAAGTAAATTTAATATAAAGTATTAACGTTAAAGTCCATTTAGCGATACAATAACATTTGCCATATATGTCATCTATCAACAGTCATCAAAGGGAAAACTAAAGTAAATTAATGGCGTTATAGTCACATTAACAATATTTACTATATTTACATCCAAAGAAAGAAAGAATTAAATATTTTAATTTTTGTCAACAACTCAGTTAATATATATGTATGTATCTTGTTATTATTTTAACCATTTTTTTATATATTTATTTGTTTTTCTTTATTTTCTATATTCACATAACTTGATTTTATTCGAATTCGGTTATTTGCCTCATAGTGGCATATATGTAAATAAGCCTTATATGTAGTCACATTAGCTATATAGTCCACGTTATGTGGGCAACTAAAGGATGTGACCATAAGTTAAAAGAACTGTATAACGATAATGGTTAAATATTCCCAAATGAAAATAAAGGAATTTTTCTCGTAACCTTTACAAAAAATAATTTCAGTCCCTGAGCTATTTTTTGAATTAAAAACAAAAAAGTCCATATAAAACAGCTATTTTTCAACGTATTTAACTCTTAAAAAGAGAGTTTTATTAAGCCGTCATAAATTAAAACTCATTGCAGGAGTTTGATTTTAACCGACATTTAATTCAATTATTTTTTTGTACATATTTAGACACGCAAAGCTTGTAGCTGGTTAGATCACTACAATTTGTAAAGCAGAATTTTAGGCCAACTATTTTATGACTGCGAAATAAAACTCTATTTTTAAGAGTTTATCCGAACTTATTTTTTCGTTGAAAAATGATTTTTAACTGTGGAGTTGAGTTCGTTTTTCTAGATCACCTTAGGTTCTTAAAGAGACCTTTAGGACGAACCTTTTGCTATAAGACAGTATACATAGGTCTCCGTTGACTCTAATATGGGTAGTTTTTAAGCTTAAATTATATGGACCACTCTTATTTACGGTCCCTGCTATTTACCCTTAAATAAAAACTATTCATATACAGGGTGTCTGGTGGCTCATTTATATTTTTAAATACGTTTATTAAATACGATTATTTTAAAAGGTTATATACGGTGCGGAGGGAGGGTCAAGCCGTTGGAATTATAGATTGGGAGGATTTGTCAGTCACGATGTCGCAGTGGTCGAGTGAGCATCGCGCGTTCACTGTGGAGACATTTTTTAAGGGTTATGATTCATACGTAATAAAGTTAGGTTAAGTCACTTAAATAGCCACGTCAACAAGAAAAACTGCCGTTACTGGTCCCCAAGTACCTGCAACCCTCGATTGAAACATCAAATACCTTTACATTGCCCCAGAGTAACTCCACGCATGAGAAAATTGGGTTATTTTTTTAAATTCTCGAAAAACAAGGCTCCGTTTTGAATAGTGTGTTCAAGTCGACGGAAGACATGTGGATGACATACTCTTTAAAAAAAATCCGCATTTCCATTCTATCGTTCAATGCTCTTAATAAAACTTTGTTTCAATTATTACATTTTTTATTTAAGTTTGAAAATATAAATCTGCTACCAGATACCACGTATTTTTTGAATTAAATAAAATTTATTTATAAAACATTTTTTTTTAAAGCATTAGGTATTGGTTAATTGTTTTGCTCTGTTATTTTTGTCATTAAAAATATGTTTTATTGTGTTTAAAACAGTAATTTTAATTTGCTGTTTTTTCATAATTTGTTGTCAGATTTGTTTTTGAAAATATGCCGATGTTTTGCTAAAACCATCTGGCACCCCTGGTTGAGATCTTATGCAGTTTTTTATAAACTCTCTTATTTTCATCAACTCGCCAACAATATTTTAACATACAACAGATAACCACAGATATTGTAGAACAGGGATTTCCAAAATTTTTTTGGTTGTGTGTTAGTGAGTACCAGAGAGTAAGCAAATTGAGAGAATGCATTTATTTACAGCCGAAATAAAATGTTAGTAATATATTTTATAAGTTGTATAACACAAAGGTACAAAATTAAAAATTTTTTGTGTTGATAAAAAATGCCGCTGATTTTAAAACTTCACTTTTTTTATTCGGAAGCTTTTTGACTCTAAATCAGTTTCAAATATCTTATCAAACAATTGTAAAAAATTAAAGATTTTTATGTTTTAAAAATTCATAAAAAATAAATATTGCACGCAAATCACAGCTGATAGAAAAAAGTGCAGTTTTAAAATCAGCGACATTGAATTGGTAAAGAACTGCTACAAATTTTCTAGCAACACAAAAAATTTTTAATTTTTTTCCCTTGTGTTCTACAAGTTATAAAATAAAATCTTCTAAATTTATACTTTTATGGCAGTTTTGTAATAGTAGAATGCTTTTCAAATGGGATGAACTTAATTTATTACGTTGCTTGGAACAAATAAATTTTAAATCCGAAAAAATTTGTTCGCATAGGTAAGTAGTGCCGAATAAAGAGAGGCACGTCAATGAATTTTTTTTTAGTTCAGGATAGAAATGGTATTCACGGTGTTGGGTTGCTCATACTTCAAACATCTGTGCATACATTTTTATTCTAGCTAATGGTATATCATAACTTTTTAGAAAATACCAAATGTGCACATGAGTTTGCCTGCAAAAATGTATAAAGTCATTATAACAGGTCAAAGTTACGTTAAATAGTTAGCATAAATTAGTAAGGTTAAAGGCAGAATTAGTCTTTACTTTCTGTTTCTGTTCTGTTCCGTGCCGTTCTGTTTCAAAATTGTAAAAGTTTCTTTTTCTGTAGCAACTGTAGCCATTTATGACAAATTTATTAGTTTTGCACCATCCATTGTTTTATTTCAATAACTTTTATGCACATAAATTTGTAGAAATAAAATTTAATTAACGAATTTTTTATTATTTATTTTGCGGTAACTTACAATTACTTTACAAGTTCTTGATTTTATCAAACTGAACCGCAACAGAACAGAACAACTAATCAATTTCACAGGTTTTTTAATAACAAAAACAAATCAGCTGGTTCGTAACAGAACAGAAAGTAAAGACTTACTGAGCCTTAACTTTTTGGGCTCGGTCAAATAATTGTAGCATAAAAAAGTAAGCAATAAAAATAGTGCGAAACAATAAAGTTTCATTAATACATCAATAAAACACATCTTCTTACCCAAACATTTTACCTACTGTCACATTTGCTTTTATGTGTACAGGTTATTTACACATAAATTGTAGCAAAACAAGACTTTTTTACTTGTTTTTTAAATATTTCTACTTACTTAAGAAAAGGGTTTTCAAAGAAAGAAAAAACCCAACGACGCAATTGGTACAGAAACCAAAATATTTTTACAAGCAAAATACCAACAAATTCTTTTAGCTATTTTTTTCTTAATAATTTCTGCATTTATTTACGTCTTTTTAAAGAAAGCAAACAAAACATATCGTTAGCTTAAACGTTGCAGTAAATGTTATTGTTAAAAAAATTTACTAAATAAAATTTACGCTAGCTTTGCTGTTAAATATTTTCAACAATTTAAATTATGTTAAAATTAAATAAAAATGTTATATTACTCTGCATTTAAGTCTTAAAATTTAGACTCTAAATATTGCACGCAAGGCATTGGATGTTACCAAAAGCATTTTTGACCGCACAATATTTTTGAGTGTAAGCTGAAACAAAATAATATAGCATCCGCTAAACATGTACACTTGTCGAAGTCACACCGACGACTGAATTGAAGAGCATAAAAATATGTGTTTGTAGTGGTTTGCACAATTGTGCAAAGAAATGGAAACCCCTGTTGTAGAAATACTTTTGGTGATAACAGATATTTGTAAGCAAAAAAAAAATGAGATGACATACTCAATCCAAAACCATAAGCATCTGTTTTTGTTTTTAAGATATGGTGAGTGGACAACAGCAAAACCATACAATATCAGTTACACTCATTCTCTCATTTATATCAGTAGTAACAGATAAATATCTGGTGTATCTGTTTCAACAATACTTACTGATACACTCGTGTAGGTCTTAAGTTTGTATATGGAAATGATTATTTTCACGATGACACGGCTGCAGGTTATTGTCTGGGCTTATTTTGTCGTTGTAGTCAAATTAAACTAATTTCTATTTTTGTCCACTACAAAACAGAAAAAGTGTTGCTAATATTAAAAAATATTAAAGGAATAAGTGCTTAAAAAATGTTCTTTCTTTTCGGTTAAAAGAAAAGAATCCGCTTGAAACAAGAATATTAACAAAATTGTTTTTTTTATTGTTTTTCTCAAGTTTGAATTCAGTATGAAAGAAAACTGTCCAAACAATAAATAAATGTATAGAGCAATACCATATGAAAGCGATCACCTTTTGGACGACCCCTCTCCGATTTTAAAATAAATAGTCTCAATCGATTGCCCAGCAAAAAATAATGTAACTACATTTTTTTTTTTTTTTTATAGTGACTGGTTTAGTGGTGGTGTACACCACTGTCATGTGACAAAATTGAAGAATTCTTCATAAGGGACCTCATTGAAAGTTGTTTTAAAAACTACTAAAGCGATCGCAACGAGTGATAGCTCGTTGGAAAGGTATTGAATCAGGCTTTAATTGAAAAATAAAATTTTCCTAATTTTTCTTAGAAATTTACCTTTAAATTTTCCCATGAAAATTAAATTTTCCGATTTCCACAGAAGCTCCTAAATTTTCCGGCTAATTTTTTTTTTGGATTCCTCATAATTTTTGCTTTAAGAATCAGCAATAAAAAAATGGGCCCCGACTCCTTGTTTGGACAGGAGAAGAGCATTTAAGAGACCACCTTGTTAAAAATACATTTTAAAAATTATTTTACTGTTAAAAATACATTTATGAAGAAAAAATCTTTCTTATTTTGCTGCTTATACTTAATTACAATATTTATTAAAAATATCAATTGTCTTGGCATCATTATAAAATTAAAGTAACTTTAAATTTAGCAGGTCGGCAGACGAAGAGTACCACTTTACATTAATTGACATATCAGAAATATTTGGTATGAAGCAATGAAACTTTTGCGTTCCCGTTATAGTTTTGACATTATTATACATACATATCTGTTTTGAATTCGTCGCTCCATGGCATCGTGTTCTTTTTGAGTGCATAAAACTGTGTTAATGGCAATTTCCTTGCTTTGAATCCACGAAAATAAATGTTGTACATTTGAGATCTGGTCAGTATATGGCCTTTGCAAACTTGCCTTAGTCGCCATGCGTTTTAGGGTTCCCCCTAACGCATCGCATGGGCCCTTACCGTGGGACGTTGCGAAAAAGTGCCACTCGACCTTGCAGTTTTGTTCTTCTTCAATTATGCAAAGATTGTAAAAATTTTTTTTATTCTTGTACTGAGAAGCCGCGCCGTCTGAGAAAAACGTTACTTTGTCGATTGCATCGAATTTTGATCTTAAGAATTCAAATAGTTTTTTTTGAAATAAATAAACGGACACATAATTATGAGCTAAACTCTCCTCGACAACAACAAGGCTTATGGTCTGTAGTTCGTTATCTTCGTTTTTGAAATAAATGCAAAAAGGATGCACCGTGCACTGGTCGTTTGCCCAGTGTTAAGCCTGAATTTCATCCTGAACGAGAAAAGTGTAATTCTCGGCAAAGTCGCTTATCACAATGAATTCATTTTGGGCTAATTTCTCCTTACTTTCCTTTAGAAATTTCGATTGCATCTCGGATATGAAATGGTGCGCCTTCAGTTCATTCAACTTGAATCCGAATTCCTCGATGAATTCCGGAATCTGCTTTACCACGGTCTCAAGGGAACATCTGCCGCTGCTAATTATCCACTGTTTGAAATGCACCTCCTGAATTAACAGCTGTTCAAACTTTTCCGCCAAATATTGCTCTAGCTCGTCAATCTTCGGACAATTGTCGCATTTGGACAGATGACAATTTTCCGTGGGGTATGCGCACAACGACTTCGACAGGAGGTCCCTATATGTTTCAATTTCACCATGAAATACTTTCAATTTCTTGCATGGAAAGAAAATTAATTTGATGTTTTGATGAAACATGCAAACGCAGACTGAATGCGTTCCGTGCCTATCTAATGCCAGCACGCATTCTTTTGGTCGTAGGATGGCAAACTTAGAAAATCCCACTTTTTCTGCTGGGTATTTCTCATTGAACTGATGGTATGCTTCGGATAGATTACATAATAATAATCTGCGCTGCTTGTGGACTTTTTCTCCATCTTCACGTGTGATAACATAGTCACGTGTACCTGGGCGGGCGCGGCTGTTGTCATCATTGCAGTAAAAATCTTGAATCAATCTCACCGTTGCTTCGCTGAGGGTCCTTGAGCCAAATTTCTTGGTGGGAGTCGCCAATATGCCCTTCTGTCGAACTAATTCTTTGCATCTTCTCGCGATGTAAAAAGATGTTTGAAACTGTTCAGAAATCTTGCGTATAGACCATGATTGAGGCAGCACAGATAAAATGAGATATTTCTCCGGAAAAGTGGTCGCTAAATTGAATTTTCTTTTCAACTGCTCAATCATTTGTTTGCCGTCATCAACGTCATCTGCTTGACTGCATTCGTTATCAGAGCCTTCATCAAATATTGTCGCGATTGCACTCATAACCTTGCCTTTTTTTCTCTTTCCTGTATGTTTCACTTCGCAACTTTCTTTTTCTAATAGGCGTTTCACCTAAAGTGGTAATAGCCTCATTCAAAGGACTCAAAGACATATTGACCATCGGAATGTCTGCCTCACTATCAGATGAAACATTTTGTTCACTTGTCATTTCACTCTCGGATTGTGGCTGCATTTGTTTCAATGCATTTGCTTGTTGAGACAAATCGATTTTACACTTGGGGCAAATTAATTCTGCTTCTTCACCGTATTGTACATTTAATTCATTCATGTATCGCTTCGAAACACCAGTTAATTTTAATACTTTTATCTTTTTCGAACGATGTCCACTCTTGTTAAACGGATTGCAGCAAAATTTATTCATTTTACTTTAAATTGTCTTTACAGCTTCACTCTTTACTTTACAAAAAAAAACACTTTAACACTTTCACGTTTAGTATTCAACTGAAATTTGACTCAGAGTGTGTGAAGTATTTTTATTTATTTTTTGGTAAAAAATAGGTAAACAAAATAAGCTATATTTGCTTTTCTTTAATAGGAAAATTTGCGTGAACTACTGGTCATAAAATGTTTTTTAAAGAGGGACTTAATTGGTTACTGCCAATAAGCCGACCACAGGGCATAAAATGTTTTGCAAATTTTTTAAATTACCAGGTAATAAATATTTCGCCATATTTATGGAAAATCCGTGTTTTATGACTTTTTTCTGCACGTGTCATTTTAGGCGAAATATTTATTACCTGTTAATTTAAAAAATTTACAAAACATTTTATGACCTTTTTAATAAATATTGTAATTAAGTATAAGCAGCAAAATAAGAAAGATTTTTTCTTCATAAATGTATTTTTAACTGTAAAATAATTTTTAAAATGTATTTTTAACAAGGTGGTCTCTTAAATGCTCTTCTCCTGTCCAAACAAGGAGTCGGGGCCCATTTTTTTATTGCTGATTCTTAAAGCAAAAATTATGAGGAATCCAAAAAAAAAAAATTAGCCGGAAAATTTAGGAGCTTCTGTGGAAATCGGAAAATTTAATTTTCATGGGAAAATTTAAAGGTAAATTTCTAAGAAAAATTAGGAAAATTTTATTTTTCAATTAAAGCCTGATTCAATACCTTTCCAACGAGCTATCACTCGTTGCGATCGCTTTAGTAGTTTTTTTTTAAACAACTTTCAATGAGGTCCCTTATGAAGAATTCTTCAATTTTGTCACATGACAGTGGTGTACACCACCACTAAACCAGTCACTATAAAAAAAAAAAATATGTAGGTACATTATTTTTTGCTGGGCAATCGATTCAGACTATTTATTTTAAAATCTTAGAGGGGTCGTCCAAAAATTTGCCAATTTTGATCGTTTTCATATGGAATTGCTCTATATCAAAGTTAAAAAATGTGAAACAAAACAAAGTAACGGTGCTCCGAATGTCGAGTTTATTACAGACAATAAATATGTTAGTTCTACCTGTTGCGTGTGCGCTAGTAAATTCAAACCATTATAACTTTTGTTTTTTTTTTAATATTTTTTGACATTTTTTGTTTAATTTTTTTTTAAGTTTTTATTCTATTTAAAAATAGTAATAAAGCTTGTTAATAAATAGCTGATGATTAATTTTCCGTGCCGGTTTAGATAAATCGTTTTATTGCAAGTATATCTAAGAAGTGTAGAGTTTTTTTTCCTGGACTTTTTCGATTCCCGGGAAAGCGGGACATTTTTTAAGTTTCCCGGGATCCCGCTCCATATAAATAATACAAAGTAAATTTTGTTTTTAATTAATAAAAAAAAACTTTTATAAAAACACGTAAGGGAACTTGTTTACAAAGAAAGTAAAAGAAATGGTTCAATACTAAAAAATTAATAGAAGATTGAAATAGGAACTTGAATTATTATTACCCACGCTTTTATTACCTATTATTATGCTTTTATTCCGTATTATTATGCTCTAGATACAAGGTAAAAAGATAACATAAACATAACAATTTAATTCATAAAACAATAATAAAAACAAAATTAAAATTGAGGTACTCAAGATATGAGATCAAAAAGTTAATTAATAAAATATTTTAAATAAATACATAACATTTTAACGGCTTAGGAAATAACTTTCTGACAAAAAGTATATTTCTGATTTTATTTACAAATTATCATGTTACCGAAAAATTTCGTTCATTTTTTACCGAGGTTGGAAAATAGTTAAAAGTGCACCGTTGTAGCATGCTTCGGATTCACAATCAGAAGCAATTTTTTCTTTTTTATAAACAACGTCTATATCAGTCAAATGCATGTCAAGGTTTTCCAAGTTTTATGTTGTAGTATCTTACAAGAGTCTTCGGTTTCCCAGCACTTCACTGTTATATAAACCAACACAAATTAAAAAAATTTGTGTTTATCACCTAATAAACATATCGCTCTTCATTGCATCATAGTCATATCTCAACAAATCAAAAATTTTAAGTAGCCTTTTCGTATTACTATATCTCAAACTGAACCAAAGTTATAGAAAAATATATCTTTAAATCGTTTGTTTTTGTAGATATGACTATGTTGCAATAAAGGAGCCAAATGTTTAGGTATCTTCTATTTTTAAGACTTGTTTATGGACAATAAAAATACGATACTATCGTATCGAATAAACTATCGAATGTTTTTGCATAAGATAGACACTGACGTATCGAATGAAAACTCGAGAAATGTAATGTCGAGTTACAAAACACTAGCCTTCAAAAATGAAAAATGCTTTGGTGGAAAACAGAGCAAGGAAAGAATAACTGTCCTAGTAGGAAGCAATATGACTGGTATAGAGAAATTAAAACTGCACGTTATAGGAAAGGCTAAATAAAAACCCTAGATGCTTTAAAGGAATAAAATCTCTAGATGTGGATTATAATTTCAACAAAAAAGCGTGGATGACAGGAGAAATTTTTTCTAAATGGATTTTAGGGCTGGACAAAAATTTGCTTCGCAAAAAAGAACGGTTCTGCTTTTTGTTGACAACTGCACAGCGCATCCAAAGGGCGTAAAAGATAAACTACAAAATATTGAACTTGTCTACTTTCCTCCCAATATGACTTCTCTTCTGCAACCAATAGACCAAGGCATAATCTACAATATAAACCAACTTTACAGAAAACAAAATTTGATGAAGATATTGTCACAAATGGAAGAAAACAAACCTGTAATAGCCATAGATTTGCTTCAAGCTATTCGAAATTTAAGCACAGTGTGGAATATCTATGTTAAACCAGAGACTATTGCAAACTGCTTCCAAAAGGCAGGATTTTCAAAAGATGACATGCAGATTCAAACTAGTAATTGGGATGAAGAAGATTTTCTTCCACTCTCAGATTTAGCTGTTCTACAGGCTTCATTTAGAAAAGTAGCTAACATCGATGCATCATTTGAAGACTATGTCAGTGTAGATATTGATGAGCAAACCATGGGCATTCTGTCCGATGAAGACGGAAGTTTTAGAAAGACGTGGATTACAGCAGATTATATCAGATGACGATGACGAGGAATTGGGCGGTGAAGTAATGGCAAATATTGATAAAACGTCACCTACATTAGAACACGTTTCCTCTTCACTTGATGTATTACGAACTTTTTTGGAGATGGAGAGCAACGTTTCGACAAATGTATTTAAATGTCTTAATGTAATTGAAGCTTTTATTGATATAGAAAAATGGAAAAATGTAGTTCAAACAAAAATACCTGATTATTTTAAATAAATAAAAAACAAAAAATTCTTTATAATGAAGTTTCTATATAGTAAAATAATTGTCTGTCCCCGTGGAGATTCATTATAGGGAAGTTCGACTGTATATAAAAGCTTGAAGTGTTCTTCCCTAAACATATTCAGCCGTATTCATAATGAAAATTTGGCATGAAGTATGCCAACAGCATGAAAAACAGCCGTTTAAATTTAAATGATGTTATCTTTAATGTAGACAGCAATTTTTTGCACATATTTATTGCCGGTCATTTATGTTGCAATAATTGTTAGTCCATTTTTGTTGACAATTATTGCTAACATTAAAAGTAAAATTTGGTTGTCAATTGGAAAAAAGAAGCAAAAAAGAAACAACAAATAAAAGCAAATGGTATGGGGAAGAAATTTAGTTTGTGAAATTGTAGAAAATTATAATTGTAGTAAAATAATTAAATAAACACTAAATAAAATTGCAAAAATTATTTTTATTAATATAAGTTTTTCCTTATTCTATCTTTGGTTCAATGTTTTCAAATAAATTTGTCATCGTTATTGTAAAAAACATATTCAATATTTTTTAATGTTTGCTTATTAAACTTTTGAAATTTCAAAAATTCAGTATCAGCAACACAACTGCAACTGGTAATCACGCATCAGCAACAACATTTTGCATCACTATATCGACCCCTTTGCGCGAAATTATCGTATATGCCAATTTTTTTTCTCCAAAAATTTAATGTATATTTCCATATTTATATTGCAAGCGAACGCAGAGAAAAGTAGAAAAATGGCTGTCCTGTAAAATTTGGTTTTTGTAACATACGATAATTTCGCGCAAAGGGGTCGATATATTAAAGTATAGTATTTATGCAATAACGTACGTACCCAAATTATTCTGAAACGTTGACGAATTTTTTTTATTTTAAAAGCAGTTTATATGTAGTTTTTTGTTTAATCTGCCGTTTAAATTATATCGTTTATTACATATGTAGTTACAAAAACAACAAAATTAAAATTTTTAATAAATTCATTTGGTTTTACATTATAAAATGTATTATAAGTAAATATTTATTTATTTATAATCTTAAATTAAGTTTGTATAAGAGTCTGCATTTAGGCATGTTTTACCATTTTATTAAAGTAAAAAATAAATGATAGTGGCACCACTGAAATATAAAGACATAGTTAACAAAAACAGCTGCTTATATTTTTAAAATTGTAGCTGCGGTCTTCAACATAATTCAGTAGCTGACTACACGACTAAAATTTTAGCCAGCAGCATTTGTAGTATTGTGTTCGTGTAGCCTGCTGTCTCGAATGTGCTTAATGCATAAAGCTTCGTACAGACGATGGTCAGATCTAACAATATTGTAAGGTGTGGCAATAGGCTGGCAATATAGTACCAAAGAAAAATTGTCACCAAAAGTAAATTGTCAGGTCAGACGATTGTAAGAAAACCTATCAATTTCATTGGCAGACAGTTGTGAGACAATAAATTTATCTACCAACAAAAGTTGTCAGATAATTGGGTGGCAAAAGTTGCCGGATCTATTTGTGGATATTGTGTGATAAAAATTCAAAGCATTTGAGAGAGATTATTTAATTCCAATTGTTTGTGTTGTATTAATTTGTAAAAGTGAAAATAATATTGTTGTGACGAAACCACAAAATGCAATGGCATCAATTCTAGCTGCTTATGTATTGGAAAGCAGCGAAGATGAAGAACCAATTTTAAAAAAACCCTGCAAAATTTGGGTAAAGGATTGGGTGATGCAACGCCAGCAGAAACACACAATAAAAAATATCAAATTAAAAACGTAGAAAACAAGGTTGATTTAAAATTGTTCGGTGGTGATTTTGCTTCATACGTTTTTCATGCTAATTCAATCTGATTTTACAATAACTTGCGAACAACATCTTTTTGTTTTAAAATAACTATAGTTCATGTTAATTTAACATTGCATTTATATTGAAATAACAATCCGAATCACGTTGAATGAAAGTTTTTTCAAGTTGAAACAACGTGAATTTCATGTAGAATCTAATTGGTTTGAGTGTGTTATAACAGTGTGAAGAAGCTTTAGAGACAACATATGTATTTATTTAAGAATAATTCAAAACATTTACCCCTGTAACACATGTTTCACTTATTTTGTATTTTCCTTTGTTAACAGCAGTGTTGCCACTTTGTGGGAAATTACCCGAATTTGGTATAATTTTTACTGTCGTGGGTAGAGTGTGGGTAATTTCTCTTAGGTGTAATTCAGGTGTAATTTAAAAGTCTTTCTTCACATATCCAAATAAAATTTGACATTTATTTCTTTTTAAATATTGTTGATAAAAAAAGTAGGATCTTCTGAACCAAAGTCTCGGTTGCTTTTTAAGAAAAGTCTTCAATCATTTAATATATATTATCAAAAGTTCGATTATGAATGTAGATGGACTCTGTGATTTAGAACCTGAGGACTATTGAAAAAAGTTATTCAAACTAAAAACTAGCCTGGGGGAAGAAATGTTTACAATATTCCAACAATTACAGCCTAATTATGAATAAAAATTCCCCGGGATTGTTTTCCCTTTCTTCATTTTTTCTATTTAATTTCAATTTTAAAAATGGGAAAAGGGAATAAACTCCAGGTGAATTTTAATTAATAATTGGGCTGCTAATTAATTTTATTAACAGTTGTAACACTGAATTACGAAAGAGACAGTTGTATAAAACCCTGCAGGCATTTTGTTTTCTAAATAAGGTATTAAGGGTATTTTTAAGACCATGAAACTAAAAATGGTAGACAATACAAACTATTTTTTTTTAATTACAGATTAATATACGGCATTGCCAATAAACTTATTTCAAACAAATAATGTTCTTTACGAAATGCATTTTAGACGTCCAATTTGGTTTATTTTTTTCGAGCATTTCTGGCTGCATGTCACCAATTAAATGAACAATGTTAAACTCCAAGACGTCAATTGTTCCTGGCTTATCAGCATACACCAGTGGTTTCACAGCCCCACGGTAAACAATCAAGAGATTTCACATCACAGGGCCTTTAGGTCTAATTGATAGCTTATTTTCTCTTAATCAACACATCACCTTTAAAAAAAATATGTTGCGTCATTTAATTCATGCAGTCGCCTATAAGTTGCGAAAATCGATGGCTGACTTTCAAAGTAAATTTTGATGAACAACGCCACTGTTCAATCATGAAACTATTCATGATGTGCCTGAGCAAAAAGTGAGAGCAGTATGAAAGTTCGTTTGACAGCTAACCTTTCGTAAGCTCTATCGGGCTTATTATTTTAGGAGTTTTATTCTATGTTTTATCAATAGTATTTAAATCTTTAATTTTATTTTTGTTAATTTATTTAAAATCACAATAAGAATCTTAATAGTTTGAAAAATATGGATTGTCTTTCAATGAGTTTGTTGTGTTTTTGTTTCTTTGTAAAATGTCTTTTTATTAAATAAAACTTTCATTTTATATCAGGTGTAATTTCAATTAAATCGAGTAATGTTGCTTCATCTCAAGTGTAATTTTCAATTTTTCTGGTGGTAACACTGGTTAACAGAAGCATCAGCAGAATCGCCCGATATGGTTTTCGTCATCATTCTACTTTGAAAACTTGATGTACTTTTTAACTAAATAATTTTAATTAAAAGAATAAGGGAATAGTCTTCTTTTTATAACATACATGTTTAAAAAATAAAAAAATTAACATACTTAACTTAAAAAAAATTAATACTATGGACTGCCTTAATCCTAACTGTAACATCACCGGTACCGACCGCATGATATCTTGCTGGCTATGCCTAGGATGCTGTCATTTAAAATGTAGTGGAGGACTTAAGGCACGTGATGCTGACGCCCTTGGTGACCCGGCTAAATCCATGCAGTGGAGCTGTTTCCGCTGTAAGTTGATAAACGTAGAGTTCTACAAATTTTTCAAAAGTTATAAAGATGAATTTGACCAGCTTAATAAAGAATTTCCCCTGGTACAAAGTAAGCTTTTAAAATTTGGCGAATTATTCACAAACTGTCCTAATTTGGATAAGTTTGCAAGCTCACAACACCTATCTTCGCCCAAGAGGAAGAAGTCTGATTTTAAGTCTCCTGCTGTACCATATATTACACATTCTTCAACTGCTGCTTCTCTTAACTCAACTGATGACAAACCTCCGGCAACACCTTTGGCTACACACTCTATCGCTCCAGCTCTCATTCCTATACACTCGATCACGCCATCACATGTTTCGTTAAATTTAACACCTCCTGTAACCAATAAGGAATCATCCATTTCTCCTTCTAACAATATTCCATCTCTCATACCATCTCATTCTAAGGAAAAGCTGCCTACTTCGATTTCATCAATGTCTTCTGTCCCAACAAAAATTTCAAATACAAACACAACATCATATTTATCTGTACAAGAAGAAGAACAGCAGGTCATGATTCTGCATTCTATTAATAATACTGTTCCTAATAATGTCACTGGTAACCCGATTCAACTTAAAGTCATTGGTCCAAAAAAGACAATATTTGCTGCTCGTTTTGCTTCAGATACAACATCAGATGCAATAAAACAATACATTAACTGTAAATTTGGTAATGAAATTGATATAAGTGTTTTTAAGTTCAAGTATTCTGAAAGAAGAAACAAATCATCTTTTAAAATCATTGTTCCAGAAGAAAATTTTAATACAATTGTCATTCCTAATTTTTGGCCTCCTAACGCTATTATACACGAGTATGAATACAGAAATACTTTTCGTTCTGATATAGCTTATTTACCTTCTCATGACAATATTCAAAAAAAACTAAATAATTTGCTGACTGATAACGTAATAAGTATTGGTTACAAAAAAGTACGTGGCCTAAACACAAAATTATCCACCCTTTATGCCAATAGCTTTGGATTTTCCTTTCATATTATTGTCTGTACTGAAACCTGGTTGAATAATAGAAAAATATATATAATTCGGAAATTTTATGCCCGAGATACCAGATTTTTAGATTTGATAGGATACATAAATCTGGTGGCGGAGTTCTAATTGCAGTGCTTGATTATTTTCCAGTGATGATACAGAATTTGTTGCCGTTAAAATTAAGCTGTATTCTTCATATCTTAACATTACCTGTTCCTATATACCTCCAAGCTCGTCAGCTGAAATTTACTATAACCACATTTCTGCAATTAAACATGTTCTTGGTCAGTCTAAACCTTCTGATTTGTTTATTGCCCTTGGTGATTTCAACCTTACAAATATAGTATGGAGTAATCCTGTGGAAATAAACTATCTAATTCCATTACAACTAAATGAATTTATTCAGTCTTTGCTGTCATGTGGACTTTTTCTGATAAACTACATCTAGAACGCATTTGGGAAACTCCTTGATCTTGCTTTTGTTAACCAGCCATCAGATATACATGTTAGAAGCTCGCTACCTATTTCTCAACCTGAAGATTGTTACCATCCTACGATACAGCTTGATATTTTCCTTTCTACAAAAATCTCTTCCCAGGAACTAAAAGTAAATTTAAATAATATGGCTTTCTGTTTTTCCCGTACGGACTACACAAAACTGAACTGTTTATTATCGAACGTTGATTGGGATACTATTATTTCAGGAGATAATCTGGATAACGTCGTATCAAATTTTTATGCTGTATTACATCACTGTTTGTTGGAAACTGTTCCCAAACAAATTATTCGCAATAATAATGGCCCTCCATGGAGTAATCGTTATTTATCTAAATTTGAAAAACCGAAAAAACAAACTTTTTAAAAAATATAAGATATCCGGCTCATCTGTTGATTTTACGAATTATTGTATTATACGATCTAATTACAATATGGCTAGTAAACTAGCATATAAAAGTTATTTAAGTCATATGAGACTTAAAATGAAAACCAACCCCAACAGTAAGCGTCGTGCAAGTGCTTATCCTAAATATTTGAATTTCGGATCTCGGAGTGCTGGTGATGATGTTTCTATGAGCAACTTATTTGCGGATTTTTTTGCAACCGCATATTCACAGAAGTCATTTGATAATCAAACTTCTTATCCCAATAATATATCTCATTCTACATGTATCAACTTTTCATTTATTGACACTGAAACGGTACTATCCAATTTAAAGTCTCTGCAGTGCTCTCTTAATCCCGGACCAGATGGTATACCTAACTGTATTTTAAAAAATTGTGCAGATTACTTATGTATTCCTCTTACAACTATCTTCAATAAATCTATTGAACTCGGCCACTTACCGCCTGAATGGAAAAAATCTTATATTACTCCGTTGTTTAAAAGTGGAAGTAAACTAGAAATATCGAATTATAGAGGTATTGCAAAGCTGAATGCGATTCCCAAACTTTTAGAAAATATATTGACTGATAGTTTATATCATCAAATCTCTTCCCTTTTATCACCTTGTCGACATGGTTTCAGGAAATCACGTTCCACTGTAACAAACATTTTACAATTAACAACTTTTGTAAATGAAGGTTTTATTAATAATAAACAAACCGACGTTATTTACACGGATTTTAGTAAAGCTTTTGATAAAGTCAGCCATGATATTTTACTTTACAAGTTATCACGTATGGGATTTAGCAACAACGCAATACGCTGGCTTAAATCTTATCTTTTAGATAGAACCCAACAAGTAAAATTTAAGTATGCTACCTCAAAACTTATTAATGTTCTCTCTGGTGTGCCTCAAGGAAGTCATCTTGGTCCAGTTTTGTTCACATTATTTATTAATGATCTCCCATCC
The DNA here is from genome assembly GCA_949318255.1 of Pollenia labialis. Classification (NCBI taxonomy): domain Eukaryota; kingdom Metazoa; phylum Arthropoda; class Insecta; order Diptera; family Polleniidae; genus Pollenia; species Pollenia labialis. The sequence goes on along the minus strand of OX439139.1, from coordinate 84,095,324 downwards.
GTTGTTCAGCACACCAACATACTCATGTATGCCGATGATGTAAACATTTTTAATTCGTTTAACAATATTATTGATCAATCCTATTTGAGGGCTGACATTGAACTTTTCTCGCAATGGTGCAATTACAACTTATTGGATTTAAATTTAAAAAAATGTAAACACATGTCATTTTTCCGCTTATTAATACTTGATACTAGTTATTACCTAAATGGAACATTAGTGGATAAAGTTCGCAATATTATTGATCTCGGTATTCTATTAGATCATAGACTAAAATTCTGTGATCACATTTCATTGATGGTTAATAAAGCTAATGGAATACTTGGCTTTATGAAACGTTGCTCAAAAGAATTTTCTGATCCATATATTCGCCCTATTCTGGAATATGGATCAATTATATGGGATCCTTACTTTAATACTTATATTAACAGCATTGAATCTGTACAGAAACAGTTCCTTTTATTTTGTTTAAGATGGAATTCACTTGTATTACCTTCCTATGAAAGCAGACTTGGTCTTATTTAGTTACCGACGTTAAAAAGTCGAAGTACAATGCTAAGTATTTCGTTTTTAATGGGTCTAATACGCGGTGATGTGATTCTGATTACTTGTTGAGTAAAATTAACTTAAATGTTCCAGCTAGACCTACACGAAACTTTCAGCTGTTAAATTTAAGGTATTATCGTTCTGTTTACGCTAACAATGGCTCATTTCGTCAAATTTGCTTAAAATTTAATAGTCTATATCATCTAACTGACTTTTCTGATAGTAACGATGTTTTTAAAAAAAAATTTTGGTTTATTTAAACTAATTACTAAAATAATTTCTTTATTTATTGTACTCTAATTTAACCACTTATGTCTGTAAGGATTTTTTAATCTATAGACTGAAATAAATAAATAAATAAAAAAAAATAAAAACTATGTATGCATGTTAATTTAACAAGATAAACTATTGATTTTAATACAAAAATGGTTTTAATGGATTCAATATTGAATCCATATTTATTTATATTTTAATATTTTTTTTTTAATATTTATTTTAACAGTGAATAATATTAAATAAACGTAATTTAATATTATTTTATTATTTTTCATTTAAAATTAAAATTGCAGAAATTTCTCAATCAACATTTTTCCATGTTAATTTTACATTGGTATTTTTTTCTGTGTGAAGGATGTTATGTTATGTATTGCTCACCCAACTACGTAGTAATGAGCCAGAGATGTATCGCAATTTTTTGCGAATGGACTCCGACCAATTTGATCATCTTTTGAATTAAGTGACTCCCTATATTCAAAAGAAGGAAACAAACATGCGAAAGAGTATTTCAGCAGGTGAGCGACTCGTATTATTCCTACTATACCTAGCTACTGGCGAAAGCTTTCGCTCACTGCAGTACATATTTCGCATTCCTGCATCAATATCGTACATTATTCCCGAAGTTTTAGATGCCGTTTACAAAGCGCTTATGCATACGTATATCCAGGTAAATTTGTTTCCACCTTTTTTCGGTATGATTTTTGCTTTGGCTTCTTCCCGGCGTTAGAGTCAGTTTGCGAATGGTCTAAAAATGGCAGTTCAATAAATTCGATTTCATCAAACTCTATGTTAATATTTTTATTTTCCATTTTTATCACAAATTATAAATTTTATTTCACTTTTAGTTTTTTTACCACATGTATTTGCAGCGTAGCTTTTCCTGACAACGGCCCCCGACAATAATTGCCAGTTCACACGGTTGTAACATAATTTTAGCACATTTTACTGACAATATTGTTAGATCTGACCATCGTCTGTACGAAGCTTAAGACTTTAAAAGTTTTACTTGTAAGTGCTCTTTATAAAAAAGGTTGAAAGCTCTAGCTGAAAAAGTTTTTAAAATTGAAAAGAAGTGTTAACTTTGTATAAGAGGTGCCACTTCCACTAAAAATTTCGAAAAATTATATACATATGTATTGTTCTTTATAGACCACTGTAATATACTGTCAAAACTTTAAAAATATCGGTCCAGCGATTTATGAGCCTACAAGATACAAACAAACAATATTTCTTCTTTAGATACACAATATTAAAATTAAAGTGCGAATAAAATAGAACTTTTGATACAAAATAATTTTGGATACTTTTTTCGCTTTTGGTTACTTCATTTAAACATTTTGGCTACAATTTTTTTTGGTAGTGGCAACGCTGATAGTGTAGGGCTGCAATTGTTCTTAATGCATAGATGTATCACAAGAATGTGCCAAAACCAGAGAACTTTTAAAATCCCTAATATAACTTTCCGGCGTAAACTTTAATAATACCGATATATGTATGTAATTTTTTAATTTACTTACTTTATTTAATTCCCTTATGAATGTTGAAATAGCTTCATTTTCCGATAATTTTTGTTCTTGAGTCAAGCCGCTGGGCAAAAAGGTATCAAGTACGTCATTTAGCAATTTTGGAACTCCTTGTTTCACTTTATATGGTGGAGCTTTAGGGCCCATCCAGCGTATTTTACTCTGCAAGAGATTAAAAATATAATTAATATATTGTACTAATTTAGGTTTTTTTATTTTAATTAATTTTTCGCAAAACCGAAACGAAATTTATTAACAACAAGTAAGAGTGCTATATTCGGCTATGCCGAATCTTATATACCCTATACCAAAGTTTGGAAAGAACAGAAACTTGTATTTATATATCTAAATAAATGTATACATTAGCGTGGCCGTTAGTTGTATGGAGAACTTTTTTTTTTGATTTCTTATATTCTCCCCCCCCAAATCGGTTCAGTTTTATGTAAAAAAAAATACAAAAAAATTTCGTAGCGAGAAGTTGTGGTTTAGGGGGGGCGTCCGTCCCTCAAAGTTTGCCATCAAGCCATTTATTCAAATGTAATTTGTTTGCATATTACTATCTCTTAAAAACAACATTTTACAAGAATATGATATATGGCAATATTTTAGCTCTTCTAGTCAACAACATTAACTTCGAAGAAGGTTTTTTGCTAAAATTAATATTTTAGAAAATAATTAAGAAAACAACAATAAAATACCAAACTTTTTATATACGTTTTAAATATATAAAAGCCGGATTAAATGTCAAGTGACCCAATTTTGAAATCGATGTCTTCCAATTAGGATGAAATTTGCACCAATGTTAGTCCTATTGGTTAGTAGTTTAGACACAAATTTTCAACAAGATCGGTCAAAAAGTTTCAGAGTTAGAGGCGGTCAAAGTTTGCCATACAGGTGTTCTATCTCATACATGTTACTTATTACGTACTGGTGCTAGCAAAATTTGTCCCAAGTAGCTTCGATAGCTATTTTATCAATCTTTTTAAAAAAAAATTTTTCGTTTTTTTAAACATTTTTTTAAAATTTTTTTTTTTTAAACTTAAAAATTTTTTTTTCTTTGTTTGAGCCACGTTTTAAATTTAAAAAAAAAAAATTTTTAATTTTTTAAAAAAACAAAAATTTTTTTTTCAAAAAGATTGATAAAATAGCTATCGAAGCTACTTGGGACAAATTTTGCTAACACCAATAGGTAATAAGTTACATGGAGGAGAAAAAATACTTGTATGGCCAAAATTTCAAACTTTGACCCCCTCTAACTCTGAAACTTTTTGACCGATCTTGTTGAAAATTTGTGTCTAAACTACCATCCAATAGGACTAACCTTGGTGCAAATTTCATCCTAATCGGAAGACATCGATTTCAAAATTTTGTCACTTGACATTAAATCCGTTTTTATATATTTAAAACGTATATAAAAAGTTTGGTATTTTGTTGTTATTTTCTTAATTATTTTCTAAAATATTAATTTTAGCAAAAAACTTTCTTCGAACCTAATATTGTTGACTAGAAGAGCTAAAATATTGCCATATATCATATTCTTGTAAAATGTTGTTTTTAAGAGATAGTAATATGCAAACAAATTACATTTGAATAAATGGCTTGATGGCAAACTTTGAGGGGCGGACGCCCTCCCTAAAACACAATTTCTCGCTACGAAATTTTTTTGCATTTTTTTTTACATAAAACTGAACCGTTTTGGGGGGCGAGAATCTAAGAAATAAAAAAAAGTAAATAACGGCCACCCTAGTATACATACATGCATATTTATATAATTTATGTATGTATATCGCTCAATTTTATTTAATTATTTGCACATGTTTGCGTGCTATTTAATATATAGCAAGTTTAGTTTTGATCGAATTTCAGCATTTGGTCATAACTCGGCCATTTTATAACCGATTTGACAGATTTTTATACCGACATCTTTAAGAATAAATTTAACATTAACTTTGGCTATAAAACTCGGAGTCGAGAAGATCTATGGTTCCCGAAAATAGGTATTTAAAAAAAACTATATTTTTGACATAACTTTTTTTCAGCAAATATATTCTACTAAAGATTTCCGATGTTTTGATATCTAGGTCATATTACAGCTTTAAAATTTTTGTTTTTATAAAAATGTTGTTTTTTAGTCCTTGTATAATGATGATATTGCATAAACTTTGTTTAGTGCCGGTTCACACACGTCAAGTTTGACTCGTCAAGTCTTTAGCTTTTAGGAGAGAAGGGAAAAGAGAATGCCATATCTTCTCCCCTCTCACCTAAAAACTCAATACTTGACAAGTCAAACTTGATGTGTGTGAACCAGCACTTACTAATCAATTGTTTTTGTATTGATCATATGTTTTTAATTTGCTGTTTATTCTGTTAATTCTGGAACTGTATTATCGACTCTGACTATATTGTGGTTTGTGTATTTGATAAGCCATTTTTACCAATAAACTTCCTGTGTTGTCATACCTTTTTTACTAATTATGGAATGTTCAAACGTAAGCTGCCAAATAACTGGAAATGATCGTATGGTGTCTTGCTGGCTGTGCGTGGGGTGTTATCATTTGAAATGCTGTGGCCTAAAAGCACGCGATGCTGACGCTCTTGCTGACCCTCAAAAATCTCTGCACTAGACATGCCCAAATTGTAGAACTATTAGTGTTGAATTTTATAACCTTTTTAAAAACTCTAGATATGAATTTAATAAAAAAATAAGGAATTTCTGCTGCTGCAAACTCAACTCAATACATTTGGAGAATTATTTACCAAATACCCTAATTTGGAAAAATTTACAACTTCAGCGAATGTTTCGTCTCCTAAACGGAAGAATACAAGCTCCAGCTCTGTTGCACCACATATAACCTCCTCAAAAGCTGCCGGATCTACATCCTGGTCCGATGTCGATACAAATTTAACTGTCGGTTATACCAATACAAACTTCAACATTAATCCCTCTGTTCCTGCTGATGTAAATGTCCTTCCATCAGAAATTTACCCTTGTTCTCCTATGGAATCTACAAGTATAAATACGATACCTGCTAACACTGAAACATCAGTTATCCCCATTACGTCTGAAATTCCGCCTGTTGTTATTCATCCAACTCTGAACACTAATAACATTCATCCTCTGAGAGTTATTCCGCCTAAAAGAAATATTTTTATATCCCGATTTGCTTTTGACACTTCAACTGAAGATATTGAATATTATATAAAAAATAAATTAAATTTTGATGCTGAATTAGTAATCCATAAGTTTAAATTTTTTCAGCCGAGAACTATTGCATCATTTAAAGTTATGGTTCCATCTGAAAATTTGACGATTTGATTGATCCTAGATTCTGGCCTAAAAATGCATTGATTCGTGAATATGTTTACAGAGACAATCAAAGACCAACTAACACTGTTCACTTACCATCCCGCTCAACTAATATTTCAAAAAACTAATTAACAACTGCGATAGTCAATTAAACATCATATATCAAAATGTAAATGGTATTAAATCTAAAATATCTAACCTGTCACGATCTACCTACCACAATAAAATTTTCCAATATACTTATGTATGCTGACGATGTAAAAAAATTTTCAAGTTGTGCTGACTCCATTGTTCAATCCCACTTACAACAGGATTTAAATTTATTCTTCAACTGGTGCCAAATAAACTTATTGAATATAAATTTAAAAAAAAGCAAACATTTACGTTTTTCCAGAAAAAATAGACCTATTGGCTGCTATTTTATTGGTGATCACAAATTGGAAGTTGTTAATGCTTTCTTGGATCTCGGTGTATTATTTGACACTAAGTTATCTTTTTTAGAACATATTAACATGTGTACTAATAAAGCTCGTGGTGTATTTGGATTTATTAAACGTTGGTCAAAGGAATTCTCTGACAGATCTATAACAAAACAGTTGTATATAGCACTTGTCAGACCTATAATCGAATATGGCTCAATAATTTGGGATCCATATTACAATGTTCATAGTGATCGCATTGATTCTGTCCAAAAACAATTTCTGCTATACATATTACGGAGCACTTACCCAAATCCATCTATATATCTTCCTCCATATAGAACCAGGTTATTGGAGATTCATTTACCAACTTTAAAAAGCCGCCGAACAATGCTGAATGTCATATTTGTTACCAATCTAATTAAAGGCAATATTTGCTCGGAGTTCCTGTTAAACAGTTTATTTTTTAATGTTCCCCAACGCCCTACACGTTATTACCAGCCGTTATCAATTGAATACTTCCAACAAAATTATGCAAATGCTGACCCTTTTCGTCGAATATGTGTAAACTTTAATGATCTGTACAGTATTATTGATATGACTTTGAATATAAATACTATCAAACTGAATTTAATTTTATATTTAAAAAGATGATGTTAAATTTGTTTGTTTAATTTTGCAATTTTTGTCCGAAAGGAGGTAATCCATAGACTAAATAAATAAATATATGTATGTATTTATACTTACATATATGTACATATTTTCATATACATACTTATTTATTAAACCAAACTTAATTATAAATAACAAGTAAGAGTGCTATATTCCGCTGGGCCGAATCTTATATACCCTTCACCATTGTGCGAGCAGAATACGGAGCAACAAGACAAAAACTAAATAATTTTTACATATACATACATACATATTCACAATTCTAAAAACTTCATTATAAATTAAATTTAAAAATAATTACTTTTAGTTATTAAAGCTTGCGGTCTTTTTATTTATAAAAAAATTATATTTATTTGCTCCAATATTTCGCTAACCTTCGGTTAGCATAGTCAGGAAATTAAATTTACAAAATTTTAATAATAACAAAATTATGAAAAAAAAAAAAATAAATTTTTTTTGTCATAAATTAAATTCAAAAACCTATTTGTCATAAAAAATTTTTTCAAAAACCATAACAAAAAATAAAAATTTTTAAATAAAGTATAACAATTCATATAAACTGAAAAAATTTCCTATCTTTAAACCTAATTCGAAAACCATATTTACAATAAAATATTTTGGCTAATGAAATTCCTATAAAATAAAAAATTTTTTAAACTAAACTTATTTTTATCTTATCTTATCTTACATACATAATTAAACTTATTTTCATTCTTACAAACTAATATGTACATCGTGACCTAAGGACAAGAAGGTCCTAGTTTTCATGTAATTTAACCCTCTTGTTCCAAGGCTGCGAAAGGTTCCTATATTTACATTATTATATCTTAACTTCTATCCCTTAATAACTAAATTCCTATAATTATTCGCTATATGTTCTGTGTCTGCTTTAAAATTTATTCTCTGTGCCGTTGGTGTATTAATTCTGTGTAACATTTCCAATATATATCTGCGTTTGTAGTTAGTTTCAGTGTTTAAGACCGATACTTCTTCAAAATTTGGAAAGTGATTAGATTGATAACAATGATGACTTAATGCTGTCTTTCTAGAAATAATGTCCCTATATTTTTGATCGGATTTATGTCCCGCAATTCTAGTCCTTAATTTGTTCTTCGTTGTACCTATGCAAACCTGGTTGCATCTTTCATTATCATTTCCCTTGACGACTTTTAGTCCTCCGATTTTAAAATTGTTTTACTTATGTGAAAGTAAATACTAGTGAACCTCGGGAGCCAAAAAATTTCAACCCTGGTCCGAAATGGACTTTCTCAATATTTGGTTATAGTTTTGAATTTCTGAGTCAATTTTTGAAGTTGAAATGCTCATAACTTTTTTGTTTTTTGAGGTTTTTTGACAGAATAAGTTTTGTGTATAAGCTATACGTGGTTTAAAGCATTAAACTCTGCAACCTCTAGAACTATTTAATTTTTTAATGTTTTAAAATTTTAATGTCAAAATTTCCCGGAAACTTCCTACTTTATAGAGAATAAGTCCTGCCCGTCAAAAAAATCTATACTCTCTTGTAGTCCAGAATCTAACCTACATTTCTATACCCCATTGTACACACATCTGGGTACTAGAGTTGTTTCGTTCATGAACGAACTCGCTCAATTGAACGGATCAGTCAGATGAACGGCCGTTCAGTTTCATCGGTCAATTTCGTTCAATGGTTCACTTGGGTCTTTTTAGTCAGTCGGTCACTTGTTGAAACGAAACAACAATACTATTGTGGTCTATTTGTGATGTCAGTAAAATATACTTATTTCATTTACTCATTGCTTTACACATTTTCATAATACGGTCAGGGTTGTCAAGTTTCTTTGCGACCTAATATTCAATTTGGCGACATGGCGATTTTTTGGCGGCTTATAAAATAAATGTCGATTTTGTTGGTTATTTGATAATTTTATGTTCACACTTGGTTTTTTAGACGCGTTTAAGCAAAATGTTATTACATATGAGATGAATAAGATAACAGTTGATTAGGAAAAAACCCAACAAACAAATTTATATTTCCTTAAAGTATTAAAAATGGATAAAAATACTTTTATAAAGTTATCTGAAGATTGTTTTAAACATATTAATAATGAAATTGTGAAAATTTATGAATTATTTAAGAAAAAACATTAAGCAGAAATCGTGGTCGGTTATACACGTTCATGTTGGCTGATTCTACATTGTACTCAGTTTGAAGTGATTAACAAATCACTTCAATGTATGGGTAATCATCTTGATTTTGATGTGATTAGAGCTTAATCATGTTCGAGTACCTTTAACGCTTTTAAGAACCCGAGTGTGAAAATAGTATAAGCCATGAATTTGTTTGACACTCGTAGACAATTTTACCCATTATTTGGAAAGACTATTTCAATGATGGCATTCCATATAAGTTTAATCAGTTTTTGAAAAAAGTTTATTGCTATAAGGATACTTCCAGTAAAGTCTGGGTTGAAAGATTTCTTTTAAATAAATACCTCCACTGAAACTTGCCTACAAAGTAGAGTGCAATACAAACTTCCATTATTACAACTTCACTTTTACCTACCAGATAGGATTAACCGATCATTTTAAGTTAAAGTAAAGTTTTAATAATGGAACACTTTTTATAAGGCCGTTTAAAATCTACTTTTAGCTATCGGTTAGTTGTGAAAACGGGCCTTAGATTTATAAATTATATGAATGTAAATAGCACTTTTGTACCTTCACACGATATGTTGAATAAACTGAATCGTATACATTGTTAAAAAAACAGTGAGAATTGCCTTGACGGTGATGTGCATAGCGTTTTAGATATATATATACGATTTGCTGCTTTAATTAGACTATTGTAAACTATTGTACCTTTTTTGTATTCACCAATCATTTTACTTTAATTAAATAAAATATATATAACTGCGACTATATAGAAAATATTTTTAAATATATTTTATATTATCAAAAACGCAAAAAATCTTTTGGCGATTTTTGACAATTAATTTGGCAAAACAGTTTTGTTTTTAAGAAGGTTTTTTACTTCTAATTTTTATAAAATAAAAACAAAAAATAAAATACATGTTATCATATCTTTTGAAAAAATAACACGTATGAATAATAATAATTACATCTGCTATTTGTTCATTGCTTTTTTAGGATTGCTGTTATTTTTATTTTTTAAAGTCTTTTGTTCTTTAATTACCACATTCATTTTAAATTTTTAGTTATTTTCTTACACTATTTTTGTTTATATTTTGAAAAATTGCGCTCAACATTTGCTGTAAATAGGTATACTTATATGGAAAAACTTCGGACTTATGACAACGTCTTACTTTGAATAAGACCTCGCAAAAAATGTTGTTAAAAATAAGAATACCAAACAAGTATTAAAATAGCCGCGTTTAGCGAGAAATCACTACATATGGCAGCCCAGATTATACTATGAAAATTTTAAAACAGTGTGGCAAATTGCCACTGGTAATGTGTTAAAAGAAACAAGTATAGTATATTCGTATAACATAAACACTATAATAGTTTTGTTTCTTTTCAACCAGTTGTTTGGCAAACGAAAAACACAACTGCGAATTTGGGTACACTCAAAAAGTTTTACAGTAACTGAGTGTAATTAACTAAAATTATTTTCTGTAAAGTTCAAAATTAATGAAAATTTTGCTATTTTATAATTAATCAAATTCTTCAACCGTTTCAACGTGTTGTTCCAAAAACAAATATGTTCAGTTATTTTTTATGCATAAAATAAAACTGAAATACTTAACTGAAAGTTATCTTAAATTATTTTATTATTTACATACCTACATGCATGTGCACATAAATAAAAAACAAAAATATTTCGCTGATTTGGTGCACTCCAATATTCTGTAAGTAAAATTAACTGAAATGATTATATAAAATAAATAAAAATTCAGTTAAAAATTTATTTATTTATTTTTCAATTATTTTTAACAAGAAGTTTATTTAATTTTTACTTTCAAAAATTCAACCCCATGTTCCGTAAAAACAAATGAATTATCAGTTATTTTATATAACTTAGCCATCAAAAAATTAACTACATATTCCGTAAAAAACAAAGGAATATTCAATTATTTTATATAAATTACCATAAAAAATTAACTATACATTCCGTAAAAACATTTGATATTTTATATAATTTAGGTGTAGGTAATAATGACAGGTAAAAATACTGTTTTAGCTGGCTTAGTATGTAATTTAAATTGAGTTAAAATTAACTAAAAAGCCCTTTGAATGGATTTTTTGTAGTTTGTATATTTAAAATTAAAAATAACAGACAAATTAAGTCAATTTTATAGAATGTCTTCGTTTTAAAATTAACATTAAAAAATAGCCGTACAATTCCTTTGTTTTAAATAAAATTATCCGTTTCATAATTAAATTTCCAGTTATTAACACTTACCGGGGTGTGCTAGAAATCGCAAACGTAAAACGCAAGAATTTAAAACGTCGTTTTTTAATAAGATTTCTGTAATAAAAGAATTTTATGACAAATATTAAACACATATTTTCCTCTTAAACAGGATTTTAAACCAAAAATTATAAGAATTAGGTTTAAAGTTTATTAAAAACAACATCCAAATTCTTGCGTTTTGCGTTTGCGATTTCCAGCACACCCCTGTTAGTATTCTTTTGAATTTACCTACATAATATTTTGAGTGTAACATCACAAAATTATGCTATACTTGTTTCTTTAAACACATTGCCGTATTCAATCAATTGTGAATAAATGAACGAAAACCACAAAAGACCGACTAACACAAAAGATCAAGTGACCCAAATGATCAACTAACCCAAAAGGCCACATAAATTATCTACCACGTCAGGTTATCAATTAATTTGGAGAAGGTAAATTTATTGCCATTGTTATGAACTTATTGTGGGTGAACGGATGCTGCAAAACGAATAGGCGACATAAATAGACTAATACATAAGATTTCTGAGTAAGTTAAAAGGTTAAACATTAGTAAATAGCGGCAACATAAACTACATAGTTTAATTACCTGAAAATTGCAACTTAATTTAAAAAAATGGAAGAGCAGGTAAATGGTAAAAAAAAACTAGCACGCAGTTATATTTTACGTGAAAATTACCTACATGTTACCTGTTAATTTATTGCCGGTATGTTATCCTTTAAAAAAGTGTGAAAACAGGGGTTTTTATGTTTCAAATAAATGCAAATAAAAGATTGAATTTGTATTTAAAAAAGGGTTTTTTATGTTTCATAATTTTACCTTCATTATTGTTTAAACAATGGCTAAGTTCAGTTATAAAGTTCTCGCAGATACATACATATATGTATGTATATTTTCAACAGAAAGATGAAAAAGATTTTTTGTCACACATAATGAATAATCCATTCTTTAAATTATGCAACGAACAAGAAATCAAAATTCATAAGATAAAAATTAAAAATTTTTCATTTACATTAAGAAAACAGTTGCGAACCAGCTCTTGACCAGGGTTGCCGTCGACAATTTCGAAAAAGTGTCATAAAAAGGGTATTTAAGAAAATAAAGGGTCAAAAAAAGGCTATTTTAAAGTAAAATAGGGTCAAGTTTATTAGTATGTATTAAATAAATACATAAGACTTAAATAAAAGTAATTGTACATCCTTCAATTATAAATCAATCTTAAAACTGAGAAACAATTCACTGGTACATTCCAATATTAGTCATATTTCAAAAAAAGAAGTTACTTTTACAAAAAACTTTGATAATACGCAAGAATTTGGAAGTTATTTTTAATGCACTTTAAATTTAATTTTTTTAATTCTGTTTAATAGAGAAATAATTGTATAATATTTGTTATAAAATTATGGTACTGCAGAAATCTTATTAATAAACGACGATTAAAATTCTTGCGTTTTACGTTTTCGATTTTCAGAACACCCCTGAATGTTTATAATTTTTTAGAAATACTTATTCTTTATTTTGTAATTTGTTTTTCACTCGGAGTCTATTCTTCCAGCTCCGATTCGAGCAAATTGATAGAGGAAAGCATGGACTCACAAGTTTCTATATTTTAAGTTTGTTTGTAAATAGTGTCCGTGGACACTATGACACTGGGCGTTATGGCATGCTACCAATTTGTATATGTAATTTCACAAAACTCGTGACAACTCTCGTAAGGAATATGGAAAGTTGTACAGTAGTTTTGACTTAACTGCCTTTTGTTTACGTGCACTTTTGACTTAACTGCACAAAATTGATAATTTTTGGAATTATTCTTTCTAATTCCATACAAATTCCTTTTTTAAGTGCACTTTCTATACCTGCACATTTAAGATAAATGCACAAAATTTTTGGCATTTTAAAATTATTTTCATACAAAATATCAAAGTTAGCTGCACTTTGACTTAACTGCCCAAAATAAATATTTTCTGGAATTATTCTTCAAAATCCTTGTTTACGTGCACTTTGTATACCTGCACATTTTTCATATTTTTGGGCAGCTTTAAAATATTTTTCATACAAAACATCAAAGTTAGCTGCACACATAAAAATATATGGTGGCCACTTTTTCACATAAATATCCAATTTAAGCTGTTTATAAAAATATAAATTCAATTATTTTGTTTTATATGTTTTATGTTCTTTGTGAATTCTCATTGTTTTTGTTAAAGTTTCTTTTATATTAAATAAACAAACATACATACATGTATAAAATGATCTGTTATTTCCCAGCTAGCATAGGCTGTTTGTTAGACGATTATGTGTAATATACAACTCCTTAAAGAATCTTCTGGTGATTATCTGACGAGTAACAAAAACATCTAAATCTTTTTTTAATTTATTTATTTTTTGACACGCTCGTCTTTAAATCTTGAAATGAACCTTTTGGGACTCTCTGTAAGAGTCGTATAACAATTACTGAGCCACCTAAATAAGACAGTTTTTGAAGTATGCAAATGCTATTGCCAATACAATTTTAATAAAACAAACCGGCCTAAGGATCTGCAAAAAAGGATTTTCCGACAGGATTGTGTTGATTTCGCGACCTTAAGGTTTGTTTTATAGAAATTTTATGAAAATTAGAAGTTTTGGCATGAAAAATACGCCTGATGCCCTAATTTAGGTAGCTTAGTCATACGGCTGAGTATTACACGAGTTGTAAAATAATACCTACATGAGTCTCATACGACTCTTAGCATGCTTTTTGAAAGACTCTTTAGATAATCTCAACAAACATCATAAACGATTCCCTTTACGATTAATATAAGCGTTTTCGCTGCGTTATGGAATAATCTCTCTTACGAATCAGCACGTGTAACAGTTTCTCCCGTGCTAGGAATCGTCTACAATTAAAAAATGAGCTCGTCGACGATCAAAAAGACTCTTTGTGAGATTCCCAGTAAGCTCCTGGGTTGAAATAAAATTTTAATAAAATATAAATTTATGTATTAAAAAAATAATTTTTTTATTCTACTTTTAAATCAAACACTTTACTTTAGCTGCACTTTTGTGCAGGTAACCACAATTGTGTACCTGCACATTTAGGCAGGTAAATGCATTTAAGATAACTGCATTTTTGATTTACCTGCACAAAAAATCGTGCAAAGGAGATTGTGCAGCTAAGTCAAAACTACTGTACTTAATTCCAAAAAGGTTCAAAAAGTGTCATGAATTTTGTTAAAATGATACAAAGGGATAAATTAAAAAAAGGGTCACAAAAAGTGTCATTGGCATGTAAAAGGGTCAAAAGTGATACTTAAGTGTCACAACGGCAACGCTGCTCTTGACGAGTACGGACGTGTATCAGTGAATAAGAAAAATAAAAAAAAAAATAAAAAAATTCGAAGTGAAATAAAATATTTGTAATAGGTGAAAAAAATACAATAACTAGTGTGCCCGAAGAGATTTGTGAATGAGCCTCACAAATACTCCCAATAAGGAGAGTAGGCCCAGCAGAAATGCGTATATGTATTGTGGTAAGTTCCCCGAGTTTGAGCAATGAAAACATTCGATACCCAGAATTAAATAAAAATTATTTAAGTGCAAAAATTGCCAGCGCAACTGGTTTTCCATACAGCAATTTAAGTGCAAGTGTGCCCATCCTGAGCAAGTGTGTTTATCTGACCGTAAATGTGGTTCAAAGTGTGAAGTCGTCTGACCACAGGAATAATAACGAAAAACCAGGAACATCTCGATTTGCATTAACAAATACAGGAGCTGTGCCAAAAAGTACTAAAGTGCAAACAGGCATGGACAGATATATTACAATAACTAAGAGAAAGGCTAGCCCTAGGTCCACCCAACAGGAGCGCATGGCCAAACAATACAAAAGCTCGAACGTAGTCTCTTTGCCAACAAATGGTAACAGATTCTCTGTACTATCCATACCTGACGATGAAGAAGCAGAATCAGCTAATGAAACAGCCACTTAAGAAGTTAAACCGCCACCCATCTATCTGCGGGAGCAAACATCAAATAGCATAGTCAACATGTTGACTCAACTTGTATGTACATAGGTAAGAATAATTTCTACGTCGTTTCTATACGACGCGGGCAAATTCAAGCGACCAAAATTCAAGCCAGTACAGAAACGAACTTTCGTATTACATATATCAAGACACCTGGACGCAGAAAAGAAAAGTTACTATACATATCAATTAAAAAGTGCTAAGGGATTGATTATTGTCATAAAAGGCATAGTTCTGTTCCTACAGAGGAAATAAAATCTGCCGTACAGCTAGAGGGGTATGAGGTAAAATCTGTTCATAACATTTTGAACAGGAATAAAGTTTCTCAACCAATGCACCGCATTGGAATATCGTTTGATTCATCGGTTCTCAAAACCATAAATTCAGTTCATCCCATATACAACTTGCGCTACCTACTCAACAGAAGAATAACTGTTGAGGAGCCATTAAAACGAAAGGGCCCCTCCCAATGCACAAACTGTCAGGAATATGGGCATACAAAATCATATTGTAAATTGCCTCACGTATGTGTGGTTTTGGCGATGCTCATAAAACCGCCGAATGTAATCGTTCTAAAGCTGACCCGGATGTTAAGAAATGCAGCAACTGTGGCGAAAATCACACGGCAAACTATAGGGGTTGTAAAGTCTTCTTGCTTTTAAAAAAAACCTGCTTTTGTTCAAAAATATACTCACTCCCAATATGGTCCGTCAAATGCGCATAGCCAAGCCGCTGGCTCTATTGCTAGTACTACACAAACAAACAAACAAAATCAATCATATGCCCAAGTCTTAAAAGGAAGCCCTAATGCGAAAAATCCCCCGAGTACTTACAACCCAAAGCAACCTCCATACGCTAATGTTCCTAGGGAAGGTCTACAAATGCCTTCTGGATATATGCCTACCTCAATTGAAAATTTAATTCAAACTATGAATAACTTCATGGCCACTATCCAGAAAATGTTTCAGGAAATGATGCGAAACCAGAACATGCTCCTGCAAGTTCTACTCAACAAATGAACCAGTTAAAAATATGTTTCTGGAATGCAAACGGGTTATCCCAACATAAACACGAAGTTACAAACTTTCTTCATAGGCATGAAATCGACGTACTTCTTGTCTCTGAAATACACTTTACTCAAAAACTGCTTTAGGGTAAATGGATACCTTACGTATGACACAAAACATCCCAGCGGACGAGCTTTTGGTGGCACAGCCATAATTGTGCACAAACACATCAGACACTTACCATTGCCAGAGTTCGAAGAAGATTGTATCCAGGCCACATCTATAAATCTTTCTGATTTCAAACTAACGTTAACATCCGTCTATTGTCCCCCGAGGCACAAAATTGTATACGATAAATTTCTCAACTTCTTCTCCACATTGAGCCAGAAATTCATTTCTGCTGGCGACTACAACGCTTAACATACATATTAGGGCTCCAGACTTATTAGATAGGGTTGCCATTTTCGAAATTGGAAAAATCAGTACATCGTATGAAAAATACCAGTACATTCGGAAAAAACCAGTACACAAATTTTGACCAAAAATTTTATTGAATTCATAAGTTTTAAACGATTATTAAGACACAAAGAAAATTATACATTAAAAATAATTCATTTTTCTATTTTTTAAAGCAAGAACTTAACAATATACATACAACAAAAACATCACGTCACAATATTAAAAATAGATAGAAGTAAGTCATTGATCGGCACATTTGTTGTAAATGCACCAAAAATTCTAAATTCATACAAATTATTGTCAATATAAGTAGGGTATTCACGAGGTCTCCAATCTAGCCATATTGTCATAGGCTATAAAATTAAAACCCATTAAAACTTTTTGTTTTTGAATTACAAACGAAAAAATGCCTTAAAATAAAATAGTTAGGAGAAAAAAATTTATTATTTTAAGAAACTTTTTAAACGTCAAGACCAATAGTGTGGAGCAATTTTTAAATTATGACTTATGAAAATGTGACTGGATACCCTAAATACTTTGCCAATAATTTGGTGGCAACTTTAGAACACTTTGTTCTTCCGCAACTAAAATTGGAAGCAACTTCGGAATCAGGGAAGATTTCTTTAAAAAGTTTGCTGCTACAATCAGCTGAAGCATAGCTGTGGTCATGAATGAAATGAAGATACTGTTTTTTGATGACTCCCTGATATATTTCGCTTACCTAGCATGTACACATGAAAGTAATTTCTTGAAAATTGCAATACACTTACACTTTTTACTAACATTCACACAATTTTTGTACTTTCAGCCAATCGGCTGTTTCTACGATTTTTCGTTGCCCTGCAAATAATATTGGCCCGCCTGATCCATTTTGATTAAATGGACTTCTCCATGGACTGGTCCGATGTAATGCAAGCATGGACCATGTCATTGTTAAAAAGTGTTTGTAGTGAGACGACATGTCTTCGTTTTTTAACGACATGTTTTCGTTTTTGAACGAAGTTAAAACTAATCCTCTTGTGTACACAATGAAGTAGTTTTAAGACTACTCTTTTGTAATCCAAAGCTGGGTTATATGGCCCTGCCCTAGGACATCCTAATGTTAAATATACCATGTTTTTTCCATACGTTTGGGTTACTTTTGGACTAGTCCTAGTCCCTTGTGGGCTACATTTTACACGCGTGTTTGGACTAGTACTATCATTTGCAGGGTGATAACACATATACTCTACTTGCAAGAAAGTTCTTTCATGTGTAAACCCCGGGATATGTCTACCTGGTTGTATGTGCCGTTTTATATCTGTTTTACACACAGGGCGTTGGAAAACAAAACAAACATTTTACGTTCTTTTTCGTTTTATTTGAATCACAGAATACAACCAAGACGTGTTAACGTTGGCACTTGTTCAAAACGAAGACAGGCGAAGCAAGCAATCCTGCGAGAGTTTTTATACTTTTCCCTTTTTTGCAAAATCAACATTTTCTTTTGAAAAGCACTAACGGCACTTGTATTTATTTAAATACAAAGCACATGGTAAGTTAAGAGTACAGACTAAATTTTAACTGGCTGATTCATAACAAATCAAAAGTAATAAGGGAAGTAAACCAATTTTAAAAAAGTAAAATTATTTGGAGGCAAAATTTAAAAAAACCAGTACTTTTGCGTACTGATTTGGGTGTTATGCATAAACCAGTGCATTGAATAAAAACCAGTACGTGTACTGGTAAAATCAGTACGAATGGCAACCCTAGTCCTAGAGGTAATCAGCTATAAAATACCGTAACTGCAAATAATTTTGATGTGGTATCGAGTGGTGAGCCTACCTATTGGCCAACCGACTTCAATAAGCTACCAGACCTTATTCACTTTGCTGTAATCAAAAACATCAAGCGCGATCTCGTACTAGTTAGTTCCTCCTATGATCTTTCGTCTGATCATTCACCTTCAATCCTCATTTTAAAAGGTAACTCTGACGCCGCACACTGGGGATTTCGCGGAAAAAAGTCAAATTGTCAACATAGTCTTCATTCAATATGCAGTGATATGTTGAAATTTTAGACTAAATGGTACAATCAAATCAAACAGATTTACTCCGATCTGACTGCCAGTTTTTTTTTATATCCGTCTCAAACTCAGAACTTGTGTGTTTTACCGAACCAACTTAATTTAAACCTAAGAATTTAAATACGAATATTATTTTACTATGTGAGCTAACGTTTTTCTTTTTTTTCTATTTAAAGTAGTATATTTCAGTATACTAAAATTGAAAAAAAAAATCTGCAGAGACTTAAGTTTTTTTTTTTTGTGTATTTTTATGAACATATAACAAAAATCCCATTTTTCTCCAAAAATTTGGACCTGCAATTTTATCTTTACTTTTCCTCAGTTTGAAATGACACCTAATACATTGTCTTATATCTGTTTTAACATAATTAATCAATTTCAAGTGCCACCAGGTGCCACCTCTCAATTTGTTGCATTACACAGTACAACATTTTTCAGCTGATTGATTCGGGACTCAATTCTGATAAGGCTCTTTTGTTTAACATAACTCGAGAACCACTAGTCGGATTATGCTGAAACAAATTAAGAAAAATCAAAAATTACAATTACTTTCATCTGTTTATATAACATTTTGCACATAAGCAACAGTTTCGCAGTTATAAATAAATGTATGAAGAAAAAAAATGTTTTTTGCCCAAAAAATTTTAATTTTTTATTTTTAATTCATAAAAAATCCAAAACAGTACAAAAAAGTTTCAAGTCCTATTACTTTCACGTAAAGTCGCATAACCTATGAAAAAAATGAAGCATAAATCATGAAAATCGATGAACGCGTTTCGCTTTTATTCACAATTAAGTGAAGGTATGCATTTCAAAAATTTGCTCGAGATATGCACAAAATTCTTTGCAAAAACATTTATGACTTTTTTTATGATTCTCAGAATTAAAAAAAAGCAATAAACAAAAGGTTATTTGATTTTTATGATTGCGGTAGCAAAGTAATAAGCGGTAATAAATGTGCGTGGAAAATTGAAAGGAAAAAAGGAAAGTGCACTTTTTTAATTATTTGGGTTTTTTTCGTTGGCTGCATGATTTTTTTATACAATTGCACCCACATTTATGAGTGGCCATGTTTTAGAACGAAAAATTTTAAACGCACACGAAACAGGTATATAGCCACCCTTAAAAGATGCGCGAATTTATAAGTACCTTTCAGTAAAATATTGAAACTAACGTAGTATTTACAGGTGTTCACTGATCGATTTTTGTCATTCAACATTAATTTTCTCCGTTTTTTTAATTATAACTGAAACTAAGGACCAAGAGTTTTACGGCAATGGAAAGTTTTTCTATTTCTCATGGGGTTTTATGCTCGAAGCTTCTGGAATTTGACAAAGACAGAACAAAATTAAAACAGTTTTTGCAACAATTACACGTTGGCTTAAACGATACTAGAGCATGTGAAATTTTGGATACAATATATAAAAACTTTTACTATAACTTCAAACAAAGATGGCAGGATTCTAACCGTACGAAGTCGCGATTTGAAAAAAAATGCAAATTGGCTTGAAGGCACATTTACAATTAAGTTTACTGAGGCTGAATGTTCTACCAGTTCTGCACTTGGTCGGCCACGCAAATCGTTTGAGGAGTGCTGTGATCGCGCCAAACGATACAAAAGGGATGAAGTACGTTCTATGTTTCCTCAAGAAGTAATTGATTTTTCTTCTGGTATTTCAAAAACCAACCACAAAATTTGTACATTAAAAACTTTGGGGATGTTTACAAAGCTTGAACTTACAAAAGAAAAATACGAGTATCTAATGCATTGGTTACAAAATGAAGGATATAACATACTCGTACCATACAAACAACTCACGAAAGAAAAAACTTACAGTTATCCTCTAGAAATTTCTATTGCTGAAAGTTCAGGCAGTGTATCTCTGCAAAATCTGTAGGATCATACTGCTAAAAGAGTCCCAGAGACCAAATCAGTAAAGGAAATAAATAAAATTGAAAACGGAAATCTAACAATGTACTATAAATGGGGATGTGATGGGGCATCTGGTCAAAGCGAATACCAACAGAGGTTTTCAGATGATCAAATTTCTGACTCTCATTTATATATGACATCAGTTGTACCACTAAAATGATCATTGAGTGATGACATAAATAAATAAGTATGGAACAACAATAAACCTTCTTCCACACAGTATTGTAGAACACTACAGTTTGCGTACGTTAAAGAGACACCTCAAGTTATACGAGAAGAAAAGAAAAGAGTCGAGGAGGAGATATCTTAAATTAAAGAATTTGAGTTAACAGTAAATAATCGTAACTTTAAAGTAAAACATGAATTATATTTTACAATGATTGACGGCAAGACAGCACAATCAGTAACAGAGACACCAGCAGCATCTTCTTGTTTTATTTGTGGAGCAACAACATCCAAGATGAATAAAATCGAAGAAGTTCAAGCTATTTGCGTAAATGAACAAGCACTGCAATTTGGTATGTCACCACTTCATGCGCGGAAGAGTCGATTTAATAAAGCGTGAAATTAAAGAGAACATTGGAATACAGGTTGATACTGTTAAACAAGGCTCTGGTACGACATATTCAGGAAATACGTCACGAAGATTCTTTGCTAATCCTGCTTTGATTTCCGAAAACACGGATCTAGATGAAGACATAATCAAGAGGTTTTCAACAATTCTCGAAGCTATAACCATTACCGAGGCACTAGATCCGAAAAAATTTGGTGATTTTTGTCTGGAGACAGCAAAAAGTTTGTTGCACTGTACGAGTGGTACAATATGCCACCAACACTCCACAAAATTCTGATTCATGGAAAATATATAATTGAAAAGTGTATTTTTCCTGTAGGCTTATTATCCGAAGAGGCTCCGGAAAGTCGCAACAAAGACTATAAAACATATCGCCTTAGACACTCCAGAAAATGCAGTCGAATTGCCACGAACGAAGATATTATGCACCGCATGATGGTAACATCAGATCCCATGATCTCACACTTGACTCCTTCATTTAGCCAGAAAAAGCATAGTGATATAAGCGACGAAGTTAAGGCTCTTTTAGAATAATAAATTAAAAAGTAGATTTAAAATAAATAATAAATTAAAAAAATCATTTAAATTTTTTGCTAGTTAGGGCTTTTTACATTGTAGGTAACGATATACATTTGTCTAGCTTTCTTTATTTTGATTTCTTTTGTGTATTACTATATAAATAAAACTAAATTTGTGATGAAATTAAAAATTGATTTAAAATAAATAATGAATTAAAAAAATCATTTAAATTTTTTTTGTTAGTTAGGGCTTTTTACATTGTAGGTAACGATATATATTTCTCTAACTTTCTTTATTTTGATTACTTTTGTGTATTACTATATAAATAAAACTAAATTTGTGATGAAATCGTTATATTTTTTGAAAAATATATTTTTTTCCTCACCTCCATACAAAAATCCCCAGTGTGCGCCGCAGCTGCAAACTTTATTTCCTATCCACACAGAAACACAAATTGGTTAAAGTATAAAATGTATGTGAGCTCTCACCTATCACAGTGCATTCCCCTAAAAAATTCAGCTGCAAGAAATGCAACCCCAATCATGCGGACAATTAAACGTGCTCCTTACAATACATCGACGGATATAGAGACCCTTATCAGAGAAAAAAGGAAGTTAAGAAGACAATGGCAAAACAGTCGTTCCCCAACCACTAAGGCCCAACTACAGTTATGCCTGACAACTCTTCGCAACAAATTGAGGCAGAACCACGAGTCTGCAATAGAAGGCTATCTAAACAGCCTAGATGCCACAAAAAACTCTAATTATAGCTTATGGAAGGCTGTACGGCATATGAAATGCCCTATAACCCAAGAATCTCCATTAAGACTGGAAAACCGCACTTGGGCCAAAAACACAGATGAAAAATTAAACGCTTTCGCGGGTCACCTTGAGAAAGTTTTCACGCCACATGATACACATACTTGTTCCAGTCGTCCAATCATTCCTAATAAGGTAAACCATCCATTAACATAACTCAAGTAAAATCTGCAATAGAAAAAGTGAATATTAGAAAATCTCCCGGACCTGACCGCATCACAGGGTCAATGATAAGAAACTTACCATCGTCTGCTTCAAGAATCTTGCTGCTCATTTTTAACGCTATATTAAGAGTCGGATACTTCCCATCCTCATGGAAGAGGTCTATAATTGTTATGATTCCCAAGCCAGGAAAAGATGCTAGCCAGGTTGCGTCGTACAAACCGATAAGCTTTTTATCAATCCTATCGAAGCTTTTCGAAAAATATTAATTTTAAGTATAACTCCTCATCTAAATGAACACGACATCATCCCGGATCACTAGTTCGGACTTAGAGCGAAACATGGTACAATAGAACAAGTGCATAGAATTGTCACCCTTATTAGATCGGCGTTTGAGAAAAAGCAATACTGCTCAGCCCTGTTTATAGACATTTCCCAAGCATTTGACAAAGTTTGGCATGAAGGGCTGCTTATCAAAATAACACGAATGCTTCCTCAAAACACTCACAAGCTTCTGGAGAGCTATCTAACAGGCAGAACATTCATAGTAAGGTCGCAAGATAAATACTCCCCCCTCAAGAAAATTACTGCTGGTGTCACCCAGGGCAGCATATTAGGACCGTTTCTATATATAATATACACAGCGGATATGCCAACAAACCTGAGCACGCATACCTCTACATTTGCAGACGACACAGCATTTATTAGTGTTTACCATGACCCAAAAGTCGCATCGCAAAATCTGCAGTCCCACATCAATGAACTAGAGGCATGGCTAGAAAAATGGAGAATAAAGGTTAACCCGGCTAAATGTGCTCACTTAACTTTCACGCTCAGAAGACAAACGTGCCCAGCAGTAAAAATAAATAACATCACTGTTCCGGTAGAAAACCATGTTAAGTACTTGGGAATTCATATAGATAGACGCTTGACCTGGTCTCGTCATATTGAAGCGAAAATAACGGCTATAAAACTTAAAGCAGCTCAACTACATTGGCTTCTCGGTGGAAACTCAAACTTGTCTTTAGACAACAAAATTCTTTTATACAAGTCCATCATAAAACCAATATGGACATATGGCATCCAATTATGGGGTACTGCATGCGCATCTAACATCCAAAAGCTTCAAAGAAGACAGTCTAGAATATTACGACAAATTGTCTGCGCTCCATGGTATATACGTAATGATATTATCCACAGAGATCTCAACTTCCCCACTATCCAGGAGGAAATTGAAAAATATTTAATAAGCTACATCGATAAACTAATGGCCCACCCTAACTACCTCGCTCGGGGTCTGCTTCAGTTCGATGGTCACCAGAGGCTAAAAAGAACCGATACTTTAAGCCTAACTAGAAGACAATTTTAAAATTTGAATACAGCAGTTTGTGGTTACACTGGTAACAACTAAAAAACAACAAGTACAATTAAGATTTGAATACATATTGTAAATTTCGATAAGAAAGATTCAATAATAAAATAAAATTTTATAGTTAAAAAAAAAAAAAAAACATTAAGAAAACGGTACCTTAAATGTTCTAGAAACAAGAAAACGCTTTACTTACGCAACGAAAAATGGCTAACAAATGATCTGATTTTTAAGAAGCTGTCAATAACCGCGAAGGAAACTGGAAAAGTGGGTCGGCCCGCAAAACAAATTGACAATTGCTGTAAAAGATCACGAAGACGCAAGATTGCAAATATCATTGAAGAAATTTCTCATAGTATGATAAAGGATTCATTTCTGCATCAAATTCAACCAACGCAAAATAAGAAAACAAAAATTGCAATTATTGAAAAAATAGTGGAAGCGAGCCCTAAACGCACAAAGAGGATTTTAAAAAATATGCCTACACCAACTAAAGAAATGAAATTTACTCCAGAAGACTTCACAAGACAATAGTTTCAATGAAGCATACGAATTTGGAATGTCCCCCTCTTCATACCAGAATTCGTTTTATGGGTCATATTCTTAAATTGGGTTATGATTTGGAATTTGGCCCGTTAGGCGAAACAGTGAGAAAAAACAAAGAAAATGTGGAAAAAAGGAAGCAAACAAAAAAACAAATTCAAGAAAAATACCTTCACCTAGGCCTTATAATTGATCAGCCAAAACAAGGAGAAGGAAATTCAAATGATGGAAACACTGCAAGGAGATTCTTTTCCGATCCAGAAAGTGCAGCATCTATCACAGGAGTACATTTTGAATTAATAAGACAATTCCAGATAATTTTACAAGTTATATCATGTAGCAGAAAGATAAATGCAAAAAAATTTGGCCAGTATGCAAATGACACAGCAATTCTTTATAACAAAAAATACTCTTGGAGACATATGCCAACCACAGTTCATAAAATGTTATACCATCGGGAACAAATAGCTAGTTCAACATAATATGCTACCAATTGGAGATCTATCTGAAGAAGCACAAAAAAAAGGAACAAAGACTACAGATTCTTCCGCGAGCATAACACAAGAAACATGTCCAGATGTTGTACTAATGAAGATCTTATACTATTGTGTTGTGCACATCAGATCCATATATGTCCAGTATTCGACAAAAATGGAAATCAACCTCAATCGAATTAGAGGAAGGAGCTAAACAACTTCTGGAAAATGAAACCCAAAGCTATTTAGAAGAAATTTTTACTAATATTGTTTAATTTAAAATTGTTTATAGATTATAATTTGTTTTGGATTTAAGTATATATTTGTATTAATATATAGGTTTTTACTCTCAAATTCATACTTTTTCCGTTCAATTTAAATTTTTTAAAAATCAAACTCAATTTTTTTCAAAGCAACTTCAATTTTATTCGGAATAAATTAAATTATTTTGGACACATATTAATTTTTTTCATGTTAAATTAAATTTTTTTCTTTTTGAATTAAATTTAATTTTTTTCCAATTAAATTTTTTTTTCTTCTAATTCATTTTTCCACGAATTCAAAGATTTAAAAACCTGTTTTTTTCTTCTTCTTTTATTAGTGATTTCTTTTCAGTTATTGTGTTATTTATAATACTGGAAAATATTTTCCAGTACAATAATAAAAACACCGATTAATGAATGTACTAAAAAAACATTTTGTAACGGTAAACATAAAATGCTAAAAAGTGTTTGATTACTGAGTCAATTAGTTGGTAGATCAAGTGAAATTAAAGTTGTTACAATTTTAAATAAATTCTTATTTTGTACCTACCTAACTTATATTAACTAAATAAATAACAAAATGTCATCCAGCGAAGATAGCAGTCGCGCTACTATTACTGGTGTATCGAATGTACGAAATTATCGTCGGCTTCAGTTTCTAACAGATAGTTCTTCCGAGGAAAATATATCTGAAATAACACCGCCTGGTCGTCATCGCAGAAGACGTGAAAAATATAACCATATTAGCGTAGATAAAAAAAATATTTTGATCAAGTTTTATAACGAAGGAAAAACCATTGTTGAATCAGCCGAAATAGCTGGTATAAATAAAAATACAGCTACATCCATTGTAAATCGCTACAAGAAGGAAGGGTGCGTTATCCCGAAAAACCGGGGTGGAAGACGTCATTCCAAATTGACTCCCGAAATATTGGAAAAAATTGAAGAGATAATTGAAAGAAATCCATGTATAACATTAAAAGGTATTCGCGGAAAGATTCAGGAAATTCATAATGTGGATTTAAGTACAACCAGCGTACATACTGCATTAAAATCTTTGCGAATTACCTTAAAAACTGCGACAATCAACATAGATCGTTTAAATTCCGATGCTACAATTCAACGACGCATACCGTATGCAATGAATTTTGCCCAAAACGCTCCGGAAATAAGGGAAAAAATAATATTCATTGACGAATCCGGTTTCAATTACCACCTTCGAAGAAACAAGGCTAGATCCAAAGTAAATACCGCAGCACATGTAATTGTTCCTACCGTTAGAGGACGCAATGTTTCCCTTATTGCAGCTATGAACATACATGGAATTGTACATAAAAAAGTAATTGCCAATTCCTCGGTTAATACCAATATTTTCACATCTTTCCTTGAAGAATTATTCGATAAATTAACTGAATCCAACATCACAGGTTCTTGGCTGATCCTTGACAATGCAAAGATACACAAAACGCAAGTGGTGAAAGATAAAATTGCTGAGTCCGGTCATATTTTAGTTTTTCTTCCTCCATATTCCCCTATGCTAAACCCAATTGAAAAAGTTTTCTCAAAAACTAAACTCTGTGCTCGTAATATGCTAGCTGAACCAGAGAGTAACATGGACTTGTCCACAATAATTAACCGATCAGTAGAATCCGTAACACCTTCAGATTGCAACAATTATTATGTTGATATGACTATGAATTTGTCATTAGCTGCAACTGGAGAACCCTTACATTGAAAACTTTATATAGCAAGTAATAGAAGCTTATTCGAAATTTAATATTGTATAAATAAAAATTATTTTTTAAGTATTTTGCTTTTAATTAAAAACATTAATTTGAAGTTAAAAAAATTAAATTTAAAATGAAAAAAAATTAATTTGAAATGAAAATTATTCAATATGATTTGTAAAAATTTTAATTTGTGTTAAAAATAATTTAATTTGTTTTGAATAAAATTGAAATTACTTTGAAAAAAATTGAATTTGATTTGAAAAAATTTGAATTTAAATCGAAAAAGCGTTAATTTGAGACTAAAAACCTATATACAAATAAAATACACATATGTACATCTCAAACCAAAAATAAAAGTGGAATTACCTAAAATGTTATCGATAGCCAAGAATGCCATTTGGGCATTTTTCAAAAATTCCTTTTCAGTTTTATCCTTATAACAACTCGTCTCGTCCCAAAAACCCCAACCTTTGGCCCCTGTGAATACTGGGACTAAAAAATTTACAGGGGCCAAATATTGGCATTTTCTGACAGGATCTAAGTTCGACAATAAAAAATAAGTACCAGTTAATTATACGGCTTATAGCGCAAATTAAAGCCTAACATCGCAACTATCAAGCAATAAAATCGCATAAAAAAATAAAGATCCTGTCAAAATTTATGGAATTTTGACCGCCTTCTCGTAAAATTTCCCACTGTGCGGTGCCACCCTCCCACGCACCGTTTATTAATTTTTGAAATAATCGTATTTAAAAAATATATATAAATTTGCCACCAGACACTTAAGGGTAAATTACACGGACCGTAAATAAGAGTTATCGATACAATTTTAGATTAAAAACTCTAAATATTAGAGTCAACGGAGACCTATACTGTCATATACACATAGGTTCGTCCTTAAATTCTCTTTAAAAACCTATTGTGATCTAGAAAAAACGATCTCAACTCCACAGTTATAAATGACCGAAAAAAACAAAAGTTCGGTTGAACTCTTAAAAAGAAAGTTTTATTTCGCAGTCATATAATATTCGGCATAAAATAAAACTCACTTCGCCGTCAACAAATAAAACTCTTTTAAGATTTTTAATTTTACTTCTAAAATAACAATCATTTTGTTTTTCTTCTTTTTTAATGACGATAAGTTTAATTGCAGTGCAAGCTGATTAGATTACACAGCTTTACAAACTTTAGTGAAATGACCAGCGACAAGCTTTGGGGGTCAATGAGTTTTATTTTTTGACGGCTGAATAAAATTCCGGTTTTAAGAGTTTTATTTATGTATGTGTCTCTTAATTTATGACGGCTTAATAAAACTCTCTTTTTAAGAATTACATTTGACATTTGGCTTCATCACATTAGATCCTTTTATATCCTAATTTTTTTTTACATTTGTTGTAGCTGATGAAGTGTTTAAGTTTGCAAAATTTCAAATACCCAGTCTTTCACCGTCCCTATCTATCGCCCTTATTTTCAGCTTTTTTTGCCAATCCTTTGTTGGAGTTACTTCGTTTAGCTGTTGATTTCGCTGCTGGTTTTGGAAAGAAATCGCATTGAGTAGAGGCAGAAAACTTTTTCAACTTGAGTCTTCCATCGTCAAGCGGTATAAAAGCATGGTATTGTGCCAGCGGCATCGAATCTGCTTTTCAGTGTTTTCAATGTTTCCGCATGATCCTCTTTGCTACTAAAAACTATTTCAGTTTCTTTACAATAATTCTTCGCTGCATTTCTTTTGAGGTTGGCTCCAACACCATCACATGCTCCTTTACCATGAGCAGTAGGATGAAAATGCCACTCAGCTGGCATTCCAAAATCTTTTTTATGAGCTAAAAGATTTGCGAAGCTACTTTTGTTTTTAAAATGTTGACGAGCTCCGTCCGAAATGTAGCATACCTTCTCTACTGTAAAATTACAATTAAGATAATTTAGTATTATCTTCTGGTATTCATAAACTGAAACGGTATCATGTTTTAAATTGTCGGATATGATTGCCATACTTTTGTGTTCCAGTTTTTCATCTTTCATGTAGTAAATAACTACTGTGAATATAGTGATTGGTCGTTATTGAAGTGAAATGACTGTATGGCATCCTGAAGAACATATTTATAGTTCTCTGCGAAATCAAACGAAATAACGAATTCACCAGACTTCAAATGCATCTTCAAATTCTTGAAGAATGACCACTGCTCTTTGACTAAAAAGTCATGGGTTCTCAAATTTAGCAATCCTCTACACATTTCTTCCACAAAATCATCTACATTTGAAATGATTGTTTTCAATGTACATCTTTCAGTCTGAAGCCAAGATTCAAATTTTATCTCCTCAATACATTCTCGCTCAAAAGAGTTAATACAATTCTCTTTGATGAATGTTGTTTCCGGGCAATTTGAACATTCTCCTAAGTGGCAAGAAGTTGTTGCATTAGGACACATAGTCAATTTAAGGCAATCGCGGTAATCGTGCAATTCTTCTGGTGAATCATCTGTTAAATACCTTAAGTTAATTTCCTTTAACATCAGTTTAACATTTTCATGGTAAATGCAAACGCATACTGTGTGAGTTCCGCTGCTTCCTGCCAAAACGCAGTGTTTTGGCCTCAGTTGGGTATATTTCGTGAAGCCAATTTTGACATCATCGTGTTCTGTTTGAAATGTTGCGAATAACTCATTCAGGTTGCAGAGAACCATTCTCTTTTGCATTTGAACTTTCTTGCCATCGATTCGTACGGATATCCAGTCTTTCATCCCTGGCATCAAGCGACTCATATCATCTCGCTGATAAAACGGAGTTACTAGAGCTTGCGAAAGCACTCTAAAGTTTTCGCCTTCTTTTTGTTTGGGAGTGTGATTTTTTTTTTAGCAATTCTTGCTTTTCGTTGAGACGTTCCAAACGCAGCCATTATTTTTGCACAACTCCATGTGTATGGAGCAAGCGTAAGAAGTTGAATTGTTTCAGCTCTGCTCTCTGACGTCTTGTATTTCTTTTTTATTTGTTCCAGAACTTCTACTGCATCCTTATGATATTTGTTTTGACACTCATTCTTTGAACGTATACCTTCTACTGAAAAATTAGAATAACCATCATCATCAACAGTTCTGTCATCATTCTCAGAACTACTTTTGCCTTCATCTGGGATTACTACAACGCAAGGCTCATTACTATTCAAATCCGGTAATTCGTTCAACTTTCCCAGCTCTTTCCTGCATGACTCACAAATTTTCCACCGTTTTGACAGCGTAGGAAATTTTTTTAATAAGCCGTCGGAAATATTTCGCATATCCGATGATCTGTGAACTTTTTTGTTAAAGGGATTAAAACAAAAAGAAGCAAATATATCACTTTGAAGCTTGGCTTTTTCGGAGCTGTAGACATTGTAAAAATTAATTATTTAAATAACACACGTTTTAGCTGTAACGCTGTTTCAAAAAAACTGAATACCGAAAGTCTTCAGAATGACAATAAATAGTTTTTTTTAAGATCATATAGGTAGTGCATTCTAATGAAGGTGTCTAATTTTTTTTTATAAGGGTGAAGAAGGGCTTAGTGTGGGTTAACCGCATGTTACATAATAAAAATAATAAAGTACCTTTTTAACCAATTATTACTAATAATAATAAAAATAAGCCACCTGTAAATTTTCACCTTCTAAACATAATATAAAAAAACTACCTGTTAACTTCTATCTCTCCACCCACATTTTAAAGGCAAGTGTCAAAAAATAATAAATTAACTGGTATTTCGGAGAATGGCCATAGAATATTTCCACCTGATTTAAACACTTGTCTCTGGGGCACCTGATATTTTGACAACAAAAATCAAATTCAGTATTACGTGCGCTAAAAACTGTATATTTTTTTAGGTAGGAAAACTTAAAAAAAGAATTATTTGTCAACATTTCTACAGAAAAAAAGTGATTTTATTCCTGGGATTGACATTATTACAATATCGAAGGTATAAAATAATAATTGGGTTTGTAACATACCGTCGGTTAATTTGTCTAGTTTCTTTGCATACGTTTTATTTTTAAGGCTTTAGAAACACTTAAACACAAATAGGAAAAAATTCAAAATAGTGCATATGCTAAAAATTGACAAACCCTTGTCTAGAGTTACAAATTACTTTTTTTTATACATAAGCCGCTCGCATCCCAAAAAGGGACCAAAACTATCTTAAAGGAAAAGACATAATAAGCTTTCTTTTGAATAAAAAAAAAAAACATTCCCATTAAAAAAAATAAAAAAAAGTTTTAAATTTTAAATAAAAAAAAATTTTTCAAAAGATGGATCAAATATAGGGTTTATTTATACTTTGAAATTTAGTTTTATATTCTCTAAAAATTAGCATCTGTTGATGGGTTTTTGATAAGATCAATAATAAGAAGTGAGTACGTTCGCAAATCAATGTCTTCCGACGCAATAAATCTACCAAAAGCAGAATCAGTGTTACCGTTCAAAATTTTCAAAAAGGGGCACCAAAAGGGGATTTTCAAAAAAAAAGTGTCACAAAAAGGGGAATTCTGAGAAAAAAAGGGGCAACTTTAAAAACAGAAAAATTTAAAAAAAACATATGTATTTATTAAATTATTTTCATCGAAAACTAAACATAACAAAAAATAAACTTCATAGTTATAAAAAAAAATACATTATAGGTATATAATACAAATTGTTTGGGAAAAACACACATATATATATATTCATATATATATATACATATATACATACATATATCGTAGGAGACAAGCGGTGAGTACCGTAGGGAATCTGAATGCGTAATATAGCTGGTCAGTTTGTGACTGCGGTAGCCAACTTCAGGTTCCAATGATCGTCCATGCGTGATCAAATATCACATCCTGCCCGAGGTGTCTCTGCTTTAAGCTGAACATGGCGGATCTAGAGTGGACGCTTGATAAAAACCCGCAATCCCCGATGTTATCCGAACCGTGTCCCTGGGATGAATGGCACTGCGTGAGTGTGTCTTTTAACGGTGGCCTCCGGACACTGGCAATGTCTCGGTTGTAAGTTGTGCCCACCTATGGCATGGGGCTCTGTCATATGGTGTACTACCAAAACCCCCATTCTAAAGAAAACAACTAATGGATGATTTAGAAACTAAAAATAATATCGTAAGTGTCCCTATGGACACAAATGAATCTGTGTTAGGGTCTTTGGATCCTAACGCTCGCGAAGCGGAGAAATCCGTGAGCGAATCTTTGGATGATATCCTAGTGCAGGGGGATGCTGGTCCCAACGCCACTGAGATATCTATCCCAACGGATGAAGAGGATGCGCTCCTGGAATCAGTGCCAAACACGCAACAATCCTCCTCAGCCGAAACTAACCAGGGTGCGGAAGGTAGGATAAAATTGCCTGGTTCTGCACGTAGGCGTCTAAAGCTCTACCTGAAAGAGGGTATGAGCCTTGAAAAGGCACGAGAGCTATGCCAAAAACCAATGAGGGAAGTCCGCAATGAGTTGTGTGACCTAAAAATTCCCAGGAAGAGGGTACGTTCGGACGGTTCCTCGCCGGACAAACCAAATCCTCCCAAGCGGGCTACAGGCAGCATGGCGACTGGCGCGACTACCGCCAATAGTGCCAGTACAAAAGCCTCAGGGACAGGAAACCAAAATGTCCAGCCCACATACGGTGAAATGGTCGATGTCATCAGGTTGGGAGTAATCCCACCAGACTTTCCGACGTGTGTATGGACAGAGGATAAGCTGAAGCTTATCCAAACTGCGGTCCTGGACAAGATTGTGGAGCTCAAAAAGGGTAGCGTAAAACCACAGTTTGCAGGCTGCAGTTTTAAACCAGGTTGGCTCACTTTCAACTGCAAGGGAGAAAAGTCAGCCGATTGGGTAAGGGAACATGTTCCCTTAATAAAACCCTGGAAGGATGCAGTTTTGAAGGTCGTATCTGAGGAAGAGGTACCAAGGGCTGAAATATTCATTGGATATTTCCCTGAGAAGCCCGACACACCCACCAGCAGGATTCTGTCTCTTGTGGAAGGACAGAATGACGATCTCTCCGTCGAATTATGGAGAGTGCTGAATCGGGTCAGTAAAGGTAGCATTGCTGAGATAACCTTTGCAATTGACCCAAACTCGGCATCAATAATTAGGCGGAAAAATCACCACATTGGATATGGGTACGGAACAGTCCACATTAGGCCCACCAACCGTCAACACGGGGCAGTGCACGACGTACCCAGGAGGACTGAGCCAGGTGACAAAGCCGGCCGGATAAAGGCCGCCACGGCTAAAGCTAGCAGTTCAGGGGAGAGTTCGGTCAAACCGTCCACCTCTGCCTCGGCTGGGAATCCTGCCAATACTGGAAGGGTCAAATCGGGCCCAACGGGTAAGGATCGCCCGGCACGTACGTCAGGAAATGACAACAACAGAGCTGGCGAGGTCCCATCGGGCTCGAGGGGGCATGCTCCGACCGTCGACGAAAAACCTCCACGAGCACTTCCACGACCTCGTATAGCAGACCGCGAAAGGGCCACGGTACAACCGCTGAGGAAGCGGCATTATTAGGCACCAACCGCGGCAGGAAGATGGCGGGTAGAAACAGGAGGAAGTAATGTACCCAATCGCCAGTAAGCTAAATAAGGGTACCAGGCATCTGAAGTGCCTTCAGGTGAACCTACACCACGCCAAGGCAGCGTCGTATTTGCTATGTCGTAGGTTCACCAAAAACCTCCTGGATATCTGCTTCATCCAGGAACCATGGGTTAACTCTGGGGCTATTCAGGGGCTCCACAACGATCAAGGTAAGATTATTTATAACTCTGCAGCTTCGAGGCCGAGAGCGGCTCTCCTAGTCAGGAAGGATCTAATCTATTTACCTATTTCAGAATTTCTGCACGGGGATCTGGTGGCGATCAGGGCGAAGATCCCATCCATTGCGGGCGAACATGAGGTCGTTATCGCCTCTGCCTACTTGCCAGGGGATGCTGATAGTGCTCCTACTCCCGAGGTCACTGAGCTGGTATCATATTGCCAAATGCGCGGCCTTGGGTGGATTATAGGCTGTGATGCAAACGCCCACCACACTGTATGGGGTAGCACCGATATCAACAAACGGGGTGAGTGTTTACTTGAGTATATTTGTGTAAACAATATATTTGTAGCTAATAGGGGCGATGAGCCCACTTTTAGGAACGTTATTAGACAGGAGGTCTTGGATCTCACACTTACTAGTAGCAATCTTTCATATGCCATTAAAAACTGGCACGTTTCGAGTGACATTACGTTGTCGGATCATCAGTATCTGTTGTTCGACATCGAATGCTCTTCGACGTTTGTTCAAACGAATCGCAACCCTAGAAACGCGAACTGGGACATTTTTCGCCATCACTTGGCTCTTACTGAGAACATGTCGGGGGATTTGATTACAAGCCCAGCGGACATTGATTTTGAATCCGATACACTTTGTACGAACATCCGGGAGGCCTTCGAAGGGAGCTGCCGGCTCCGGATCCGCAGGCCTAAAAGGGATGTTCCATGGTGGAATGAACATCTGGAGAGTCTGAGGGCTGAAGCCAGACGTTTATTCAACAAAGCTAAGGAAACTGGTGCGTGGAGCATATATAGGGCTGCGCTCACTAGATATAATAGGGAAATCAGGAAGTCCAAGAGGTCAACCTGGCGTGAATATTGCGGCAGGATTGACAGTCATCCTGAATCACTCAGGCTGCAAAAGGCGCTTTCGCAGGACCACACTAATGGTCTTAGCACACTTAAGCGGCCAGATGGTACATTTACTGAGTCGCCAAAGGAGACCTGTGAGCTCCTACTAGCGACCCACTTTCCAGATTCTCTACCCTTCTTGTCACCAAGAGTGTCCACATGGTCGCCCTCCGCGTCCAAAGGGAATATGAGGTTGGCGGGTAGAATCTTTGATGTGAAACGAGTGGCATGGGCTTTATCCAAATTCAGTCCATTCAAATCACCGGGACCGGATGGAATCCTTCCATGCTGCCTTCAGCAGGGGGGGAGTGCTATCAATTCCCAAATGACTAGGATCTTCAGATCCAGGTTACTGGCGTGCCACGTACCAGAACCATGGAGAGAGGTTAAAGTGGTCTTTATACCCAAGGTTGGGGGCAAGTCCGAACATCTGCCCAAGTCCTACAGACCAATAAGCCTCAGTTCGTTTTTCCGGAAGACCATGGAAAAACTAATAGATAGATTTATAAGAGATGAATATCTATCGGATAACCCGATACATCGCTTTCAGTTTGCCTATCAATCGGGCAGATCTACGGTGACCGCAATCCATCACGTCGTGGGTACGATTGAGAGGGCACTGGGGGCAAGGCAAATAGCTCTGTGTGCGTTCGTCGACATTCAGGGAGCCTTTGACAACACTTCCTATGATGCAATTGACTTTGCTCTAAAAAGGAAGGGTATTCCAGTTCTCATAAGGAATTGGATAAGGGAGATGCTAGCATCTAGGGTGATTAAGTTGGATCTGGGTGGTTCGTCGATGACCATTGAAGCAACCAAAGGCTGCCCACAGGGTGGCGTTTTATCGCCTCTATTGTGGACCTTGGTTATCGACGAGCTATTGGAAAAACTTAATAACCTAGGTTTGCGAACCTATGGATATGCTGACGATCTGGTTATATCTGTGACCGGTTTTGATGATGCGACGATTTCAGGGGCCATGCAGCGGGCCCTGGACTTGACACTTAGCTGGTGCAGGGAGAGGGGACTTAACATTAATCCCGCAAAAACTACCTTGATACCATTCACCAGACGGAGAATTCTGAGGCTGAAAGAACCGACCCTTAACGGAGCGGTTATCGGATTCTCTAATGAGGTGAAATACCTGGGGATCATTCTGGACAAATCCCTCAACTGGAACGCTCAGTTGGTACATGTCACTAGAAGAGCGTCTAGGGCAATATATGCCTGTCAAAGACTCTTCGGAAAGACATGGGGGCTGAAACCCCGGATGATCCACTGGTCTTTTGTTGTTATTATTAGACCAATATTGTGCTACGCCGCCCTGGTGTGGTGGATTAAGACCGAACAGGTCAAGGCTAGAGTGATACTTGATAAGGTCTACCGCCTGATCTGCATATCGATCACGGGTGCCATGAGGACCTGCCCCACTCTGGCTTTGGGGGCTATCATGCACATTCCTCCGCTGCACATTTCTATTAGGGAGGAAGCCTGCAGGGGTGCTAGCAGGATGCCGCGCATTGCTGAATATAGAGCAGGGGACCTGGTGGGTCACATGCGGATCCTGGAAATCATTAGGGATGATCCATCCATTATGGTGGGTGATCATATGCTGCCTACTTTGGCTTTAGATAGGAATTTTAATGTCCTTATACCTGACAGGGACCAATGGGCGAACCAATCCTGGTGAAGTGCATGCGCGGACCAGGTCTGGTTCACGGATGGTACGAAACAGGTAAACGGTGATACTGGTGCGGGCATCATGGGCCCGGGTTTCCAAAGGGGCTTGCCAATGGGCAAACAGCCGTCTATATTTCAGGCGGAACTCTACGCCATCATTGAATGTGCTGGGGAATGTCTAAGGAGGAGGGCAAGGGGCTTGAGACTTTATATAATGTCAGATAGCCAGGCCGCTCTTAGGGCACTTTCTTCTTTGGAGATAAAGTCAAGGTTGGTCTTGGACTGTTTTGGGGCGCTCGTCGTCCATTTATAGGTCCTGAGCCTTTCTTCGGCGTCCCTGTGGGTCACATCAGGGGGACGCTACAAAAATGGTCCGAGCGTGAATTCCTTCACGCATGGACGTCCACTTCTGGATTGAGACAGTCCAAAAGATTTGTAACGCTGTCCCGGCACAGGGAAGGAAGGTTTCTGCTGCTTGAAAAAGCGGAACTTCGACTGCTCGTTGGCCTATTCACGGGGCACTGTGGTCTCAGGTACCACCAGTTTAAGTTGGGTAATTCACCTACCAAAATGTGCAGATTCTGCGGGTTGGATGATGAAACGTCGGAACATCTGCTCTGCTGCTGTCCCGCCTTAGGGACTTTTAGGCGGAAATTTTTCGGGGGGCATTCAATGGGCCCGACCGACATCTATGATCTTCCACCGGGCAGGGTAATGGGCTTTATACGCGGCCTAAACTTGACCTGGTGAGACATATAGGCTGCACAAAAGATCCTTTGGGTCGGGGTGCACATGGCCTTAACGTGTATATACTACTACATATATCGTGAAAATACATGTCTTGTTTGCAAGTAAACGATAATGAACTGTTGCATAAAATTTTTATTTCAATTATTTATTCAAAAACAGTTACTAATTACTTGTAAATAAAACGAGCTTAAAATAGTGTAATAACAACACTTACAAAAACAAAAAATAGTTCATAATATGATTTGATACAAAAAAGCTTTACATTTAAATAGATAGAGATATGTATATACATATGTAAGTATATGTACATAAATATTTGGCACTTGAATTATTTTACTTTTTTACCAAAAAAATTAAGTTACGGAAAAACCTCGAGGAAAAAGCATATAAAAGTATTGATAGGAAGATAGTTAATATCAGGTACAGATCCATTTTTTTATAAATTGCAGTGTTATGTTGTTTCTTCAACTATTAAATATCTATTTTTTGAAAACGTAAATCTATATTTATTAATCAATTCATCACTTGGAATCCAATCTTCCAAGTCATTTTGATACAAATTTAAAGCGGATAACATAGACTGACAGGTATCTACTTTCAGTCTATTTGTCACTTTATTTTTTAAATATGCTAACTTAGAAAAAATCCGCTCAGCGGATGCACTACTATGTGGTAAAGTAAAAACATACGAAGCAAATTTATACAAGTTTGGATATAAATTGTCACCCAAACAGTTTTTTTAATTGCCAATTTCGTACCAAAATGTTTCAGGCTTAGATATTTTAAAAATTGCTTCATAGCTTTTATCTAAAAGTTTGAACTCTTTTACAAAATCATCTGGGTTAGTAATTATATCAAAAAAACGGTAACAATTTCAAAGTAATTGATGTCTTCAGCTGACTTAATAAATACTGGATCTAAAACCTTTAATGAACTCAGCCTCTTATCGCTAATATTAATTTTTGATAAAATTTCTTTGCACAGCTTTTGGTAAAAAAGTAAAATGTTGTTTTTAATTTCTACAATATCACTACTTAAGATGTTGTTAGTACATATTTCTAGCTCGGCTTCGTGGCCGATATACATATATATTAAGAGTTTCTTTTATATGCAGAGCATCAACAAAATCAATTTGTTCTATATTTGTTTGCATAACATACTCTTTTTTTAAAAATTTCTAATACAATATCTTTCGTGGATGAAAATTAAGGTTTAATTTATTTATAATATTTAATACATATACTAGAAATAATGAGGTAAATTTTATTGTTAATAGATAGCCCTTCCTAAATTATTGTAATTTTTTCCAAATTAGATGCTATTTTCTCTTCAAATTGAGCTCGGATTCATTGATTGACAGTATAAAAAAAATTTGGTTCAAAAAGGGGCACAAAAAACTACAAAATGATACAAAAGGGGATTTAAAACAAAGGGGTCAAAAAAGTGGCACGGCAGTCAAAAAGGGGCAAAAATGCGACTTTAGTCGCATAACGGTAACACTGAGCAGAATGTGCCGTGCATCAGTTTATAATTAATAAATTAAGTGAAGTGAAGAGTTTATAAAGAACATAAATTCAAAATAAGATGCAGGCAGTAAATTTTAATTGTCCATGGACAAGTCTTACAAATACTAGATATCCAAAAATATCGGTCCTTTATTGCAGCAAAGTCATATCTACAAAATGGCTAAATGCGATTAAAGTTAAAATGTACCGATTAATTTAAAGATACATATATTTTCCTATAACTTCGGTTCAGTTTGAGATAAAACCGATGTTTTGTTACGAGAAAGAAGAAGGAACACTTTGCTTAATTAACTTAAAATTAAAAAAAAAACTTGAGATATTACGATATGTTTATAAGGTTTTTTTTTCCATTATTTATTTATTGAATCTTCATATATTAAATATGAACTAACAATAATTAATCAAATCTTAACCTAATGCTTTATTTTATGTCCTGCCAGTGCCAGGCAAAAATTTTCTTCATCACGGGTTCTGCTCACATATATATTTATATTTTACCGCATACTTCGTAATAATAGTCCTTACCAGTGGCACATTGAGATCCTTGTGGATATTTGAGTTTTTAACATACCATGGGCAGCTGTAATTATTCGAAGAAGTTTATTTTGGCGCCTTTGAATTTTTTCGATATTTTAGGCCGAGGCAGTGCCCCATAGTTGAATACCGTAGCACCATATTGGTTTTAAAATAGCGATGTAAAGTAGTTGTTTGCAATCGAGACTAAGAACAGAATTTCTTCCAATAAGCCAGTTAATTTGAATTGCTTTTAGTTTCATTTGGGTTAATTTTGCTTCTATATGGCATTTCCATGTTAAACGCCGATCTAGATGAATTCCGAGATATTTGACATGTAATTGTTGAGGCTCTAGTTGATTATTGATTTTAATAGGGGGGCATGTTTCCCGACGCAAGGTGAATGTTATATGTACGCATTTTTGCTCATTGACCTTTATCCTCCATTGCTTTAACCATAGTTCGAGCTGAAATATATGTTCCTGAAGGTATCGAGATGCTTCACGACTGTTCTCGTGTACGCTTAGAAAAGCTGTATCATCAGCAAAAGTTGAGGTTAGGGTGTAATTGTTTGTTGGCATGTCCGAGGTATATATTAAGTAAAAAAGTGGGCCCAGGATGCTTCCCTGAGGGACTCCAGCTTCAATTGGCTGAGGAGAACTTAAAAAATCACATTCTTTAATAATGAATTTTCGACCGACCAGGTAGCTTTCTAACAGCTTGTGTGTATTAACCGGTAGGTTTAGTTTCAATTTTTGTAGCAAGCCTACATGCCAGACTTTGTCAAAAGCTTGAGAAACATCTATGAAGAGAGCAGAGCAATATTTTCTTTCTTCAAAGGCTTTTCTTATGGCGTTTACTATCCGATGGGTTTGTTCAATTGTGCTATGCTCTCTTCTGAAACCGAATTGCTGATTAGGTATACATCCATTGTCATTTAAAATTGGGGTTAATTTTGACGCTAAGATCTTCTCAATCAGCTTTGATATATTAGGTAATAAGCTAATAGGCCTATATGACTCAACTTTTGTCTGATATTTTCCTGGCTTTGGTATCATCGTTATTAAAGAGACCTTCCAATCTTGAGGGTAGTATTCAAGGAGTAAAATAGCATTAAAAATATAAAGAATAATTTTCTTTGCTATGCGAGGTAGCTCCAAAAGCATTTTGTTACTGATCTTATCAATACCAGATGCCTTCTTGGTGTTTAATTCACAAATAGCCTTTTCTATTTCCTTTATCTCAAGTCTTAGGGGGATAGCTGCTCTCACATAAACAGGCGGTTACTCGTCCGCTATATCGTCAGGTATATTTGGGGTAAGTACGTTTTTCAAATGGTTTAGAAACAGGTTTCCTTTTTCATTATCATTTCTTGCCCATCTTCCATTCTGATTTCTTAATGGTGGTTTCGAGATAACTGGTCTTTTGAGTTTTCTAGCTGCACGCCATAATGAGTAGTCTGATTGTGGAGTTGCATCTAGGTCCTTAAGATATTTTTCCACGGAAGCCGTTTTCTGAGTCTGCTGAAATTTTCTTAGCCTTTTTGTACACTCTTTTAATTCATTTTTAAGTTGAGGGGATCTGCGCAATTGCCATTCTCTTCGCACTCTCCTTTTTTCATTCAAGAGGCGCTCGACATCTGTAAAATATATTTTATTATAATTGTTTTTTTTGAGGGTTTTGCTCGAATGTTGAACAGCTAGTTTAAGATAACTGTCAAAATTGACAATAGAGAGATCCCCATTTTCCGGTGTGCTAAGCGGTATATTTTCTGAGCAATGGGTACTGAAATATTTTTTATATTTTAACCAATTTATTTGTGTAGCTGACGTCGCTATGTAACCAGAGGGAGATACAATTCTATGGGTGTTTGTGATAGTAACTATTTTAGGTGTGTGATCAGAGGATAATTCTAACGAAGCTTCAACGTGAATCGTTTCTGTGGGGATGTTTTTAACCACGCCGAAATCGATGACATCTGGAATTTTTTGCGGATCAGCAGGCCAATATGTTGGTTGTCCGCTCGCGACAACATTTAAATTCATTTTAGAAATTGTATTAAATAAAACACGACCCTTTGGTGTTATTAGTCGTGACCCCCAGAAGGTATGTTTAGCGTTATAATCGCCAGCAGCCAGGAAACAGGGCCCCAATGACTTATAATATTGCCTTTCTGATATTGCAAATCTAGGTGGTGAGTATAAGGATGAGATTAAAATGTTTCGATTCAGCTCTTCAACACAAATGTTTGTTGCTTGAAGATAATCTTCACGATGATCACACATTAGGTAGTGTTTGATTCGGGTTTTTATCAAAATGGCAGAACCTCCACAAGCTCTATCTCGAGGGTCCTTGGTATCATATAGTGTATAACCATTGATTTTAAACGAATTTCTTGAGGTCAAATGTGTTTCAGAAACCATCATGACATCAATTAGTTTATTTTTAAGAAAGTATTCTAATTCATTTTTATGTTGGCGGATGCCGTTTGCGTTCCAAAAACAAATTTTTAAACAGTTCATGGTTTGTTAAGTACAGCTTGCAATAACATCGATTGCATTCTAATAATCTCCTGCATCATATTACCCATTGTGTTTGTAAAATGATTTACTGTTTGCACTAATGTTTCCATAGTTTTTTCTAGACGACTTAAATTAGAAGTTTCATCAGCACCTTGCATTGGCACAGGGCTTGATTTTAGGACATTAGCATAAGAGGTTCTGTTATTACTAGGCTGCGGAGCCTGAATGTCATTAGTGTTTATTTGATTTGGTACCTGCATTTGAGGGGGATTAGTTTTCGGTCCAGCCGACTGCTTGACGATAGTGTATACAGGGCAACCTCTATAATTTGCAGTGTGATTGCCGCCACAGTTACTACATTTTTTACATTGGGGTCATTTTTAGACTTATCGCACGGACTGTACCATGTAATTCACCACATACTACGCAAACCGGTGGTAAATAGCAGTATGCCTTAGTATGGCAAAATTCTTGGCAGTTGAGACATTGAACGGGACCATTTCTTTTGTGCGGCTCCTCTATAGTTATTTTTCTGTATAGAACATATTTTAAATCATAAATAGGATGCGTTTAATTTTTTTAAGCTTAACGTCGCCAGGTTCTAGCTCCACTCGAAATAATGGTTGGGGATTTGTTTCCCTATTTTTAATATTCGTAACGTTTTTTATTTTAAAGCCCTTTTCTTCCAAAAAGGTTTTAATTTCCTCTGGGTCCACACAAGAGTCTATTCCCTTGATCACTACCTGAAGACCTTTGCTGCTCTTCAGTTGGTTTGTGTAAAAGCTTTTTTTAAGGGCTTCGAATTTGTTTGTTAGTTTACGAAAATCATTCTCATGATTAACCTGTATTTTTCTCGTTTATATTACCACGCTTGATTGCCGCTACGTAAAACGAATTTTCACCTATTACCGAGATCACGCTCTTTATTAACTCACTTGAGTTTTGCTCCCTAAGATATATCGGGGGTGGCTTTGACGATTTAATCACGTTTGGTGCTTCAGAGGATTCATCCTCCAGAATTGCAAAACGATTTTGAGAGTTTATTTTATCAAAAGTTGGTACTTTTGAGGCCGAAGTTTAAGCACTGTTATGTACCTGTCCATACCAACTTGGACTTGAGGCTTTTGAAAAATTTTTACAGGGGGGTTTTCCATTGCATTTGTGTTTAAATTCATGGTTTCATTTCCCACTAAACTTGTTTTTGACGTCGCGGCAATACTTGCTGGCCTGGCAACACTTGTCACCAGGTCTAGTTTTAGTTTTTTTAATGAGCCACT
The DNA here is from genome assembly GCA_949318255.1 of Pollenia labialis. Classification (NCBI taxonomy): domain Eukaryota; kingdom Metazoa; phylum Arthropoda; class Insecta; order Diptera; family Polleniidae; genus Pollenia; species Pollenia labialis. Next base: position 84,052,286 of record OX439139.1, on the reverse strand, counting down.
ATCCACCGTTTGTGTAAATACCGAGGGTGAGAGGGAACGTGTACGAATAATTGGCTTAGCCGTTAGGTAGTTAATATTGTTTTGTTTTGTTTTATTTATTTCAGCATTATTTTCATTTGCATGAACTGTTACATAGCAATTTCTCTCGTTGAGTTTTATTGTTGTCTCATTGTTTTTGTTCATACAAAATATTGTTTTTGTTTTTCACCGTATTATGTGCTTTTAATATTTTTGTTATTTTTTTTGTTCTTTACAAAATTAAAATGTTTTTGCAAGATTATGTATACATACATACATACATAAGTATGTACCCTGCAAATAATAGGACCAGTCCAAACACGCGTGTAAAGAGTAGTCCACAAAGGACCAGGACTAGTCCAAAAGTAACCCAAACGTATGGAAAAAACCTGGTCTATTTAACATTACGATGTCCTAGGAGAGGATCATATAACCCACCTTTGGACCACTAAGGAGTAGTTTTAAAACTACTCCATGGTATATAACCCACCTTTGGACCACTAAGGAGTAGTTGTAAAACTACTCCATGGTATACTCAAGAGGATTAGTTTTGAAGTCGTTTAAAAACGAAAGCACGTCGTTAAAAAACGAAGACATGTCGTCTCACTACAAACACTTTTTAACAATGACATGGTCCATGCTTGCATTACATCGGACCAGTCCATGGAGTAGTCCATTTTATCAAAATGGGTGAGGTGGTCCAATTTTATTTGCTGGGTAGGTATGTACATTCATTCACTTATATTTTTTATTTTTCTCTATTTAATTTTTTCGTTTTTATTAATTGATCACTTTTATGCTAAATAATTTATTTAAAAATCATTAATTTTGCGCTCATTCGCCGAATGTTTATTTTAAATAAAAAATCAAATTATAAATTAATTCAAATGTATGCGGGTTTAATAATACACGTCCGTATCACAACAAAGCACAAACTGAACTGTAAGGTGATAAACATAAATTTGTTTCATTTTGTGACGGCTTATAAAACCGGGAAGTGCTGGGAAACAGAAAAAAAAAAAAACTATGGAAACTCGTGTTAGATTCTACAACAAAAATTTTTTAATACACATTGTCCTAAAGATTACAGGTGGATCTTGTAAGAAGAAGTCCGTTTGATGCTATTTTTTGCATCAACCTTGCCATACATTTTAAGTTTTGACTGACATAGACGTTGTTTATAAAAAAGAAAAATTACTTCGGATTGCGAATTAGAAATATGCAACAACTTTGCACTTTAAACTATTTGTCCAATCTCGGTAAAAAAGTGAACGAAATGTTTCGGAAACATGGTAATAAGTAAATAAAATAAGAAATACACTCTTTGCCAACTTTCTAAACGCATTGAGTGTGTCTTAATGTTATTTCCTAAGCTGTTAAAAAATGTTAATATATATATAAAACATATTTATTTAAATTCAACATTTTTTATTTTTCGAATTTATTCTATGAGCTAAATTTCAGTTATGTATTTTATAAAGCTTTTTTGTAATAATAGTCTGATAGTGTATAAAGTCATTTCTGAAAAATTGAAGGAATATGACTATTACAAAAAAGCTTTATTAAATACATAGCTGAAAGTTAGCTCATAGAATAAATTCGAAAACTAAAAAATGTTGAATATAATATAAAGTAACCTTCAGAAGGAAATAATTCCCAGTTTCATATTTATTTAAAATATTTTATCTATCAAAACTTGAGTACCATAATTTTTGTTTGTTTTTATTATTGTTTTTTGAATTAAATTGTTATGTTTATGTTATCTTTATATCTTGTATCTAGAGCATAATGATACGAAAAATGTACATATAAAAGCGTAAGGTAATAATAATTCAAGTTCCCCTTTCAACCTTTAATTAATTTTTGGGAGTCTTAAGGCATTTCTTTTACTTACTTTACAAACAAGTTCCCTCACGCTTTTTTAAAAAAAAAGTTTTTATCATTAATTTAAAACAAATTTACTTTGTATTATTTACATGGAGCGGGATCCCGGGAAATTTAAAAAATTTTCCCGTTTTCCCGGGAATCGAAAAACTCCGGGAAAAAAAACCAATCAAATAGCTATCGAAGCTACTTGGGACAAATTTTGCTAACCAATAGGTAATAAGTTACATGAATAAGAAAGAACACCTGTATGGCCAAAATGTCAAATTTTGACCCCCACTAACTCAGAAACTTTTAAACCGATCGTGTTGAAAATTTGTGTCTAAGCTACTATCCAGTAGGACTAACCTTGGTGCAAATTTCATCCAAATCGGAAGACATCGATTTCAAAATTGGGTCACTTGACATGAAATCCCCCATATGTATTTTTTAAATTATTTAAAATAATTTTTTAAGGCCTAAAAAATTAAATTTCTTCCGTATTGCTAAAATACGCCAAAAATTTAAGGAAAGTCGCCATGATATGTGTATATTTTGTTCGATTTTTATTTAGAAACAAAAAAGGTTCACTATTTACTATAAAAGTTTACAGAAGTCTACTTAACAGTGCAGCCACACGATCAAGATTTTCTTAATAGTCTTTTACATATACTGATTGTCAAAATATGCAAAAGTTGGCAGCTGTGACGTAGGCTGCACGCAAGTTGACAGCAATTTACTGTTTCAAGATATCGTCGACGAAAAAACAACTCAAAATGTTTGCCTCACTTAAAGTTTTTTCATGGCTTCTGTACAGCTCAATGAATCGCAGGACATCATTTTGCTTATTAATTTTATTAATAAACATATTTCACTATTTTTTTAGGTTTTTAGTTAAAATTTTAAAATTCCCGCAACAATTTGTAAAAAAAAAAGAACTTCAGCTTTTGCCGGCAAAATATTTGTGAAAAGGAACAAAAACAACTTCAAAAGAATTGTAATCAGCTGTTTTCTTGAACGAAAATTGATACACTCACTGGCAAGAGAATTTTAGAGGCAAGTTCGTATCAATTTTTAAAAGTATGAGTGTATTGGTAAAAAAAGTGTGAGTTAAAGACCTGCACGAGTGTATCAGTAAGTATTGTTGAAACAGATACACCAGATATTTATCTGTTACTACTGATATAAATGAGAGAATGAGTGTAACTGATATTGTATGGTTTTGCTTTTGTCCACTCACCATATCTTAAAAACAAAAACAGTTGCTTATGGTTTTGTATTGAGTATGACATAACATTTTTTTTTCTTCCAAATATCTGTTGTCACCATGAGTATTTCTACAATATCTGTGGTGTTCTGTTGTATTTTAAAATATTGTTGGCGAGTTGATGAAAATAAGAAAGTTTATAAAAACTTGTATACGATCTCAACCAGGGGTGCCAGATGGTTTTGGTAAGAAATCGGCATATTTTCAAAAACAAATCAGAAATTAAATTAAATAAAAAAATCGGCAAATTACTATTACGATTTTAAACACAATAAATCATTGACAAAAATAAAAAAGCAAAACAATTAACCATTACCTAATGCTTTAAAAAAATTAAAAAAAATAAACTTTTTAGAAATAAATTTTAGTTAATTAAAAAATCGCAAGGACCGTAAATAAGAGTTATCCATAAAATGTTAGCTTAAAAACGGAGTCAACCCATAGGTTTGTTCTAAAGTTCTCTTTAAGAACCTATGGTGATCTAGAAAAAAAGATCTCAACTCCACAGTTAAAAATCATTTTTCAACGAAAAAATAAAAGTTTGGATGAACTCTTAAAAAGAGAGTTTTTTTCGCAATCATAACATATTCGCCCTAATATAGAACTCACACCATCAACAAATACAACTCTTTTAAGGATTTTAATTTTTACGTTTAAAATACTCATTATGTTTTTCTTCTTTTTTTTTTATTTTTACGTTGAAATTGTAGTGATCTGACCAGCGACAAGCTTTGGTAGTTAATGTATATAGTTGAATAAAATGCTGGTTTAAATCGAACTCCTGAAATGAGTTTTATTTTTTGACGGCTGAATAAAATTCTCGTTTTAACAGTTTTATTCGATATTTTATTCCTCAACTGAGTTTTAATTTATGACGGCTTAATAAAACTCTCTTTTTAAGAGTTAAATTTTACCTTTTATTTTTACGTTGAAAAATGACTGTTTTATATGGACTTGTTTGTTTTTAAATTAAAAAAATAACTCAGGGACTGAAAATAATTACTGCATATTATTATTTTTTGTAAAGGTTACGAGAAATATTCCTTTATTTTCAATTGGGAATATTTAACCATTATCGTTATATATATTTTATTTTGTTGGTAGTAACCAATGAAAGTAAAATTTATTTTTTTTGGTTAATGATAACCAAATTTGTTACAAATATCTATTGGAAAAAATATATTTTTTCCTGGTTAAATTTTTTTTTTTTTGGGCACAAATATCCAATTTAAACAAATAAGAAAGTAAAGTTCTTCAATCCCGACCCTATGATACTCCACACCACATCATTTAGACAACTTTTCAAGAGTGTACCTTAATTGGGACCAATGGGCAATCATGGACCCAGGAAAACAAATTATATTATAAAGTTAAGATTCAGGTCAATGTTATTACCATTTATCGTAGGCTTAATTCTTAGGACAATAAGAACCTATGTACCGAATTTCAGCAATTTATCTTCAAAATTGCGACTTGAACTTTGCCTACAAGGTTTACACGGACAGCCAGCCGGACGGGTGGATTTCTTTAGATCGATTCCCCTTGTGCCTTAAGCCCCTCATATGTAGTGGTATATTTCTCAAAATGTGTTTGCTTGGTACGACATACAATACAAATACTGCATATATGGAATACATATAACCATTTTTTCCTTAAGTAGATATAAGCGCTGAATTAATAACAGTTGTATCTTTGTAATGTAACAAGTTACCCAAAATTAATAACACTGTGCAAGAAATTTACACTTTTTTTGAGACAAGCTGGGCACCTGGCGTTTTAACCTAATTCGGATACGTTGAATCCAGTGGTGCTCGCCGCTTTTAAGATTGGCTATGGTTTGTGAGATATACCGTTATTTCGAAAATGGAGGAGGTTGCATAACATATGTTCGCGTAACTCAAACACGCTTTTGCGATAAAATTTCCTTTAAGAAAAGTAAAACTTATTTCTAATGTGAGCAGTCGTTTTTGAAACATAGGTTTTTTTATTGAAAAAAAAATTAATTTTTTTATCAAAATTTCGAAATTTTTGTTTTTTAAAAATTCATAAAAAATTAAAAAATGCAGCAAGGCTTCTAATTTTTTGCAGACATATACAAAACGAAGCTGCAAACAAAACAAAAAAAAATTGCGGAGTTTCGGTTTTTTTAGTAATTTTAGTAAACTAAACCGTTTTTGAGTTACGCTAATAGGTGTATGTTGTGCAACCTCCTCCATTTTCAAAATAATGGTATATCTCGAAAACCAGAGCCAATCTTAAAAACGGCGAGCACCACTGGATTCAGCGTATCCGAATTAGGTTAAAACGCCAGGTGCCCAGCTTGTCTGTTTTTCCAACTAGCGTAGTGTAATATATATAAAACAAACCACAAATTACCGTGTTGTAAGTATTTCTCAAAAAATAGGCACTTTGATAATTTAGAGGAAAATATCGCCAAAATGCCTAAAAATCGTGAAATATGGCCTGATAACAACGATTCTCGCTTGTGTTGCTGTTGTTGCTCGGCAATTCCCAGCAAATAAAATTGGACCACCTGACCCATTTTGATAAAATGGACTACTCCATGGACTGGTCCGATGTAATGCAAGCATGGACCATGTCATTGTTAAAAAGTGTTTGTAGTGAGACGACATGTCTTCGTTTTTTAACGACGCGCTTTCGTTTTTAAACGACTTCAAAACTAATCCTCTTGAGTATACCATGGAGTAGTTTTAAAAGTACTCCTTAGTGGTCCAAAGGTGGGTTATATACCATGGAGTAGTTTTAAAACTACTCCTTAGTGGTCCAAAGGTGGGTTATATGATCCTCTCCTAGGACATCGTAATGTTAAATAGACCAGGTTTTTTCCATACGTTTGGGTTACTTTTGGACTAGTCCTGGTCCTTTGTGGACTACTCTTTACACGCGTGTTTGGACTGGTCCTATTATTTGCAGGGTTTGTACTGCCACAGCACAACACACAGTGTGTGTGTGTGTGTGTGACATGTCTGGTTTTTGATTGGCTTTTTGTTATGTATACCCTCCGCCACAACTAGCTGGGTATACTTAGTTTGTCATTTCGTGTGAAACATTTTTATTAATCGAGCCTTAACCGCGAAAATAACGTAAGCACCAAAATAAATTTTATAGGTGAGAGTTTTTTTTTATTCTAATTCATATAAATTTTGTATTAAATTTGTTGCTCACATAATGGTTATTGTATTTTATTTGAGTTTACTGGAAAATTCCTTTTATTTTCGTTTGGTTATTTTTAACCATTATCGTTACATATATTTTATACTGGTTATCGTAACCAATTAAAGTAAAAAATATTTCTTTTTTTGTTACACATAAATAACCATTACTTCAACCACAATTTTTTTTTGGTTACAAACAGCTATTAAACCAAATAATTAATTTTTTGGTTACAAATAACCATTTTAAAAAATAATTAATTTTTTTGGTTTCAAATAACCATTAAAACAAGCCATTTTTTTATTTGTAAATAAAAAATTAATTATTTGGTTTAATAGTTGTTTGTAACCAAAAAATTTTTTAGTTGAATTAATGGTTATTTATGAAGGTATAACCAAAAAAAATATTTTTTACTTTAATTGGTTACGATAACCAGAATAAAATATATATATTAAATGATAATTGTAATTTTTAACCTTTACCCATAATTCATCAATATTAATGGTTATATTTATATGATTTTTTGTCGTTTCCTTTATAGGGTCCCTGGAGAAAAAAACAAAAATTTTAAATGATGCCGCTTACGTTATTTTCGCGGTTAGGGCTCAAATTCAACTATTCGTCAAACAATTCTTTTCAAAATAAAAATATTTCAAAACGTTAATATGAATTTTCTATTTTTTTCTACATAATCTATATATATAAAAAGAAGTGTACATTTTGATTGTCACTCCATAACTCGAGAACGGCTCGACCGATTGCCATAAAATTTTTAGGGAAGGTACAGGGAGGAGTGATGATGGTTAGTTGATTTTGAAATCCAAAATCGGTCTAGCCATTCTCCAGTTATCTATCTATATAAAATGGATGTGTGTATGTATGTATGTAACGTATGGACTCCAAAACCGCTGGGCCGATTTTGATGAAATTTTCAGGGAATCTTCAGAATATTCAGGCGAGTGACACTGTGAAGTCTGATTTTTGATTTTCGGTCTGCGGGCGGAGGGGCGTGGCAAAATCCAATTTTTATATTGCACCGCCAATGACATCTATATAATTTGGACGATTTTTTCTTCAAAATTATCGCCATGGTCCAACTTAGGTTTTTACGGAAAGAAAATTTTGCACCGCCCACTTTTACGCCCACTTTTTTCGATTTACCTAAAATCAAAAAACTGCTCCATCGATATGACTAATTTTTCTTTTAACTGTTCGTATTAATCCATTTAACGTTTTCATCGAAAGATAAAATTACCACGCCTACTTTTACGCCCACTTTTTCTATTAAGCGCATAATTTGAGAACGGTTTGACCGATTTGGACGATTTTTTCATTAAAATGATCGCCATGGTCCAACATAGGTTTTTACGGAAAGAAAATTTTGCCCGCCCGCTTTTTTCGATTTACCTAAAATCAGAAAACGGCTCTTTACACCAAATAAAAAAAAAAACCAAAAACATTGTCTATGCGCTGGTCTTAAGATGAAGTAATAAATAACTATAATTTTAAATTTGCCTTAAATACATACGTTTCTTTTTTGATTGAGCCCATATCTACACCATATGTAAGTTATTTTGTAAAAAAACTTTATGATAGGTATTCCATGAATTTTTATTTAAAGGCCGTAAATGTCGTTAAATGCTCAATTTAAACCGTGTGGTAATACAATACTAATGTTTGCTTAGGGCCAGCAACGTGGACCAGGTCAGCTAGTACGGTTATATTAAATAAAAAAACCTAAAGTATAACTTATTAAATTTTCGAGCTTGAGGTCTTGTTTTTGATATAAAATTTATTTAAATCAATATTTCAGCACTCCTTTGAGTGTCTTCTTCAGGGTTTTTTTCTTGATTGTTTGCTATTTTTTCGGTGCGTTTTTTAATTTTTCTAACCCAACAGTTATACTTACTGTAACATTTGCATTTATGTATGTAGGTTATTTCCACATAAAATGTAGCATACTTCTTTTTTAATGTTTTCAAAAGTGTTTACCTACATATTTTAGAAAAGTGCTTTAAACGAAAAAAATAGTTTTGGTTGGTAAAAACCCAAGTTTTTTTTTACAAGAACAAATTACATGTGTTCAGTTCTTTCAGTAATTTTTTTTTACAATAATTTTTGTCTACATGTCTTTTTAACAAAAACAACCATACACAGGCATCAAAGAATTTAAGAAAAAAAATATTACCGTTACTAAAATTTTCAAAAATGTTTGCTTTAAAAAAAAGCAGCATACACATTTTTACAAGAACAAATCATGTCCGCAGCAGACACAAAGGCTAATCGTGCTGCTCATCAAGAAAAATTGCAAGTGCTTTCACTTGTATTTTCGTCGTAGGTATACTACGTAACTAGTAGTGTTGTTGTTGCTTGGCAATTTGTACGACCATAGTACAAGCAGCCTGTGTGTTTTGCTTTTGTAAAATTTTTTGTTTGGCTTTTTTTTCGCTCGTAATACATTCACGCTCTTTTTCGTTGAAAAATAATTGAAAATAACGGCATCGTACAATAAGTAACTTATTGTATTCCATCAGTATCCACTAGTATCTGCTTTTGCGAAGCAGATATTAACAGATATGATACTCTCTTTCGCTTTTGTATCAACTTACATCCACTCTTTTACAAATCATATCAATATCAACTTATATCAGAAACACAAGAGCACTCATCCATACGCATTCACTTTAGAAAACACACAGAAACAGATATAAACAGATGTATCTGTGCAGGTCTTTAGTGTGAGTGTATTAAAACTTGATAGGCAAAACTTGATCGTGTAACCCTCAAGTAAAGTAAAAAAAAAATTGCTGTTAGTATTAACCCAGCGGGAAAATACGGAATTGATTACATAATAAATAACTAAAAAAATAATGTATTATTTTCGAAAGATTAATAAGGCATTCATTGGAAACGAGAAAGTGATCTTATTGACACAAAAATTATGCATTGATTACCACGTGTATTGCCACATTTGTAGAACAGGGAATGAATTGTTTCTGTTCGTAACAATTATTCGTATTTTTTAGAATTATTTAATTAATTTGCAATATACATTAAAATAATTTATTACAACCCTAGGACATGTTCTGTCTTAATAGTAATGATTTCTAAAAACAAATTGGACAGCTTTAAAATACTTTCATATAAAAAATCAAAGTTAGCTGCACACATAAAAAATATGTTGGCCACTTTTTCACATAAATATCCAGTTTAAGCTGTTTGTTCCGGTTAACACACGTCAATTTTGACTTAACACGTCTTGAGTTTTTAGGAGAGAGGGAAAGAGAAATGCCATTCTGGATCAGAATAAAGTACTTGTAGTAGTATTTGAAGCTGACGAAGGCTCAGTAGCGCAACAAAGTTCAAAATTTTGAAGTTTGCGCTTCAACTGCAACGACTACTATAACTACGCATTCTGTTGACACTACTTTGAAACAGCCTTTTTTAATCGCAGTGCAACAATATTAGATCGGTTAAAGACCTTAAAGATAAGTAAGCTAATATGAAGCAGAAGGCAAAAGTAGCACTAGCAAATGATAGGAAAGAATTTTATAAAATCGGAGGAGGCTAATATTGCAGCAAAGTATCTGATAGTGATAAGCGCATTCAATCATTATAAGGAAAGTCCGCAACCGGCTTATATAACGAAAGTGACTGCGATAGTCATAACAGAAAGTTTAGTGCACTATATATATTTGGCATTTTGACAAAACATCTTGAGTCCAATTTGTTTACGTTTTTAAGAGTGTGTATTATAAACGAAATTTTTTTTTATTTAATAAAAATGATTTTTTTCAGCGAGTTTTTTTTGAAAACTTTTTTGGTATCTTATTACGACTTTAGGCGGTTTTACACTATCCTACAAAGTCTTAAGTAATTTACGTAAATGCAACCCTGTCATGATAAGTTGTTATTGTTTTTTGAAAATGTTCAAAGAATAATTAGATCAGGGAAGCATTTTTGAAAAATACGTAAGACTTTGTGGGATAGTGTAAAACGGCCTTAAACATGTTTTGTCAAAATGCCTCAGATATGTACATATGTAGTTTGTATGTCGTCATAGTAAATGCAAACGGACGTAAATACACAAAATTTCGAAATTGAGTTTTTTATCGATTATGGTTCGTTTTATCAAAATACATGTTCGTGAAAAATGTTAGATTCCTACGATCAAAAATGGCGACTTTATTAAAGAAAGTTAAACGCCAATTACACCTTGCTATTATTGATTTTGTAAAGTTTTTTGCTTCTCCTTTAAAAAAAATAAAAAGTGTAGTTACGTCCGTTTGCATTTAATATGACGATATGTACAACATGATTCATACTTATTTTTTTGGTCTAAAGCAAAAAGAAGATGATGCACTTGAACTTGAATTTTTGGATGAGTACAAAGGGGTGATAGAAGCAAAAGAACCAGTACAGATATCTATTGAAGAAAATCTTGATTAGGTATAAAACATTAAAAAAATCGTCTTTGTCATAAAATATTTTTATAACAATTTACTTTATTTAATATTTTTAGACAAATTCCTGGAGTAAATGGAACCCTTCCAAGCTAAAAAGCAATAAAGCTTCACGTAAAAAATCGTGTTCTCCCCCAATGGTAGCGAACAAATTCTGGCAAAGCAGGCCATTTTCTTCGAAAATGAGGATAAAGTTACAAGTGGATGAGCTTCACTCAAAAGTACAATTATTAAATTTGGAGATATCTTTAAAAAACTAGAAATCAGAAAATTTAATTAAAATTTTAATATGGCCGCATTCAATAGCTTTAACTTTTCTTGGAACATTTCCATATATGTATACGAGTATATGTTTTTTATTATATGTTATAAAAGTTGTTTATGTTTTATGACTCCTATTTTATTAAAAAAATACTGAATAGTTTTTTTATTTTTGTTAATTTTCCTTTTTTTAAATTTATTTTATTTTTATAATGATAGCAGTGAAGAACAAATGTCATTTCGATATACATATCTTTTCTAATGCAAAAGGTATTTACTTTGATTCCTCGGTCACACCTTGAAAAGATTATTCTATTGTATAAGTGGTATTCAGGCTGTTTAGTGTAAATCAGTTTATGAAAAAAATAATGTTCGGAGCTTTAACAGGCTATCAAGTGGTATATTACATATTTGACTACAGTACTGTGAGATTCTGCTTCGCCTACAGCGACCAAACACATAGCTGGCAATATCATTGTACGTTACATTAAGCCTTTTCATACCTAATGTATCACGGTTAGCGAAAAGTTCACAACCGTTCAAGAGCGTTGGCAATACATATGTTTTAGCGAGTAACATTCGAATATCAAAAGGAGTGTAATGTTGCGACATCCAAAGGTTTCTTAACATCGCATATGTTTAACCACATTTTTATAATATTTATGTGATTAGACCAGTCTAATTTCTTGTTAAATATTACACCCAAATTTTTGGCAGTTTCATCTATTGTGGTTATAGATTCTCCGATCAGAATTGGTGGTAAAATAGTTTGCAACGATTCGAGTTTTACAATTATCATAGCTTTGGATTTCTTTGCATTTATGGAGAGTCCATTGGCCGAAGCCCATTCTTTAACACAATCTAGGTCATTATTGCTCTGATTAATGAATGTAATTATTAATATTAGATGGTTCACAAATTATAAAAAGTTGAACATCATCTGCATACATATGTATTCCACAAAAACTGAGTCGAGAAGGCAAGTCATTAGAATATAATTCATATAATAGTGGACCAAGTATGGAACCCTGTGGTACACCTCTTGGAGTTGCGCAACTATAAGACTCATCAGTCCCATGGTACACAGATTGGCTTCTGCCACACAGATATGAATAAATCATCTTTACGGCGGTTGCTGAAAAATAGAACATGTGCCTAAGTTTTTGACAAAGAATTAAATGGTCTACTGTATCAAATGCTTTAGAATGATCAAGCAAAACTAAAAATGATACCATACTGTTATCTAGGTTTGCTCTAAGCCCCTCTGAGACTTCGATTAAGGGAGAAATGCAACTGTGTTTAGGTCTAAAGCCAGACTGCTTGTAGGTAAGCAGAGAATTTTCATGTAAAAAGTGGTTCATTTGAGTATGGATTAAACGTTCGACGACTTTAGATAAAAAGGGTAATAAAGCTATCGGTCGATACGTGTTATCAGCTTTTGGTATAGGAATAATCTTTGCGTGTTTCCACGCTGATGGAAAAGTAGATGTTGTAAAAATATATGTAGTTGAAAAAATGTGTTATATGTAAAAGAGTATAAGTAAAAAAAAAACTTGAAGGAATATGACTATTACAAAAAAGGTTTATAAAATACATACATAACTGAAATTTAGCTCATAGAATAAATTCGAAAAATAAAAAAAAAATATTGAATATAATATCAAGTAACCTTCGGAAGGAAATAATTCCCAGTTTCTAGTAATTGTTAACTTTATGAACTTCGGGTGGATTCCATCGTATCCTAAAGAGTGGGATTTAATTCTCAAAATAGAACCTAGAACGTCTTCTTGTGCGAAATGTATGAAATTAAAGCACAGTGGACCATTGGAATTATAATAACCGACATCCATGGTATTAGTAGAATTGTCATAAAAGTTAGGATCCACTTCTGGCAGTGGAATATTAGTAAATTCATAATTCAGTTTGTTAATATCAATCGTATTATCATCTTTAGTATTGCCATTAACAATCCCCATACTCCGAATTTCCCTCCACTTCTTCTTCGAGCAAACACCTGATTCGAACTTTTCTTTATAAAATATAGATTTTGAAGATCTAATTTTTGAATTTACTTTTCTTCTAGCGGCCTTAAAAGCATTATAGTGGAAGGCCAATGTATGCGGCAGCGGCCGGCAGTCAGCTGTTCTATTTGCCGCGTAAATTTATTTTTGCTAGGCAAATGAACGCGGTTAAATAAAGTTAAAATTTGTGTTTGACAATTTCAAATAAAAAAACAATTTGTAATTTCTTTGACGCAGAAATAAATAAATGGTCGTGTTTTAAAAAAGAAAAAAAAAAAATATTAAATGAATAGCAATTTGGAGGAATGTATATTTTTATTTAATTGGATTTTGCAGCTTTACATGTCGGTAAGGAAGAGAAACATGAAAAGAAGACTTTGGACGCGTGAACTTTACCTGCAAAGGAATTCAACTGGGTTCTTTGCAGTTTCCTTTGAGCACTTAAAAATCCGTGACAAGCAGCAGTTTCAAAGAATGTCACCGGAAGTTTTTGATGCGTTATTAAATTTGCTAAGTCCCAATTTACACTAGGGACATTTCTTGCCGGACAGACGAAGTTTGATGGCGAGGGGTCCAAAAGGTAGATTGTATAGTACATGACTATCTGTACTGGACATTTTTTCATTTCTCTTTCTTACTTTTCGTAGTTTACATCTTGTTGCTTTATATTATTTTTCTCAATTTGTCGTCAGTTTGGCTTGTATTGTGTTATGTTTGTGGTGTTGTTAACTTGCCTTGTGCTTTCTAAATAAATAAACTAATAAATTAAAGTGAAAACAAAAAATTAAAATAAATTTTTGTGGTAAATGAATATAATACTCGGGTTTTGCTTTATAAAATTTAGTCAACTTTTTTGTGTAAGCGTGAAAATTGTTTGAGTTATTATTTAGCGCGAAAAAATTTAATTAGTTTCGGCTTAAATCTAATTTACCAACGCACCCCAAATAAAAAAAGTTATATAAGTTATAGAAAATTGAAACATAAGATGAAAATATAAAACGGAAAAAGTCTCGGAAACGCATAGTTTTCGAGTTTTGAACCTTTGAAGCTTATACATTATATGCAAATGCAAATATGCGATTTTTCCCCTACATGACTGAACATCAAAATGTTACGGAAGTGCACTAGGTAAATGCCGTTTATTCAATAAAAAGTGAACAAATTTCCTTAAGTTACAAACACCGTATTCGCTAACTAAAGCTATTCCGGATAGTCGGCATATGGCCGGGCGCAAATACTTTCTTCTCCATGGCATGATAAACACCTGCTTCGCTTCTTCCTAAAATTTCTTGTTGTATTTTCGCAAACACATCCCCAATTCTTAATGGGTTTAGAATTTTTAAGTAAACTTTGCATATCCAGAAAGATATACTTCCGAGGTCCTTACTTGAAAAGTACGCGTTTCCGAGACTTTTCCAATTCAATGTTTTCCTTTTATTTTTTAATTTTCTATCGCCCTATGTAATTTTTGTTGTTTGGAGTTATTTTGGCAAACTGCATTTGATTCTGTGTTTCTGTTTAAAACAAAGTAAAATATTATTTTAAATAAAATTTCTAATTTAAGCAAAATGGAATTTAAGTGGAATAGAGATAATGCTCAAGCATTAATAGAACTTTATGAACAACACGAGTGTTTGTATAACGTGCGTTGTAAAAATTATATTAATAGAGATATTAAGGCAGCTGCCTTAAACTCTATTTTAGAAATCATGAGACAAAGGTGTCCTTCGATTTCCTTAAACGTTATTAAAAAGAAGTTTAAGGGACATCGTTCTCAGTTTGCAGCAGAGTTAAAAATACTTCAAACTCGAAGAATGTCTGGTATGGGAGCAGAAGAGGAGTATGTGCCAAAGCTGTGGTGTTTTAAGCAGCTATCATTTTTAAAAACCTTTTTGAAAATGAGAGAAAGCGTTTCCAATACGGTAAATTAATTTTAAATACATCTACGTACTTAAATAGCTATTCTGTAAATGTAAATTTGTTTTATTTGTTTCAGGATGGTATGACGGATAGCTTTATCGAAGACTCCTCCGAATCCGAAACTCCAATCAAAAAGAAGCCAAACAAAAGGACTTTTGAAGATGGCCTTAATGAACTACAAGTAGTTCTAGAAAAAATAGAGAAAGGAAATCCACATATGATTGGTTGGGGAAAAAGGTAGTGTCGGTGTTGGAAGAAATAGAGAGTGACGAAAAACCAAAGGTCGTATGGGAAATTGAAGGCGTACTTAACAAGTACTGGCAAAAGTCATACAATAAAAAGCAAGTAGGCAACTCTTCTGAGATATTAAGTCAGGCTTCTACCTCGACAATGCCTGCTTACACCTTGCCATCCATGACAACCAGCCCTACTGGCATACTCCAGCTCTCAATGGAAGGGGCTTTTGAGGATGAATAATCTCTTCTGACGTTTAATTATTTACTTCTTACATTACTTATAACCATGCATGTTAAGTAATGATTAGATAATGCTAATGATTGCTAATTAACCTTCTTTTGTGAAATTCTCTAATTTATCAAACAATTAGAATTAGTTCAACTAATTCCCATTAGATAATTGAAATTTTTATTCCAATGGTAAAACTAATTGCAATTAGTTGCCATTAGCAAAAAAAATTAGTTTACCTTTACAATTAGAAATCTAATTGACTTCTGCTAATGCAATTAGATATTCAATTAGGATATTTAATTGATTCTAATTCGAGCTAATTGAATATCTAATTGCATTAGCAGAAGTCAATTAGATTTCTAATTGTAAAGGTAAACCAATTTTTTTTGCTAATGGCAACTAATTGCAATTAGTTTTACCATTGGAATAAAAATTTCAATTATCTAATGGGAATTAGTTGAACTAATTCTAATTGTTTGATGAATTAGAGAATATTAACTAATTGCATCAATTGCTAATTCTAATTGGAATTTAACATGTATGCTTATAACCTAGTCACTTTAAAATGTGTACCTCAACAGTAAAGTTTTTTATGCAACGAATGTACAAATTTCATACATACTAATGTATATTTTTTATTAATTAATTATATTTTTTGTAGTAAAATGTATATATGTATGTACATTAGGGATATAACTTTTGAACAATTTTTTAAATTTTAAAAAAATACCTATCCATGCCATATAGACCATGAAAATCTATGATGAAAAGTGGGGTCACTTTTTCGCGGGCGTTAGAAAAGTTCCCCCCCAAATCACTTTGAAGTTTAGTATTTGGATTTTTTTTTGTTTATTAAAAATACAATATCCTTATTGTTAAAACACAAACCATTCATTTATATTTTTATGCTTTTTCACAAATAAGACTTATACCACCAATTATACTACATCCAAACAGTTAAAAGTATGTTAAAATAACAAGGAAACTCCTTTTTTGAACAAAATGGAACCAACCTCACAATCCCAATTGTTTAGTTTTATTTTCACAAAAAACGGTTTGGGGGGGAGGTTTTTTATCCAAATTCTTCTCAAAAAACTGTTTTCTTGATATATACATCAGTGGCCACCCCGCACAGTGCTTTGTCCCCATATAACGAAGGGACATAAATAGAAGGAGTTGTCAGAAATTTTTGAAATTTGGTAAAATAGCTTAGTTAAGAAAAATATGAATTTTTGGACAAATCGGTCCAAGGACACGCCTACCTCCCATGTGTCCTGAAATGGAAAAATGTAATTTTAGCTTCAATAATGCCCACAAAACTACAAAAAAATGGGCATGCTTATACACACACAACTAGCAACGTATGTGCAAATTTTTACTTAAATCTGAACAAGGACTCAAGGTCCTGCCATATATCCTTTTTCTTAAAAATGCTATAGTACCTACAAAAATTATCCAATCGTAATAAAATTTGGTATGAAAATTGATGTTTGTTAGAGATATACATACATATGTGTGCCGAATTTTGGTAGAATCGGATTATTAATGTGAAAAAAAACATCATTAAATGAAAAATGAGTTAAAAACGCTTCAAATGCTCTTGCAAAAATAACAAGTAAGAAAGTATAAGCAGTCAAACCCGACCATGTGATACCCTATAGTATAGTATTTAAAAACAAATTTCCTAGAGTGTAATCTATTTGGGACCCATGGGCAATCATGGACCCGCCAGAACAAAATTATGTTATGAGGTTAAGATTCGTTTAAAAGTTCTTTCTCCCGAATATTGTTTAGATATCTTAAGCTCCGTATATGAGTTTTTTGGATGAGGGTTTATATGGAACCTATAGTTTATTTTAGACCTATCTGGACAACATTTTGTCATGACTTAGTAGCTATCGTAAAAATCACTGTCGCCAATTTGTATGTAAATACTTATATTTTTAAGGAAGCTGGCATTAAAGGCTTTTTCGGGAGAATGATTTGTATGGGAGCTACGTTCTAAAATAAAAAGATTAAAATACAATTTGATGAGCTGATTTTGATTGCAATAAAATTAGTTTGGTTTGGACTAAATTTAGTCTTGCCGATGTAATAAGAAAAAAAAATTAAAATGAAAATAAAAATTGTATGCGTTTTCCCGTAAAGCACTAAATTGTAAAATATGAAAACATATATTAGTGCCATTATTTGGCTTTATTTATAAACCTTTTATCGTCAATAAGTGGTGGATTTTTCTTTTAATAAAAATAAATAAAACCAAATAATACTCAAATAATATGCTTATGTAGGTTAAATAAATGTGAAAAAATGCGATATTTTTATTTTTTTTTCAATTTTAGTTACACAATAACAGATGTTGTTAAATTTAGTTTTTACACATTTTAATTATGTATCATCATAACTACTAGAGTCTTCCGAAGACCAAATTTCGCACAACGAGGAACTTAACTCGTCCTGCTCAACTACCCCATCTTCCAAATCAACATTTTCCTTCTGTATATACAGTAGTTTTGACTTAGCTGCACAATCTCCTTTGCACGATTTTTTGTGCAGGTAAATCAAAAATGCAGCTATCTTAAATGCATTTACCTGCCTAAATGTGCAGGTACACAATTGTGGTTACCTGCACAAAAGTGCAGCTAAAGTAAAGTGTTTGATTTAAAAGTAGAATATAAAAATATTTTTTTAATACATAAATTTATATTTTATTAAAATTTTATTTCAACCCAGGAGCTTACTAGGAATCTCACAAAGAGTCTTTTTGATCGTCGACGAGATCATTTTTTAATTGTAGACGATTCCTAGCACGGGAGAAACTGTTACACGTGCTGATTCGTAAGAGAGATTCTTCCATAAAGCAGCGAAAACGCTTATATTATTCGTAAAGGGAATCGTTTATGATGTATGTTGAGTTTATCTAACGAGTCTTTCAAAAGCATGCTAAGAGTCGTATGAGACTCATGTAGGTTTTATTTTACAACCCGTGAAATACTCAGCCGTATGACTAAGCTACCTAAATAAGGGCATCAGGCGTATTTTTCATGCCAAAACTGCTAATTTTCATACAATTTCTATAAAGCAAACCTTAAGGTCGCGAAATCAATACCATCCTGTCGGAAAATCCTTTTTTGCAGATCCTTAGATCGGTTTGTTTTATTAAAATTGTATTGGCAATAGCATTTTCATACTTCAAAAACTGTCTTATTTAGGTAGCTTAGTAATTGTTATACGACTCTTAAGCCTATAGTACACGGAATGTAAAAAGCCACATACGCATGTGGTTCTGACGTAATTTTGACCTCACTACAATACCCACAATAGCAAGTTCGTGTTGTGTGATGACGACAAAATTACGTCAGAAACACATGCGCATGTGACTTTTTACATTCCGTGTACTATAGGCTTTACAGAGAGTCCCAAAAGGTTCATTTCAAGATTTACAGACGAGCGTGTCAAAAAATAAACAAATTAAGAAAAGATTTAGATGTTTTTGTTGTCAGATAATCACCAGAAGATTCTTTTAGGAGTTGTATGTTAAACATAATCGTCTAACAAACAGCCTATGCTAGCTGGGAAATAACAGATCATTTTATACATGTATGTATGTATGTTTATTTAATATAAAAGAAGCATTAACAATAACAATGAGAATTCACAAAGAACATAAAACATAAAAAAACAAAATAATCGCTATTTATATTTTTATAAACAGCTTAAATTGGATATTTATGTGAAAAAGTGGCCAACATATATTTTTATGTGTGCAGCTAACTTTGATGTTTTGTATGAAAATATTTTAAAGCTGCCCAAAAATCTGCAAAAAGTGCAGGTATACAAAATGCACGTAAACAAGGATTTTGAAGAATAATTCCAGAAAATATTTATTTTGGGCAGTTAAGTCAAAGTGCAGCTAACTTTGATATTTTGTATGAAAATAATTTTAAAATGCCAAAAATTTTGTGCATTTATCTTAAATGTGCAGGTATAGAAAGTGCACTTAAAAAAGGAATTTGTATGGAATTAGAAAGAATAATTCCAAAAATTATCAATTTTGAGCAGTTAAGTCAAAAGTGCACGTAAACAAAAGGCAGTTAAGTCAAAACTACTGTATTTCTCAATTTTTGTTTGTTTATAAACTTAAACAATTATTGGGATTGATCTACCACAAAAATAGGTGTGCATATAACGTATTAGTTTATCCTGCTGAAAATTACATAATTGTAGCGCACTCTGATTAAGGGGTATGGTGCACAATTTGACTTTAATATTTTCTCAGTATTTCTTTTTTAAATGTTTTTTCATATAGCTTGTAACTTTACTTAAACATTTTAGCTCTATAATAAAAAAACTTTAAAAAAATTTGTGAAATTAGACCTATCTAAAGTGCATTTTTTTAAGTTGCGGTCAAAAACCGGCACTGATCTTTTTACGGTCCTTTTAAGAACACTACATATTTGCTAAGAAAAAACGAAATAAAAAAATGTCTGATTTTATATGATTTTTTTTAAAGTTCAAAAAAAGTTTTGTAATTTTTGGATTTTTTTGAAAAAAATATTTTTTTTTGAGCGATAAAAACTAACTTAAGTTAATATTTTTAATAAAAACTGTACTATTGCCAAATTTTGAACAGGATCACAAAAAAAATAACATTAAACTGTTTTTTAAAAAAATGAATTTTTGAGAGTTATTTTCTTGAAGCAATTCAATTCATTTTTTTTATTCATTAATTCTTTCTTAAATTTGACTGAATTTAGCGACCTCTGGCGGAGTCTAGGAGAGTCACACGAAATCAATTCCAAAAAATTTTTATGAGTTGTGTTGTTATCTATCGATCAATATATCTTTTATCACATTTTGAGACTAAAATTTTTTTTTGATTTTTGTCTATGGGACAAAGCACCGTGCCCCGTCGTGATGGGTATTTTTTTTGGTTATACCCCTAATGTACATACATACTACATAAATACATATGGATATTTAAATGAATTGCTTTAATTTTAAAAATGCTTTATATTAAAACTTATGAAGTGCCTTTTCTTTTTACTTTTTTTTAAGTTAAATAAAAAATGTAAATAAATATATTTAGTTTAATTATATATTATATATATTTTATTTTTTACGTTGGGGTCGGTTTTAGACTTATCGCAAGAAACTGTACCGTGTAGTTCTCCACATACTACGCAAACAGGGGGTAAGTAGCAGTATGCCTTGGTATGGCCAAATTCTTGGCAGTTTAAGCACTGAACAGGTCCATTTTTTTTGTGCGGCTCCTCAATTGTGATTTTTCTGTATAGAATATATTTTAAACTATAAATGGGATGCGTTTCGTTTTTTTTTAACTTAATGTCGCCGGGCTCTAATTCTACACGAAAAAGTGGTTGAGGATTTTTTCCCCTATTTCTAATATTTACCACATGTTTTATCTTGAAACCTTTTTCTTCCAAGAATGTTTTAATTTCCTCTGGGTCTACGCATGAATCAATTCCTTTAATCACCACCTGCAGACCTTTACTGCTCTTGAGTTGGTATGTATAAAAACTTTTTTTAAGTGACTCAAATTTGTTCACTATTTTGCGAAAATCATTTTCATTATTTACTTGAATTTTCGTTTCATTAATACTACCTCGCTTTATTGCGGCTACATAAAAAGAGTTTTCACCAATCAACGAAATTAAACTCTTTATTAGATCATTTGAGTTATGCTCCCTAAGATATATCGGGGGAGGCTTGGACGATTTTATTACGTTTGGTGCTTCAGAGGATTCATCCTCCAGAATTGCAAAGCGATTTTGGGAATTTATTTTATCAAAAAATGGCACTTTTGAGGCCTAAGCAACAGCTGAAGATGTAGGGCTGCGACCCCGTTTAAGGACTGTTATATACCTGTCCATACCAACTTGGACTTGAGGCTTTTGACAACTTTTTACAGGGGGGTTTTTCATTGCATTTGTGTTTAAGTTCATGGTATCATTTCCCACTAAATTTGTTTTTGACGTCGCGGCAATACTTTCTGGCCTGGCAACACTTGTCACCAGGTCTAGTTTTAGTTTTTTTAATGAGTCACTATCCACCGTTTGTGTAAATACCGAGGGTCAGAGGGAACGTGTACGAATAATTGGCTTAGCCGTTAGGTAATTAATATTGTTTTGTTTTGTTTTATTTATTTTATTATTTTCATTTGCATGAACTGTTACATAGCAATTTCTCCCGTTGAGTTTTATTGTTGTCTCATTGTTTTTGTTCATACAAAATATTGTTTTTGTTTTTCACCGTAACTTTGTGCTTTTAATATTTTTGTTATTTTTTTTTTTTATTTTGTTCTTTACAAAATTAAAATGTTTTTGCAAGATTATGTATACCTACATACATACATAAGTATGTATGTACATATATTCACTTATATTTTTTATTTATCTTTATTAATTTTTCGTTTTTATTAATTGATCACTTTTATGCTAAATAATTTATTTAAAAATTATTTATATATTTTGCGTTCATTCGCGGAATGTTTATTTTAAATAAAAAAATAATCAAATTTAATTAATTCAAATAGTATGCGGGTTTAATAATACACGTCTGTATCACAACAAAGCACAAACTGAAATGAAAGGCCTGACAATGACATCAACTTTTCACTTGGTTTACAATAAAGCAAATATTTTTTCCACAAGCACACACATTTTTAATCAAGCAAATTTTTGCAAATTTTGCCCATAACAATATAACATATTCATTATTATTTTTTTTAAATTGTTGCTTTGATTGTAAACGAAGCTTTAATTTTTTCAACAAAAATGTAACTTTAGTTTTTTAAGAAATTGAGTCTACTTCTACTTTAGCAACAATTCGCATGAAAGTATAAATGACGAATTATCGTTTTTCGTATTTGTGATGAATTTCAACAGATTTAAAAACCCAATTCTGAAACTATTTGTTCAAAATTCAGTTTAATCAACATATATAATATAAGTATATTTTATAAGAATATAGTCAGTAAAAAAGAGGAAAATGTATTAAAAATCAATTTTTAAGAACACAATATCGTTTTCCATCACATACCTGAATATAAGTTTTAGGAAATAATAAGGTCATTCACGTCACAAGTTATGGAAGTTGTGACGTGAATGACTTTAATAATAAGTGGTTTATTTTTTAAATCCCTTCACCTTACGTTTAAAAATTCCTCATATAAAATTTTTTGAATTTTATAAAATTTGTATTTAAATAGTTTTTAAGTAGGGTGTTTTAAAAGATAAGGAGATAACTATGTAATATTATAATATAACATATTGTAAAATTTCCAAACGTAAGTATATGACGTATAACCGGAGCTAATAAAACCCAGCATTTTTCATTACTGCCAATCTAATCTGCCTTCGTTGCTAAAATATTCTGGAAACTCTCTGCGAGTATTTTCAATGGGACCTTTTCGCGGATTGTAAGGAACCAATTTTTTATCACACGATCTTGGAGTTGATGCATTAGTTGTATTGTTCAAGTACGTGGTAACGTGATCTAAAAGAAAATTGTGAAGAACACAACATGCCAAGACCACTTTTTCGACAGTTTCGGCTTTTAAGTTGATTTTTGTTAGAAATATCCGGAACCTATTGGAAAGCATTCCAAATGAATGCTCTACAACATGCCTTGCCCGCGATATTCTGCTGTTGGTCATCTTTTTTTTGTTGCAAGAAGTATGATAGGGGTAAGGCTTCATAATATGCTTATTTAAAGGAAAAGCATCGTCTGCTACCACCACGTGAGGTAGATTACGTTGTCTTTCCACCATTGAATCCTTGGGTAAACTTACTTCGTCCTCTAAAATCTTCTTGAGATGACTTCGCTGAAAAACGGCTGCGTCGTTATTTCTACCATTACTTCCGACATCAACATATACAAATTTGCAACGGGCGTCAACCAGTGCTAGTAATATAATGCTGTTGGTATGTTTGTAATTATAATAATATGCCCCGTCTTTTCGTGGTGGTTGAAAATTTATGTATTTCCGATCCAGTGCACCGAGACAATTCGGAAACTGCCACTGAAGGGCGAATTCCTTGGCAATGCATTCCCATTCTTCGGGACTAAATGGAAACTGTAAATATAAAATGTTAATACCTGCAAAGCAAAAAAAAATCTAATTGCATACCTTTAAGTAATCTTCTCGCAAATTTCGATACAGTGCTTCGCAAACACTAGGCACTATTTTACAAAAAGATGATGGAGAAATCATTGACGAGTAGATCATACTCCTATAGGATTCACCAGTTGCAAGAAATCGCAGGGTTATTGCTAATTTTTCTGCCACACAAATCGATTCCCTAAAACTGCTATCAGCTTTATATATTTCTGGCGTTATTAGCTCTGTAAGTCTAGTAAAATGTTCCTCATCCATCCTAAGAAAATTTCGATAGGAGTTACTATCCGTCAAAAGGAGCTCTTTAGTTAAAAAAGCAAAGGAGCCATTTACTTTTCGATTTCTTCGCCATGAATGAATCCATAATTTTTTAGATTTTTCTTTTTTTTTTTTGTTACAAGAATACGCATAATCCTTACAAGATCTGATAAAAAATTAAGTTTAAAAATGTATATTTATTTTATATCGAATGTTTGTTTATTAATTACCCAAAGCCATTTCTGCACCTTCGTCGGATTCAGAATCTTCGAATGCTAATTTTGCGCAATATAATAATTTTTCTATTTTTTTTTATCTAAATTCATCTTTTTTTTTAATTTTACAAAAATGTTTGGCAATTTAAATTTGCAAATTAACATCACAGACTATTTTAATAAACACTACAAGAAAAAGCGCCAAACTTTACGAATGAAGAAAAGAAAGAAACAAGTAGGTATAAATTTTCTGTCTTACTTCCAATGTTTTATATGTAAACGCTTCAGGTAAGATTAAAAGAGAATTCAAAAAATGTCCGGCAAGAAATGTCCCTAGTGTAAATTGGAACTAAGAGAAAAGTTAGAGAAGCATTCAATTAGAACGCCAATTAGTCCGGAGATTAGACTCTTCCTTACACTTATGTAAGTTTCTAAAGCTCATTATTTTATTTGAAGTCATAACGATGTAATTAAGATATTTTTCGCAAGGAACTAGCAGACAGTTTATGTACATGACATTTAAAATGTCTGTTAGATCTGTCGCTCGTATTATTTTGGAAATATGTGAGCTCATTTGGACTGAGCTCAGCGGAATATATTTGTCAACACCTAACACACATGAGGGTGCTCTTGATCTGCCATCACCGCGACAATTACCAAAAAGCAACACCATGTTTAACTCTTACTTTGTGGGAGACGCTGCATTTCCCTTAGGATACAACCTAATGAGACCTTATCCTGGATCTTTATTAGAAGAAAAACGGGAAAACTTCAACAAGCGACTATCAAGAGCTCGTAGAGTCATTGAAAACTCTTTTGGGATTTTAACAGCGAGATGGCGAATCTTAAGAGGAACTATAAATATGACCCCTGAATCGTCAGAAAAAATTGTAAAAGCAACTGTTGTTCTTCACAACTATACTAAAATGAATGAAGGGTCATATTGGACCATGAGGTAGAAAATGTCGTAACGAAAATACCTTGGAGACAAGAAACTTGTCCATTATAATGTACGCGATCAGCATTCGCATTAAGAGATGTATTGAACGATTATTTGTGGGATGATAAAATATAATTTAATACATTAAAAAACAATAAAATCCTTATTTATTTTCATTATTTGAACAAAGTGCCTATTTATGTATGTCAGCATCGGAAAATATTACCCTTAAAAAAATTATTCGGTTCAAAAAGAATTTTAAATTTACTTGTTTGTATCTTAAAAAAATATTTTTTTAGATACAGTGTAATCTCAGCCAACGCAACTAATAGAAGTTGTGGCAGTTCTGACAACTGAGGCTGTTGCGATAACCGAGTCACAATTTTTAGGCCCCTTTTTATGGTTTCAACTGAAAGAAGCTTAAGTGATTTACTTTTAAAATAAATTCATTACTTTTATTAAAAATAACACAAAAAACCATATTAATAAATAAAAATACACATTCTTACGTGCAACACTTATACCAAACAATTAACATAAAAACAATATTAATAAACAAAAATGCACATTCTTATGTACAATGAATACAACAAACAATTAACATAAAAACAATATTAATAAACAAAAAATACACATTCTATTGTACAAAGAATAAAAACATTTGAGTTTGTTAATCAAAAAATAATTTTGAGTTTTAGGTACAAATAATATTTAAAAGATATTACATTAAAAAATTTAGATAAGAAGACAAAATGATTTTTTTGAGAAAAATATGTTCTCAACCGATGAGAATCAAAGATTACACCAGAAAAAATTGGTCGCCAACTTCTGTTTCTTTACTTTATAGTTATGTATGTATAAATATTCGACACTTTCTTGGTTCTCCACTTTTCTGGCATAATCAAAAACATAATTAAGTATAAATAGCTTAATCTTATCAAGGTGTTGTTCAGAAATGACTTGGAACTTTTGTTTAATAATTTTAAAGAAAGCAGCATGTTGATTTCCCTGGGATTGTCGACTTTCAGTAAATTGAGTAAAAAGTTCACACATTTTATTGGCTATCGGATCATCACACTCTCGAGCGCTCTTTCTTTTATTCGTAGTTGATGGTGTGCTAGATAATTCTTCCAAAGGCTCAAAGTTTAATGAAGCGTCCATTGATTGCGAGCTTTCTTCCGTTAGAGGGAACAAAATTGATTCTACCGGAAGTAAATCTACGGCAGGAACACTTGATACTGTTCTGTAATTATTGTATTCAAATACATATGGTTTGGAAAATAAAGTTAGTAAATACATAAAATAATAAGATTTTACAAAAGCTCTTACCTTCTTGGTTGAATATGGTCATTTAAAAATTCTAGGTGGCTCATTAAATTCCAAGAAAATTCTGGTACAATGCTATCGCTACCTGCTGAAATCTTCTTTTGGTTAATTTTTACATACCGATCCCTTATATTTTTCCATCTTGATTGGCAAAAACTGTCTGAAAAAGAATGTATATTTGTACATACATAGGTATGTATGTAAATAACATTAAACTTTTGCAACACAAATAAATTTTTTATAAACAAACTTACCATTAACATTTAATGCAGCACTTATATCAGGCCAAGCCTTTGCTCTTTTATATTTATTTCGATAACCTGGCAAGCTATTTTCATATAAATTTTTATATTTTTTAATTTCGAAAATAAATTTTTCATCATCAATTTTTTCCATTTTTTATTTTTGTTTGACAAATTGAGGCGGCAAAATAAAAAGTTAAACTAAACTGAACATTGCCGCTCGTTCGCTTTTAACGGCATTGCCAAATTAAATTATATTCAATGTGTCAAAATTTGTGTATGGTTATTTTTATGAACAAACTATCTTTTTGTAAGTTGTTATGTAATATTGTTGCCGCCCGCTGCCGCATGCCGCTTACATTGGCCTTCCGCTATTATGGATCTCCCTTGTTTTAAATCGCTTCCATCTCTCATATGCTATGTTTCTTTTTGTGATCAAGGTTTTAATCTCATTAGAAACCCATGGTTTACCATTACGTACACAGAAAAAATTTTTTTTCGAATTCAAACAAAAAATTTGTAGAATCAAAACATTTTTTGTCTGAAATCGGTCCTACAAACAAATTCGCATATTCAAACAATTTATTTGCATTTTGTTTACTGAAAATAACTGATTTTTTCAAACAAATAATTTATGATTCTAATATTTTAAAGAATCTGAAACCTTCACAGTATTATAATTAAGAATATGTGAATTATTTGCAATTTTTTTACTAATCTTTACTGCTCTTATAAAATGAGTCATGATATACAAATTTCTGTACCTGTTGCTTTAAAAACACATTGGATCTCATAAATGTACAATGTACCTATATTATTAATTTTATTATAAGAAATTGTTTTGTATTGAATTTTTAATTTTTATGTTTACATGTAATTTTTATGTTTCCAAGTACATAGCTATATCGTACTTGTTCAACAGTACTCTATTAACTCAAATTTTAAAAATTTTCAGTAGAAGCAAAATATAGCGTGTCGATTTTTACCAAAATATAAAAAATTTTGATTTAATACACTATTGTTGAGCAATTGCGAAATGTATGTATAGTAGCTTTATTATAATTAACATGAATTTTTTATTACACATAATAAAAACTAAAAAAAAAATTAAGATTTTTTTTCTCAAAAGATTTTTTTCACAGAATAAAGATTTTTCTCCAAAAATTTCTGGCAGCACTGGTGTATACCACTACAAATACTTGTATACTTTTTGTTTCAGGTTAACAGAAAAAACTTTATGATGGCACTTAAAAAATATTGTGCGGTCAAAAACGCTTTTGGTAACATCCTATCAGTGATGTTAACTTTTATTTTTTCATTACCTTACGGCCCTCTAAAAATTACCGTTTTTGAGAAGAAATTACCCTACGCAAAGACTTTTAATCAAAACATTAATGTGCTGTTTCTAAATGACAGGCAATTGATTGTTTCGTTTGTTAACAGAACATAAGAGCATTATTTATAAACCATTAATTTAAATTTAAATAGTGTGTTAAGAAAAATCTGAATGTAAATGTTTATCTTAAAAGTTGAAAAGGCATATGTCTTAACATATTTACAAGAAATATGTATATATGACTGCTGTGGGCTACCGCTTATAATTTAGATTTCTACTGTACAGTTATGACGAATAATGAACACAGCATTACAATTTTTATTTTGCTTGAAACATAACAATATTTGTTTTAAACAATTGCAATATTATTTAGGACATTATGACGTTATGGCTGGATAGCACACCTTGTGAATTCCCAAATTGTAATTTTTATGGATAAGGTAGTAAAATAATTTTGAATTTGATCCGTACTTAAAATAATCCGAAAATAAAAGTTAAATTTATAACATTGCGGCCATTTCATATGTTTAGGAATTGCTGATTTTTAAACAAGCAAAAGGTTAAATATAAAATAAATGAAAGTGTAAAAATATGGCATAAATGAAAAGTTTCTGACACTTCTTTGCACTGTTACACAGAACAAGAATCAAATTACTGTGAAAATGTGAAAACAATTTGTTTCATTCCATTTGTTCTTCTCATATGAAAACATTCGAATTTATTTATCATTTTTTCAATAAACGAGAATCAGAAACTCTATGAAAATGTGAAAAAAGTTTTCATTTCACAGTTTCACAGAACCAGAATCGACCCCCTGTTTTATAAAAATAAAACAATTTTTTTAGAAAAATTGAATTTAGGTATTTAGAAAAATTTTAAAAATGGTTATTAGAAGAGGAAATTAATGAACCAAAATCAGTTCCCAAACTGAAAAAGGCGATTTCAAGTTTAGTAATATTGGAAATTGTTAAGAAAGGAAGACCATTGTGGGATGGTGTTTTTATCAAGCAATTGCTGAAGAAAATTTGGGAAAGGCTTAATTATAATACTAAATTAATAGAGTCTCTTCCCCTGTCCAGTCAAACGGTAGGCCGTCGCACAGTGGACAATTTTAGTCCTTATCGGATCAAAAATTTGTAACTTTTTTGTTGTTAGAGATAGAGTGAAATTTTGCACGAATAATCTTAAATGTATTTGCTATTATTCTGTAAAATATGAGCCAAATTAAACCAGAACTAATTTCACAATAAAGGTAAGAATTTTATTTTTTGTATATGGGCATTTCCATTTTGACGTGTCGTGATATTTGTAGCACAAAATGAAATGACGATGTCAAATTTGTAAAAAGGGTGTTTATATATACAAAGTAATGAAGTAGCTCTACATTCAGAAAAAAAATTACAGTAATCGACGCTAAGGATTTGCAGATATAAGCAAAAATCTGCCCTGGCGTGACGTTAAAAAAACGGAAGTGGATTTTGATTGCATTACAAAACTGAAAAATACTGCGAATTGAGCAAGAAGTTTTGTACAAAACCTTTTTAAGTAAACTTAGAACTTATATAGATTTATTTTTGAAGCTATCAAATTTAAAAATCTTTGCTCCTTTTAAGGTAAATATGGGAATTTTCAGCTAAAAGTCTACTTTTTTTAATGTAACGCCAGATTGCAAATAAGGTTGTATTTTCGGACCATGTTGTTCAATCGTTATCCCTTTTGTTACTTAATGTAGAGCTTGTTGCGCTTTACACCAAAATATAAAAAAGTAAACGATACATATAAAATTTTCCAGGGTCTATTATTAAATTCAGACGATAAAGCTTGAAGAATGATGTGAAGCCTTTTTATTAATTCTTCGTCTACTCCAGATATATCAGCAGATCGTGAATAATTGAAAAAAATCTTCTAGCGGTATTGCCATCATTGCTGTTACCACTTTCTTGTCTTGGCTTTTCAATAATTAATCCCAACTCTTCACGAAAACGTTTTTGTATATTAGCTTTTTTAAGCTTCTTTATTGCTTTATGATTTTCAGTTAACGCTGACAATTTTTGGAATTCACTATTATAACCTATGTGCAGAATCATTTCCATACATCTTATCCCCGCGTTTATTTTTAATTTTTTTTTAATCTAGCAAAAAAAATTACATAACAATGCAAAGCTACTTTAATGGCCTGTTCAACTATCTCGACAGCAAAACGAAGCGATCGCCATCTATTCGCTCGATTTCGAATCAGATCGGGTTCAACAATTTCGACAGCTTTCGATCGCTTGCTCTTACGTTTGTAAATATTTGTTACTTACGTATTAAAATAATTAAGTATTGCCATATTAGATATTTCTATATTTTGTTGCTTTTTTGTTCAAAAGTATGAAAAATAATACTAAATTGCTTGTTGACAAATACAACCTCGTTTGAAATTTTATCAGCTGTATAAAAATGTCAAAAAATAAAAAAAACGTTTTTGTTGAAACCAAAACTAAAGAAAAGTGTAAACAAAAATTGAATTTTATCCAAAACAAAATATTCAAGCAAAAAAATTAATGATACAAAAAAATAAATAAATAAGTCAATCAAACCAAACGTAAAAGAAAGTTAAATAAGTACCAAGTCAATATTTTGCTAGCATCAGCTTGCTCCTTGGAAGTAGTTACATTTGTTTCATTTGACGACAAATTAACGACAGTTGTTCCTCAACAACCATATTCCTCCTTTTTGCCTGTAGAGCAGTTTGTATTTTATTTCTTAAGCTGGGATCACACGATTGCCGCAATGCACCAATTTTCACATTTTTTAATACCCCAATCGTGCGACCGCACAACCAAATGGCTCATGTACCAATCGAGGACAATATTGTGCTTACTTTTACCAATCAAATGCAACCCTGGTGCGGCAATCGTGTGACTGTTTGCTATGCAACCGCGCGTCAATAAAAATGACAAAAATGCACCAATATTTATTGTGTTCTTGTGCGGCAATCAAACAACACAATACGCGCCAATATTTACCTTTTTTATTAGATTTACTTTTTTGTGTTTCTTTTATTAGGTAATGAAAATAAATATGTATGTATTTATTTATTTTGCAATTAAATTTTTTTAATTAATTATTTTAAGTATGTATGTTCAGAAGCATATTTAGCTGTTCTGTGCGAATATTTTTATTAAAGATATTTCTATTCGAACCTAAACATAGGAAATTGTTGAACAGACTGTTAATTTTTGGAATATCTTAAAAAATTAAATAAAACTTTTCAACAATAATTTGTTTAAGTTTATGATTTGTATTAAAACACGCACACGTTGTTTGCAATTCAAGTAACTTTTATTAACTATAACAATGAATGTAAAAAAGGGAAAAAGAATGTAAAAAAATACAAAGTAAAAGAGCAGATAATAAATGACAGTTCATGATGATTAAAAAGGTATGCAAAGCAGGGTTGTAGTTGATCGGCTTCGTTGCTCCAACACCTCCCCTCGAAGTAGAGATACTACAAGCTTCATTGTAGATGAGGCATCAAGCCCAGGTTCGTTGAACAGGAATGATGTTTGATTTTGCTGACTGGTTTCGTTAGCATGTCAGCTGGCATGCTTTCTGTTGACAAGTATTCAAGTTGTATGTTCCGATTACGGATACAATCGCGCACAAAATGATGACGGATATCAATATGTTTCGTCCGCGAATTGTAGCCCAAACTTTTAATTAGCTTTTGTGCACTTTGGCTATCGTTGAATAGAGTGACACTTTCGTAGTTAATGCCGATGTCGCTCAAGAGACTCTTGATGTAAATAGTCTCTTTGGCTGCCTCAGCTATAGCTATGTATTCGGCTTCGGTACTAGATAGAGAAACCGTTCGCTGTTTACGCGCCTCCCAACTTATGGCGGCTCCGCCCAAAATAAACGCATAGCCAGAATACGATCGGCGATCTGTAATGTTTGCTCCCCAATCTGAGTCAACTACTCCGTATAATCCTGAGTTGGTTTTGGTGAATAGTAACCCATAATCAGAAGATCCTCGTATGTATCGAAGAATTCGTTTGGCTGATTTCCAGTGATCTTCATTGTAATTAGAATTAAACTGGCTCATGTAGTTAACTGCGAATGCGATATCTGGTCGCGTTGTTACTGCCATGTACATTAAAGCTCCAATTAATCGCTGATAAGGATATTTAGACATTGCTTTTTCATCTTTCACTGGAGGAGGGGCTAATTTACAGTTTTTCTCCATGGGAGTCGATGTTGGCTTGCATTGAGCCATACCAAAACGTTCTAAAATTGCTTCAGCATAATTCCGCTGCGATAAGAAAATCTGATTATTTTCAAGATTTTGGTGAAAATCTATCCCCAAACAACGTTTTACTGGACCTAGGTCTTTCATATCGAATGATTTAGACAACGACGACTTGATAAAATTCAGCCACTCAGGCTCGTTTGAAGCCAATAACAAGTCATCTACGTAAATTAAAATTAGCAAAATTTTATCGCCCTCTTTCTTTGAAAATAAACAAGGATCCTTTGTAGTTGGTTCTAAACCCAATTTAAGCAATTCAGTAGTTAGTTTATAATACCACATTAGACCAGATTGGCGCAGACCATATAACGCTTTCTTCAACATACATACGGGTTTTTTGCTACTAAATATTGCCTGTCGCCATCTATCAGCTGTTTCTTCAACATTTTGGTTGAAATTCTTATTTTTATTTGACCCCATGGGCTTACCTGATTTCATCTTGTCTAATATAGTCTCCAGGTGTTGTGGAACTTCGATATACACACTTTCTTCAAGCTCGCCATTCAGATACGCAGTGATGACATCCATTTGATGTATTTCCAAATGCAACTCCGCTGCCAACGCTACTAAAATTCTGATTGAAGAGGAACGGGCCACAGGAGAATACGTTTCATGGAAGTCCTCACCTGGACGCTGAGCGTAGCCTTTTGCTACAAGACGAACTTTTTTCTTTCCACCATCTTTTGTGCGAAATACTAATCGGCTTCTAATAATTTTTCTAAGATCTGGCCGTTCGACGATTTCCCAAGTATTATTGCGTATTTGGGCTAAGTATTCATCTTCTATCGCTGCTGTCCACTCGGTTGCGTCGTTGGCTTCCATAGCTTCATCAAATGTTACAGGATCAGGCACCGCTGTCAGATACGCTAACTCGCATTCTTCAAAATTATCTTCTTCGGGCAGTGCCAATGGTTCGCGATCATCGTCGCACGAGTCTTCTTCGTCTTCTTTTGTTGTTTGAAACAATTTCTTCGGCCTTCCACGTATACCTAATCTTTGCAACTTTGGGCGTCCTCTGCAGCGTTTCTCGGTTTTGATTTCATTCTTAGGTGTATTATTATCCACGCATGTTTTTGTCTGATCAATTTCTTCGGAATATATATTCTCACACTCTATTTCAACAACGTCATGATTTTCAAGTTCACAAAAATCTTCATATACATCGTTAAACCCTTTTTCATCAATAAATTTCACGTCGCGGCTAATTATCACGTCCCTCTTTCTCGGAGACCACATACGATAGGCTTTGGATTCTGACGAATATCCTACGAAAACACACTGCTCTGAACGAGAGTCAAATTTTCCCTTAGTGGGATTTTTGTTTAGCACATAACCTTTGCAACCGAATATTTTCATATGCGCTACTGTAGGCTTTTTATTTGTCCATAGTTTGTATGGAATTTCACCATTTGCTTTTGTAACACATCTATTCCGTATATAACACGCGGTGTTGATAGCTTCAGCCCAGAACGACGGTGGTGAGCTGGCATGTTTCATCATACATCGCGACATTTCAACGAGTGTTCTATTTTTACGTTCTGCCGTACCGTTCTGTTGGGGTGTGTGAGGCGTTGTCAAACGACGTTTTATACCGTGTTTCTCTAAAAACAAATCGAATTCTCGGTTGCAATATTCGCGGCCATTGTCTGATTGTAGTGCTTTAATTTTTCGACCCGTGAATGTTTCTACCGCGGCTTTGTATTTTTGAAAAGCCGTAAATACGTCTGATTTTTGTTTCAGAAAGTACACTTCACACCACCGGGACTTGTCGTCAATGAATGTGGCGAAATATTTTGCTCCGGATTTAGTTACACACCTCATAGGGCCACACACGTCACTGTGGACAATTTCGAGTAACTCGTTTGATCGGTCGTTTTTAATCTTTGGAAAACTTGCACACGTTTGTTTCTGACTTATACAAACTTCACACGTTGACAATTTTAGTTCCGGCTTAAAATTTAGTCCGTAAATGTCACTACTTTTTGCCATTTCTTTTAGGTCTCTTTCATTTAAATGTCCCATTTTATAATGCCATAAATCAAGTTCGTTTTTAGCTTCAATAACGTTCGCGGCACTTTCGTAATTTTGCATATAATATAAATTGCCAATTCTTTCCGCACGAAGGCATATATTTTTATTTTGATCGATTATTTCCGCGCCGTTTTTATTGAAAATTACACTGTAACCACTGTCTGTAATTTTTGACACGGATAACAAATTTGTGCGTAAGTCAGATACATAAAGAACCTCTTTTAATTGTAAATTTGTATCACGATCACCATTATTTATAGAAACTTCGACATTTCCTATGCCACTTATCTTTGTATAATTGTCATTTGCTAAATTTAGTGTTTGATCAACCTTTGACATATATTTAAAATTGTTAATGTTCGCACTCATATGTGAAGTGCATCCACTGTCTAAACACCACTTTGAATTGCCACCGGGGCACAAAAACACTGACTCTGTAGTCGTAAAGCAAACATTTGTTTTCTTGTTGTTTTCGTCGATTTTTTGAGCACTTTGTGTATTTTTAAATCTTACTTTACAATTTCTTGCAAAATGGCCGGGCTTACCGCACTTGAAGCATACACAATTTTGTTTCGGTTTTACTTGTTTTGATTTTTGCTGTTCTTTCTTTGCATACAACGCGTTACACTCGTTTTTGTCTTCCTTAGATTTCCTTGATTCGTATTCTTCTAAAATTTTAACACGAAGCATCTCGGGCTTCGGCAACTCGTCACGTGTTTCTAATGCACACCGAAAAGTCTCGAAAGAATCAGGAAGACTATAAAGAAGCAAAATGGCCAAAAGTTCGTCACCAATTGAAACACCAATTTCTTTTAATTTTGTGACCGCATCGAAAAATTCGTTTAAATGTTCGCGCACTTTATCACCTTCACGCATACGAGACAGCGCAACACGTTTCAACAATGTTGCCTTCCGCGCAGGGCCTTTTGATTGGTATGTTGATTCCAACCTTAACCACACTTCTCTGCTTGTCACACACTCTGTAATTAAACCTAACTCCGACGGACTCATTGCAAGCATGATGTCCGCGGCAGCTTTTTGATCTTGTTTTTTCCACAAGATAGCCTCTTCAGGCAACGCGGGACACTTAACACCATCGTCAACATATGACCACAAATCATTTTTTATTAAGATTGCACGCATTTGCATCTTCCACGTATCATAGTTTTCCGCGTTTAGCGGCTCTATACGCACTACACCGGCCATAGTTTTTATTTTGTTTTTTTTTTTTTCGATCACAAATGTATTTCTAATTAATTACAGATAGTTTATAAAGTTCGCGGAAGAGTTTTTCACTCAACATAAGGTTAAATTTGCCATTCTGGGCCCATAACCTATTAAAACACGCACACGTTGTTTGCAATTCAAGTAACTTTTATTAACTATAACAATGAATGTAAAAAAGGGAAAAAGAATGTAAAAAAATACAAAGTAAAAGAGCAGATAATAAATGACAGTTCATGATGATTAAAAAGGTATGCAAAGCAGGGTTGTAGTTGATCGGCTTCGTTGCTCCAACAATTTGTATCATTTATCATTTAATTTTTTTCAATGAGCAATCCAACAAGAACTTTAAAACAAATAAAAAAGCTACCACAACAGCTGTTTTCGCAGTTAATATACATACATACATAAGTAAGAACAATCGTGTGACTGTTCTGCGGCAATTGTTCTAACCATTTCGCTTTGTGCCAACTAGCGGCAATTAAATTTGTATAAAACAGGGCAATCGTGTGATTTCAGAAAATTTGGTTGGAGCAATTTCATTATTGTGCGTCAATAAAGCACAATAATAATTGTGTCGTATTGGTGCATTTGCGGCAATCGTGTGATCCCAGCTTTACTCTATCCTTCTTCGTTTGGATGAAGTTTTAAAATTTTTAATGTTTTCCTTTAGAATTTGTAGTGTTTCACATAATATTAAGGGGCCTGTCTCTTCAATTTTGCTTTCTTGTGCAACCACCGTCGCAGCTTTAGAAACTCTTGGCGGTGATTCTGATATCTGCTGACTGAGTTTCAGCACATTTAACTTTACCCGCCAACACTCTACAACAAGATGCTGCAGCCGAACACCAAAGCAGCGTCCGATCATTTGTATGATCTAGGGAAGTTAAATAGTTTTGTTTGTAGGTACCACCACCGGTTTCTTGCAGGCATTTTTTATTTTCTAAAATTTATTTTTGTCCTACATTTCAAATCTTCCCATGTCTGTAAAAATATGTAATATTTTCAAAACCAATTTAAGCTATGGTTGTTTTCTGCCTTTAATTATAATGTGGGATAAAATTTCCCGCCTTGAATAGAATGGATGGACCAATGACGCTTAGTTTAAGGCCTATTATTTTTCATTACTCGCCCATTAAAAATTTATTTGCTCCAAACACTGGTGCACCTTTCGCCATCTTAGGATGTTCCTCCATTTATTCGCCTAATGTAAGCAATATGTCACTCATTTATTTCTCTCAAGAAGCGTTTTCGAGATAGTTGCGAAAATCATGTTTTTCTGCAGTTGTTTTAGCTCGTTATTTTGAAAATTTAATTGTTCATCTGAATTGTAAAAACTATTGAACATATTTATACTGTTCGATTTAAAAAAATTAATTTTTATGGTTTTCAATATTAAACGTTTTCAGTCTCTCCATTAAGGCATTTTTTTTTTCAAATTAAAAGGCTTGTAATTCAGTGAATTTTTATCAGATCAACACACTATAAAGAAAGGAGGATAAACATATTTATTCGAAATTTTGGAAATATAATATTAATCCAGACAAACACGATTTTCGCGAATAACTCGAAAACGATTATAAGAGAAATAAATGAGTGCAATATTTCAGTTTATCCGCCCCATTAAGCTTAAACAAAATCTAATTTTTAAGTCTAATTTGTTGTGGCGTATTGTAATCAAAAAAAAAATTACCAATTGTTCTCTATTTTTATTTATAATTTATTTAAATTACCCTTAAATATTTCTTATTTGTTATAAATACCATGATTCGACAACAAAACAACAAGTGAGATGTTTTGACATTTGTTTTCGTAATGTCGACAATACCTTCGATATTAATAAACCGCTTTTTGTATGAAAGTACTTACGTTTTCTTTCGAGTTGTCGTCTAAACGAATGTTCGTATAGAATAAAGTTAGTTGAACCCAAAATAGTTTTCGATCGCTTAGAATGCGATCGAAGTCGTTCTTTCGAAATCGTTGAACAGGCCATAACAAAAATCATTTGTTCAATTATCTAAATAACTAAGTTTTTTAACATTATTGAATGTAACTTCAGTTTAGGCAGGAATATGCAGCTAATATTTTTATAGTATTTTACTAATATATTAAGCTTTACAATTTTTTACATATGAGCGCAGAGCTAAGCAGAGCTCCTAATTAAAAGCCTTACCAAAGATTTTACATACAGCCACAACAAGATTACATCATTCAGAAGCTAAAATTTCAAACGTTTTCACTAAAACCTGATCCGCTATTTGTAAAATCGGAATCTACATTAAATCACCTTTCCAATAAGGTATATAACTTCTTAATTGTAATGTGAATTATATTAAAAATATGCTCTGAAATACGTTTTATTTTTATAGTTATAAATCTTTGTCGTAAAAAGATGTGAATACGGTCTTTATTTCCGAGTATTGATATTGACCAAACATCAAATATTTTCATCAAATTATTAAGTTCGACATCTTTGCTTTTCGATAAAAAAAATTTTTTTGGTGTAATTCGAACCTTTTTAAAAATGAATTATGGGCTGGTCTTACTCTACGATTTTCCACTGTGCGTCGTACTGTTCAATTATGAACTTGTGTAGA
This sequence comes from Pollenia labialis, assembly GCA_949318255.1. Taxonomy (NCBI): domain Eukaryota; kingdom Metazoa; phylum Arthropoda; class Insecta; order Diptera; family Polleniidae; genus Pollenia; species Pollenia labialis. The sequence goes on along the minus strand of OX439139.1, from coordinate 84,014,228 downwards.
ATCTGCAATTAGGGAAAAAGTAGTTAATTGCGAATTTTTTTCAATTTGTTTAGACGAAAGCACTGACATAAATTTACTTTAGAATCATTCTATGGAAATGTAACTGGCACGTTGTTGTATGATGTTGTCAGAGAAAAGCTTCTTTCCATTGTAGACATAAACAAATTTGCTGGAGTCGGCACAGATGGAGCCAATGTAATGTTGGGCAAATATAATGGACTTATAGGCCAATTAAAAAAACACGAATTTGCAGTTCATAATTTTCACTGCATAATTCATCAGACCGCTCTTGCATCGAAATTCATAAATGATACCCCAGCTATGAAGACAGCAGAGGATATACAGTACAATACGCATATAAGAAAGCCTAAAAATGCACCGATTTTCTTTCTTATATGCGAGCTTTCTTATAAAGAAAACACGCATATAAGAAAGATACTTTCTTATATCTGTAACACGCAAATACGAAAGATATTTTCTTATATCTGTAACACCCATATAAGAAAGATATTTTCTTATATACATACATCAATAACATAATTCAAAAAAAATGTCCTATAGAAATATATAGTAATTGAAATAAAACTGTTTAATACTTATACATACTACACATCATTTTGTACTAAATTTCGTATATAAATATATAAGTACACAACTAACTGCCAGGCCCACGATGTCGACAAGAAAATTATTTTTCGCATATTTATATTGAAAACAATAGTAAAAAACTAAAATTTGTTTTTGCTTTCAATAAAATATACGAAAGAAATGTTCTTGTCGACATCGTGGGCGTGGGCCTAAATATAGAAACATAACAAAAACAAAACAGGTGATTGCACTTCACTTAAAGAAGTCACATTTGATAAAAAAAGTAATATGGTAAAAAAATATTAATTCCTAGTTTTAAAATTAGATTTGATAAAAAAATCAGTAAGAAGAATGAATGCATAGTTTAAAAAAAGCTTTCTGTACAAAAATCCCCTTTTTATATGACTCCCGCTTAATTGAGTTCCCCGCATTATTGATTAAATTTTTTTAGATTTAAGATTGCAAACTCAAATGATTTTACTCGCTTAATTGCGTTTAAAAAAAATTTTAAAAAGTTTGTTGCTAAGAAATAAAAATCAAAAAGTTAAATGAAAATTCCAAAAATTTTGTTCTGTAAAATTCCGGGGAAATACAAAAAAAAATATAGTAAATAAAATTCTCAAAAAAAAACAATATGTAAACCAAACAAAAGAATGTTAGTTGGGAATAGTTTTTGGTATATGCAGTCGACACAATGAGCGCAAAAAAATATAAAACATTAAATTTAAAGGAAAAATTACAATTATTAAACGAATATAAAGAAAAAAATAAAAGTGAATTATGTGAAAAGTATGGTGTTTCAAAAGCAACAATTAACCGAATTCTCAAAAATAAGGAAAAGATATTGGAAACATCGAAAAGTTGCAAATTAACCGTAAAAAGACAAAGAACTGGAGCTTTCGAAGAAGTAGAGAGTGTTCTTTCTAAGTGGTTTAACCAAATGAGACACATTGGTACTATTATTTCCTCGCAAATGATTATGGAAAAGGCAAAACAGTTTGCTGTTAAAATTAACTCCGAATTTAATGCCAGTGCAGGATGGCTTTATCGTTGGCAAAGACGGGAAGGAATTAAACTGCGCAAAATTCACGGAGAAGAAGGTGCAAATGATTATACAAATGATGTCCTTCCAAGCCTTATTTCGTCGTATAAGGCAGCTGACATTTTCAATGCTGATGAAAGTGGTTTATTTATTCGAGCTCTTCCTAAAACAACTTTAAATAAAGAAGGGTGTCAAATAAAAGGATTTAAAACATCAAAAGATCGTTTGACTTTGCTCTTTATTTCCAATGCAACTGGAGATTATAAAAAAGTAATTGCGATTGGAAAACAAAAAAATCCACGCTGTTTCAAAAATAAAGTTTTGCCCTTAAAATATTATTCACAAAATAATGCTTGGATGAATAGTGATATTTGGGAAAAATTTTGGTGGCCCTCAACCAAGAAATGGTAAACCAAAGTCGTCATATCATTTTTTTCGTGGATAATGCTTCATGCCACAAAGTTGATTTGATTTTAAGCAATATTAAGATGGAGTTCCTTCCTCCAAATACAACTTCACTGATACAGCCACTTGATCAGGGAATTATTCATAGTTTTAAATCATATTATAGGCAAAATATAGTACGCAAACAGATTGCACACATTGAGAGTGGAAAACCTATACGTGATTTTTCAAAATCAATCAGCTTATTAAAGGCTATGCATATGATAAAACATTCTTGGTGGCTGGTAAAGCCTTTGACTATAAGCAATTGCTTTAAAAAGGTATGTTTTTAAATATTATGCGCATGTAATAAATTTTTTACTTTGGTAATTTTTGTATTTTAGTTTAATATATCTAATCCTGATCGTTTAGAGGAAGAGGATTGTACAATAGAAGAAACAATGATCAATTTACAGGTGGATTTTGACGAATACGTACGCTGCGACGAAAATGAGCCCTGCCATGGTCAACTGACAGATCAGGAGATCATAGAAGAACACTTGACTCAACTACCATCAGATTCCTCGGATGAAGAAGACTTATTGGAATCCCCAACTTGTTCTGAAGTGCTAAATTCCATTTCAGTTCTTCGTAGATTTTTTGTAAACGATAGCAAATACAGCAATGAGCTAGAAAATATGGAAAAAGATGCAGTAAATACTATTGAAAAACATACACTGCAATCAAAAATAACTGACTTTTTCAATCAAAACTAACTTTTTTAATACACGTACTACTTTTTTTATCATTCTTTTAAAATGAATACTTACTTTTTAAGCACACAATACAAGCATTTTATTAATTTTATTTATTTTTGTATAACATGAATTATTATTCATGCAATAAAATTGCTTAATAACATTAATAAAAATGTTTTATCTGATTTTTAAAAAATATTTTATAATTGCGTCAGTTGTGCAATTATACAAGAGTTTTATAATTGCGTCAATGGCTTAATTAACCGAGGTTTTTATAATTGCGTCAATGGCTTAATTATCCGAGGTTCGGGTAATTGATTTGCCCGTTTAATTGAGTCAAAAACTGTAATTTTTTAGTGGCTCAATTAAGCGGGAGATACTGTACTGGAATGAGCATAATTTTTCTCCAGAATTTGTTTCTTATAGAAGAGTTTTTCTTATAAGCGCGAGTTTCTTATATGAGGATTATTTAGCACGCAGATATATACAAATGTGCATGGTGTCTGAAGATGTCTTTCTTATAACCGAGTTTTTCTTATAAGCGAGTTTCTTATATGCGTATTGTACTGTAATAAATAAAATTCGAGGCGGACATCAAGCGCTTACCCACCGAAAATTTGTAACCTTTTTAAAAAACAAAAATGCTGTGAATTGTGACCTGAAAATGTTTACAGAAGTTCGGTGGCTAAGTCGCGGTGATTGCCTGAATAGACTTTATGAATTAGGAGAAGAAGTTCTTCAGTTTCTAGAAACTGAGAAAATAGAAAAAGTTTTAGTTTTAGTCCAGTGTTTAAAAGACAATAATTTTTTTTTTAGACTTAGCTTTTTTGGCAGATACGACAAGTATGTTAAATGAACTTAATTTGGAATTGCAAGGGAAGGAACGCAATATACATATGCGACTTGTGAAAAATCATTCACAATTTGAAAACAAAACTTTTTCTAATTTTTTCCCAAATTAAAAGTGGTGATTTTTCCAACTTTCCAAAAACTTCACTTGTTAACAGAAATCTCGAAATCGACAAAAGATATATGTAAATATGCCGAAATATTTGAAACACTTCAATAATTTTCAAGATTTTGTAATTTTACAACCGCTATTAGATCTTTTCGAAAATCCTTTTCGTTGCGATGTAAGCAACTACGAATTTGATATTCAATCAGAACTAATCATACTACGAAGCGAAGTAAATGCCCCAGACGAAAATAATATTGTAGAGTTCTGGAAAGATTTGGATGGCGAGTTCTATCCTGAACTAAAAAAAAATTCATTGAGGTGCCTCTCTTTATTCGGCACTACTTACCTATGCGAACAAATTTTTTCGGATTTAAAATTTATTTGTTCCAAGCAACGTAATAACTTAAGTTCATCCCATTTGAAAAGCATTCTACTATTACGAAACTGCCATAAAAGTATAAATTTAGAAGATTTTATTTTATAACTTGTATAACACAAGGGGAAAAAATTAAAAATTTTTTGTGTTGCTAGAAAATTTGTAGCAGTTCTTAACCAATTCAATGTCGCTGATTTTAAAACTGACTTTTTTTCTATCAGCTGTGATTTGCGTGCAATATTTTTTTTTTTTTTATGAATTTTTAAAACATAAAAATCTTTAATTTTTTACAATTGTTTGATAAGATATTTGAAACTGATTTAGAGTCAAAAAAGCTTCAGAATAAAAAAAGTGTAGTTTTAAAATCAGCGACATTGAATTGGTAAAGAATTGCTACAAATTATTTATCAACACAAAAAATTTTTAATTTTGTACCTTTGTGTTATACAACTTATAAAATATATTACTAACATTTTATTTCGGCTGTAAATAAATGCATTCTCTCAATTTGCTTACTCTCTGGTACTCACTAATACACAACCAAAAAAATTTTGGAAATCCCCACCTAGCATTTAGAAGATAGTTTTTTAAAAAATCACCTTGCTGGGTCTTCTTCGAGTACTTTTGGTGATCAAAAACTGATTAATCGCTTACACGATTAAAAAAAGACTCGAAAATGACTCTCGCTTATGTTTAAAAAGAGTTTGATTTAAAATACAATAACAAACTGTACAGCAATCGCAAATTAATCATCCCCGTGTTTAAAATGTGAGTATTTTAACCGTTATTTATTATCATATTTTAAGCATATGGATGATTGACAACGGTTTGATCGAATACAGATCATGCAGGGGTTTGAAAAGTGATTATAATTATGTATTTTATGATCATATTTTGCGCGGATAGATGATTAAAAACTGATTGTTATGCTGTTTTTTTCTTAAGTATAACGGGACAGTGTTTGCTTATTTTTGAGTAAATGTCACAAAGTTAAATTTTTGTTTATTTATAAAAGTTCCGTCGAGGTGTTGATATCGTTTAATTGTGAAAGTGATATATAAATAATAATTAAAAAGTGTTATTAAATTAAACACATAACTATATTAAAATAAATAAAGTAAGATATTGTAAATAAATTTTAAATAAAAAAGGCAATGTCAGCTAAACAAATAAAAAGATTGGCGAAAATACAATTAAAATGATTGGCAAAAAAAGAGGCCGAAAATTTAATTTCACCCAAAAAAATAAATCTGAAAAAAGCACAGAGAATCATGTCGAAGAAAACATTCAAGAACATAACGATTCAAATCAATATTCAAATGAAAACAGTGCTGATAGTGACAGTTTTTATGATTCAAGTGATGAAAGTGAAAGTGAACAAAATGAATTTAATTTGTGTGAAGGACTTTCTAAGTGGGCAATTCAATTCCAAGTAAGCTTTGTTGCAATGAATGCACTTTTATTATTGTTGCTTAAATGCAATATGAAAGTTCCAAAAGACGCAAGAACTCTTTTAAAAACGCCTAGTTTTATTGTTAAAAGAAAGGTTGGTGAAGGAACATATATTCACTACGGATTAAAAAACGGATTAACCGATTTCTTGGTAAGAAATGATTGGAAATTGTTGGATATAGTTCTAGACTTTGGCATTGATGGCCTGCCGCTATTTAAAAGCAGTCCTAAACAAGCTTGGCCGATTTTAGCAAGTGTCGTAGGATCAAGCTATGTTTTCCTTATTGGTGTGTTTGAAGGAATTTCAAACCCTATTGCGCAAATGATTTTTTAAAGGAATTTATAATGGAACTTAATGATCTAATGCAAGAAGGATTGGTTTTTGCTGATAAGTTTTTTAATATTAAAGTGCGTTGTTTTGTTATGGATGCCCCAGCAAGGTCCTTTGTTTTAGGAACTAAAGGACATAGTGGCTACTATTCCTGTAGTCGCTGACCACAGAAAGGACAAATTGTTAAGCACCGTCTTATTTTCCCGACCGAAAGCGAGAGTGCGATAAGAACCAACGACACCTTCAGAAATCGTTTTCAACCGGAACATCATTTGAAGCAGTCACCATTAGAAAAACTAAAGATAGGTATTGTTGCGCAGTGCTCTCTAGATTATATGCACGTTGTATGTTTAGGCGTAATGCGAACGTTATTAAATGCCTGGGTAAAGAAAAAATGTGAAGACTATTCTTTAGTGTCATGGAAATGTGAATCAATTTCAAAAGAGCTATGTTTTAACACAAAAAATGCAACAAAGGAGTTTCAGAGAAAGCCCAGAAGCTTAAAAGATCTTGAAAGATGGAAAGCAATAGAGTATAGAAAACGTCGAAAAAAACTTACTAACTACCTTATCATATAAGATTTTTTATAATATTTTATATGAAATCATTTTTCAGAAAGAATATATTGCAAAAACCGGTGGTGAAGGTCCCGCACAATTCCTCAGAGCTGCAATTCGAAAACTTTTTTCGGATGACTTAGCCACATTGTACAGCTGGAAGGGGACCAGCTCTAAGCCTAGCGCCGAAAAGTGCTTTCTCATTACAACAGTTAAAAGTTAGTGAATATTTCTAATAAATATAATAAAAATGAAAAACATTAATATTTTGTTTCAGATATTTGTCATCTTAAATATAAAAGCACCGATAAAGATAAGAATCTTGTGCTTCAAAAGCATTTTGTGCATGCTAAAGATAGAGTAACAAAAAGAAAACGTAAAGATTAGAGTTCTTATTTTTAAATTGCAACGAATTTTTGAAGCCTTAAGTACACATGCAAATTTTAAAGTACAAACAATTTATTTTATATATGTAATTTTTTTTATTAAAGTAAATACTTTTTTCTATTAAAAACTTCAAGGTATAAATGAAAAATGTACAACATTATTTTTAACTTAATTTAAAGCTAGACTTTAAATGCACATATAATTAATTTTGAAGTACAAATTATTAATTATAATTTTTTATTTTTTTCTTACTTTTGTATATTATATATTTGTTTATTTACTGTTCAAAAACTGGATCTCTAAGGGCTAAAAAATCAGAGCAAGTTAAACTCTATTTTTGGTTTAAAATGTGTTTAAACCAACAAATCTATAAATCACCAAACATATAAACCATCTTTAAACGCATAAAATTGGGCGTTTAAACTACCAATACAGACCATACGAATTTGATAAGATTTATCGTAGTGCTGCCACATGTTATTTTTTTGACAATATATAATACATGGGACACTGATTTATAGTTGTTGAGTTTAAACTACATATAAATTCAAGTTTAGTTCAACTAAACCAGCGTTTAAACCATGAGTGATTTATTAGCCATAAGTGTGAAAATAATTTATTTCCATAAACTTTTTGGTTATTTTTTAATGTAAATTTTTATTTTAAAAACTATTTTTACGAAAAAATATTTTTCTTTTTAATAAATTTTGATGTACTATGTACGTACATCACACGAATATTTAATACTTTTTTGTTTATGTTACTTCACGCTCATATGAACGTGGTTTTAAATATCGCGTCAGTGTAAACGTAGGACTCAAAAAACCGACTGAAAAACAATCGAAAAAGAGTCAAATGCGATTAGTAATACGACTGATAAATGACTCGAAAAACAATCATAAATTATGTAAAAAGGACTCCTAACCGAATAGAAATATGACTGATAAACGACTATAAAAAGACTCCCAAACAGATTGATAAATTGCTCAAAAAAGACTCGTAAGCGATTAGAAACATGAGTGGAAAACGACTCGAAAAAGACTCATAAATTAATAGAAATAGGACTAATCAATGACTAGAAAGCGATTCAAAAAAGACTTTAAATAGGTACTATTAAAAAAGGATCGAAAATGACTCTAATTTAACAAAGAAAAAGACTCATAAATGACTTATCCCGAAGAGTCGCGGGAAGGCACAATTTTCTCCCGACAAAAGTATCTTTTATGATCAGAAAATGAGCGCATATTCCATCTTTTTAATCGCGTAGGAGAATCAAAAAAGACTCGAATTTGATTAAAAATTTCAAAAAATGCTAGCTGGGTCCCTGATCTAATCCACCTGGAGATTGTATTTTTATGTGAGTACAATCTATAGCTCCTATTACTTTAAGAAATGCCGCAATTTTATGAAAATGAGAAGCGGTATTTTTAATGTGCTCTGAAAAATGCGGCGTTTTTATATATTTTAATGATTGACGTGCGATAGCCCTAGATACTTTCTTTACAATGCGGCTTGCTGTTGCGTTGATACGCCACAATAATCCCCAATAGCCACCGGAAAGCTACCGGTTGCGATATGAACTTTTAAAATACAAAATATTACAAAAATGTAAATGTTGGTTCATATTTCTATCCATTTTATTTGTTTTATTTTCCGATTAGTGTGCTAACCGCCAAATTTTCTTCGGTTAAATTTAACACCCACTTTTTTGTTAAATTATGGCAGTTAAGAGTTAATCATATACACATGTATTGTGTAATACAATTTGGCCAAACTTTCGGTTAAAGGTATGATTATTTTTTAATCAAAGGTGGTGAAAACGGGCGTAAAAGTGTTAAACATTTTCAAAAATTAAAACAGGACTCGAATGGCATAGGAGTTCTCCAACATTTAAGATAAGTGACAGAATTTTTTCCAAGTCAAGTTTTATCAAAACTAAAGAAAAGATTCGCTCAAATTCTAAACATTTATGCCCGTAATTTCTACAAGCAGATATCTAGCTGTGTAAAGATATCTAAGGTGTAACGAATTTTTGGTAATTTAAACATGTTTGTCTTACCTACTATTGGAACTGTAGTGTATTTTACACCATCGATTTTGACAGTTAATTAAAAATATTAATAAAAATACAAATGTTGCCATATTTTAAAAGAAAACTTAAAGGAAAAAACACGTAGGCAAAATTAACGTTGAAATTACCAAACTATTTTTACCGGATAGGTAAAGATAACTGTTAGGTAAGAACACCAACAGATATCTGTTTGTTGAAATTACGGGCATTAATCCAATTTATTTTTCTAAAACATTATTTTATAATATATCTTTAAACTACATAATATGTATTTATTAAAAAATATGTATTACATAGTTATTAATTTTTTTTGTTTGCTCGTTTTGGTTTAAGAATTGTTATGTTATTGTTTTTTTTTACTAATAAACTCCAAATAATAAATAATTTTTATATATTGAAATCACCATATTTATAAAAAAAAACCTTATTAACCGGTTTACCGATCATTAACCAAAACCTCGGTTAATTAATCGAGCGATTAATCGATTAAAGCAAAAGCCCCATTAAATGAATACCCTAGTGGGTAAGGAAAGGTGTAGCAAATTCCACAATAAGCTTTACTTCAACACCACGGACGTCATTTATTTATTTTTTTTGTTAAGATAATTGCGAGTTATGTGAGTTTATGCTATCTATGAATAAATCTATTGTAACTGATCAAATATATACCATACAATACTGACACACACCTCCCCCACCCCCAAACGACGAGCACAGCTGTATTATAGGTAGCGTCGTTCCTAAATAAAAAAGTCAACTACATATACGACGATCGTTACAGCACTTGATCAACAAGAGGGTATTAACTCAAAATTTTCATTTTTTCACTTTTTAGAAAAAAATCGACACGTTATATTCATACCTACTAGGGTTTTCATTCATTAACTCATTAATTACTACCCGATTAACTGATCGGTTAATTTAAAATTTGCTTTTTTCGATTAACGATTAAACCGATTAATTTCAGTCGATTAACCGATGTAACAAAATTTGAATTAATTTAACATGTTTTTTTTGTGTGTTTTAACCAAGGCCCATCTATCAGGTCTGCTTACTTGTACAAAAACAAAAAACGATTCTTTTTAGTTGTCAAAAATTTACTACCACATATACAAAGCAAAAGGAAAAAACGTGTATGTGTGGCATACCATAAACGTAAATGCACATTTAAGCAAAATGTAAACAACTTTTGACAACTAAAAAGAACATAAACAATGATCATCAGGCTTCTTGCGCAGACCTTTTCAATGGGCCTTGGTTTTAACTATTTGTGTTGTCTCATATACATACAAAAGGTAATGCTTAGAAAATATTTTTTCATACAAACAAACAAGGTGCTGCCAAGTGCCCATTTAGACAGGGACACATTTTGTTTGGTAGCAAATTACGGGTGGGGAAGACAGAATGGTTTTTGTGTTCGGTACTCGGCGACACGCTTTGTTCTCATTTTCTATGTTGGCATTTACTTTGCTTTTTGAGAAAAAAAACAACAACATTAACAGAATGTTTCCGGCAACATATTCGTGTGTGTGACCGGGAATGAAAAAACAAAAGAGAATTCCAGATGTTTTCCTTCCAAATGTTCGCTCGTCTAAACTCGGACCAACAGATTTTTGTTTTACCCCAACAAACACAGAGGTTTGATTTCAAATTGAAAATGATTTGAAATCAAACGTTTGGTAATGATTTGAAAATCATAGTGTTCTCAACAAAAAGGGGAAATTATTTTCAAATTGAAAAATACCTTTATTTTCAACTTGCTTTCAAACGTAATGCTCAAATGTTTTTCAAATGTAGATTATAATACAATGTGGAATATAAATAAAGCTATTTAATTTTTTTAATTTAAATTTATTATTTATTTAAATAAACTTTGAGATAAACATTCAGTACCATAGCTAATAGATAAAATATTGTTCTTTCCGTCCTCTAATTCTTGGAAAGAAAAAATACTTGGCTCCCTTTTATTTTGAGGATCGTTCAACAAACTTTCTTCACTTTCCCGTTTTATTATTGTAATTTCTCACAAATAATTTTTATTTTTCACAAGAAATAAACTGTTCACTCTATATTTAAATTTATTTTTAATACTAAAACACATGTAACCACAAAGTAAAAAAATTTAACTTTAATCGCCATTTTTAATGCTTTTTTCACAAGAAATAAATCGTTCACTTGTAAAACACATTTAACCACGAAGTAAAAATTCAACTTTAATCGCCATTTTTAATGCTTACATTTATTTTTCGCTTTAGTATTGCCAAGTTTATTTTTGATTTGATTTAAACATTTGACATCAAATTGATAAAACATTTGATATCAAATTTTTATTTTCAAATCATTATTAATTTGAATTTAAATGTTAAACCAAAAAATTGAAAAACGTTTGAGAATTGCGTTTGATGTCAAATGATAAAGTCATTCCATATCAAAGGTTTGGCTTCGTGTTTGTTGGGACATACTTTTTACATATAAGTACAGTAGTTTTGACTTAGCTGCACAATCTCCTTTGCACGATTTTTTGTGCAGGTAAATCAAAAATGCAGTTATCTTAAATGCATTTACCTGCCTTAATGTGCAGGTACACAATTGTGGTTACCTGCACAAAAGTGCAGCTAAAGTAAAGTTTAATTTAAAAGTAGAATAAAAAAATTATTTTTTTAATACATAAATTTATATTTTATTAAAATGTTATTTAAACCCAGGAGGTTACTGGAAATCTCACAAAGAGTCTTTTTGATCGTCGACGAGCTCATTTTTTAATTTTAGACGATTCCTAGCACGGGAGAAACTTACACGTGCTGATTCGTATGATAGATTCTTCCATAACGCAGCGAAAAACGCTTATATTAATCGTAAAGGGAATCGTTTATGATGTATGTTGAGATTATCTAACGAGTCTTTAAAAAAGCATGCGTAAGTGTCGTATGACAATCATGTATGTAGGTATTATTTTACAACTCGTGAAATACTCAGTCGTATGACTAGCTACCTAAATAAGGGGATCTGGCCTATTTTTCATGCCAAAACTTCTAATTTTCATACAATTTCTATAAAACAAACCTTAAGGTCGCGAAATCAACACCATCCTGTCGGAAAATCCTTTTTTCAGTAATTGTTATACGACTCTTACAGAGAGCCCCAAAAGGTTCATTTCAAGATTTAAAGACGAGCGTGTCAAAAAATAAATAAATTAAAAAAAGATTTAGATGTTTTTGTTACTCGTCAGATAATCACCAGAAGATTCTTTAAGGAGTTGTATATTAAACATAATCGTCTAACAAACAGCCTATGCTAGCTGGGAAATAACAGATCATTTTATACATGTATGTATGTTTGTTTATTTAATATAAAAGAAACTTTAACAAAAACAATGAGAATTCACAAAGAACATAAAACATACAAAAATAAAATAATTGCGATTTATATTTTTATAAACAGCTTAAATTGGCTATTTATGTCAAATAGTGGCCACCATATATTTTTATGTGTGCAGCTAACTTTGATGTTTTATATGGAAATATTTTAAGCTGTCCAAAAATATGAAAAATGTGCAGGTATACAAAATGCACGTAAACAAGGGTTTTGAAGAATAATTCCAGAAAATATTTATTTTGGGCAGTTAAGTCAAAGTGCAGCTAACTTTGATATTTTGTATGAAAATAATTTTAAAATGCCAACAATTTTGTGCATTTATCTTAAATGTGCAGGTAGAGAAAGTGCAATTAAAAAAGGAATTTGTATGGAATTAGAAAGAATAATTCCAAAAATTCTCAATTTTGTGCTGTTAAGTCAAAAGTGCACGTAAACAAAAGGCAGGTAAGTCAAAACTACTGTATGTGTTTAGTTATTTGTTTCTTCTCATATACCAAAGGTAATAGTTGTGAAATTATTTAACAAACTTCATTTTAGCTCTGTTTCTTTACTCTACTTTGGGATCCCTCGGGATCCCAATTTGCACGAAAAGCGTTCCCGTACTTTTAATTTGTGTAAATGAGAGCGGATTTGAGAGAATAAAATTCTTCTTCTTCTTGCACGAAACAGCCCAGAATTTTTCTTCGTGCAAATTGTGTAAATTGTCAAACAGCTGTAAAACATAAACAAAACAAAAAAAAAAGGGAAAAAAGTTCATGATCCAAATTCTGGAAAAAGTGTTCTGGAATAAAACAATGTACTTAAATAAAAAGTTTTGTACTGAAGTATTAGGGAAACATAATGTTAGTTATTGTAAAAGTGTTTGTTTTGTTTTATTTTGAGTAAAAGTTGTTTAATTCTAGAGCCAATATAAAATTTTTCAAAAGTGGCGCAATTTTTGTTGGCGTTTTAAAGACTGTCAAACCACAGAATTTTTATTTCGTGCTTAAAATTTTGTTTTTTCTGTTCCCGTACTTTCGTGTAATGTTGTCTGTTTATGGGAGAAATTTATGCTTGCTCTCATTTGCACGAACTTTACCCAAAAAGTAAAGAAACAGAGCTTTTAATTTACAAGTGTTTACCTTCAAAAGTTTTCATTTTTATTTAATTTTGCGGCATTATTTGCATGATTGGTTTTTTGCAGTAAAAAATTTACAACAAAACGATAAATATTTAATTTTATCCATGAGAATAATTTTACAAGTGTAAGCTGCTTCTTGAATTACCTAATATTACAAAGAAGAAGGTCTTTATTAAACATTATATATTTTGCTGACAAAAATCTGTTCGGTTGCTTAATTTTTATTAATCAGTGCTTGCTTCCAAAAGTTTTCATTTACTTTTTCGCCGTTGTTGGTTTTCTTGCAGTAAAAATTCATAGAAAAGCGAAAAATATTTAACTTATATGACAATCTGTGTGAAGATAATTTTACAAATGTAAGTTAATTCTTTAGTTGCTTAATATAACAAACAAAATGGTCTTCATTTCAATACTTTTTTTCGTAGGTAAAAATGAGTTTAGTATGGAAGTATTTTAGTAAAGACGAGAATGACAAAACAATAGCAAAATGTAAGCATTGCCCCAAAGTTTTAAAGTGCTGCGGTTCATCAACATCTTCATTGTCCTATCATCTACGCAAGGTCCACAACAGCAAACTGGATGAAGATGAGATTCCAACAACATCAAATATAGCAAAACAAAAGTGTGTGGCCCAATGGAAAAATATTTGAAATCATCTTCGGTCTATAAGCTGGAGGAAATAATAGCAAGAAGTGGTAAGAAGTTTCAAGAAATCTAAAGTGATTTTGTCTCTGCTAAACGTTAAAGGCTTGAAGATGCCATCAAGTGAATGTACGATATGGAAGTATTTTAGCGATTTTTATTTTTCAAAAAAAGATGAGCTTATAGCTGATATTAAAAAAGTGGTAGAAAATAAAGGACGTTTCCCAATTATTATCGACGAATGGTCTGACTTATCTTACCTTAAATATGTCAACGTTACCCTCAGATATTACGACCCAACAGCTAGCTCTTTTAAAATTTACAGTTTGGGATTAGAAGAGGTAAAGCAAAAAGGCACAGCATTAAACATTGCCGACACAATTCCCAGTTTTTCATATTTGATAAATACACTGAAATTTATTGTTGAGGGAAAGCTAGCTTCTATGCGCATTTCACTGGTTGCTTAGGCCAGCTCATCAGGAAACCTTTTCCAAAGATTTTAGAAAGGCCAAAAATATTATACAAATAAAACCCTAAAGCGAATAAGAATTGTAAACACTCAAAGTTTTACTTGTAACAAAATCAAAGCCAAAGCAAAACACCAACAATAAACAGTGAGTTTATCTTTTCTTACATTCCCCTACAATTGGACGGGTTCTTTCCGACTCGAATTGTAGTTATAAGTGGGTAAAAAGAAAAAACAGAATTAAAATACAAACTGCTTCATTCTACTGTCTTCGTAAGAAAACAACAAAAAAAAAAACCAATTTGCCAATTCAGTTTTTTGCACGGGCACATGCAAGTATGTATATTATCAAAGTTATTTTCGGGAATACAAAATTTATTATGAATACGATTTCCGTATGACGTGCTAAATTCCCAGTTTTTCATATTTGATAAATACACTGAAATTTATTGTTGAGGGAAAGCTAGCTTCTATGCGCATTGCGTGTTCTACTCACGACGGCGCCGCTGTAATTAAAAAGTATAGCAAAAGTATTTCCGCTGAATCCCACCTGTGCATTAATCATGAAATCCTCTTATCCGTAGACACACTTTATGCAAAGAAAGTTGAAGAACTATATCAAAATGAAAGAGAAGAAGATTGTGAGTTTAAAGATAGTGATTTTGAAATCGAAAGTGATGATGATGATGGCCATTATAGAGATATTATAATAAAAACGGAGTTTGAAATTAAAGCAGAAATTTATAAAATTATTAACCGTGTTCGTAAGTGCTGCAAACTTTTTAATAAGTCAAATGAGAAACAGCAAAAACTACAATTACGCCTTATACATGATGTAAAACATCGTTGCTCATCGTTGTTCAAAATGGTAGACAGTTTTCTTCATATATATAAATGTGTGAATCATGTTCTGGCTGATTTTAATTAAGATCTTTTCACTTCTTCGGATATACATACAAGTTTTAGAAAACTTGAGTAAAACTTTAAAGCCTTTGGACGTGGCTATACAAAAGCTTAGTAAAGTCTCTGCTACTGAGGGAGTTATTAAGTTTTGATAAATAATTTAATAAAAGCCAATAACACTATTGCCAATGATTTAATTAAACATTTTAGGATTAGATTTAATGAGAGACGAATTCCAGTTTTAAATACACTTATTTTATACCTCCACTCAGGCATATTTCCTTCTAGCAATACTTTCTTGAAATACAGTACAAAAACCGAAACTAAGGAATTCGGAAATAAACTTTTTTGCAGAATGTTCGGTGCTGATGAATCTTTTTTTTGATGATCTTTTATGCCGCAGTACAATGAACACAAATTTATTAAGTTGAGATTTATTTGCAAAACTGTTGTAAAAATTAACTTTTTAGTTCACCACAACACGAGTAAATAATATTTAAGTAAGTAAATAACCCTACAAGAAATTGCTGATGTAAACTAACACATACAAAACTTATAAACTAACACACTCGCAATTTTGTATTAAATTCTCGTATATACCCAGCGGGAAAAAGAAGGAGTACGAAGGCCTTCTAGAAGGCCTCTGTACCCCTTCTTTTGGATGTACAAGGCCTTCTTGCTCCATTCCATACTCATATCTTTTTTACACGCGTTGTCATTGCGGGGAAGGCCTTCCGCTTTCCTTTCTTTCGCCAGGGCTTCTTAAAGGCATTCAAATATATGGCTCTTAGAAGGCTTTCCAGAGAAGGACTGTTAAAAGGCTTTAGAATAAAGGTTATCTTAAAGGGTTTTTAAGAAAGGTATGTTAAAAGGCCTTTTAATTAATGGTTCTTAAAAAGCCTTTCTGACCATCCTTGTAAAAACTGCATCGGTTCTAATGGAAATTGGCTGACCATTTTCATTCGCATCGCATCGAAAAAACATCGATGTTTTTTTACAGTGTCCATCCCTACACAGAACCTTCTTCTTCAATGAACAAAACACAACTAAAAAGATTTACATTATTGTTTTCACTTGGTATTTTAATATGTATGTAACTTTATTTTTATAACGGGATCTGAATTCTTTCGCTTATGCTTTGGCGAAAAAACAGAACAAAAAATTTTACTCTTTCTCTTTTTAACATCAACTAAAAAGATTTACGTTATTGTTTTCATTTGGAAGTTATTTTATTATGTATGTTACTTTGTTTTTGTAAAGGAATCTGAACTGTTTTGCTTTTGCGTGTGCAAAAAAACAAAACAAAAAATGTTACTCCTTCTTTTATCGCTTCTCAAGAAGCGAGTGTGGAAGGTGTATCTTATCTTTTATACCAAAGAGCCAAGGCCTTCTATGAGGCATTCTTTAGCAGTTACATAAGAATAGTAATTAAATCAAAAAAATTTTTAATCAGGCCTTCAAAAAGGCCTGAAGTAAGAAGGTCTTCTAAGTTTTACCGCTGGGTATATTCAAGTTCACAAGTATGAGTGGGAAAAATGTCACACGTACACGAATGTTTACATCAGTTTTTTCATATTGCCCTTAATAAAATGATAGAAGCTTCTGATGTATAAACACATCAGCAATGCCCATCAGATGATGCATCAAATGACTGTCATTGTTCTTGTAGGGAACATTATAAAACAAAAGAATATTACTAAATAAATTTTTTCTACACAAAACAAACGTTTGTTGAACTAATGCATTTGTTTAACGTGGTTTGTGTTTTGTTATTTTTGTTTTGATCACGCCATTTGTGTTGATTTTTGCGGCCTGTTTTTACATATTGCCACTTCACTACCAAAAAAAGCTTACTGTATTTTTCATCGAAAGCAGCCTTCGCAACTGATTTGGGCCCTTTTTCACACGTCACTTTTTACAGTTCTGTTGGTATTCTGTGATATGTATGATCATAAACGACTGTGTCGCCCATATGATCGTCAACGACATATGACACTTGTGTGAAACAGTCGTCGACGATTTGCTTGGACGGTCGCCTACGCGTTCTCAAGGATTTTATATGGTCGTACACGCGTCGTCAAGGATGCCTTCAAGACATGGTCAACTGGGCATGTTTGCGCAATACACATAACCAAAAGATCGCTCTTAAGCCAAAAGTACATAACACGCGTTAATTTGTCGACGTTTGTCGTGCGTTTAAAAACTCAAGCGCATGAAAAATTTCAAGTCGCACAACGCGCGTTACAAAAGCCGTTCCTGTCATCTGTTTTTAATTTTTGCATTGAAAGCGGATTCAAAAGTATATCAAGCCTTTTTTATTGAATTTATTCTTTTTATATGTTTTTTGTATGTTTTTTAAGCTCTTCAATAAGTTTATCTTTCACGATTCCCAAATTTGTTTAATTTTTCCTTTTATTGTCAGCTGATTACTTATCAAAAAAACACAACGCGTTAAAAAGTTCAAAGTTAATAAACTTTCCAACGCGTCAACATATTTTGCATGTAGCTTGTTCTATGAAAATACACAAGCTTAACTTTTTTGACAGAATTCTACAGAGTGCGCGCGCACTAAAGAACATCCACGCCAATTTGTTGGATGTTCAATTTCTTCACAATTTACACAAACTGGATTTGTTTGTAACTTAAAACTCACCAGGGTTATGAATTTCTGAACATTTAACGCAAGCCTGAGTTCTGCTACCAGGGCTGTGGAGTCGTCCGAAAAAAGTACTAACTCCGACTCCGACTCCAAATGCTGAAATTTTTTAAGTGCGACTCCGACTCCTACTATAATCATGATGCTAAATGTATATGAGACTCAGTGATGTTAATTTTTATTTTTTCATAACCGCCCGGCCTTCTAAAAATTAGAGTTTTTGGGAAGCAATTACCGTACGCAAACATTAATGTGCTGTTTCCAAATGACAGGCGATTGATTATGTAGCAAAATTTATCAGGGGTGTGCTGGAAATCGCAAACGCAAAAATTTGGAAGTTGTTTTTAATAAACTTTATACCTAATTCTTATAATTTTTGGTTTAAAATCCTGTTTAATAGGAAAATATTTGTCATAAAATTCTTTTATTACAAAAATCTTATTTAAAAACGACTTTTAAAATTCTTGCGTTTTACGTTTGCGATTTAGCACACCCCTGTCATGTGGAAACAGCACATAAGAGCAGTATTCATGAACCATTTATTTAAATTTTAAATGTGTTTTAAGAAGATCATTTTTGCTTTGGAAATTTTTTTAAAATTTTTTATGCCGAAAAACTTTGGAGTCGGAGTCGCGAGTTTTTGTGGGTACTACGACTCCAACTCCGGCACAAAAACATCAACTCCGACTCCACAGCCCTGTCTGCTACAATTTCTAGAGAAGTTATCCCTTCTATCCTTAGGATTTGCCTTTGGTAACTCCCAAGACACTACCTGACGGGCCCAGAACCGTACGGTCACCTGCCTAAGTCACCGCCAATCGCGGGAATTTTGTATAACCGCTGTTTCTTAGATTTGCTGCGTTGTTTCTAACTATTTTTCATAGTTGTCCACAAGTGTTTTCGTGCCCAATTGCTTCTCTATTCGCTAACAGATGGCAGGGTCATTGATGCGTTAAAATCAAAAACTAACTTACGAAAATGCATTATCATTTAATACAAATACTATAAATAATAATAATCAAACAGGAATAGTTCAATTTGTGTAAATACTACAAATAATAATAATTAAATAAGCATAATTATTTCTACCGAAAAGATAATTGTAGGCTAGGGCGTGTGACACAAAAACGAGGGCTCAGACATTTGCTCGTCACAATAGCTCCATTGTTAACCAAAGGTTGGCTAAAGCAAATTTGATTCATTAAACACATTTAAAAATAAAAATGCTAATATAATATCAATAACTTATTAAAATAAATAATTCTCACATTCTATTTGTTTAAATTAAGTAATTTAAACCACTGGAAGAACTTTTGAGTTTTTATTCGAAATTATATCAACTTTACTTACTTCTAAAATAGGTGATGTTGCACTAGGACCACTTATAATTAGCAAGACATGTGGACGTTTTCCATAACTAAGATCATAATATATGTCTACTAGTGGTGTTGGGCCTAGTTCATATATTTTTGATATGAGCTGAGATACACTCGAGGGACCAAGTGCTCCAATCGGTAAATAACCTCCTAATTGTTCCAAAACTAAACGAATAGTTGACGAATTTGTATTCTGCCTTAAACAGCTGCCAAATAAACGACCTAGTTTTCGAAATGGACCAGATGTAGTGTTATGTTGTAATAGTTCTGTAATAATAAAAACCAATATTATTTGTTTGTTTGTATTTAAAATACATTTAAAAATAAGAAACGTGGACGTTTTAAGGAATTTTTTAGGTTGATTAACCCTTGGGGAACAAATTTACCTTATTATCGTTTTCTAAATTTATTTGTTGCGGCAAATATATGTACATTATTTTTTTTTATTTAATTTGTTGTATTTATATTTTTGGCTTGAGGTCTGTTTTATTCAAAAGAATAAAAATAATAAACTATTGTTTTGTTTTAAATTATTATTATTAATTTCTACCAACCTTAAAAATACTATACCAAACATGTTTCTTAATTCTACTAACAAACAATTTACTTAATAATTAATGCAGTGTTGTCCAATTATATTGTTTTAAGTTTTCTTCTCTCACTGTCTAGTAATTTTCTTTTGTTTATTATTTATTGATCTTGTAACTATTTGTTTTTGTTTATGCGTGCCCTTCAGCGTTCGCGACGAGGTGTCAAATTAGCATTTACAAAGGTTTGGCAGTAATTTAAAAAGCTTTTTTTAATTGTTTCTTTCACTCATTATTTTAACTTTAGGTGCTTTAGCCAATCATTGTGAAACTTTTTTGAATAAAAAAAAAACAGAAGTAGGGAAGAACATGCAAAATCAATTAAAATAGATAATCAATCAAAGCAAATTTCGATCTACCAAAGGTTAAATACAATTTGGTTTAAAGGCTCAGTTAGGCGAACGTTGCTGTACCGTATCTTTACTGTGTCAATCAGATGTTCGCTTTTTGTTATATGAAAAGCAATACAAAATATTACCGAAGTACCTTAGTTGCCACGTACCATTATGTATAAAATAGAATTCCATAGTCTGAGTTTAGACGGTTCATTCTTTACTGAAAAGATTCTTCCTTTTTCTTCTTTGAACAAGAATTGGCGTTCAAATGATTCATGTCATGTTGAAGACATGTTTTTTATTTTGTATAGTCGTGCGTATGAATGTGTGCTTTTTGATATTGAAAACAAAAACAAAATTAAGCAACGAATGAAAAAGCAAAGCGTACTGACAGTACAGACATGTGTGTACTCGTTTCTTTTCCCCTCTCCCCTCTCGCCAATAAAGTAGCAATCTTTTCAGTAAAGAATGAACCGTATAAACACAGACATACCGTTGTTACGTGGCATTTGTAAAATAGTGATGGGCGGCCTGTACCTATGTTTCTTGAAATGTGGGTATTTTTGCTCTTTTTTTTGTACTTTTTCAGTATAGCTATGGAATTGTGACAAAACCACTTACATTACAACATTTTTTCATATACAGTACAATACGCATATAAGAAACTCGCTTATAAGAAAAACTCGGTTATAAGAAAGACATCTTCAGACACCATGCACATTTGTATATATCTGCGTGCTACATAATCCTCATATAAGAAACTCGCTTATAAGAAAAACTCTTCTATAAGAAACAAATTCTGAAGAAAAATTATGCTCATTCCATAGAAAATGGTACGTGTATAAGAAAGTAGTATATATTCACACAATTGAATTTTTTTTATCTCGGTTAAAATAGATTTTGTTTTGTGTATAATTTACAATTTACATCTGTTCAGTGTTGCTTCATATTTAGTATTTTTTAAGTAAACACATGTTTTTAAACTATGTATTCATTCTTCTTACTGATTTTTTTATCAAATCTAATTTTAAAACTAGGAATTAATATTTTTTTACCATATTACTTTTTTTTATCAAATGTGACTTCTTTAAGTGAAGTGCAATCACCTGTTTTGTTTTTGTTATGTTTCTATATTTAGGCCCAGGCTCACGACGTCGACAAGAACATTTCTTTCGTATATTTGTATTGAAAGCAAAAACAAATTTTAGTTTTTTATTATTGTTTTCAATATACATAAATATGCGAAAAAAATGTTCTTGTCGACATCGTGGGCCTGGCAGTTAGTTGTGTACTTATATATTTATATTTGTACGACAAATAAACGAAATTAAGTACAAAATGATGTGTAGTATGTATTAGTATTAAACAGTTTTATTTCAATTACTATATATGTATGTATTTCTATAGGACATTTTTTAAATTCTGTTACTGATGTATTTAAGAAAATATCTTTCTTATATGGGTGTTACAGATATAAGAAAATATCTTTCTTATATGCGTGTTACTGATATAAGAAAGTATCTTTCTTATATGAGTGTTTTCTTTATAAAAAAGCTCGCATATAAGAAAGAAAATCGGTGCATTTATAGACTTTCTTATATGCGTATTGTACTGTATACAAATATACATATGTTAAAATGTATACAATAAATAAATGCATACACCCACAATGGAAATGTGAAACATATAAACGGCTTTAAATGGTATCAACACCTTGTTTGGCGTATGCACATTTACAATAAATGTATGCTAAAAATGTATATGTATGTATATGCTAAAATACAAATTTTTTTATGGTAAATCTATAATATAAATATTATTAAAAATGTTGTTTTATTATTTTGGCTTGAGGTCTTATATAAATAATAAATTAAAATTCAAAAAACTTATAATTTTATTTTTATTTATTTATTTTTATATTTTTCTAATATTTCGGGGGATCTGGTGTTTTTAAAAATACAAAACAAAAAATGACATTAAAAATACAAAATATTTTACACAAACAAATTTTATATATTTATATTTACATTTAAATAAACAAACAAAAAAAGTTTAAAAAGCCGGACAAATTTAACACTTCACTAATAAAGTTTACTTTGATTTGTGTTTGTCTATTGCATGTTTATAAATTTTTGCACATCTTTCTGTGTCTTTCTTAAAATTTAATGTTTTTTCTGTCTCTTGATCAATTATATGTAGCATCTCAAGTGTAAATCTCTTCTTGTAATTGTACTCTCCCACCAATATGTCTACATTATTAAAATTTGGTTTATGTCCAGTAACAGTACAGTGGGCTGCCAATGCAGTTTTCTGTTCTAATGGTTTATTAGTAGCCTTTTCATCTGACTTATGTGCTGCAAGTCTGGTTTTTAATTTGTTTTTTGTCGTGCCAACATATACTTTTCCGCATGCGTCAGTTTTGTCTCCATTGCAGTGTATTCTGTAAACTAAATGCGATTTTTCTTCTTTTTCAATCTTAGATTTCATGTTGCTAAAAAGTTTTTTCGTAGTATTTTCAGTTTTAAAAGCTAATTCATATTTTTCTCGATTATAAATGTTGGAATGTTTAATTCTTTCGGAAAAGTCTTTTACATATGTCATAGTCTTATATATTAATGGTGGTCGTTCTTCTTTAGTTGTTCCTTTTGCTTTCGTTGTTTTTACTCTGTTAATTAGTTCACTAATGGTTTTGTTTGGAAAATCATTTTTACTTAATATGTTCCTTATTTTGCAGATATTTATTGGGTGGAAAACTTTGTCTCTTATTTCCAGAACTCTCTTAATGAAGTTGGTCGCTGTATTTATAATTGTTATTCTTGGATGTTTTGAGTATAAATTTATCAATCTACCAGACGCCATCGGTTTTTGGTACCAATCTAGTTTAAGTATGTCTTCGTGTCTAACTATAATCGAATCTAAATAGGCTAGTTTGTTATCTGTTTCCTTTTCCAACGTAAATTGTATTTGTCTATTAAATTCGTTCAATGTATTCAGGGTTTCTTCAATACCATCTCTCTTAACGATTCCAAACAAATCATCCACATATTTTGTAAAAATTCTTGGCTTTCTCTTCATCTTCCCTATTGATACATTTAATAGTTCTTCCATAATTATGTCCGCAATGACTGGTGAAGCTGGAGATCCCATGGGCATTCCTTTATTTTGTTCATAGTATTTATCCTCATACTTAAAATATCTTGTTTCTTTAATACAACACGTTAGTAGTTCTAAGAATAAATCTTTAGGTATTCGTGTGTGTTCTTTCAGTAAGTGCCATTTTCGTTCAATAGTTCTTAACGCCATGTTAACTGGAATACTTGGGAAGAGTGAAATTACGTCAAAGGAAACAAGTACTTCATCTTCATATACATATATAAGTATTATTTACTCTGTTCTTAAATTCTATTGAGTCGTTTACATTTTATGTAGAGTCCATTGTCAAGTTTTTTAAAATTGTAGTCAAATATTTGCATAATTCATAGGACGGTGAATTTATAGACGAACAAATAGGGCGCAGCGGCATTCCTGTTTTGTGGATCTTTGGTAGACCGTATATTCTTGGTGCCGTCGCTATGTTGGTTATCATCTTATTCCTGTCAAAAGTACTAATTAAATTTATATTGAAAAGTTTTTCAATTAACATGTTGTTCTTGTTTTGCAATACTGATGTTGGATCCTTCTTAAACCGTCTGTAGGTAATCATATCTGCTAAAATAGTTTTCATTTTAAAATCGTAATCTTCTTTACCCTGCCTTTACACATGCAAGTAATTACTTGCAAGTAGTGCATACGTATTATCAACGAAAATGTCGAAGATAAAGCCGAAAGTCTTGCAAGTAGCTTGAGTGTTTACACAGTCAGTTGTAAGTTCATTTTTCAAATGTTCTCGAAGCGAAAACATCTTATTAAAATGGTTTGTTTTTCGGTTTAAAAACATTACCATGTTAAAAACATTACCATGCTATAGCAAAATATATTTAATAATTTCTTCTTTATTTAATTTTCGGTCCATCTTGATGAAACAATTATGTTTATTTTATAATATATGTGACTCCAGTATTGCCGTAGTAACGATGCCATAATATTACTGAGAAAATATTTTGATTAACAATTTTTTTTTTCAAAATGCTTAAAATTTATGATTAATATTGACATTAATATGCGATGTTGTATAGTTGTGCTTTTTTTTATTTGTTATTTTTATAAATACACTTAAAATCCGCTATAAACATTACTTTTATATTACTAAGTACTAGTAAATTGATACAAAATTCATCCACGGTAACACTGTTTTTTCATTTGTCATTTTACTTACTGTAAGTGCCAAATATTTACTTGCAAGCAAATTCTCTTGCAAGTTGAGCTGCAAGTACGAAAAATGTGATGGTGTTAGTGAAAAAGTGTGAGTGTATTGAGGTTTTCGAACTTGCACTTGCAAGTGTAAACCCTAGGTTACCCCCCGTTTCCACATGCAAGTACAAGTTCGAAAAACTCAATACACTCACACTTTTTCACTAACATTCACATGTTTGTATTTGCAGCCAATCGGCTGTTTCCTCGATTTTTCGTTGATTATACGTATACACTACTTGCAAGTAATTACTTGCATGTGGAAACGCCGGGTTAGTCATAGCAACCGTTTTATTACCCTTATCCGAGTTCAACACTAAAATATTTTTATTTTCATTCAGAAAACGTTTTGATTGTCCCACTGTATCAAGAATGATTTTATCTCTATTACAGTGATGTCAATTATGATTGTGTTGGTGAGATTACTCTTATCTCTTACATGCCCAGCGGGCGAAATATGCGGTTGCGAGGCCTTATTAAAGACCTTTTCTAAGGGTCATCTATGTTCGATTAAATTGTTGGGAATCAGGTAAGGTATTAAAGCTTACAAAACATTTTCATGAAAGGGCGATGCAAACACCAGGGCCAGCATTATGCGAAGAAATATAGTTCATGCGTTCCATTCATTTTTCATCAGACCATTTAAAGTTAACTTACATTTATTGCTATGAAGACTTAAAAGCAATAAATAATAATACAATTATCGAAAAATGTTGAGTTATGGACAGACACAATCAGTTATTATTTAAATAAATTTAATTTGGAACCTCAGAAACTTTGCTTATTTTTTGGAAAAATTGCGCAGTTCACAATATTTGAAGTCTTTTTACAACCTAATACAATTCTTTCCAATATTTTTCGTTTTTTGCTCAACATACCTTTGCGAATTCTAACAATGAAAATTCATATGCTCATACTAATGCAAATATTAAGTTTAAAAATATTCTGTAAGTATTTACCACCATTATAAAAAGACAAGATTTTTCTAGCCTATAAAAAATACTTTTATTTACCAATAATATCTTCTAAATTTATATTGCAGTTTCGTAACAACAAAACATTTTTTAGGTTTGCGGATGTTAATTTATTGCGTTGTTTTGAGCAAATGTATTTCAAATCGGAAAATATTTGTTCGCAAAGATATGTTGAGGAGAAAAGCGACAAACATTTGAAGGAATTTCTTTTTAATATAGGATATAGCGCCCCGTCTAAATTTTTCCAGAACTCAATAATATTTTCCCTGTCTGGAGGATTAATTTCGCTCCTTAGTATGATTAGTTCCGACTGAATGCTGAATTCATAACTCGCAATGTCGCACTTAAAGGGATTTTGGAATATGTTAAGTAGTGGTTTTATATCCTCAAAATCTTGAAAACGATCTTGAAAGTTGTAAAAAAGGTTTTCAAAAATTGCCAAATACTCAGATTTTTTCAAATATTTCTCCTTGTCATAAATAAGCAAAGTTTTAGGAAAGTTGGAAAAATCTTCATTATTTATTTTATTTGTTAATAAAAATAATTTGGTTTTAAAATTAAAAACAATCGTATATATGTCACTTAAATTGTTTCCCTTTCCTTGTAGTTCCAAATTTATCTCATTTAAAATACTGCTTGTATCCGCCAGAAACGCAAGGTCTAAAATGAACTCATAATCATTCGAATGTATTAATTCACATTCGTCTAAATTTTCAGTTTGCCAAAAACGCAACACCTCTTTTCTAAGATCGAATAACCTGTTTAGACAATCACCCCGACTAAGCCAACGAACTTCCGTAAACATTTTTAAGTCGTGGTGATTGGCGTTTACGTTTTTAAGAAAACTTACAAATTTTCTGTGCGTTAATGAATGATGACCCCCCCGTATTCTATTGATTATCCGCTCTGCAGTCTTAATAGCGGCATGATCACTTATAAATTTTGAGGCAAGCATGGACTGATGCATTATGCAATGGAAAGCATGTACATCAATTCCATTTTACTTAAGCTGTCCTACGAAACCTTCATACTTCCCGGTCATAACGTTTGCACCATCCGTGCAAACTCCTGCTAATTTTGAAGCTTGTGTAACAGATATCAGGTTTTCAAAGACTACGTCGTATAATACCTTACCTGTTACATTACCGTAAAACGTTTCAAGTGAGTACATAGTTTCAAAAACATTGTACTCACTATCTATTAGAGGTCTGCAAGAATAAATAAAAAGAAATTTCAACACACTCATTTGTTTTTTAATTACAATGCGTCGATCACCCAACGATAACGAAACAAATTAAAAAATAACCAGAGACAAACCAACAAAAACTCATTCTATTCAGTCAACTCAAGTCAAATGAGTAAATTATTCAAATATAATTTGAATGTAAAATATGTGTACCTACACATTATGTATGGATGTGTAAGCTCAACTCTTATAAATAAAAGAAGCCACAAGCTTACACACATCTTATGGCAAGGTATTCAAATAAATGTATGCACATTCAATAATTCAAAAATTATTTGAATATTTTTTGTAAACTTGCTCTCTCTAACGGGTCATTCCAATGTTTTGTTATTTATGAATGCCTCTCATATTCATTTACAGTAAACAAGTTTTTTATTCAATTCATTCATTCTTATTTTTGTATATGGTTTACTCTCTTCTTATCTTTTTAAATGTTTTATAATTGAATAAATGTTGTGCACTTTGGGTAAAGGCAAACAAGTGAGTTATTCAAAGCAGACCTCTTCTATCTATGCATCGAACACAAATGACCAATTGGCAAAGATCATTAATGTCGGTGCTTTCGTCGAGGCAAAAAGAAAAATATTCACAATTTTTTAACTTTTCCCTAATCACAGATTGTATATGTGCAGCTAAAATTGATGTGCGCTTGACGACACTATTTCGGCTCATGGGAAGCGTTTTTATTACGCTGCAATCGATTTTCGGTTTTTCCAAAACTGCATTGAAAAGCTTTTTTATAAATGCCCCATCGGAAAATGGTCTTCCCTGTTTTACTATTTCCAAAGTTAGTAAATTTGATATTTCTATTTTTAACTCTTCTATCCTATCTTCATGCTCTTCTTCTTGTGATACCCAACTTTTCAAGCTATCCAAATAAACCTTTTTTTTAATCTTATATTGATTTTCCCTTTCTTTTAATATCATTATGGAAATGATCATAATGCCTTTTCAAAGTATACAATCTCTTAAGTTCAAATGTTTTATAACATAAGAGACATTGAAAATAATTAAATGCATTTTATATCATAAAATATTTTTTATATGGCATCATTTATCTTTTTATACCCTTCACCGAAGGTAGAAAGGGTATATATAACTTTGTCATTCCGTTTGTAATTTCTACAATATGGATCCTACACCCTATAAAGTGTATATATTCTGGGTCCTTATGAAAAGCGAAGTTCAAATCCGGTTGTCCGTCTGTCCGTCCGTCCGTCTGTCTGTTGAAATGGGTTTTCCGAAGCCCCCAGATATGATGGGGACTTGGTTGGGGTATCTTTATGTCAGGTATTCTTATTATAATTTTGCTATTGAAATTCAACCAGATCGGTCCACAAATGGCTGAGTTATGAGCAAAAACCACGACTACCTCAAATTTTTTCGAAAAATCCCTTGTGGTTGTTGTATTTTTATTACTTTTTGCTGTATATCTGGGGAACGGCAAAAGCCAAAGCTTCCAAATTAGGTACACACATTTAGGTTGCTAATACACACCATCCTACAAAATGTGGGCGGGATTGGGGAAGTGGGCGTGGTACCTCCCGTACAAAAAAAATTAAAAATTGTATAAAAACCTAAATTTTAGGACTGCCATATGTCCTATGGGTATGACTTATATATCAAAATATCGGAAATTTTAAGTAGAACATATTTTATAAAAAACTCGAGAAAATCGGTTCAGATACAAAAAAGTTATGACCAAAATAAAATCCCATTTGAAAAGCATTCTACTATTACGAAACTGCCATAAAAGTATAAATTTAGAAGATTTTATTTTATAACTTGTATAACACAAGGGGAAAAAATTAAAAATTTTTTGTGTTGCTAGAAAATTTGTAGCAGTTCTTTACCAATTCAATGTCGCTGATTTTAAAACTGCACTTTTTTTCTATCAGCTGTGATTTGCGTACAATATTTATTTTTTATGAATTTTTAAAACATAAAAATCTTTAATTTTTTACAATTGTTTGATAAGATATTTGATACTGATTTAGAGTCAAAAAGCTTCCGAATAAAAAAAAGTGTAGTTTTAAAACAGCGACATTGAATTGGTAAAGAATTGCTACAAATTTTTTATCAACACAAAAAATTTTTAATTTTGTACCTTTGTGTTATACAACTTATAAAATATATTACTAACATTTTATTTAGGCTGTATCTAAATGCATTCTCTCAATTTGTTTACTCTCTGGTACTCACTAATACACAACCAAAAATTTCAAATATTTCGGCATATTCATATCTTTTGTCGATTTCGAGATTTCTGTAAAAAAGTGAAGTTTTTGGAAAGTTTGAAAAATCACCACTTTTAATTTGGGAAAAAATTAAAAAAAGTTTTGTTTTAAAATTGTGAATGATTTTTGACAAGTCGCATATATTGCGTTCCTTTCCTTGCAATTCCAAATTAAGTTCATTTAACATACTTGTCGTATCTGCCAAAAAAGCTAAGTCTAAAATAAAATTATTGTCTTTTAAACACTGGACTAAAACTTTTTCTATTTTCTCAGAAGAACTTCTTCTCTTAAATCATAAAGTCTATTCAGGCAACCACCTCGACTTAGCCACCAAACTTCTGTAAACATTTTCAGGGACAATTCACAGCATTTTTGTTTTTTAAAAAGGTTACAAATTTTCGGTGGGTAAGCGCTTGATGTCCGCCTCGAATTTTATTTATTATATCCTCTGCTGTCTTCATAGCTGGGGTATCATTTATGAATTTGGATGCAAGAGCGGTCTGATGAATTATGCAGTGAAAATTATGAACTGCAAATTCGTGTTTTTTTAATTGGCCTATAAGTCCATTATATTTGCCCAATATTACATTGGCTCCATCTGTGCCGACTCCAGCAAATTTGTTTATGTCTACAATGGAAAGATGCTTTTCTCTGACAACATCATACAACAACGTGCCAGTTACTTTTCCATAAAATGATTCTAAAGAAACATTGACTCAAAAATAGTGTATTCGCTGTCTACGCATTACAAGTTCACACAGATCATTTACTATGTCAGTGCTTTCGTCTAAACAAATTGAAAAAAATTCGCAAATAACTACTTTTTCCCTAATTGCAGATTCTACACAAGTTCCTAATTGAACAGTACGACGGCCTACCGTTTGACTGGACAGGGGAAGAGACTCTATAAATTTAGTATTATAACTAAGCCTTTCCCAAATTTTCTTCAGCAATTGCTTGATAAAAACACCATCCCACAATGGTCTTCCTTTCTTAACAATTTCCAATATTACTAAACTTGAAATCGCCTTTTTCAGTTTGGGAACTGATTTTGGTTCATTAATTTCCTCTTCTAATAACCATTTTTTAAATTTTTCTAAATAAATTCAATTTTTCTAAAAAAATTGTTTTATTTTTATAAAACAGGTATTCTCTTTCCCTATCATTTAAATTATTTATATTATTATGAAAACGATCGCAATGCCGTTTAATAACAAATTCCGTTTTTTCCTTAAATGTTGCAT
This sequence comes from Pollenia labialis, assembly GCA_949318255.1. NCBI lineage: Eukaryota > Metazoa > Arthropoda > Insecta > Diptera > Polleniidae > Pollenia > Pollenia labialis. The sequence continues at coordinate 83,983,813 of OX439139.1, read as the reverse complement.
AGCATATAAGGCATTGGACAAGGCCCATTGAAAAGGTCTGCGCAAGAAGCCTGATGATCATTGCTTATGTTCTTTTTAGTTGTCAAAAGTTGCTTACATTTTGCTTACATGTGCATGTATACGTTTATGGTATGCACACATACACGTTTTTTCCTTTTGCTTTGTATATGAGGTAGTAAATTTTTGACAACTAAAAAGAATCGTTTTTTGTTTTTGTACAAGTAAGCAGACCTGATAGATGGGCCTTGGCATTGGATGTTACCAAAAGCGTTTTGACCGCACAATATTTTTTAAGTGCCATCATAAAGTTTTTTCTGTTAACCTGAAACAAAAACTATACAAGTAAAAGTACACATGCATGGAAATGGATTTCCCTGGTGTATTTATATAAAAATAAAATAAATTACATGAGAATTATAACGTGAAAAAGTTATTTTAGTAAACAGTTAGGGTATTCATAGTGGTAAGTAATATAGAAATGGTATTCACGGTGTTGGGTTGCTCATACTTCAAACATCTGTGCATACATTTTTATTCCAGCTAATGGTATATCATAACTTTTTAGAAAATACCAAATGCACCCATGAGTTTGCCTGCAAAAATGTATAAAGTCATTATAACAGGTCAAAGTTACGTGAAATAGTTACCATAAATTAGTAAGGTTAAAGGCAGAATTAGTCTTTACTTTCTGTTTCTGTTCTGTTCCGTGCCGTTCTGTTTCAAAATTGTAAAAGTTACTTTTTCTGTAGCAACTTATTAGCCATTTATGACAAATTTATTAGTTTTGCACCATCCATTGTTTTATTTCAATAACTTTTATGCACATAAATTTGAAGAAATAAAATTAAATTAATGTATTTTTTATTATTTATTTTGCGGTCACTCACAATTACTTTACAAGTTTTTGATTTTATCAAACTGAACCGCAACAGAACAGAACCACTAATCAATTTCACAGGTTTTTTAACAACAAAAACAAATCAGCTGGTTCGTAACAGAACAGAAAGTAAAGACTTACTGAGCCTTAACTCTTTGGGCTCGGTCAAATAATTGTAGCATAAAAAAGTAAGCAATAAAAATAGTGCAAAACAATAAAGTTTCATTAATACATCAATAAAACACATCTTCTTACCCAAACATTTTACCTACTGTCACATTTGCTTTTATGTGTAGAGGTTATTTACACATAAATTGTAGCAAAACAAGACTTTTTTACATGTTTTTTAAATATTTCTACTTAGTGCTGGTTCACACTCTTCAAGTTTTAGCCGTCAAGTCTTGAGCTTTTGGAGAGAAGGGAAAAGAGAATGCCACATATTTTCCCCTCTCTCCTAAAAACTCAAGACTTGACGAGTCAAACTTGACGTGTGTGAACCGGCACTTACTTAAGAAAAGGGTTTTCAAAGAAAGAAAACCAAATACAGAAACCAAAATATTTTTACAAGCAAAATACCAACAAATTATTTTGGCTATTTTTTTTTTCTTAATAATTTCTGCATTTAGGAACGTCTTTTTAAAGAAAGCAAAATGGACCCGTTTACAGGTATCAAAGAATTTTTTCTACAAACAAAACACATATCGTTAGCTTAAACGTTGCAGTAAATGTTATTGTTAAAAAAAGTTACTTAATAAAATTTACGTTAGCTTTGCTGTTAAATATTTTCAACAATTTAAATTATGTTAAAATTAAATAGAATTGTTATATTACTCTGCATTTAAGTCTTAAAATTTAGACTCTAAATATTGCACGCAAGGCATTGGATGTTACCAAAAGCATTTTTGACCGCACAATATTTTTGAGTGTAAGCTGAAACAAAATAATATAGCATCTGCTAAACATGTACACTTGTCGAAGTCACACCGACGACTGAATTGAAGAGCATAAAAATATGTGTTTGTAGTGGTTTGCACAATTGTGCAAAGAAATGGAAACCCCTGTTCTAAATCAATGGTGTGCAAACCAGTGTTACCGTTATGCGACTAAAGTCGCATTTTTGCCCCTTTTTGACTGCCGTGCCACTTTTTTGACCCCTTTGTTTTAAATCCCCTTTTGTATCATTTTGTAGTTTTTTGTGCCCCTTTTGCCCCTTTTTGAATCAAATTTTTTTTATACTGTCAATCAATGAATCCGAGCTCAATTTGAAGAGAAAATAGCATCTAATTTGGAAAAAATTAATATAATTCAGGAAGGGCTATGTATTAACAATAAAATTTACCTCAAATTTTTAGTATATGTATTAAATATTATGAATAAATTAAACCTTAATTTTCAAAGCGAATCATCACAAAGTATATATTTAGTTTCATCCACGAAAGATATTGTATTAGAAATTTTTAAACATTTTTTAAAAAAAGAGTATGTTTTGCAAACAAATATAGAACAAATTGATTTTGTTGATGTTCTGCATATAAAAGAAACTCTTAGTATATATATATCGGCCACGAAGCCGAGCTAGAAATATGTACTAAAAACATCTTAAATAGTGATATTGTAGAAATTAAAAACAACATTTTACTTTTTTACCAAAAGCTGTGCAAAGAAATTTTATCAAGAATTAATATTAGCGATAAGAGGCTGAGTTCATTAAAGGTTTTAGATCCAGTATTTATTAAGTCAGCTGAAGACATCAATTACTTTGAAATTGTTACCGTTTTTTTGATATAATTACTAACCCAGATGATTTTGTAAAAGAGTTCAAACTTTTAGAAACCAGATCAAACGATAAAAGCTATTGAGCAATTTTTAAAATATCTAAGCCTGAAACATTTTGGAACGAAATTGGCAATTTAAAAAACTGTTTGGGTGACAATTTATATCCAAACTTGTATAAATTTGCTTCGTATGTTTTTACTTTACCACATAGTAGTGCATCCGCTGAGCGGATTTTTTCTAAGTTAGCATATTTAAAAAATAAAGTGAAAATAGACTGAAAGTAGATACCTGTCAGTCTATGTTATCCGCTTTAAATTTGTATCAAAATGACTTGGAAGATTGGATTCCAAGTGATGAATTGATTAATAAATATAGATTTACGTTTTCAAAAAATAGATATTTAATAGTTGAAGAAACAACATAACACTGCAATTTATAAAAAATGGATCTGTACCTGATATTAACTGTCTTCCTATCAATACTTTTATATGCTTTTTCCTCGAGGTTTTTTCGTAACTTAATTTTTTTGGTAAAAAAGTAAAATAATCCAAGTGCCAAATATTTATGTACATATACTTACATATATACATATGTATCTCTATCTATTTAAATGTAAAGTTTTTTTGTATCAAATCATATTATGAACTATTTTTTGTTTTTGTAAGTATTGTTTATTTTTTGTTATGTTTAGTTTTCGATGAAAGTAATTTAATAAATACATACGTTTTTTTAAATTTTCCTGTTTTTAAAGTTGCCCCTTTTTTTCTCAGCATTCCCCTTTTTGTGACACTTTTTTTTAAAATCCCCTTTTTGTGCCCCTTTTTGAAAATTTTGAACGGTAACACTGGTGCAAACCATAGAACAATTGTTCAAAATCAAATCACACACAGTGTTGTACATAAATATTTGGCACTTGAATTATTTTACTTTTTTACCAAAAAAATTAAGTTGCGAAAAAACCTCGAGGAAAAAGCATATAAAAGTATTGATAGGAAGATAGTTAATATCAGGTACAGATCCATTTTTTTATAAATTGCAGTGTTATGTTGTATCTTCAACTATTAAATATCTATTTTTTTGAAAACGTAAATTTATATTTATTAATCAATTCATCACTTGGAATCCAATCTTCCAAGTCATTTTGATACAAATTTAAAGCGGATAACATAGACTGACAGGTATCTACTTTCAGTCTATTTGTCACTTTATTTTTTAAATATGCTAACTTAGAAAAAATCCGCTCAGCGGATGCACTACTATGTGGTAAAGTAAAAACATACGAAGCAAATTTATACAAGTTTGGATATAAATTGTCACCCAAACAGTTTTTTAAATTAAAATGTTAAAATGTTTCAGGCTTAGATATTTTAAAAATTGATTCATAGCTTTTATCGTTTGATCTGGTTTCCATAAGTTTGAACTCTTTTACAAAATCATCTGGGTTAGTAATTATATCAATAAAAACGGTAACAATTTCAAAGTAATTTATGTCTTCAGCTGACTTAATAGATACTGGATCTAAAACCTTTAATGAACTCAGCCTCTTATCGCTAATATTATTTCTTGATAAAATTTCTTTGCACAGCTTTTGGTAAAAAAGTAAAATGTTGTTTTTAATTTCTACAATATCACTACTTAAGATGTTGTTAGTACATATTTCTAGCTCGGCTTCGTGGCCGATATATATATTAAGAGTTTCTTTTATATGCAGAACATCAGCAAAATCAATTTGTTCTATATTTGTTTGCATAACATACTCTTTTTTTAAAAAATTTTTAAAAATTTCTAATACAATATCTTTCGTGGATGAAAATTAAGGTTTAATTTATTTATAATATTTAATACATATACTAGAAATAATGAGGTAAATTTTATTGTTAATAGATAGCCCTTCCTGAATTATTTTAATTTTTTTCAAATTAGATGCTATTTTCTCTTCAAATTGAGCTCGGATTCATTGATTGACAGTATAAAAAAAATTTGGTTCAAAAAGGGGCAAAAGGGGCACAAAAAACTACAAAATGATACAAAAAGGGATTTAAAACAAAGGGGTCAAAAAAGTGTCACGGCAGTCAAAAAGGGGCAAAAATGCGACTTTAGTCGCATAACGGTAACACTGATTCACACACATTCTTATGCTCTGGTGGTTAAGGTGCTATCAGACGGGATGTATTGTACATATGTACTGTCACTTTTCTTACCCATATGTAATTCCGAATGTATGTCAAAATTTCCATTTTACATACGATTCATAATTTTTGCTATCACACCTGCTTATGTTTTTCCTTATGTCATAACCTATAAATGTACAACGTGTATAAATTGTTTTAATTATAAAGCTGCTGAAATTATAAAGTTCTTAAAAGTAAAATGGATGTAACAACTGCTAATAAAATAATTGTAGCGTCCAGCATTTTCAAACAATTTCGTTTCAAAACAAACCAGCTGTTTTGTTTATGTTTGCCACAGGAAAATAGAGCGTGTTCTAATCGAAAAAATTACATACATATGTATTTCCACATGTATTTTACACATGCAAAGTTTCATATGTATCACACGATGTGTACAACTTTTACAAATGGAAAATTTGACAGTACATATGTAAAAAACATCCCGTCTGATAGCACCTTTAGTAGCGATTGTCGACTCAACGAGACAACGTCGTATGTACAGGAGCATGGGTGTATGACTGCTTCTTTATTTTTTCAGATTTTATTTACGTATTTTTTGTAGGTGCACTGAACAAAACAAATTGTTTAATTATGGCTTGTAAAAAATATTTTTCATAGCATTACTATGAAAAGGTTAAATGAAGAAGGCAAAGAAAATCTTTTTCAAGAAAAAAAACAAAATTGTTTAAAGATGATTAAAGAATGGTTGGAAGAAAAAGAATTAAATCAGTCGTTACATAAAAAACTTAAGCAGGAGATATCTAGTCTTATAAGTTTAGATGTTATTAGACAAGGTAGACCGTTCACTGATGGGGTATTTATTAAAAACATATATCTCCACGTTATGCAAATATTAAATTATAATGTTGACATTATAGAAAATCTTCCGTTGTCCCGTGATACTGTTGCACGTCGTAGTCTTCATTTGGGTGCATACGTAGAATCTAAAATTAAAGAAAATTTAAAAAATTACGAATTTTTTCTTTTTCACTAGACGAGAGCACTGACATCAACGATCTCTGCCAGCTCGTTATTTGTATTCGATGTGTAGATATGGAATATAATGTCTTTGAAACTATGTTTTCACTAGAAACCTTTTGCTCAAACGTAACAGGCAAACTATTGTTCGATGTTGTTAATGAAAAACTTTTTTCTACAGTAGACTCCAAAAAATTAGCTGGCGTTTGTACTGATGGCGCAAACGTCATGTGTGGAAAATATAAAGGTCTGATAGGTCAGCTAAAAAGACATGGATGGCAATTTTATAGTTTTCATTTTATTAATCATCAGGTAGCGCTAGCATCTAAATTTTTAACAGATCACCCTGCAATGAAAACTGCTGAGCGGGTAGTTAATAAAATTCGTGGCGGGCATCACTCACTTACACATGGAAAATTTGTTAGTTTTTTAAAGACTAAAGGTGCTGCACATAATGATCTAAAAATGTTTACAGAAGTTAGATGGCTAAAGCCTATAGTACACGGAATGTAAAAAGCCACATGCGCATGTGGTTCTGACGTAATTTTGACGTCACTACAAAGCCACAATAACATGTTTGTATTGTATGATGACGACAAAGTTACGTCAGAACCACATGCGCATGTGACTTTTTACATTTCGTGTACTATAGGCCTAAGTCGCGGTGGGTGTTTAAACAGGCTATTTAACCTAAGGAATGAAGTAATGGAGTTTTTAGAAATAGAAAATATGCAAGAATGTGTGTTTCTTAAAGATATGAAATTTATTTTAGATCTCGCATTTTAAGCAGATACTGCCGCCCTTTTAAATAAATTCAACTTAGAACTTCAAGGAAAAGAACAAAGCTTAGATGATATGTACAAAAATCTTCTCAACTTTAAAACTAAATTATTTTTACTCGGGCCTGAAATTGAAATGGAAGATTTTTCAAACTTTCCAAAAACTTCAATAGTTAATAACAAAGGAAATAACGGCAAAAAACATGAGTATATTTCAATACTTGAAGAAATTTTTTTTAATATGCATGATCGGTTTAAAGATTTTGATATCGTTGAGCCATTGCTGGATATTTTCAACAATCCTTTTAAATGCGATATTTCGAAATACTTTTCTCCCAGTGCACCTGTGGTTTTGTTAGTGTATTGGTGAGAGAATTTAGTGTTGCGCATCACTGTTCTAAATCAACCACTACAATTGCTAATTAGTATGAGTACGATGAATCAAATTAAACTTCTGAGTGAATATGCATATGAATAACATTGCAATAAGTATGAGTGCGTACAAGTACAAGAAATTATGAGTCATGATTTAGCTCTACCCACTTTTTCACTACTCATTGCTGATCTCTGATATAAACAGTAAGTTAGTTAATCGTAAATAATTTTTATTTGCGAATAGTCTACGTATAAACGTTGTATGTATCACAGCAAAGCACATGCAAATAGAATCGGAGCAGTTTTCCAAAAGATTCCTTCATTTTCATTTCCGGCGTTGCCATTAAATCCCTTGATTTTCAATTTCCGCCGTTGCTAACTTTCGTTGCTATCTTGGCGAAAGTAACCGCATTGCATGTAACTTGAATTTAGAAACGCATAAAATGTACAAAAAGTATCATACGAATGAACGCATGGTTTGGACAAACCATTAGCTTAAGTATAGCATTAAAAAAAAACAAGTAAGAGTGCTATATTCGGCTGTGCCGAATCTTATATACCCTTCACCATTGTGCGAGCAGAATACACAGCAATTAGACAAAAACTAAATAAAATTGGTAAATTTTTTTTTTAAATAAGAGACAACCGATTTTGAACTTCGCTTTTCATAAGGACCCAGAATATATATACTTTAAAGGGTGTAGGATCCATATTGTAGAAATTACAAACGGAATGACAAAGTTATATATACCCTTTCTACCTTCGGTGAAGTTTATATTTTTGGGGATTCAGTATTTCGGTTATTACTCAGCCATTTTTTAACCGATTTGGCAGATTTATATACCGACGTGTTAAAGAAGAAATTTACCATTTACTTTAGTTATAAAACTTGGACTCGGGGAGATCTATGGTTCCCGAAAGTGGGTATTTAAAAAAAAAAAATTTTATTTTTATTTATTTATATATTTATTATTTTGGTCATAACATTTTTGTATCTGAACCGATTTTCTCGAGTTTTTTATAAAATATGTTCTACTTAAAATTTCCGATATTTTGATATATAAGTCATACCCATAGGACATATGGCAGCCCTAAAATTTATACAATTTTTAATTTTTTTTGTACGGGAGGTACCACGCCCACTTCCCCAGTCCCGCCCACATTTTGTAGGATGGTGTGTATTAGCAACCTAAATGTGTGTACCTAATTTGGAAGCTTTGGCTTTTGCCGTTCCCCAGATATACAGCAAAAAGTAATAAAAATACAACAACCACAAGCGAAAAAATTTGAGGTAGTCGTGGTTTTTTGCTCATAACTCAGCCATTTGTGGACCGATCTGGCTGAATTTCAATAGCAAAATTATAATAAGAATACCTGACATAAAGATACCCCAACCAAGTCCCCATCATATCTGGGGGCTTCGGAAAACCCATTTCAACAAACAGACGGACGGACGGACAGACGGACAACCGGATTTGAACTTCGCTTTTCATAAGGACCCAGAATATATATACTTTATAGGGTGTAGGATCCATATTGTAGAAATTACAAACGGAATGACAAAGTTATATATACCCTTTCTACCTTCGGTGAAGGGTATAACAATAAAATCGGAAAACGAGAGAACGGCCGCACAAGCGTTCTATTTTTCTTAAATAAATCAATGAACTTTACAACAGGGCAATTTAAAATACAATAGCATTATTCATTACGATTTTAAGATTACTAAAGTGTATTACGAGAGTGGCTTTTATATAAGGCCTATTGCAAATTATTTAAAAATCGGATTTCTTGCCATATGAACTGATATTTCTGAAATATTTAATGACAATCGGTGTATTCTGTCACCAATTTATGTTAGTTTTTGTAACACACATATAAATTTTTAGGGAGGTTGTACATTTGTTAATTTCTGTTGAATATTTCGGAAATGAGCGTGTTTTCAAAAAACGGGTATGGGTAAATCGTCTTAGATTTACTCAAGGACCAGGGCTGCCAGAAATTTTCAGCAAAAAATCTTAATTTCACCAAAAAAAATCTTATTTTTGGAAAAAATTCATATTTTATTTAATACATAAAATAAACAAAAAAACATTACAAATTAATTACAAAATTAATTTCTTATATGTACTAAATTGTATTATTTTTTTAAGAAATTTTTAATGGGCTTCGTCTAGACTGTAGACAAAACAAAAAATCTTGTTTTTGGGGAAAAAGTCTTAAAATCTTTTTTCGGTTAAAAAATCTTAAAAAATAAGGTAAAATCTTACTTCTGGCAGCGCTGTCAAGGGCCCAGATTTTATAAATATTAAATACGGACGGTATAAAAATATTGAAATACTTACGTTGCATTTGCAAGTCGACTGACTCCTGAGCACTTCGAATTGCTCTGAGGCTGGACAATCCATTATTTTTTGAACTAGACGAACAGCTGAAATTTTTAAAATCCACACAGGGATCGAAATTCCAATTAAGTTTTGAGTGTATACTTGATGCTGCTATTTTACACACTGGATCTAAGCACTCAGGAGGTGGAGCTGCTGTCGGCATACAATCTTCATCATCTGTATAACAGTCCCTTGGCAGTTGTGATGGCGCAGTACTTATTAAAAATAAAATCGGCGATGCAACAAGCAAAGAGGTAACCAATAATGTTGCTGTAGTAATTGCAATTTTGTGTACTGTAGCTGAGGTGCGCAGCCATATGCAAGGTGCACAACATATCCAACCGAGAGCTGTGTTCTATTAAATAAATAATATTGTAGAAAAAATATTAAATTGGAATACTATGAAGACTGTTGTTATATTTATTAACATTATACATCCATTTTAAAAGTTCTAAAATATCCATTAAATTTTTAAACTCTTATTTTAATTGTTAAATTTTTTCATGAGGTAACGGACAATTAAAAACAATTTAGTTAGGAAGACAACCTTTTCAACAGTTAACAAGTCAGATAGTATAGCCGGCCAAGACTGACCATATAATAAAATTTAGTGAACATTTTTTGAGAGTATACCGTATTTGGGACCCATGGACCAACTTTTCCGCCAAATCGGACTTTAAAACCGCTTAAAATTTAATTTAGCGGAGTTTATTTTAATATCGCTAAAACCTAAGCATTTTTAAACATTTTATATAAATCAAGATATAAACTGCTCTCAAATGCGTTACATACTAAAGGCCTTATTCATACAAAATATTTCAGGTTGCTAACATGTTTATTAAACAAATTTTCTATGGAAATCTGTTTAATAAACCTCTTATAAATCAATAATATTTTTTATAAATATGGGGGTTAGGTTTCCGACTTCCCTAAAAAAAAAAAAATATTTTTGAGTGATGAATTGGGCGGAGCCGAATATTTGACCAGTTCAGTGATGTTAACTTTTATTTTTTTATTACCTTACGGACCTTTAAAAATTACCGTTTTTGAGAAGAAATTACCGTACGCGAAGATTTTTAAAGAATACATTAATAAGTTGATTCCAAATGAGATGCGATTGATTGCGTAGTAAAATTTATATGAAAAGCATTCAGTCCATCGCCTGTTATTTGGAACAACATATAAGATAAAATGTATTTAAGAAAAATTTCTTTGGAAATTTTTGCGTTAAAATATATTTATAACAAAAATTATTGTATTTATTATGAATGAGGCAGTTAAATATTTTTGAATCAAATAGGTACACACATATGTACATACATATATCGATGGCTTAATTAAAAAACTTTTGTTGGATATTTTTATTAAAAATTGCATTATATCTTTTTTATTTAAAATTTTACGGGTTTTATTGATTTTTTTTTCTTCCCCTGTAAACAGTAATAATTACGTAAAGCTTAGTCTAGACGATATGTTGAATTAGCAAATGTATGCTTACACTCATATGCTTAAAAATAATAACAAATGCCTCTATCAGCATATTCAATATGTTAGGTGTCTAGACGATATACTGAAAATACTAAAATTTTCAAATTCAACATATGATGTTTCAACATATAAGTAAGCATACAATTTTTGTGTCTACACGATATGTTGAATTTCGTATGTTGAGCATTCAGAACATTTGTTTAAAAATTATCTATATATATAAAAGAAAGTCGTGTTAGTTACACCACTTATAACTCAAGAACGGCAGAACAGATTTGGCTGAAAATTGGTAGGGAGGTAGCTTAGAGCCAGGAGACGGACATAGGATACTTTTGCCCCGCCCACTTTTTTCGATTTACCTAAAATCAGAAAACGGCTCCATCGAGTTGACTAATTTTTCTTTCAAATCTTCGTATTAATCAACTTTAAGTTTTCATCGAAAGAAAAATTTACCACGCCTACTTTTACGCCCACTTTTTCTATTAAGCGCATAACTGGAGAACGACTTGACCGATTTGGACGATTTTTTCTTCAAAATGATCGCCATGGTTTAACTTAGGTTTTTACGGAAAGAAAATTTTGCCCCGCCCGCTTTTTCCGATTTACCTTAAATCAGAAAACGGCTCTTTCACCAAATAAAAAAAAAACAAAAAACATTGTCTATGCGCTGGCCTTAAGATGAAGTAATAAATAAATATAATTTCCAATTTGCCTTAAATACATGCGTTTCTTTTTTGATTGAGCCCATATCTACACCATATGTAAGTTATTTTGTAAAAAAAGCTTAATGATAGGTATTCCATGGATTTTTATTTTAAAGGCCGTAAATTTCGTTAAATGTTTAATTTAAATCGTGTGGTAATACAACACTACTGTTTGCTTAGGGTCAGCAACGTGGACCGGGTCAGCTAGTACAATATAAATAAATTTGACAATTCTCTTTTTTATTATTTTATTTAAAATGTTAATAAATTATCACTTTTAGTGCAAAATGTAATATCTTTAGTATATGTATGATTATACTGAATAAGTAAGAGTGCAATATTTGACTGGGACAAATACACAGAAAGTTAGAATAAATCAGAAGTGGAACTTATACGGCATCTAAAAATTATCAACTAAATTGTACAATTTTTTCGTTGCAGTTTTATGTTTTCACCTACAAATATTGGTCCTATAACCAAGTTTTAGTACACCGATCGACTTAATCGCTTTCTGAGTCGATGGCTGGCTGGCTGTCCATAAAAACGTTGTGCGCAAAGTTCTAATTATTTATTGTTTTTAAAAATGGTGAGAAACGTTTCATAATTTCTCAAAGATCTCTTAGAAACTTCTTTCCGGATTGCAGTCCTTGTGCCTATAAACCATGTTTTTTATGTTTTTATTAATATTAAATTTAGCCTAAATTATAACCTAAATCTATAGTTCCAATACAAGTACCACTTCCAAAAATATTACGAATATCATAACTTCCTTAAAAATATTGGCATTGAAATAAAATTTGGCAACGATAACTTTTATAATAGCTTGACTTCTCTAAAATTTCCTTAAGACTAAAAATATCATTAAGATGTCTGAATAAGATGTAAAAAACTCTTATATGATTCATTACTTTATTTTGTTCTATCGGGTCCAATGATTGCCCATGAGTCCCAAATAAAGAACATCCTGAAATATTTGTTTGTATTTTCTGTGGCATAAGCTATTAAATGGTCGGATTAGACCGACTTTTTATATAACTTAATTTCAGCATTTAAGGGATTTTTGGGTCGATCATTACAAAATTCGGTTTTTGAAAAAACATAAAATGGACAAAATTTCAATACAGTTATTACATTTTTTAACCGTTTTTAAGTCCCGCTTTTAACGGATCCTATAGTGAGTTGTATGCCGTTTATCACAAAGCTGCATCGTGTCATTTCTAGTCATTTAAAGCTAAATTCAAAATTTTGCCCCAGAGTGGGCTTTATATGGAGCCTATGGTAAATTGTGAGCCGATATTTTCCAAATTTAGTTGTTTGATTTCTAGTTTTATGAAACTATGAAAACCAAATTCTACTATAATAGCGTAATTGGGAACTTCTTAGGCATATTTAAGTATTTCCGAGAATGGGTTTTGTATGAAGCCTATAGTAAATTATGGAGCGATCATCTTAGTGCAAAATTAAAAAACAATTGGTTCATCCTGTCACCAATTTTTGTTAGCGAAGTCGGTGCTACACAATCCATGAAATTAAAAACCCTTATGTCCAGTCGAAGACCAGCAATAATGAAAAATTATATTAAGCGATGCTATTGTTTGTCATACCATAGAGTTAAATAATACCCATATTGGAGCAATTACATAAAGTATATAAATTATTGCCACGTGTGTACTCAAACCTACATACATATGTATTAACCAAAAAAATGTACATATGTAGTTTAATACAAATTTTTAACTTTAATAACTTCAGAATTTTATACGCTACCATACCATGCATTATATTATATAAAAGCTTGAAGCGTTCTCTAGAAAATATTATATGAAAAAAATACCTTTATATCAACAAAATTTTAAAATTGAAGCCATTTTTATAAAATACATTAGTAACTAAAAATATTTTTTCTTAATGGATTAATAATTCGGCATGGTTTATTTACCATGTGAAAGGTATTTGGAAACACCCTTCAGCGATACCCATATTTTGCTTCGATCCTATTTATACTTCAAGAGATATTGCTTAAGAATTTATTAACTTTTATGGTCTTTAACTATAAAACAAAGTTCGTTGGCAAACATTTTATTTTCAAAGCACTTCTAAATGCAATTTTTTGTTCTTTGTTTGCCGATGAGCTAGAAATCTTGATAAGTTCCGGGGTTATGTACAAAATTAAACAAGTAATTGAAATAATACCATTTTTTTATCTATTTTATATGCTACGAAATTTGCCGTATGCTGAAAAGCTTGTTTACGACTTTCAACAAATAACATATTTGTCAACATACGTAGAAAATTTGGTGAAAAGTAAAAAATATGGTGTCTAGACGATATGCTATAATTGTGAACAAACGTTTGCTGACATCGTTAACAAATGCCTGTCATATGTTGGTAAACATACGTTTGTTGAAAAAATTTGGTGTCTACACAATATGTTGGCTCTGATAGCAAATTTTTCAACATAAATTTGCTGATTCAACATATCGTGTAGACCAGAGAATGACAAAAATATAATTTTAAGTACTCTTTCAATATTAGTGAGAAAACAGGTATGGACATGCATGAGTAGAGACAAAGAATATAAATCATATAGAATGCGCATCTCAAGGAAAACTAAAATATTTAAAAAAAAAATGCTTGATGCGGGCGGGAAGACAAAAGGGAAAGAAGCAAAAACAAAGAGCGTAACAATGCATCGTTCTCTCGTTGTTTATGATCGGTTCGCACCGAAATTCAGATGCTGTTTTTCTGTAAAATTAAAGATTTATAGAAATATATATGTACACACATTTATTAATTTCATAGCTGTGCAGTATAAATATTCTTATTAAAGATATTTAAAAAAAGATTAAATAGATTAAAATAAAACATATTATTATTCCTTCTTAAGGAATTTTGTTTGGTTTTTATTTAATCATGTTGCTTGGAAATTAAATAAATTTAGTTCTCATATATTCGGAATAAATTTAATTTATTTCAAACTTTGTCTATTCACAAATGTAAAAAAAAAGATATTTACAAAAATAAAATTATTTACAATTAAATTTTCAATCAACCAAAGCGATACAAATACATACATACATATGTATGTACATATTTAAAAAGAATTTAATGAGGATATCAACCACCCTAATAAAATTAACAAAGTTATTATATTTTAATAAATTAAATCATTAAGGGTATTCATTTCAAATTTTTTTTGGTTGGAAAAATGGAAAAAAGAAAAATTACACTCTTATTGACGTGAACGGGGTTTTTTTATTTTTTTTTTGTAAAAAGTACAAACTGTCAAAAAAAATCTGCCAAATAATTCGTGGAAGTAATTGATATTTTCAATATGCCAAATAATTGTTAAAAGTGATTTAATTAATTTATTTAATTGTCACATCATTAACTAAAATTGATAATATTTACGAAAATAAGGGTATTTAAAGATACATTTTCATGAACAAATTACAATATAAACTTTGAAATATTAAATTGCAGAAATGTTAACTTCATTCATTTCATTTCTTTTTTTTTTAATTCGTTTTTAATAACTTTTTTATTGAACTCATTCTTAATATGTGTTTTTTTTTTAAATCAGAGTTGTGCAATTCAAGAGTTTATAAAAAGAATTGTAATTTTTCGTACATTGTATTAAAAATTAGCAATTTTTATGAATGGCAACATCATTTCGTTTGACGTTAATAGTGGAAAATTACATCTTTTTATCCTGACTTTTTTACACTTGGTTATAGTTTGACAAAAATGTAACTTTTGGTGGAATTTTTTTTTGTGGTTGTAACAAAAATTACATTTTTCCACTTTTCCATTTTTCCAACATTGAAATGAATACCCTTATTCGTTTGATAAAACTTGTATTTTTCTTTTCTTGGAACTTCCTTTTTCTAAAGACCAAAAAAATATCAAAAACCTGTTTTTAGCAAAAAAAAAACAAAAAACACACACACTGCACATTTTGGATGGTAACCCAACAAACACAAAGTCAAACCTTTGATATGAAATGACTTTATCATTTGACATCAAACGAAATTCTCAAACGTTTTTCAATTGTTTGATTTAACATTTAAATTCAAATTGATAATAATTTGAAAATAAACATTTGATATCAAATGTTTTATCAATTTGATGTCAAATGTTTGTCAAATGTTAAAATCAAATCAAAAATAAACTTGGCAATACTAAAGTGAAAAATAAATGGATGCATTAAAAATGGCGATTAAAGTTACATTTTTTTACTTTACAAAAAACACACACACTGCACATTTTGGATGGTAACCCAACAAACACAAAGTCAAACCTTTGATATGAAATGACTATATCATTTGACATCAAACGAAATTCTCAAACGTTTTTCAATTGTTTGATTTAACATTTAAATTCAAATTGATAATAATTTGAAAATAAACATTTGATATCAAATGTTTTATCAATTTGATGTCAAATGTTTGTCAAATGTTAAAATCAAATCAAAAATAAACTTGGCAATACTAAAGTGAAAAATAAATGGATGCATTAAAAATGGCGATTAAAGTTACATTTTTTTACTTTGTGGTTACATGTGTTATACTATTAAAAATAAATTTTAATATAAAGTGAACAGTTTATTCTTGTGAAAAATAAAAATTATTTTTGAGAAATTACAATGATTAAAAATACGAAAAAAAAGAAAAATAATAAAACGGAAAGTGAAGAAAGTTTGTTGAACGATCGCGGTGCTACAATCCTCAAATCCCAAGAATTAGAGGACGGATATAACACTATTTCATCTTTTAGGCACCAAATGTGTATCTCAAAGTTTATTTAAATAAATAATAAATTTAAATTAAAAAAATTAAATAGTTTTATTTATATTCCACATTGTAATATAATCAACATTTGAAAAACATTTGAGAATTACGTTTGAAAGCAAGTTGAAAATAAAGGCATTTTTCAATTTGAAAATAATTTCCCCTTTTTGTTGAGAACGCTATGATTTTCAAATCATTATCAAACGATTGTCGTTTGAGAAAACGTTTGATTTCAACTCATTTTCAATTTGAAATCAAACCTCCGTGTTTGTTGGGAAGAACAGCAAACATGTGTATATATTAATGCACGTTGATTTTTGCTCTCTTCAGTTCTCTAAGTGAGAACACAAACCAACAACAAGTTGCCTTTGCAAAATTTGTGAGCGAAATTATATGAGACCGGGGCGTAATGATAAACCCCGCCATAAGAAATTTTGCTTCTACATGATGCGCATTCTATATGATTTATATTCTTTGGTGGAGATCAAAACCATACACATACATACCATTACCCATAACAAGTTGAACTTAAATATGTATAAATATACGCTGTGTACCTATATCAGCCATCGGCAAAATCAGGTCGCCGCGTTTTCTCTTTTCTCTTTTATTCTCTTGTATGCTCTTTTATTACGTACATGTGCACACATATTGCAGAGAATTTAACAACATTAACAACAACATACGTAAAATTCATACAACGCATATAATCGCAAAATGTAATAGTATAGGTTGCCGATGGCTGACCTATATCCACATTCATTCTTCTTTTTGAATGTACATGCAGATATAAATAAAATTTCTGTTAGCTAACTGCAATACCCATATAAGTATGTGTATTACCGTAAGTATAACGTAAATAAAAAGAGTGAGAAAGAGAGCAGAGATGGCAAATGCAATTTTAATAATTTTGGAACAATTGGATAGTTTTGGAGTGATATAAATTGCCCCTATCTCCCCTTGTATCCTATTTTTTTAAATACATAGCGTAAGTGTCTATATAAATATGAATCTATCTATGTTTAAAATTTCAAATCTGTCAGATAGCTTCGGAGAGCAGAAATTCCCCTTTCCACCCCTCGCGGTCCCATTTTTTATAAAAATACAGCATGACATATCTATTGACCAACAGGCTCAACCAAGACATTTTGGAGAATTTCTTCGGTGCCATAAGAAGTAGAGGTGGTTTAAATGACCATCCTTCGCCAATGGACTTTAAATATAGGCTTCGAAAATACATTCTGGGTAAGTTTTTAACAGAA
Organism: Pollenia labialis; assembly: GCA_949318255.1. Lineage (NCBI taxonomy): Eukaryota > Metazoa > Arthropoda > Insecta > Diptera > Polleniidae > Pollenia > Pollenia labialis. The sequence goes on along the minus strand of OX439139.1, from coordinate 83,966,226 downwards.
GAAAAAATTTAAGACAATATGCAATCTCTTTATTATGTTTAGCCAGAAATACGGAACACCTTAACGGAAAAGGAAATGTAGAAGAGGATGACACAGAATGGCTCAACAGTTCCAATGTTAATGAAGTTCAGAATCCATACAGAACTGATAATGTTACAGACGCTATTGAACCGTTACCTCTGAAACAAGTAGAGCCCAGCGATTTCAGACCGGAAGTCTAGTTGTGGTTTGGCGCGGGTTTTTCCAATATTACACAAAAAACAGTGCATTTCCAGGCGTTTACAATAGCGGAATGCACAGCGTTTGAAAAGAAAGGCCAACACAACTTCTTGCCTCTTACATTTATACGGTAGTTTGATATGGCATTGTCTGCCATATCAACGCCTCCCATATGCAAGTTATAATTTTTTATCAAATTAGGTTCTTCAAAACTATCATACCCTGCAAATATTATTGGACCACCTGATCCATTTTGATTAAATGGACTACTCCATGGACTGGTCCGGTGTAATGCAAGCATGGACTATGTCATTGTTAAAAAGTGTTTGTAGTGAGACGACATGTCTTCGTTTTTTAACGACATCTTTTCGTTTTTAAACGAAGTTAAAACTAATCCTCTTGTGTATACAATGGAGTAGTTTCAAAATTACTCCTTTGTAGTCCTAAGCTGGGTTATATGGTCCGCCCTAGGACATCGTAACGTTAAATATAACATGTTTTTCCATACATTTGGCTTACTTTTGGACTAGTCTAAGTTTCTTGTGGCTACACTTTACACGCGTGTTTAGAATAGTCCTATAATTTGCAGGGTACTTATGACATTTTCGGCTATAACGTTGGTCAGTTGTTAGAGGATCGACGGTATCAAAACTCGTCGCTACCGTAACAATTGCATTATCATTCCAAGTTACAATGAATATTTCATTTGCGCGATCAAACATAAAATCGTATTCACCTTTTTTAAAAGTTTTGTCATTTTTAATGCCCATAATGCTTGGCAATCGATTGTTGCGCACTGTACCGGTGGCTTGAAATTTTTTATCTGACAGAAGACACATTAGATGAAAGGAAGTAAACAAATTTGTCATAAAGGTAATGTCGTTGGGAATTCTTCCCACATTCCAGCAAACTCAAGACCACATGAGCTCCAAGGCCGATTTCCTTACTATAGAGCTCCTGGGAACCAGCGTAGGGCATACAATTATACATATATCCATCAGATGAAGCAAGAACCCATAACTTACCGTTTATTTACCGTTAAAAACCCAGCAGCATAGTGACTTCTGTTTTTAGTAGTATACATAAAATTTTTTTATGTATGTTTGTAAAGCACACATTTAGGCATACCTTTTTCGCCAATGGTCATTATAATCACCACAATGTTGAATACTCAGTTACTCGTTATAAAAAAAATTTTTTTGGAAAAATATCGATGCAGTATGAAATCTAAATAGGAAATTTTAATAATGAATACGAAATTGTTAGAAATCCTATTATCATAGCATTTAAATCATCAAATGTTTAAATGACCTTTTTGACGACTTTTTAAAATTAGTAAAAACAAGTAAGAGTGCTATATTCGGCTGTGCCGAATCTTATATACCCTTCACCATTGTGCGAGCAGAATACACAGCAATTAGACAAAAACTAAATAAAATTGGTAAATTTTTTTTTTTAAATAAGAGACAACCGATTTTGAACTTCGCTTTTCATAAGGACCCAGAATATATATACTTTATAGGGTGTAGGATCCATATTGTAGAAATTACAAACGGAATGACAAAGTTATATATACCCTTTCTACTTTCTAAAGTTATATATACCTTTCGAGTTTTTTATAAAATATGTTCTACTTAAAATTTCCGATATTTTGATATATAAGTCATACCCATAGGACATATGGCAGCCCTAAAATTTAGGTTTTTATACAATTTTTAATTTTTTTTGTACGGGAGGTACCACGCCCACTTCCCCAATCCCGCCCACATTTTGTAGGATGGTGTGTATTAGCAACCTAAATGTGTGTACCTAATTTGGAAGCTTTGGCTTTTGCCGTTCCCCAGATATACAGCAAAAAGTAATAAAAATACAACAACCACAAGGGATTTTTCGAAAAAATTTGAGGTAGTCGTGGTTTTTTGCTCATAACTCAGCCATTTGTGGACCGATCTGGCTGAATTTCAATAGCAAAATTATAATAAGAATACCTGACATAAAGATACCCCAACCAAGTCCCCATCATATCTGGGGGCTTCGGAAAACCCATTTCAACAGACAGACGGACAGACGGACAACCGGATTTGAACTTCGCTTTTCATAAGGATCCAGAATATATATACTTTATAGGGTGTAGGATCCATATTGTAGAAATTACAAACGGAATGACAAAGTTATATATACCCTTTCTGCCTTCGGTGAAGGGTATAAAAAGAGTAATTTTTGGGGATTCAGTATTTCGGTTATTACTCAGCCATTTTTAAACCGATTTGGCAGATTTATATACCGACGTGTTGAAGAAGAAATTTACCATTTACTTTAGTTATAAAACTTGGACTCGGGGAGATCTATGGTTCCCGAAAGTGGGTATTTAAAAAAAAAATTTTATTTTGGTCATAACTTTTTTGTATCTGAACCGATTTTCTCGAGTTTTTTATAAAATATGTTCTAATTAAAATTTCCGATATTTTGATATATAAGTCATACCCATAGGACATATGGCAGCCCTAAAATTTAGGTTTTTATACAATTTTTAATTTTTTTTGTACGGGAGGTACCACGCCCACTTCCCCAATCCCGCCCACATTTTGTAGGATGGTGTGTATTAGCAACCTAAATGTGTGTACCTAATTTGGAAGATTTGGCTTTTGCCGTTCCCCAGATATACAGCAAAAAGTAATAAAAATACAACAACCACAAGGGATTTTTCGAAAAAATTTGAGGTAGTCGTGGTTTTTTGCTCATAACTCAGCCATTTGTGGACCGATCTGGCTGAATTTCAATAGCAAAATTATAATAAGAATACCTGACATAAAGATACCCCAACCAAGTCCCCATCATATCTGGGGGCTTCGGAAAACCCATTTCAACAGACAGACGGACAGACGGACAACCGGATTTGAACTTCGCTTTTCATAAGAACCCAGAATATATATACTTTATAGGGTGTAGGATCCATATTGTAGAAATTACAAACGGAATGACAAAGTTATATATACCCTTTCTACCTTCGGTGAAGGGTATAAAAAAATATTATGCATTCAAAAAAACTCAACCTAGTTAAATAAATAGACATAAGGACTTATTTAAGTAATTAAAAAAATCATACGAAATAAAAAGTTTTTTCTTAAGCAGTTACAACGTCTGAAAGTGCTGGTGATTATAATCACCGGTCGGCGAAAAATGGGTAAAGAATATAATCAAAAGTTATATATGTATTACTATATTATTTCTTTAAATTTTATTTTATTCACTTCTTTGATTTGTACCTTATAATATTACTTTAGCTAAAGAATGTTATTTATCGTGGAGTAGGCCTACAGGGGAAACCACGTTAAAAAAAACGCGCCAAGTACACTACCCCAAAGGTGGCGTGGAAACGTGTACAAAACTATTTTTAATTTTACATTAAATGCAAATAAAAATATATTTTAAGCCAACCTTTTCATTACCAACAATTAAGAAAGAATGGTCGGTCAACCCGACCATGATACCACAACACCACAGCTTTTAAAAACACATCATGCTTATGTGTCCATATTAACATGAATTTATCTGTTTATAAACAAGAGATATTTGTTGTAATATTACGATACATTTCAAATCAAATTATTTACATACAAACATTGCAATACAAAGTGCAATAAAAAAGAATAAAATAAAATTTTTAGATTTTTATATAGTTAGATATTTACATATTTGTATGATTTGCCTTTATTAAGACATTGATTCCATATTTTAATATGTATGTATATTTATTTAATAATTATGTATAGCCATTGCCTCTTATAGCCTTTTCCATTTCAATAAAGCTTCCAATAATAATCTTTAAATATACGAAACATTTTAAATCTTATCAGTCTGTATTACAAAGAAAAAATATTACTTTTAATTCGGATTGAGGCTCTGAACATTTAGGAAGACCAGCTTCTTTCTATTGATACCCAGGCGGAAAAGCAATCTACCTCATATTGACCCAAAACAATTGTAGGCATCTAAATAGACAATTTGATGAAAATAAAAGTAACTTTAGTATATATGTATAGCAACTTGCATCAGTTTTCAAATCTACTGTAAACCAATTTGGAATGTATACTTGTTTATAACGTTTTTTAATTTTTTCTTCGGAATCCACCTTGCCTAATTCATTTTTTAACAACTCTTAGGGCATCGTAAATAGCTTCATTGTCTTTAGTATCTCTAGTTACAATATAACGTTTAACATTTAAAACAATGCATTTCTTGATAGCAGCACCAACTTTTTGTTTTAAAATAAAAACTACCTTTTATACAGGCTGGTTCAGTTGCAGTGCTTTTCCATTGAGCATCCACACCACTTGAATTCAAGGTACATTTGCCAAACTTGAGTGGCAGTTTCCAACAGCGTTGTTTCATTACAATAAGTTCTCTATTCGGAACTAACGGCAAACTTTCCAAGCAAGCTATCCATACATTTTACGCCTTTAAATCTGAAAAATTCCATTCGCCACACCAAACACGTTTTAGTCTAAAAATACAAATTAGATTATTTCTTTTATTTTCAACAAATATTGGTTAAACTTACCTTCTAATTCTTCCAAAACAATAAAATATAATAAATTTTCTAAATTTTTAATGTACTTTTGTACAATAATTTAAAAAACCCATAACAAAATTTTTATTTTGTTTTTCAGCACATTTTTGCCTTGTCAGCATTTTTGACAACAAGTCGAAAAATTGCAAAAACAAAATACATGGGGCTTTTTGTAGTTGTAGAGATGAGTTTACCTGTTTGAAACAATAGCAATACAGTTATAAATCACGAAAATACTCTTGCTGAAGTCTGTATGAAAGGGATTATGTTTCTAATTTGAAAAAACTATGAAAAACATATCAGAATGCACAACAATAAAAAAATTTTGCAATGCAAAAATTTGGAGAAATAGAACTAAAGATTGTATTAATAAATTTGTTATACCTTATTTTTTATACTTCGATGATTTTGAAGAAAATAACCCACTTGGGTCACACTGTTCAAGTCTTTTGGCGGTTTATTATTCATTTCCAACGGCTCCAGAATTTTTAAAATTCAAATTGTATAATATTTTTATTGCTGCATTGTTTAAATCAAAAGATGTTTAAAATTTTGGAAATGATGTATATTTCTATAGATTGATTGAAGTTTTTAACGACTTGGAAGAAAATGGTATTGAAATTTCTACTAAAAGAGGCAATAAAACAATATATTTATACTTGGGTTTAATTGTGGGAGACAACTTGGCGTTAAATAATATATTAGGGTTCTCGCGTTCATTTTCATCAAAATACTTTTGCAGAACTTGTAAAGTGGATAAAATACAGACGAAAACGCTTTTTGAAGAAAACGTAGATCAGCTAAGAAATATTTCAAATTATATCGACGACTGTATTTCAAATGATGTGGAAAACACGGGTATTAGGGAAAACTCAATTTTTAATAATATAAATCATTATCACGTTACAGAAAATTTATATGCTGATATTCTACATGATGTTTTCGAAGGAATTTTAAATTATGATTTATGTCATGTTATTCTTCTATTTATTAAAAACAAATGGTTTGATCTAGAACTTCTAAATATAAGAAAACAAAACTTCCACTATGGTGAAACTGAACATGGAAATATGTCTCCCGATATACAAATGCATCACTTAAAGGCATTTAAATTGAAGATGTCAGGTAGGGAAATGCTAACATTCGCACATTATTTTCCATTGATAATTGGTGATTTAGAGATGTTAACAGCGAGATTTATATTAACTTAAGATCCCATGATGTTCAACATAATAAAAAATATGTTGAGTTTTTTTCGGATAATTTAAAGCCAAAGCATAATTTTTTAACTCATGATGGCAGAATATTGGAACACTCCGGCCCTTTAATATTTTTGTGGACTTTTGGCTTCGAGTCTAAACATAGGCAACTTAAATCTTATACTAAGAATATAACTTCAAGAAAAAATATATATTTGTCCATAGCTATTAAATTTTGCACATCGTTCTCAGAATTTATACTTAATTTCGAAGTAACAAATTTCATTCTAGGTCAGATTCAATACAATATAGATAAGTCTCCGTTTTATAGAGAAATCCAAAAACATTTAAACGGGAGTAATCTATGTGATTGTAATGCCCAATTTTCAGGATAGTATTTAAATCTATATTAAGTTAATTTTTATAACAAACTTAAATCGTATTTAAAACAGATTGGTTTTTTGAGTTTTATTTGAAAAGCCTTATTTAATTAAGATAAAAGTATGGTAGCACTACTAAATACAAAAAAAATATATAAAAAAGTGTAATTATCTACAAGGTGGTCTGAAAAAACAGCTGACTGTTAATGCTTACCCTGTTGTTGTTGTATTGTTGTGATATTGAGGCCACTTTGCTAAAATATTACAATGGAAACTTAAGTTGAAATTAAGGCCCTAATTTTGTAAAATACAACAAACGCCAAAGTATTATATTGAAAGCAAAAACAAATTCAAAAATATTTTGTAATTTTGTTGTTGCTTTGTATAGAAATTTATTTACCGTTTTAAAATTTTCAACGCCACAAGCAATGAGGCGTATGAAATCTTAAAAACCAATGTGAATTTCTGTCAGAGGCAACAACAAAATTACAAAATATTTATGAATTTGTTTTTGCTTTCAATGTAATTCTTTGTCGTTGCGTTGTGTTTTACAAAATTAGGGCCTAAGTGTACCACATCGGTGAAGAAGAGAATTTTGTATTTAAAACGATTTTAAAAATAAATGTGTTTTAATATCAATCCTGAAAATTGGCCATAAGTGCTATAACAATTTTAGTCATTATGGCACACAATATAAAAAAGGTTTTATAGCATTTTTTTATATTCCAACATTTCATGCATTCAAAATTCAAGAAATAATATTATTAGATGCAACAATTTTCATTCTTTGTCAAAAACTTAATGTAATATTCTATGAAACAAGTTTTTTATTGTATACAGTCGATGAGAACTCAGAAGACTTCAAAATTTGTTCAGCTGATTCGATAAAATCTAATCCAATACACCTTATTCTTTTAAATAATAAATATTACTTGAGACCAAAATCACTTTTTTAATAAATAAAATATAAACAAAATATAAACAATATTTAAAAATGTATAACTCGAAACCTATTGTTTATATTATTTCTAAGAAAATATATTTGTCTTTTATTTGTATGTATGTATATATATAAAAAACAATAATTTGTATAAATTTATATCTTTAAATATTCTTGAAAATTAAATAAAAAAAATTAACAACAATTATCAAAAAGTAATTTCAATTTTTGGGAATACAAAATTTAAATTTCAAAAGATTTTGTTATTCGTGCTAAATTCCCAGTTTATATTACACAATCCTTTGCACGATTTTTTGTGCAGGTAAATCAAAAATGCAGTTATCTTAAATGCATTTACCTGCCTTAATGTGCAGGTACACAATTGTGGTTACCTGCACAAAACTGCAGCTAAAGTAAAGTTTAATTTAAAAGTAGAATAAAAAAATTATTTTTTTAATACATAAATTTATATTTTATTAAAATTTTATTTCAACCCAGGAGCTTACTAGGAATCTCACAAAGAGTCTTTTTGATCGTCGACGAGCTCATTTTTTACTTTTAGACGATTCCTAGCACGGGAGAAACTTACACGTGCTGATTCGTATGATAGATTCTTCCATAACGCAGCGAAAAACGCTTATATTAATCGTAAAGGGAATCGTTTATGATGTATGTTGAGATTATCTAATGAGTCTTTAAAAAAGCATGCATAAGTGTCGTATGAGAATCATGTATGTAGGTATTATTTTACAACTCGTGAAATACTCAGCCGTATGACTAGCTACCTAAATAAGGGGATCTGGCCTATTTTTCATGCCAAAACTTCTAATTTTCATACAATTTCTATAAAACAAACCTTAAGGTCGCGAAATCAACACCATCCTGTCGGAAAATCCTTTTTTCAGTAATTGTTATACGACTCTTACAGAGAGCCAAAAAAGGTTCATTTCAAGATTTAAAGACGAGCGTGTCAAAAAATAAATAAATTAAAAAAAGATTTAGATGTTTTTGTTACTCGTCAGATAATCACCAGAAGATTCTTTTAGGACTTGTATATTAAACATAATCGTCTAACAAACAACCTATGCTAGCTGGGAAATAACAGATAATTTTATACATGTATGTATGTTTGTTTATTTAATATAAAAGAAACTTTAACAAAAACAATGAGAATTCACAAAGAACATAAAACATAAAAAAATAAAATAATTGCGATTTATATTTTTATAAACAGCTTAAATTGGATATTTATGTCAAATAGTGGCCACCATATATTTTTATGTGTGCAGCTAACTTTGATGTTTTATATGGAAATATTTTAAAGCTGCCCAAAAATATGAAAAATGTGCAGGTATACAAAATGCACGTAAACAAGGATTTTGAAGAATAATTCCAGAAAATATTTATTTTGGGCAGTTAAGTCAAAGTGCAGCTAACTTTGATATTTTGTATGAAAATAATTTTAAAATGCCAACAATTTTGTGCATTTATCTTAAATGTGCAGGTAGAGAAAGTGCACTTAAACAAGGAATTTGTATGGAATTAGAAAGAATAATTCCAAAAATTCTCAATTTTGTGCAGTTAAGTCAAAAGTGCACGTAAACAAAAGGCAGGTAAGTCAAAACTACTGTATTAAAAATGACTTTTTATATCAAGCTAAACTGTTTTGGTACTTTAATAAATTAAGTACAATTTTCTACTTCAAGTCAGTTTTCCTGCAACTCATTTCAAACAATTTTGTAATTAAATATAGAAATTTTTAATTTGTGTTGAACTCTATATAACATACTTTGAATTCAGATAGCTACTCAAATTTAAGTTAATTTTTTTGTATTAAGAAAAATTTATACTTAAATTCAGTAGGTATACTTTTTGTACTGAAATTTAGGATTTCGTCGTTTTTAAAAATATAAATTTCTTTATTTTAAGTATTGCCGCACAGTCATGTAAAAGAAATTTGTAGTAAAAATAAGAAAAATTTAACTTTAAATTCTGGAAACTAAGACAATTTACCCTACTATTAAAACATTTTTTATCTTGATACTAGGAAACTTTACTTAAATATAGAAATGGTTTGCTTTATTTTAACTGTATTTTACTTAGTTTGAGTAAATATAGGTACCCAAATAAAAAGCCTATTTCTTGTATGAAATACATAGAACACTCAAATGCAGTTAGAATTTCATAAGTGTGGGTTAAATCGTATACTTAAATTAAATAAAATGTTTGTAAAAGATTATCCTTTTTTACTGCAAATGTGTAAAAATAAACTTGAAACAAGTAAAAACTTTTTGCAAAACAACCAATTTCTAAGTTTTATTCTTAAAAATTAGTCCAATACATACTCGAAACTATGAGAAAATAACTTAATATTAAAAATAAATTTGATTTTTTTAAGAAAGAAATACTTACTTGTAGTAGCGAGTTCACTTATGTCTACGAATAACTGAACAGTAAAGAGTCTAATGTTACGGTTTTCTAGTAAAGGTTTACTCGATTTTAGTTTATAAATGAAAAATTTAATAACTAATTTTTAGGAAAATTGCATACTTATTTGAAGTTATATTTTCCTTGGAGCCAAATCATTCCCGAATTTCTTTAAGTTAAGTTATATTTACTTGAATTTAGTAAACTTTTTTTTGAGTGTAGATCGCGCTATTCTTAATTTTGACAGTTTTCTGAAGCTGACTGTACAACATTCCAGTATGACCCCAAAAAAAACTAAAAATATTTAAATTTATTCCACAGATGTTGAGCGTCTCCTGTCTGAAAAAAGAAGAGCTCGAAGAGAATGGCAATTGCACAGATCCCCTCAACTAAAGAGTTTACCAAAAGAGTGTACAAAAAGGCTAAGAAAGTTACTACAGACTCAGAAAACGGCTTCTCTGCAAAAATATCTTAAGGAACTTGATGCAACTCCGCAATCAGACTACTCATTATGGCATGCAGCTAAAAATCTAAAAAGGCCAGTCGCCTTTTTAAAAAGATAACGAAAAGGGAAATCTGTTTGTTAATCACTTAAAAAACGTATTTACCCCAAATATATCTCACGATACTGCGCTCGTGTTACCAACTGTTCCTGCTAGAGCGGCTGTTGCCCTAAGATTTGAGATAAGCGAAATCGAAAAGGCTGTTTGTGAATTAAACCCCAAAGATAAGATCAGCAACAAAATGCTTTTGGAGCTACCCAGCTGAGCAAAGAAAATTATTCTTTTAATTTTCAATGCTATCTTACGTCTTCAATACTATCCTCAAAAATGGAAGGTTTCCTTAGTCACCATGATACCTAAATCAGGAAAGGATCACACAAAAGTTGAGTCATATAGGCCTATAAGCTAACTTTCTAATATTTCAAAGCTGCGGTCTAATCACCGCATTCGATACTATCGTATCGAATAAACTATCGAATGTTTTTGCATACGATAGACACTGACGTATCGAATGAAAACTCGAGAAATGTAATGTCGAGTTACTCGATATCGAATGCTATTATTTCAAATTCAATAAATATCATTCTATATCGAGATTCATGATACCAAAATAAATAATTTCGATCAATTTTGCTCGATATCGTATGCGGTTCGGTTAACTCCAATTTTAAGTGAAAATAGATGTATTCCTAACCACCAATTCGGCTTTAGAAGAGAACACAGCACCATTGAACAAACCCATCGTATAGTAAACGCCATAAGAAAAGCCTTTGAAGAAAGAAAATATTGTTCCGCTCTCTTCATCGATGTTTCTCAAGCTTTTGATAAGGTCTGGCATGAAGGCTTATTACATACATAAATTGAAGCAAAATTTTCCAGCAAACACACACAAGCTGCTAGAAAGCTACTTAGTCGGTCGTCAATTTATTATAAAAGAAGGAAATTTCTTTAGTTCACCTCAGCCAATTGACGCTGGAGTCCCACAGGGCAGCATTCTGGGGCCTCTATTATACTTAATTTATACTTCGGACATGCCAACGAGCAACTACACACAAACTTCAACATTTGCAGACGATACAGCTTTTCTAAGCGTCCACGAAAACAGTTATGAAGCATCTCGTTACATACAGGATCATATATTTCAACTAGAAATATTGTTAAAACAATGGAGGATAAAAGTCTATGAGCAAAAATGCGTACATATTACATTCACCTTGCGTCGGGAATCATGCCCCCATATTAAAATCAATAATCAAATAATACCTCAAAATTCGCATGTAAAATATCTCGGTATACCTTTAGATCGCCGTTTGACGTGGAAAAGCCATATAGAGGCAAAATTAACTCAAATGAAACTAAAAGCCATACAAATTCATTGGCTTATTGGAAGAAACTCTGTTCTTAGTCTCGACTGCAAACTCCTACTTTACAACTCTATCTTAAAGCCTATCTGGTGCTACGGTATTCAGTTATGGGGCACTGCCTCGGCTTCTAGTATCGAAAAAATGCAAAGGAGCCAAAATAAACTTCTTCGAATAATCACAGCTGCCCCTTGGCATGTTAAAAATTCAAATATTCACCAGGATCTTAATGTTCCTTTAGTAAAAACTATGATTACGAAATATGCAGTAAAATAACCCACTAGCTCGAAATATTTTATATGATAGCGGCCACACTCGCTTAAGAAGAAGAGACACAGCAGCACTTACCCAATTAGATGAGCGATAAACACCTAGATAAGTGAACAGAACCCGTGATAAAGAACATTTTTGTCTGGCACTGGCAGGACATAAATAAAGTATTAGGTTAAGATTTGATTAATTATTGTTTGTTCATATTTCGTCCCCTCAATATAACAATAGCGTATAATATTTTTGGGGTTTTGAGAAAATCGTGTTTAAAGTTTTTGTCAAATCGGATGTCTATTAAAACCTCAATATCGCGGTAAATAAAAATTCCTCATATTGGATTTTTCGACAAATACATAATACCATTTCTTGTCTTTAAACTGACCAATTTTTTTTATTCTACGCATTCTTTAAGACCATCCATATGTCATTCAAAGTGCAAGTCCTCCACATAGGCTATTTTATTTTTTAAGGAATTCGTATGATGAATCTGATACACTATTTAATTTTGTTACCATACACATACGCTGTTTTATTTAATAATTTTACGGTAGTTTTATTAAAATATTTGACCTCAAAACTATAAATTTGTAACAGTATAAAACAGTGATGATTAATTCATAGTTTTGTTAATGCAGTGGCATATATTCATTACTTTTCAATTTGGGTTATTAAAAACAAAAAATTATGACAAATTAAGGTATACATTGCGTAAATCAAAAATAACTAGAAGTTCATTCGTCTTCTTTCTCTTCCTCTGCTTCATCTGGCTCATCTAAACAATTTCGCTTCTTTCCACCTTGTAAGTTATAAAAAAATGACTGCGAGCCACGACGAATTACATTCTTCTTGCACAAATTTTGGAGATCATGCAGCTTTCGATGGTTGGAATGCAACTATTTCTCAAACAATAGTGTATATTATTATAAGCTATTTTATGAGTTAAAGTGTTCATAAATTGTATTTTTTTTCTACAGACTAAAATGGCGTATAATGCGTATGCACTATTATTCTTTTAACAATTTTGGAGTGGCAATTTCAAGTAAAATAGCGCATATGACCTTACACACTTATTGAAGGAAAATTTTGAACAAGAAATTATACCTACACTATTTTTTCCAACGACATACATATTGACCCACTTTTTGGAAGTAGAATATGACGAAATTTTGACCAGACATAAAATCAATGATGGAGATTCTAAATATGCAATAAAAAAATAAAAGCTTTCGAGCACATACGCTATTGTTATATTAAGGGGACGATTTAATGTATGAAGATTTAATTAATAATATTGAAAAAAAAAAAAATATTTAAACAAACAATGATATAAAAAAACAAGTAAGAGTGCTATATTCGGCTATGCCGAATCTTATATACCCTTCACGATGGTGCAATAAGAACAAAAAGTTATGTTAACGCCCACATTATGTCGAATGTTGTGTTTTAATAACCAAGATGCTTGTACCTAATTTGGAAACTTTGGCTCTTGCCGTTCTCAAGATATACAGAAATAAAAAAAATACAACAACAACAAGTTTTTTAGCCCATTTTTTGAGTATTTTGCTCATAAATTACCCATTGTCTAATCGATTTGATAGTTTTATATACCGACGTGTTAAGAAGAATTTTACTTAATTAAACTTGTAAATATATATTTTAACAAAGTTAATTATAAAAAAAAGAGTAATTTTTGGGGATTCAGTATTTCGGTTATAACTCAGCCATTTTTTAACCGATTTTGGCAGATTTATATACCGAAGTGTTGAAGAAGAAATTTAGCATTTACTTTAGTTATAAAGCTTGGACTCGGGGAGATCTATGGTTCCCGAAAGAGGGTATTTAAAAAAAAAATTAAATTTTGGTCATAACTTTTTTGTATCTGAACCGATTTCCCCGAGCTTTTTATAAAATAAGTTCTACTTAAAATTTCCGATATTTTGGTATATAAGTCATATCCATAGGACATATGGCAGCCCTAACATTTTTATACAATTTTTAATTTTTTTTGTACGGGAGGTACCACGCCCACTTCTCCAATCCCGCCCACATTTTGTAGGATGGTGTGTATTGGCAACCTAAATGTGTGTACCTAATTTGGAAACTTTGGCTCTTGCCGTTCTCAAGATATACAGAAATAAAAAAAATACAACAACAACAAGGGATTTTTGGAAAAATTTAGAGGTAGTCGTGATTTTTTGCTCATATCTCCGTCATTTTTGGACCGATCTGGCTGAATTTCAATAGCAAACTTAAACGGAGTATATGTGACATAAATATACATCAACCTAGTCCACATCATTTCTGGGGTTTTCGGTAAACCCATTTCAACATACACACGGACAGACGGACAACCGGATTTGAACTTCGCTTCATAAGGAACCAGAATATACTTTATAGGGTATAGGATCAATATTGTGGAACATACAAACGGAATGACAAAGTTATATATGCCCTCTTACCTTCGGTGAAGGGTATAAAAACAATTCGACACAATGCATTAGTAATAAAAATAAAATTAAATGCATAAAATCAAAATACTAAAGTAAAGGCACGTAGGAAAAAAATTCAGTTTTTATTTATATAACACTAATTTTATGCGTCAAATGAAAGTAAACAGTGGCATCCACTTTAAGCAGCCCGTACACTTGCAATATTATTGTATATGATATTCGCCATATTATTTCCATTTTCTCCTATATTATGCAATAAGTCGCACAATGGTTTCATTTATTCAATAAAAAGGTGAACATAAGCTATAGGAATAACATAAACAGCATTGTACAATGCTGCCAACACAGTTCACTTTCTTTTCGTTGTGCAATAAAAATCAAAAGTCTTTTGATTGTTGGCAATATGTTGTGCCACCTTAGAATATCACATACAAATAGGCGATATAATTGTACAATACATAAAATTTAACAATTTTATTGCATGTGTATGACCCGCTTTAGAAAAAATTTGCTGAAATACAAGAATAGTGGCAACTTTTGAATATATTTTGTTGTTTGTAAGTATAAACGGAAAGTACCGTTATAAATATTCTATACTTTTAACCCTAGGTCTACACTAAAGATAATTATCTCAGCAAGTTGGCAATAACGTCGGCAGAATAACAGAGCAATATTTCTTATTGCTCAGCTTATGTTATGAAAAAAATCAAGAAAGAAGGTGCAGTGTAAAAAATGGCGGCATCTTACAAGAATTATTATTATTAATATAAATTCTTTCTTATTCGACTTTATTATTTAAATTTATATTAATTTGTTTAAGCTTGAGGTCATTTTTAATACAAAAATATTAATTTTATTAACTTTTTTATTTTTGTTAATGTAAAATTATTATTTTTATATAAAAAAAACTCGAACTTAAACAAATTAATATTAATTTTAACAATAAAGATCGAATAAGGAAAAAATTATAATTTTTACAATTTTATTTTAGTGTTTATTTAATTTTTTAATTTAATTATTTTACTACAATTATAATTTGTGCAATTTCAAAAACTTAATTTCTTTCTCACACAATTTGCTTTTATTTTTTTTTTTCTTTTTTGCTTCTTTTATTCAACTGACAACCAAATTGACGTTTTTTGTAAGCAATAATTGTCAACGAAAATGGACTAACAATTATTGCAACATAAATTGTTATCAATAAATATGTACAAAAAATTGCTGTCTACATTAAAGATAACATAATTTTGACAATTACTGCAATATATGTCGCAATAATTATCTCTGGTATAGACGGGCAGTAAAGGTTATGTCAAATAAGAAACTAATTAGACCCAAAATTAACGATGGAAATGCAAACTTCAATTGATGTTCGTCAAATCATAGTAGATTTGCGTACAAAGCGAAAATCACTTCGTGAAATAAGTAAAATTGTAGGCATGAACCATTGTACTATAAGAAAAATTATAGTGCTAGCAAAATTAGAAGATCGCTACACCAAACTGGCTTACATGGTAGAGTACCACGTAAAAAGCCTTTTATTTCGAAATCAAATCAAATTAAACGAATGAATTTCGCAAAAAAATAAAAAAATCAGCCATTAGTATTTTTGGAAAATATTCTTTTTACGGATAAGAGCAAGTATGATATTGGTGTATAAAAGCCTCCAAAAATATTGCGAAGTTCGAATAAAGCGTTTAACGACAAGAACGTGATTAAAACATGGGAGAAGCTCAGTAATGATCTGCGCATGCATGGCGTCATCGGGGGCTGGAAACCTTGTATTTATAGAATCAACGATGAGGAAAGAAGACTACCCGCGCATTCTACAACATAATGTTGCCCCAGTGTAGAGAAATTAGGCTTATCAAACAACTGGATATTTTAACAGGACAATGATCCTAAACATTCGTCCAAATATAAATGTTTTCTCATTTAGAAAATGTTTTTTATGCTGTGTTCATACGACGATATAAGCCACTGGTTTCGCTCTCTGAAACTAGATTGTCAAACATGCTGTTCATACGATCCGTTCTTGTTTCATTTTGACATTTTTTGTGTGTTCTTGGTGTGATTCTTTTTAAAATAGATAAAATAGTAAATATAACTTAAAAATAATAATCAGATCGTTGATGTAAATGCGCTTAACACCAAGTTTGTGAATGTCAATATCCCACCACCGACCCAAAACATTTATGATGACATCTGCAGTGTATCTATTGAAGATTGTTTCAGCTTTCGATGTGTTGATCAGTGTGATGTACTGGAGAGTTTTCTATCCATCAAATCAAATGCAGTTGGCATGGACGGTATGAATCCTATTTTCCTTAAAGCGATAATTCCAAAGATATTGCCTTACTTAACCCATCTGTTCAACACTATATTAACAAAATCAGTATTTCCAGATGGATGGAAGGAATCAAAAATTATACCAATTCCTAAGCCTAACAATGATTACCGACCGATAGCAATTCTTCCTTATTTATCAAAAGTGATGGAAAATATAATGTGCAGACAAATGAATGTATATTTGAGCCAAAAAAACCTACTATGCGATCGACAATCCGGCTTTGTAAAAGAAAGAAGTTGTATCACAGCGCTTGCAGACGTTGTTGAGGATCTCAGGTCAAGTCTCGATCAAAATATGATATCCTTTCTTATTCTTCTAGACCATAGCAAAGCATTTGACACAGTTGTCCATCCAATCTTAATAAAGAAACTGGAAAAACTGTTCTATTTTTCAAGCTCCGCATGTAGCTTACTTTCTTCATACCTTACTAACAGATCCCAAGTCGTACAATTAAACGGAAAACTGTCTAACCCGCTTGATGTCAACAGAGGCGTTCCACAAGGATCAATTCTTGGGCCCCTCCTATTTTGTTTATACATAAACGATTTACCTGAAGTTACGATTAACACCAAAGTACACATGTATGCAGATGATGTACAACTTTATACTAGCACCAATGTCGCTGACATTCAATCATGTGTAAATAGCATTAACACTGATTTAAATCACATCAACAACTGGGCTAATGATAATGGTTTACTCATTAATCCTTCAAAATCCAAATGTATTTTTCTTTCAAAAAGTAAAACAACATTAGATGATCAATTTCAAATTAAAATAAACAACAACATAATTCATTTCGTAAATTCTTCAAAAAATCTGGGAGTTATATTTAATAATGAACTTACTTGGTCAACCCATATCAACACTGTTGTAGGGAGATTTTATGGAATGCTACGTAATCTGTGGGCAGTGAAATTTTCAACACCCTTAAATGTTCGAATGTTGTTAGCAAAAACCTACCTTATTCCAGTGCTTTTATACGGATGCGAAATTTTTGCTAATAGTAATAGTGCTGACCTCAAAAAACTAAATGTTGCCTACAATAATATTGCAAGATACATCTACGCTAAAGGACGCCGCGAACACATATCATTGTTTTCATACCGAATATATGGGATGAGTTTTATAAATCTTCTTAAATTTAAATGCCTTTTACTGCTACATAAAGTAATAACTCAAAAACAACCAATATATCTATTCAGAAGAATTCAATTTGCAAGATCGCGTCGTGGTAAGAAAATAATTCAGCAACGATTTCGAAGTCCTTTGTCAGAACGTCACTTTTTTATTTATTCCA
The DNA here is from genome assembly GCA_949318255.1 of Pollenia labialis. Classification (NCBI taxonomy): domain Eukaryota; kingdom Metazoa; phylum Arthropoda; class Insecta; order Diptera; family Polleniidae; genus Pollenia; species Pollenia labialis. Next base: position 83,948,257 of record OX439139.1, on the reverse strand, counting down.
CTCGTCTTTGGAACAAAATTCCAGATAATATGCAGCTAATAGGCAACGCAAACTTGTTTAAAAAGGAGCTAATAAATCACTTTTGTTAAACTTAAATATGCTAATTAAAATTGTTTTGTTTTAAATTTGAATATGTTAACTAATTAATTTTTTCTGTGGGCTTTTTTTTTGTAATTGTATATTATACTACTTAGCTTTAATTTTAATTCACTAAATAATAATGCTTTTTTAGTTAGATAATTTTTAATCATACCTATTTTAGTTTGTTATACTCACTAGCACTATCATTTATAAGATTTATCTTGTTGTGCTAGATCATCAATAAATAAATAAAATAAAAAAAAATAAAATAAATATATTATTTAATACTTTTTTAATAAATATTATTATGTTGTTATATATTATCACTTTATTTTATTAAACATAAATTCTTATTTTGTTCTTTTTCTTTGTTTTGAGAGCTAGTTCAGATAAACTAACGATAGATGTTATCAAAATTGGAGATGATAGTAAATTTTTCCTGTTTCGCAGCCTTTTTTAAAAATGAAACGACCTGTTTCGCTCTCAAAATTTTGTATGGGGAAACAAGTCGTTTTGGGCGTGAAACAGGAATAAGAGAGCGAAACACGAATATTGCTGTCCGTGTGAACATGGTATTAAAGCAATCAAAAAAATGTAACTAACCACACCTTTTGTTGCAACTAATATTATGATTTTCATTTTATTGTTGAAAATATATATGGGCATTTCTCTAATGTCGAATGCGACATTTGTACGCCTTAAAAGTAAAAAAAAAACATATACCAAAACATTAATTTTATTTTGACAAAAGGCGGAACTTATAGCTCTTGATTGGCTCTTTAATTTGTGCTAAAGGTTGGTTTTGAGCAATTGTTCGTTTTCAAGAATATTAAAAAAAAACCAAGGCATTTGCATGCGACAAAAACAGAAGTCGCTTTTACGGCAAACAGTTCAAACACTGATTTCAGCGCAACCTGATGAAATATTTTAATACGACTAATTTTAAAATGTTATGCATTGATGTATCTTAATAATGCTTTTTATTTGATTCAAAAATATTGTGTAGCTTATTTTTAATTTAATTTTAATCACTGTCGCACGCTACATGTTGCATGCGACATTTTGTTCCATCATACTTTTATGTTTACGTTTTTACTTTTTATGTAACAAGACATCCGTAAGATGATTCTACTTTATTTTAAAAACATTTAATATATTTATTTTCCGAACAAAAATTATAAACTTAAAAAAATATCTTCAATAAAGAAAAATACAAATATATGTATAACAAAAACTAACTTAACTGAAAATAGTATTGCTATGCTCAAATAAAGTTTTTTTTTTAATGGAATAAGCTATCCTTGCTGCTTGTAGTTATTGGCCATCGCAAATAAAGATATTTTAGAAAAATTTTTTTTGAATTTATGCATTTTACACTTACGATGTCGCACGCTACAAATTTAAAATAAGTACCAAGAGAAAAGCACTGATTATTTTCCAGCTAAATTTTGTTATTAAATTTGCAACAAAAATATCTGTTTGTTTCTAATATTTGATGCGCATTGTACAAATGCCCTCGACGCACTGATGACAAATGTTCTTTTTCAATGTTGCACGCTACATCGAAATATACGGTAAGGCAAAGAAAAAAATTACCGTAACTGGCAATCGCATCGTTCCGTTTACATTTTTCTTATATTTTTGGAATATTAACCGAGATTTAAAAAGCAATTGTCAATGCTAATGTTTCTCATTAAGATCATTTAGCAAAACAAAACGTGCAATAGAAATGTTCAAAACAGAACTTTTGCACTTGTTTGACTTTGCATTTGAATATTTCAAAGTCTGTTATGATTTAATGTATAATTTGTTTACATTATTAAAAGTTGATAGATTCCCTATAAAAATATGTTAAAACAACATACTTTTATACACTTTGAATTTTTTGGCTGTGGTTGACATTTCTGGAGAAATGCCCATATACATATATGATAGTAGCAAATATTTCACATAATTTAATATGTTTAGCCAGATCAGAGCAACTTTTTAGGTGCACACACCATATAATATTATTAATTTATTTAATCAATGGATATTATCCTTACTGACTAATAACAATATTGCCTTAAAATTAATAAATAACAATATGCATTTTAAAATATACTACAACTTTACAGAATATATATGTATACTTAAAAATTTACGAATTAAAAACAATGCCTACATAACCTCGAAAAAGGATCAGCAATAGCGCAATTTTCTCTATAAAATTAAACAAAAGGCAGATTATAATGACGCGTATTGCAACAAGGTATATTAAATTTAACAGACTCTAACAGAAAATCGCAACAAACATTACCGTTAATAATGATTAATCATAAAAGAAACACATAACATTGTACGACGACTTTTGAGCGATGGTAATTTTATTAATGCCAGTCTACTAGTAGAGATTTTAAAAATGTTTAGGACAAAAAATACTTTTTTAGTTATAACCATTAGGACTATATTAAATTTATTAGGGTTAACATATTACGCAAATATGAATATAAATGGTCGTAGTGACCGCTCATTATTTATGTTTTTTCTCTGCGTGACCAAAGTTTCATACTGTGTGGCTTTTACTAGCAATTTAAACTCTATTTTTTTTTTTTTTTTTTTTTTTATAATTTCCTAGCTTATCCCGCGAAGCTTTATGCTTGTCTGCAGGAAAGAAACCAGAGTCTGCAATTAGCTCCTTTTTGATTTTAATATTGTTTTTTTAATATTAAAAACTTTAAAATGGATTAAGGAAATATATGCACCCCTATCGTGAATAACAAGTGTACTTTTGTTCCCATGCAATTTTCATTCCCCTCGAAGGGAAAAAAGCAATAGTGAATCTCATGTGAAAAATTGTTCACGCTCTCAGTTCCAGTGAATGTTAAAATAAAATTTTTGTTCAAACTTATACACGTTTATATTTTAAAGAAAAGTTAAAATAATACAACAAAATATTTAGTATTGGAAGGATAGTTTGATTACAACGTTAGTTTTTCGCACTTTTTTAAATTTTATGAAGAAAAATATTTTCCAAAATTCCGCAGGCAATCGACTTGTTGTTTTGCATTTTGTTGAACAATATATCGGTTTGTGCCTTTTAACAGATCTAACCCTTAATATTCGATTAATAGAAGGAACTATTATTCCCCTTTAACAACCTTTTGTTCATGGGAGTTTTTCATGATCGCAAATATGTGAAAAAGGGGAAAAATTATTCACGATAGTGGTGATGATGTGATGTGCGGTGAGTGAAAAAAAAAAATGTTTGTGAGGAATTTTTTTTTGACGTAAATCAAACTCTCAACTTCGCTTCGCGATGGACAGTGGCACGCTGGTGTTTGGGCTGAAGCTCGCCGGAAATGGGGGGTTCGTGTCCATCTACTCACACATACACAATTTAATTCGTGCCAAAGATAGATAGAAAAAAAAGCTGTTGAATAAAAAAAACCGAAGCGATGGAAAACATTAAACATTGAACAAAAACGACCGTTGATTTATGATAAGAAAAATTTTCGCGTTTCTCGACATGATCGGACTCGAGTCCTCAGGACTAGATGGTAACGTCCTGGACAGGCAGCCCACCCCATATGACAACGTATTGTCATCCGTGGCACTACTCATTGCCTGTAAAAAAAAAGAAAAATATTGGGAGTAATGCCCCAAAACGTAACTTACCATTTCGCCATACGCTTGTTACCTATCAACCAATTTTTCAAATTAAACCCAAAACATTTTGTATTTTCAAATTAAACTTTAAAATATTAAAAGTATTTATTTAAAATTATTAGCAACAATACGTTATCAAACATTTAATCTAAGACTATCAAAATTAATTCTTACAAGAAAAAAAGTTAACAGTAGTACTTATAAATAAGATTATGTAAAAATAATTAATTTCAAATTCGTTTTGTCAATAACAACCGCAGTTTAGTAAATTAAATATATCTTCTCTTTGCTTTTCTATAGCACTGAATCATTAATCAACTATTACATCTCGCTATATGAAACCCAAAATGATCATTTTGTCTTATTGTTAATAGGAAATGTAATTTAATAAAACAAATATAAAATTAACTGCTAAAAGTATATATATCTTTTTTTTTTTATTTCCTTTCTGACTTTATCTCAAAAGTATTTGTTTAGATCTTTATTCAAATGTTGCGACTTTTTTCTTTTTATTAAAAACTTTTCTTTCATTTTTGTTATAAGCTATTAGGTCGTTTCTTTTTATATGAGGTTATTTGAATAAAGATATAGACAAATTTTGCAACTTATTAAAACCATACAGAGATGACCTAGCCGAAACAAGGATAAAAAAAAATTTAATATTATTTAAATTTGTCTCTTTATCCGATTTTTCTTTGTTTTAATTTGTTGAAGCAAATGATTATTTTTCTTAACTGTATTTTAAAGTTTTTCGTGACTAAATTTACTTATGTATTCATCGTTATATTATTAAGTTCGGTATATAACACGTCATTTGTTGATTAATTAATTTATTCAATTAATTATCGATTAATCAATTTATTAATAATCCATTCAATCAGCCCTGAACTAATCCAATTAACAATCTCTTAATTCATACTAACTATTTATTAACTTATTCAATTATAGATCACCCCAATCAATTATGGATCAATTCAATGGATTATCGGTTACTTCAATTAACTATTCAATTAACAACTTAATTAATTATCGATCAATCCAATTCACCTAACCTTTGATTGATTCTACCAATCATTGTTTAATTAAAATTAATTTTAGTTAATTAACTAAAATTAGCTGTTTTGGCTTAGTTTAATTGATCTTTTTAATCAATCATCGATCAATTCAATTCGATTATTGTTCAATTCAATTAATCAAGGTAAAATTTCATTTAATTATGTATTAATTTATTTACTGTCTAATTCATTAAATTAGGCATTTTAAAAAGCTAATTATAAAATTAGGAAACTATTTACATAATTAGATATTTATTCATTTGGATTTAAAGATTTTCTTTTTTTTTTATTAAGTATTTATTAATTAGTTATTAACGTATTGATTAGATTATTAATTAAAATACTTAGGTATTTAAAAAAAAAATTGATATTCAAGAATTTATTTGTTAATAAATTTATGACTTTAATTCATAAATTGTTTCCTAATTATGCTTTTCCGTTTCTTTTCTAATTTCATTTACTTTTAGGTTTAGAAAAAGTAGCTTAATTTTACTTTTAATAACAAAAAAAAAATTACCTTTTTAATTTACTTTTTCGTTAAGTAAAATTTTCTTCTTCTTTTCTTTGTTTGCAAGTATAATTTAATTTTTTTTTTCTTTTCATGGTTTTTTTTTTATATTTGCTTTTATTTTTCTTATAATTTCTAACCTAATTTAATAATTTTCTCAGGGCATTAAACCTAAGGACTTTTTAAAACCCTGATTAAAACGTTAATTTGATGATAGCTTAATAGAAAATAAGTTACTTAACTTTGAAACTTTAGTTTTACTAAAAGTAAATTTTAAATTTAGCTGAGAATAACTAGTTTAAAGAAATTATATAAAATAAGATTAGATTTTGGAATGCTTTATAATACATACACCACAATAATAGTTATTGTTATTAAAAGTTATATAGTTAAAGGTAGACTAAGATAACTTTAGTAATGTAAGTTCTAGTTTATTATAGTTTAGTAGCTAACTGATAATAATTTTTCCTTTTTTTCATAATTATGATAATTATAATCATAATTACAACAATAATTTTTAGGGTTATAACTGGTAGGTTAATAATAGTCAAGACAGGGGTTAATATAATTTTCAGGCAGGGGTAATAATCATGATATCGTTAAAAAAAATAATTTGACAAAGAGACGCGTAAATAATTAGGGAAAGATTATATAATTTTGAACGGGATGTTTTCCTGGCGCTACAAATGTTACCTGGGAAATCCTCTAGTTTTTGCCTTTTGTTTAAAGACCCCATCTCATGTATTTGGAGATGTCAATGTTGTTGAATGTCATTTGGGACATGTACTGTAGCTTGGATTGTTCTTTGGCAACGTCCTGTTTTCTATTGTTGGTGTTTGTGAAGTTGATGAGGTTGGTGCTGACGAAGTTTGAAGATGAGGATGAATTTAATCCAAATGGTTAAAGGCTATTTGGTCAAATTGATGGAGAATATTTACTGCTGTTGAATTGCTGAGGCGACATGTGTGGCCAAGTTAACATCATTGGTAGCAATCGATACCTTAATACGCATTGTTTGGTGAATCTTTTCGTCTCTATAGGCCAAGTATATACATTTTAAGGTTGCAGACGATTTCTCTCTTTTTTATATTTTGCGTATTTTCACTATATTTGGGTTTTTTTTGTTTTTCAACTTGGTAGGTAGATGCATTAAGTATGGAACCACATGTTGCACTATTTCAACATCTTAATTTTGTTGTTCACGTGCCGGAAAAAGAGTGAGGTTAGTTTTTTTTTATGGGTGTTTTGTGTTTTATTTTGTTTGGTATACGCGCTATGAAAAGCAACCAAATTTCTGTAGTTTTTTTTAACTGTTTTGTACTTTATTTAAAATAATTGCACAATGTATTTTTTTTGATTTTAGTAGGAATTTGTATTATTTTTGCTTTATCATCTCATCCGCCATTTTCTTGGCAATATACCTCTAACACCTTTTTATTAAGCGTTGGACTTTTCTTGTTGGCTGCTACTCGACGAAAGAGAAAAAACTTCGTCACGCCATTTTCAATTTACAACGTTTTTCGACATTCCTTTCCAAACAATTGTTAGGAAGTGTTTCGAATCAAACTTACAACTACCGATTACCGCACAAAATAACCAGTGTTCATTATCCCCGTTCTCCACAAGCCATGAAATGAGGAATCATGTTAAGCATTTCATGTCAGTTATAGTCTGGGTGTCACAAAGCCAATTCTTTTCACCTAGCCTGTGGAGTGAAAAGAGTTGGGGAAACCGGTGTATCTGGCAACTCCCATTTTGTTGGGTTATGGCTGCCGGAAGTGTAACAACGGCTTACAACTTCGGCCGAATGCCATCATATAAAAACCTTTCATCTTGTTATTATTTCCTCTTTTTACTTTGTGCGTTAGGCGAGTATACCTCTCAGTGAAAATCGGGTTCTAATAAAGTCTTTTGCTCACTGGCGAAAAGTGTTCGTAACCATAAAAAACTTGGAAATAGTAAAAATATATACAAAAAAAATCCTTGCAGGTTTTGTGAATCGTCCTCATTGTACTCTTACGTGGTGAGCAAAAATTCCACATATTTAATCCTAAGTGCAAGCAGTCACGAAAACAGTGAAATAAAGTTATGTGGATTTTCTTCGGCGTCAACGAGAAAGATTGGCAAAACTATCCTACAATAATCCGGAAAACCAAACCTGTAAATAAACTTGATAATGCAAAACTACATGATGACCGATGCATTTCACGCGACATAGTTGTTATCCCAGATGGAAGAAAAACAGGTGAGTAATATCCGGACTATAAAATTGAATCCATGCAAAATCTTCATAAACCGTCCGAATAGTCGTTCCAGAGCAACGGTGTTCCCTTTATCGAAAAATAGTGTTTAAGGATGTAATAAATGGCTCTATACCAAATCGAACTGTCCATAGAAAACCATCCCTAGCCTCTGAAAATCGTATTGAACTTATTCCGCAAAAAAAAATTATATTTCCCATTATTTTAATTTTCAGATGTTATAATATCCCGAGCTCTCAATCTGAACGTATTCTCCTACCGACTTGCTTCAATTTAATTCCTACCCATAACGACCAACATTACCTCTGAACTACAATTGACCTATTGTTTCAAATGTTGTGCGTGTATTGCTCCTATTAACTGTCCCTTAAGATTCTCGACTTCGTATTGACTCTTACCTATAGCTCTTCTTATTCTACACCTCAGCCAGGGTCTACATAGCTTTGCATTTATTCCCTTCGCAAATTTGCTCTGGATAAAATTTTTCCTATAAACCTCCTGACCAGGGGAATATTTTATGCTTCTACTCTTAAGATTGTAAGACTTTACATTTCTTAAATAGGCGTCATGCAGCTTCTCACTCACTTTCTGATGTATAAGTTGCATCTGTAAGGACTTAGGCAATATTAACATTTCTCCCTCTTCGGTCGATTTTAATTTTCTCAGAATATCATAGGCGTCGGCATGAGTAATCATGTTGTAGCCTGTTAACGAAAAATATGGGGTAACACCGGTGGAAGAGTGAATAGTCGATCTTAGGGAACATTCAATTCTAGACAAGTTTTCGTCCCATTTAGTTTGATCCTGGTCCAAGAAACTTCTAATCGAGCTAAGAATGGTCTGGTTAACCCTCTCACTTGCATTAGCCTGAGGTGAATAAATGGGACTACGCAGGTGCCTGACTCCAAACATTTTCAAGAATTCCCTAAAGGCTTCGGAGACGAATTGTTTGCCGTTATCGGAATGCAACACCTCCGGTACTCCAAATTTATAAAACACTTCGTCCCTTAGGAATTTAATCACCGCTTTGGTGGTTGCTTTAGACAAGGCCTTTAGCAGAACAAATTTAGTTTTGTGATCTAAGACAATGAAAATGAAAGTGTTGCCCGTTTTAGTTCTAGGATATGGCCCCAGGAAGTCTACATAGATTTTCTGGAATGGTCTGTGGGTTTTTACCTCGTTTCCCATAGGTGGTCGTAAGGTTTGTTTTGGGTGTTTTATTTCCTTACACGTGCCGCATTCTCTAACAAAATCCCTAATCTGTTTTACCATAGAAGGCCAATAAAAATATTCACGTATGTTATATAACGTTTTCGCTGTTCCCCCGTGCGAGGTGTTATCAATGTGCGATCTCTTGATTAAATTCTCAGTTAGATCTAACGGCACCCATATTTTCCAGCATTCGGTCTCATCATCTATATCGCCTCTGTTGAATTTTACTCTCTTGTACACAACGCCGTCTTCTACTTTTAAGTCAGGTAATCGGTCCTTATTTTGCTCTACAGTGTCTATTAAGGCTAAATACTCTTTGTTCTTGAATGCTTCGGAGTTGAAATCAATCAATGGGCCACTATTTAAAACTACTTCCTCCATGTCTTGACGCGAAAGCATGTCGGGGACAACGTTTTTAGTTCCTTTCCTGTGCTCTATGTTGAATTTAAAGCCTTGAAGCTTTAAACTCCACCGAGCAAGTCTCCCGTTCAGGTCTTGCTGACGCATCAGCCACTTCAGACTGGAATGGTCTGTGATGACCGTAAAGTCCATCAACTCTATATATTGGCGAAATTTTTCTATGGCCAAAACTACTGCTAGACATTCCTTTTCGGTCGTAGAATAGTTTTTCTGGGCCTGGTTCAGTTTCTTTGAAAAATATTCGATAGGGTGTTCACCCTCCTCATCGTCCCTTTGAAAAAGAACCGCCCCTATTCCTACGTTTGACGCGTCGCATTGGACATAGAATGGTCTTTCGAAATCTGGGCTGGACAGAATTGGACTGGTAACTAACCGACGCTTGAGCTCTTCAAAGGATTTTGTTGCTTCCGGGGTAAACTGAAATTTAGGAGCTTTTTTGAGCGTATCCGTTAAAGGAGCCGTAAGAGTGGAAAAATCGTTGATAAAACGGCGATACCACCCTACTGTGCCTAAAAATCTTCTTACGTCCTTTTGGTTCTTCGGTGGACCTATATCCAAAATAGCCTTAACCTTTTCTTCATCCGGTTTCAGTTTCCCGCCGCCAACTATATATCCCAAGTATTTTAACTCGCGGTAACAAAATTTTGATTTCTGCATGTTTATTGTAAGTCCCGCGTGCGTAAGCTTTTGTCCAACAATACGAAGCATGTCCATATGATCTTCGAAGTTTGATGACACTACCAACAAATCGTCCAAGTAGATGAATACCCTGTCCTTTAGCTCAGATGGCACCACTCTATCCATCAACCGACAAAGCCTCTGGGCAGCGTTGCACAATCCAAAAGGCATCATTTTGAATTGATACTGGGGCCTTCCCGGAACTGTGAACGCTGTCTTTGGTCTGCTTTACTCGTCCAGAGGGATTTGCCAGAAGGCGTCCTTGAGGTCGATTGATGAGATAAACCATCTATATTGGGCAGAGGATACGCATCCTTCCTCGTAACTTTATTTAGCTCCCGGGCATCGAGACAAAGCCTGTTCTTGTTGGGCTTAATGACCAAAGTCATGCGGTTGTTCCACTCTGCTCCGGTGGCAACTTCGATTACGTCCAGCTCAATCATCCTGTCAAGTTCGGCGTAGATTAGTTTCTGCACTGCTGGACTCACGGGGTAGTGTCTCATCTTTTTGGCCGGTGCATCTCCAGTGTCTATTGTGTGTTTTTCGATTTGCGTTCTTCCCAAGCCAAACTGTGTGTAACACCGAAACGATTGTTTTACATTTTCCAATATTTTTCGTTGACGTGACGTTAATTGGTGCATCTTGGACTCTTCCGAATCTGTGAGAGAAATTTCGTCGACTATATTATTTTCAAAAGAAACCTTCAAACCTACTTTTTTCCAAAAATCATACCCTAAAATCAGTTCTTGACTTAAGTTCGGTACCAAATACAACATCATTTCTACAAATTTATTCCCATATTTAATTTTTACGAAAATTTTACCAATAATTAAATGTTGTTTCCCATCCGCTGTATGCACAGAAGATTTAAAATCAAGTATTTTCGCATTCATTTGTTTAATGTTTTCTATACAATTACGGCCAAGGCAGCTAACAGAAGCTCCACTATCTAACAGGCCTTGATATTGAGAATCATTAATCTCGACGGTCATATAGGGTCTAATATCGTCCTCGCTACCTATCACCGTCGATGCTATAACTTTCCTCTCTTGTTTTCTTAAGGCGTATCTTTCCCTGGTTTTTCGGATTCTATTGCTAACTATGGGTACGTTATCTGTAAAAATTTCGGAACGAATTCGGTTGTAGTTTTCTAGACGCTGTTCATACGATAAGCCTGGATTGAGGCCGTGTGGCTTTGCGTTGTTGTTTGTTTGCGAACATCCATTGGTACATTTAGTTTCCGTGTCTTCATTATCCATAGCGTTGGTCTTAGCATTTTCTTTATCTGGCTCTTGGGCTTTGTCTGGGTTTACGTTGATTATTTCGTTGGGTTGGTCTTGTTTAGCTAACATGAAATTTAAAAAATTGTCTTTTACTGGGATGGAGTTAGGTTTGAACACGCCGGCCCAGTCTTCCGCATGTTCGATTTGCTGTTTCCCGCACATCTAGGGCAATTCGGGCTAGTTACGTCCTCGAACCCACATTTGTAGCAGAAGACGTTGCGTTGTACTACGGGACATTCAATAAAGGAGTGGCCAGGGGCTTTGCAGTTCCAACACGTGAGCTGTTTTGCTGGCAAACTATCCCTTTGAAGTGCCTCAACCTGCTGTGCCTGCTCATCTATCTGCTCGTGGTCGAACACATCCATTTCATACACTCGTCGGGAATGACCTAAAGGCATACGACTCGAAGAACGCTTGGCGATATTCCTTTCCGCCCTTTTGCACTCCTCCAGTAGCTGATCCAAACTGTCAATCCTAATGGGGAAAACCAGTTGAGCTAATCCGTCTTTTAGGTTGTCTTTAACAATTTTTACCAGTTCGCTCTCTAGCACGCTTACCCTCATTTGGTTTTTAAGCTTGACGATTTCGGTAATGAACGCATCGGCAGACTCATTTGGCGCTTGCCTACGCTCCATTATTTTTCAAAATTTTTTTATAATATGGTGTTTAAAAGTCTGCCAGTCGCATATCGGATGCTTCATTCAAAAGGACCAGAACCAGTTGCTTGCCTCCCCCGTAACTAAGTGATGAAAACCTTTCATTAAAACTTCCCATGAACAGTTGTAATCGTGTTTCAATGCCTCTACCCTAAATACGAAATCTTCCACCGTTAACGATTTGTTAGTACCATCGTACCTGATTCACCATTTTTCCAATTGGTTTGGAGTGATTGGTTTAAAACCATGGAACGAAGGTGAATCTCCAAAACCTGGGTATTGTTCGGCAAAATTCTGAGGAACATTATTGTATACCGGCTGGGCGAAGTTGGGTTGACGCGGGCGTTGTTGTCGGAACATTTGAGGGTCATTATGTGCAAAATGTGGTGCTTGCGGTGGTCTGTTGTTATAAAAATGAGTTTGATAGGCCCGCTGTGGGTCAGGAGGTCCATTGTTACGGAAAGTCGGGTTCTCTGAAGAAATGCCACGTTCGGAACGCAAGGACTCCCTAATCAGTTGTGGAAGCATAAGTTGCATATTTTGAACTTCATTCATAATTGCAGCCTGTGCCGCTCCCACCGAAGCACTGACATAGTCCCTCAGCGTCAATCCTTCCTCATTAATGACCATTTCAGGGTCTACTTCCTCACCAACAGGGGCTAAATTATTTCTACTCATGTTTCTTGAATCAAAATCACGAGTACCCTGGTTACCTGTCTGTCCGCTTATTTCCCTTGCAGTTATGCTGCTAAAGGTCGGTGTACGTATAGTACTAAAACTATCCGGTGAAGAATGGGTTCTTGGTCCCAATCCGGGTGGAAATCTAATCGACATTAACGGAGTTACCGCGTTTGTAGAAACAATTGGTGCGGTGTTCGGATTGGTAACTGTTGCCGTCGTTGTGATTGGAACGTCGTCGCTATTGCTTGCCTGGTTTCTACTAGATGAACGGAGTTGTCTAGTATTCATCCTTAGCCAAAACCGCTCGCAGATAAAAAAAACTTTCCCCCACAACGATGTAGCACCGAAGGCAAATAAAACCTTACTACCAATATTACCCGTGGATAAACTATACCCTAAAGTCAGGAAGACCTATGGTCTCCAATCATAAAAAAAATCAATAAAAAAAGTATCCAAATTTAAATGTTTTTAGAAATTATCAAATAATTTCCCAATCCCTATATCCCGAAACAAATAAAATTTAAGAAAATGTTATTCCCTTAAATTTTAATTTATTAATAAAATTCCAAGAAAATCGTGAATTCCAAAAAAAGTGATAATCAAGATATATGTGACAAAAGATCTTTACAAATTTATTTGCATACGAAGCATCAACTGTCATTAGAAAAAAAAATCCGCGGGTATGTGAAATTGTACTTATTGTACAACCTTATAAAACGTTTAAGCCGGCCTGTAAACTAAGAAGATTAGATGCTTCAAAAAGTAAATTAAAGACGATGTATGCATGTATGTATATAATAACTAGTAATAAAACAAGTTAAACTGGAGTATTGCGGTTATTATATAAGTAAAAGAACAAAATCGAGAAACCGAAAAAGATTTAAAGAAAATCTTCTTGCATGAATTCATAAAAGAAATATTTAAAATTTAACTAATGTTTACAAAACAAAATTTCCGTATGTCAATTTCCTTCAATAAACGCTCGTTAAATTCATATAGATGATCGTTCATGAAAACGGAGTTGATCTTTAAATTCAAAGGTATTACCGACGTCAAAAGAGAAAATCAATATAAAGTTTTATAATAATCGTTGATTATTATTATATATCAAAATGTAAACGCACATATATCTTATAAATTTGATTATAAAATAAGTATCAATTGTAAAAAAAAAAAAAAATCCAAATGTATGTAAAATTATGGCTATTATATACTTTCACAACCTAAATATTGAAAAAGGAATAAACTGTAAGAAAATAATTTATCCTCAAATTCAAAGCAATCCCAAAAAAAATATCAAAAGATGTTAATGCAAAAATATCATGGAAATAATCATTGATTATTATCATATGTCAAAAAAATTAAATTTCAAAAAAAATTTTAAGGTAATAATTATCAAGATAAATGAATTTATAAATAAATTTATTTAAATAGTACTTGTATTAAAGCAAAAGATATGTTTTAATGTATATAATAATTTATGAAATTAATCGAAAAACTATTTTCTAACTGTAAATAAATTTTAGTAATGTTAGTAGATTATAAGTATAGTATAAGTATTCAAATACGACCAAAAAAATTGTTTGTCTACTAAATTATCAACTACGACTAATTAATGTTAATTTGTTTCAAAGATTTAATTAAGTATGTATATACAAAATATGTTCTGGTTGAATTTGGTAACAAACGTGTAGTGGCGAAATGTGTGTGATATTTTTACTCGAGTTAAAAGTTATTGAATATTTCGTCCTCGGAATTGAGAACTTTAAAACTCAAACGATGTTAAAGTATGATAATAATATGTATATGAAAATCAATCATGTCAAAAAAAAATGTTCACGTATAGTGCGTAATGTGTTGTTACCAACAAGTTTTCTATCATCCATCAACTGTAAACGAAAACACAAGACAAAACGACATAGAGTGAATCTCCGGGACTTTCCTCTCCTCTCATCTAAAATGAAAACATACGATCACCTAGCTATATAGCCGCCGTATCAAGTTTTTCCTTATAGATTCGATTCGAGTCAATCACTTCGACTCCCTCAGTCTCGTCTCTTATGTCGGAAGCCATTGCTACTCAGGCTTGGTGTATGCTTGACACCTTCCAGGACATAGGTCGTCCTCTATAAGGTCAGATGACCGAGATCCCAATACCTAACTTCTCCATACGATGCCGTCGCAACGCAGGAATGGTGTGTATTTAACACCTTCCGGGACAATCGTCAAAAAATATGAAAAAAAAGTTATTGGATTAAACATTTTAACCTGAAATGCTTAAAGGTGTGGAAGCCAGAAAAGATGAATTAAAACACCTTCAGGCTAAATTACTTTAATCCGAAGGGTTAAATCTCTTTCGGGCCTCACGTTGGGCGCCATTTTTGTGTGATGTGCGGTGAGTGAAAAAAAAAATGTTTGTGAGGAATTTTTTTTGACGTAAATCAAACTCTCAACTTCGCTTCGCGATGGACAGTGGCACGCTGGTGTTTGGGCTGAAGCTCGCCGGAAATGGGGGGTTCGTGTCCATCTACTCACACATACACAATTTAATTCGTGCCAAAGATAGATAGAAAAAAAAGCTGTTGAATAAAAAAAAACCGAAGCGATGGAAAACATTAAACATTGAACAAAAACGACCGTTGATTTATGATAAGAAAAATTTTCGCGTTTCTCGACATGATCGGACTCGAGTCCTCAGGACTAGATGGTAACGTCCTGGACAGGCAGCCCACCCCATATGACAACGTATTGTCATCCGTGGCACTACTCATTGCCTGTAAAAAAAAAGAAAAATATTGGGAGTAATGCCCCAAAACGTAACTTACCATTTCGCCATACGCTTGTTACCTATCAACCAATTTTTCAAATTAATCCCAAAACATTTTGTATTTTCAAATTAAACTTTAAAATATAAAAAGTATTTATTTAAAATTATTAGCAACAATACGTTATCAAACATTTAATCTAAGACTATCAAAATTAATTCTTACAAGAAAAAAAGTTAACAGTAGTACTTATAAATAAGATTATGTAAAAATAATTAATTTCAAATTCGTTTTGTCAATAACAACCGCAGTTTAGTAAATTAAATATATCTTCTCTTTGCTTTTCTATAGCACTGAATCATTAATCAACTATTACATCTCGCTATATGAAACCCAAAATGATCATTTTGTCTTATTGTTAATAGGAAATGTAATTTAATAAAACAAATATAAAATTAACTGCTAAAAGTATATGTTAACGCAAGAAACGTTGAATGCCCCTATTACAAAAATATTTCACAATAATTAAATTGCTGACATAAACGCAGACAGGTAAATAAACTCTCAAGTAAGCAGTATTGCCCAAACAACAACAGAGCGTGTCAATAGAATTCCGAATAATCAATATTGCAAAATAACAACAGCGTGTCATTTTTGATTACCATGCAAATAATATTAAGTTTAAGTTATTGTATGATTAAAATAAAATTCTTAAGTTTAGTTCAATTTTAATAATGAATCAATAAAGTGGTATTTTTTTAAAGTGAATTAAAAAATTGTTTTTTTTTACAAAAATAACTTCCAAAGTTATAATTGGCGCCCAACGTTAAAGGATCTCCATCTAAGTAAACACCCCATAGGCTGTAACAGAAGGAGACTCCAACAACAAAAACACCCCACAGGCTGTAAAACAAAAAAGCTTCATCTAAAAGACACCCTATAGGCTGCAGAAGAAGTTTTAAAAATCAACACCCCACAGGCTGTAATAAATATAATCATCTGCCAAATAAGGACGTTTGGAGTGAGGAACTCAGTGTAGTACGGTAACCCCAGTATATTCAAGAAAAGGACAAACTACCTTCTACCAACTTCACAAGGATGATTGTAAGATTAGTCATGTAAGATATTTTTATTTTTATAAGAAGTGAAAAATTTAGAAAATAGAATTGAAAAATTTAAAAGTGAATTACTTAAAGCTTTAAATGCAATAAAAATTTATTAATCAAAATATTTGAAATTTAAAAAAGAAAAAAAAAGCAGTGAATTATTTGAGGCTCTTAAAGCAATAAATATTTATTTCGGGAAATTCTAAACAAGTTAATTAAACACCTTTAACAAAAATTTAATTTCGAAAATAGCGACGATTCGAAAAGATCATAAAACAATTGTTCGAAAATTATAGATAAATTAATCAGAAAATCCTACAAAAAATTATTTTACCTAATTAGGAAGTGAAGTTATTGATGAGAATTATTATTGTGATCCTTAGAGAACGATAGTAAAAAGGAAAAGAAATACATAACTATAATAAATATAATTGGTGTGAAAATAGACATTTTCTCAATAGGAACAAAGATTTAATTTTAAGGAATCATGTCAAATCCAAGCAATTTGATCAGGCCTGCAGTCCTTAACAACGCAAACCTTCCAAACGCGGTACCCATAGTTGAGGGAAATAGGGAAAATGAGGACGATAGAATAGCTAAAATCTGCGCACATCAGTGCGAATTGGCATTCAGACGATTTTTAGATCCAAATATAAATATAGGTGGTGAAGACCAAGTGATAGAAGAAAGATTCAGGAACAATTTGACAGACTTGGACAAAGTCCCTGACGTTGTCCGGAGCTTAAGGGAGTTCTCCGGAAACCCTTCCGAGTTTAGCTCTTGGAAAAAGAGGACAGGATACTTACAATTTATGAAAACATGAAAGGAACGCCCAAATATTACGCCATTTTAACCACTATCAGAAACAAGATTGTGGGTAGTGCAGACGCTGCGCTAGAATCTTATAATACACCCCTAAACTGGGAAAGCATTACAAAATGTCTTGCGTTACATTACGCAGACAAAAGAGACCTTACAACATTGGAGTACCAAATGAGTACTCTAGTGCAAGGCAACAATAAGATTCAGGAATTTTACCAACAGGTATATTCTCACCTTTCCTTGATCATTAACAAATTATCCTGCATGGATATAGGAAGAGAGGCACTCGATTTACTGACACAAACATATCGAGATAAAGCCTTAGACACCTTTATTAGAGGCCTTAGAGGAAATATGTCCTTACATCTAGGTATGAAAGAACCAAAAGACCTGCCACAGGCACTTCATCTGTGCTTAAAGATGGAAAATCAGTTTGTGAGAACGCAATTTGCAAACTCACATAACCATCCCAAACCTTCCAATAATAGGCAGAATAACCGTAGTAATTACAGTAATTACCAACAAGAATTAATTCCACAGTTGGCGCACATGCCACAACCTTACTCTCACCAAAGACCCTTTTATGTATCCACTCCGATTTACCATAAGAACAATTCCAATCAAATGCGCCCTCAAGGCTACATAAATCCAAATGCTCCTCCACCAAGACCAACCGAACCTAAACCTCAGCCAAGACCCGAACCAATGGACATAGACCAGTCAGTTAGAACCAGGGCCATTAATTATATGAATAGGCCTGCCCAAAATGATAGATTTTTTGGGAAAAGACCAAATGTACAACAATCTGAACAAAGAAGACTTCCCCCAAAAGTCCAGAGAAACTTCCATATAGAAACTCAGCAAAATGAGGACTTAGACGGACAATATTACGAACAGCAATTACTAAATTATGAAAATCAGGAAGGACTACCAACACTAGATGAATATTTACAAAACGAACCAGAACCTTCAAATCAAGTAGAAGTTAACGATTTCGCTGACATCCATTTTTTAAGACTAACGAACTCGTCCTTGCCTTATATTGAATGCAGGACGAAAACCGGACAGATTTTAAATTTTTTAATCGACACTGGATCAAACAAGAACTATATTCAGCCAAGTCTAGTACAGAATCCTGTACCAAATCAAGAACCATTCTTCGCCAACTCAGTAGGCGGACATACTAAAATTACTGAACACACTTTTATAACTGTATTCGACGATCATACAAAAAAATAAAATTTTTCTTACTACCAACACTTAAGTCTTTTCATGGTATTTTAGGAAACGACAGCCTTAAAGAACTGTCGGCAGTAATTTATTCAGCAGGAAATTATATGATAATTAACGGCAAATTAAAAGTAAGAATAAAACAAAAAACATCTCATTCAGTGAACAATATAGACATTAGAACGGAACACTTGACTAAAGAACAGAAAGACAACTTACAGGGAATCATTTTAAGAAACAGATCACTTTTTAGTGAACCAGATGAAAGCTTAACATATACTTCGGCTGTGGTGGCTGAAATTCATACAAAGACAGATGAACCAATATATTCTCGTTATTACCCATACCCTATGCATTTAAAAGAAGAGGTAGAAAAACAAATACAGGAGCTCTTGCAACAAGGGATTATTCGGCCTTCTAAATCGCCCTACAATTCCCCTATTTGGATAGTTCCAAAGAAAGCCGACGCATCGGGACAAAAGAAATTTAGGATAGTAATTGACTACAGAAAACTAAATGAACAAACAACACCGGATCGATACCCAATTCCAGAAATAAATGACGTACTCCCGCAACTTGGTCAAAATAAGTTCTTTTCGGTATTATACCTTAAAAGTGGTTTCCACCAAATACCACTCAAAGAAACAGACAGGCAAAAAACAGCGTTTTCGGTAAATAACGGCAAGTACGAGTTTACGCGACTCCCGTTCGGACTGAAAAACGCACCATCCATATTCCAACGTACATTAGATGACATTTTGAGGGAGTATATTGGAAAAATATGCTTCGTTTATATGGATGACATAATTATATTCGCAGAAAACGAAAAGAAACACTATGAAAATTTAGATACTATATTTAAAACCTTAGAACGTGCAAAAATGAAAGTCCAATTGGACAAATGCGAATTTTTAAGGGAAGAAGTAGAATTTTTAGGTTTTATAATCTCAAACAAAGGAATAAAAACTAACCCAAAGAAAGTGGAAGCAATTTTAAACTTTCCAAGACCCAAAACACTCAAAGAGTTAAGATCATTTCTGGGAATTTCAAATTACTATAGGCGCTTTATCAGGGACTACGCCAAAATTGCTAAGCCCCTGACAATGCTCTTGAGAGGGGAGGCAGGACGTTCGTCTAAGCACACCTCCAAAAAAATACCAATAGATATGGGTCAGGACGCTATAGATGCCTTTAATAAACTGAGAACGGCATTAGCTTCCGAAGACGTGATGCTGGCGTACCCAAACTTCAATAAAGAATTTTGTCTAACGACAGATGCCTCAAATTACGCTCTCGGAGCCGTCCTATCCCAGGACAATAGGCCAATTGTATTTCTGTCTAGAACTCTTAACAGAGCAGAGGAGCATTATGCTACCAATGAAAAAGAAATGCTCGCCATTGTATGGTCATTAAAGTCGCTTCGAAACTATTTATATGGGTCTCCAAAATTAAAAATTTACACCGATCACCTTCCACTAACATATGCCTTAAGTTGTAAAAATTCAAATTTCAAACTGAAAAGATGGAAAGCATTTCTTGAAGATTACAATTATGAGTTACAGTATAAACCAGGTAGTACAAATGTTGTCGCCGATGCTTTATCAAGACCTCCGCAGGAGAGCTCTCAAATAAATGCATTAACTGCCACTCAGCATAGCGACGAAAGCTCATCTCATCATCTTATACAATTTACAGACGCACCACTCAATGCTTTTAAAAATCAAATAATAATTTCTAACGAAGAAACACAATCAACCTACAGCTTTGAGATTGTATTCCCCACGTACCATAGGCATACCATAAATGAACCCAACATTACAGGAGATTCTCTCATTCAACTCCTAAAAAAATACTTGAATCCCTCCGTGACAAATTGCATAAAAACTTCTGACGACATCTTGGGAAAATTGCAGGAGATTTATAGAGATAATTTTACACAATATAGAGCAAAATATACTCGAACCATTGTAACAGATCTAAAAAACGAAGAAGAACAGGAAAGTGAGATAATAAAAGAACATAATAGGGCACATAGAAATAGTATAGAAAATAAAACACAACTTATAACAAAATTCTATTTTCCCCAAATGCATTCTAAGATAAAAAAGATCACTAAATTATGTAAAGTGTGTAGGGAGAATAAATACGATAGGCACCCTAATAAAATCACGCTACAAGAGACACCAATACCATCATATCCTGGTCAGATCATACACATAGACATTTTCATCACAGAGAAAAAAATAATATTAATTGCTATAGATAAATTTTCCAAATTTGCGCAAACAAGAATGCTAAGATCCCGAGCCATCGAAGATGTTAAAGAACCACTACGAGAACTTATACTTTCCTTTGGTATACCAGAAACAATAGTTATGGATAATGAAAAATCCTTCAATTCTACATCTATCGTTTTTATGTTAGAAAATGAATATAAAATAAAGGTATTTAAGATCCCACCATATAGCAGTAGTGTGAATGGACAGATAGAAAGGTTTCATTCTACGATCGCGGAGTTAATGCGTTGTCTAAAAGCCGAAAACTCACACAGAACATTTGCAGAATTACTGCAGAGGGCTGTCTATGAATATAATAATTCCATACATTCAACAATAAAGAAAAAACCAATAGAAACATTTTTTTTAGGTAGAGTAAGTACCAATCCGCAAGAAATAGAGAGGGTTAAATTAGATACTATCAAGAGACTTCAACAGAAGCAGGTAGAAGACATGAATTACCATAACAAGAAAAAAACAATACCCAAAACTTATGAATCTGGAGAAACCATTTATGTAAAAGAAAATAAAAGATTAGGAACGAAACTTAGTAAAACGTATAGAAAAGAAATAGTCGAAGAAAATAGGAACACTACAATCTTAACTAAATCAGGAAAAATAATACACAAAAATAATATCAAAAACTAAGGAAGAAAAACTTTAATTTTCAGGACATTTCTAACACTGGTTTCGGCCGACGTGAAAATTTTGGACTATTCTAATTCACAAATAGTAACATGGAACTCCGGACTAGCAAAATTGCAAACTGGTACATTTAAATTAATACACGTCATTGACACAAATATATATCAAGACTTAATAAATAAACTGCAAGAAACACTAAACCATGATATTAGTTCTTCTCACTTTTTGCAACCCTTTTTAAATCATGAAGCTACAGAACTTCAATCATATCTGGACAGATTAAAACCAAGGTCAAAAAGATCCCTAGATTTTATAGGCTCCGCATGGAAGTGGCTTGCAGGAAGCCCCGATCATGAAGATTTCGAAATATTAACAAAAAAAACAAACAAAGTATTAAGAAATAACAACAAACAAGCTATTATTAATAAAGTAACAGTAGAAAAAATTAATGAACTAACTCATATAACAAACAGTATAATTGAAACATTTAACAATAAGAATAATTATAATAAAAGTGAAAATGTAAAAGAACAATTAATAACAATACTTAAGTATAAATTAGACAGTGTTAAGGAAGAATTAATTAACATTCAACACGCCATGCATTGGGCAAAAGTGGGTGTAGTTAATTCCTTCTTATTAACAGCTAAAGAAATTGATATCGTAAAACAAATAATAAATAAAGATTCCATACCTTTTATAAACTTGGAACAAGCATTTGAGTTTTCTGAAATAAAGATAGCATCTAATCATGATTCTATTATCTATATATTAAGTATACCTACCACACATTTAAATTCATGTAACAAAATGCTAATAAGACCCATTAAGTTAGGAAAATATGTGAACAAAATAAAATATCAAAACATCCTAATATGCGATAATGTAATGTATGGTATGAAAAATGAATGCAAAGGTTATAATAATATTACAATATGCAATAGAAATAATTTGGATGATATTGAAAGCGATATGTGTCTAGCGAACTTGATTAAAAGTAAAGTGGCAAAATGCAGCTTAATAGACAATCGAGGCATCCCCACCCTAGAAGAAATTGCGCCAGGAACAATTCTTCTGAACCAATTCAATGGAACAATTTTTATTGATACTGAACCGCAAAATCTTACCGGAACCTATGTGGTACAGTTCTTCAATACATCTGTGACAATAGCCAATAGAACTTACGATTTTTTTGAAACAACAAGATTGCAACCATTACCAGCTATCTTACAAACTAAGTATCTGCACCAGAATATAGAAGAAACTCTATCATTAGAAATGGTGAAGAATTACGAGCAAATAACACCGAAATAATAGATCTGCTGGATGACAGAAACAAAAAGGGATTTACAGTCAACCTAAGTCTCTCCCTAATATCGATAATATTCATGGTCATTTTGCTAGCCAAGACAAAGATATTTAAAAAAAGCGGTAAAACAGTAATCATTCCAACAACGCTGGAGGCAATCCCATCGATACATACATCCATGCCAGAATTATCGGATACTAGGAAACCTGAAAAACCCAGCATAACAAGAATCTCCAATATTCCATATTTTTGATCGACCGGGACGTTCGAAATTAAAAGGGGAGGTGTTAACGCAAGAAACGTTGAATGCCCCTATTACAAAAATATTTCACAATAATTAAATTGCTGACATAAACGCAGACAGGTAAATAAACTCTCAAGTAAGCAGTATTGCCCAAACAACAACAGAGCGTGTCAATAGAATTCCGAATAATCAATATTGCAAAATAACAACAGCGTGTCATTTTTGATTACCATGCAAATAATATTTAGTTTAAGTTATTGTATGATTAAAATAAAATTCTTAAGTTTAGTTCAATTTTAATAATGAATCAATAAAGTGGTATTTTTTTAAAGTGATTAAAAAAATTGTTTTTTTTTACAAAAATAACTTCCAAAGTTATAATTTATATATATCTTTTTTTTTTTTTATTTCCTTTCTGACTTTATCTCAAAAGTATTTGTTTAGATCTTTATTCAAATGTTGCGACTTTTTTCTTTTTATTAAAAACTTTTCTTTCATTTTTGTTATAAGCTATTAGGTCGTTTCTTTTTATATGAGGTTATTTGAATAAAGATATAGACAAATTTTGCAACTTATTAAAACCATACAGAGATGACCTAGCCGAAACAAGGATAAAAAAAATTTAATAATATTTAAATTTGTCTCTTTATCCGATTTTTCTTTGTTTTAATTTGTTGAAGCAAATGATTATTTTTCTTAACTGTATTTGAAAGTTTTTCGTGACTAAATTTACTTATGTATTCATCGTTATATTATTAAGTTCGGTATATAACACGTCATTTGTTGATTAATTAATTTATTCAATTAATTATCGATTAATCAATTTATTAATAATCCATTCAATCAGCCCTGAACTAATCCAATTAACAATCTCTTAATTCATACTAACTATTTATTAACTTATTCAATTATAGATCACCCCAATCAATTATGGATCAATTCAATGGATTATCGGTTACTTCAATTAACTATTCAATTAACAACTTAATTAATTATCGATCAATCCAATTCACCTAACCTTTGATTGATTCTACCAATCATTGTTTAATTAAAATTAATTTTAGTTAATTAACTAAAATTAGCTGTTTTGGCTTAGTTTAATTGATCTTTTTAATCAATCATCGATCAATTCAATTCGATTATTGTTCGATTCGGCTTACAATTGATCAATCTTAAAAATTGTTGAATAATTCAATTAATCAAGGTAAAATTTCATTTAATTATGTATTAATTTATTTACTGTCTAATTCATTAAATTAGGCATTTTAAAAAGCTAATTATAAAATTAGGAAACTATTTACATAATTAGATATTTATTCATTTGGATTTAAAGATTTTCTTTTTTTTTTATTAAGTATTTATTAATTAGTTATTAACGTATTGATTAGATTATTAATTAAAATACTTAGGTATTTAAAAAAAAAATTGATATTCAAGAATTTATTTGTTAATAAATTTATGACTTTAATTCATAAATTGTTTCCTAATTATGCTTTTCCGTTTCTTTTCTAATTTCATTTACTTTTAGGTTTAGAAAAAGTAGCTTAATTTTACTTTTAATAACAAAAAAAAAATTACCTTTTTAACTTACTTTTTCGTTAAGTAAAATTTTCTTCTTCTTTTCTTTGTTTGCAAGTATAATTTAATTTTTTTTTTCTTTTCATGGTTTTTTTTTTATATTTGCTTTTATTTTTCTTATAATTTCTAACCTAATTTAATAATTATCTCAGGGCATTAAACCTAAGGACTTTTTAAAACCCTGATTAAAACGTTAATTTGATGATAGCTTAATAGAAAATAAGTTACTTAACTTTGAAACTTTAGTTTTACTAAAAGTAAATTTTAAATTTAGCTGAGAATAACTAGTTTAAAGAAATTATATAAAATAAGATTAGATTTTGGAATGCTTTATAATACATACACCACAATAATAGTTATTGTTATTAAAAGTTATATAGTTAAAGGTAGACTAAGATAACTTTAGTAATGTAAGTTCTAGTTTATTATAGTTTAGTAGCTAACTGATAATAATTTTTCCTTTTTTTTTCATAATTATGATAATTATAATCATAATTACAACAATAATTTTTAGGGTTATAACTGGTAGGTTAATAATAGTCAAGACAGGGGTTAATATAATTTTCAGGAAGGGGTAATAATCATGATATCGTTAAAAAAAATAATTTGACAAAGAGACGCGTAAATAATTAGGGAAAGATTATATAATTTTGAACGGGATGTTTTCCTGGCGCTACAAATGTTACCTGGGAAATCCTCTAGTTTTTGCCTTTTGTTTAAAGACCCCATCTCATGTATTTGGAGATGTCAATGTTGTTGAATGTCATTTGGGACATGTACTGTAGCTTGGATTGTTCTTTGGCAACGTCCTGTTTTCTATTGTTGGTGTTTGTGAAGTTGATGAGGTTGGTGCTGACGAAGTTTGAAGATGAGGATGAATTTAATCCAAATGGTTAAAGGCTATTTGGTCAAATTGATGGAGAATATTTACTGCTGTTGAATTGCTGAGGCGACATGTGTGGCCAAGTTAACATCATTGGTAGCAATCGATACCTTAATACGCATTGTTTGGTGAATCTTTTCGTCTCTATAGGCCAAGTATATACATTTTAAGGTTGCAGACGATTTCTCTCTTTTTTATATTTTGCGTATTTTCACTATATTTGGGTTTTTTTTGTTTTTCAACTTGGTAGGTAGATGCATTAAGTATGGAACCACATGTTGCACTATTTCAACATCTTAATTTTGTTGTTCACGTGCCGGAAAAAGAGTGAGGTTAGTTTTTTTTTATGGGTGTTTTGTGTTTTATTTTGTTTGGTATACGCGCTATGAAAAGCAACCAAATTTCTGTAGTTTTTTTTTAACTGTTTTGTACTTTATTTAAAATAATTGCACAATGTATTTTTTTTGATTTTAGTAGGAATTTGTATTATTTTTGCTTTATCATCTCATCCGCCATTTTCTTGGCAATATACCTCTAACACCTTCTTATTAAGCGTTGGACTTTTCTTGTTGGCTGCTACTCGACGAAAGAGAAAAAACTTCGTCACGCCATTTTCAATTTACAACGTTTTTCGACATTCCTTTCCAAACAATTGTTAGGAAGTGTTTCGAATCAAACTTACAACTACCGATTACCGCACAAAATAACCAGTGTTCATTATCCCCGTTCTCCACAAGCCATGAAATGAGGAATCATGTTAAGCATTTCATGTCAGTTATAGTCTGGGTATCACAATGAATATATAATAAACTAAAACCAATTGTTTTTTTTTACCGATTTTCGGCATAAAAATGATTATGCATATGCAATCTTTCTTAACTTCTTCTTCGAAGAGAAAGCAAATTGAATTATTGCCATCAACATTTTACATATGTATAACAAATAAAAGATGTACAAAATTTTTATTTTGAAATAAATAAAATCATGCAACAAAGGGTTCAGCAAATGACACTTGACGAAACTTTACGAAAAGTTTCTTAAGTACATTATAGATGTACACATTTGATTACATGTATTCGGTTTGTGCTTTGTTGTGAGACAGACGTGCATTCTTAACCCCGCATTCAATTAATTACATTTGATTTTTTTTAAATAACATATGGGTCCAAATTCATAGTCAAAATAATGTGTACTTTAAATTAAAACTGGCGTTAAATGCATGTGAACACCATTGTTGTACAGTATGCTTTAAAAAAAGTCGACTTTATTTTGGCCATGTTTTTTAAATAAATTATTTAACATAAAAGTAAACAATTATCATAAACAAAAAATTATATAGAGAAAAATAAAAAAATGTATAAGTATGAATGTACATACTTATGTATGTATTTATACATATTCCTGCAAAAACATTTTAGTTTAAAATTCTTAGTTTTGGTGTTGTTGTGAAGAACAATAAACAATTAAAATATTGATAGCACAGTAAAACGGTGAAAACAAAAACAACATTTTGTATGAGTAAGAACAATTCGCACACGTTCCCTTTCACCCTCGGTGCTTACAAAAACGGTGGATAGTGATACAAATATATAAAGCTAGGTCTGGTAACAAGTGTTGCCGAGCCTGCAAAGGTTTCTGACCCCGCGAGTATTTCCGCGACGGCAAAAATAATTTTAGTAGGAAATGATACCATGAACTCAAACACAGATACAATGGAAACCCCTATGGTAAAAAGTTGTCAAAAGCCTCAAGTGCAAGTTGATATGGACAGGTATACAACAGTGATTAATTCAAAAAAAAAATTAAAACAAAGTTTATAATTGCAGATAATTTGTGGCTCAAAGAAGTTTAAGTGGTGGAATACCCCACAGTGAAGAATACAACAGTGATTAAGCGGGATCGTAGCCCTACCTGTTCAGCTGTTGCTTCGGCCTCAAAAGTACCATCTTTTGATAGAACAAATTCACAAAATCGTTTTGCAATTCTGGAGGATGAATCCTCAGAAGCGCCAAACGTTTCATAATCGTCCAAGCCTCCCCCGATATATCTTAGGGAGCAAAACTCAAATGAGCTATTAAAGAGTTTAATTTCGTTGATTGGTGAAAATTCCTTTTATGTAGCTGCAATAAACCGAGGTAGTATAAACGAGACAAAAATACAAGTAAAAAATACAAAAAAATAATTAACCAATTTTAAGCAATTAAAAAAAAGTTGTTATAAATACCAACTAAAGAGCAGTAAAGGTCTTCAGGTGATGATTAAAGGAATTGACTCATGTGTTACACCCAGAGGAAATAAAAACTTTCTTGGAAGAAAAAAGCTTCAAGATAAAACATGTGGTAAATATTAAAAATAGGGAATAAATCCCGAACCACTGTTTATAGTGGAGTGCCTCGCCAAATAATGATGATACTCCAGTTTCTTATTAAAGCCGTATAATTTAAAAGAAGTTTTCGAGTTGTGCAAAAACACAATCTAAAATTACATCCAGAAAAAAGTTCATTCTTGCACCGATAAAGGCATACTACCAGATGACACTAAATATAAAATAATTAAAAATTACCCTAAACCAACAGACGCAGATAGTGCAAAAAGATTTGTTGCATTTTGCTACTACTATCGAAGATTCATTAATAATTTTTCGGAATATTCTAGACATTTAACAAAACTAACTAAAAAGAATACAAAATTTGAGTGGACAGATAAGTGCAATTTTGCATTTGAATATCTTAAGAAGGCCCGAATGAAGCCAACATTACTTCAATATCCAGATTTTTCTAATTTTGCATAACAACAGATGCAAGCAAACAAGCTTGTGGAGCAGTACATACACAGGAATATGAAGGAAAACAACTGCCAATTGCATATGCTTCTAAAATTTTTACGAAGGGCGAAAGCAACACTATTGGGCAAGAATTAACCGCCAAACTTGGGGCTATTATGCATTTCAGACCATACATATATGGGACACATTTCCTAGTTCGCTCTCATCATAGACCATTATCTTATTTATTTTCGATAAAGAATCCGAGCTCCAAACTTCCCAGAATGAGACTAGATTTAGAAGAGAACGATTTTACAGTAGAATATATTAGGGGAAAAGATAATTACGTTGCGAACGTTTTATCCCATATTACAATAAATGACTTAAGACATGAATCAAAACATTTTAAGAATCACGACTAGATCAATGACCAATAAAGGACAAATAAAAGAAACTAGTAGTCAGCAGATAATTAATAAAAATATAAATAAAAAACCCAATATATACATATGTATGTGCCATTTAATAACACTGACGTCAGAAAATACCATAAACTAAAGATTTCCCCCGAAAAATGTTACATAAAACGAGGAAAATCTATAGTGGCATATGTACAAATTAAAGATTTGTTTACTAATGGGAATTTTGACTTAGGAATATTTTACCCTAGGCTCGAAAAAGTGGCCGGTGAACATAACATTGAAAAATTACAAGTGGCACCTAATGAGAAAATTTTCGAATTTATCTCTTTAAATAATTTTAAAACTATGGGCAATAGAGTATTGAAGTAAATAGAAGTAGCGCTACTAAATCAGGTGACCCAAACTGATAATAAGAATGCCAAGGTAATTCTAGATATCTTGCTGAAATATCAATGATCAAATAGAAGGAGGACACTGTGGTATATCCCTGCAAATAATAGGACCAGTCCAAACACGCGTGTAAAGAGTAGCCCACAAGGGACTAGGACTAGTCCAAAAGTAACCCAAACGTATGGAAAAAATATGATCTATTTAACATAACGATGTCCTAGGGCAGGACCATATAACCCAGCTTTGGACTACAAAGGAGTAGTTTTAAAACTACTCCATTGTGTACACAAGAGGATTAGTTTTAACTTCGTTTAAAAACGAAAAAATGTCTTTAAAAAACCAAGACATGTTGTCTCACTTTAAACACTTTTTAACAATGGCATGGTCCATGCTTGTATTACATCGGACCAGTCCATGGAGTAGTCCATTTAAATTAAAATGGATCAGGTGGTCCAATAATATTTGCAGGGATAAAGGACAATAGAAAAAATTAAAAGATATATTTATTGGAAAAATATGTCCACAGACATATCGAATTATGTAAAATCATGCCACAAATGTCAAATAGCTAAAAGTACCAAACATATTAAATGTCCAATAACTATAACAGAAACTCCAAATAAACCATTTGATATAGTATACGTAGACACAGTGGGACCATTTCCTAGATCAAGAGTTGGCAACCCTTGTATTATAAACGTCATAAAAATAAGCTCTCCAAAGTGATTTATAATTTTATTTAAAAACAATAGTATTTTGGTGTATTTATACTGCCTACAAAAAATCGTCGCAGCATTAAAAATGCAAAATTAATTTGTGGCCAATGTAGAATGGAAGTAAATGAAGTAATAGAAGAAAACATAGAATGCGACAAATGCGCATAAATCTTTCATGCATTGTGTACAAAACTAGATAAACGTCAGTATGAAGATTTAGTTGAAAATGAAAATAAACAATACATTTGTCATCTGTGTGATAATGATAGTGATGGTACAGTGAAAGCTGAACTAAAAGAAATAAAAACAAAACTTAGTAAGCTTGATCAAATAACAGATGCAATTGATTTTATGTCAAAACAATACGACGAGATATTAAAAGGTATTGCTATCAATAATAAAAAAATAGATGTGGTACAAAAGGAAAATCGTCTTCTAAAAAATGAAATAATCACTTTAAAATCGTCCGTTAAAGTTTTAAATGATCAACGTGTAAAAAATGACTGCATTATAAGAAATGTTGATGTTAAGGCAAATGCAACGGCTGTTGATACGGTCATGGAAATAACAAAACAAGTGGGAATTGAGTTGAAGGAAGAAAATATTGATGATGCTTTTTTCTTTAAAAAAAGAGGAGACAAGAAGGACGCTAAACAAACCATGGTTGTGAAATTTAACAACAAACGTGCTAAAGATGCTCTTATGTCTTCAAAATCCAAACTTAAAGAAACTGAGGCAACCAAAGAAGTTTATGTGAATGATTATTTAAGCAGAGAAACGCTTAACCTTTTCAATCATGCGAAGGGATTGAAATCTATTGGATATACTTCTGTTTATACTAACGGTGCTAGAGGGTACGTGAAAAGAAGTGAGATTTCGAAGCCGAGATTAATTAAAAACGAATGTGATGTAGATGATATAATGTCTGAAGCTGCAACTTTAAAATCCAAGTGTAGATCAATTAATCGAACAACTGTTGCTGTAGATGAATCTGAAGATGATGATCATCAATCCGCATTTTTATCTCCTGTTTAGGAGCTTAAATATTTTTCTTTTTTTTCTTTAAATTGAATTATAAACCTCTTTATTTTTCTTTCTTTTAATGATAAATAATCAATATTTTTCAAATTTTGAATATTTTATAAATTATTTAAAACAATTAAAATTTTCTTATTTAAATATTGTATCTTTTAATATTAGAAGTATTTCGTCAATAGGCAAATTCAATAAGTTTAAAACTTAACTTGTTAATTTTCCCCAACTACCCAATATAATCGCAATTCAAGAAACATGGTTTCATTCTGAGTTAGTTCCAGTTTATCAAATCCCTGGATACAATTGCATCCATTGCTGTAGAGAGGATGGCTATGGAGGAACATCTGTATATATACGTGACAACTTTCAATATAGTGTTGAACTTTGTAAGAGTAGTAATTATTGTGAGAGAATTGTTTTATCGTTAGAAAACTTTAAAATCAATGGAAGACCGCTCAAAATTATATCCTTTTATAGATCTCAAAAATGCAATACTCTTGATTTCTGTGAAATTATGGAAAGGTTAATGGAATCATGTGGTCGAAATTCTTGCATTATTGTAGGTGACTCCAATATGGACTTTTTTGCTAATACGTCATATGATTTATCAAATATACTTGGAAGCTATGATTTTAATAATTGCCACACGTTAGTGACACGTCCTACGTCTGGGACATGTATTGATAATGTTTTCAGCAATCTTTCAAATACGATTTTTATTGATTCCATTGAATGTGACCTTTCGGATCATAATATGATTTCATGCAAAATTAAAAGCAATGTTCAGAATGATAATTTTGTTGAAGTTATTGAGAAGTATACTGACTATAATAAGTTAAAGGAGTGCTTTCAAAGTGATGTTATCACGCAAAAAACTGGTAACCCATCGACCGATACTTTAAATATAATCTATGCCCTTTCAAATGCTAATGATAATGCTACAACTATAAATAAAACAAGAAAATTATTAAAAGAACAAATAGCTCCGTGGATAAATGATGATTTGAAAAAGTTAATTTTATTAAAGAAAAGTATTTTAAAGCAGAGAAGAAGAAGACCAAATGATATTGATTTACAAAGCAGGCTAAAAAGGATAAGCAAAATTATTAAAAAAGCTTGTAGTGAATCAATAAACAATTATTACTATGTTAATATATGCAATACACAACAGGACCCAAAAAAATGTTGGAGATTTTTAAATGAAAGTCTAGGAAGGAAGGCTAAATCTCAAACTAATTTAAGAAATGCCCATGGTGAGCTGATATATGATGATGCTATTAAATGTCAACGTCTTAATCAATATTTTTTGCAAATTCCTAAAGCTATGAAGGAACAAATTTATACTTCTCCTACAGATTTTTTTTAATAGTCTAAGAACTCTAAGGTATCATAATAACCGCCTTCATTTGACAAATACAACCGAAGAAGAAGTCTTACAGATTATTGCAAATCTTTCTGTAAATAAAAGCCCAGGTCATGATAATTTATCACCAAAGATATTTGTTAAGTGTATGTATGAAATCGCACCACATTTACTAAGCATTTTTCAAAGTATTATTGAATCCTCTGAGTATCCTGATATCTTAAAAATATCGAAAATTGTGCCAATACCCAAGGAAACGAGTGCCTTTAGTGAGGATAAGTATAGACCAATTGCTCTTTTGTCTATTATTGATAAAATTTTCGAGAAAATTATTCATCAGCAACTACTAACATATTTGGAAACTAATAAATTACTCTATGATGGCCAATATGGTTTCAGAAAGGGAAGTGGAACTGAGAATGCAGTTGTGAACGTTGTAAACTACATTTGTCAGGGTCTAGATCAAGGTTTTTACGCTGTAGCTGGTATCTTTTATGACTTTTCGAAGGCGTTTGATCTTGTAGATCATGAGATAATGTTTCAGAAGCTTGAATACTATGGAATTATCGGTAACGAGCTAAATCTTTTTAAAAGCTATTTAAAGAATAGAAAACAATACGTTGAAATAAACGGTAGTCGCAGTTTTCTCGGTGATGTGGAGCATGGCGTGCCTCAAGGTAGTGTTGGGGTCCGCTGTTGTTTTCGATATATGTAAATGATATTATGAATCTTGGTCTCTCTGGAAAAGTATATTTGTATGCAGATGATGCATCCTTGTTTTATCCCTACAAACATGAAGCAGTAGTGAAAGCGTATATGGAAAGAGATGCATCGCTTATTTTTGAATATTCGAGAATTAAAAAGTTAGTAGTTAATACTAAAAAAACAAAAATTGTAAGGTTCAAGCCTTACATGCATAGAAAAGCTGGCAACTTTAGTATATTTGTGGAAGGTGAGGAAGTTTTTGAAAGCGAATCTGTTAGATATTTGGGAGTACATTTGCAAAACAATCTATCGTGGAGCATACATATGGAAAAGCTTAAATCAAAAATATCTCCAGTTGTTGGGTTGCTATATAAATTCAAGAACAAGTTTAATGAACAAACCAAACTTATACTTTATCAAGCATTAATCCATAGTCAATTAAATTATTTAGTGTTGGTATATGGTAGCAGAAAAACTAATGAACTTAAAGCTTTACAAAGAGTACAAAACAAAGCACTCAAAACTGTTTTTAATTTACCACTTATGCATTCAACGATTTTATTATATAAAGATGTGTCTAAAAATGTTTTGCCAATAAATGGATTGTATAAAATGCAACTGCTAGTTTTCGTGTTTAAAGCACTACATAATATTGGTCATAATACGATATTATTTGGAAGAAATCAAACAGTTTTCAACACAAGAAACAATTCAAATCTAAGGGTGTCAAGATGCAGGCTAGAAACTACTAAGCAGAAGATAGAATATATTGGTGGTTTGGAATTTAACAATTTGCCAGAAGATTTAAAAAACATTGAGAGAATTTCGACTTTTAAATTGAATTTGAAAACACACTTGTTAAATGGTTTAGAAATGCTTTTAATGTAAATGTTATTTCTTTTTTTTCCTTTTTTTTTTTTCTATTTAACCTATATTAAATGCAATTTATTATTGATCTCATATTGTTAGTTAATTTATTATTTTGAATTTATTTATGCCAACTCGCCTAAACAATGTCATATGACGCTGGGGCAAAACAAATATTGTAATGAAAATGTATTAATAAATTAATAAACAAAAAAAAAAAAAAATTCAAGGAAATGAATATGATATCATCTTAATATGTGATTTAACTAAATATTTGGTTACTATACCTATTCAAGACAAAAATGCTAAGACGATTGCGAAAGCAATATTTCAAAATTTCGTACTTTCAGACTGGGACGTATGGTTAAAATATTTCACATACTTGTTTACTACTGCACCGTCAACAGTGCATAGTTACTGTCGATACGAATTAGTTTTTGGAAAATTCCAAATGCCTTCCATCAATTTAATGAAGTAGATAAAATAACACCTTTATATAATTTAGAAGATTACAGTAAAGAATTAAAATTTAGGTTAGAAATAGCATATAAAAGAGCTAAATTACTATTAGAAAACCATAAACATAAGTAAAAGTTAAACTTTGATAGGAATATAATAGATTATAACTTTAAACTAGGAGATTTAGTACTACTCACAAATAATACAGATCACAAGTTAGAACAAAAATATAATGGACCTTTTAAAATTATAAAGATAGATTTTAGAGTTAATATAACAATAGTTAACATGAAAACTAATAAAACACAAATTGTGCATAAGAATAGACTTAAGATTTAACATAACAAATAAATTCATGATCCCAGGAATTTAATTTTAATTATAACCCAGGAATTTAATTATAACCAAGGAATTTAATTTTATTTATAACCCAAGAATTTAATTTTATTTATTACCCAAGAATTTTTTTAAAATTTATAAACTTAAAACAAATTATTAATCAAAGTTTATGTATCATAGTAAAAGAATGTCCATAAAACATTATAGTTATATGAACATTCTTATAAAGAAAGGAGGTGTAGTATTATTTGATCGTGTGAATGCATTCCTTTAAAAATTATTTACTTGAATGAATTCATACCTTTAAGGAGCAGACATAAACGGGTATCTTCTTACACCAAAATATTAAACCCTAAATAGCCGCTTAAAAGGTACTACACCCAAACGCATGGAAAATATTTATAAACTTAAAATTAAAACCATATTACACTAATTTGCCCATGCTTTAAGCGGCCCATACACGTGCAATATTATTATAGCTGATATTCGTCATATTATTTCCATTTTGTCGTATATTATGCAATAAGTCGCACAATGGTTTTATTCATTCAATAAAAAGGTGAACATAACCCATAGGAATAACATAAACAGCATTGTACAATGTTGCCAACATACATCACTTTAATTTCGTTGTGCAATAAAAATCAAAAGTCTTTTGATCGTTGCAAATATATTGTGCCACCTTCGAATATCACATACAAATTGGCGATATAATTGTAAAATACGTAAAATTGAACAATTTTATTGCAAGTTTTCCTTACCAAGCTACTGTGAAAATATGCACTCTTACGTAAACGTTACGTTGTGGAGCGGATGAACTTGATAAAATTTAAATTTCTCTCCGTTTTTACGTACCAGCTGTTAAGAATTTTATTTTTGTTTTGAAGCAGTGTTGTCAACAAAACATATTAACCAGCGGTTTACTCTTAAATTGTATCAATGAGATTCTCATCAAAACATTAATTTAAATTTGGTGTAATGAAATCCAATGTTATGGGGTTTTTGTTCGAACTGAAATAAGTGTTGGCTTTATGTGTCACAGAAACCAATGTTATCGGGTTTTCATTGAAAATAAAATGAGCAGCTTACAGCTCTTGTTTAATTGTTGGAAATAAATATTGTTGTTAAAAGCTTATTCAACAGTTAGATTATTTCCATAGATGGAAGTAAATAAAATTGATTAATAGTGAAAATAGTATTTTTGCATGTTTCCGGCAGCGGGCTGCTGCAAATTTGCAAAAGCCTTTTTCTCAATCACTTTCTATGGACATTTTATTTATTTATAAATTTGAAACAAAAAAAATGTTTGTATTAACTAAATTCGCTTTATATAAGTTAACGTATGCCTTTTTTTCAGCGTAATTGCTCTCTATTTTGCAATCTCTCCTTTTTTATGCAATTAGTACTTAAGTTAGTCTTGTTTCGTCTGCAGTTGGATAAGCAATCCCCATAGAAAAGGAAAGCGAATATTGTAAAACTAATTTTAAGAAATAAGCAAATTTAAATAAAAAGTAAAAATTAAAAAAAAATTCAGAATTCAAAATAAAAGTTTTTTATTTCAACTAAGAAAAACATTAATTGGCGCCCAACGTGGGGCTGAGGCTAAAATTAGACGATAAACTTTGAGTAAAAATATTATAAATTAATAAAATTTCAATAAAAAATTAGTTAATCAACTATGACAATCAATAAACATATTAAGCTATAATTAGTAATTTTATCAGTAAAAAGTTAAGCTTTAAAAGATTGTGTTAAAACCAGGTGTTTATTAAGGCTTTGTAAAAAGCAAGTGATCCTAAATAAAAACACATCGAAAAACTTGTGTAACTATTAGGAAAGTTAAAAACAAAATGGAAATCTTAACATTTTTTTTTTAAATATTACAAATAAATTACATCAGTAAAAGAAAAATTCTTTAATGTAAAGCAAAATTCAAATTACTATTATCAGACTTATTCTCAGTAACATTTATAAAAATTAATAAAAAAAAACAGTGATCAACACGAAATATTGTGATGTAAGATAATTAAAAAAAAGAAAACGGTATTATTACTCTTGAAAAAAATTTTTGATGATAAAGAATTAAAAATGATTAAAACAATTAATTTAACAGCAAAAAATAAATGAAGTTAATAAAATGCGTAAAAAACAACAACTCTAAATCAACGAGATTGCGAAACAAATAATAAAAGAAACCGGTTTTATTACTTTTGCAAATTCATGACAAAAAAATCAAAATTAATAGAAACAAATAAGTTCAACAGTAGAGAAAAAGCCAAAATAAAAGCAAATAATAAAAGAAGTTAAAGCCTTAATAAAATGCAAGAGCTGCTGCTAAATTATTAAGAGATTATCAACAGAACAGCCTATGAAGAAAAAGTAATTTAAGTAACTACATACATATGTGAATGGAAGTTTAAAATTAATAAATAAATTAAATAATAACAAATATTTTTTTTCTATAGTAAACTTATTGTGTTACCAATCATAATTGGATAATAGTAAATAATTATTATTCTTTAACGTTGAAAATTCCTATTATTAGATTTATCTTCGTTATATGTAAGTAGGTTTAGGATATATGATTAAAATTTGTAAAAAATAAAGGAGAGATTTAAAATACAATATACTAAAAAGAAAGATTAATAATTATTTATATCCTTATGAATATCGATAATTTAATATCAGATATACAGAATATAAGAATTAGCTCAGAAAGTACTTTCTTAAACTCTGGAAACATGGATACCAATACCGTCCAGGCTTTACTGAATGCTGCATTGACCCAGGCAACTGAACAAGCGCGTCAGGGGTTTCAGAGCACAATTGATGACCTGACTAAAAGATTATCCGTCTTGGAAAATCCAGTTCAGGTTGAAGAATATAGGCCTATAGCTATCAGAGTAGGTATAAGGTGCAGCGAATCTCTTGATATAGTAAAATCTATTCCAGAGTTCAGTGGGGACGCGATTAAGTATATGTTGTGGCGCCAGGCCGCAATAACTGCTCACAAATTATATGAGTCATATGAGGGCAGCTCCACATATTATCAGGCTGTTGGAATTATTAGAAATAAAGTTGTAGGAGCTGCTGATGCAGTACTCAGTTCGTACAATACGGTGTTGAATTTCAGGGCGATTTTATCGAGATTAGATTTTTCATATGGGGATAAAAGGTCTATATTTACACTTGAGCAGGAATTATCGACATTGAGGCAAGGTCCCCAGGGAATCATTGAGTTTTATGATGAAGTCGAGAGGAAATTGGCACTGATTTTGAACAAGGTAATAATGACTAACGAGGGTAATTTAGCATTAATTGGGGCTCTAAGTCAAAAATATAGGGAAAACGCATTACGCGTATTTATTTCTGGGTTGCGACGTCCAATGTCAGATGTGTTGTTTTCGTGTAAACCTTCAGACATGCCTTCTGCTCTCGCTCTTGCTCAGGAACTTGAAACTAATCAGGCAAGATGCAATTTTGCAACGACGTTTTGGAACAATTCGGCCCAGGGCATTTCTTATAATTCACCACATTATCAACCTGTTCGGCAACCATATTTTCATAATAGGCCAGTACAACAAAATTTTATTCCTAGGTATCAAATTCACAATAGATTTCAAATACCGCATAATCCAACCTTAAATACAAATGGAAATAGCAACAGATTTTGCACCCTTTCTTCCCATCTGCCTCAGAATGCTACATTTAATAGAAATAGTAATATAATGCAATTTTATGATGCCAATTATCGACAGAATGCCGAGCCAATGGAAGTTGATATTAGTACTCGTTTTAATCAACAGTATCAAAAACGTCCAGCTGACAGTTTAAACCAGAACATTTCAAAAATACAAAGAGTTAATTATTTTCACCAACATAATCCCACGGATAACTATTTAAGTTATGATGCTAATGAGCCACCTGGACCTAGTTTTGATTATGTTCCACCAGAGCCTCAGCCATCTTTTGTCCCACAAGTTCAAAATTGTGAACAAGATCTACAGGACGAAATACATTTTTTAGAACCAGGTCCTTCCTGCCGTACATAGAAAGATCGTTTGGAGGTAGGACGTTAAAAATACTAATCGACACCGGAACATCGAAAAATTACATTAAAAATCTTCATTCTTTAAAATCAGTAAAACCACTTGAGAAACCCTTTACAGTAAAATCGGTCAATGGAAATTCAAGAATCTTTTCAAAATGTTTAGCATATTTATTTGGTACAAATGCTCATTTTTTTATTTTACCGGATTTAACTACTTTCGATGCAATAGTCGGCTCTGATTTTTTGAGTCATATAAAAGCCCAAATTGACTGCAAAGAGGGTAAACTAAAATACGAAAAGGGAGAGGAAAATATGTCGTTCCTTTATTGTAATTCAGGCAATACCTTGATGTGTCCTGAAACTTGTGATGTACCTGCCCGATTTATTGAAAACCTGATTAATATTCTGGAGGACAACAAACGAGTTTTTGCCGATCCGATTGAATCTCTTCCTTTTGTAA
The DNA here is from genome assembly GCA_949318255.1 of Pollenia labialis. Lineage (NCBI taxonomy): Eukaryota > Metazoa > Arthropoda > Insecta > Diptera > Polleniidae > Pollenia > Pollenia labialis. The sequence continues at coordinate 83,909,345 of OX439139.1, read as the reverse complement.
CCAATGTTGTAGACACTATTAGAACCGAGGATCAGGAGCCAGTTTACTCAAGGTCATATCCGTACCCGTTAGCTTTAAATGATTTTGTAAATAGGAAAATAGCAGACTTATTGAAAAATGGCATAATAAAACCTTCTCGCTCTCCATATAATAATCCTATATGGATTGTTGATAAGAAAGGTTTCGATGAGTCAGGGAAGCCGAAGAAAAGGCTTGTAATTGACTTTAGAAAATTAAATTCAAAAACTACAAGTGATCGGTATCCAATCCCCGATACATCGACCATTTTATCAAACCTGGGAAAATCTTCTTATTTTACTACATTGGACCTAAAATCAGGATTCCATCAAATTAACCTAGCGGAACCTGATAGGGAAAAGACGGCTTTTAGCATCAATAATGGGAAATTTGAATTTTGTCGATTACCGTTTGGATTAAAAAATGCCCCAGGTATTTTTCAGCGTGCAATAGACTACATCCTACGGGAAGAAATTGGAAAATCATGTCACGTGTATATCGATGACATAATCATCTTCTCGTCATCAGCGGAAAAGCACATATCTGACATTGATAGAATCCTTAAAAAATTGTATAAGGCGAATATGCGAGTTTCAAGTGAAAATTCAAAGTTTTTTAAAAATTCTGTGGAGTTTTTGGGATTCGTAGTTTCTGAAAATGGTATAAAGACCTGTCCTGAAAAAATTAATGATATTATAAATTATCGGGTCCCTGAAACATTGCGAGGTCTAAGGTCATTTTTAGGGTTGGCAGGGTATTACCGCCGGTTCGTCAAGGACTACGCACTTATAACCAAACCGCTCACAAAATATCTTCGCGGAGAAAACGGCAACATATCGGCAAAATAAAACTCAACGAGAGAAATTGCTATGTAACAGTTCATGCAAATGAAAATAATGAAATAAATAAAACAAAACAAAACAATATTAATTACCTAACGGCTAAGCCAATTATTCGTACACGTTCCCTCTCACCCTCGGTATTTACACAAACGGTGGATAGTGACTCATTAAAAAAACTAAAACTAGACCTGGTGACAAGTGTTGCCAGGCCAGAAAGTATTGCCGCGACGTCAAAAACAAATTTAGTGGGAAATGATACCATGTAGTATATATAATTAACAAGACGTGGCATAGCCCCCAGTTACAACTTAAAACTGAACTCCTTTATTGATTTCTTTTACTTAATATATATAGTAACATAAAATAACAATTACAATAATATTCTTATCACAATAGAATTATTCTTGTTATTCTTATTACAATAGAATTAGGGTAAGTGAAAATACTCAGTTAGCAATTAAATGTAATGTTAGTAACTTTAAGTCTTTGAACTTAAAGTGTGTTATTCTTTGTTTGAATGTTTCTTACAGTGACTAAATTGTATGATCATATTTCAGACAATTATATTTTAAGTAGGTCACAGAAACATTACTCATTTGGAATTTAAATGTTTCTTGAAGTGACTACATTGTATGATCGTATTTCAGAACATTGGTGAATTATATTTTAAGTAGGTCACAGAAACATTACTCATTTATTTCACTACACCTCCCCTTTTAAAGAGAAAGGTCTTATTGATACCATTGATCAAGTGGTGTCGATAAGAGCTTTCTTTACAAATTTAAATTTAACAAAAAATTTTCGTTTTATTTTTATAAAAAAACAAGTTAATAGGTAGTGTCTTAATATTAAAATATTATGTTATGAAATTATCTAGTTACTTATGGAATAATGATATACATACATATTTGTGTAAAAAAAAATTTTTTTTTTGTTTTTTTTTTTTTTTTGTTTGTTTCATTGGCTAAAAACTTTAATATTTTCTTTATTAATTTTTTGTTTTTTTCCTTTTAAATTTACGAATATATTGTTTTTGTCGTCAATGTCAATTACTTTGTATGGTCCTTTGTAAAGTGGTTCTAGTTTGTGTGCTGTATGATTTTTAATAAACACTTCATGTCCTATTGTAATATCTGTATTGTTGATGTTTTTATCATGTATCTGTTTTTGATTTAGTTTCATCTTGTTAATTAAGTGTTGTGCCCTAGTTAATGCGGTTTGTAGACGAAATTTAACTTCTTTTGAATAATTATCAAAATTATATAAAGGATCTATTGTATCAAACGGTATCAATGGTGTATGTTGTGGACTAGCAGGGAAAATTAATTCGAATGGGCAGTATCCATGCACCGTAGATGGTGTTGTGTTAAAGGTATATGCGAAGTATTTTACCCATTTATCCCAATCGTTGTTTGAAGCGTTAAGATATGATCGCAAGTATTCATTAAAGGTGCGGTGGGACCTTTCTACTGTCCCTAAAGTTTGGTGGTGGTAAGGAGCCGATGCCGCCTTGCTAATGTTCAAAAGTTCTAGTAGTTCTAAAAGAACTTGGTTGTTATATTCGGTGCCCATGTCACTAATTATTTTACTCATAGGCCCATTAATTAGTATGAAATGTTCTACTACTGCCTTTGCTACTGTTTTTGCGCTCTTATCAGTTACTGGTATTGCTATCAGATACTTTGTTAGGTCACATATTAAAGTTACTATATATTGATTTCCTGCTTCTGACATTGGAAGTGGACCTACAGTATCTATTACTACTGTATGGAAAGGTTTATGGGGTGTTTCGGTTAAAATCATATTTGGTTTTATATTTTTAGTAGTTTTATTAGTTTGACATTGAACACATTTCTTTACGTATCGGCAAACATCCTTAGTTATGTTTTTCCAATAATAAAATTGCCGAATCTTTTTAAGTAGTCTAGTCGTTCCAGGATGTCCTCCAAAGAGAAGACTGTCATGAAATTTTCTTAATAAATTTTCCTTTTCTTTTATATCTGTAATTATGCGTATTCTAGGTGTTAACGCTATTTGCAATCCTCTTATAAGTTTATTTGTTCAATGTTTCACGTTCAATGTGTACGTGGCTAAATAATTTATCGTTCAAATTTATTTGTATTTTGTTAAAATTTCTACAATTTGCTTCTTTTTCAAGAATTGGAAAAAATTGATCTAGATCGATGTTTCCATTAGCAAACGTACTCTGTATATTTATTTTCTGTGCTATCACCTGTTTACCTCGCTTAAAACATAGTGTAGGAAAACCTCTAATGGTATCCATTTTAAGTTTGGGCCACTTTTTTACGCAGTCGAAGCCAATAGTTTCGAAAACTCTAGGCTTTTCTTGAATTACTTGACTATCCTCACTTTGAACTTTTTGTTGTTTTTCCTTTTTCTTTTGTGCACGCGTGATTACCAGTTTAACATTGTTAATTAAAGGGATTGATTTTATATCACTGAAGTCAATTCGAGATAGCGCGTCCGCTCCTGAATTGTCTTTTCCTTTAATGTGTTCTATAATAAAATCATATTCCTCCAATTCCAGTCGAATTCTGGTTAATCTACTGGATGGATTTTTTAAAGAATATAGATATGTTAATGGTTTATGATCACTACGTATTATAAATTAATTTCCATATACATATGGTCGAAAATGGTTAATTGCCCATTGAACAGCTATTAACTCCTGTTCTATAGTTGCTTTATTTGATTCACCCTTTGTGAATGCTCGTGATGCATATGCAACTGGAAGTTGTATACCATCTCTTTCTTGTGATAATATTGCGCCACAAGCAGTTTTACTGGCATCAGTAGTTATATAAAAAGTTTTTTCCAAATCTGGGTATTGCAGAATTTGCGGTGATAACAGTGCTGCCTTCAGGTGTTGGAATGCATGTTCACAATCATTAGACCATATAAACTGTTCCTTTTTCCTGGTTAGTTTAGAGAAATGTACTGAATAAAATGCAAAATTTTTTATGAAGCGTCTGTAATAATTACAGAAAGCTACAAATCGACGTACTTCATCAGAATTCGATGGTCTGGGATAGTTTTTTATTGCATCATATTTGCTACTATCCGGCAGAATTCCTCTATCAGTACACCTATGTCCTAAATATGTAACTTCAGATCGGAAAAAAATGCATTTATCTGGATGCAGTTTTAAATTACATTCCCTGCATCTTTGGAACACCGTTTCTAAGTTTTTAAGCATGTGCTTGACGGAACAGCCTGTGACGATAACGTCATCCATGTATATAAAAGTTTTAGATTGAGCTAAACCCGTAAATGCTAAATTCATCATTCTCTGAAATGAATTTGGGGCTACTTTTAAGCCATATGGTAGACGCGTGAAGCGAAATGAACCATTATCGGTTGAGAATGACGTGATATCTCGCGATTTTTCATCCAACCCTATTTGATGAAACCCAGATGTTAAATCCAGACAGCAAAAAAAATTTTGCTCTACCCAGTTGGTCTAGAATATCTTCAATCCTGGGTAAAGGAAACTTGTCCGCTATTAATTTTTTATTTAATTGCCGATAATCCACCACTAAACGCCAACGTTTTTCAGGATTATTTGGCAATGATTTTTTCGGTACAAGCATAATCGGACTATTATAATTAGACGCTGACGGTTCCACAATTCCATCTTGTTGAAGTTTTTCAACTTGTCTAATTATTTCGGACTTTTGTGAATGTGGCGTGCGATAATTTTTAATGTATACACCATTTTCGTCAGACAATCTTAATTTTTGTGTGTAAAATTTATTTGTAGTTATTTTGTCACTTTCTAACGCAAAAATATCAATATATTTCGAAAATAATAGTGATAATTCGGACTTAACCATTTCGGGACAATTTTTCCTTAACTTTTCTAAAATGGTTTGTTCTCTAATTTTGTCAGTGCTCTGGGTACCAATAATTTCATAATCAGATAAATTTTCACGTTTTATTGATACATTATTTAAAAACTTATTTTCTGGGCTTGTGTTAACAAATCTCACATATGGAAAGTTTTTAGATACAATGCATCCAGCGACATACACTCCGTCTTGTATAGTTTGATTTGGGATTACTAAATCAGTAGCTTCGCTATTGAATTTTATAGGTCTGAATACCTCTGATCGAGCTGGTAATGTAATTGAGTCATCATTTATACTTTCAAGTAGTGGTATATTTATGGAATAATTTAAATTATGTGGTCTCAAAGAAATTAAATTTGAATTTGTTTCCTGTCCGTATTGTATAGTGGCATTGTATCTTTTTAAAAAGTCTAAACCCAATATACCATGAAATGGTACTGGAAATGTATCTGAAACAACATGAAATTTGTGTGGAATCAAAAAGTTTTTGACTCTAAGGTCAATATGTATTGTACCTATGGATTTTATACTTCCTTCTCCTATGCCTGTTATTCGAATTATATTTTGGGAGTTGAATCTTAAAGATTTTATTGCATTCAGTTTGATTAGTGAGACATCCGCTCCGGTGTCCACTAGAAATGTATTTGAATCAGAATTAGTTGAAATTGAAAGTTTAATAAAGCTACTTAAATTGAGATTTAAGTGAAATATCGATTTATTACTCATTATCTGTCCTTCTAACTTTGGCCCCCCATATCTTGAGGGGGAATCTCGTTTCCCGAGACTCCTTGAGTCATTCTCACACGTCCCCCGTTTCGTGAATGGTGTGCCTGATTTCTATTATGGTTATTCCCGCGTCGCCAACTATTATTATTGTTAAAATTATTATTATTATTAGAACCATTAAAATGATTATTTCGACGCCAGGAATTACCATTTCCCCGGTAGTTATTAAATCGGTTTTCATGATTTTGCCTTGAAGACCCAGGGCGCTTAAAGTAAAACACTGATGAATTTGCGGTAATCGCTTCAGTGCTAGCTTCTATAAATTTCGAAACAACTTCATTCAATGAAGCAAAGTTTCCTGTTTTCATTATCAATTTAACTTCCTCATTTGCTGCATTTTTAGAAATCGCTTTAGTGACATTTTGTTTTATTAATTTCTCAGAGATATTATATGGGTAGCCCTCTCGTATGTAGGCTCCAAATAATTTTTTTGTGATTTGCTGAATTTCCTCAGCGTATGAAGTGGCTGACTTCGACTGTTGTTTTATATTCATTAATTTTGAACATAAAACCTCAGACGATTCACCCTGAATATTAGATTCTAGTTTACTCCTTATAGCCACTATCGAATTCTCGTTTGTAATTAGGTTCCTAGCTTGTCCTTTAAGTTTAGTCTTAATTACTCCTATCGCTATTTCCTCATGCGTATCCTTTATTTTTTCAACAATTGTTAACGCATCCAAAAAACTCTGGAGTTCGTCTACATTTCCGTCAAAAGTGGGGACAATCTTCGTTGTCTTATCTATTACTTCGTCCTCTGAACGCGTCATTGTGGTTGGTTGTATTTCTTTGTCTTCCTCAAAATCTTCTTGCTCGCTATCGTCCGATTCAATGATTTTCTTATCAACCTCGCAACTTAGGGTAAGAGGAACTTTAATATGAATATTATGCTTATGAAAATTTTTTAATAATTTATCCCTTAATTTGAAAAATATCTTATCAGCCTGTTCCTTATGTTGTGTGGAATATCTATCATATTGTCTGTTTAAGATTTCTCTAATATTGTTAAATGACTCTATTAAAATAGTAATATGCTTGTTTAAGGTTTCCGATTGTATCGGTCTATTTTGGTTAAGGCATTTATAAGATTGTTTAAACTTGATTTCTAAGGGCTCTATACTACTAATAATGGTTTCCCATTGCATACCTTAAAATAATACGTTTTTTTTTTTTTATTATATTAATATTTTATTGATACTTATCAAATTTATCCAGCATCCAGCATTCACGACATTCCCTATACATGTCATAAAAAGTATCGATGCACACAAGGTGAAAAATATGTTTGCAGTTCACTAACATCAGGATTTCATGATAAGGTGTGATGTAGCCACAACACACTTGACAAATTTTATCGGATTTGGCTGATTTTTTGCTTCCCATTTTTCTGGCTTTCCTTTGTTGTCTTCTAATATCTTCTTATATCTGTTGTTGTTACTATTGTTCTTTAAGGATATGAATTCTTATGTTTTTATATCTGCTGTTGTCGGGCGTTGTTACTATTGTTTTTTAAGGCTTTGCACATTATTTTTATCACATAGATAACACCTATTATTACCACAACCACTATTGAGAAAATTTCCACGTAACTCATGCTATTGTTTTTTATTGATTCATTTGTAACAGGTTGTTGTATATTTCGGCGTAGTATCTGCACCAGTTCTTTATTTTCATTTTCCTCTGTGGACTTTCCCACTTCATAACCTGCTACGAGTAGTGGTATGGTGGACAATATTTTTTTCCACCAGGTCATTAAAAAAAAATTTTTTTTTTGAAACTTATAGAACTATTAAGTTTTTCTCACTTTTTATTTTACAAATATCTTTTGTCTGTGTTTATAAAAGCCGAAATTAAAAAAAACACATTTTTACCGAATCACCACTGTTCACAAAAACTTAAAAAAAACTGTCACGGTCGCCATGTAGTATATTTAATTAACAAGACGTGGCATAGCCCCCAGTTACAACTTAAAACTGAACTCCTTTATTGATTTCTTTTACTTAATATATATAGTAACATAAAATAACAATTACAATAATATTCTTATCACAATAGAATTATTCTTGTTATTCTTATTACAATAGAATTAGGGTAAGTGAAAATACTCAGTTAGCAATTAAATGTAATGTTAGTAACTTTAAGTCTTTGAACTTAAAGTGTGTTATTCTTTGTTTGAATGTTTCTTACAGTGACTAAATTGTATGATCATATTTCAGACAATTATATTTTAAGTAGGTCACAGAAACATTACTCATTTGGAATTTAAATGTTTCTTGAAGTGACTACATTGTATGATCGTATTTCAGAACATTGGTGAATTATATTTTAAGTAGGTCACAGAAACATTACTCATTTATTTCACTACAACCATGAACTTAAACACAAATGCAATGAAAAACCCCCCTGTAAAAAGTTGTCAAAAGCCTCAAGTCCAAGTTGGTATGGACAGGTATATAGCAGTCCTTAAACGGGGTCGCAGCCCTACATCTTCAGCTGTTGCTTAGGCCTCAAAAGTGCCATTTTTTGATAAAATAAATTCCCAAAATCGCTTTGCAATTCTGGAGGATGAATCCTCTGAAGCACCAAACGTAATAAAATCGTCCAAGCCTCCCCCGATATATCTTAGGGAGCATAACTCAAATGATCTAATAAAGAGTTTAATTTCGTTGATTGGTGAAAACTCTTTTTATGTAGCCGCAATAAAGCGAGGTAGTATTAATGAAACGAAAATTCAAGTAAATAATGAAAATGATTTTCGCAAAATAGTGAACAAATTTGAGTCACTTAAAAAAAGTTTTTATACATACCAACTCAAGAGCAGTAAAGGTCTGCAGGTGGTGATTAAAGGAATTGATTCATGCGTAGACCCAGAGGAAATTAAAACATTCTTGGAAGAAAAAGGTTTCAAGATAAAACATGTGGTAAATATTAGAAATAGGGGAAAAAATCCTCAACCACTTTTTCGTGTAGAATTAGAGCCCGGCGACATTAAGTTAAAAAAAACGAAACGCATCCCATTTATAGTTTAAAATATATTCTATACAGAAAAATCACAATTGAGGAGCCGCACAAAAAAAATGGACCTGTTCAGTGCTTAAACTGCCAAGAATTTGGCCATACCAAGGCATACTGCTACTTACCCCCTGTTTGCGTAGTATGTGGAGAACTACACGGTACAGTTTCTTGCGATAAGTCTAAAACCGACCCCAACGTAAAAAAATGTAGTAACTGTGGCGGCAATCACACTGCCAATTATAGAGGATGCCCTGTATATAATATCGTTAAGCAAACGGTTGGACCGAAAACAAATACCCCTCAAATGCAGGTTGCAAACCAAGTAAACACAAATGCAATTCAAGCCCCCCAGCCTGGTAATAACAGGACCTCTTACGCTAACGTCCTAAAATCAAACCATGTGCCAATGCAAGGGGCCTCGCCAAGTAATGACGAAACTCCAGTTTCTAATTTAAGTCGCTTAGAAAAAACCATGGAAACATTAGTGCAAACAGTAAATAATTTTACAAACACAATGGATAATATGATGCAGGAGATTCTTAGAATGCAATCGATGTTATTGCAAGCTGTACTTAATAAACCATGAACTGTTTAAAAATTTGTTTTTGGAACGCAAACGGCATCCGCCAACATAAAAATGAATTAGAATATTTTCTTAAAAGTAAACAAATTGATGTCATGATGGTTTCTGAAACTCATTTGACCTCAAGAAATACGTTTAAAATTAATGGTTATATACTATATGATACCAAGGACCCTCGAGATAGAGCTTGTGGAGGTTCTGCCATTTTGATAAGAACAAGAGTCAAACACTACCTAATGTGTGATCATCGTGAAGATTACCTCCAAGCAACAAACATTTGCGTTGAAGAATTAAATAGAAACGTAGTAATCTCATCGTTATACTCCCCACCTAGATATTCAATATCAGAAGGCCAATATAATAATTTTAAATCATTAGGACCTTGTTTCCTGGCCGCTGGCGATTATAACGCTAAACATACCTTCTGGGGGTCCCGACTTATAACACCAAAGGGTCGTGTACTATTTAATACTATTTCTAAAATGGATTTGAATGTGATAGCGAGTGGACAACCAACATATTGGCCTACTGATCAGCAAAAAATACCAGATGTCATCGATTTTGGCGTTGTTAAAAACATTCCCTTAGAAACGATTTATGTTGAAGCTTCCTTAGAATTATCTTCCGACCACACACCAACAATTGTTACTTTAATGGACCCCAATAGAATTGTATCTCCAACTGGTTACTTAGCGACGCCAGCTACACAAATCAATTGGCTAAAATATAAAAAATATCTCAGCACCCATTGCACAGAAAATATTCTGCTTAGTACACCGCAATACGTAGATCGCGCTATTCTTAATTTTGACAGTTTTCTGAAGCTAGCTGTGCAACATTCCAGTATTACCCCAAAAAAAAACTACAAATATTAAAATTTATTCCACAGATGTTGAGCATCTCCTGTCTGAAGAGAGTGGCAACTGCACAGATCCCCTCAACTAAAGAGTTTATTAAAAGATTGAACAAAAAGGCTAAGAAAGTTACTACAGACTCAAAAAACAGCTTCTCTGCAAAAATATCTTAAGGAACTTGATGCAACTCCGCAATCAGACTACTCATTATGGCGTGCAGCTAAAAATCTAAAAAGGCCAGTCGCCTCTAAGCCACCATTAAGAAACTTGAACGGAAGTTGGGCAAGAAATGATAGCGAAAAGGGAAATCTGTTTGTTAATCACTTAAAAAACGTATTTACCCCAAATATATCTCACGATACAGCGGTCGAGTTACCACCTGTTCCTGCTAGAGCGGCTGTTCCCCTAAGATTTGAGATAAGAGAAATCGAAAAGGCTGTTTGTGAATTAAACCCCAAAAAAGCCCCTGGTTTTGATAAGATCAGCAACAAAATGCTTTTGGAGTTACCCAGCACAGCAAAGAAAATAATTCTTTTAATCTTCAATGCTATCTTACGCCTTCAATACTATCCTCAAAAATGGAAGGTTTCCTTAGTCACCATGATACCTAAACCAGGAAAGGATCACACAAAAGTTGAGTCATATAGGCCTATAAGCTTACTTTCTAATATATCAAAGCTGTTTGAGAGGCTGTTAGTGTCAAAATTAACTCCAATTTTAAGTGAAAATAGATGTATACCTAACCACCAATTCGGCTTTAGAAGAGAACACAGCACAATTGAACAAACCCATCGTATAGTAAACGCCATAAGAAAAGCCTTTGAAGAACGAAAATATTGTTCCGCTCTCTTCATCGATGTTTCTCAAGCTTTTGATAAAGTCTGGCATGAAGGCTTATTACATAAATTGAAGCAAAATTTTCCAGCAAACACACACAAGCTGCTAGAAAGCTACTTAGTCGGTCGTCAATTTATTATTAAAGAAGGAAAATTCTTTAGTTCACCTCAGCCAATTGGCGCTGGAGTCCCACAGGGCAGCATTCTGGGGCCTCTATTATACTTAATTTATACTTCGGACATGCCAACGAGCAACTACACACAAACTTCAACATTTGCAGACGATACAGCTTTTCTAAGCGTCCACGAAAATGAAGCATCTCGTTATTTACAGGATCATATATTTCAACTAGAAATATGGCTAAAACAGTGGAGGATAATGGTAAATGAGCAAAAATGCGTACATATAACATTCACCTTGCGGCGGGAATCATGTCCCCCTATTAAAATCAATAATCAAATAATACCTCAAAATTCGCATGTAAAATATCTCGGTATACATTTAGATCGCCGTTTGACGTGGAAAAGCCATATAGAGGCAAAATTAACTCAAATGAAACTAAAAGCCATACAAATTCATTGGCTTATTGGAAGAAACTCTGTTCTTAGTCTCGACTGCAAACTCCTACTTTACAACTCTATCTTAAAGCCTATCTGGTGCTACGGTATTCAGTTATGGGGCACTGCCTCGGCTTCTAATATCGATAAAATTCAAAGGCGCCAAAATAAACTTCTTCGAATAATCACAGCTGCCCCTTGGTATGTTAAAAATTCAAATATTCACAAGGATCTCAATGTTCCATTAGTTAAAACTGTGATAACGAAATATGCAGTAAAATACTTAAAAAGGCTCGAATTGCATCCGAACCCACTAGCTCGAAATATTTTAAATGATAGCGGCCACACTCGCTTAAGAAGAAGAGACACTGCAGCACTTGTCCAATTAGATGAGCGATAAACACCTACATATATGTGAACAGAACCCGTGATGAAAAAAATTGTTTGTCTGGCACTGGCAGGACATAAAATAAAGTATTCGGTTAAGATTTGATTAATTATTGTGAGTTCATATTTACTATATGAAGATTCAATAAATAAATAATGAAAAAAAAAAAAAAAAAAAATATCGGCAAAATGCTCTCGTAATGTAAAAATGTATCTTGACATGGAAGCACTTGATGCATTTCAAAAAATCAAAAATATATTGTCATCGGAAGACGTCTTGCTGCTTCACAAAATTTTAATGAGCCGTTTGAACTTACTACCGACGCGTCGTCTAGTGCTATCGGTGCTGTGTTGACACAAAATGGAAGACCTATAACTATGATTTCAAGCACTTTATCTGCAACAGAAGAAAACTACTCCACTAATGAGCGTGAACTTTTGGCTATAGTTTGGTCGCTTCAAAAGTTGAGAAACTATTTTACGGTGCGAAAAACGTAAACATTTATACAGATCACCAGCCGCTCGCATTTTCTCTTTCAGAAAAAAATCCAAACACAAAAATTCGGAGGTGGAGAGCATTTATTGAAGAGTTTTCCCCAAAATTTCACTATAAAACAGGGAAAGACAATGTAGTGGCAGACGCTCTGTCCCGTCAGTATATGCATTACGTGGAAAGCGACTCAATAAGTATTGATGCCGCAGTTGGCTCTGAGACTATGTCTGCGACTGAAGGTTCTGACACTACAACTGCATCAGAGTCATCAACTATTGCAACTATGCACAGCGAGGAGTCTTCTACAGAAGTTATCAAGTCTGTCGCAAACCCAATTAATTGCTTTAAAAATCAACTTGTTTTAATTGAGGCACCAATATCAGCTTTGACTACAGAAACTGTGTTTGTTAATCAAACAAGGCACTTAATCAATTTTAATAAGGTAACGGACATAATTAAGTTAGTGAGAAAAGCAGTGAATTTAAATGTTATGAATTGCATTCATTGTGATAGCCACACGTTAGGTCAAATCCAGAATGACATAATTAAAGATTTTCCAACTGGAAAGTTTGTCTTTAGTATGAATATGGTGATAGATATTCATAATCCTGATGATCAGCTCGAAATCGTTGTAAAGGAACACAACAGGGCACATCGTAATATTCGCGAAAACCTTAATCGAATACTCAGAGAGTATTATTTTCCAGGCATTCGAAAAAAATTGGAAGAGATAGCTTCGACTTGTAAAATCTGTAAGGAAGCAAAGTATGTATATCAGGCATCCTCAAAAAGCTAGAATCGAGAAATCTCCTATCCCTGAAAATCCAGGCGAGCTACTACACATAGACGTTTTTTCAACTGATAACTCGCATTTTATTACATGTGTTGACAAGTTTAGCAAATTTGCTCTCGTTTTACCAATCGATTCACGGTCGATTGTAGATACCAAAGTTCCATTATTGGCAATTATGAATTTTTTTCCAAAGGCTAAGACTATGGTGTGCGATAATGAGAAAGCTTTTAGTTCAGAGACAATTAAATCTATTCTAGCGAACCAGTTTGGCGTCGAAGTTTTTACAGTTCCACCAGCACATAGCAAAAGTAACGGCCAAGTCGAACGCTTTCATAGTACTATGGCTGAAATCGCAAGGTGTTTGAAAGCAGATGGAAGGTATGTCGACACAAAAGAGTTAGTTATGATTGCTGTTTCTAAGTATAATCGAACAATACATTCTGTCACTGGACTCAGACCCATTGATGTAATACACTGTATTTCTGAGAAGCTTAGACTATACTTAGGGAAGAAACTGAATATAGCTCAGGAAAGAAATTTGACCTACCATAACGCACACAGCATATTGCGAAACTTCTCCCCGGGAGACAGGGTATTTGTGAAAACCAACAGGAGATTAGGAAATAAATTTAGTAAGCGCTTTGTGGAGAAAATTGTTCAAAAGGATATGTTCATAAGGATAAGTTACAATAGAAATAAGTTTCAATTAGTTTTAATTGAAATCATTACCAATTTATCTTAAAGTAAGCAAAAAAATTAATTTAGTTTGGATAATAAATAATGTAACTGTCGAGGACGACTGGTTTTAAAGAAGGAGGGTAGTTAACGTATGCCTTTTTTAGCGTAATTGCTCTCAATTTTGCAATCTCTCCTTTTTTATGCAATTAGTACTTAAGTTAGTCTTGTTTCGTCTGCAGTTGGATAAGCAATCCTCATAGAAAAGGAAAGCGAATATTGTAAAACTAATTTTAAGAAATAAGCAAATTTAAATAAAAAGTAAAAATTTAAAATAAATTCAGAATTCAAAATAAAAGTTTTTTATTTCAACTAAGAAAAACATTAATTTATATTTACAAAACAATAAAATTACACAAAAATAAACAAAAATGCAAGTAATACAACGACGGCATTTATTTCATACATATGTACATTTTAATGTTTACTGTATTTCCACTTCTTTTTTTTCTATAATTTTCATTTATTTTAACAATATTTTAACGCAAAAATCATAATTTACAAAATTGTTAAATAAAAATTTAGTTAATTGTAATTTAAATGAATTTACATGAGCCAAAACATAAAACAGCTCATTCGATTATCGATTTTATTATAAAAAATATTTGCATACATTTTAGACAATGCAAACAGAAAAAATCAGCGCATAGTTTCGAATATTCGACTTTACCTTATTATATTAAATATATATATTATTTAGTTTTATTTGACCTTTCTCGTTTTATAATAATTTTGAATTGTTTAAGGTTGAGTTCTTTTTTAAAAATATATATTATATTTATTTCTTTTTCTTATTATTTCGCTAGCATCTTTAGGAAATTAAATTAAGTTTTTAAAAAAAAATTATAAAAAAAAATATTTTTCCAAGTTGTGGTTATACACTAGAGATGCCAATCCCGAAATTGTTAACTTAATTTTTTTGTTTAACCTTTATTTATAAAATGAAATTTATTATAACATTCCCCATGAGAGGATAGGGAACACAATATTGATCTTTAATATTTATTTGATTAATTCTGTTAATACTGTCATTGAAAACGTAAGAAAATGGTTACACTTTGTTATTATTTTCAAGCATGTCCAATAATTATAAAGAACTTTTAACGTGAGAAGTGCTAAAAATAATTAAACAAGATAATTTATTAAAGAAAAAAATGTTCATCAAAAAGTAATTTCAATTTTTGGGAATACAAAATAATGTTTTTGAAATGCACAAAACAATTCGCTGGTGCACCAAATACAAAATTTAAACTTTACTCTTTACAGGGTTAAGATTATTAAAGTGTTTTCCGAGAGTTGACATCGAACCTACGGTAATTAATGGAGCGATTTCACAATATTAAGTAATGTATTTTATACCCTACATAATTCCTACTGCAAGTAGTGGTGGTTATAAAAATGCGTTTTTGTTAAAATAAGACTTTAATGGTTAACTAAATAAGTTGATTTTTTTTAGTTAATTTCGAATTAAAATTTTAATTATTTATTTTAATTTATTTAATAAAATTTTAATAGAAACTTACAAATAAATCAACTTCTATGTTGCGTTGTTCAATTAGAGCATTAATTATTTTTTTATTTAGCTTGAATTAACTGAGGTAATTGAATCAAATATAGTTTTTATGGTAATTATTTTTTTATTGAATCAAGTAACACATTGTTTAAAACCGTACGTTTTTTTTCATCATATTTTTTATTAAATTAGTCATTAAATCAGAAAAGTCACAATTTAAAATTTTTACAAATTTAAGTAATATTTAACTTTAAAATAATAAATTAATTATAAAACCTTCGTTTGTAAACTATAAAAAGCATTTATCTCTTAATTATCAAAAATCCCGAAATCCCGTAAAATCCCGGTATCCCGAAAAATCCTAGCATCCCGGGATTTGATTTTTTGTAATCCCGAATCCCGGGATTTGCGAAAACCAGTCCCGATTGGCATCCCTATTATACACATATTGGTTATATCAAGTTTCATTTAAAGAGATATTAATAATGACTAAAAAAATTTTTAAGGTCAATAACTCCAAAACTAGATCAGGCGCAATAAAAACTGGATAAAAAATTTTATTTTTCAAAGCAATTTTAGTAATGTATGTATATTAGGGTGGGTCGATTTGTATGGATGAAAAAAATTAAGAATCGTATAGCAAAAACGTAATCTACATAAAATTCTACGAAAATTCTCCAAAGATACCATGGGTCTAAAACAAAATCCTAGTCCGCGCCTCTCGACTTGAAAATTTTTTTACTTGGTTGAAAATTTTTTCAATGTAAAAAAAATTTCGATTGTAAAAAAATATAAAGTGCAAAAGAATAACCTTACTAAACCATTTTATTAAAAAAATTCGATTTCTTTTTGGAAAAAGCTATTTTTTCAAAAAAAAATTTTTTTCCCAAGGCGGGCAGCCAAATTTTCTAGTCGAGAGGCGCGGATTAGGATTTTGTTTTAGACCCATGGTTTCTTCGGAGAATTTTCTTAGAATTTTATGTAGATTACGTTTTTGCTATACGAATTTTAAAAAAAAAATCGACCCGCCCTATTGTATATGTTAATAAAGATCTGTGGCATTTTGACAAAACATCTTAAGTCAAATTCAAAAAGTTGAAAAATTTTGTTAATCATACGAATTTCCATTCAAAAAACATTTTTTTTACATTGTTAAAATTTTGTATTATAAACGAAAGTTTTCTTTAATTTTGGTTTGTTTATTATTATTTAATAAAAATGATTTTTCAGCGAGGTTTTTTAAAAGATTTTTTGCTATCTTATCTGGACTTAAGGTGTTTTATCAAATGCCACAGATGTATAAAGAATTTTATTTTTTTGTACAAAAGCGCTGATATTGTTATGTATTGGCGTATTTAAACAAGAATGTTATCAACATGTTTTGGAACGAGTACACACATACACTTCAACACCATATGACACGTTTATGTATTTTTAGTAACTACCAACATTTCAAGTCGACCGCAACCTTTACGTATCCGCAACATTTACGTAAGAGTAACGAGGCCTTAAGTTATTTAAATTAACACGTAAGAATAGGCTAAGAATTATTTTCATACTTAGTATATAAGTTGCAATAAATTGTAAATAAAAATAATCATAATAAAAAAGCTGACGAGTGCACTTAGGGTAGCCAGATTTTAAATTCGGAAAAACAGTACATTGAACACAAAAAAACAGTACAATAAAAAAAAACAGTACATTACGAAAACAACAATTTATTAAAATGATTATATATTTAAAACTTTTGATTGAATATGCAACAATTATATAACGAAAAACACTTAAAATGTGTAACGTCAAAGAATTGATTTAAAAAAAACACTAAAACGAAGCATTTGGCATAAATTTTTTTTTTAATTTGATAACATTCCTGTAAGACATATAAAAAAGGAGGAAAGCTTAACTTAGCTTAAAACAATTTACTCGTTGATTGTGTAAGTAGGACTTTCTTTAAGCATATTGGTATTTAAAGCAATTTTCACCACACACATAGTTTCACAAATCATATAGAATTTGAGAAAATGTATGTGTCCTAAGTTAATTTTCCAATTTCAAACAATTTTTAAATTATTTACGGCAAATTTTACCAAGTTCAGCTATAGTCTATAAAATGCAAAAAACATATAGTTTGGTGTATTTTTTTTTTAACAAAATCTGAAAATATTAAAATAGTAAAAAATAAAATTTATACGCTGAAGATTTTCAATAAAATTTTTGTAAAAATTAACGTAGCTTTTCTTTATTTCAAAAGTAGAGAAAAATGGTCCTGAAAAGAATTAGGTATTTTTTAAAATTTTGAGCCTGGAGAATTTTTTAAATTTGTACGTTTTCAATTTCACGTGATTTCGATTTCCAGAACTTGCCCAAATATTAAAAAAAAATTCTAGGAATTAAAGATAATTGCGTTGGAGTAAGTATTTATTTAGTATTTAAAAAATATAATATTTTTAACAAAATTCCGATTTTGTTTTTGTCTTTCTCAGGTGTTTAAAGGAAAATACTATTGGAAGAGGTAGCCATAAAATCATATGTCTTTAAAGTAATAACATGAGAATATGCAACTGCTGCGAGTCACCCATTATAATTAAGATTTCTACTGCGGATTTATGAGAAAAAACGACCACAGCGTAAAAAATCTTATTATTTTAGAGCATTTTTTATTTGGAACACAACTTTTTTTTTAAGCTATGTACTGTTAAATATTAGGATATTTTCAAAATATGACTTTAACAGGGTTTTTCTTAATATCTTGGTTTTTTTGTAGACTGAACAAAAAAAAAACAGTACAAAGTGTAAAAAACAGTACATTTGCGTACTAAGCAACCCTAAGTGCACTAGTTGCACCGTCTAAATTTAAATTAAAAGAAAACAAAAATAAAACGCATTTTTAATAATTACAACCAATTTGAAGTGACAATAGATGTATTCCAAAACATCAGTTTGGATTAAGAAGAGAACACAGCACAATTGAACAAACTCATCGAATAGTAAATGTCATAAGAAAAGCATTTGAAGAAAAAAAATATTTCTCAGCACTCTTCATCGATGTTTCGCAAGCTTTTGATAGAGTCTGACATGAAGGCTTACTACATAAATTGAAGCAAAACTTACCAGCAAACACGCACAAACTGTTAAAAAGCTACTTAGTCGGTCGTCAATTTATTATTAAAGAAGGAAATTTCTTAAGTTTACCTCAGCCAATTGGCGCTGTAGTCCTACAAGGCAGCAACCTGGGCCCTCTATTATACTTAGGGTAGCCAGATTTTAAATTCGGAAAAACAGTACATTGACCACAAAAAACAGTACAATCAAGAAAAAACAGTACATTTTTTTTTGGCGAAAACACAACTATTTATTTAAATTACATATTATATATTTAAAACTTTTGATTGAATATGCAACAATTATATAACGAAAAACACTTGAAATGTGTAACGTCAAAGGAATGATTTCCGTTTTATGGCAGTTTAAACGTACATATACGAAATTACTCCATTTGTGTAAGTAGGACTTTCTTTAAGCATACTGGTAGTTAAAGCAATTTTCACCACACACATAGTTGCACAAATCAAATAGAATTTGAAAAAATGTATGTGTCCAAGTTAATTTTCAAATTTCAAAAAAATTTTAAACTATTTACGGACAATTTTACCAAGTTTAGCTATAATCTATAAATTCCAAAAAACATAGTTTGGTGTATTTTTGTTTAACAAAATCTGAAAATATTAAAATAGTAAAAAACAAGTTTCAATAAAATTTATAAAAATTAACGTAGCTTTTCTTTATCTCAAAAGTAGTTTAGGTAGAGAAAAGTGGTCCTGAAAGGAATTAGGTATTTTTATAAATTTTGAGCCCGGAGAATTTTTTAAATTTGTTTTAAATGTTTTCAATTTCACGTGATTTCGAATTCCAGAACTTGCCCGAATATTAAAAAAAAATTCTAGGAATTAAAGATAGTTGTGTTGGAAAAAGTATTTATTTACCCCCGTATTTATAAACGATTATTAAATCTTACAAACGTTTATTAAGGAGAATTTTCTTACAAAATTTGTGTTGTAAACCTTTATTAAATTTAAAAATTTTTAATAAATACAGGCGTTAGTATTTAAAAAATATAATATTTTTAACAAAATTTCGATTTTGTTTTTATCTTTCTCAGGTGTTTAAAGTAAATTACTAAAAGAAGAGGTAGCCAAAAATCATGTCTTAAAAATAATAACATGAAAATATACAACTGCTGCGAGTCACCTATTATAATTAAGATGTCTACTGTGTGTTTATGAGAAAACAATGACCACAGCGTAAAAAGTCTTATTATTCTAGAGCTTTTTTGTTTGGAACACAAATTTTTTTTAATCTATGTACTGTTAAATATTAGGATATTTTCAAAATATGACTTAAACAGGGTTTTTCTTAATATCTTGGTTTTTTGTAGACTGAACCAAAAAAAACAGTACAAAAAACAGTACAAAGTGTAAAAAGCAGCACATTTGCGTACTGTTTTGGACATTATGCATAAAACAGTATAATTGCAAAAAATCAGTACATGTACTGTTAAAAACAGTACGTATGGCAACCCTAATTATACTTAATGTATACTTCGGACATGCCAACGAACAACTACACCAAACTTCAACATTTGCAGACGATACAGCTTTTCTAAGCGTTCACGAAAACCGTTATGAAGCATCGCGTTACTTACAGGATCATATATTTCAACTAGAAATATGGCTAAGACAATGGAGGATAATGGTAAATGAGGAAAAATTCTCACATATGTACATATATGTAACATTTACCTTGCGCTGGGAATCTTGGCCCCTCCTATTACAATCAATAATCAAATAATTGCTCAACATTCGCATGTAAAATCTCTCGATATACATCTGGATGGGCGATTATGGTGGAAATGCCATATATAGGCAAAATTAAATCAAATGAAACTAAAAGCCATTCAAATTCATTGGCTTAGTCTTGATTGCAAGCTTCTACTTTACAACTCTATCTTGAAGCCTACCTGGTGCTATGGTATTCAACTATGGGACACTGCCTCGGCCTATAATATCGAAAAAATTCAAAGGCGCCAAAATAAACTTTTTCGAATAATCACAGCCGCTCCCTGTTACGTTAAAAACTCAAACATTCATAAGGATCTCAATGTGCCATTAGTAAAAACTATGATTACAAAATATGCAGTAAAATATTTAAAAAGGCTTGAACAACACCCAAATCCATTAGCTCAAAATATTTTAAATCATGGCGGCCACACTCGCTTAAGAAGAAGGGACACTGCAGCACTTACCCAATTAGATGAGTGATAAACTGTGAACAGAACCCGTAATGAAGAAAATTTTTGTCTGGCACTGACAGTACATAAATAAAGAATTAGGATAAGATTTGAATTATTATTGTTAGTTCATATTTAATATATTAAGATTCCCTAAATAAATATTGAGAAAAAATGTATTCGCACATTTACTTAAGTTACTAGCTTAAGTACACTATAGTTAGCCCTTAAGTTTTCATAGCAAAGTGTGTTTTAAACATTAAAAACAATAAATATTAAGTAAAAATCGATAAGTTTTTCAGTTTATGTACTTTTGTTTTTCTTTTTTTTTTAGTTTTTAAGAGGAATTTGCTGTTACTCTTTGTTGTTCGAACTTAAACCAAAAAGTAATGAAACAGCTTTTGTTACATACATAATGATAAAATTGTACCTTATTATAGCGTGCCGATGAAGAGTCGTTGTGTCCACTTTCAATTACTTCGATTTCATCAGCTTTTGACAATTGATTGGCTCCTACGGACGTTTTAAATGACATTTGCTTTTGTAAAAGGGCCGAATGACTACCACCACTAGGATTAGCAGTCGTTATTACTCCAGCTGTACCCATAATACCTCTTGCAAAAGTTTTTAAAGTAATTTTTAACTTGTGTACTTTTCAATTTTCAATGTCATTTGTTTATATAACCACAAAATATTAATCAGTTTTTATACTTTATGAATCCTGAAAATGACAAACAAATGCTTAAAGATACCGTTGTTATATTCACGTACATACATATATACGTATATGTATGTATATGTTTGTACAAACATTCAATTAAACACAATACATATTGAGTTATGTAGATTTGCCACACCAACTTTCGTTGTATTCACCGTTTATAATTGAATTTATCCCTTATTAACTCGATTACAAATTTAATAATTAACCTATTTATAAGAATTTTATTGAATTTGTGTGCACGAATGTATGTATAATGCTTTTTACAGCCAAAATTTTTTAATGATTTGTGAAATTTAGTATTTTGACTTTTCTAATGTTTAATATTTTTGTCTTGTTCTCCATGCGCACTTAACTGTTAATGACACATGGAATCAGCGCTGGAATATTGACTTGTGCTTAAAAGCTTTAAAGCTTTATGGAACACAATAATATCTTCCTATTTATGTGTGTGTACTAGGGATGCCAATCAAGAAAAATTTTTAAGAATCCCGCGATTCGGGATTTTGGGAATTTATAAAAGTTTTTGTATATATAATCAGGGCAAGTTTAAATATGCACAAAAATTTTAAAATGCGTGCATATGAATATTTACAAGGATCGCACGGTGGCCGAAATTCGAGCACTTGACATTTACTTTCGAGAGAACCTGTGCGTTATACAATAAAAACGTACACATATTAAGAGAACGGCAAAATGCACTATTCACCCATTTTTGTACGTGTGTCTGCAAGATAAATTAAAGCGCTTATCAAACACTTTAATTCCAAAAATTTAAAAAAAAATATACTGTGAAGTATTTATTTTATAAGATTTTTATGATATGTTATCAAAGTAAAAAATAGAACCACAGATCTTCGTTAAAAGTCATTAAAAAGTTTCCGACTTTTATTTTCTTAAACGACGTTTTTGAGCTTTTTATTATTCAAATGTATAACGGTAACCCTGTCCTAATAATTTTATACCATGGTGAAATAATAAAGGTGGAATCACTTCGCCAGATGACGATTTTTTGCTCTTGCATTGTTTGTCTAGTCTTATGCCAAAGTTTTGTTTGTGTCTACAAAAAGACCACGTTTTGTGCTGTAATTATTGTATGTTATTAAAGTTTTTGATCATTTTAAATTAAAATAAAAAAGATAAATAAATTGGCTAAAAATTTATTTATTTTATCACGTTCAGCGGCACGCTTTGATTTTTGTTTAAAGTATTTTTTGACGTAAAAGGTGTTAGAATTTCAATTTTTGTTGTAATGTTGTATTTGTTGCCGTAACGATGCCTCCTGCTGATTCCACCATGGTTTATATGTACATGTGTGTTTGCAAGTGCAAAATAAAAACAAAAACATTTTAGGAGAACAACATGGAGAACAACTCTCGTTTATACATTTGTGTATATGTGTGTTTGCAAGTATAACGCAAGAAAAAAACCAAGGCGAATTCTACGCAATTCGCATTAAAAAAACACATGTTTGGAGAATCCCAACAAACACGAAGTCAAACCTTTGATATGAAATGACTTTATCATTTCACATCAAACACGATTCTCAGACGTTTTTAAACATTTAAATTCAAATTGACAATGATTTGAAAATAAACATTTGACATCAAATGTTTTATCAATTTATCAAATTGGTATCAAATGTTAAATTCAAATCAAAACTAAATTTGGCAATACTAAAGCGAAAAGTAAATGTAAGCATTAAAAATGGCGATTAAAGTTAAATGTTTACTTCGCGGTTAAATGTGGTTAACAAGTAAACGATTTATTTGTTGTTAAACATAAAAATTATTTTTGAATTAAACGGAAAAGTGAAGGAACTATAAGTTTGTGGTATGATCGCGGTGCTACAATCTTCAAAATAAAAGGGAGCCAAGTATTTCGTCTTTCCAAGAATTAGAGGACTGAAGGAACATTCACCCTTATTGTGTTTGGCGTATTTAAAAAACGCCTTCGACTGTTTGGTAATCGATTTAAGAGAATGTGAACTTATTTCCTTTAATATATTACCAAACAGTCGTAGGCGTATTTTAAATACGCCAAACACAATAATGGCCGTTTTCTCATTACACGATTAACTTTTTTTCCAACGAAAAACTGCACATTAAAGAAATTTGGTTTTCTCAATGTCTCATTTGCTTCTATTCTATCGCAAAACTAACCAGCACTCATCTGCCGATTATTTATTTTCCTTTTATTTGCCGTACAGATAAATTCAATCAGCTGACTCCCAACTTTTACATGTATTTTGAGAGGTGTTGCCAGCTTAAAACCATGTTTTTTGTCGGTATATTGAGAAACCCAAAATTGTTAACAGACAGTTTATCGGTCTAATAAATTTATGTTGACATTAAAGGCCGTTTTACACTATCCCACAAAGTCTTTAGTAATTTACGAAAATGCACCCCTGTCATGATAAGTTGTTATTGTTTTTCGAAAATGTTTAAAGAATAATTAGATCAGGGAAGCATTTTTGAAAAATACGTAAGACTTTGTGGGATAGTGTGTAACGGCCTTAAGTAACAGGCAGTTTGACGGTACATTGAGAAAATGGCCATAAGGGTGATTATTTCATCTTTTAGCTATGGTGCCGAATGTGTATCTAATAGTTTGTTTAAATAAATAATGAATTTAAATTTAAAAAATAAAATATATTTATTTATGTTCCACATTATATTATACTCCACATTTAAAAAAGATTTGAGTATTACGTTTGAAAGCAAGTTAAAAATAAAGGATTTTTTCAATTTGAAAATAATTTCCCCTTTTTTTTGAGAATGTTTTGATTTTCAAATCATTAGATATCAAACGTTTGATTTCAATTTGAAATCAAACCTTCGTCTTTGTTTGGATTAATACCCATATTTATACATGTTTGTGCGTGTGTTTGCAAGCAAATTTAAAACACATTTTAAACCCTTAACGGCCAATTTAAACAAGTTCAGTTAAAACTAACTTTAAATTAAAATTCCAGTTAAATATATGTTTTGACAGCTGTAACTGGTAGTTAATTATAAGCGAACATGGTGAAATTGGCCGTTAAAACTGAAAATATAGAAAAAAAATTTTATTGTGCATATCTAAAATACCTTTAAAACGATATGTATATCGATGCCTTACTTTCACAACCTTGTGTCTTAAAAAATACAACTTTTCGGGAGGGAGAAAAAACGTTTCATCTTTTTATACTTCGGTGTTTGGGTAAAAGTTCAAATGCAATTTTTAAAAAATTGATTACATCTATGTGTATTAGTAGTAAAAGTATACTAATCTTCTTTAGTTTAAGCATGAAACGGATATATTGAGATACGAGTTTGCTGCATTAACAGTAATATTAATTCTTGATACTTGCTGAATTAGTTACTTACTTACAAACAAATAACACCGTTATAACAAAATTATCCAATGAAACCATATTTAATATACACAGAAAAAAATAACAAAAGTTGTTAAGTAATTAAAGAAAATTTTTAAAGTATTCCAAATATATTTAACAATTTTCTTTATTAACGTGTTTGTAAATTGTCATATTAACAATTTGTTTCAGTTAAAAAATAAATACATATAATAAATTTTATTTTGTGTCAAAAAATTTTTTTTTCAAATATTTTGGGTTCAAATCACTAAAACGCTAAAAGATAGGCAGATTGTTGAAAAACTGAATCAATCTTAGGTGTAAGTAAAGTTGGAGTTTGAAAAATTAAGAGATTTTAATGGGTCTTTTGTCTATAATTGTGGCAAGATTCCCTTTTATAAAGATGAACATTATTGCGCATCCAGTTCTACGTCTGAATAAGTATGCTGAAATAAATATTAATAAATAAACATTGTGATGTAGTTTTTAATTTATATTTCAATAAGAATGAATTAAAGAAATAATTTGGATGCATTTCATTCTTTCAAAAGGCAATACGCTAGTTCTCAACAAAATATTTTATTAATAAGACAAATTTGTAATTAAAATTTTAATATAATTGTTAACAAAAACTTTATTAAATATTACAACTTCGTTGTTAAAAATATTTGTTGAATATCAACAATTTGAATTAACAAAAGTATGTATTTATTTTATTTACAAATTTGGTTGTTGGTGCCTTTTCAATAAAAAAATTAATTGTATTGACGAATTTGGTATTCAATATGGCAACTGATTTGTCGTAATTTTTTTCTGTGTATCACAGGGATATGCACAATATATTTGTTTTGGAATTAAAGTGTTTGAAAAGCGTTTTAATTTATCTTGCAGACACACGTACAAAGATGGGTGAATAGTGCATTTTGCCTTTCTCTTAAATTGTGTAAGTTTTTACTGTATAACGCACAGGTTCTCTCGAAAGTAAATGGCAAATTTCGGCCACCGGGCGGTCCTAGTACATACTATTAAAGTGTTTATAATTTTTGATTTCGTCGCTGGTTAACACGAGATTTTAATAATTCCAGTAAATATGATGAAAGAGAATTTTGAATATTTGACAATATTGAAAACGAAAATTTTAAACTTCCTTCAGCTTCAACTAAAGTAGCAGAGTTTTCTGACAATTCATTTATGGAAACTTCGAACGGCTTGAAATTATTGTGCACAACATTTAACGCTTTTATAACACTTTTTTTCGCTAAATGGAGTCAGTCCTAGTTATAAAAGAGCATGGTTGACTCATTTATAAATTCTTAAAATTTTCGAAATCATTTTTAACATTGAGTTCCATCTGTATATAACATCGTGCACTAGTCTAAGTTCCTTTTTCTCTTGTTCTTTAACATGAATCTGAAGTTTATTTTGTTGAACATTTGTACACAGAGGGAAAAATCGGGTAAAAAATACCAAAATTGACACCATTCGTTGTCAAAAATGAGCCAACTACGTTTGTGTTCAATTTGATAACAGATGGTGTCAATATGTTTTAACGACCTCGTTGTTATTTTGTCACCTTTTGGTCTCATTCTGTCAACAAAATGTTAGTATATTATAACGATAATGGTGTCATTCTGACAACATGCTGTTATCATTTTTAACAACACACCGTTGGTATATTGACCACATTAAGTTGTCATTTCGATAACACATTGTTCTGAGTATAGTAATAAATATCCCATTCTGAACATAATCAATAAAAATATATAATGCATTTTTCTTATTTATTTCAAATTTTTAAATTAAAAACTTAACAAACTCACCTGTTTAATTTTAATAAACTGTACAATAAAAATTTTGAAAATACAGAAACTTCATTGTTAAATAGTCGATTTAATATAAATTTTTTCAATTGTTTGGCCTCTTCATCGTCATAAATCATTTGCACTTGCATTGTTTGTACATCATTTATATTTCTTTCAAGAAGAAAATCTCCTTCATATCCCAGTAACATAATGCTTTCGTCACTGTTTATTATGTTTTTTTTTTTTACTTTTCACTTTTTAGTTTTTCGGATCACAATACCATTTCTGCTTACTTTTCATATTTGCCACTTCATAGCGTCTCGAAAACAGCCCCGAAACGCTCGATTTTTATTTATGAAAAGGCTCGTTGGGCCGAGCTTAACGAATTTTACCGGCATTTCAACTGGAAACTTTGTTTCCTTGACGATAATGTTGATGCCGCGGCAAAAATGGTCGTAAATGTAATTTTGCTTGGAATGAAACTTTTTATTCCCTCGAAGCAAATTTCGGTTAAACCAAAACTTAAGTGTTGGTTTAACCAGACGTGCAAAAATGAAGTCAGATCCAGAGAGGAGGCGTTTAGTAGTTGGCGTTTGAATAAAAACGCAACTACTGATCACCTACGAAAGAACCCAGCAAATAATTATGCTTCTTCGGAAGCAGTAATGTAAGGGAGAATACGCTATGTACCGCTTACACTTCTTATGAAATATTACATGATTTTTCTTTGAAATTCCTCACGTGGAAGCTCTGCCATAGAGATCCAAAATATGCTTATTTCACGCTTTAAAAACTGACATGAAATTTGCCAATTAAGTAAGTTAAAAAAGTAAGCATCGAAAAATGGTTATTTCATGCATTTTAGGATGCATCTTTTACTGCAACTAATAATAAAGGAAATCATGCCTTTCACAAAGTAAATTCGTATAATGCCTTATTGTAGCGTTATTTTATAACAAAAAGTATACTAGGAATTTAAATGAAACCAAAATAAGTTTTTATTAATATTTACTTTTATTAAATGCACATTTTTTTAAGAGATCTTCGGTTATTATATAAATAATTACAAAAAAAATTAACAATTAAATCGAATAAAATTTGTCATCAAAAAAAAAAATATTATTATTCATGTATAATATATAAACCAAAAATAATTATGCATTTTGAAACATTAATTTACATTTTTAGAATTAACCATTATCTTTAAATGTATAAAAAGCAAACAATAATGACATTTAGAACTTATGTAAATTGATAATAACACCGCCCAAAAAATACATTTAAAATAATTAGATATAAAAAAAATTTTATATTTTTTTCTTTACATTTGTGGTTTCTATATTGTTTTCTTTAAGTTTTCATTAGTTGATGAGTTGCTCTTCTCATCATTACAAAATTAAATTGGTTGGTCTTTTTTTTACAGGACAGGTTTTTGTATTGTAATGTCTATTTTTGATCAGGCGTATTGCTTATCTAATTTCATCCAAAAAGCTTTTCTTTGTTAACATCTCCCGCTTATATACAGATCCTGCAAAACAAATAATAAAAATAAATTCAAAAATAATGTAGTAAATGAACTTTCTACTTACATATGTATATAATTAAAGAAAAAAACAATTTGAGAAATAAAATTTTTTTTTTTTTTTCTCTAAAATTTTACATGCGAATTGTTTAATAAAACTAATAATTTACTTACTATAAATAAGGTTCATTAACTTTGGGTAGTCCAGCATACGCTTTTTGTTTTGTCTTCCATCTACATTATATTGAAGTAAATGTGATTCGTCAAAAATGCATATTAATTTTTTTTTTAATCCCATCTTTTCCTAAAATTTGTTTTATGGCGTTGTTCTATTTAAATATATATTTAAGTTTATAAAAAATCACATATAATTTTATAAATCTATACAAATTAACTCTTACGAATTCCATGGGCAGCCATCAAAAGACAGCTCACTTGGGTCCTTTATTGGTCTTACGTATTACTTTTGTTTGAATTTCCACTTTTTCAAGTGTAGTTTTTGTATATTCGCGTTCTTTTTGTTTTTGTACTTTTAAGGGCCATTATTACAAGTTGCCAATAGTTAAAAGTCGGATTTTGTCGGACCGATAAATAGCTTTGCATTATAAAACCTTCATTTATTATGTTTTCATCTATTAAATTTATCATTATTGAAAATAACAGCAATAAAAAATGGAAGTTGTAATAATGCAAATCTATTTATCGGTCCAACAAAATACGACTTTTAACTATTGGCAAGTTGTAATAATGGCCCTAACAGTTATGCTTTTTTATATTTAAACAATTGTTCGTTTAATGCGCCACTTACATATTTAGAGGAATATCTTGTCACAACTAAGAATAATTTAAAAATTGCGTATTTGATGTGCCACTTACTTTCGTATTTTTTTTTTCCAAAAATTAACTAATATTCGTAGTTGATCGTAGAATATATTTTAAATTGTTGCCTTACGTTATTGCTTCCTTGAAGCAATAAAATAAGTTGAACAACTTTAAGTTTTGTTCTTAAAGTAGCTTATTTCTTTTTTCTTAAAGAAAATGTTTTAAAAGTAAGCATCGCCTTACAATAAAGCTTCCGAGAAGCACTAAAATATGGCAAAATAAAACAAATTGCATAAGACAAGCACTGTACATACAAATTTAGTCTCTTACTCTCATTAAAGGTTATTTTCTATAAAAAAAATATACCTACACTGAACCAAAAAACGCTATTTAAAACAAAATTTTGCGTTTTTATTTTAAAAATGCAGCAATTTTTTTGAAAAAATATTAAAAACATAAATGTTCAATTTTATTTTAAAAAGAAACGGTTTGGTTTACAAAATTAGGCAATAAAAATCATATTTGAAACAAAAATTTACGTTTTTGTATCAAAATATATTATTTTTTAACTAAACATTTTAAAAACAAAAAGGTGTTTTTTTATATTAAAAGGTAGCACTTTTGTTTATACTATAAAAAGCAGAAAAAACATTCTAAAATTAAAAATTTTTCGTGTTTGTTTTTAAAAGTTTAACAATTTGAAAAACGTATTAAAATCAAAAGAGGTTTGTTATTGAAAATAAAATATACCATTTTAAAAGTTTACAATACCATTTTTGATATATGTAAATTTTTTTACAGCAGTGTTAACGCCATTTTTTTAAGCGTCATTAAAAAATAAAGCTCGGTGCAGTGTGTTTTAAAAAGTTAAAAAAAAAAATATAATAGCTCGGTGAAGTGTGTTTTAAAAAGTATAAAAAGTTAAAAAAATATTATAGCTCGGTGAAGGTTGTTTAAAAAAAGTTAAACAAATATTATAGCTCAAAGAATATTGTAAAACATGGAAGACCACTCCGAGGATTTTTTAGAGGTTTATGACATTAATGACATTTTGGACGAGCCAAATACCGAAAGTGATCCTTTAGTGGATCTTTTAAAACGTTTTGATTTAATGATTGCAATGCCATTTCTAAAACGTAAGTTGCAACTTATTATAACAAAGTTAATTTTTTTAGGTTATGTGTTAGTCAAAATGTCGTCAATATTAAAATCTTTCCATTATTTTTATCTTCTTAGAGAGTAGTATAACATACCGAAGTCTGCAATACTTAAAAAATGAAGATTTAAAAGAAATTATTCCCTTGATAGGCCTTCGAGTGGAATTTAGGGAAAAGTTATTTGCGTGGAGGAAAAAAAGAGGTGTTTATTAATGATGGTATTGATGATGACACTTTATCAGCTCCGTCAAAAGTGCAAGGTTGGCTGTGTTATTCGCAAACACAGTCATCATCTAACAACTCGGGTGCAGCTGTAGTAAAAGTAAGTTTTTATCTTTGCAAAATAAACAAATTAAATAATTTCTGACTTTAATTATAGGATTTAAAAATTTTATTGATGGTGACAGCAAAGGGCAAAGCCATTTTAAATTTGTACGAAAGGGCAAATGCTCTTACCAACGTGAACAGAACGGAACTTATAAATATAATCGTTGAGGACTCTCTATTTTGCAATAGGTCACTATCTCCAAAGGATTTTGCAAATATTGTTGATGAGATATGTAAAATTTTTCCCAACGAAAGAAAATATCAAGTAAGTCTTGGGAATCAAACTAATAAATAAGCAAGTAAAAGTATAACAAGACTAAATAACTTTTAAATTGTATAATTTGTATTAAACTGTATATTTTTATGCTCTAATAAACCTTAAAAATTTCATAATGAGTTAATTACTTATTGCCTGGTATAAAGGTAAGTATGACGCAACGTTCCTTAAAAATTAGGTACTTTTAATTTAAAATTACACATTTTTAATTTTAAAATATTACATTCTTGATTTAAGAGTGAAATATTTTCGTTTTAAAAACTATAATTTTTAATACAAAAATGGTAAATTTTCTTTTAAAAATGATTATCACTTTAAATCAAAAATTTTTATTTTTGATTTAAAATTTTTTTATAAACATTGCAGTTTTAAAAATAAAAACGAAAATTTTTAAAACAAAAAAAAACCAGCTTGGCTCGATTTCACAGCTGTTTTTTTTTAAAACAAGATTGTTTCTTTTTGATTTTAAATTTTTTTTTTTTCTGTGTACATATATGTATGTTAGTATTTCGCAATAATAAAAATAACCGTTATAACTGTTGTTTCTATTGTCTTACAATTTTTTTTAATAAAGCAAATACCTGTGTATAATGTACATAAAAATATGTACAGTCGTATTCATAAAAAAAATTTAGATTTCAATCGTATTTTAAAACAAAATTTCAATACAAATTTTTTTTAAAATAGATTTTACAAATAAAATAAAATACTAAGGGTCCTCATGATGTCGCTTAAAATTGCCATTTGTGCAAATGCGCAAACTTACGAGTCTTGTTTCATGAAGCCCCTTTTTTACTTTTGTGTAATTTTAAACAATTAATGTCAGTTTGTAAGAAACGTCAATACAAAAATAAATTAAAAATTAAAATTCAAAAATATAAAAATTTGTGTTTAAATTGGTGATTAATATGTATGAAAAATTTGCTTTTAAAAATGCTCAAAGAAAGCCAAAAGACCAATTTACTGAAATTATTGCTAGAATTTATTGTTTGTGATTTATATACACCTGGATTTTTCATTGAAAACGACGTTAAAATCATTAAAAGACCTGTTTGTATAAATGCACAATTGAACAGCGCAAGTTTACGAGACAAAATTGTTGGGCAAATTTACCAAGTTTGTGTAAATGAATTCTCATACAATTTTTGACAGTTCATTTACGAGGGCGTAAAAATGCACAGTTTGCACAGATTACGAGACTTATAAACGATATCATGAGGACCCTTACTTGCTTTTTAAATGTTTTTATTTCGTGTTTGCAATTTCAATCGAATTTATTTTACATCTTTTAATTAATTTTTTTTAATATTTGTATGATTTAGTTTTAACAAAAGAACTCATGATTTCACTGCTTCAGTGAAGCTGGAAAGTATGTGCTCTAAAAAAAAAACGAATAACCAGCGACTATCTTCCAGTATTGAGCACCGCATTTAAATATTACAGGACTGTATGCCTTATATTACAGCAGTTTAGTAAGGCAGTAAATTTTAGAAGCAAAAAAGGAAGCGGTTGGGATGCAGTAAACGTATTTATTGCTTCCAATTCTTGAAAATTGTTTGCTGGGAAGGCAAGATCTGAGTGTGCCAAAGTACTTAGACGAGAAAAATTGCTACACGAACAGCGTCTTCGTGTTAAGGTCCTTGCTGCTTCTCGGGGCAGTAAGACCTTTTGGTCCTTCGTTAAAAGAGTAAGGGACAGTGCAAGTTCTTCTATCCCAGCGCTTTTAAAGGACGACCAAATATTTACTGACCCGATTGATAAAGCCAACCTCTTGGCTGAACTGTTTGCAAGTAATTCGTTCTTGCCGGAAAGCAATCAATCACTGCCCGTTGTCGGAAGAGTATCATGTACTATGCCCAAGTATTTCTTCGTAATACTCGCTCATCCAGTGGATCACATCCGTTTGTAGTCGATTGTCCTGTGTTCCGCACAACGCATTATAGAGAAAATCATGTACTATGCCCAAGTATTTCTTCGTAATACTCGCTCATCCAGTGGATCACATCCGTTTGTAGTCGATTGTCCTGTGTTCCGCACAACGCATTATAGAGAAAATTCGTTTTTCAGTACTATCCGTATGTGGAATAAACTTCCCGCAGAGGTCTTCCCCGGTACTTATAATTTATTAAGATTCAAGTCAAATGTCAACAAACACTATTCCCTCTTTCCTCCTTCCCAAACCTTATTTTCCTGATCAACACAATGCACTGCATATATAGGGGGCATCCCCTGAGTGTTGGTTTATCAAAAAAAAGGGTTGCCGCACATGGTCTTTCCCGACCAAATTTGGTCTGATATTTTTGCTTTATTTATTTATTTATTTGTCTATGGAATATAATCCTTACAGACTTCATAATAAAATACAAATTAATTTTACAAAATATATACAAATGCGAAATAAAAATTTCAAAAATTATGTGTTTAAAAGGATAAATAATTTAGTTTTAATATCACTGGGCTTCTAGTCCCATAATAGTCAATAAATTTATAAAACTTGTTGAACTCAATACAAATCCTTCTTAACGGATCACTATTAGCATTGGTCGGATGGTAGACCAAACCTAATTGTGGTCGGTTTTAGAAAATCTGCAACATATACTTATTTTAAAAAATTAAGAACATTGGACGGAAAGAAGACAATTGCAAATCTCATAGATTTTTTACCAAACACAAACTTTTTTTTTTTTAATTGTTGTAGCAAGTTACTTTGACGGTGTTAGTTTTATAAAGGATAGTTTTGTCATCTTATTCGAGCTAACCAATTCAGATGCCGTTTAAATTTTTCTTCTTATAAAAAACTTTTTATCAACAAACAATATTCCTGCAACAAATTTGATCGGATTGGCAACAAACGGCACTAATGCCATGACTGGAAGTGTTGCTAAGATTATAGCCTGTTCATCGATTTCGAGCGAAGATTTCGTTCCCTTAAATTACATGTAAAACAAAAACAATATTGTATAATTTGTTTTCGTTTTAAATGTAAGTTAAGCGAACGAAGTCTTCGTTCAGAAAAAGATGGACAGGCAGTTAATCTTACTCCGCAGTCCTAAAAGAATAACATCCCTGCAAATAATAGGACCAGTCCAAACACGCGTGTAAAGAGTATCCCACAAGGGACTAGGACTAGTCCAAAAGTAACCCAAACATATGGAAAAAACATGGTCTATTTAACATTACGATGTCCTAGCTCAGGACCATATTACCCATCTTTGGACTACAATGGAGTAGATTTAAAACTATTCCATTGTGTACAGTTGTAACTTCGTTAAAAAATGAAGACATGTCGTCTCACTACAAACACTTTTTAACAATGACATGGTCCATGCTTGCATTACATCGGACCAGTCCATGGAGTAGTCCATTTCATGAAATTGGATCAGGTGGTCCAATAATATTTGCAGGGATAAAAAAAATAATTTCAGGAATTCTGTAGCTCGTTTCTGTACATGAAGTGTGAAACAAAAAATTCCATCGTTTCTCGATTTGAGAGAAAAAAGTGTTTCTGTATTTTAATGCGAAAACAGACAACACAGATTCAGTTTTAACTGGAATATTTCCAGTAATTAAGTGTCAAATGAAAGCGAAACGTCAACAAAAGAAATAAATATAATAAAAACAGGGCTGCCAAATTTGACGATTTATCTTAATTTTGCCGATTTTTGCTCCGAAAATAGCTAAGTGCCGATTTGCTGATTTTTTCTAAAAAAGTGACGAAAGCAAAAACAAAATCAACTTTATTTTATAACTATATTTATTGTAGCTTTCTATAAAAATTCATATTGAATTTTTCAATTTCAAACACTTCATATCTTGTGGCGTTTAAAATTTAAAAAAACAGTAGGAATTTCTGAAGGAAGTAACAATAAATTGATATATTTGATATTTGATCTTCTTAGCTTATGTGGACACTTTTGTGCTAAACCAATATTTCGGCAAGAAAAAAAGTTGATTGTCTATAACCCGTTTTTTATGAACCGATATTTTCAATTTTAATTACCTAAGTCTATTTCAGGTAGAAAAGAATAAGTAAAGTTAATAGTTATAAGAATAGGTTAATTATTTATTTAGGGGTAAAAATTAGAGGCAAACGTGTTTTTCACTCATATCTCAGCCATTTGTTAATATATAATATCCTATTTGGACCACATACGATACAAATTTAAAACAACGTCGTCAATTCTAGGTTTTTCGCAAAAATAAAAACCCTAAATATTTATTATACTGTCATTTAAGCGGATTTAATTAAAAAATTTTAATTTATTGGTATTTGTATATACATATATAATTTAAATAAGTTTTGTATGTTTATTTTATTAATTTTGACTTCTTTTTGTTTTTATAAAAATATTTATTTTATTTTTTGTTAATATTTATTTTTAATATGATATTTTGTCACGCCTTCAGGAAAAAAACAATTTTAAATTGTTATCGGATCAAAGAAAATAAATAATTTTATAAAAAATAGACCTCAAGCTTAATAAAATAAATATAAATTAAAACAAATTAAGTTCGAACACATTAGAGTTACTGCAAAATTCCATTTAAGTATATATATTCCAGAGCACCGTGTAAAATGCATCTAATTTGCAAAAATCTAAATTATTTACATACGAAGATGATGTACTTGGCAAAAGAAAAAATTTGATACCCATATCTCTATTTAAAACGAAGGGTTGCCATCCCATTGCATTTTTGTCAAAACGCGAACTAGCACGAATTTCCAAAAAAGCGGAAACACGTACAGTGCCAGCTCGCTAATCCGAAGGTGTGTAATCCGAATAATCCAGTAATCCGAATTGAATTTATGACGTATTACATACTCTATAGTTCGCATTGATTGCAAGTTCGCTAAACCGAATTTTTATTTATTTTATTTTTCTGCTTTTTTATAATTTTAAGAACCGATTTTCTGTGCAAACTTTGAAAATTTGCAACTAATTTTACCGCAAAAATAACGTGTGAATTTCTGAAGAGGAAATTCTTAGATGGATTAATAAATCTGACAATACTTCGTGGGAGTATGTGCACTGCAAGAGAAGCAACCCTAAATCACAAATTATATATGTTAAAAAACATAACATTTAAAAAAAGCTTTACTGCCGTATTCCTTAAAAACTAAATTGGTCTTGAAATAAATTTTCAGAAAAATTTGTAAAGAAATTTTGTTTGAAAATACGTTTGATACAAGGCGAAAACGTTTACAACACTGTAAAATATTTTAACGTTTTGTCAAATATTCAAACAAATATTTCCTATTCTTTTTACCAAGGCGAATTCATAAAGGTGACATTTTCGAATCATCTGCTTAATGTTTATTTCCTTGTTTGTATACTGAATGTCAAGCGTTGTTTACATTTTATGAAAAAAATTTGTTAAAATTTAAAACTCAATAAAAAAATAAATTCATGAAAAAATCCTATTTAAATGTTATAGAACAAAAAAACATAAAATTTAAACACAAGGATTTTTAAAGGCGAAAGGAATAAGTGGAGCCAAAATAAATTTGCAATACAGGAAAAAAAATTTAACTTCTAAAGGTACGGTCACATATGGCAAACATTTTTCAAATTTTGTTTGCCGGCATTTTTTTAAAATTTGTTAAAAAAAATAAAAATTTTATTTGCTGGTCACACTACGCACATTTATTTGCCCATTTTTGTTTGCTCAAACAGATATTAAATACCTTCAAATAAAAAACGGGAAAACATGTTTGCCCTGTGTTCACATTTAAAAATATTTGCCTAAAAATAAATATTTGAACAAATTGTCAAAAATAAAAATTATATGTATAAATAAAATTACTTTTCATTAAAACTAAAAATTAACATTTTTATGCAAAATATGGAAACTTTTGTGGTTTTATGGTACAGAAGAGCGAGAACAGCAGTTTTAAAAATAAAAGAGGATTAAGATAACAAATAAAGGGATAAGGCAATTTGGCAAAGTAATTTCCAGCCTTATACAACTAAATTAACATACATTATGAAACTAAAGTATTATTTGTTACGGTTTTAGACGCAAGCAATAAAGTGTCTTAGAGAGTGGATCTATTGTAAATTATAGACCGATCTTCACGAAATTCAGTTATATGATTTCTAGGCATATAAATTGAGTTTGTGCAAAATTTAACGATAAAAGGTGCATTCCGCCACCAATTTACATACGTTAGTTTTTGTAAATAGATATTGATTTTTTCAAGAGGTTGTTTTCCATTTCGCTCCATAACTCTTTTCCTACTAAACCAAAAGTGCTGAATTTCAATCCAAACTGCTTGGACGAACTTGCGGCCAACATTTTTATTTTTCGTCAGCATCCTTTTCTAAATCGATATAACAATGTCCATCCGTCCGGCTAGCTGTAGATGTTAACCTTATTCGCAAAGTAAGTACATGTCGCAATTTTTGAGATAATCGGGTGTGTTCTAGAATCCGAATTCACTCGAAAGTGGATTACTGCAGCATTTTTTGTGTTCCACAATTCACCTCCACATGTTTTTATTCGTTTTTAATTAGAGTGGCAAAGGGGTTAGTGAAAGTAAAACGAATCGACTATAATTCTTATGTATATTAGGGTGTCCCAAAAAATATTTTCTTTATGATTTTCATTGGTGCTCAATCAAAATTTAAAAGCTTATAGGGTAAAGTATTTTTGGTTTTTCTTTAAGAATTTTCGGAATAGGTTTAGAGGTCGCGCAAATGGAGTTTTCATAAAAATCCGGAGTTTTCGGCCCTTTTTTTAACTTTACTGATAACTTGGTTAATACCACGGGTTTCTGCACTCCTGAGGAAACAGTTTTAAAGAAAAGTATCCAAGCTTTATTCCTGTGTGAAAAACTTATAAGATTTGGTGATGAGGTTACTCATTTAGATACCTTTAATTACAATTTTTCGTAATTTTTTCAAAAATTTTGTAATAACGCTTTACAACTTTTTAAGTTTAAATGAAAACGAAAACAAACTAATGTTGCAGTTTGAAAGACAAATTAATTCTTATTAATATGAATAAACAATTTTTAAATTTGTTCTTATCGTTCCTGAGTTATACCCGTTTTGACCTTTATACCCAGTATATGTTATTAAAAAATCTTTGCAGAATTTGCATTTTTGTCGGCGGTTTGGAGGGATCAAGGGCATCTATCATTTTTCCCACAAGCCACACATTTCTTGTTTTCACAAAATTCTATTAGATCTATTTTGAATAAAATTACACATTTTTTAACGATCAAAAACAAAAAAAAAAAAAAAAATTCTTACCGGTACGTCGACGAAAACTTTTATACATGTATGTGACGCGCAAAATATAAAGGGACCTAAGGGTAAAAACCGGGTTTGTTCAGGAGAGCCATTTTGGTGTACCACCACTTCAAAAAACGCGCATATCTCTGGGAGGGAGCACTTTTGGGGCATGGGATTGGTCTGATTCGATGCTCAGATGTTGTCCCCATCAAAAAATTGATTTTTTCCCCCTAAGGTCCCTTTCACTATGCGCTGCCACATATACAAGAAACTTTTCTATTTGATTCGTCGGTCAGCAAACTCAAAAAATTGTGTTATGTAAATTTATTATAGCGGAGAATACACATAAAATAGAAAGTGAAAATGACAGCATGTAACGATTTAGATCAATAAATGTCAGAAGTTAATGACAGTTAAAACCCAACTATAACATTTTATGGAAATATACAATAATTATAACGAAAAAAGTATCACCATTTTTAAGGTAGAAACTATAAAAATAGTGTAACTCGGAAACTGTGGAACAAAATTCCATTTTTGTTTTTCTTAATTGTTTAGAACTTATCGGTATTTAAAATTGCGTCACTAGTTTTTATACCTTTCATATAAATTTGAAAAGAAATAACCCGTTTTTTACAGAATTTGTTGAAAAATTACAAAAATACTTAATATGTGGAATCGTAATGGACAAAAATATAGCCGGAACTTAAAGTTTTTGCATATTGAAATAAAGTTTGGGAAATTTTCTTTAGATATATTCGGTCAAAAAATTAAATAAACGTGTTTATTGACAATGTTATGAGTCAAGTTTGAAAAAAGCCCGAAAACTCAGATTTTTAACAAAGACTTGAATTGCGTGACCTCTAAACCTCTTCCTAAAAATCTAAAAAAAAATTCAAAAATACTGGACCCAATAAGCTTTCAAATTATGCTTGAGCCTCTGACAAAAAAAAATTTTGGGACACCCTAATGTATATGTGAGAACATTTTTAGCAAAAAAACATAATATTGGTTTTTAGTTTAAAATGTTTGTTATATAATGAAAACAATACGTATTTTCACACAAATATTGCAAATTTTTGCAAATTTCCCCTGATTTAGCAATATTTACAGAATTTTTACCACTCCTTTTAGTTTGGGGGCCTTTTAATCAATTTTATGGGTTGTTTGAAATATTAAAAATTTTCGCGAATTTTCGCTACTTTTGTAATATTTTTTTTCCGACATTTTGTTTTTTAACCGATTTGGCAATTTCAAATAAATTTTTGGGTTTGCAATTTTTCGTGAATGTTCGCGATAGATGCAATTGTTTTCTCTGATTCTTTACAGCTTTAACGATTTTTAATAAATACATATTAAACTTTGCTATCATGCCGCTATTAGCAAATTTTTGCGAATTTCCGCTAATTTAGCCACTTTTATCGAATTTTTGCCATTCCTTCCCAATAAAATAAGGAGCTTCCAACGAAGCAGGTTTGTAAGGGAGAAACATAAGCGTTTCGCTTACCATTGCGCTGACGGAAGACATGAATTTTATATGGCGAGTTCCCACTTTGAAGCAATACATGTTTGACACATAAAGCGCATTATTCAGCGCATATAAAAATTGTTGTATGTAACGATCGGCCTTAAACACTGAATGTTTTGATACAGTTATTTTTTAGTATTCTCCCTTACAAACCTGCTTCGTGGTAAGGGAATGCCGTAGCACTTGAAATGTTATTTTTTTTTATAAAAGTTGTTGAGAGTTCTTTTACTTATTTTACTGCATTTCTGTATATCTTGCGCTTATTTTTTTAAATGTACCATTATTGCTTCGAAAAATTATAAATTTTTTTATTGGGTTATAG
Source organism: Pollenia labialis (assembly GCA_949318255.1). Lineage (NCBI taxonomy): Eukaryota > Metazoa > Arthropoda > Insecta > Diptera > Polleniidae > Pollenia > Pollenia labialis. The sequence goes on along the minus strand of OX439139.1, from coordinate 83,869,702 downwards.
TTTTAGGGACTTTTAATCAATTTTATGGCTGGTTTGAAATATGAAAAATGATCGCTATTTCTGCAATTTTCGCGTATCTTTGTTGCTCATAAAAACCTTTTTTTGGAGAAAAGTTTTGTGCCCACAGACAAATGTTATTGTAATCCATCCATATTTTGCCATAGCTCTTATACAAATACCCCTTCTGTAAATAGCTTTTAATGTCATAATAATCTTATAAATGTTGGTTTTGGCAATAATTTCTATAATAGCTTGAAAATGTTGTCTTGGTAGGACGAGAATTTGTTCTAGGTCATTTGCTACAATCACTTCAAGACGAAAAAATCTCATAAAGATGTCGATGTCGGTAAATTATTCGCCACTAATAAGTTTTATTTAAATCTTAAATTCATTATATAATTTTATTTTGGCGGGTCCATGATTGTCCACTGACCCCAAACTGGCACACTCTCGAAAATTTATTTATTTATATATAGATACGCCATTCTTGCAATGCATAATTCGTAACATTAGCTCATATTTTATACCCATATTAAATAAATTACCTACTTACTTAAGAAAAATGTATTTTGCAACATCTTGAAACCTACTTACCGCGCAACTCTTTGCTAAAAATACAACACAGGACAAATTGTTTTACATAAATAAGTTTTTTCGTAATTAAAAAATTATTTAATTTTTTCAATTTTATTCAATAATTTTTATTTTAAAGCTTTTTTATTTGCCGCTGTTTGTTCTTACAAAATTTTTGTAAGAACAAATATTTATTTGCCTAAAATCGAGAAAAATATTTGACGTTAAATGGTCACATTAGGAGCATTTTTGTTTGCTAGCAAATAATTTTGTTTGCCCAAAATCAGCTGTTTTTCTGTTTGCCCCTCAAAAATATTTTGTGGTCAGATTAGGGCAAACAAATATTTGATATTTTTTGACAAATGTTTGCCATATGTGACCGTACCTTAAAGCAATTGTGTATATTTTATAAACAAATAATTTTGACAATCACTCTAACTTTTTACAATAACAAAATACATAGTATGTATTTAAAAAAAGAGATAGCTAGCATAGCTCTATCTCATGATGCGGTCACCTTTATGAATTCGCCTTGCTTTTTATTTTTAAATTGTGTGTTTTGAAATATAATAACTTACGAAAATTTTAAATTTCATAATTTTAATCGATAATTATAGGATTTAGTAAAGATTTCCCAGAACCACCAGAACGGTATACCATTTTGACACAAGGTTAGTTATCAGCTGTTGCTTACGTAGCAAGATAAGGTCACCTAGTGTAAATTCGCCTTTATTTGATATCAAAATTATTTTTTTAGAATAAAAAACTTTATTTTTAAATTCTTGATTAATAAAAATAAAATAAATTTGACATTTTTTATTTTTCGAATTTATTCTATGAGCTAAATTTCAGTTATGTATTTTATAAAGCTTTTTGTAATAGTCATATTCCTTCAATTTTTCAGAAATGACTTTATACACTATCAGACTATTATATTGTATTGTATATTGTATTGTATTGTTGAATATAATATAAAAAGTAACCTTCAGAAGGAAATAATTCCCAGTTTCTAAAATAAATTTGTTTTAAAATCCTAGTCTGTGTTTTATTTTCGGATAAAGTGCATTATAATGCATAACAACAGCACATCCAGTAATCCGAATATCTCGTTAATCCGAATCAGGGTCTGCAATGATTAATTCGAATTAGCGAGCTGGCACTGTATTTAATTAAATCGACTAAAGATTAAAATATGTTAGTTTGGCATTTTTATTACAAACAACCCCGATACAAAAAATTCAAAAACCGGTTTTTTTACAGAAAATCCTTTAAAAAAGGACATGGATGATCGTCCTTGGACAAATTGTATATACCGTTGGACGCGCCTTAAAAACCCCTTTCTTACGATATGTTGGTAAGGAAACAGATTCTCAAATTAACAAAACATGCAAAAATAGACCCTTTTTCACAATGGTCCAGCTCACGAGAGGTCAACGCTGAAGCCGAAATATTTAAAATGGTATCTTAAAATAGTCCAAGGTTTAGTTTTAGAAGGGTACATCGAGCACTTTTTTTGGTGAGTCGCTCTAATATACATACTTTAAATTTAAAATATCTATATTTGGTTTTTCTCGCACCAATTTCAAATGTGGCTTATTTTGACAGTTCTTGTAAGAAACTTTTCGCAAAATATTGTTACAGAAACACTTTTTCTCACATCCTTCCAATAATTGCTGGAAAATTATTTAAATGACAGATAATTCTCGCAACGGAAGGATACAGAAACACTTGTGTGAGAAAAACCATTTTTTGTTTCATTTTGCACTGTTTCTGTCCCGATTCACTGGTTTCATGCGGAAAATTTTACACCGCGACAAATACAGAAACGGGCTACTGTTCTGTATTAGGTGTTCCTTATACAAGATGGACCTCTTAAAGGAAGATGTTGTAAGAACCATAAAACAGTGGAATGCTTTGATACTGTATTTTGAATCATGTTTTTATAAAGTAAATGGTATAAGAGCCGCAGAACTTGCAGAAAGTATGGGGGAGTTCCAAAACGTCGATTGCAGAGCAAGTTATCATAACGCGTAAACAATAAGCCAACTATGCATTGGTAAACTCTTTGATACATTGTTTACGTTGTCTCCAAAGTATTAGGATGTATTGGAGATCAGCGTATGCCTTTTAAAATTAAATACTTTTTTTTTGAATTGTACAAACTTAAGTTAATAAATATTGATGCATATTTTATAAGTGGTCTTTATGCGTTATGGCATACGATCAATGAATTATTCTAGTTTATAAGCGTTATTAAATGAATTTTTATACACACTTTGTTAAAGTTAAACGTGACCAGCAAATAAACTTTTAATAAAACTAGGGGTTACGTGTCGAACATAGCCTTACTTTTCTGTTTTTACTATATGTAACAGCATATTACAAAAATAAAAATAATATGTAGATTTATAGCTTTATCCAATAAAAATTATATTTTATATCAAAACTAAATATCATATAAAATGCAAAAGGGCCTATCTTCTGGAGAGATAAACACTTTATAAAAAGCAGCTATTGTGATTATAACAACGGGCTTATCGTTATCACAATACGCATGATTAACACTGTGCTGAAAAACTGTTTTTTTTAATCTCAATAGTTTGCTTTTAATTAAGCTTCGAATCGCTACTGAAAATTTTTTAAAAATTATGGTAGGCCCTTTTGCATTTTAATGACGATGTTATTGTTTTTAAATATTTAAAAAATTTTGTCGATTTCAAAGGATTTTGGTAGGTTTTTGGTAGGATACAAATTTTTCAAACGGCAGCCCTGATTCTCGATTACTCTACTACAATTTGTTTTTTTGTAAATTGTGTCCTCAACGCAAAGATAAATTGCGTGGTTTGTACACAGCTGAGATTCAGCATAAATGTTGCGACCGTATTTTTGCATCACCGCAGCACCATCATGGGTAGATGCCACAACGTCACTATTAATATTTCAAGAAAATTCGTCTAACTAATTTTTAATTTTACTTTGATTTCTTCAAGTTCAAGATTATAAATTTAAAATTTTTTTGTTTTATACCCTTTGCACACTTGTATACATTTCGGAGGAATGCATGGAATATGTTGAAAATGTGAATTATACCCTTTGTACACTTGCATACATTTCGGAGGAACGCATGGAATATGTTGAAATTGTGAAACAGACATTCACACTTGCAACATTTAACATTATTTCAGTTGTAAAAATAAACAAACACCACGCCGCTTTTAAAAATTAAAATTAATTTAAAAAAAAAGATTTAGTAATTTACGTTGGCAAGAGCATACCCAGTTATTATCGCACTTTATAGAGATAATAATGGATTCTATAGCAGATGAAGATGATGATGAGGTCGTCTTACTAGATAAATTTTATAAATATATTACAAAAAATTAATTTAAAAAAAAATACATGTACCGCCGCTCATTTTGTTTGTTAAAATATTTTTTGTTGCCAATAAATGTCAGTTTTTTTAGTGATGGAACTTAAATGTCATTTTCAATGTCAGTTTAGCTAGTGAAGACATTAAAAATATCGCAAAATGTAAAAGGGAACAAAATGAGATAGTAACATTCTGTAAAAATGTTGAAAAATTTTGAATTTTAGCCCTATGTATTTCTTATGGGAAAATTCCAACATCTTCGCAAATGAATGTTAAATGTTGACAAGTGTGAAAAGGCTATTACGCGTTCACACTTGAAACGTCTAACATCTACTATCAATAAAAAATGTCACCATTTCGGAAAAAAATCTTTCATTTTTTTTTAAATACTTTTTTTCTACAAAAGTGCCAACATTTTAAAAGATAACACCAAAATGTATTTCTTATCCATTTTGTTTAATAATTTTAGCAAAACTAAACAAAATAAGGCTTGCAAAAATGGAAAAACTTGAGAAATGGTAACGCTGCTTTAAAAGCAACTTCCATTTTGTCAGTGATGCCACAATAATAACAGAATTTATTGCCATTTTTCTAGTGATGACACTAAAAAAATCGAAAAAACGTAAAAGGGAACAAAATGAGATAGTACCTAACATTCTGTAAAGATGTTGAAAAATTTTGATTTTTAGCCCTATGTATTTCTTATGGGAAAATGTCAACATCTTCGCAAATTAATGTTAGATGTTGACAAGTGTGAAAAGGCCATTAGCATTAAAAAACGAATTGTAACATTTACTTTTTTTTATATGAAACGTCTGTCCATTCGTCGACCACAATTGAGTTCCGCCGGCATGACATTCCGTCCTCGGCAACACAACGAGCTAATACTTCACCTAATGATTTATTTTTGTCTGTATATTTAAGTCCCCTTTTAAACAGGCAAAGTTTACTTTGCAAAGTCTTGAGTTTATAGAAGGGAGGGGAAAAGAGAATAGCGGGGAGTGCATACGTTGCTGCAAGGCCTATCCAATAGGTCTGCTTACTTCTACAACCATACAACAACACAAAAAACAACAGTCATTTTGCTTGTGTAAAATTCCCCGCCGTTGTCAAAATCTTCCTACTACATAGGCGAAACAAAAGGAAAAATGCAGTGTTACCACCAACAAAATTCAAAATCACGCTTTAGATGAAGCAAAATTACCCGATTTAAATGAATAACACCTGATATAAAATTGAAGTTTTATTTAAAACAAGACACAACAGACTCTTTGAAAGAAGATCGATATAAGTCAAACTGTTAACATTCTTATTTAAAATTGATTAACATTAAAATATGTAACATTAAAGACTAAAAATAATTAATAAAACTTCTAAAATAATGAGTTAACCTTCCATATTTGGTTGCATACATCTAAGGAATATTCCAAATTCTTATTGCAATTCCTTTATAAGCCCGAATGAGCTTACGTAAGGTTAACTGTCAAACGAACTGTCATACTGCTCTCACTTTTTGCTCAGGCACATCATCATATACAGATAGATTCATGCTTGAACAACGCCACCAAATTATCCAAAGTTGCTTCGAAAATCAACCATCGATTTTCGCCTCTTAAATGCGACCTTATGATTTAAATGACGCAACTCATTTTTTCACAAATGAATGCGATGTGTTGATTCAGAGAAAATTTAAATTTGTTTAAAATCAGTTTCAAATGGGTATGCAGTGTATTAATCTGCACTTAAAATTCATTTGTTTTGTGTTTTCTACCCTTTTTAGTTTCATAGTCTTAAAAATACCCTTCAAAAAAACTAAATGCCGGCAGGGTTTTATACAACTGTTCCTTTTGCAATTCAGTTTTAGAACTGTTAAGGGCGTTAAATATTCTTCAAACTAAAGCATTTGAAAGTTTGCAGACACAAATAAAATTAATTATATATTGAAATACTGGAAACATTTCAACCCCAAGGCTAGTTTGAATAACTTTTTTCAATAAACTTCTGGTTCTAAACCACTATGATAGTCATCTTTATCCGAATCTAAGAGTCCAACTTGCGACATTTATTACCAAACTTTTGAAAATATATATTTGATGATTGAAGTCTTTTTCTTTAGTTCAGAAGACTGTGCGTTTTTATCAACAATATTTAAAAAGAAATAAATGCCATCACTGAAATTAAATCTTGATTTTATTTGGGTATCTGAAGTAAGAATTTTTAATAACAACTGAATATCACCTAAGAGAAATTACACACGCTCTACCCACGACAGTAAAAATTATACCTAATTCGGGTAATTACCCACAAAGTGGCAACGCTGGAGAAATGTGTTTTGTTGCAAAAAACAAAAAACGTAAACAAAAATATACATGTATAAGGAAAATGTAAACAACTTTTGACATCGTTGAGGAATAAGCCAAATTAACATCTGGCTTCTTGCGCAGACCTTGCTTTGCTGTACTCGCAAATTCCTTTTGTTTTTCATTCGTATTTTTTACCTGTTGGCTGCAACTTTATATTAATACTAGCATTTAACCCGCTACTTCGTTAGCGTCTCCTTTTCCTTCGAGGACATATTTTTATTTAGTTTATTTTTCTAGATTTTAACTTGTTAAAATTCTAGCATTTATCCCGCTACTTTGTAATCAGGCCTTTTATTTCATGAACATATTTTTATGTCAAAATTTAAGTTCATAGGTTTTAACAAAAAAGTTCCAAAAATTTTCATCTCATAGGTTGATATTTACACAGGACTTTATACTTATAATTTTGTGTTTCTAAGTTCAATATTATAGAAAATTCAAAAAGTACCACTCGTAAAACACAAAAGCAAATGAAAAAAGTTAATTTCTCGTATTATCCTTTTTGATAATTTTTTTCACCCCATTTATGTATCACAGTAACTTTACAATTTTTTATTATAAAGATAGATGGAGAAAAATGTTGTGAAAAAGTAACAAAATTAGGAACGATTTTTACACCTTTAACGTTTAAATTTCAAACAAGGTCCAAATTAGTTTTGTATTTTTTAGATAAGCTACGAATGTGATATAATTTTTATTTGTCATTTTACACCCCAAAAAAGCCGTACCTCACAAGAGTACACAGAAAGAAAAACACTCGGGATAAATCAAGTTTTTTGGGATTACTTTAAGTACGAGTCGTACTCAAAAATTCAAGTACGAATAACACTTAAACGTACTCAAAACAATCCTAAATGGGATTACTTTTGAAAATTAATTTCTTTTCAAAGTTTTTTTTTTTTAATTTGAACTCATGCTACTCATTTAGTTTATATTTTTGGTTAAATATGTACATAAGATTTCTAAAATAAAAACCATATCGGGCATGATGTTGGTGTTATATCATTCTGCAATGTGTAATACGGGTAAGTAAATCAATCATTATCATTTTTTCTTTATAATTTTTTTTTTTTTTTTTGTTTTTTTCAATCATGAATTCGGGATAAAATCAACTTTATATTACTTGAATCAAACTGATTTTGAGATTGATTCAATCTTAGTTTTACTTAAATCAATCTCATTTTCGGATTATTTGAGGTACGAGTTCGGATTAAAACAATTTTATAATTTTTGAATAAAGTGCATTTTGAGATTGATTCAATCTTAGTTTTACTTAAATCAATCTCATTTTCGGATTATTTCAAGTACGAAAACGGGATTGAATATGGATAATTTTAGTATTTTGGGATTAAAAATCCGTACTTGAATCAATCTTTCTGTACTTGATTCAAGAAAATCCGTTCTCACCGTACTATTAATACCGCTTCGGATTGATTTGAGTACGGATGGATTGATTTTTTTTTGAGTGTACCATACACCTGTTCGTTTATTTTTTTAATGAACAATAATAAGTATTCAAAGATATGAAGTTAGCGAATTTTTCTAATGAACAACAATAAGTGTAAATGTTTTTTAAATCTTTTAGTTTAGGAGGTATGAGGTATGAGGTTAGCAGGATCAATTTGGGTGGAGGCCAGCCTTTGGACCAAATGTCAACATTTAAGCTTCATACGTTTATGCTCTGCAGTGAAAGATAAATAGATGGAGAAAAATCTTTTGAAAAAATTAACAAACATATGTACCTACAATTTGCATTCCTAATACGTTCGAATTTCGAAAAAGTAACAAATATGCATTTGTATTTTTTAGATAAGTAACAAATGTAATACATATAACTTTTTTTTCTATGCGTATTGGCTTAAAAGCTAGATGGTGGACAAAGAGTTCCAAAATGCAGGTTTTACCTTTACTACCTAAAACGGCTGAATTTCGTAAAAGTACCAGACACCTATTTGCTTTTTTTATTTAATGCACAAAAATAAATATTAAATTAAAAAAAGTACCAGTTTATTTAAAAAAAGTACCAGTAAGAGAACGAAAAAGTACCGGAAAATTCCTCTTACAGATTCTTATGCACTTAGGAACTTGCATGTTGAAAAGGTACCAGTTAAAGAACAAAATAGTACCAAAAATCCTCTAACAGATTTTCATTCAATCAGGACCTTGCATGTTTAATTTTATGTTTCTAGTTCCAATAATAACGGAAATTCAAAAAGTACCAGTTAAAAAACAAAGAAGTACCAAAAAGAGCTTTTACAGATTCTTCTTCACTCAGGACGTTGAAAGTTAAATTTTATGTTCATAAGACCAATATTAACGAAAATTAAAAAAAGTGCCAGTTAATGAACAAAAAAGTACCACAAACTTCCCTCTTATAGATTCTTATCCACTCAGGACATTGCATCGTGAAAAAGTACCAAAAGTTCCCTCAAAGATTCTTATCCACTCAGGACATTGCATGTTGAATTTACTGATTCTAGGTCCAATAATAACGGAAATTCAAAAAGTACCAGTCTAAGAATAAAAAATTCCAAAAAGTTCACTCTTGTAGATTCTCATCCACCCAGGACTTTGCATATTGAATTTTATGTTTCTAGGTCCAACACTAACGGAAATTCAAAAAGTACCAGTTAATGAGCAAAAAGTATTACAAACTTCCCTCTTATAGATTCTTATCCACTCAGGGCATTACATCTTGAATGTTATGCTTCTAAGTTAAATAATAACCGATATTCAAAAAGTACCAGATTAAGAACCAAAATGTACCAATAAGCTCTTTTAGGGATTCTCATTCATTCAGGGGGGTTACTATGTAACTCGATTCGAAAGAATGAACAGCTCGAAAGTTGTATTCGATCCGAATTTAAACTCTTACCATGTATTAGTTTCGGATCGAGCGAAAAGTGCTGTCACTAATTGAAATAATTTTGGCATTACTTTCGAATGTATTATTCAACATTGGCAGCATTTATTACGCAAAATGTCAAAACAATGAAAACAAAAATAAAAAAAGTAAAAAAAGAAATATTTGTGCGTTATAAAAATGGATACGGTTGCCCTTTGGATGGAAAATGAAGACGAGCGATTGGAACGTAAAATCCTACGCGATGGTGTAGATTTTATGCAGTTGACGGATGTAATGTAAGTAACAATTTATTAAATATGTTGTATGTAACTAAATATTTTTATTTGTAGGTTTGTGCGAAATTTCTGGCTCAACAAGGAAGCTTTTAAATATGTATGTGTTGGAGAGCATTAGTGCGCAGCTGCCAACAACACTGAGATCGACTGCTGTAACACCATCAATCAAATTAGGTGCTACACTTAAGTTCCTTGGACAATGTGGGTACCAACACCAAATCGGTCAAGACCGATTTGCTGGCTTGGCACAACAAACTATGCCAAACTGCATCAAAGAAGTGTGCAATGCTATAGAGAAGCTGTTGTGTCCCAAGCACATAAATTGTGATCTTCCCAAACCTAAAAAAAAATTATTTCCATTTTTCCCGCATTGGTGGACTGGTGGCTGTATTCAGATCTCCTGCCAATAGTGTCCATAAATTGTTGGTGGCTTGTCTAGCGTCCGGAGCTTTTATATATCCCTTAGCCAACTGCCGATGCTCTGTCATAAAGATGACCATTATTTCAAATTGCGTTTGCTTCGTATTAATATTTTTCGTGTATTAATTTTTATCTATTAATATACATAAATTTAACAGATACTTACATTTTCAGCGTTGTTTTGATTTATTTAATTTTTTTATATTTCATCCGTTAGCTCAAAATCAAACGAGTACAAATGCCAACTTTCGATCGACTTTGACATCTACATTCGAATTACATAGTGATGCACATCCGAAAGTAGAGTACGAGTATCCGATAATCGGATATGCAAAACCAAAAGTAGCAAATGTATTTACGAATTCGAGTTAGTTGGTAGGAAAAATCCGTATCCGTAATATTTAACTATCGAATCGAGTTACATAGTAACCCCCCAGGACCTTGCAGGTTAAATTTTATGTTCGTAAGAACAATATTATCGAAAATTTAAAAAAAGTACGAGTTAAAATTGAAAAAAGTACCAAAAAGATCTGTCTAACAGATTGGCATTCACTCAAGACCTTGCATGTTTAATTTTATGTTTCTAGTTCCAATATTAACGGAAATTCAAAAAGTACCAGTAAATGAACAAAAATGTACCAAAAAGATCACTCATAGATTCTTATCCACTCAGAACATCACATGTTAAATTTTATGTTTCTAGTTCCAATATTAACGATAATTAAAAAAATACCAGTTGTAGAACCAAAAACTAAACAAAAATATCAAATCTCCCGTATTTCCTTTTTTTGTACTATTTTTCCCCCCACTAAAGTATCAAAAATTTCAGTATTGTAGTGGGAGCCCATAATTTAGTACAAATATGTCAAAGAATGGAGGAAAATGTTTTGAAAAAAAATACCAAAAATAGTTACGATTTTCACCACTAAAATATTTGAATTTCGAAAAAGTACCAAATTTATATTCGTATTTTTTTGATAAGTTTCGAATGTGGTATAAAATTTTGGTTCTATGTTTATTGGTTCAAAAGATAGATGGGGGGTCAAAAAAGTACCAAAATTCAGGTTTTACCAGTTTACTTCCTAAAAGGGTCGAATTTCAAAAAAGTACCAGACACCTGTCCGTAAAGGCAGAATTAGTCTTTACTTTCTGTTCTGTTCCGTGCCGTTCTGTGTCAAAATTGTAATAGTTACTTTTTCTGTAGCAACTTATCAGCCATTTATGACAAATTTATTAGTTTTGCATCGTCCATTGTTTTATTTCAATAAGTTTTTTGCACATACATAAATTTGAAGAAATTAAATTTTATGAATTTTTAAAATCTAAAAATAGTTTTTTTTCAATAAAAATATGTATTTTTTATTATTTATTTTGCTGTCACTTACAATTACTTAACAAGTTTTCGATTTAAACAAACTGAACCGCAACAGAACAGAAAAACTAATCAATTTCACAGGTTTTTAAATAACAAAAACAAATCAGCTGATTCGTAAAAGAACAGAAAGTAAAGACTAACTGAGCCTTAATAAAATTACATGCAATATTCCCATTCAACTCTCATGTATGAATTGCACAATAATTTGGTATGAGTTCTTTTACGATTGAAACGGGTAGAATATTTTATGCAATTAAAATTAATAGTTGAGCTAGACTTATTTTATTTATACATTAAATTTTAATACTTAATAGTTTTTTTAAAAAAAGAAGGCGAAAAAGGTTTGACAACTTAGTGGATTTAAGAAAACGCATTTGCTATTTGTTAATTATACGAAGATTTAAATAAAACCTGTACATCTAATGAACTTTTGATTTGTTTATTATGTATGTATAATTTTGTATCAATATCACATATACAAATTTTTTTCAATATCTTTAAATGTTTGAAGGTGTTTCTTTAATAAAAAAATAACATTAGGATTCATATTTTGATGTTTGAACTTTAAAAAAATGAAAAGTTTAAAGCTTTAATAAACAATTTAAATTAATTTATAATACAATGCATATAAAAATTAATATTGACCACTAATCAAAATACGTACTCATTCAAATAAATATTTCATATCAATGAATACCCTGAACTTTAAATGACGAGCCGTTTAACTAATGCGAACCCATTCTCGCCAATGACACGCTAATGTTAAAATCTTGCATGTTTGGCCTAAAAAGAACCAGTGCATTATCCTTGGAACCTATGCATTTATTGCTTTTTACCAGTTTGAGAAATAAAAAGTACCAATAAGCTCTTTTAGGGATTCTCATTCATTCAGGACCTTGCAGGTTAAATTTTATGTTCGTAAGACCAATATTAGCGAAAATTTAAAAAAAGTACCAATTAAAATCGAAAAAGTACCAAAAAGATCCCTCTAACAGATTGTCATTCACTCAAGACTTTGCATGTTTCTAGGTCCAATACTAACGGAAATTCAAAAAATAACAGTTAATGAACAAAAAATTGCCAAAAAGATCCCTCTAACAGATTATCATTCACTCAAGACCTTGCATGTTAAATTTTATGTTTCTAGGTCCAATACTAATGGAAATTCGAAAGTACCAGTTAAAGAACAAAAACGTACCAAAAAGTTCCCTCATAGATTCTTATCCACTCAGGACATTACATGTTGAATTTTATGTTTCTAGGTCCAATATAAACGATTATTAAAAAAATACCAGTTGTAGAACCAAAAAGCTAAACAAAAATATCATATTTCTCCTTTTTTTTTGGTACTATTTTACCCCCGTTAAAGTATCAAAAATTTCAGTATTGTAGTGCGAGCCCATAATTTAGTACGAATATGTCAAAGAATGTAGGAAAATGTTTTGTAAAAAAAGTACCAAAAATAGTTACGATTTTCACCCTTAATTGTTGGAATTTCGAAAAAGTACCAAATTTATATTCGTATTTTTTTTTGATAAGTTTTGAATGTGGTATAAACTTTGGTTCTACGTTTATTGGTTCAAAAGATAGTAGGGTGTCAAAAAAGTACCAAAATTCAGGTTTTACCCGTTTACTCCCTGAAAGGGCAGATTTTCAAAAAAGTACCAGACACCTGTTCGCTTATTTTTCAAAAGAACAACGATAAGCATTACATTTTTATGTATCTCTTTTAGTTTTGGATATAAGGTTACCGTATTTTCCCGTTTTTACCCTTTTTTACCCCCTAAACATTTGATTTTCCAAAAATCCCGTCTTAGTTGATCGATTTGGAGATTGACTAATCTCTGGCCCAAATTTCAAGTTTTTAGCTTCAGGCGTTTATGTTGTGCGATGGTGAATCAGTGAGTCAGTCAGAAACGTTACAATTTTATATATGTATATAGATATACAAACTTTGTATATAAATTATCATATACATATGTATATGGAAGGTGGAATTTTCAAACAAAAATCTTCTTAATTTGCATTAGTTTTACCTTTTGGTACTAAATACTTGATTTTTCGTTCTTTAATATATGAAACTTTATAAGAATACGGGTTTTCTTTTCACAAATAATTTCTTTCATCAATATTCTCAAAATTAACAACTGCTTTTTTAATATTTTGTATACCCAGAAATGATGATGTAACTAATTTTGTGTATTCACTGGGTGCAAAAGTGTGCAAAACCAATAAAATACATGCTGATTCAAAACTTCTTTGTTTTAAAAATGGACTTGTGTATTTTGTACAATCAAACTTTAAGTAAATCATTATTTTTAAAAATAAAAAATCATCATTTAAATGGTATCTTTGTCAAAAAAAAAAATCAAAAATATGATAAAATCATCATTCTCGCAACGCTGTTTACATAATTTATTCAATTGTCTAAACACCGAACAAAGTTTAAAAGAGAATTCAAAAAACTTTGTCAAAGTAAACTTTGCCTGTCTAAAAGGGGACTAAGTAAGGTATTTTTTGCCGACGCACTATGCTTCGTTCCCATATAACGAAGGGACAAAAATAGAAGGAGTTGTCAGATATTTTTGAAATTTGGTACACTAGCATAAAAAAGCTTAGTTAAGAAAAATTAGAATTTTTGGAAAAATCGGCCCAAGGACACGCCTACCTCCCATGTGTCCTGAAATTGAAAAATGTAATTTTAGCTTCAATAATGCCCACAAAATTACAAAATGTGATCATGCTGATACAAATGCAACTTGCAATGTGTGTGTAAATTTTTTTTTAAATCGGGCTAAGGACTCAAGGTCCTGCCATATATCCTCTTTCTTAAAAACGCTATCACTCCTACAAAAATTGTCCGATCGTAATAAATTTTGGTATGTAATTTTGGTATGATATTTGCAAGATATATATTTGTGCCAAATTTGGGTAGAATCGGATTATCAATGTGGAAAATACAAAAACATCATTTATTGAAAAATAGGATAAACCGGTTAAAATGCTCTTGCAAAAATAAAACTATAAGGATATTTGAAAGATAACATAAATTAAAAAATTAAAGAGGAAAACTAGCAATGCAAGCGTCATTAAAAAATTATGAAAAAATCATATCGCACTTGATCCATCAAAATTTTTATTTTTCCACTTTTAGAAAAAAATCGACGAGTAGTATTCATATCCGCTGTAAAAATATCGTGCTATTTTGCCTACTTTTTTATAATGAAATGGTTGGTTTAAAAATTCTTTTTCATGTGCCTTTAATATTAAATTTAAAATTGTTTTGCTTCTACTGAACATTTTGAGTTAATACCCTCCTGTTGATTAAGTGCGATATATGTATTTTGATAAAAAAATTAAAATTTTGGATTTTTAAACAAAAATTATAATAGTTTAACTAAATAATTATATTTTATCACTGTTAATAAAAAACGTTAAAAAAAAAATATAAAGACAAACTTATAACAAAGAATCATCGCTACTTAATTCTTCCCAAAACCAATTTTCGCTTAACGAAGAACTCATCTCGTCTTCTGTTATCTCATCTTCGATTTCAACATTTTCTACAAGAATATATTTCCCAATTTCAGCATCTATTATTTTATTTTTAATCTTAATGTTTCTCTTTGATGATAATACGGGATCTGAAGACAACAACAAATATGTCATTAAATCTTTATTTGTGTTTTCTCGAGACGTTTTTCTAGTGTGAGACAATCGCACTTTCCTCACATTTTTATGGTTGGCTTCCAATGCTTCTTCAGACAAACATCCTTGAATGAAAAAAAGCTAATTAGTTTTTTATTTAATTTTTTGTCGCTAAAATAAAATGTGTAAATACCAATTGGTTAATTGAAAAAGTCGATAACATCACAACCATGAACTAAAACCTTGTTTACATTACAAATAGAGATGGACCCGTTAATATTTTCATCCACTAGCACTCACGATCACTTATGTTAAAGGCAATTCAATTTGTAACACTTACGGTTTTTATACAATTGAAACTTTTATAGAAAATAAAAATTTCTCTCGCATTTCCGAAAATTTAATATATGGTCGTATTAGCGCTGCTGGAATATAGTTACTATCACACGCGTGAGTTACATATTCACTCCTTTGTCTAATAGTATTGGCTGGTAGAAGTGTAGGGAACCAACATCATATTACATTTATATTTTATGTTCCCACATTTTTTCCAGACAGTAATATTAAACGCTTAAAATAAATATAATATTACAATTTTCTATTCCCATAGTTTAGCTTTTTTACAAATACAAAATTATTTTTAATTAAAAATTTAGTCTTAAGATTCATTTAAAATAAATAAGACGTTCTAAAGAACGTCAGAAAACAAATACTTATATATTTTGTTTTATTTAAAAACTGTTTCTCCCCAAACAGTTAACTGGCGCAGTCGGTTTCGCGAACCATATTTAATAATTTTGGAAAAAATTAAGTTTTAAACCTTTTTTTTTAAATTAACAAAAATTAGAAAGAGAACTTTAAAAGAATATATATTTGTGAGAAGAAAGAAACCCATATTTAATAATTTTGAGAAAAAGTAAAGTGTTAAATCCTTATTTATACAAACAAAAAAAATTAGAAAGAGAACTTTAAAAGTATATATTTGTGAGAAGAAAGAAACCCATATTTAATAATTTTGAGAAAAAGTAAAGTGTTAAATCCTTATTTATACAAACAAAAAAAAATTAGAAAGAGAACTCTAAAAATATTTGTGAAAAGAAAGAAAAATTTTTTAAGGAAAAACAAATAAACATATTTTTTTTTATAAAACGTTTGAATTGTTCAAACTAAAAACAACAAAGTGATATTTGTTAAAAGATACTGCGAAAAGATGAGTAGATTCGATGTAAACAGGGATCTACAGCAAGACGACCGGGCAATGCAGGAAAAGATCGCTGAATAGAGGCGGTCCTGCGGTTGCAAGAACAAAAAATCCTCCAGCAGCAACAGCAGTTGCAAGAACAACAGCTGCAAATGCAACAGCAGTTGCAAGAACAACAACAGGAACAAATACAACAGCAACAACTAGAACAAGCTCAACAAGAACAGCAACAGCGTCAACAATTACAAGAACTTAATCTACAACAAACACAACAACAACAGCTACCCCCACAACAATATCCTCTGAACGATGAGTTCGGATTTAATATGACGGCCAAGGACGTCATTGAACAGTTCCGGCGTCTAAAGCCTCTTGACGAAAGGCATAGCCCAAGAGCATTTATACATGCCGTTGAGGCAAATCTTGCTCTCTGCAGGAACAATGAAACTCTGGCTCAATTCTGCATTAGGATTGTGGCAAACGAAAAAGTTCTCGGAAATGCTGGTAAAAGGGTGAGAGAACTACCAAACAATGCCTCCTGGGAGGAAATTAAAGCAAGGATTCTACAAGAGTACAGACCGAGAAGGACCTATGCGGAAATCTTCAATTACTGCCGTACAATAAAAGTAAGGAATCTAAATGAATTATTTAATATATTTGAAAAAGCTGAATTCGAAATAAACGACATATATTTAGGGGATCAATTCAAACCAACTATATATAGGCCAGAAAATGTCGACAGGGATCTGGTAGATATTTTGCTAGAAAAAATAGACGGACCTATTAGGGCACACATAGGAGAACATGAGACTTTGACCGACATTATTCTTAAATACACAAGACTTAAATTATTGGACGATACAAGAGCCATTGCTTTCAACCATAGGACTAAGGGATACAACCAAGGAGTTTCAATCATTAACAAAAACCAAAACCACCAAATACGACAAAATTATCGCACAAAAAATTACAATAATTTAAGCTCACAAAATTCTAACCGAACACGACAAACCTATCATGCAAATAACCAAAATATTTTTAGCTCAGAACACACAAATAGAAATTATGAAACCCGACATAATTACCAACCAACTAACTACAATAATTTAACTACACAAACTAGTAACAGAAGGCAAAGCCATGAAAACAGACAAGAGTACAACCCGAATAAAGATAGATATAGCAATCAAACAAGGACTAGTCGTACTGACAGTCGTAATAATCAGTCCACGGACGAACCAATGGAAATAGGCAACCTTTATAGGGAAAATGAAATAAATTTTCTGATGCAGCCTCAAAATCAACACTGCCCATAATAGTTATTTCATTGGGAAAGCAAAAGGTCAGGTGCCTTATAGACACCGGATCAACAACTAGTATTGTTAAGAAAAATATATTGATTGAAAATTACCCAGAACAGAAACTGGAAACCCCAATTAAATATCGAACTATCAATGGGTTTAATGAAATATGTTTTCATGTGGTTACACCTTTCCCCAAGGAATTTCAATGTAAGGGAACACTTAGTTGGAAAATAGTAGATTTTAGAAATGATAGATACGACGCTATAATGGGTCAAAATTTTCTGATACCACTCAAGGCTGTAATAGATGATGAGCATGGTTATGTGAATATTTTAGGTAATAAATTCCTTTTTGAGAAAATAAACCATCCACTCCATACTGTTAACATATGTGCATTGGAACCTATCTCAAGAAAACATGTTTTAGATAAGCTCGATTTTAGTCATTTAAACGAAGACGAAAAAAATACAATGATACGTTTGCTTAGGGATTTCACGGACTTATTTTATGTCGAGGGAGACAACCTTTCGGCAACAACTGAGATAGAACACCAAATAATTACTAACATTGATAGACCTCTTTATTCAAAAATATATAGATACCCCCAAGTTCACGAAAGTGAAATCCAAAGGCAAATCAAAGACATGCTCAGACAAAATATTATAAGGGAAAGTAATTCTCCTTATAATAGCCCCTTATGGGTCGTACCGAAAAAGCAAGATAATTCGGGAATAAAAAAATGGAGAATTGTCATTGACTACAGAAAGCTTAATGAGAATACAGTCGATGATAAATTTCCCATACCAAATCTAAACGGTATTCTGGATAAATTGGGAAAATCCCAATATTTTACAACCTTAGACCTTGCCAAAGGTTTCCACCAAATTTTGGTAAGAGAAGAAGATCGCAAGAAAACAGCATTTTCAACGCCTTTCGGACACTACGAGTTTATTCGTATGCCCTTCGGCTTGAAAAATGCGCCATCAACCTTTCAAAGGCTGATGAATTCAATTCTGCGTGAGCAAATTAATAAAACATGTGTTGTCTATATGGATGACATTTTGGTTTTTAGCACGTCTCTAGAAGAACATAAAAATTCTTTAAAATCAATTTTCGAGGCCATAAGAAAAGCCAAATTAAAAATCCAGATAGATAAATGCGACTTTCTGAAGAAAGAAACGCAATTTCTAGGTCATTTACTGACCAATAAAGGCATTAAACCGAATCCCGAGAAAATTAAAATAATACAAAACCTGCAACTTCCTCAAACGACCAAACAAATCAAATCATTCCTGGGAATGACAGGTTTCTACAGAAAATTTATTAAAAATTACGCGAAAATCGCAACCCCTTTAACAAAAGCGCTTAGGAAAAATGGAAAAATTAATATATTTGATCCCAATTACATTTTGGCTTTTGAAAAATTAAAAGAAATCGTCACCAATGCACCAATCCTAAGATATCCAATCTTTTCCAAAAGATTCAAGATAACCACTGACGCAAGCAATTTCGCAATTGGCGCCGTTCTTTCACAAGAAGGCCACCCAATTGCATATGCCTCTCGAACTCTGAATGTAAACGAAACAAACTACTCAACAATTGAAAAGGAATTGTTGGCGATAGTATGGGGCGTTAAATACTTCCGACCATATATCTATGGAAGAGAGTTTGATCTTGAGTGTGATCATGAACCATTGAAGTGGTTACAAGTAAAATATACGGGTAAGGACATCAACCCACGTCTTCAAAGATGGTTGGTTCAATTGGGAGAATATAATATGAAAATCAATTATATAAAAGGTGAACTAAACAAAGTTGCCGATTTCTTGAGTCGTATTAATTCTGACACTAATGAAATTAATTACTTAACAGAAAATGACTCCGATGATACAAACGATAATAGGGATCAAGATTCATTGTTGGTACACACTGATCATTCTCTGGATGAAAACTCAATCGAAAGTTTACGAGAGTTTAATGAGAAAGTTTCAAGAATTCAATCAGAAATCTTTTATAAAACTGAAGATGTTACAAACATCAAGATCAGAATGTATAACAAATTTGAAAGTATTGTAAGTATTGACTTAGTTAACGAAACATCAAACTTCGGTGAAATGCTTTTAAGGTTACAAAAAAGAGCTAACAATAATGGCATTTATATTATAGAATGGGCAAAGAATGATCCATTTTTTTCTATATGCTCTGTTCAGAACTTTAAAAACCATTGTAACAAAGTACTTACTACTTTGAAAATTTTGTTGGTTGATCAGTCAGAAGACGGTGAGACCATACACTCTCAAGAGGAAGATCTAGGCGATAGTGTTCCAATATTAGATACGGTGGTTAATCGTTTTAAAACTCAAATTATAATACTAGATGTTAAGGAGGTAGTCACTGAAACAATTTTTGGTAAAAAACGAATTTACATAGACAGAAACGACATCGCGAATAAAAATATTTCAAATATTTTAAGAAGGGAGGTTGCTAAAGGAAAAATAGGAATATTTTCCAAATTGAATGATCACGAATATTACAAGGTTCAACTGAAGTTGATAGAAGAATTTCCTGACAAAAAGAACTTTAAATTTGTTAAGTGTTCTAAATTTGCCAAAGATATTGTTGAGGAAAACGACCTAAAAAAACAAATAGCATTGTTTCACAAATTCGAAACGGGCCATGCTGGCATAATTCCAACTTACGAAAAAATTAAACACAAAATATACAACCCTAATTTGAAAGAATTCGTACAAAAAGTAATAAATAATTGCGAAACTTGTTCCGGGGCTAAATACGATAGAAACCCAATAAAACCAAAATTCAAAATAACTGAAACCCCTTCCACCACGAATGAAATAATTCACGTCGATACTTACGTAAACAGTAAACATTCATTTATAATTTTTATCGACAAATTCTCAAAACATGTAATTTCATTCCATTTGCACGACAGAAACAGTCAAACCCTAGTTGGTAAAATTCGAGCATTTTTAGCCATCAAAGGTAAGATTACTAAATTTGTTTTAGATAATGAATTCAATAATGCGAATGTAAGGGACTACCTTGATCAAGAGGGAATCCAATATCATTTTACAAAACCAAACAGCCATACCGGTAATTCGGATATTGAAAGATTCAATAATACAGTCACAGAAAAAATCAGAGTTTTTAATTTGGAAGAAAAACTCCCAATAAATTCCCAAATTCTTAAAGCAATAAAATTCTACAATAGTAATTATCATAGCACAATAAAATGCAGTCCTTTAGATGTTCAAAATAAATTGATTGATCATAGCATTATAAAAGAGAGACTAAAAAATGCTAAATTCAAAATAGTTCAAAAAAGAAATAAATATCGTGAAAACTATGTAGAAAATAGGAACGTAGGTTTTATAAAAAATTATAAAAGCTTAAGGCATAAAGAAGAACCAAAGTTTATTAAAAAACCTTTAGAAAATGTTCATGTATCAAACATTAAAAGACCATTCAAATTTTCAGACAATATCACTGATGCTTCTGTTATTGATGAACATTCAGCTGAACCAATCCACTCTACGGATTAATCCAATAACAGGAGACGGCGGATTCATCAAAATAAGAATAGGCGAAGTGGAAATTGTCAACAAAACGACTACTCTTGTACATGTCATAAACATAATCGAAATAGAAGAAATATTGAACCAAATAAAGGGAAACATAAAACATTTACTTTTACATGAAGAGATAATTATGCAAAATGAAATTAAATTAATAGAATCTAAGATCAAGACTCTTAAACCAATTCAAAATAGGAAACGAAGAGGTTTGATAAATATAGGAGGAAAGGTCTACAAATGGCTCTTCGGGACAATGGATGATGATGATAGACAAGAAATACTGGAACACCTTTCCGTTACTGAACAAAATTCACACAATTCAATCGAGACTTTAAATAAACAAATAATAATCAACAATTCGATGAACAAATCACTGCATCATCTGAAAACTGCGGTGGAAAACGATAGAAAGGAAATAAGCATATTTTTGCAGAAGATAAAGAACACGAATAATGAAATAGTGAAGGAGATAATTTACTTAGACCAACTTACAAAACTTAAAACCTTAGAACATAAAATAGATCAGATTCAGGATAATGTAGTTTCAGCAAAAAGTAATATTATACATCCAAGTATGTTTACTACACAAGAAATAGAGAAGTTTGAAATTGATTTTTATAAGCTAAGGATGTTGAAAGTAGGCATAATGACTTATAGTGATCATTCTTTGATTATCGCGGCACTAATTCCTGACAATTACATTAAAACTGATTTAAAAATGATTACACCTATTCCAAACAAAAACAAAATTGAAATAGACGCAAATGACGAATACATAGTCGAAATTGATAACCAAACTTTTGCATATCAAGATAACGTACCTTTAAGGAAATTGAAAATAACTAATCATTGTACTTATTATAATACGTGTAAATTTAATTTTAATAACATTACATCTATATTAAGTCTTGACGAGGAAACAATTATTGTAAAGAATGTTTTTTTCGAAAAGGTGAATCAAGATTGTGATGATAGAAAATTTAAATTGGAAGGAAACTTTTTTATAAATTTTAATAATTGTAGTATAACAATTCGCAACCAAACATTTTCCAACAAAAAATTTATAATAAAAGAAAAATATTTTTATCCAAACTTTAATAAGTTTGAGAATTTAAGTATATCAAATGTTAACCCAAAATTTACTAATATCATAACAGAGCATTTTGAGAACATTAAGCAAATTGAGGAGCTTAAATTTCATAAAACAGTTTCTTATGGTATAAGTGCAACGCTAGTAATTATAATCGTTGTGATATCTGTAGTTTTGTATTGCCTTATTAAAAGAAATAATGTAAAGGTAACCATTAAAGAAAATGTTGCAACTAGAGGTAGCAGAGCCGAATTATCAGGTTCAAATGAAGTAGGAGAAATATTAAAAAAATATAAGTCATAATAAAAATCTAATAATTTAAATTTAAGATAAAATTTTTATAAAAATAAAATAAACTGGAAAAATGCAGTATATTTACAATGGAATATTGACAAAATAAAAATTATAATAACACTTAAAGTTTAAAATCTATTTTATATTGATAAATTAAAAAAAAACAATTATTTAAAAACCATAAGAAAAATCAAGTATAATGAAATCCAGGAGTATTTCAAACAAGGGGTGGAGGAGTTACATATTCACTCCTTTGTCTAATAGTATTGGCTGGTAGAAGTGTAGGGAACCAACATCATATTACATTTATATTTTATGTTCCCACATTTTTTCCAGACAGTAATATTAAACGCTTAAAATAAATATAATATTACAATTTTCTATTCCCATAGTTTAGCTTTTTTACAAATACAAAATTATTTTTAATTAAAAATTTAGTCTTAAGATTCATTTAAAATAAATAAGACGTTCTAAAGAACGTCAGAAAACAAATACTTATATATTTTGTTTTATTTAAAAACTGTTTCTCCCCAAACAGTTAACTCGTGTATTGTAACTTAAAAACAAATGTGTCACGCTATCATCTCTAATTTGAAAAATATAAATAACGGCAAATAATATGATAAAGCAAAACAAAAATATGAAACCAAAAAAAAACTTCAAAATCGAAGTCAATCGCAACTTACACTTTAAAATAGTAATTTAAATATAAAACAGAATCTAATTTATAGTTAAATTGGATCTAACTAATTATTAATGAGATATATTACATAACTTAAAGCTACAGTTGCATACACTGTGCAACAAATTTTGGGTCTCCGAGTTTATCTTAAATGTTAAACGTGTTAGTGGTGTTCTATGAGGAGGGGCCGAAATCACCCCTAAAAATGGCAGATCGAGGGTTAATTAGTTCTATAAAAAGAACCGTCATTAAATTTTATTAAAATCATCTATTAACCTTATTTAGCTCAGAATTAGATTTAGTACATTTTTTTTGACTTACTCAAAACGCCTTTAACCCATTAGTGGACGAAGTTCCCTGGCCACTTTCCCTCAATAATTTTCACCATTTTTTAATAAAAATAATCTGATTAATTCGGTTCAAAAAAATTTTATTGAAAAAAACTTATAGTTTTGGAGTTATGGACCGTCCCTTATAAGGGACACTACGCAGCAGGTACACTTTGCGTATGATAAATTTTAAAACATTCTTTGGGGTGAAGCCCTTTTTCACATTTGTTGCAAATAAAGTTTGTCTTTTTCCCGCAATGTCCACATCGTTTATCAGTTTTTGAATATTCAATAAGGTGGTTTCTGCCATCATATCTTGTATCTGTTGTCAGTTTGTTAGTGCGCGAACCTCTAATAGAGGGGGTACCAAACGTTTCAAGGTAGGATGTAGCAAGGTTTCGGCGAAAAATAAGAAGAGACGCACATGTCGGATCATTGGGATGTAACTTCTTCATCAGCAGCCATGCATTTACGACTGAGGCATCAAGGAGATATGCAAAGATTGGCCACCACCATTTCTTTTGTCTGATTCGCGAGCGGTAGACTGCAACTAACTGATCCATCTTGTCTACTCCTCCCATGCCCATATTATATCGATGAAACACTTTTGGTTGGGAAATACTTACAGCACCCCTTCCTTTAACGAATCGTTGGCATGATCCCATTTCATTTGCATCAAAATTTGTTGCAATTGTGACAACATTATTATCCTTCCATCGTGTGAGCAATATGTTTCCATTATTTGTAAATCTATGATCAAAAGATCCCCTTTCTTCTTTTTTCATCACAGGGATTGAGCGAAGAGGGCATTTTTCTGTTCGCCCTTCTCGTATTGTTCCTGAAATACATATTCCGATAGATGATAAGTGTCGCAGTAATTTAACGGAGGTAAAATAATTGTCTATGAATACCTGAAATACATAAAATTAGTTTTGTTTTTTTTAATGGGAAAACTATGGTTATATTGCCTTGAATCCTTTATGAGATGGAACATTTGCTTTTGAGAGGAGGTCAAGCACTTTATCACCACCTACACCAAATCCTTTGGGAATAGACTCTGCAGTTTTTCCCATATATATATCAAATTGGATCATGAAACCGTTAGCTGAATTTAACGCCCAGTTTTTAAAACCAAATCGGATTGGTTTTCCGCGAATGTATTGCTTGGCATAATGCTTGCCATAATAGGGGATCATACTTTCATCGATTGACAAATTTTCATCAATCCCACCATGTCGTAGATATGATTCATTAAGGTGATTTATAAGAGGTCTCAATTTGTAAAGACGGTCCATATTATCGATTTGAAGGTTGTCATTCATATGAAAGTTATTCAATATTTGTTCGAACCTCTTCATTCTGATGCTATTACAGATCAGTTTAGGACAGTCAGGTTTGCTTGACCAATATAGTCTTTTATTGGGATACTTGGCGTATCCAGATATGAGAATACATCCTAAAAATACTTTCATCTCGTCCAATGTAACTTCTACATTTATATTCTTTTGCAGTCCATACAAGTTTGTTTGCCCCACAAAATGTCTTAGAATATTCTCGGAGAAAAAAAGTTCAAAAAATTCTGTCGGAGTTTTGCATAATTGAGCCTCAGCACTTGGTGGAATCACTGTACATTCCGTATTTATGTTATATAATGGTTAAATTTTTCGCCAACAATTTGAACTCGTGTTTGTTTGTCTGCTTGAGCCACAGGAGATGCGCATTAATTTTGCTAGGGGTTCATCATCACTGTCATCCCATTCACTATCTTTATGCACTACTTCACATTCTGTAGATAATAATTTTGGACCGAGATGATTAAGATTTGCCTCATGCTCATCATCGCTTTCATCGGTATCTTCATCAGTATCGGCTCCATCTAATGGTGGAATTGCGTAAATGTTAACGTCATTGAAATTATTGTCATCAAGGGCGTCCAGTTCATCCAATATTTCAGAAACTGTAAGTCTATATATGAAAAAATATTTACTCAATCATCGTATCAAAATTGTACTACAGACGCAGTGTCCCTTTAAGGGGACGTTGCACTCAAAGTCACTATATGCACGGGGCATAACATTTAGTCATAATTTTTTTTTATCAATTGAATCATTTCACTTATTTACAAATAACATCACACAGAAAATAACAAATATTCAGTCAATATTTAATATATTCCAATTTTTCTTACCCGGCTCGAGATTTTTGTTTTTTTATAAATTGGTATTCCATATTTTTCATAAAACACAACACACAAATCACAATATTTGAAACAAATGAAAAAAAACATGCTTTGTTGAAATGTCAATAACGGCATGGCCTACTTGTTATTTAAAAATTTTAATTTTTGAAAGTGGTACAGTTGAAAATTTGAGCGTCCCTTATAAGGGACTTTGCGCACTAATAAGTTAAAAAAAAATTAAAAACTTCAGTGGGCCATAAAAAAAGAACTCGAGCTAAATTTTGAAAATACTTCTGTGGTTTTGGTCTACTAATGATATAACTAAATTTTTTTATTTTTTAACATTCAAAATATAAAATCGTGTTGCGCAATGATATTAAACACTCTTAAATGCCTGATATTTGAGTAAAAATCATAAAATTAGGCATTTCAAAAAACGCATTTTTTTTAAGTTGTGGTAAAAAATAGTAACTAATTTTTGAATACCCTGTTAGCTAAGAGTATAAACATACAAAAACAGAAAAAAAAAAATATCTAATTTTATATAATTTTTTTTTATACTCCATCAAACTTAAGTAATTTTTGAATTTTCAACAAAAAAAATGTGTTTTTCAGAGCAATAAAAAAAGTTATTTTGTAAATATAAAAAAAATTATAAATTTTAATTTAACTGCAAATATATCAAAGTACTTGAATACCAAATTTCGAGCGACTTTTTAAAAAAATGAATTTTTCAGAATTATTTTTGTGAAACAACTAAAACTCATTTTTCTGTTAAGTAATTTTTGAAAGAAATTATCTGCTTTTAACGCCCTCTCGTGGTGGCAAAAGCAATTAGGAAATTTTTTTTTGTTAACATTTATTTGAGATACCTTATTATCTTTCAAAAAATCTGTATTTAAAAACAATTTGAGACAAAAAATTTTTTTTGATTTTTGTCTATGGGACAAAGCATAGTGCGACGGCTTTGAACTGCTGGGAGCTGAGGATTGTTCTTCTTGGTTCACATTTATTTAAAATTTATGGATTAATTTTAGATGATTTATAAGTCCACTTTGCTTTGTCTTCTTGCAGTCTGAAATATAACCACTTCAGAGGACATCTGTGTGTGGATGTACATACATATATACAGGCATGTCTTGAAAACCATTTTTTGTGAAAGTGATTTGAAATCACAAGAAAGGTGTTCTGGCCAAAAAACTTTTTCCATAATTGTGATTTTAAACCGTTCAGCTAAGTGGTCACCGATTTAAAATGACATGCTTATTTTTTCCACCATTTTAAACCAAGTTAAAACTTTTGCGGTTTTCAAAACACCCTTAAATAATATTTGTGATTTTAAAATCACAAGTGATTTGAAATTTTGTGATTTTCAGAACATGCCTGATAATAATATTTTTTTTAGGGGCCTTATTTATGAAAAATATTCCATGCTTATAACAGGTTAAATAAAACTGAAATATTTTTTATGAATATTTAGATGAATACTTTAACTACGGGTAAATTAAAAAAAAGTAAGGAAAACATAATGAAATATAGGCCCCTATTACGGTTTACAAATCAACTCAGTTGAGTTGTAATTTATTAATTTTTGCATTGTGGCTTACAACTTTGCTATATTGCGTGTACAAAAACATAACAAAAATTACAACTGATCACAACCAGTTGTTGAGTTGTAAACCGTAATCGGGGCCATAACTTTTTAAAAATAACCCAAATTTATTTGATATTCGAAAAACAGACATTTAAAAATATTCGACTTGAGCAAAACCAAATTAAGCGGTTAAAACCAATCGAATACTATTCGATCGAGGAAAAGCTAGTTTCTATGCACATTTCACTGGTTGCTTAGGACAGAACGTCAGGAAACCTTTTTCCAAAGATTTTAGAAAAGCTAAAAATATTAACGTATGCGGAATAAAATATGGACTGAAACATTAGCAGCAATAAAAAATATATATCAGGTATTAAAAAATCAAAGTTAATATGCAATTGTTATGTTTGAATTTTTAACGTACCAGTGAGCGGCTGTGATTATTCGAAGAAGTTTATTTTGACGCCTTTGAATTTTTTCGATATTAGAGGCTGTGTCCCATAGTTGAATACCGTAGCACCAGAGAGGCTTTAAGATAGAGTAGTAAAGTAGAAGCTTGCAATCGAGACTAAGGACATAGTTTCTTCCAATAAGCCAATGAATTTGAATGGCTTTAAGTTTCATTTGAGTTAATTTTGCCTCTATACAGTGTTGGGCAAAATACATGGTTTGCGGTATTTAAAATACAAAATACTTGCTGGTCATGTATTTAAAATACAAAATACTTTCAGGTTATGTATTTAAAATACAAAATACAAAATATTTACACATCTGTATGTATTTAAAATACAAAATACTTCCATTTATTCTACGTATTTCAAATACAAAATATTTTCACGTCATGTATCTGTATGTAGACTGCGGGAAATTTGTGTCAATTGGTCCAAGCGACTGGTCCTGGGATTTGTGAAAATAGAACAAGTACAAAAAAGAAAGGACTCATGACCAGTGAAAGAAGAACCAATCCCTTAACTGGTTTATACAAAAAGAACAAGAACAAAAGAACAAGAACAAAAAGGTAGAAAAAGTAATGAATTACAGAACATTTTTCAGCGGTGATGTGACAAATTTTTTGGTAATTTCTAAAATTTGGCTCTTAAATTTAATTCTTCGACTAGTTTTATTGAAATAATACTACATTGTATTTAAATAATACTACATTTAAGTAACTGACACTAAGCAGGTTCATTGAGAATAGGTCTGTGATTGGTCAAATAGTGTCAATTGACCCCCTCCAATGACAACCCCATGTAAAAGTGATAGGTCTTATTCATATAAAGTGTTAGAACTGGAACCGGTCCCTACCACCAAAGACCTACGTTCCCACGACAATCGGTTCTACGCACCGGAACGACTCGGAGTTCAACGAACACCGACCAAGGATTGTCAACTCAGCAACACCTGTTCTTCAGGTCTTGCTGCTACAACAACAACAACAACCAAAGACCTATCACGGAAATACTTCAGTGTCAGTTCGCTTCCCTCTAGGGTATTTAAAATACCAAATAAACTATTTTTATTCAAACCAAAAAATAAATTAGATAAAACTAATTAACAAAACAATTGTTTCCTTTCATAAATATCAGATTTTTGAATGTAGCATATGTAAAACAGTTTCTTGTTGAAGAAAAAATAAAACCTGCTGAAGAAAAAAATCTTTCTACAGGTCCTGATGAGCACAAACTTGTTTTAAATTCTATTTTACTCTTTTTATATTTGGATAGCTGTCAAGAGTAATAATGTCTTTGCTCTTGTCACTGAGGAAACTGACAAATTCCAACTCCAAATTTGATGACCTAGATTCACCATCATCCCTATCTACGAAAACAACAAAATCATCGTTTTCTTTACTGGTGCTTCTACTACCGATACGTTCTTTAGCGATTCTAGTTTTTGGTAGATCATAATGCAAACAATCTTCAATAAACTGAAAAATATATTTTGTAAACTATGTTTTTAAAATACAAAATACTCCCATTTTTATGTATTTAAAATACAAAATACAAACTACTTCTATTTATTGTATGTATTTAAAATACAAAATACTTGCTGGACACGTATTTAAAATACAAAATACTTGCACGTCATGTATTTAAAATACAAATACAAAATACGTATTTGTATTTCAAATACGTATTTCAAATACGTATTTCAAATACTGCCCAGCCCTGCCTCTATATGGCATTTCCACGTTAATCGCCGATCCAGATGTATACCGAGATATTTTACATGCGAATGTTGAGGAATTATTTGATTATTGATTGTAATAGGTGGGCAAGATTCCCGGCACAAGGTAAGTGTTATATGTACGCATTTTTGCTCATTTACCATTATCCTCCATTGTCTTAGCCATATTTCTAGTTGAGTTATATGATCCTGTAAATAACGAGATGCTTCATAACTGTTTTCGTGGACGCTTAGGAAAGCTGTATCGTCGGCAAATGTTGAAGTTTGTGTGTTGTTGCTCGTTGGCATGTCCGAAGTATAAATTAAGTATAATAGAGGCCCCAGGATGCTGCCTTGTGTTACTCCAGCGCCAATTGGCTGAGGTGAGCTTAAGAACTTTCCTTCTTTTATAATAAATTGACGACCGACTAAGTAGCTTTCTAGCAACTTTTGTGTGTTTGCTGGTAAATTTTGCTTCAATTTATATAACAAGCCTTCATGCCAGACTTTATCTAGCTGCACGCCATAATGAGTAGTCTGATTGTGGAGTTGCATCAAGTTCCTTAAGATATTTTTCAAGAGAAGCTGTTTTTTGAGTCTGCAATAGCTTTCTTAACCTTTTTGTACACTCTTTTAGTAATTTCTTAAGTTGAGGGGATCTGTGCAATTGCCACTCTCTTCGAGCTCTCCTTTTTTCAGACATATATTTTAACCAATTAATTTGTGTATCTGACGTCGCAATATAACCAGTCGGAGATACAATTCTATTGGGGTGCATTATAGTAACAACTGTAGGTGTGTGGTCGGAGGATTATTCTAAGGAAGATTCAACATGGATCGTTTCCATTGGGATGTTGTTAACGACACCGAAATCGATGACATCGGGAATTTTTTGCTGATCAGTAGGCCAATATGTTGGTTGTCCGCTTGCTACCACATTCAAATCCATTTTAGAAATTGTATTAAATAAAACACGACCCTTTGGTGTTATAAGTCGTGACCCCCAGAAGGTATGTTTAGCGTTATAATCGCCAGCGGCTAGGAAACAAGGTCCTAATGATTTAAAATATTTATAATATTGGCTTTCTGATATTGAAAATCTAGGCGGGGAGTATAACGATGAAATTACTAGGTTTCTATTTAATTCCTCAACGCAAATGTTCGTTTCTTGGAGATAATCTTCACGATGATCACACATTAGGTAGTGTTTGACTCGGGTTTTTATTAAAATGGCAGAACTCTATCAGAGCTCTATCTCTAGGGTTCTTGGTATCATATAGTGTACAACCATTGATTTTAAACGTGTTTCGTGAGGTCAAATGAGTTTCAGAAACCATCATGACATCAATTTGTTTATTTTTAAGAAAGTATTCTAATTCATTTTTATGTTGGCGGATGCCGCTTGCATTCCAAAAACAAATCTTTAAACAGTTCATGGCTTGTTTATTGCAGCTTGCAATAACATCGATTGCATTCTAAGAATTTCCTGCATCATATTACCCATGGTGTTTGTACAATTATTTACTGTTTGCACTAATTTATCCATGGTTTTTTCTAAACGACTCAAATTTGAAACTGGAGTTTCATCATTACAAGCACCTTGCATTGGCACAAGGTTTGATTTTAAGACGTTAGCATTAGAGGTTCTGTTATTACTAGCCTGCGTAGCCCGAATGTTTTTAGTGTTTCCTTGATTTGTTACCTGCGTTTGAGGGGGGTTAGTTTTCGGCCCAGACGACTGCTTGATGATAGTGTATGTAGGGCATCCTCTATAATTGGCAGTGTGATCAGCGCCACAGTTGCTGCATTTTTTTACGTTGGGATCGGTTTTAGACTTATCGCAAAGAACTGTACCATGTAATTCACCACATACTACACAAACAGGGGGTAAATAGCAGTATGCCTTAGTATGACCAAATTCTTGGCAGTTTAAACACTAAACGGGTCCATTTCTTTTGTGTGGCTCCTCTATCGTGTATATATGTAGGATGGGTTTCGTTTTTTTTTTTTTAGTTTAACATCGCCGGGCTCAAACTCCACTCAAAATAGTGGTTGGGGAATTTTTTCCCTATTTTTAATATTAACTACATGTTTTATTTTGAAGCCTTTCTCTTCAACTAATGTTTTTATTTCTTCAGGGTCCACACATGAGTCAATTCCCTTTATCACTACTTGAAGACCTTTGCTGCTCTTCAGTTGGTTTGTATAAAAACTTTTTTTTAGTGCTTCAAATTGGTTAGTAATTTTGCGAAAATCGTTTTCATGATTTACTTGAATTTTCGTTTCATTTATACTACCTCGCTTTATTGCGGCTACATAAAAAGAATTTTCACCAATCAACGAAATTAAACTCTTTATTAGATCATTTGAGTTATGCTCCCTAAGAAATATCGGGGGAGGCTTGAACGATTTTATCACGTTTGGTGCTTCTGAGGATTCATCCTCCAGAATTGCAAAACGATTTTGTGAATTTGTTTTATCAAAAGATGGTACTTTGGATGCCGAAGCAACAGCTGAGGAGGTAGGGCTGCAACCCCGCTTAAGCACTGTTACATACCTGTCCATACCAACTTGTACTTGAGGCTTTTAAAAACTTTTTACTAGTGGGTTTTCCATTGAGTGTGTGTTTGCGTTCATTGTATCATTTAAGATTGTTTTTGCCGTCGCGGCAACACTTTCAGGTGCGGCAATACTTGCAGGCACTTGCATCTTGTACACTTGTACCCAGAGACAGTTTAATATTTTTTAAAGTACAGTATTCCACGGATAATTGCCTCGACAAAAATGCCAAACTTTTTGGGTAATTATGCGGGGTAAGCATTTAAACGAATAAGCTTAACTACCTCGTTGAGGTAATCATAAGAATACGTTTAACTACCTCATTGAGGTAATTAAGCGAATACGTTTAAAAATCTCAGTGAGGTAATTAAACGTATTTATTTACTAGATATCTTAACTTTGATGTATGAAAAAAGTGTAGACATTGGAATTTTAACATGTATCAGCTAAATCTAAAGAGATAGCAATTAAAAGCAATGGGATTTGCTGTCTTACATTTTATCTGTAATGCTTTTTGGGATGTCCTGTCATATCCTACTGACAAAAGGGTACATTCAAACTGTTTCCATGATCATATGGAAACAGTAAATATGCAATTACATGGTTTTTCTTGTGCGACCAATCAAGGCGGAAACAACATGTTTGTCCGTTTTAGAGCTTTTTATGAATATTGGTATCGGTTTGTTTGCGGATAATTTGCATATTTTAGCGATTGCTGCTTTTTTTTGTGCACACATATTTCACGTTTTTAAGCATATTTTAATGCATGTTCAGCAAATAAAATATATATAAAATTCTGGTTATCAGATATTTTGTCTGTTGCTTTAATTTCGCCATCTACATTCAATTTTCACTCCACATTTTTAAGCCAAAGCAAGTTTTTGCTAAGCAGATAAATGTTATTCCAAACTGTTATGTTTTATATATATGCAAAAATTAGGGGAAAAAAGCAATTATATAAATTTGTTCTGCTACATAGAAATCTAGACGCATCGTTTAGTCAAACGATCGAATCAAAAACACTGTTTAAAGTGATCTCTTCGTGTCCGTTCGGTAATCTGGCTGGTTGTCTGTCCATGTAAACCTTGTGCGGAAAGAAAAGTAGCTGTTTTTAGATAATTTGATAAAATTTTGTAACTACGTTTTAATTGTCATAATAACGAAACCTATGTTAATTGTAAGAATCTATATAGAATCTATAGAAAGAATCTCTATAATATCACTTCTTTCTTTATGTCCATAAACCATTTTGTTTTGGCCCAAAATATCTTACTGCAAATATAAGCATCTATTCAAATATCAATCCCTAAAATATTCAAGCTATTTCATATTTTCAAATGTTAATATAATTTAAAATTTAGCGACATTTCCTTTAATCCCTTTAAGACAACATATCTTATATATTTGGTGAATCTAGATAATATTCAGCATAAATAACTCTTATATGAATACATACATATTTACCTTATAAAATAACTTTATTCAGGTGAGCCCTGAAGAAAGTTTATTTTAATGCAAATATTAATTTGTGGAATATTTTTTGGCCATATTTTTTTAAATGTTTAGTGCATATTTTCAAATTATTAACATGTAATCTTGGTTGCATTACTTACTGTGTTGTTGCCAAATAGTACTGAGGCAATTAAACGAATAATATTAAGGTGTAATTTTGTTTTTGGAGTTTTATTTTTAAGGCAATTACCCGAATTGGGTAATAAAGCGTAAGGCAATTAAACGTGGATTTTTGTTTGAAAAAAGGAAGAAAAAAAACTGGGATTTAAAACTCAAGGTAAATAAGCGTGAAAGGCATTTAAGCGTGGGGTAATTAACCGGGTTATACTGTATCACTATCCACCGTTTTTGTTAACACCGAGGGTGAGAGGG
This sequence comes from Pollenia labialis, assembly GCA_949318255.1. Lineage (NCBI taxonomy): Eukaryota > Metazoa > Arthropoda > Insecta > Diptera > Polleniidae > Pollenia > Pollenia labialis. Next base: position 83,835,937 of record OX439139.1, on the reverse strand, counting down.
AACGTTTGCGAAAAATTGGCTTATCGTTTAGGTAGTTATTATTGTTTTCTTTTGTTTAATTTATTTCAGCATTGCATTCTTTAGCATAAATGCTAAATTTACTGTTACGTATGCATTTCTTTCATTTAGTTTTATTGTTGTTTCATTGTTTTTACTCAATAAAACAAGTTGGTTTTTGTTTTTCACTTTTTTTTGCTGTGCTTTTAATATTTTTCTTATTTATTATATTTGCAACACCAAAAAATAAGAGTTTTAAACTAGAATGTTTTTTGTTCAGATTATGTATTCATACCTACATACATATGTATGTACACATGTACATTCATACATATATTTTTTACAATTCTTTATTTAATTTTTTGTTTTACTAACTGTTCACTTTTAAGTTAAATAATTTATTTAAAAATGATTTCTATTTTTTGGCTAAATATTTTTATTACAAAATCAAATGCAATTAATTACACTGCTATACAAAAAAAAAAAATCTGCGGCAGGGATTTTGTTAATGGTGTTTGTTAATACTCATATTAGACCTTCACGCTGCATGCCTATTTATTTTTGATTCACTCTGGTTATTGAGATAAACAGGACCTAAGAAATAATTGAAATACCCTATAAACATTGTGGTTCATTGATTTGTTTTCACTTACGTTTATTTCTTATTTCAAATATTGTCATACCAATCCCAAAGAAAAAGTTTTTTATGATTATTATGATTATTATGATTCTAGTTAAAGGTACCCCAAACTATTATTTTTGTGTATTTTTGTAAAGATAAACAATAAAAATAAATTTTAAATAAATCTTTTGGCCCATTTATTGAAGCATTTTATGGAAAATGTTAGAAGCGTTTATCTCAAAAACTGGAGTCAATTTGACAATTCTGGTATTTTTCCCGTTATCAGCACACTCGTCTTATACAAAATCGACTTCAAGTATGCCTGCCGCAAAATGACTGTATAGCAGTGTTATTAATTCAAATTGTAAGCGGGGTTAAAAATACACGTCTGTATCACAACAAAGCACAAACCGAAAATATGATCCATTTAATTTGAGTGATAAAACAGTCTAGGTTTCTTAGTTCCTCTCCTTATTTATCTTTTCAAATTCGCCTAAAAAGTTTTAATGGCGACCATTCATGAGCGCCCATTGTTAAGAAGCTCCAATAATCCATGATACGATTCATGGCCAGCCGGGAGCAAACAATTTTGTAACAAAGGCCGCATTAGATGTTTGATGATAACTGACTCTTTTTTGAGACTGCTGGTACGGGTTTCTTTGCATATTTGACTACTCTGACATGTGCTACGTACTTCTAATTATTAACTCTTCATTTATATTAAACATAGCTCGAGCTTGGTTGCATTGTAGGAAACATTTTTCCGGGTCGTCGTTTTCTATTAAACGGTTTTTTAGATTCGAACGCTTTTACAAAAGATTTTTAAATTTGGGTTTCAGACAAGTAGCGAAAAAATTCCAATTTTTTTAATAAAGATTATTTTCACAAAATTTACAAATCTACTTACGACCTTCTTAATCATTTTATGATATTTTGTCTACACGCAGAGAAAAAACTTGTTTAAATATGGTTACCTTCAACAAAACTATTTTTAAATAAAATGGTAAACATGTTATGGTTAATGTAACCATATTTTTGTCACCTACAACCACATTGTGGTTGAATTAGTCCTCCATCAAGAAGCCACAACCAAATTATGGTTGCCTCAAAACATGTTATGGTTCAATATGACAATAATTTGATTTAAAATTAACAAAAGTATTTTCCTCCTTTCTAAGAGCAACATGCTATGGTTGAAAGCCAACCATGCTATAAGTGTTTTAATTGTTTTAGTTATTTTTGACCATAACATGTTCGGAGGCAACCATAATATGGTTGTGGCTTCTTTATGGAGGACTAATCCAACCATAATATGGTTTTCGGCCTTAAAACCGTCAAAAAAACCTCGGTCTTAGCAAATGATACATAATACTCGAACTTCATATACAAAAACTATATACATAACAGCCTGCAACAATGGCAAGTTATTTCAAAATTCTTAAAATTTAGAATAAGAACTAAGAAGAACAAATGTTACCTTTTTAACTCTTAAGTAGACTCCTAATTTGTGTGGCACAAACTACCACCTGGGCCTGGCTGGGACCACTAGTATTTTGTATGGAGTTTTGTGGCTATAGCAGGAACATTTTGTCGGGAATAGAATAATTCTTATGCTTATGCTTTTTGATACGTTTTGATTTTATTTACTGCAGTGCATGTATAATAGGGCAGGGCCTGGTCAGGCCCAGATGGATACAATATGCACAAAATTTTAATTTGGTCAATTGCGACGCTCACGGTGTTTACACTTTTTTCTCATTTTCTTGTAAAAAACACATAAAGTTTCGTTCTAATGTACTTAATAATTATATAAAAAAAAACTTGAAAAAGTCAAAAAATGTCTGGCGAGGCCCAGGTATGCAATTAAGGGTTAATAAAAGTACCTGTATTGAAACAAATAAAAAAAATTTATAAAAGAGAAAAAAATATATGCAACATTTTTTGTTTTTTCAAATTTATTCTATGAGCTAAATTTCAGTTATGTATTTTATAAAGCTTTTTGGTAATAGTCCTATTCCTTTAATTAATATTAATTAAATTATATTGTATCTTCTTGTTACATTTTATTTGTTTTTCGCCAAATAAAAAAGTACTTGCAAAAAGTGAAAAATATTTATGTGACAAGATATTGGCCGATATTTTGCAATTATTAATGATTTGGAAAGATTCATGATTTTTGATTTATGGAATGAAACACAAAATACATATCGTCGTTCGCAAGTTATTGTGTTCTATATGACAAAAATGTTTTTTTGGTAAATCGCTGTTAAAGTTTAGTTGTTAGTTACAAAAAACTGAACCGAAAAAGTTGTCGCAACCTTCTTACCAAGGAAACTTCTAGAGTTTCTGGGTTTTTTTGGCAAAAAAAAAAATTTGAGTCCTTGGAAAAGCTTCTAAAAGTAATTAAAGTTAAAGAAAAACAGGTTTGTTCTATATGCATTTATTTATGAAACTCTTATTTTTTTTAGCATATAGAACAAAATGTAAAAAAATTATTGTGAGAAATGAAAAGCAATGTCTTTTCACGAAACAAAAACTTTTTTATACCCTCCACCACAATTAGTTGTGAAGAGGGTATATTAAGTTTGTCATTCCGTGTGAAACTTTTTTATTATTCATCTCAGGCCCCATAAAGTATATATATTCTGGGTTATTGAGTGATTATAAGTCGATTTAGCCATGTCCGTCTGTCTGTCCGTCTGTTGAAAACACGCTCACTTTCGAACAACTCAAAAGAAATGAAAAAAACTTGGTGCCAAATTGCTTGTAGTTATCCTAAGCAGTTTGGGATTGAAATTCAGCAAAATCGGTGCAGTATGAATCAAAATGTGGAACCACCACCTAAAAAAAAATGATAATTTTGTTACAAAAAATAACATAAATGGTGGAACAAGGCACGGAATGAGATAAGATTTTGCAAAAATTTGTTTTATTCGACTGGAAATCACGCTGTAAAATTTCGTGAAGATCCGTCCATAATTTACCCTACTCCCGGAAAACAGTTTAGTACGCCTAAAACCGATAAAAATAATGCTATCACAACAAAATTTGGTACGTCACAGTTTTTTAGGACTAGAAATAACACTGTAAAATTTCGTGAAGATCGGTCCATAATTTACCTTAGGCCCCATATAAACCCTACTACCGGAAAACAGTTTAGTACGCCTAAAACCGTAAAAATTAATGCTATCATAACAAAATTTGAATTGAAACTGTTACTCAAACTAGTTTAAATTGCTAAATAATATAATATAGATCTAAACCTCAAACCAACCAATTTAAATGCTGATGTCTGTTTTTAAAAAGATAAATTAATATTAAATAGACATCATATAGATATCCCTCCTGAAATATTCGAACATTCGGTGGAGGGTATTAAAGATTCGGCACAGCCGAATATAGCACTCTAACCTGTTTTTTTTTCATTTCATTTGCCAACTGCAATGCAAAGTCACAAAAAGGAAATAAAACAAAAACAGACAATGCAAAGAGTTCCAAAGTACTACAAACTTTATTTACACTTTCATATAGAACAAAATAAAAAATTATTTTTTTTATTTAGTATTTTTGCTGCGTTTTTGTTCTATATGCACGAGTTTTTGCATATAGAACACAATAGGTTACGAAGCATGTCACTGAAGTGTTGTATAGCACAAAGTCAATGTCTCATATTTCGAAAACTATAAATGATACGAGCAAACTGATGACACAGATCTCTAAAAGTTTACCTAAAAATGAGTCTTATCTCAATTTTTTATATTTTGCGGTATAGAACACAATAACTTGCGAACGACGATATGTATAGGCCCTAATTGTGTAAAACGCCAAAAATTACAATGCAAGAAAAATCAATATCAGAAATATTTTTTAATTTTGTTGTTTCTTTCTACATAAATTTATAGCGTGTTAAACATTTTCAACGCTATAAGATATGCAGTGTTTTATTTATATAATGTTGTATGAACAATTTTCAATGTCCCATGCCTTTGTAGTATGCCGAATGCAGTCAAGATCAGTTATATCACGTTTATTACCTTCTTCAATACGAATAATGGCCTTTTTAAAAATTCTGTTACGATAATGGACTTTTAAACATCGGATAACTCCCTGATCAAGGGGATGTAGTTTTGATGTCATATATATAGTGCTAATTCAATCGATTATAATTTACTTTGAGAAATTTTCGGATGCGCCGGGCAGTTATCAATGAAGAATAAGATTTTTGTGCTTTCAGCAAAAAATTTCTTATTAAGTTTAACCAGGCATTCCTCAAATATCTGAAACGTCATTCATGCTCTCTTATTGTTTGACGCCACGAAAGCAATGACGCTCTTTGCTTTTCCCTATCAAAAGAATCTTAAGTTTTTCCGTACCGTTCATGTTCGCAGCCAACATTATTGTTTCACGCTCTTTGCTGTGCTTTCCTCCATGACATTTTTCATTTTTAAATGTTAAAGTTGTATCTGTCATTAAAAATTTCTCTTTCGTTGTACTTTTCCAATAAATATGGCAGAATAACTGATTTCCATTTTCGACAGTCTTCCTCAGAAACATCATTGCTTTCTCCGCAATCTTTTTTGTGACAAACTCCATGTCTAAACCGAAATAGGATTGAAATTACCATTTTAAAGTCCACTAATGTTTACCTTAATTTCCACTTATCAAGCCAGCCAGAGCTTGCCTTAAATTCATTCTCGTTGACCTTTTTGCAAATTCCGTGGCCTTAACCTTTCAAATTCTTCCAGATTTCGGCATAGTTTGCGGTAAACCACTTAAAAACTGATTAGTCAATATTATCGTATGTCAGTTTCTTTATTCTCTTGGCTTTTTCAGAAATAGCGCCGGGATTCCATTGAAATTGAAATTTTCTGTTTATTTTTTTAAATCGTGGAAAAAGTGGTTGATGAGACTCCATATTTTGCGTCTACGTCTTTTTCACACAGTGATACTCATTTTTATGTTTTTTTTTTTTATCAAATCTAATGATTAATTTTTAACATTGAACAACTAAGAATTACTGAAGTAAATTTAAATAAAAAAAAAGTTTAGATTGCATAAAATTTTTGTTAAAAAAATTCGACTTATGGAAGCATGGCCACAAATGGGACGAAAACTTTTCTTTAAGTTATAGAAAAATTCAAGATAGAGAAGTTCAAAATATAGAAACAAAATAATGTCAATTGGTTTGTCTACCGCTATTGCCAACAGGTTCACTTCGACTTACAGGAGTTTAACTGTACTTTAATTTCGACTACAGTAGCATAATAATTAAAAGAATGTATTTATTATAATTAGTATTGTGGTTATTTTGTTGAACTATTTATGGTTTTTAATCCAAATTTTTTTTTAATATTTTATTCAGGCTTAAGTTCATCAAATTTAATTTTCATTAAATTATTTTTATGAAGAAAGGAATTTTACAACAAGAAAATTAATTAAAATTGTTATTGATAATCATTCATTCCTGACTGACCTGAGATTCGAACCCAGGCGGCTGGTTACCATGACATGTTTCGATCGCAACCACTCGATCTCCTCAGATGGATTTGCCGTCTTACACTCGCAGCCATCGACGACTGCTGACGTCAATAGTCAAATATCAATCCTTAAACCAAATTGTATTTAAACCTTTGGTAGATCGAAATTTGCTTTTTTGAATGATAATCCATTTAATCGATTTTACATGTTTTTCCTCACTTCTGTTTTTTCCGTACTTATGTCAAGAATTCTTCTTGAAGTCCAAAGTACATTTTTTTTTGTTTTTCCATTTTGTCTTTCTTTTTTCTTGTTGACCTTTTTCAGCACAACTTGAAGGACAAATGTACACATAGAGCTCGTGCCTTAGCCTTAACAATAATTAGTATTGTGGTTATTTTGTTGAACTATTTATGGTTTTTAATCCAAATTTTTTTAATATTTTATTCAGGCTTAAGTTCATCAAATTTAATTTTCATTAAATTATTTTTATGAAGAAAGGAATTTTACAACATGAAAATTAATTAAAATTGTTATTGATAATCATTCATTCCTGACTGACCTGAGATTCGAACCCAGGCGGCTGGTTACCATGACATGTTTCGATCGCAACCACTCGATCTCCTCAGATGGATTTGCCGTCTTACACTCGCAGCCATCGACGACTGCTGACGTCAATAGTCAAATATCAATCCTTAAACCAAATTGTATTTAAACCTTTGGTAGATCGAAATTTGCTTTTTTGAATGATAATCCATTTTAATCGATTTTACATGTTTTTCCTCACTTCTGTTTTTTCCGTACTTATGTCAAGAATTCTTCTTGAAGTCCAAAGTACATTTTTTTTTTGTTTTTCCATTTTGTCTATCTTTTTTTTTGTTGACCTTTTACAGCACAACTTGAAGGACAAATGTACACATAGAGCTCGTGCCTTAGCCTTAACAATAATTAGTATTGTGGTTATTTTGTTGAACTATTTATGGTTTTTAATCCAAATTTTTTTAATATTTTATTCAGGCTTAAGTTCATCAAATTTAATTTTCATTAAATTATTTTTATGAAGAAAGGAATTTTACAACATGAAAATTAATTAAAATTGTTATTGATAATCATTCATTCCTGACTGACCTGAGATTCGAACCCAGGCGGCTGGTTACCATGACATGTTTCGATCGCAACCACTCGATCTCCTCAGATGGATTTGCCGTCTTACACTCGCAGCCATCGACGACTGCTGACGTCAATAGTCAAATATCAATCCTTAAACCAAATTGTATTTAAACCTTTGGTAGATCGAAATTTGCTTTTTTGAATGATAATCCATTTAATCGATTTTACATGTTTTTCCTCACTTCTGTTTTTTCCGTACTTATGTCAAGAATTCTTCTTGAAGTCCAAAGTACATTTTTTTTTGTTTTTCCATTTTGTCTTTCTTTTTTCTTGTTGACCTTTTTCAGCACAACTTGAAGGACAAATGTACACATAGAGCTCGTGCCTTAGCCTTAACAATAATTAGTATTGTGGTTATTTTGTTGAACTATTTATGGTTTTTAATCCAAATTTTTTTAATATTTTATTCAGGCTTAAGTTCATCAAATTTAATTTTCATTAAATTATTTTTATGAAGAAAGGAATTTTACAACATGAAAATTAATTAAAATTGTTATTGATAATCATTCATTCCTGACTGACCTGAGATTCGAACCCAGGCGGCTGGTTACCATGACATGTTTCGATCGCAACCACTCGATCTCCTCAGATGGATTTGCCGTCTTACACTCGCAGCCATCGACGACTGCTGACGTCAATAGTCAAATATCAATCCTTAAACCAAATTGTATTTAAACCTTTGGTAGATCGAAATTTGCTTTTTTGAATGATAATCCATTTTAATCGATTTTACATGTTTTTCCTCACTTCTGTTTTTTCCGTACTTATGTCAAGAATTCTTCTTGAAGTCCAAAGTACATTTTTTTTTTGTTTTTCCATTTTGTCTATCTTTTTTTTTGTTGACCTTTTACAGCACAACTTGAAGGACAAATGTACACATAGAGCTCGTGCCTTAGCCTTAACAATAATTAGTATTGTGGTTATTTTGTTGAACTATTTATGGTTTTTAATCCAAATTTTTTTAATATTTTATTCAGGCTTAAGTTCATCAAATTTAATTTTCATTAAATTATTTTTATGAAGAAAGGAATTTTACAACATGAAAATTAATTAAAATTGTTATTGATAATCATTCATTCCTGACTGACCTGAGATTCGAACCCAGGCGGCTGGTTACCATGACATGTTTCGATCGCAACCACTCGATCTCCTCAGATGGATTTGCCGTCTTACACTCGCAGCCATCGACGACTGCTGACGTCAATAGTCAAATATCAATCCTTAAACCAAATTGTATTTAAACCTTTGGTAGATCGAAATTTGCTTTTTTGAATGATAATCCATTTTAATCGATTTTTCATGTTTTTCCTCACTTCTGTTTTTTCCGTACTTATGTCAAGAATTCTTCTTGAAGTCCAAAGTACATTTTTTTTTGTTTTTTCATTTTGTCTTTCTTTTTTCTTGTTGACCTTTTTCAGCACAACTTGAAGAACAAATGTACACATAGAGCTCGTGCCTAAGCCTTAACAATAATTAGTATTGTGGTTATTTTGTTGAACTATTTATGGTTTTTAATCCAAATTTTTTTATAATATTTTATTCAGGCTTAAGTTCATCAAATTTAATTTTCATTAAATTATTTTTATGAAGAAAGGAATTTTACAACATGAAAATTAATTAAAATTGTTATTGATAATCATTCATTCCTGACTGACCTGAGATTCGAACCCAGGCGGCTGGTTACCATGACATGTTTCGATTGCAACCACTCGATCTCCTCAGATGGATTTGCCGTCTTACACTCGCAGCCATCGACGACTGCTGACGTCAGTAGTCAAATATCAATCCTTAAACCAAATTGTATTTAAACCTTTGGTAGATCGAAATTTGCTTTTTTGAATGATAATCCATTTTAATCGATTTTACATGTTTTTCCTCACTTCTGTTTTTTCCGTACTTATGTCAAGAATTCTTCTTGAAGTCCAAAGTACATTTTTTTTTTTGTTTTTCCATTTTGTCTATCTTTTTTTTTGTTGACCTTTTTCAGCACAACTTGAAGGACAAATGTACACATAGAGCTCGTGCCTTAGCCTTAACAATAATTAGTATTGTGGTTATTTTGTTGAACTATTTATGGTTTTTAATCCAAATTTTTTTAATATTTTATTCAGGCTTAAGTTCATCAAATTTAATTTTCATTAAATTATTTTTATGAAGAAAGGAATTTTACAACATGAAAATTAATTAAAATTGTTATTGATAATCATTCATTCCAGACTGACCTGAGATTCGAACCCAGGCGGCTGGTTACCATGACATGTTTCGATCGCAACCACTCGATCTCCTCAGATGGATTTGCCGTCTTACACTCGCAGCCATCGACGACTGCTGACGTCAATAGTCCAATATTATTCCTTAAACCAAATTGTATTTAAACCTTTGGTAGATCGAAATTTGCTTTTTTGAATGATAATCCATTTTAATCGATTTTTCATGTTTTTCCTCACTTCTGTTTTTTCCGTACTTATGTCAAGAATTCTTCTTGAAGTCCAAAGTACATTTTTTTTTTGTTTTTTCATTTTGTCTTTCTTTTTTCTTGTTGACCTTTTTCAGCACAACTTGAAGAACAAATGTACACATAGAGCTCGTGCCTAAGCCTTAACAATAATTAGTATTGTGGTTATTTTGTTGAACTATTTATGGTTTTTAATCCAAATTTTTATAATATTTTATTCAGGCTTAAGTTCATCAAATTTAATTTTCATTAAATTATTTTTATGAAGAAAGGAATTTTACAACATGAAAATTAATTAAAATTGTTATTGATAATCATTCATTCCTGACTGACCTGAGATTCGAACCCAGGCGGCTGGTTACCATGACATGTTTCGATCGCAACCACTCGATCTCCTCAGATGGATTTGCCGTCTTACACTCGCAGCCATCGACGACTGCTGACGTCAATAGTCAAATATCAATCCTTAAACCAAATTGTATTTAAACCTTTGGTAGATCGAAATTTACTTTTTTGAATGATAATCCATTTTAATCGATTTTACATGTTTTTCCTCACTTCTGTTTTTTCCGTACTTATGTCAAGAATTCTTCTTGAAGTCCAAAGTACATTTTTTTTTTTTTTTTTGTTTTTTCATTTTGTCTTTCTTTTTTCTTGTTGACCTTTTTCAGCACAACTTGAAGCACAAATGTACACATAGAGCTCGTGCCTTAGCCTTAACAATAATTAGTATTGTGGTTATTTTGTTGAACTATTTATGGGTTTTAATCCAAATTTTTATAATATTTTATTCAGGCTTAAGTTCATCAAATTTAATTTTCATTAAATTATTTTTATGAAGAAAGGAATTTTACAACATGAAAATTAATTAAAATTGTTATTGATAATCATTCATTCCTGACTGACCTGAGATTCGAACCCAGGCGGCTGGTGACCATGACATGTTTCGATCGCAACCACTCGATCTCCTCAGATGGATTTGCCGTCTTACACTCGCAGCCATCGACGACTGCTGACGTCAATAGTCAAATATCAATCCTTAAACCAAATTGTATTTAAACCTTTGGTAGATCGAAATTTGCTTTTTTGAATGATAATCCATTTTAATGGATTTTACATGTTTTTCCTCACTTCTGTTTTTTCCGTACTTATGTCAAGAATTCTTCTTGAAGTCCAAAGTACATTTTTTTTTTTTTTTGTTTTTTCATTTTGTCTTTCTTTTTTCTTGTTGACCTTTTTCAGCACAACTTGAAGCACAAATGTACACATAGAGCTCGTGCCTTAGCCTTAACAATAATTAGTATTGTGGTTATTTTGTTGAACTATTTATGGTTTTTAATCCAAATTTTTTTAATATTTTATTCAGGCTTAAGTTCATCAAATTTAATTTTCATTAAATTATTTTTATGAAGAAAGGAATTTTACAACATGAAAATTAATTAAAATTGTTATTGATAATCATTCATTCCTGACTGACCTGAGATTCGAACCCAGGCGGCTGGTTACCATGACATGTTTCGATCGCAACCACTCGATCTCCTCAGATGGATTTGCCGTCTTACACTCGCAGCCATCGACGACTGCTAACGTCAATAGTCAAATATCAATCCTTAAACCAAATTGTATTTAAACCTTTGGTAGATCGAAATTTGCTTTTTTGAATGATAACACAGTACAACACATGATTTGCCAACTCAATTCTGTGAACTGTATGTGAAATTAGACCCAAAGAAGAAGAATTTCTGCATCATTCGTTTTGTCTTCTTACCTGCGATTTGAAGTTAGTATCGATTTGAAGTTAGTACTATCGTATAGGGGAATTTATCACGTTTTAGGCCCTGTTGTTTGACATAGCTCGACAACCACTAGCCCAATTTAGTTGAAATAAATTTTAAAAAATTAAGAATTACAATTCCCTTAATCTGTTCATATATTGTACAAGTATACAAGTAACACTTTCGAAGTTAAAAATGAATGTATGAAGGGAAAAAATTATTTTTTGCCTAAAAATTTAAATTTTTTTTTTTAAAAATACATAAAAAATCCAAAATGGAAAAAAGTTTCAAGTCTAGTTATTTTTTCGCAAAGTCACATAACCTATGAGCAAAATGAGACAAAGATCATAAAAATCGATGCACGCGTTTCGCTTTTATTCGCAATTGAGTAAAGGTATGAATTTCAAAAATCAGTTATAGCCACCACCCTTAAAATAAAAATATAAATTAAAAAATTATCATGCAAAAAAAAACTTTATTTATAAAAACTTAATGAAAATAAAATAATATGCAATTAATACGCAATTATAATATGCATAAAAACAAAATTTAGAACATTTTTTCAATTATTGGCAATATCCATCCTTGTAGAATTTGACGCTTGTGGTTCTGATGATCTTGTTTTCTTCGTAGGTTGTTCATATTCATGGTCTGAGTCTGTATCGTCATCCGAGATACACATACTATTCAAGGGCGTGTTTCTTTCACTGTGTCCACCAATTTCAATGTCTTCATCTTCGGTGCTTTCTTCAAACTGCATAATTGTGGAACTCCACCAACAAACCTCCGCAAGCAATGCATCCAATTTTTTGCTTTTGAACCGCTTTTCATCCAGGTCCTTTATCATAGGTTCATTGCGTAATTTTAATTGTTTGTTGAGCTCGGGAGTTCTTCCTTTCCAATCTTTACATTGATATTGATTTCCTTTGTATCGTGAATCCCAATTACAAAGGAAGCAGAAGTATTTTGGATATCCGCCCTTTTCTATAATCCCTTGTAGTATGTTGACCACCTTCAGATCGCAACAAATGTTCCATTTGTGTTCATCGTATTTGATTTTCTTCAAAATTTCGCCCAATGCTTCATACGTTTCCTTCATAGTTGTGCTGAATCCCAATGGAATGCATGGTTTTTTAGTTTTTTTTTGTGCAGCAGCACAGCCTTCAAACTAGTAACTGAACCATCGATGAATAAACGCCAGTCGCCAGCGATATAATCCATTCCGAATTTTTTCACTAAACCTGGGATATCATGGCAGTACGTGAACGTATTTGCTTCGTCAACGGAATAAAATTTCTGAAAATCAGCTTGGCGTTGTCGGTATGATGTTGCGCTGACATTTTGCTGTGTTTTCTTCTCTTCAAAAATGATGTCAGCCATTCGGAGTCGTGTTGTGATAGTCCCAGCTTGGCCACAATGTAATCCATTTCGATTTGTGGTAGCGGTTGTGGTGCACTATTTTCAATATCGGGTATCCAATCAGCATCATCCAAATCGGTCGGATTGGTGAAGACGGTTTCGGCTAGCAGGGACACAGTATCCGCACTCGGAGGTTTAGGTGCATCGGTATCAGCAGGGCGTTGCACTGGAAGTGTGGCAGTAAATGCAGCAGTGTATACTTTTGTTTTCAATTGTTGTCTGCTTAATCCAGGACGAAAATTTATGCATGCATAGCACCTGGATTTATCATGTCCAGTTGTATCTTCCACCTAAATTACTGGCTTCATAAAAGATAACTTTCTACTTTTTCCGTGAATCCATTTTAGAAGGGTAGTATAACAACTGTTTCACACTGTGTTCGGCGTAAAATTTGCACCACTTAAATCTGCTTCATCGAAATAATTACAATACGCGGTTTTGAATTGCTCAGTAAACAAATTTTTTCGATCTTTTTTCTGTATTTTTCGGACGATATGACCACAAACGTAACAATATTCATCCAAATATGGGCACTTGTTGTTTTCCATATTGATATATTTTATGTTTTGTTGTTATTCACTTTTAAAAAACTGGAGAAAAATCACTTTTACTGTTCGCGTTCGTCGGCACAGGCTGAATGCCAAAAATCGATCAATGCACACCTATAAATACTACGTATTTTTGAATATTTTACTGCCAGGTACTTATAAATGGGCGCATATTTTAAGGGCGGCTGGCTATATACCTGATTCAGCACTTGTACGTTTCAAACTGTGCAAAACTTTCCAAATAATGACCACCCTTAAATGTGGGTGCAATTTCTGTAAAAAAATCATATAGGTAGCCACCGGAAAAACCCAAATAATAAAAAGGTCCACTTTCCGTTTAATTGTCCACGTACATTTATAACCGCAATCATAAAAATCAAATAACCTTTTGTTTATTCCTTTTTTTTAATTTAATTTTTAAATAATGTTGTGCATATCTCGAGCAAATTTTTGAAATTCATACATTTACTCAATTGCGAATAAAAGCGAAACGCGTGCATCGATTTTTATGATCTTTGTCTCATTTTGCTCATAGGTTATGTGACTTTGCGAAAAAATAACTAGACTTGAAACTTTTTTCCATTTTGGATTTTTTATGTATTTTTAAAAAAAAAATTTAAATTTTTAGGCAAAAAATAATTTTTTCCCTTCATACATTCATTTTTAACTTCGAAAGTGTTACTTGTATACTTGTACAATATATGAACAGATTAAGGGAATTGTAATTCTTAATTTTTTAAAATTTATTTCAACTAAATTGGGCTAGTGGTTGTCGAGCTATGTCAAACAACAGGGCCTAAAACGTGATAAATTCCCCTATACGATAGTACTAACTTCAAATCGATACTAACTTCAAATCGCAGGTAAGAAAACAAAACGAATGATGCAGAAATTCTTCTTCTTTGGGTCTAATTTCACATACAGTTCACAGAATTGAGTTGGCAAATCATGTGTTGTACTGTGTTATCATTCAAAAAAGCAAATTTCGATCTACCAAAGGTTTAAATACAATTTGGTTTAAGGATTGATATTTGACTATTGACGTCAGCAGTCGTCGATGGCTGCGAGTGTAAGACGGCAAATCCATCTGAGGAGATCGAGTGGTTGCGATCGAAACATGTCATGGTAACCAGCCGCCTGGGTTCGAATCTCAGGTCAGTCAGGAATGAATGATTATCAATAACAATTTTAATTAATTTTCATGTTGTAAAATTCCTTTCTTCATAAAAATAATTTAATGAAAATTAAATTTGATGAACTTAAGCCTGAATAAAATATTAAAAAAAAAAGTATGTATTTATTTTAAATTTGTTTTTAAAAAGAACTGACTAGCTTTTGACTAAAGTAATGGGCCAATGAGTTTATCTTTCCTTACATGGGGTCTTAATAAACGTCAAACTTCATATAAAAAAAACGCTGACAAAAATTTTAGAGTGTTTTTTTATATTGACTTTGACGTTTGGTATGGCAAAAAATTGTCAGGTGAAGACCCCATGTTACATTCCCTTAAAACTTTTTTTAAATTTTGATTGCAAATTTTTATGGTCGTGGCAACGGTGTATTAAAATTCAATAAAAAAAAATTAATTAAAATACTTACATACAAATGTTACATATTTAAAATGTTTCGAGGTAAAAACCCTGTTTTGAAATAAGTAGAATTATCTTTTATGCTTAATAAAATAAATCTCACAATTAACATTATTTTTAAAAATTATTAATTTATTAAAAATTTAAAGTGGAAACATTCTATTAAAAATTAATCAATATAGAGTTTACAAATGTATTAAGAAGACACAAAAGATGGATTTTAGAACAGTTCTTAAAAAGTATCTATCAGATAATCTCATATGTATTAAATATTAATCCAAACTTGTATTTATTTAGAATAGGTATAAATCTTAATTAAAATTCTCAAAGTATCTTTGTGCGCTTACAATTAAATATTTTTATTAAATAGCTAATACACTAAGGGTAATCACGATGCTCATTGTGCAAATTTGCAATGTGTATATTTGCAGTGCATATTATGATTGATCGTGAGTATACCACTTTTATTATTTGTGCAAATGTGGTAGTTTTCTAAAAATTTATTCTGGCAACACTAAAAACTTCTGGCAGCACTGCAAAAAACCTGCATTTGTTTACAATTATACACTAGCAAATTAATATAAATTTAAAAATTTAAGAATAGTATTGAAAATGATTATAACATTAATGAACTTATCCCAAATCAGAAAAATCTCACTAATTCAGAAATAGATTTTTATCTTATCAAGCTAAACGACATGATAAATCGTGCAATTGAAAAATCGGTTCCTAAATTTCAAAACATTGATTCAACAAATAAATTTACAAATTCAACTATAAGGAAATTGCAATTAGAAAAAAGTAAAATTTTAACTTTAATCAAAAAACACAATCGACTGGAGCGCTTATTATTACCAGTTGAACTTAATTTACTAAAATGCAAAATCAAGCTAATCAAAAAGCTAATTAATGATAATTTTACTATAGCAGTAAATACACATGTGCGAGAGAAACTTAAAGGGATTGATCTTAAGAACTCCTCAAATATGTTTGGTGAAGCAAAAAAACAGTTTAGGTCAATACAACCGGTGAATATTAATACTCTTCAAATCCCACTAGGTGAGGAATTTTTAATAAGAAATGCGGGTATATCACCTGACGAGCTAGAAAGGGATTGCGAAAATAGAAACTTTATAGTAAAAGAGCAGAGTCAAATTTTGAACACCATCGGGGCTTATCTAGAGTCAATCCACTCTTTTAAAGAAATCGATCCTCAAAATAGAGTGCATATGGATGTGGATACTTGTTTCAAAACTTTTTTGGAAACAAAAAATGAATATGAAACTAATTTATCATCCCTTTTAACATTTACGGATTACTTCAAGGCTAACGAGATAAATGAATCCATATATGAGAGTTATTTTATAACGAATAGTTCGTTGTTATACATTTTCAAAAATTTGAAAAAAAAACTTTCTTCAGGTTTAGACAATATCCCAAATATAATATTAAAAAATATTCCTTATGTTATGGTCCGTGAATATTGCACTCTTTTTAATAACATGCTTAACAATTCCTATTTTCCTCGAGCATGGAAAGTAGCGAAAGTTGTAATTTTGCCAAAAAAGGGTAAGGATACATGTAACCTAAAAAACCTTCGTGCTATTAGTTCACTTCCAAATATTAGTAAAGTTTTTGAAATTTGTGTAAACAATAATTTAGTTAAATTCTGTGAAAAAAATCAACTAAATAATGAGAGACAATTCGGATTCAAATACAAACACTCAACAATTCACGCAACACATCTGTTGGTGTCAAATATTCATTGGAACCTCAATAAATCATTGTGCACAGGTGCCTGTTTGATTGATTTCGAAAAGGCGTTTGATAGCATTTGGATACCGGCATTAATTTTCAAATTACTGAAATATAAAATACCTATATATATAATTATTCTTTTGCACAACATGTTAAACAACAAATCTTTTCTAGTTTGCAATAGGAAACAAAGAAGTACAAAAAAATTTATTGTAGTGAATGGTCTTCAACAGGGAACAGTGAATTCCCCAATTCTATTTAATATTTTTATATTAGATTTATTAACGAAAATTTATAATATCATTGCTTTTGCAGATGATATTATAATATATCACGCCGATAATAAAATAGAAAAAATTAATAATGAATTACAAACATATTTTAAGATAGTTGAAAAATACGCAATAGACTGGAAAATGAAAATTAACTTTAGCAAATGTGAAACCATTCTCTTCCGTCCGCCAGTAGGAAAATGTAATTCCAACATAAGAACAAAATGGAAAGATTTTGGTATAACATCAAATACCAATATACGTATTCCAAACAAACAAGTTGTAAAATACTTGGGAATTAAACTAGATAAGTTTTTATATTTCAATGCTCATATAACTGCACAAATAATTAAAGCAAGAAATGCTTTTTTCATGTACAAAAAGCTGTTTTATTCACAATACATCAATCCTAAAGTTAAAGTCCTTCTGTATCAATCACTTATTAGACCTATTATAACATACGGTTGCCAAATATGGTTTAACATTTCCCCATCATATATGGAGAAAATTCGAGTGTTTGAAAGAAAGTGTCTAAGATCATGCACAGCGCTGTATAGATCTCCAAATAGTGACTATAAAAAGTACATATCAAATCAAAAATTATACAATGCTGCGAAAATAGGTAGAATAGATAATTTTATTATTCATATAATTAGAAATTATATTGCAAAAAGCTCTCAATGCTATGAAAATAATTTAATTATGGCACCATATTACAGTGATGAAGAATATATATCTAAAACCCTTCAAAGTGGATATGTACCTCCTGAGGCTTTCGTATACCTCGACAGTAAAGGATTTATCCAAAATGAAATAGGCACACCTATATTTTACCATATATATAGAAGAGCCAATAACAAAGCCATTCATTGCAATCAAATCACACTTGATAATACTAGGTTTGATACAAGTATTTATTCAGACGACAAAAACATTTTTCCAAACATAAATAAAAGAAAATTTTGGTGGCTTAGCTAAAATCTCCCCTTCCAACTTTTATCCCTTGACAAAACTTTTTAGTATTTAAATAAAGAAGTAACTTTTTTTGGAAATTTTTTGTTACATTGTGTTATATTAAGTATACTTATGTATATAAAAAATTCGTATATTTAATTCTAAAAAATATTAAAATTGTCATACATAAGTAGTATACTTGAGAGCCCGATTATGGGACTATGTATAATAACATTTTGTATTTACTAAAAACAATATGGCGCTCCATTTGTCAAATGTTATTGTTTACATTTGTTTGCAACGTAGCAAATATGCACTACTAATCTTGCTCATGGTTTTTTTAGTGCAAACGAAGTAAAATAGAGCAAATTGCATATAAGTACATTTTGTTGTTGTGTTGTGCAAATGTGTGTATTTTTGCACGCATTTGCATCGTTTGCACACTTTGCACTACCCATCGTGATTTCCCTTACTAAAAAGCAAATGCTCAATTAATTTAATACACTTTTTCGATGTATTGTATATTACAAGATACTAAATATTTGTTTATACATTTTTCCAAGTTAAAACGGATATACTCGTAATCTTTGTGATGGTAATTTATTTTAGAATGACTAGAAATATTAGCTCTGTTTCTTTACTTTTTGGGTAAAGTTCGTGCAAATGGGAGCAAGCATAAATTTCTCTCATAAAAAGACAACATTACACGAAAGTACGGGAACAGAAAAAACAAAATTTTAAGCACGAAATAAAAATTCTGTGGTTTGACAGTCTTTACAACGCCAAAAAAAATTGCGCCACTTTTGAAAAATTTTATATTGGCTCTAGAATTAAACAACTTTTACTCAAAATAAAACAAAACAAACACTTTTACAATAACTAACATTATGTTTCCCTAATACTTCAGTACAAAACTTTTTATTTAAGTACATTGTTTTATTCCAGAACACTTTTTCCAGAATTTGGATCATGAACTTTTTCCCCTTTTTTTTTTGTTTTGTTTATGTTTTACAGCTGTTTGACAATTTACACAATTTGCACGAAGAAAAATTCTGGGCTGTTTCGTGCAAGAAGAAGAAGAATTTTATTCTCTCAAATCCGCTCTCATTTACACAAATTAAAAGTACGGGAACGCTTTTCGTGCAAATTGGGATCCCGAGGGATCCCAAAGTAGAGTAAAGAAACAGAGCTATTATTATGAATTTTATTATTAATATTTTGGAATGCAAACGCCAACATACAGGAACGCAATTAGAATATTTGGGTTGGACTGCAAAACACAAAATAAAAAATGATTTAACTTAAATACAATTTAAGGAACAAAGTACACATTATATAAACCGTCACACAGAAAGAATTATGGTTAATTTTTTTTTCAAACAATCGTTTGTTAAAAATCAAATGCAATTTATAAATGTTTTTATTTTCCTTTATAACCTTTTCACACTTGTCAACATTTAACATTAATTTGCGAAGATGTTAAAATTTTCCCATAAGAAATATATTGGGCTAAAAATCAAATTTTTAAACATCTTTACAAAATGTTCTTATGACATTGTATTTCATTCTACAGATTTCGTCGACGTTTGTCGTGCGTTTAAAAACTTTAGCACTTTACACACACAACACGCGTTACAAAAGCCGTTCCTGTCAGCTGTTTTTAGTTTGTTTACTTATTTGTGCATTGAAAACAGATTCGAAAGTGTATCAATATTTATTTATTTTATTGAATTTATTCTTTTTATATAAATATCGTATGTTTTTGAAGCTCTTCAATAAATTTTTCTTTCACGATTCGCAAATTTGTAAAATTTTTTTTTATTGTCAGCTAATTACTTGTCAAAAATACATAACGCGTTAAAAAGTTCAAAGTTAACCAACTTTCTGGCGCTAACGCGTCAAAATATTTTGCATGTAGCTTGTTCTATTAAAATACACTAGTTTAACTTTTTTTGACAGAAGTCTACAGAGCGTGCGCGCACTAACGCGTGTAATGTACTTCTACCTTTAGTGTAATCACTAGAGAAGTGACAATAAATTCTATTATTATTATGGCATCACTGACAAAATGACATTTGGTTTGAAAGCAGCGCTACCATTTCTCAAGTTTTTCCTTTTTTGCAAGCCTTGATTTATTTTTATATTATTAAACAAAATGAGTTCTTAATACATTTTGGTGTTATCTTTTAAAATGTTGGTACTTTTGTAGAAAAAAAGTATGAATTTAAAAAAAAATAAATTTTTTTTCAGAAATGGTGACATTTTTTATTGATAGTAGATGTTAGACGTTTCAAATGTGAATGCGTATTTCACATTTTCAACATCTTCCATGCGTTGCTCCGAAATGTATGCATGTGTACAAAGGGTATTACACATATTTTGCTTGATTTTAATACTATTACTTTCCATTTTTTGTTTCAACAGTGTTGACAATTAGTTAAAGAGTTAAAATAGCCTGCTTTTGTTATGTAGTTGCATATTTTAAATGATTTTGTTATTCGTGCTTAATTTGCAATTTTTATTTTCAATAAAAACACTGAAATTTATTGTTGATGGGATAAGCTATTCATATGCGCATTTCACTGGTTGCTTAGGCCAGATCATCAGGAAACTTCATCCATAAAGCAACTAGTGAAATGCGCATAGGAATAGCTTATCCCATCAACAATAAATTTCATTGTTTTTATTAAAAATAAAAATATTGCAATATTTGAATGGGATGGTGTTAAAGGGAAAGTATGATTTGAGAAAATGTTAAGAACAAAAAACTAATGGAGGTCAGTCATACATTCTATCAACCTAGCGGCGACTCCTGGGCATTTATGGGACGTTTTCTTCAATATATTTCTAGACTGCATTAAACATTTTGTATGGAAGCCCCCTTAAGGAATGGAGATAGCGGGTGGGTATGTTAGAAACAAATGATTGAGATGAAAAATAAAGTGGGGTTAATCATACATTTAACCCATCTAGGGGCATCCTAGGCGCTGCAGAGGCCTAATTTAAGAATTTCATTAAACGGTCATATTTGTATGGGAGTTCCCCTAAGAGGTGGAGATATATGGCAATTATGTTAAGAACAAAAAACATTGGAGGTCGGTCATACATTTTATCCCCTTAGGAGTGAATCCTAGGCCTTAGAAACAAATGATGGGAATGCAAAATAAAGTTGCGCTGGTCATACATTTGGCCCGTCTAGGGGTATCTCAGGCGCTGCAGGTGCAAAATTTAAGGCTAGGGTTCAACGCGTATAAAAAACAAAGTTCAAAACAAAATAAGCTATAAGTGATTAAAATCTGTCTACAACTTTTGATTTTTTCAGAAAAGATGAAATTTTTTCATTTTTTATAATAACCAAACTTAAAAATTTTAAAACATTTATTTTTGTTGGTAATTAGTTAAAGTTTTTATTTAGAAATTTATTCTTCTTCTTCCTGCAGATTCCAACAAATATCCCCTAATAGCGAATCAAGTTGTTTGCCGCTATACCAGTGTTCGAGCCTGGCTGTTACTTGGTGAAATCTCCCGCCATGTTCATCCGACTCGGCTGCTGATTGTTCATTAAATTTTTCGGCATGGTAATGCAAAAAATTAATTTTCAATGACATTCTAATGTTTTAGTTTTTAAATGTGGTTAGCATATTTTTTATTAAAATTCGCCAGTTTTCAGACCGATGATTTCCTAATACATTTTCTATTACTGATCAGGAACTGGAATTTCATCAGAATGTAGCAGCGGAAATCGAGCATGTGCTGTTGCAGTATAAAATATATAAGTCTGTTAATTTTTTTTTTTTCCGTACGATGGAGCGGGGAGGTTTCCCCACAGTGACAGGTACCGCGACCAGGTTAGGTCTATTGTACCCACTCCCCTTAGTTGGCCAAAAGACCCTCTGCTTCCCATAGGAACCCAACCAGGGCCTTTGCCGGTATATCACCGATTTGGGACGCACACATTGTACCATGCCCCAAGTGCCTCCTCCTGGCCCATGCCAGCGCCGGGCAGTCACACAGTACATGCTCAGTCGTCTCGTCCCCGTCTAGACATAGTCTGCATTCCTGATCCTCAGCCAGGCCCATCCGATAAAGGTGGTATTTGACCGCGTGGTGACCAGTCAAGTAGGCCACCAGCAGTCGCAGATCCCGTCTGCCGAGACCATTCGTCCTTATTACTCTTCCGGGAGAGATAAATCTCCTTGCCTGACGCATTCCCGGTAGCGATACCCAGTATCCTCTATGTTCGCCCAGAGCCCAGTCCTCCATGACGGACTGAACCCCTGCCCAACTTAGTCCACAGAAGGGCTCGGGACCCACCATCTGCGCGCTAGAACCAGCCCTGGCCAGTTCATCAGCCATTTTATTACCCGGGATCCCTGAGTGCCCCGGCACCCAGCAGAGCGTCAATCTGCTCCTTGTACCCAGCTCCTGTAGCTTTCCACGGCACTCCGCCACCAGCTTCGAGGACATTCTCCAAGAAGAGAGTGCTTTGATGGCCGCTTGGCTATCAGTGAAAATCACATTACCGCCACCAACCATTCCCCTATCAAGAATGTTGCTGCAACACACATCAATGGCGAAAATCTCGGCCTGAAAAACACTCGGTGATTCGCCCATTGCCATCGAGAGTCGTGTATTAGGTCCAAAGACCCCTGCACCCACTCCGTGCTCCGATTTTGACCCGTCAGTATACCAGTGCAATTCATGGTTTCCCCGACATGGATTCCCAACACTCCAGGACCTTTCGTCCGGAAAGATTGCCTTGAACCTTCTGTTGAAGACCAGTTCCGTGGTCATTATGTCTGCCCTTGTACAGACAGATAGACCCGGAGCCACGTCCATCAAGCAAGCATGCCCCTGGACCTCAGCAAGTCCCGATGTTAGCTTGATCCTAAGGAGACCGGACATAGCAGTCCTCCTTATATGGATGTGTAGTGGCAACATGCCCACTATAACCTCAAGTGCTGCCGTGGGACATGTGCGCATTACCCCCGTTAGGGCCAGACACACATATCCGCTGCAGCCTGTTGCACTTCCTCACCGCAGTCTCCTGCCGAATCTTAGGCCACCATACCAATGATCCGTAAGTGATTATAGGTCTGACCATCATAAAGTATAGCCATTTTACCATACCTGGACTAAAACCCCAAGTTCTCCCAAAGAAGCTCTTGCATGCCCAGAAGGCCCTAACTGCCTTTCCGAGGGTTTGATCCAAGTGCGAGTTCCAATTGAGCCGTCTGTCCAGAACAATTCCCAGATATTTGACCTCATTGGAATACTCAACCTCAATTCCGTCCACTACTAGCTTCTCAAGCCTGTAGTTGTACCTCCTCGTGAACGGTATCACGACCGCCTTGTTAGGGTTGATGCTCAATCCCCTTTCATGGCACCATCCAAGAACCCTATTGAGAGCACCCTGCATCACCTCCGTGATGGTGCTCTCGAATTTTCCAGTCACCACTATTGCCAGGTCGTCTGCATAGCCAATGGCCCGAAGGCCATATCCCTCGAGCTTGACCAGCAGATCATCAATCACCAGGCACCATAATAAAGGTGACAGCACCCCCCCCCCCTGTGGACAACCCTTATCAGCACTGATGCTGACACTAGTGTCATTCCAGGAGGCAGTAATTTTCCTTCCCCTCAACATAGCCCCGATCCAGTTGACCGTGAGCTCGTCTATCCGCTTCCGCACCAGAGCATCCGTAATAGAACCGTAGCTCGTGTTGGCAAAGGCACCCTCCACGTCAAGAAATGCACACAATGCGATCTCCCCATTACGTTGTGCCTTTTCTATCTGCGCAACCAAATGGTGCAATGCCACCTCAGTCGACTTACCCTTTTGGTAAGCAAGCTGCGTTCGGTGCAGTGGTGTGGAAGCCTGCAGTTTTTCCCTAATGTGCAGGTCCAGTAGCCGCTCAACAGTCTTGAGCAGAAATGAAGTAAGGCTGATAGGTCTATAGGATTTCGGCTTCTCCAGCGGCCTGTTGCCAGCTTTGGGAATAAATACAACCCTGACCGTACGCCAAGTGGTTGGAATGTATCCCCAGGTGAAGCTTGCCCTAAAGAGTCCAATCAAAGGCCCTACTATCATATCAAGACTCTCCTGTAACAATACAGGGAAGATTCCGTCACCTCCTGGTGACTTGAATGGGCCGAACGAGCCAATTGCCCACCGTACCCTATCCTCATCGAAAATCCTACCGGCCAAGCCCAGGATAAGCTGCTTTCCATGCATACCGCAGTACAGCACCAGGTCCGCCACCTCTTTTGGTGGGGCTACTTCCTCTTCGCCGGGGAAATAGGCCGTCGCAACGACGATCTCCGACGACCCCCGTTCAGTGGGTATATTTATCTGTGCTGCCACTAGATCTCTGAAAATAAAATTAGTCAATGGGGTTATGTCAACACAATTGTCGACAAGCAACGCTGCGCGCTGCTGACCGATCATAAATCAGCTTACTTGATTGGGATTGTAGTCCCCGGATCTGGCCACTATTGATCCATGGCTCCTGCAAAAGCGCAAGACCGATGTTTTCTTCGGCAAAGATCCTGCACAGTGTGGCCGACGCCCCTTCATACCCGCTGTATAATTTATGCACGCATAACAGTCATCTTCAAGATGAACTATGGGATCTCTGCAAATCATTGGAACACCAAATGGCATGGCGTCTCCATTTTCCCCCCACTTATTTAAATGGCAGTTTGTACACACTACTGATGGTGTCCAACTCTTACCATATGATAAAATATGATTCATACAAGGTACTTGTTTCAATAGTGATTTTACGGCGACTTCGCATATTTTTATATTTCCCACACACATAACAAAAGTAATTAAACTTTTTACACGCCTCCACCTTAAATATTTCAATACAACTGATTAGATACAAGACTGTCAAAGGTTTTAAACTTCACTAATCACTTTCGCAAGCTCTTTCCATATGACAGTGAAGGGGTTGAGGAACTCTTATTTATACTGTAATTGTTTTAATCAAAGTACCTGTCGAGACCTTCATGACCATGTTATGTAAATAAAAAACATAGCCAGGACGATTACTATTTCTACCTGTTACAGGTATAACAATAGAAAATATTTATTTTTTTTTTTTACAAGACCAATTAGTGCGGTTTTGACTGCACAATAAAAGACCGATTTGTGCGGTTTTCTAAGCACAATAAAATACAAAGATGTAAGCATTTATGACTTTATTTCTTAATTCTAAGAAATGTTTAATCGGTAACTGTGGATTTTCCAAAATTCCTACCGCAAAGTGAAAGCATGGTAATAATTAATGCATACATATTTCTTTGGAATAGCATAAATTTGAATATTTGTTCTTTTGTTTTGTATTGTAAATGGCACCAAAACCGCATTTAAAAAATTTAACGTCAAAATGTCATTGAAAATAAATTTTCTGCATTTGCACATTCTTCATACATACATAATGTTGAATAAAGAATTTAATAATTAAAAAAATCCTATGAAATGCTCCATATAAATTATATTCTTCCTATATGTATATTTAAGAAAAGGTTCCACAACTGCCTAGGAGTCACTCCTAGTGGGCTATAATATATAACCGACCTCAATTAATTTTTTGTCCTTAACATTTTCTCGAGACATACTTGCCCCTTATCTCCACTTCTTAGGGGGGCTCCCATACAAATATAGCGTTTTATGAAATTCTCAAATTAATTAATATTTGTCGACTTTTGTGACTAAAATCAAAAGTTGCTTACAGATTTTAACCATTTATGGCAGCTTTGTTTTTTATATGTCTACAAAAAATTAGTAGCCTAGCTGCTTTTTATGAATTTTTAAAAAACAAAAATTTCGAAATTTTGATTAAAAAATTAATTTTAATAATTATGTTTCAATAACGACTTAAATGATATTTTATTGCGGGATTTCGGTTTTTTTAGTTATTTCAATAAACTAAACCGTTTTTGAGTTACGCGAATATATGTTGTGCAACCTCCTCCATTTTCGAAATAACGGCAAATCTCGAAAACAAGAGCCAATCTGAAAAAATCCGCGGGCACCACTGGATTAAGCGTACCCGAATTATGTTAAAACGCCATGTGCCCGACTTGTCTGTTTTTTCAACTAGCATACTGGGGTGTGCTGGAAATCGCAAACGCAAAACCCAAGAATTTGAAAGCTGTTTTGACCAAACTTTGAACCTAATTCTTATAATTTTTGGTTTAAAATCCAGCTTTAGAGGGAAATATTTGCTTAATATTAATCATAAAATTCTTTAATTACAGAAATCTTATTAAAAACGACGTTTAAAATTCTTGCGTTTTACGTTTGCGATTTCCAGCACGCCCCTAATAGTGTTATCAACCAAAAACGTCTCAACGAAATAATTTTTTGGGGCAAAATAATTGTTCTCGAACATTTCCCAAACCAAATGGCTCTAACCAAAAATAGTGGCCAAGCTTATTACAAACCACAGTACAAAGGCCAACGCGTTAACAACATAAATGAAGATGCTTTTTTAGAAGAAGGTAACGGGCACCCCTATATCATCAAGTACGGAGCAACCGGACGAAAATATACAATTCTAATCGATAGCGGAGTTGATACTGCTCACCAAACACGTTCCCCAATACAAGGCAACTAGTGATAAACAAAACATTTAAGACAATTAATGGACACTCGGTTATAACGAAAATGAGGACGGGATCATACAATTAAAGAATAAAATCACCGATGAAATTCGGAAATGTCACTCTGGTATTAACACTACACTTTTATTTAGAACTGATATAACAGCCGTAATTCGTACAACCGCTGGAAGTCGATTTTGACGATTTTCTGGCATCAATAAAATACTTACAAGAAATATTTACAATTATATTGGGAACAGTCCAAAACGTAAAAATCAATTTTTCGAAATACAAAAATTATTGGAAATTAAAAAAAAAATGTTTCCCCATCACAAAGCAGGTGGCTTTCATTAGAAGCATTAGTAATTCAAATTCTACAATTATATGAATGCCATCGATAATGCAAAAATATACACTAGAGCCCCGATATGCGTCGGTCCTATTTAGTCAGCATTTTTAAAATTGGTTAAATACGCTTTGCGTTTTTATGATTTCGATTTGCGTCGCTACATACAATTGCATTTCTTCGCTGAAGTCATAATCACATTTGAAGAATTTTTCATTTTGCGTTTAAAAAGGCGAATTCCCACTTAATTCTGTTAGGTAAGTATAGTTGCGTGTTAGGAAGTTAGTTCTTAATAAGAAGTTGTGTAGAAAAATGAGTGCAAAGAGAAGAAAATGCATTAGTTTGGAACTAAAATTGGACGTAATAAAAGTCGGTTAAAAAGACTGTTGATATAGACGGAACCCTTGGCTTAGCACTTTGTGAATTTGGATAAATGAAATAAATAAATTTTTGTTCTGTTGTTATGAAAATATATTTTTTCTTATGTACATATTTCTTTTTAAATGATAAATATATATCAGCCAACTTGCTAAAAAAACCGAATAAAACTTAACCATGGCCCCTATTATGAGTTACATTCGATAAACGATTTTCGCTGGCTATCGAACATCGAATGTTAACTTAGTATTATAAGTTGGCAGCACTGTCGAAAATTTCGTTGTGCATCGAATTTTTCAACGAAAACAAAGTTGAGAGAATTTCAACTAATTGTAGCGGGGAATGTAAGACGAGATGAACGCACTGTTTATTGTTGATGTTGTTTTGTTTAAACTTTGATATTATTACAAGTAGAACTGTTGCTATAAGTCTTATACGTTTAACATTTTTATTTGGTTTAATATCTTTAGTTTTTCTAAAATCTTTATGGATGAAGTTTCCTGATGATCTGGCCTAAGCAACCAGTGAAATGCGCATAGGAATAGCTTATCCCATCAACAATAAATTTCAAGTGTTCTTATCAATAATAAAAACTGGGAATTTAGCACGAATAACAAAATCTTTTGAAATTCAAATTTGCTTTCGACTGTGCAAATAAATGTTAAAAACTTGTTGAAAATGTAACTATTTGTAAATTTTTGTGTTCTTATGCCAAATACCATATTCTTATCAGTTTTGTTCATTCTGTTCAAGTGCAACGTCGTAAACAGCAATTGGAAACGTTCATATTCCTTATGGAACAAAATTCTTTTTTGACCAAAAGATTTGCAGCAAAGTTCGGCATGTAAAAAAGTGGGATGAAACCCCACTAAAGCTAAATATTTTGAAAACAACCATAATTCTGCCGTGGTCACGTTTAACTTTAATTTTGTTATTTAAATTTGTAAACAAAAATTTTTTATTTTAAGTGACAGCTGATCGAAAATGCACAACTGTGAATTAACAAAATCACAATAGTAAATTTTTATCGAATGTGCGCCATAATTGCAATTGAAAATTCGTTCGATCAGCTAATTCGACTGCTGTCGAAAATCGAATCTAGTTCATAATATGCACCCATATCACTTTCTTCATCATAAATAGAATTTCTTGCTAAAAATTTTTATTTTTGAACCAATCAATGCAATAAATTGTCTCTAATTTGTAAAATTTAAATATTTGACGATTTTGTTAAACGTTTGTGGCGATTTTGACGAATTTTGTTTAAATTTTGACGATTTTTGAAGAAAACAGCCTAACAACCCTGATTCCATCAGATAATGGTGAAGGAATATGACATTAGCGGTTTTCACCCTTTGTATTAAGTGTACAACTCTGCTTTTCTTAATACGATTTTATACTACAAAGCATGAGTGTCTTTTTCGTTTTTATTGTAAATTAATGAAGTTGCTGAGTGAGGAAAAGAGACAGATATAGTTTCTTCAACGGTTTTATTCTGGGTAATTTTACAAACGTGTTTACTAAAGCTTTTTGTTGGATTTTTCAACAACAGCGTAGTAAATTTCAGTCTAATACATTTTGTTGTTGCAGTGTTGTAAATCTTAGTACTTTTACTAAATTAATAAAATTTACAAGGACTACAAGGGACATTACTATCAAGGGTGAAACCGCTATTGAGAACACCGCATTTGCTATTAACAATGGTAAATATGAATTTGTTCAAATGTCATTCGGGTTGAAAATTGCCCCAAGTATTTTCCAAAGAGAAATGGACGACATTCTCAGAGATTATATCGGGCATATTTGCCATGTCTGTATGGATGATACAATCGTATTTTCGAATTCCCTCAATGAGCATACAGTTCATTTACAGGCAATCATAAAATAATTAGAAAAGGCACACATGCAAATTTATCAACGCGAAGTTGAGTTTCTAAGCTATAGATTTAGTCATAATATTCTGGTATGTTCTGAAAATCACGTGATTTCAAATCACATGTGCTTTTAAAATCCCACGTGTGATTTTGTGGTGTTCTGTAAATCACACCGTTTTTGTGTTTTTCGGTGTGATTTTCAATTGTCGAAAGCACAAGCAAGCACAAAGGATTTGTTTTTTAAAATTATAGCTAATTTTTAACGCTTTTTATGTTATTTTTCGACAATTTGTTTTTCTAACCAATTTAGCGATCTCAAATTAGTTTTAGGGTGGTTAAAAATTTTGTATTTTTTTTGCGAATTATTATAAAAACAGACCCAAAAAATATAGAAACGATTTAAGAATATCCTTTACCCACTACCTTCAGGCAGTGTTTAAAAAACTAGACTCCAAGTAGCTGTAGTAACGAAAAAACTCAAAATAGTCTAGTTAAAAACTTGTAGTCGTTCATTTACTATTACTACCGCTACCGTCACATTTTAGTAAAAATAATTGGAGCAGTAAAGTAAAAAAAATTGTTACTGCTCTCGCTACCTTTTACTGCTGAAGTAGTTTTATTTTTGGAATTTTTACTACTACCTACTCATGGCCCAACTAGTAGGTCTGCGCGAGTTACATACTCACCTACTACTGCACTGTATTCCATACCACAACAGCAATGTGTACAATAAAGGGGGTCAATGCACTAGACGCTACGTTGCAAATTGCAAATACAATTATTAAGAATTTATTTAGCATTTTCGAGTTAAACATAAAAATATTGTATTTATTAAAATAAATAATAAATAAACAGGAAATAAAGTATTTTGTTGCAATTGTGAAATTTATTTGTAGCTTAAGTTGCATTTGTCGAATATAATAAAAAAATAGCTTAAGTTGCAATTGAAAAACTTAGTTTTAAAGTATAATGTAGTGAAGAAAGAATAATAAAAATCAGAAGTAAACTGGTGTGCAAACCTAACGTGTTTTTTTTCGGTCTAAACTAAGGGCAAATCATAACTAGCGCAGTCGGTCCTACAGTTGCGATTACGGTGTACCACAATACAAGGTACAGGACAAAAAAATATATACTACTAGTTTTAACACTAAAATAAAAAAAAAAAATATAAAAACAAGTGGAAAAAAAAATAACAAGTATATACACGGTGAAAGAATATCATCGTTAATACCTAAAAGAAACACATAAACTTATAGTACTAATTGGTGACATTGAAATAAAAAGTGATAAAGAAATATATATGTATATATGTACATACAAGTATAATTACGGTGAAAGAATATCATCGCAAATACTTAAAAGAAAAACAAACAAAAAAAAACTTATAAAAAAAAAAACAAATAATAAAAACTGGTGACAAAAAAAATCTACATATGTATATACGTTGAAAGAATTATATTACAAAATTAAAATAAAAAAAATCATACATAAAAGAAGCAACGGTGACTGAATATCATCGTAAGCACATTAACTAAAATCAAAGAAAAATATATAACTATAAATTAACAAAAATCCTTGTGAAAAATTGTGGTAAAAATCAGCGAGGGAATATCGTTGAAGACACCAAAATCGTTGGATTCTAATCCATTTACAACTGGAGCCTACCATTAATATAAAAGAAGGAAGCGTACATCAATCTACTTCTCCATGAGGACATCAATAATTTTTTGTCTGTAAGCTATTAAAATAAGAATATAATTATATATTTATATTAAGTAAATTTATATTGATGTTAAAAAGAAAGGCTAAAAGTTTGGCCTTATCAAAAATATTAAAGAAAGCTAAAAGCTTAGATAAAATATCTGAAAATAGTCCCACTAAAGAGTCACATTATTCAAGTTTAATAGATATTAGAGAAATGCCAAATCAAAATCAAGCCCAACCCAATCCACAGACTTCTACACAAAGTATTTATTCAGTCAATATGCAGGAAATTTTTAATTCTCTCAGGATCCCTGACGTAGTAAAAGACCTCCCTAACTTCGACGGAAATCCCCGTCTTCTGTATGACTTCATTACCAATGTAGAAGAAATTTTAATGTTCTTAAAAGGAACAGAGCATACGCCTTACGGTCAAATCATTCTTAGGGCAATTAGGAACAAAATAACAGGAACTGCCAACGAACTTTTGAATACTTACTTAACTCGACTTGACTGGACTGAAATTAAACAAAATCTAATATCCGCTTTTGCAGATAAAAGAACAGAAACCACCTTAATAAGCGATCTCCATAATATAAGACAAAGTGACAGATCCCTTGAACAATTTCATGCAGATATTCTAGAAATCCAAGCAGCCCTGCTCAATAATGTCCTCATTAACGAAAAAGATCAGAAGGTAATTAATTCTAAGCGAGAACTATTTTCGGAAATGTGCCTTAACGCTTTTCTGACAGGACTAAAAGAACCTTTAGGCGCAACAATCCGTGCCATGCGCCCAGACAACTTGTCTACAGCACTAGCTTACTGCGTAAAGGAACAAAATATAACAACATCTAAACAAGTCATTAGACCATACAAACCATATCAACCCAGACAAATTCCTTTTTACAATCAGTACTACCAAAATTTTCAGAACAAAATTCAAGGACAGAATTACAGACAATTTAATACACAACAACAAAGAGAATTTAATAGGCCCCAATATTATACAAATCGATATTATAATACCAATAATCAAATACAGGAACGCAATCCTTTCGCAAGAAATGCCATAATGCCTCCAAAAGCAGAACCGATTGACAATAACACAACTCGAACAAATTTTCGACCAAGCACATCCTATTCCCACAATAAAACAAACATGACTGGACGAAATTTCGAACACCGAATAAACCCTAATTCAAATTTCCACAATATTAATCAAAGTGTTGAAAATTATCTAAGCCAAGAAACTGAAAGCCTTGTAAACATTGATGATACAGTAAATTTTCAAGCATCTGCCTCGAAAACCCCACGGGGTACGTAGATATAAATAAGCATGGTTCTCAACTACCGTTCATACTGATTTCTTCTCCTTTTGGTCGAGCATTGCGATTCCTAATCGACTCAGGAGCCTCTTCTTCATTCATCAACCCTGAATTTATACCCAAAGAAAACTACATAAACTGTCTACCCATAACCATAACCACAATATCTATCAAATACACGCTAAACACAAAAACTAACTTACCGATATTTGAAGAATTTAAAGAAAATGGTCAGCTCGAATTTCTAATTTTTAAGTTCCACAATTATTTTGATGGACTTTTGGGAATAGATTCCCTACAAAAACTTAAAGCAAATATTGATCTACAAAATAATAACTTAATAACACCAAAAACTATTATTCCTTTACAAATGAAACCCACTACAACCTCACATAAGTATCAAGTTTTCGCTAATTCTCGAAGTATAATCCAACTTCCAGTAGACGTTGAGTGTGGAGAAATTTTTATAAGGCTAACCAACATCTCAGCCAACCTAGAAATCTCCGAAGGTATTTACAAAGCAGAAAATTGGCTGAGTAATGTAGAGGTAATTAACAAATCAAACGAAGACCAAATACTATTTCTTGAACAACCAATTAAAGCAGAAGCATACGAGTCTACAGACTTCGTTGAACTCAACTGTATCAATCCAGAATACAAAAAGGAACACAATCAGACAGACATAAAGTCACTAATCAGAACAGATCACCTAAATAACGAGGAACAAAAACTCCTCCTTAGGCTTTGCCGACAGTATAACTCTGTATTTTATAGGGAAAATCAGGCACTCACGTTTACAAATCAGATTAAACACAGTATACAGACAGTAGACGATATTCCAATACACACAAAATCGTACCGCTATCCATACATACATAAAGAGGAAGTCCAGAAGCAGATATCAAACATGCTCGAACAAGGAATAATAAAACCATCGTATTCCCCTTGGAGCTCTCCGGTGTGGATAGTCCCAAAAAAACGGGACGCAAGCGGAAAGCAAAAATGGAGACTGGTTATTGACTACCGGAAATTAAACGAAAAAACAGTGTCAGATAGATATCCCCTACTCAAAGATCTCGTGGGCAAGACCTGCCTAGTTTACCTCGATGACATCATAATTTTCTCCACCTCACTTGAGGAGCATCTTCAAAACTTAAGGCAAGTTTTCGAAAGATTAAGAGTATCTAATTTCAAAATTCAAATCGACAAGTCCGAATTCCTAAAAAAGGAAATCGCATTTCTAGGACATATTTGAAACATGCAAAAACATGTTAGCCAACGACCCTATTTTACAATATCCAGACTTCTCCAAGCCTTTCATTCTCACCACCGATGCAAGTGACTTTGCAATTGGAGCAATACTATTGCAAGGACCAATAGGCAGCGATAGACCAATATGTTATGCGAGTCGCACCTTATGTGACTCCGAAACCAACTACTCAACAATCGAAAAAGAACTCCTTGCTATTGTTTGGGCCACTAAGTATTTCCGCCCTTACTTATACGGTCGCAGATTTAAGATCATCACAGATCACCGTCCACTGACGTGGATTATGAGTTTAAAAGACCCCAATTCCAAATTAGTGAGGTGGCGGCTTAAACTAGAGGAGTTCGACTACGAAATTCACTACAAAAAGGGCACTCAAAACACAAACGCAGATGCCCTGAGCAGAGTAAAAATTTATGGAAATCAAACAGACGTCAATTTGACTGAAGCGACTTCAAATCACAGCACCCAAGGCACCACTATACATTCAGCAATTGAGAATGTAGACGATGGTATTCATATATCGGAAAAACCACTTAACGAATTCAATATACAAATAGTTCTAGAGAACAGCCAATTAGGATCTCCAATGACATTAGAAACAATTTTCAGAAATAGACAAAGACGCATAATAAGGCGACCTCATTTTAATGAACAAATAATGACAGATATATTCAAAAAATTCTTCCCACCTAATAGGTTATCAGTTATATATACTGACGACGAAACTTTTAAAATCGTTCAAAGCACTTATTCTAAATATTTTTCCAATGATAAACTTTTTAAATTACTAAGATGCACAGAAATATTGGAGGATGTCAGACAAAATGACGACCAAGAAAAAATAATTAAAGAATACCATGAACATAGCAACCATCGAGGTATAATCGAATGCTACCTACATCTAAAAAGAAAATACTACTTTCCATACATGAAAGAACTAATTTCAAAAACTATAAATAACTGCGAAAAATGCCAAACATTCAAATACGATAGACAACCTCCTAAAATAAAATTCAAAATACCAGAAATCCCATCCAAAGCATTAGATATATTACATATAGACCTATACACAATAAATAACAATCAAAATTTAACAATCATAGATAAATTCTCAAAATTCGCAGCCGCATTCACTCTAGAAAATAGAAATAGCATAACCGTACTTAAAGCACTGAAATCCTTCCTAAGTTCTCATGGCATCCCCAAAAAAATTGTTTGCGACCAAGGATCTGAGTTTACAAGTAATATTTTTAAAGCCTTTTGTAGACAATACGGCATCGAACTCCATTTCACTTCGTTTCAGCAAACAAGTAGCAACTCACCAGTCGAAAGACTCCATTCTACATTAACTGAAATTTATAGACTCATTTTAGAGGAAAAGAAATCAAACAGACTCGAATTAAATCATGAAGAAATTATTACGGAATCGTTACTAACATATAACAATTCAATACATTCAGCAACTAAACTTACCCCTTTTGAGCTTTTTTATGGCAGAACATATACATTCGACAAAAATATTAAATTCAATAATGAACATGATTATTTAAAAAAACTCAACGAGTTCCAAGAAATTCTATACCCAAAAATTAAAGAAAAATTTATATCTTCCATTTCCAACCGTGTCGAAAAACTAAATACATCTAGAGAAGACCCCGAAGTTAGACAAGAAAATGAAACCGTTTATAGGAAAAACTGTAGGCGGAATAAAATAACAGCAAGATTTTCTAAACAAAAAGTAAAGAAAGACAACTTACATACGATAACAACAATGAACAATCAAAAAATTCATAAGTGTCGCATTAAGAAAAAACGTAAAAATCTATCCTTTTAGGCTGGCTCTCTCCGCAGCACAATATATAGAAATTCGAGACCTATCTAAAAACAAAGGCATTTTACCAATAACCCTAGGTTCCGCAAGATTGATAAAAAATTACAGTAACTTCATCCACGTTATCAATCTGGACAAATACCGAGAAAACATTAATGGCCTGTTCAACGATTTCGAAAGAACGACTTCGATCGCATTCCAAGCGATCGAAAACTGTTTTGGGTTCAACTAACTTTATTCTATACGAACATTCGTTTAGACAACAACTCGAAAGAAAACGTAAGTACTTTCATACAAAAAGCGGTTTATTAATATCGAAGGTATTGTCGACATTACGAAAACAAATGTCAAAGCCACTCACTTGTTGTTTTGTTGTCGAATCATGGAATTTACAAAAAAACAAGAAATATTTAAGAGTAATTTAAATAAATTATAAATTAAAATTAAGAACAAATGTTAGTTATATTAAATAAAAACCATTTATTGATTACAATACGCCACAAAAAATTAGGCTTAAAAATAAGATTTTGTTTAAGCTTAATTGGGGGGGGGGCTAAACACTAATATGTCACTCATTTATTTCTCTCTTAAGCGTTTTTGATATATTCCCGAAAATCGTGTTTGTCTGGAGTTATATTACATATATCCAAAAATGTCGAAACCAACGACCATAAGATACCCTACACCACAATTTTTAAAAACGAATTTTCGAGAGCGTATGGCTATATGAATAGGGGTCCATCTATGTTTTAAATTTCATTAAAATCGGTTTGATGTTTCTGAGAGGCAAATACTGCCCTCATCTCCCCTCGTGGTCCTATTTTTTTTAACAATGCATAGCTTATGTGTCCGTTATAATATGGATCTATCTACATTTTTTTAAAATCGGTTTGATAGTTTCTGAGGGACAGAAATTGCCCCCTATCTCCCCTTGGCCCATTTTCAATAGGCTAAGTCGTTGTGCCAAAATTGCGACCTGTACTTTTTACACAAGGTTACATGGACACCCAGCCGGACGGACATCGTTAGATCAACTCAGAACGTGATTCTGAGTCGATCGGTATACTTTAAAGTGGGTCTAGGACCAATATTTTAAGGTGTTACACACATCTACACAAATGCATAATGCCCTCTACACTATTGTGGTGTGGGTATAGTAAATTTTTAACCGATCAACACAGTATAAATACATATGTATGTGCTGAAAGAGGAAAATCATTTGTATTCAATAGTTTTAACAATTCAGATGAACAATTCTTGAGATTTTTCAAAATAACTAGCTAAAACAACTGCAGAAAAACATATTTTTCGCCAGTATCTCGAAAACGCTTTTTGAGAGAAATAAATGAGTGCCATATACTGCTAACATTAGGCGAATACATAGAGGAAAATCCTAACTTGGCGAGAGGTGCACCAGCGTATGGAGCAAATAAATTTTCGATGCACGAGTAACCGAAAATAATAGGCTTAAATCTAAACGTCATAACTCCATCCATGCGTTCAATTGCAAAGTGGGAAAAAAATTCAGAAAACAACAAAAGCCTGCAAGACACTGTTGGTGGTACCTATAAACAAAACTATTTAACTTCGCTAGACTATTTAATTGATCCGACGCTGCTTTGGTCCTCGGCTGTAACACCTTGTTGTAGCATGTTGGAGGGTAAAGTTAAAAGTGCTGAAACTCAGTCAGCAGATATCAGAATCACCACCAAGAGTTTCTAAAGCTGCGACAGGTCTCTTAATATTATTTGAAACACTACAAATTTTGGAGGAAAACAGCAACCATTTTAAAACTTCATCCAAACGATGAAGGATAGAGGTCGATAGTGAGAAATAAAATACAAACTGCTCTTCAGGTAAAAAAGAGGAATACGGTTTCTAAGGAACAACTGTAGTTAATTTGTCACCAAATGCAACTACTGCCGAGGAGCAGGCTGATGCTATACAAATATTGACTTGGTACTTATTTAATTTTCTTTTGCATTTTGTTTGATTGGCTTAAATATTTATTTTTTGTATTATTTATTTTAAATTCAACTTTTGTTTACACTTTTCTTAAGTTTTTTTTTAACAAAAAAGGTTTTTTTATTTTTGACATTTTTATACAGCTGATAAAATTTCAAACGTGGTTGTATTTGTTATCAAGCAAATAAGTATTATTTTTGATACTTTTGAACAAAAAAGCAACAAAATATAGAAATATCTTATACGGCAATACTTTATTTTTTTAGTACGTAAGTAACAAATATTTGCACTCGTAAGAGCAAGCGATCGAAAGCTGTCGAAATTGTTGAACCCAATCTGATTCGAAATCGAGCGAATGGATGGCGATCGCTTCGATTTGCTGTCGATATAGTTGAACAGGCCATAAGAATCTCAATAACACAATCAAGCTTTTTGAACGGAATAGCTCAACAAAAATTTTTACCAGCACTACAAGATTGAACCTTAAAGAATTAGAATCAAAACTAAATAGTCTATTGACCAAACGACATAAAAGAGGATTAATAGACGGAGTTGGACATGCAATTAAATTTATAACTGGAAACATGGACGCAAGTGACGCTCAGGAAATAAACCAACAAATTAGGGAACTTGAATCTAATCAGGACAAAATTCGGACTACCATATCAGAAGATCATAAAATCAACTTGGCCATGGCTAAGAGATTTGACAACATTACAAGTCACATAAACGACATGCAGGGAACAATAGAATTGTTTTTAAATAGAAATGCTAACCAAACAACATACTTTGTAAAAAACACAGAAACTACAATTAGAGAAACCCAATACCTTAACCAAGTAAATTACAATATTGACATATTAACAAACCATATTAAAGACATATCAGAAGCAATCATTCTAGCAAAACTAAACATAATTCCAAAATTAATCCTGCATACTGATGAAATACAACAGATTAGTCATTACCTAGAAAATTAGTCTATTAAAACAAAATCAGTAGAAAATATATATGAAATACTTGGACTTCAAGCTTATTATAATGAATCTAACATTATTTTTAATATTCAAGTTCCTAACCTTGATCCCAACTCCTACCAATTTTATCATACCAATAAACGAAACAAAAACAATTATTATAGAACCATACGTATTGTATAACGAATTTAAAATTATATATGCAACCGAAAAATGTCCTAAAATAGAAAATATATACTTTTGTTCAAAATTTAAAAATGCAGAAGCAACGTCGAGTTCTAGGTGTATTGGCCAACTTTTTAAAAACCAAGATGCTAATTGTGTTATTAATGACACCGGTAAGATACAGTCTATTTGGCAACCAGAACCTAACCTAATTTTATTCATCAATGTACCAAAAACAAAAATTGAAACAACTTGCGAAACAAACAATTAATCAATAGAAGGAACCACCTTAGTGCATTACAAAAATTGTGAAATAAATGTAAACAATATTACATACAATGATGATATCAACACCTTTTGGGAAGACATATACATAGCCCCAGCACCAATAGCCGAAATCCATGCATCTGTAGAAACCAAAACAATTACCTTAAAGAGACTATCAGAATATGATATTAAACAACAAGCCGAAATTACGACAATATCCTACAGGATGAACGCACACGATTTGGTTGAATTATTAATGTGGATAGCTACTATTGGAACAAGTATCTTTATCCTTAAACAGTTGTACTTACAAAGAGTCAAACAAGATGTCCACGCTGAAGCTGTTATCCCTTCTATCCCACAGCTTCAGACTAGGGGGGAGGAGTTACATACTCACCTACTACTGCACTGTATTCCATACCACAACAGCAATGTGTCAATGCACTAGACGCTACGTTGCAAATTGCAAATACAATTATTAAGAATTTATTTAGCATTTTCGAGTTAAACATAAAAATATTGTATTTATTAAAATAAATAATAAATAAACAGGAAATAAAGTATTTTGTTGCAATTGTGAAATTTATTTGTAGCTTAAGTTGCATTTGTCAAATATAATAAAAAAATAGCTTAAGTTGCAATTGAAAAACTTAGTTTTAAAGTATAATGTATTGAAGAAAGAATAATAAAAATCAGAAGTAAATTGGTGTGCAAACCTAACGTGTTTTTTTTCGGTCTAAACTAAGGGCTAATCATAACTCGCGCAACTACAACAATCCAACAATAGAAAAAACAACACGCATTTTGTTTGTGTGAAAAATGATAAAGATGTCAAGAACAAAAGCAATTGTTTGTGTAAAAAATGGTAGAAATGTCAAAAGCAATTGCTACAAAAACAATTGCACGTAAAAAACACAACTCTGCAAAAAATCAGCAGGCATTTCAAGCAGACCTACTAATTGGACCATGTACCTACTTTAGAAATTATAGAAGGAGAAGACAACCTAGCATTTGATGTAGCAGAATAATAACATTTAGGTAGTTGTTTAATAACATTGAAGCAGTTTTAGAAAAACATTGAAGTAGTATTTTTATAATATTTTAGCAGTCATAAAACAACATTTTGGTAGCAGCAGAAGTAATCAAAATTTGAAATCTTCAGCAAATTAAAAACAAACGAACATTAAGTGTATAAATATCAGTGTTGCCAGAAAACTTTTGGCTCATGTTCCTATAAAATCCCCATTTCAAAACATAAGTATTCAAAAATTTATTAAATAAACATTTTTAAAGTAAAATGGTAAAATGATCTATACAACAAGTTTTTAAGATAATTTTCACTAAATATGACAGCGTTATTAACCGTAATTTGAATCTTTTTCTTCATAGAGATTTAGTTCATCAAAAGCTTCATCTAAAAGGAGGGATTTAATTTTACCAGCAAAATGTTTTCAAGTGTATCTTTGTGTAACCGATTTCTATGAATATTAAATAATTGTGATTTTATAGTTGAACTGTACATTTTTTATTTGAAATTTTGATACTTAGTTAGCTATTAAAATAATTGAATGAAAAGATTCAATGAACTCAAGCCTAACTAAATATCAAAATTTAAATTAATATGTAATAATTTTAATTCATATTTTCATAATTCTAAAGTTATATTGTTTTAAGCAGGGTATTAGCCTTAACAAAATAATAAATTTAAAATTAAGATTATTTAACATTATTGTTTATAAACACCTCTTTTTCGCTTGTCAAAAATAGTTCTAGTCAACTTTTAAATTTCGCAAAGCAATAGAATTGGAAAAACGATTAGTTATATAAAAAGTCAATAAATTACATTTTTTAGTAGGTATTAAGCTTTGTTCACAATCCCAGAAACATTATCACTTGGTGTTCATAATTGAGCAACGATTTTTTTCGCAACCAAACACATTTTATATTAAGAAACCGTTTGCAAATTTTACCCACAACAATTTGGACTTCAAGAAGAATTCTTGACATAAGTACGGAAAAAACAGAAGTTAGGAAAAACATGTAAAATCAATTAAAAAATGGATAATCATTCAAAAAAAGCTAATTTCGATCTACCAAAGGTTAAAAATACAATTTGGTTTAAGGATTGATATTTGACTATTGACGTCAGCAGTCGTCGATGGCTGCGAGTGTAAGACGGCAAATCCATCTGAGGAGATCGAGTGGTTCCGATCGAAACATGTCATGGTAACCAGCCGCCTGGGTTCAAATCTCAGGTCAGTCAAGAATGAATGATTATCAATAACAATTTTAATTGATTTTCATGTTGTAAAATTCCTTTCTTCATAAAAATAATTTAATGAAAATTAAATTTGATGAACTTAAGCCTGATTAAAAATATTAAAAATTTGGATTAAAAAAACCATAAATAGTTCAACAAAATAACCACAATTCTAATTACAACAATATTATGCTTTTATTATTATTTTTTACAACATTATGTTAAAATTTTCATTTAAAACTAAATAAAATTATTATTTTAAACGTCAGAAACAATTTCATAGAAATTGATGCTGAAGTTCTAGTTGACTCAGCTTTAGTTACATTTTTAAAAAAATTTTAGTTAAATCTTTGTTCTAAAAATGAAAGGAAAATATATGAAATACTTTGGAAGAATCCGAATTCGAAAATGAAAAGATGGCATGCACTAATTGAAGAATTGCCCTCTCGACGCAAATCTTGAATCAAATTTCAGATGTTGATATAGTAGTAGTGAAACACAACACTGAACAGACAGCAGAGACGGGTTTAACATTCCCAAAACTAATAAACCACTAAAAGAATTTAAGCAGCAAATTCTCTTAAGACTAAACTTGGTAACTGGCATACACTGTACATCGGAAGATCTACACGAGTTAAGAAGCAATAAAAAATGTATTAACAAACAAGTTCGTGTTTAAAAGAATTTTTCCTATCGACTTCACTAATTTATCCGATCAACATTTTATAGTAGAACAAACACACACGCGTGCCCATAGGAATTTTGAAGAATATTACAAACAAATATTACAACAGCTTTTCTAAAATCTTTGGATGAAGTTTCCTGACGATCTGGCCTTAGCAATCAGTGAAATGCGCATAGGAATTGCTTATCCCTACAACAATAAATTTCAGTTTCTCAATAACCTTGTTAAAACAATATTATTGGCCAAAACTGATTAGTTCATTTAAAGAATATTTAAGACATTTCGACATCTCCAACAAATCTAAGTATGATAGGAACCCCACAAAACTTCCAATTTGTGAGGCTCCAATACCAGAAAGAGGAGGGGAGTTCCTGCATATTGATATTTTTCACGTTTAACATCGATATTTTGCAAATGTTTCCTGCAGCCAAGAAAATAACCTTAGACAACGAACCAGGGTTTACCACCCCGCAATTTAGATCCCTTATGCTAAGATTACAGATCCAGTTGTACTATTGTGACGCTCGCCACAGCTCAACCAATAGTCAGGTGGAAAGGGCTCATTCTACTTTAATAGAAATTGCACGTTGTATGTATAAAGAAATGCATTTCAATTAATTGATACTGTCGAAACGTTTTATAGAGCTGCTCAGCAGTACAATCTCTCGATCCATTGCGTAACAGATAATAAACCTTTTGAGGTTTTCTATAATAAAATTCGTCACGAAGATCTTCCAAATAGGTTACATCAAGCTCAAGCTTAAATGCCCGAGAGAAATAAAGCTAATAGGGATATATTAGATCACAGGTACAAAAGACAAAAAGTAAGAGAGGATCTGGGAAATAAAGTAAAGGTAAACAGTAGGAATAGGATAATACATAAAGAAAATATAAAATCATAAAATACGCGCAAATAGACTCTAAGGCCCGTTTTCACAACTTA
This sequence comes from Pollenia labialis, assembly GCA_949318255.1. Taxonomy (NCBI): domain Eukaryota; kingdom Metazoa; phylum Arthropoda; class Insecta; order Diptera; family Polleniidae; genus Pollenia; species Pollenia labialis. The sequence continues at coordinate 83,793,300 of OX439139.1, read as the reverse complement.
CCGACAGCTAAAAGTAGACCGGCCTTATAAAAAGTGTTCCATTATTAAAACTTTACTTTAACCTAAAGTGCGCAATAAAGTAGATTAGGATACATCCTACCTGGTAGGTTAAAGTAAAGTTGTAATAATGGAAGACTTTTAATACGGCCGATAAAATCTTAACTTTAGCTATCGTTAAGTTGTGAAAACGGGCCTAAGGCAATTTATAAAAATAAGGGACATAACTACTTAATGCTTTTTATAATAGGTGCGATCCCGTACTTTTTGGGTAAAGTTCGGTAAAATGAGAGTAAACAAAAATTTCTCTCACCATTAGACAAAAATGTACAAAAGTACGGGAACACTCGAACCCAACGTATGTCAAAAGAACGGATGATACCTGGTCGGAATCATCGGAGGAAACACTTGACATTCTACTTAACACTCATTTCCCCGGTTGCTTGGACGCCACTGATGGGGAACCGATATACGATGATTCGTTCTTCGAGATTGACGAATATATCATTCCGGAAGAGAGAATCCAATGGGCGATCGGAAGTTTTGCCCCGTATAAATCCCCGGGACCGGATGGCATTTTTCTAGGATGCTGCAGAGCGCACGGAGGTATGTCACTCCCTGGTTGAAGTTAATGTATAGACTCTGCCTATCCCTCAATTATGTACCGGCTAATTGGAGGAGGGTAAAGATGGTTTTTATACCCAAAATCGGTAAGAGTAGTCATGAGACTGCAGGGGACTTTCGTCCAATCAGTCTATCATCTTTTCTGCTCAAAACTCTGGAGAGACTTCTGGACTCACATATAAGGCATCGACTGGAGGATACATCACGACTCTCATGTAGCCAACATGCCTACCTTAAGGGCCGGTCTAGAACGATCACTGGAATATAAAAAAATTGAGGGCGCTTTTAATAACGTCACGATCACTGCGATCGAACAGGCTCTGACTGATCTCGATGTCCAGGAGTACATCATTAGATGGTTAGTGAGCATGTTGAGATCAAGGATCGTTACATCATGTCTTGGCAACAGTGTGAGGTCAAAGAATGTTAGTAGGGATACACCCCAAGGTGGGGTGATCTCTCCTCTTCTCTGGCTCATTGTTGTTAACTCGATTCTTACTGGCCTGGATAACAGGGGCATTAAGACGGTAGCCTATGCGGATGATGTGGTGTTACTGGTATCTGGTGCGTTTCTGGATGTGATGAGTGACATTATGTCCAGTGCGTTGGGGGCGCTCAGCAACTAGGCCGCTGAGTGCGGACTGGGAGTGAACCCAAACAAAACGGAACTGGTACTATTCACCAGAAGGACAAAAATTCCGGCTTTTAGACTGCCACGGCTGGGGGGTTGCGAGCTTCCCCTGTCGAATCACGCGAAATATCTGGGAATTATCCTGGACTCGAAACTATCATGGATTGAATACTCAACACAGGGTTAGGAAGGCTACGGTGGCTTATTACGCCTGCCGTAGAATGTTTGGCACCAGGTGGGGCCTTAATCCTAGACTGGTCAAATGGCTATACACGGTAATAGTACGGCCCATTCTTACATATGGATCTCTGGTATGGTGGACCGCGACGGGCAAGAAATATATCGTGGTTCAGCTGGGCAGAGAACAAAGATCAGCCTGCATTGGAGCAACAGGCGCTCTACGCACTAGTCCTTCAGAGGCTCTGAACACTATACTGCACCTTGTTCCAATTGAAATACACCTAGTGGCCATATCCGTCAATAGCGCGGTCAGGCTCTCTTCATCGGGATGTTGGAAGGCGAGGACGTACGGTCATGCAGGGATCTTACAGAAGCAACCCACATCTCTGAAACGACCAACGGACTATATGATACCCCGCATGGACTTTGATAGGAAATTCAAGGTCATATTCCCATCAAGACGGGAATGGAGCAGGGGTATCCTGGACGAGGAATACCGCACGAGGGTTTACACAGATGGGTCAAAGATGACTTGTGGTGTCGGCTCTAGGGTCTTCTCTGAGGAACTACAAGTGAACCTCTCTTTTCGTCTTCCGGATTGGGCCAGCGTATTTCAGGCTGAAATACTGGCGATCAGGGAGGCATGCAGAACGCTATACGGCATGAACATCAGCGGCAAAATTGGCATCTTCGTCGATAGCCAGGCAGCTCTGATGTCACTGGAGTCACACAAAACAACATCCATACTCGTCAACCAGTGTAGGGAAGAACTGTCCAGACTGGGCAGTCTATCTGACATTACCTTAATTTAGATCCCTGCGCATAGGGACCATTATGAACTTGAGCCGCTCTTGATATTTTACAGGCTGTGCCAGTCGCAACACCCCTGGGAACTATCAGGAGCGAAATATTCAGGCACTATCTGGATATGGCTGACGGAAAATGGAGGAAACTAGATGGCTGCAGGGCTACCAAGGAAACGTGGCCCACATATGACAAAGGTCGCTCTGAGCGACTTCTCAATTTCAGTCGGAAGGACGTGTCAAGACTTACATACGTGCTCACTGGCCATTGGACGATCGACAAGCACGCTATGAGACTCGGCCTCCCTTTCAATGAATGCTGCCGCAGCTGCAGGGAATCTGGAACTGAGGAGACAGCATTTCATCTTCTATGTGATTGCCCGGCGTTTAACTCTATACGACATAGACTGTTCGGGAATTACCTTCTACAAGGACTCTCGGAGATATCGCGGGTGGGACTCAACAGCCTGCTGAAATATCTCAACGCAACGGGCTGGCTCTAGCCACCTCAGCATTGCCCCTGGGTCAAGTTTTGATCGGGGGGTTCCGATTTCTTGACGAGTTGTGTGGTGTCAAAACGGAGCCACCGTCGGCTCTACTTGCTGCGCGCCAGGACCTGTGCGTGCTACCACGTTAACCAACCAACCAACCAACGGGAACAATAAAAACCAAATTTCTACAACAAAAGAAAACGTTACTATAAAAACGTTCAAATAAACACATAAATGACACATTAGCATGTACAAAAGTAAAATTTAAGCATGTACTTACATTTTTTTTTTAACATTTTCTATTGAATGGTTTTTATTACTTGTTTGTAGTTTTTTATTGTTTGTTTTCTGACACAGCTGATTGTTTCACAGTTTTCCCAATCAGACCAAAGAAAAAGTACGGGCTACTTCGTGCAAAAAGAAGAATATTTTTCTCGCAAATGCTCTCTAACTTCACCAAACTTTGAGTACGGGAACAGTTTTCGGTAAGATTCGGAACCCCGGGCTCCCAACGTTGAGTACGAGATCACACCTAATAACAACTGATACAAAAATATTATTACAAACCACTACATTATTAAACAATTTCAGCAAAATATTTCTGCGTTTGATTCGCAGTTAATCTTAATCCATCCCGGGCAAGCAACTACAGAACGGACATTTCAAACTCATTCATATTTTAGAACTGGATGAATATGAACAAACCATCGACAATTTGTACAACGAAATTCAACAAAAAATTCTGAGAAACAGCTCGATATTACCATTTTGTCTTCATGACATTGACCGGCTAAAGAACCAATTGAAAAGAATTAAACCCAGAAAAAAACGATCAATAGATGCTATAGGAACAGCTTGGAAATGGATAGCTGGTTCACCAGATCACGTTAGGGTTGCCATACGTACTGTTTTTAACAGTACATGTACTGTTTTTTTGCAGTTGTACTGTTTTATTCATAATGTCCAAAACAGTACGCAAATGTACTGTTTTTTACACTTTGTACTGTTTTTTTTTTGTTCAGTCTACAAAAAACCAAGATATTAAGAAAAACCCTGTTAAAGTCATATTTTGAAAATATCCTAATATTTAACAGTACATAGCTTAAAAAAATGTCGTGTTCCAAACAAAAAAGTTCTAAAATAATAAGACTTTTTATGCTGTGGTCATTGTTTTCTCATAAATACGCCGTAAAAATCTTAATTATAAGACTACCTCTTCCAATAGTATTTTACTTTAAACACCTGAAAAAGACAAAACCAAAATCGAAATTTTGTTTAAAATATTATACGATAAGTAAATTAAGGTTCATTCTACCTGGTAGGCTAAAGTAAAGTTGTAATAATGGAACACTTTTTATACGGCCGATAAAATCCTACCTTTCTCTATCGATAAGTTGTGAAAACGGGCATAAGCCTATTATTGCCTATTATTTCACTTAAGAGTTCTTTAAGCTGGGATCACACGATTGCCGCAATGCACCAATTTTCACACTTTTTAATATCCCAATCGTGTGACCGCACAACCAAATGGCTCATGTACCAATCGAGGACAATATTGTGCTTACTTTTACCAATCAAATGCAACCCTGGTGCGGCAATCGTGTGACTGTTTGCTATGCGACCGCGCGTCAATAAAAATGACAAAAATGCACCAATATTTATTGTGTTCTTGTGCTGCAATCAAACAACACAATACGCGCCAATATTTGCTTTTTTTTATTAGATTTACTTTTTTGTGTTTCTTTTATTAGGTAATGAAAATAAATATGTATGTACATACATATATATTTATTTTGCATTTAAATTTTTTTAATTAATTATTTTAAGTATGTATGTTCACAAGCATATTTAGCTGTTCTGTGCGAATATTTTCATTAAAGATATTTCTATTCGAACCTAAACATATGAAATTGTTGAACAGACTGTTAATTTTTGGAATATCTTAAAAATTTAAATAAAACTATTCAACAAAAATTTGCTTAAGTATATGATGCAAATTTAATTTTTTTAATGAAAAAAACCAACTGGAACTTTCAAACAAATAACAAAGCTACACAACAGCTGTTTTCGCAGTTATCACAAGTAAGAACAATCGTGTGACTGTGCTGCGACAATTTTTGCACCCTTTCGCTTTGTACCAACTAGCGGCAATTAAATTTGTTTAAAACAGGGCAATCGTGTGATTTCAGAATATTTGATTGGTGCGTCAATAAAGCACAATAATAATTGTGTCATATTGGTGCATTTGCGGCAATCGTGTGATCCCAGCTTAAGATAAATTGGGGCTGATGATCACGAATATGGCATTATTTTTCTCAAGAAACCTTTTCGAGATATACGCGAAAATCGTGTTTTTTGCAGTTGTTTTAGGTATCTCGAGAACTGCTCAACTGAATTGTACAAGATTTATCATTTTGCATAGATATCTCGTTTCTCTTTCATAAAATATCTAAACTGTGTCGGTCGGATAGAGATTTACTGAGTTACAGGATTTTTTATGTTCTTTCAAAATTCACCATTTTAATTCGCTCCATTAAGGCAGAAAAAAATTTTTAAATTGTTTTTAACATGTATCTTAAATAATGTTTTGTTTCGAATGTAGTAAGCGTAAGTGTTATCGTCGGACAAAGAATTTCGAAATAACGGCATATTTTGTGAAAACATCCGAATTTGAATTTTCATAAAATTTTTTTTTTAGAATTCTACTTTTACACTGCTGATTTCAAATCTAATCTCCATTTTTCTCTATCAGCTCTAGTTTTCGAGATATACCGCTACGTCCAAAATTAAGGCACTTTCACTTCATATATTGGAATAACTTAAAAACGGTTGACCATATTCAGTTAAACAAATCCGAAACTCGGCAACAAAATAATCTTTAAGACGTGCTAACATTTTTTTTTAATTTGCCCTGTTGTTTCAGAGATGTCGTAGAATTTTTGAAGAAACAATAGGGAAATTTTGAAAAGAAAACAATTTTTGTTTTTTAAAAACCGGTGCACAACTTTAGATATTATTCACAATTTACTGAGAAAACTGAATATCGATTTCCATGCAAAAAGGAAAAAACGTTATTTTCTTATGGAAATCGATATTCAGTTTTCTCAGTAAACCAGTTCTACCTGAAACAGAAATAAGGGCTTAATTTGGAGGCGTGTCATAAGAGTGAGTATATAAAAAGCTATACATACTAAGTTTTAGAAGGAATTTCTGGGCACGTGAAAAAAAATTTCACACTTGGGGGACGGATCCGAGAGGCATAAGTGGCGCCCAGAATAAGATAACTTATTAAAAAGTCACAAAAGGTAATAATTAGGCCACTGTCAAGCCATGTACAACGATATGAAGAGATCGGACTTTAAATGGCAGCGCTATATAAAAAAACCAAAAGGGCTGTATTTGGGGGCGTGGCAGAAACATTTTTCTTTTTTAGAAACTTCATTGACATATCTTTTATTCTAGGGGGTGACTGCAAACATTTTTTTTCGACCCACCTTACTGTACACTTTTATGATAAGTTTTTGTACCAACTTGAAATTTTTGCATTTATTCTAAGTCCTTATATCAATAAAACTTTAGCATTACTTTTGTAAGCATCTTATTTTATCTCAGTTGTACGGACATTTGTTTTATGTTTGACTTTGTGTCATTAAACAATGTTTAGATATTATGTTCGAATCGGACTTTTAAGACAGATTGCTAGAGTCGGACCGAACTCACTTTTTAGGCCGAACATCAATTTTTTAAGCTACTGAAGAAAAGTTCTCCTTCATACCTTTCCTATATTAAAAAAAAAAATCAGTATTATCAGGGGTGTCATAGAAATCGAAAACGTAAAACGCAAGAATTTGGCAGTTCTTTTTATTAATTTTTTAATCTAATTTTTACAAATTCTGTTTAATAGAGCATTATTTGTATAATAATTGTCATAAAATTTTTTTTATTACAGAAATCTTATTAAAAAACTACTCTTAAAATTCTTTCGTTTTACGTTTTCAATTTCCATGACACCCCTGTATATCTGAAATTGATTTCAGATTTCACTATCGATATTACCATTCACTGAATATTTTTACTTAAGCAGGTAAACTTAAACTAGTTTTTCATCAGGCTACAGTTCGTTGTTTTTATCATTTTATTGAACGTATGAGACGTATGTATGTACGCACGTTATTTAAGATGACAGTTTTTAAAAATTGTCCTGCTGATAAGCACCTTTCTGAAGGAACGAAAGTAGCAGGGACTATAAGATATTTTATTGCAACTTTAGATCATTTTCTAAACTGGTTTTGATTCTCAACCCAAAAGGTATTCAATCTAGTGGACTTTTCCTCTAATGGTCTTTATTCTATACTCGCAATTACAATTGCATTTGTATTTGCAATTTTTTTAAAACATTACAAAAATATTTGACATTTCAGTCCTTATACAAATTACGACGTAAAGGCCTTTAATTAGCAGAAAAAAGTACATCTAAGCAATCCATACCACCTGCCATTCTTGTTGTTTGTATTCATTGCTGTATTTAAGCATGAATTAATAACAGCAAGTAAAAAACTGTATGTGTATATGTTGTGGTCTCAGGTTGCTAATACTCTGGCATCACCGTATACTTGTCTATGTTGATTGTACGCTTCACGTACTTTTACTTTTTATTTAACCTTGTTTGAGAAACTACATTTTTCCTTTTTGCTTGTTTAATATCTCTGCATTAAATAACTTAATAAATATATTTAATTAAATAGAGTCGTGCATTTTTAATACACTATCGTGCTAGCAAAATTACACGTTACAACAGTATTGGCGACGAGGATAAAAACAAAGCTAAATTTATATTGTGCATTATAAGGAAAATTGTGTGCGGAAAAAAAAAGCAGGTAAAATAAAACAAAATGAATGCCGAACCATTTACAACGTTCATGAAAGTGCAACAACAACTAATGGAGCAGTTATCAAAGATGGCAGTTGGCGCTTCTACTTCAACTTCAGTGCAAAACGGTAGCAATAACGCCATTAACACTATGCTAGTGCCCAACTTTGACAGTTTCGATGCGTCAAAAGAATCGTACCGTAATTACGTACAGCGGTTTACAAACTACACTAATATGAAGGGAATTGATACCAATAAAGAGTATTGTACAAAGCTCCTTCTAAACTCTATTGGCGCTAAGCATTTCAATAAGGTTACAGCACTTGCCGCGCCAAAATTGGCAACAGAGCTGAAATACGACGAATTGTTAAAACTTCTAGAAAATTATTTGGCGCCAAAAAGGAACATTCTGGTGGCGCAGCACAAGTTCCTTTCAAAATACCAGGGCGAAGGGCAATCAGTGGCAGATTTTGTGGCGACTCTCCGCACTGATATTAATGACTGTGAATTTGTGTCCGATTGTGAGTGCAAAAGCTCTATTGCTGATTTGTTTTTAAGAGCGCAATTTATTCGAGGGTTAAATGACAAAAGTATTCGTGAACAACTGCTTCAATCAAGTTCACAAAAGTTTGAGGAAATTGTTCCGAAGGCTTTGGCTTTTGAAGCGGCAAAGTGTGATGCAAAAGAATTGTCGCATGCTACAACAAGTGCAGCAAGTGCAACAATTAACAAGATTGGTGATAAGAAGAAACCCTTTAGTCGTTCTAAACAACAAACTAAAGTAAATTACGAACAGCTGGGAATTGCTGGGTTGTGTTTACGTTGTGGCAAAAGTGATCATTTTGCTCGAGAGTGTCGTTCGACTACAAAATTAAAGTGTAGCTTATGCACCAAACACGGGCATGTAGCAAAAGTTTGCATTGCTTCTCTTTTGGCAAATAGTCCTAAGGCCGGACCTAAAAATAAACCCTGTGCACGGGGAAGTTCGACTAATCTAGTCCAGTGTGAAAATTCTGGCTACGGAATTTACAAAGTTGTCGACGTATACAGCAGTGAGTACATAAATACAAATTCTGAACGCTATTACGCAAACATATCAATAGAGGGTAAAATTGTAAAATTTGAAGTCGATTCTGGTTCCGGATACTCCTTTTTACCAAGAAGTCTGTTTGAAGAACTTAAATTAACTAACAAAATATTATCAACAAATATTGTTTTTCGATCGTATACACACAATACTTTCACTCCAGATGGCAAGGCCCGAGTTCATGTCACATTCAATAACGTATCTATCCTTGATGATATTTATATTGTTCCAGATGGGTGTGCGGCCCTCATAGGTCGAACGTGGATACGGCGCCTAGGCATTAACCTCAACGAATTAGATCAAATTAATTCACAAGCAACTGTAGCAAATGTTATCACTGATGCCAACCACATAGAAGATTTAAAAGCTGAATTTGCATCTGTGTTCGAGGAGAAAATTGGGTGTCTTCCTAATTATAAAGTTTCTTTGCAACTTCGTGTTAACGTTACGCCTGTGTATACTAGGGAGCGTCAAATACCTTACGCTTTAACAGAAAGAGTAAATAGTGAGCTGGAAGATTTAGAGAAACGTGGTATTATAACTAAGGTGTCTAATAGTGACTGGGGGTCACCATTAGTGGTCATACATAAGGCGGACGGAGGAAGATTGGTGAATGCGCACTACCCAATACGTAAAGTGGACCAAATTTTCAACAGCCTCAAGGATTCCAGGTATTTCTGCCGCCTTGACCTGTACAAGGCCTATTTACATGTTCCAGTTGATGAATTTTCATCTGAAATTCAAACAATTTCAACACATCGTGGTACATTTCGAATGAATCGTCTGTCATTTGGTATCAAAACTGCGCCTGCTGAGTTTAACCGAATTATTGACCAGATTCTACATGAAGTTCCAAAGACAGAATCTTACTTCGATGACATCGTGGTACATGGTGAATCATTCGCTGAATGCAAGAATAATTTAAAATTATGTTTAGCTCAACTAAAAAAGTATGACCTTCACTTAAATCTTTCTAAATGCACCTTTTTTCAAAAACAAATTGAATTTTTGGGTCATACTGTTGAACATAATAAAGTGCGGAAATCGTTTTCTAAGATAAAGGCTATTGTTGAGATGTCACAACCAAAGAGTGTGGAAGATGTGCGCCGGTTTTTAGGTATGGTTACATATTATGCCAGATTCATACCTAATGCATCTACAATGACTGCACCTTTACGTCAGTTATTATGTAAAAATTCAAAATTTAAGTGGAATTCTAATTGCCAAAAATCTTTCGATCTGTTGAAAAATTAAATTGCAAGTGAACGTGTGTTGATGCCATTCAATCCTAAGTTACAAGTTCAGCTGGCGTGTGATGCTAGTCCGACGGGAATAGCAGGGGTTTTGTCTCACGTAATTGATGGGGAGGAGAAGCCAATCGCTTTCGCATCGAGATCGTTGACTCCGGCGGAACAAAATTACTCGCAACTTGACCGGGAGGCGTTGTCAATTGTGTATGCTGTTCAACACTTTCATGAATACATCTATGGGAGAGTTTTTAAGCTCGTAACAGACAACCAGCCGTTGTCACGAATTTTCCACCAAAACTCCAAATTACCACAAATGACATCTTCAAGGCTTCAAAGGTACGCAGTGTTTCTTACTAATTATAATTACGAAATAGTAGCAAAAAAAAGTGAAGAGAATATTAACGCTGACTGTCTATCCAGAGCACCTATAAATTCAGAGATGACTTCTAGTAATTTTGTAGATAAAGAAGTGCAGTCAATTTGTTATTCAACCCTAAATCAAATAAACTCATCTCAGTTAAATTATTATTCAATTCGAGAGGCGACAAAGAAAGATGAAAAACTGTCAAAAATCATAACTGAATTGCGCTCTTCAAACGTACCTGATACTGAATTTACGATTGATTCAGATATCTTGTTCAAGGGCAATAGGGTCATGGTCCCAAGTTCGCTGCAACAAGCTGTGCTAGATGAACTCCATTTTACGCATATTGGAACAACCAAAATGAAGCAGTTAGCGAGGAGGTATGTATTTTGGTCTTCGATCGATAAGGACATCGAAAGATATGTGCGATCCTGTGCTGCTTGTTGCTCTGTTCAAAATAATCCAACAAGAGCAGCTTTACATCCGTGGGAAGAACCACAGCAAAATTGGCAACGTGTGCATATTGACTACGCCGGGCCTTATCAAGGGTATCAATTTCTGGTGGTCATCGATGCCAAGTCTAAATGGGCCGAAGTGGCCGTCTGCTCCTCTTCACCTACGTCTACATTAACAATTGAAATGCTAGTTAACATATTCTCGAGAAACGGATTCCCTAATGTGATAGTGTCCGACAACGCAACCATCTTTAAAAGTGTGGAGTTTCAAAAGTTTTGTCGGGAATCTGGTATTTTCCAAAAATTTATTGCACCTGGGCATCCGGCAACAAATGGCTTGGCCGAAAGAAATGTCCAGACCTTAAAGAAACGCCTGAATGCTATGGCGGATGACCCATCACCGGTGTCAAAGAAAGTGCGGGACATACTTTTCCGTTAAAGGGCAACACCTCTACAAAATGGGAAGTCGCCATCTGAACAGTATTTGGGACGACAATTGAGAATTCGTATGGATGCATTAAAGCCTGCTACGTTGGTTAAAGCTCCTGAACCGGAAGTGGCAGTCCGACAGCTAGAAGAAGGAGATAGAGTACAAGCCAGATATTACGCTTTAAACAAACCTACGTGGAAACTTGGCACTATAGCTAAGAAGCTAGGTCGTCTCCATTATATTGTTCGTCTTGACAACGGATTCTCCTTTAAACGCCACATAAACCAACTTCGTCTTACAGAAATACAAATGTCTGACTCTACGCCAAATTTACAGCCTGATTCAGAGTCAGGAACTGGTACGAGTGACCAGCAAATTATTCAACTACCAGTTTCCCTTCCTCCATTGTCGATTCAACCACCTGCCGGAGACAAGAATTCGGAAGAACAAGAACAGCCGTCAAGTTCTCAGCAGGCACGAACCGAGCCGGAAGTCACACCAGGCCAACGATCATCTAGTCGACAGCGGAGACCGCCCCGCCGCCATGAAGATTATATAAAACACTGAGTCCGTGAATGTGTGTTCTTAAGTGGGGGAGAATTGTTGTGGTCTCAGGTAGCTAATACTCTGGTAACACCGTTTACTTGTCTATGTTGATTGTACGCTTCACGTACTTTTACTTTTTATTTAACCTTGTTTGAGAAACTACATTTTTCCTTTTTGCTTGTTTAATATCTCTGCATTAAATAACTTAATAAATATATTTAATTAAATAGAGTCGTGCATTTTTAATACACTATCGTGCTAGCAAAATTACACGTTACAACAGTATAGCAGCTGTTACATGTCTTCATAGCTGTATAATAATAATAATATCGATATTTTTCCTATCAATATTTTAAAACTATCGATAGTTTCCCAGCACTAGTTGGTGGTGCTTACAGATATTTCATCGCTGTTACCTATAAGTTGTTAAATAGACTTGCGTTTCAAAACTCAAATTTATTTACATTAATACGTAATTCCTTTTCGAGAATCTTTTCATTATTTTCTTCTAATTTAATGTGATGAATTAAGTCCTGCTTTTCCCATATAGAAGCTTTTATTTGTTTTCCACCACTTGCTTGTTTACCTTTTTAAGAAACAATACAATTTACAGCAATTGAATTTTGGGAAAAAGTATTAGTCGATTATTTTTGCGTGGCTTTGTTACATTTATATATGTATGTACATATGTATAATGGAATAAAAAAGTTCTTGCCCGATACCAAAACAACGATTTTATTGTTAATGTTAGTAAATTGATGGCTCATGAAGCTGGGATCTTATAACAAGTATATTGAACAGTGATCTCAATAATTACTGGGCACTGGCCGGTATGGATGAATGATCTACATATTTAGGATTGAGCTAAGATTGCTTCTTATTTTTATTAGGAAAACGAATAGGTTAAGATCTGCAGTGATACCTATGGAGTAGCTGCTCCTTAGGTTGGAAGCTGGGTATAACAAAGGAACCACTCACTGCATGATTTAAGTGAGCTTTTTTATGGCTGCCCAAGGAACCTGTGCTTAAACGTATTTTAAAAGAGTATTACATAACAATCTCGGGTGTGAAGAATTATTCGGGATTTGAAACTTTTGCAAATGTGAATCGATTTAAAAAACATATTGAGGAAAATGTTAACGAAAATATTAATTAGTTTCTTGCGGTTAATTGAACTGTTTATTGTTCTTAATCCATATTTAATTTTTATTTTAATTAAGTTCATCGAATTTAATTTTCATAAAAAACAAGTATCTAAATTCATCATCCAACCAATGACCAATTTATATTTCAATAGGATCTTATCGGATAATTGTGTGACACACTTTTTGGCTTAAGCACATTGTTGTTGCAGATTGTATGTTATTTAATAAATAGTAACAGCCGTATTCATAAAAATTTATTTATGATTAATTAATCATTTTTAAGTAAAAATTGCTAAAGTTGCATTCATAAACGAAAAATATTCTATTAAACCTTTAATAAACCAAAAATAAAATGACATTTTGATAAGTGTCTGAATTTTATGATATTATTTTTGTAAAATATGTTGAGAAATAATGAACAAAATGTTTTATTTATTAACATGGACATGTTAAATGCATTTTACTAATTTTTTATTTTTGACAACCAATTGAAAGTAATATTGTTAATTATTAAAAAAAAATTATTTGATTAAATGATTATTTTTTTTTTTATATTATTGCAACAAATTGTTTTTTTTTTTGTTTAAAACAACAAATTATTGTTCAAAAATATTTAAAAAATCATAATAATAGTGATGTTAATAAAAAGTAAACAAAGTTGTTATTCGAATACTTTCTTATCTTATATTAAAAAAAGGTTCAAACAAAAGTTTTTATGACATTTTGTTCAGAAACTAAAATAATATGTAGTTTTATTTGATAAGAATAATTTTTAAGGTCTACAATTAAAAAAAAATTATAAAACAAAATTTAATATAGAATATAATGTGAACCGAATAGAAGTTTCATGCATCACTAGCAAGAAAATGGCAGCAAAATATAAATAAAGTTGCCATACTTAAACACAAAATCGCGACAAACGGTTAATAGTAAAAAAGCTGTAAATGTACGTTTATGAATACAAATGTTTATAAGAGGCTTATAAGACAAAAAGCGTTTGATAGTTATTGCATACTATAAGCTTAAAATAAGAACTTTTTTGAATATGGCTGCAAGTTTATAAAAGTTAAAGTTAATTATTACCAAATTGTGTGTAAAATTATTTTTGTAACTTGGGTGTGAAGATTTATTAAAACAAGTAAGAGTGCTATATTCGGTTATGCCGAATCTTATATACCCTTCACCATGATGCGAAAATAACAGAAAGTTATATAAATACCGTTCTTTATATATAAATAATTGATAACCACCATGTTGTACATAATTTGGAAACTTTGCTTTTGCCGTTCTCTAGATATAAGAAAGTATTGAATGACTTTGTATGGAAAGTGCCACGCCCACTTGCCCAATCTTGCCCACATTTTGTCGGATGCTTGGACCTAATTTAGAAACTTTGGTTCCTGCCGTTCTCAAGATATCCATAAAAATGAAATTAAAAACAACAACAAAGGATTTTTAGGTAAATTTAGAGGCAGTCGTGGTATTACCTTACCCATTTAAAGGTCTTCGATAAATCCATTTAAACAGACACACGGACAAACGGACATCATTAAATAATTTTCGATCCTCATAAGGGCCAAGAGTATATATAATTTATAGGGTTTAATATTAATATTGTAGCAATTACAAACGGAATGACAAACTTATATATACCCTTTTACCGTCGGTGAAAGGCATAAAAACAATAAAGTTTTTTACTTATGACTCAAATTGAAAAAGCTTAAGATTTTCGGTGATAGTTTAATTTTCTTAACGTTAAATCTCTAGTATTATTACTACTTAATAAATTAATCATTATAACGGCGTTTAAGCATTTTATATCACAAATTTTTGGTATTTTTGTTAAATATTTTCAATAAAGCATTATCCATCCATTTAGGTATGTATGTTAGTAAGTAAGCTCACATTATAATTTCCCTAATATTATATAATATATCTAATTTAGGCACTCGTTTACCAGTTTTTGAGTATTTTGTTTACTTGCTATGTGCCTGTTTTTCTTCTATGAGAAAAAATATTAATTACATACTTTCTATTTTTTCATTCTTTCCTTTTTGCTTTGCAATTGTGATGACTCTTTGTCGATGCTCGTTCTATAATAGCTGTCGCATTTATTAAAGTCTCTAGCGCCAGACCCACCCAGTACCATTGAAGGTAGGGCTTTGAGAAACCCGTGAACACCAGATGGTATTGGAGGAGTAGGTGGCACTGATGTACCACATCTATTGTATAGATACGACATACTTCCTGTGAGACTTGTATTTAGTGCTAGCACAGCCTCCAAATCTGCTTCTTGGGCTTGTGTTAAAAATTCTATAAAAAGATCTGATGGTATCATGCCGATATGATCGAAGGCATCTACATATGCCTCGGTATCGCGATTATATTGCTCTAGGAAATCTCCAAGTAGTTTGGCTACCATAGCAGAGCGGGCCTTACTAACAACTTTAATGCTTTGTGGATTTCGAAAGAACATTGGTGCTTTAACAGAGCCACCTACACGATTGAGAAACTTCAAAATTATTTTTTCATGGCAATCTTTAGGGTCTTCTGTAAGTCGACGCAAAACCGCTTCTAAATAAAATCCAAATGCTTGTCGAGCTTGCAGTTGCGTTAGTTCTGACCCATTATCAATTAATTTAATAATTTGTTTGCAAAGTCGTTTTTGTTCTTCTTCGCATTTTGGTTCGACCTGCTTCGCTTCAAACAATACGGGCGTTATAGCTTCTAAAGCCCGTTCGTACTGACTAATACGTTCTTTAAACGAATTATCTTCTTTGGATTCGTCGCCTTTGGAAAGCTTTCCGTACAGTTGGTTAAATAGCATTTGATTGTAGTTATGTTGTTGTAATAAAACCGATTGAAAACTTTGCCCTTGCAAAACTGGTGTTGACATTGGAATACCTGTAGATGTATCCAAAAAGTTACCGTAGCGTATCATACTGTCATTTGTTGGAAAAATGCGAACAAACCCTCCACGGCGAGCATTTTGGAAACGTAAATTGCGTACAATTCGTTGCTCATCAAGAGTTAATTTTTTGCAAACATTAATCCCTCCTCTAGAAATTCCAGATCTCTTTGAAGATCCTCTAAATGATGCAGGTTCGGCAGAACTGGTGCGCCTATACGACGAAACATTTCGAAACCTTGTCCATTTATTATCATAGTGAGCACGCATTGTTGGACTGAAAGCAGGGATTCCGACACATGTTAGAAGATCAGTTATCAGACAAGATTTTACTTTAGCATCAAGCGGACTATCTACCCCCATTGATGGCGATAAATTAACTTCAAGAAGCCAAGGTTTTAGAGTATCGTCAATTAAAATATCAAATCCATACAATTCAAAACAGTTATTTCCACTTGGAACAAACATTCGACAGGCTGATATGACGGACTGAGCACATGATAAAATTGACTTTATAATGAGATCTTCAATGTTTGCCATTAGCAAATGCGTGTCACAGCCTTGAGACTTAAGATGACGCAGCAGCGCAGACAGTGTCCATTTGTGACCAACATCTTCGTCATGAGCATCATTTGATTTAATGTAGTCCGTATGATATTTATTAATGCTGTAGTTGCACAAGTGCATGCACGGGTTCCACAAGTTATCTGCATTAATATCGTATTTCACGGTAGCTAAGCGCACCAAACCTTCTTCGTAAAGATATATAATTAGTGGATCAAATGAAGTTACTAACACATATACGCGCAAATCACACTTATGGCCATCAATACATAATGGATCTGAAACATATTTGGACACCAGCACCTGTTCTTCTTGAGGAATCTGATCAGGCTGAAATTACAGAAACAAAAATATTTATATAAATGTAACTATGTATACATATATATATGTATGTATGTACAGGGTGGCCCAAAATTTCCGGAAGGGTTTGAATTGCTTATAACTTCTTTTTATAATTTGTTTTTTCTTTTTTTCAGTATTTTGTAAAGAAGACTTGGGGAATTTAAAATGGAGCAGTACTCAATTAAATAACGTGCCCAAATTTTTGAGCTTTATTTTTCAAATCAACGATCCATTGTTTTGACGATTTATTTCGCGTACAAGTGGTGTTAATTGGCCTCCGCGTTCACCGGATTTAACCGCTCCCAGACTGTTTTCTTTGGGGTTATTTGAAAGGAAAAGTCTACATTAATAAGCCTAGAACCATCCAGCAATTAAAAAGCAATATACGCGATGAAATAAACAACACAACACCTGAAGTTTTGTGAAATGTTATGGAAAATGTGTTATTTTTCATAGCTAAACCAAATACATTCCCCATTTATATACTGCATTAAAATATTAATAATTATTTCTTAAATAAAAAGTTACAACGAATTCAAACCCCTTCGTTAATTTTGGGCCACCCTGTACAAAGAAATTTCACTTTGTATTTAGATAAAAAAATTTAGATGTTTGAAAAAATGTGCATGCATGTATATACACAAAATACAAATGCTTATAGACTCTGAAACCATTCAACCGATGTGCACCAAACCGGTTTCATTAGAAAGGCAATTTTGTGAAGATGGTTTTAGGCTACAAATTTTTTTAAAACTAGGACAACGGGGGGTAGGGGGAAATATCTGTATCTCCAAAACTTTTTAACAGATTCGAATGAAAATTAAAACAAACGATAAATGATCGCTATTTAGATCAGGGGTTTCCATTTCTTTGCACAATTGTGCAAACCACTACAGACACATATTTTTATGCTCTTCAATTCAGTCGTCGGTGTGACTTCGACAAGTGTACATGTTTAGCGGATGCTATATTAATGATGAAACAGAATTGAGTCTTCAACTTCAAGCAAAAATTCTTAAGCCCATAATTAAAACGTCGGCCGTAACTTCAAATTCTCTCTCATTTCTTTTGTTTTCTTTTGTTCTTATTTTTCTTTGTTTATAAAATGTATGAAATTGAATGAAAGTATGGTACCATTGTTAAGAGAATAAGTGCCTATATGTGAGAGCATTAGAAAAAACGTCCTCAAAATAAAATTGATTTTATTTCTCGACCGCATTCTCCGGCTTAATTTTATGTCAAACTGTATGAAAACAATCGTTCAGCCCCAGTTCTGTTTCATCATTTATTTTGTTTCAGCTTACACTCAAAAATATTGTGCGGTCAAAAATGCTTTTGGTAACATCCAATGCCTTGCGTGCAATATTTAGAGTCTAAATTTTAAGACTTAAATGCAGAGTAATATAACATTTCTATTTAATTTTAACATAATTTAAATTGTTGAAAATATTTAACAGCAAAGCTAGCGTAAATTTTATTAAGTAACTTTTTTTAACAATAACATTTACTGCAACGTTTAAGCTAACGATATGTGTTTTGTTTGTAGAAAAAATTCTTTGATACCTGTAAACGGGTCCATTTTGCTTTCTTTAAAAAGACGTACCTAAATGCAGAAATTATTAAGAAAAAAATAGCCAAAAGAATTTGTTGGTATTTTGCTTGTAAAAATATTTTGGTTTCTGTACCAATCGCGTCGGTGGGTTTTTTTTTTCTTTGAAAACACTTTTCTTAAGTAAGTAGAAATATTTAAAAAACAAGTAAAAAAGTCTTGTTTTGCTACAGTTTATGTGTAAATAACCTCTACACATAAAAGCAAATGTGACAGTAGGTAAAATGTTTGGGGAAGAAGATGTGTTTTATTGATGTATTAATGAAACTTTATTGTTTCGCACTATTTGTATTGCTTACTTTTTTATGCTACAATTATTTGACCGAGCCCAAAGAGTTAAGGCTCAGTAAGTCTTTACTTTCTGTTCTGTTACGAACCAGCTGATTTGTTTTTGTTATTAAAAAACCTGTGAAATTGATAAGTTTTTCTGTTCTGTTGCGGTTCAGTTTGATTAAATCAAAAACTTGTAAAGTAATTGTAAGTGACCGCAAAATAAATAATAAATAATACATTAATTAAATTTTATTTCTTCAAATTTATGTGCATAAAAGTTATTGAAATAAAACAATGGATGGTGCAAAACTAATAAATTTGTCATAAATGGCTAATAAGTTTCTACAGAAAAAGTAACTTTAACAATTTTGAAACAGAACGGCACGGAACAGAACAAAAACAGAAAGAAAGACAAATTCTGCCTTTAACCTTACTAATTTATGGAAACTATTTAACGTAACTTTGACCTGTTATAATGACTTTATAAATTTTTGCAGGCAAACTCATGTGTGCATTTGGTATTTTCTAAAAAGTTATGATATACCATTAGCTAGAATAAAAATGTATGCACAGATGTTTGAAGTGTGAGCAACCCAACACCGTGAATACCATTTCTATATTACTTACCACTATGTATACCCTAACTGTTTACTAAAATAACTTTTTCACGTTATAATTCTCATATTGAATTGAAAAAATGGTTATTAGAAGAGGAAATTAATGAACCAAAATCAGTTCCAAAACTGAAAATGGAGATTTCAAGTATAGTAATATTGGAAATTGTTAAGAAAGGAAGACCATTGTGGGATGGTGTTTTTATCAAGCAATTGCTGAAGAAAATTTGGGAAAGGCTTAATTATAATACTAAATTTATAGAGTCTCTTCCCTTGTCCAGTCAAACGGTAGGC
The DNA here is from genome assembly GCA_949318255.1 of Pollenia labialis. NCBI lineage: Eukaryota > Metazoa > Arthropoda > Insecta > Diptera > Polleniidae > Pollenia > Pollenia labialis. The sequence continues at coordinate 83,773,823 of OX439139.1, read as the reverse complement.
CGTCGTACTGTTCAATTAGGAACTTGTGTAGAATCCGCAATTAGGGAAAAAGTAGTTAATTGCGAATTTTTTTCAATTTGTTTAGACGGAAGCACTGACATAAATGATATTTTTTTTTTTTTTTTTTTTCATTATTTATTTATTGAATCTTCATATATTAAATATGAACTAACAATAATTAATCAAATCTTAACCTAATACTTTATTTTATGTCCTGCCAGTGCCAGACAAAAATTTTCTTCATCGCGGGTTCTGTTTACATATATAGGTGTTTATCGCTCATCCTAATGGGTAAGTGCTGCAGTGTCTCTTCTCCTTAAGCGAGAGTGGCCGGTATCATTTAAAATATTTCGAGCTAGTGGATTTGGGTGCAACTCTAGCCTTTTTAAGTATTTTACCGCATACTTTGTAATAATAGTCTTTACCAGTGGCACATTGAGATCCTTGTGGATATTTGAGTTTTTAACATACCATGGGGCAGCTGTAATTATTCGAAGAAGTTTATTTTGGCGCCTTTGAATTTTTTCGATATTAGAGGCCGAGGCAGTGCCCCATAGTTGAATACCGTAGCACCATATTGGCTTTAAAATAGCGTTGTAAAGTAGTAGTTTGCAATCGAGACTAAGAACAGAATTTCTTCCAATAAGCCAGTTAATTTGAATTGCTTTTAGTTTCATTTGGGTTAATTTTGCTTCTATATGGTATTTCCATGTTAAACGCCGATCTAGATGAATTCCGAGATATTTGACATGCAATTGTTGAGACACTAGTTGATTATTGATTTTAATAGGGGGGCATGTTTCCCGACGCAAGGTGAAAGTTATATGTACGCATTTTTGCTCATTGACCTTTATCCTCCATTGCTTTAACCATAGTTCGAGCTGAAATATATGATCCTGCAGGTATCGAGATGCTTCACGACTGTTCTCGTGTACTCTTAGAAAAGCTGTATCATCAGCAAAAGTTGAGGTTACGGTGTAATTGTTTGTTGGCATGTCCGAAGTATATATTAAGTAAAAAAGTGGGCCCAGGATGCTTCCCTGAGGGACTCCAGCTTCAATTGGCTGAGGAGAACTTAAAAAATCACCTTCTTTAATAATGAATTTTCGACCGACCAGGTAGCTTTCTAACAGCTTGTGTGTATTAACCGGTAGGTTTAGCTTCAATTTATGTAACAAGCCTACATGCCAGACTTTGTCAAAAGCTTGAGAAACATCTATGAAGAGAGCGGAGCAATATTTTCTTTCTTCAAAGGCTTTTCTTATGGCGTTTACTATCCGATGGGTTTGTTCAATTGTGCTATGCTCTCTTCTGAAACCGAATTGATGATTAGGTATACACCCATTGTCATTTAAAATTGGGGTTAATTTTGACGTTAAGAGCTTCTCAAACAGCTTTGATATATTAGGTAATAAGCTAATAGGCCTATATGACTCAACTTTTGTGTGATCTTTTCCTGGCTTTGGTATCATCGTTATTAAAGAGACCTTCCAATCTTGAGGGTAGTATTCAAGGCGTAAAATAGCATTAAAAATATAAAGAATAATTTTCTTTGCTATGCGAGGTAGCTCCAAAAGCATTTTGTTACTGATCTTATCAATACCAGGTGCCTTCTTGGTGTTTAATTCACAAATAGCCTTTTCTATTTCCTTTATCTCAAATCTTAGGGGTATAGCTGCTCTAACATAAACAGGCGGCAACTCGTCCGCTATATCGTCAGGTATATTTGGGGTAAATACGTTTTTCAAATGATTTACAAACAGGTTTCCTTTTTCATTATCATTTCTTGCCCAACTTCCATTCTGGTTTCTTAATGGTGGTTTCGGATAACTGTGCAATTGCCATTCTCTTCGCACTCTCCTTTTTTCATTCAAGAGGCGCTCGACATCTGTAAAATATATTTTATTATAATTGTTTTTCTTGAGGGTTTTGCTCGAATGTTGAACAGCTAGTTTAAGATAACTGTCAAAATTGACAATAGAGAGATCCACATTTTCCGGAGTGCTAAGCGGTATATTTTCTGTGCAATGGGTACTGAGATATTTTTTATATTTTAACCAATTTATTTATGTAGCTGACGTCGCTATGTAACCAGAGGGAGATACAATTCTATTGGTGTTTGTTATAGTAACTATTGTAGGTGTGTGATCAGAGGATAATTCTAACGAAGCTTCAACGTGAATCGTTTCTATGGGGATGTTTTTAACCACGCCAAAATCGATGACATCGGGAATTTTTTGCGGATCAGCAGGCCAATATGTTGGTTGTCCGCTCGCGACAGCATTTAAATTCATTTTAGAGATTGTATTGAACAAAACACGACCCTTTGGTGTTATTAGTCGTGACCCCCAGAAGGTATGTTTAGCGTTATAATCGCCAGCAGCCAGGAAACAGGGCCCCAATGACTTACAATATTTATAATATTGGCTTTCTGATATTGCAAATCTAGGTGGTGAGTATAAGGATGAGATTAATATGTTTCGATTCAGCTCTTCAACACAAATGTTTGTTGCTTGAAGATAATCTTCACGATGATCACACATTAGGTAGTGTTTGATTCGGGTTTTTATCAAAATGGCAGAACCTCCACAAGCTCTATCTCGAGGGTCCTTGGTATCATATAGTGTATAACCATTGATTTTAAACGAATTTCTTGAGGTCAAATGAGTTTCAGAAACCATCATGACATCAATTTGTTTATTTTTAAGAAAGTATTCTAATTCATTTTTATGTTGGCGGATGCCGTTTGCGTTCCAAAAACAAATTTTTAAACAGTTCATGGTTTGTTAAGTACAGCTTGCAATAACATCGATTGCATTCTAAGAATCTCCTGCATCATATTATCCATTGTGTTTGTAAAATTATTTACAGTTTGCACTAATGTTTCCATAGTTTTTTCTAGACGACTTAAATTAGAAGTTTCATCAGCACCTTGCATTGGCACATGGTTTGATTTTAGGACATTAGCATAAGAGGTTCTGTTATTACTAGGCTGCGGAGCCTGAATGTCATTAGTGTTTACTTGATTTGGTACCTGCGTTTGAGGGGGATTAGTTTTTGGTCCAGCCGACTGCTTGACGATAGTGTATACAGGGCAACCTCTATAATTTGCAGTGTGATTGCCGCCACAGTTACTACATTTTTTTACATTGGGGTCATTTTTAGACTTATCGCACTGGACTGTACCATGTAATTCACCACATACTACGCAAACCGGTGGTAAATAGCAGTATGCCTTAGTATGGCCAAATTCTTGGCAGTTGAGACATTGAACGGGACCATTTCTTTTGTGCGGCTCCTCTATAGTTATTTTTCTGTATAGAATATATTTTAAATCATAAATAGGATGCGTTTTATTTTTTTTAAGCTTAACGTCGCCAGGTTCTAGCTCCACTCGAAATAATGGTTGGGGATTTTTTTTCCCTATTTTTAATATTCGTAACGTTTTTTATCTTAAAGCCCTTTTCTTCCAAAAAGGTTTTAATTTCCTCTGGGTCCACACAAGAGTCTATTCCCTTGATCACTACCTGAAGACCTTTGCTGCTCTTCAGTTGATATGTATAAAAGCTTTTTTTAAGGGCTTCGAATTTGTTTGTTAGTTTACGAAAATCATTCTCATGATTAACCTGTATTTTTGTCTCGTTTATATTACCACGCTTGATTGCCGCTACGTAAAACGAATTTTCACCTATTACCGAGATCACGCTCTTTATTAACTCACTTGAGTTTTGCTCCCTAAGATATATCGGGGGTGGCTTAGACGATTTAATGACGTTTGGTGCTTCAGAGGATTCATCCTCCAGAATTGCAAAACGATTTTGAGAGTTTATTTTATCAAAAGTTGGTACTTTTGAGGCCGAAGCAACTGCTGCAGAGGTAGGGCTGCGACCCCGTTTAAGCACTGTTATGTACCTGTCCATACCAACTTGTACTTGAGGCTTTTGACAACTTTTTACTTGAGGTTTTTCCATTGCGTCTGTGTTTGAATTCATGGTAACATTTGTTACTAAAATTGTTTTTGCCGAAGCGGCAACACTTGCAGGCACTAGCGAGAGATTAATATTTTTTAATGTCTCAGCATCAACCGTCTTTGTAAAAACAGAGGGCGAAAGGGAACGTGTACGAACAATTGGTTTAGCCGTTAGGTAGTTAATATTATTTTGTTTTATTTATGTCAGTATTGCATTCTTTAGCATTAACTGTTACGTATGCATTTCTTTCATCTAGTTCTATTGTTGTTTCATTGTGACTACTCATGCAAAAAGTTGTTTTTGTTTTTCACTGTTTTGCTGTGCTTTTTTTATTTTTATTATTTATTGTATTACACCAAAAATAAGAATTTTAAACAAAATGTTTTTGTACAGTATATGTGTACATACATATGTACATTTATACATATATTTTTTTTTATTAAATTTTTCGTTTTTGATAATTGTTCACTTTTATGTTAAAGATTTATTTAAAAAAAATTTGTTATATTAAAATATCAAATGTAATTAATAATTCAATTGTATGCGGGATTGAGAATACGCGTCTGTATCACAACAAAGCACAAACCGAATATGATATGTGTGAACTTGTAATTTGTATTCGATGCGTAGACAGCGAATACACTATTTTTGAGTCAATGTTTACTTTAGAATCATTTTATGGAAATGTAACTGGCACGTTGTTGTATGATGTTGTCAGAGAAAAGCTTCTTTCCGTTGTAGACATAAACAAATTTGCTGGAGTCTGCACAGATGGAGCCAATGTAATGTTGGGCAAATATAATGGACTTATAGGCCAATTAAAAAAACACGAATTTGCAGTTCATAATTTTCACTGCATAATTCATCAGACCGCTCTTGCATCGAAATTCATAAATGATACCCCAGCTATGAAGACAGCAGAGGATATAATAAATAAAATTCGAGGCGGACATCAAGCGCTTATCCACCGAAAATTTGTAACCTTTTTAAAAAACAAAAATGCTGTGAATTGTGACCTGAAAATGTTTACAGAAGTTCGGTGGCTAAGTCGCGGTGATTGCCTGAATAGACTTTATGATTTAAGAGAAGAAGTTCTTCAGTTTCTAGAAACTGAGAAAATAGAAAAAGTTTTAGTCCAGTGTTTAAAAGACAATAATTTTATTTTAGACTAAGCTTTTTTGGCAGATACGACAAGTATGTTAAATAAACTTTATTTGGAATTGCAAGGAAAGGAACGCAATATATGCGACTTGTCAAAAATCATTCACAATTTTAAAACAAAACTTTTTCTAATTATTTCAAAAATTAAAAGTGGTGATTTTTCCAACTTTCCAAAAACTTCACTTGTTTACAGAAATCTCGAAATCGACAAAAGATATGAATATGCCGAAATATTTGAAACACTTTTCAATAATTTTCAAGACAGGTTTCAAGATTTTGTAATTTTACAACCGCTATTAGATCTTTTCGAAAACCCTTTTCGTTGCGATGTAAGCAACTATGAATTTGATATTCAATCAGAACTAATCATACAAAAAAGCGAAGTAAATGCCCCAGACGAAAATAATATTGTAGAGTTCTGGAAAGATTTGGATGGCGAGTTCTATCCTGAACTAAAAAAAAATTCATTGAGGTGCCTCTCATTTATTCGGCACTACTTAAATATGCGAACAAATTTTTTCGGATTTAAAATTTATTTGTTCCAAGCAACGTAATAAATTAGGTTCATCCCATTTGAAAAGCATTCTACTATTACGAAACTGCCATAAAAGTATAAATTTAGAAGATTTTATTTTATAACTTGTATAACACAAGGAAAAAAAATTAAAAATTTTTTGTGTTGCTAGAAAATTTGTAGCAGTTCTTTACCAATTCAATGTCGCTGATTTTAAAACTGCACTTTGTTTTCTATCAGCTGTGATTTGCGTGCAATATTTATTTTTTATGAATTTTTAAAACATAAAAATCTTTAATTTTTTACAATTGTTTGATAAGATATTTGAAACTGATTTAGAGTCAAAAAGCTTCCGAATAAAAAAAGTGTAGTTTTAAAATCAGCGACATTGAATTGGTAAAGAATTGCTACAAATTTTTTATCAACACAAAAAATTTTTAATTTTGTACCTTTGTGTTATACTTATAAAATATATTACTAACATTTTATTTCGGCTGTAAATAAATGCATTCTCTCAATTTGCTTACTCTCTGGTACTCACTAATACACAAGCAAAAAAATTTTGGAAATCCCTGTTCTACAGCAGGGATGTCAGCGCCTTGCACAATTGTGCAAATTAATTCACATGTACGCTTACGCTCTTTTATTTTGCGAGCGTAAAATATAATTGTTTACTGAGAAACACTCTCATTCAGCGGGAAATATCGCAAATATTGCAAGGCCTGTTTTGAGGCCTCTAAATATATTTATGTATATAAATAAATATACAATAACTGTATGTAGGTACATCTTTTTTTTTGTTTTGTTATCTTTTTTATTTTATTTATTATCTATGTTTTTGTTTTGTTTTATTTCTGTTTTTGACATTGTACCTACAATGATTTTAAAACAGGGATTTCCATTTCTTTGCACAATTGTGCAATTGTGGTTATTTTTTAAAATAGAATTTTAAAATTTTATAAAAATATATTTGTAAAGTGAATCCTAATCAGCAAAAATTTCAAATTTTCAAAATAATTGTTTTGCATTTAAGCTAACGATATGTGTTTTGTTCGTGAAAAAAATTCGTTGATGCCTGTAACAGGGTCCCTTTTTCTTTCGTTAAAAAGACGTACCTAAATGCAGAAATTATTAAGAAAAGAAAAAGCCACAAGAATTTGTTGGTATTTTGTGATTGTAAAAATATTTTTGTTTCTGTACCAATCGTGTCGGTGGGTTTTTTTTTGAAAACTCTTTTCTTAAGTAGGTGAAAATATTTAAAAAACAAGTTAAAAAAGTCTTGTTTTGCTACAATTTATGTGTAAACCTATACACATAAAAGCAAATGTGACAGCAGGTAAAATATTTGAAAAAATCCGAGTATTTGGCAATTTTTGAAAACCTTTTTTACAACTTTCAAGATCGTTTTCAAGATTTTGAGGATATAAAACCACTACTTAACATATTCCAAAATCCCTTTAAGTGCGAACTTGCGAGTTATGAATTCAGCATCCAGTCGGAACTAATCATACTTAGGAGCGAAATTAATCCTCCAGACAGGGAAAATATTATTGAGTTCTGGAAAAATTTAGACGGGGCGCTATATCCTATATTAAAAAAAAATTCCTTCAAATGTTTGTCGCTTTTCTCCTCAACATATCTTTGCGAACAAATATTTTCCGATTTGAAATACATTTGCTCAAAACAACGCAATAAATTAACATCCGCAAACCTAAAAAATGTTTTGTTGTTACGAAACTGCAATATAAATTTAGAAGATATTATTGGTAAATAAAAGTATTTATTATAGGCTAGTAAAATCTTCTGTTTTTATAATGGTGGTAAATACTTACAGAATATTTTTAAACTTAATATTTGCATTAGTATGAGCAAATGAATTTTCATTGTTAGAATTCGCAAAGGTATGTTGAGTAAAAAACGAAAAATATTGGAAAGAATTGTATTAGGTTGTAAAAAGACTTCAAATATTGTGAACTGCGCAATTTTTCCAAAAAATAAGCAAAGTTTCTGAGGTTCCAAATTAAATTTATTTAAATAATAACTGATTGTGTCTGTCCATAACTCAACATTTTTCGATAATTGTATTATTATTTATTGCATTTAAGTACTCATAGCAATAAATGTAAGTTAACTTTAAATGGTCTGATGAAAAATGAATGGAAAGCATGAACTATATTTCCTCGCATAATGCTGGCCCTGGTGTTTGCATCGCCCTTTCATGAAAATGTTTTGTAAGTTTTTCGCCCGCTGGGCATTTAAGAGATAAGAGTAATCTCCCCAACACAATCATAATTGACATCACTGTTCTACAGTTTTGTTCTTGTTCAAACGTCAACACGAACCAAAAAATTCAGTAAGATGTATGAATCGATAGCAAAATTATACTTGTATTTGTTTATTTAAAAGCGATGCATCTGTTTATGAACAACAGCTTACTTGTACTCGGGTTTCGGCTCGGTGATTCGAACATGATTTTATTGTAATCAGTTGCAACCACCACTCGAACTTTATGATTCAATCGTTTTTGTTCAACAACAAGAAATTACTTAAAAGCAAAAAGCTCGTTTCAAACAGTCAGTTTGAATTCTTGTACTCGCAACGAACATGAATATGTATACATACATATATATTTCTTTGGTATGATAGAAGTAAAATTCATGTTATAAGCTCGAGCCACTTGTTTAAAAACACATTGTGATTTATTTATATAAGCAATATAAAGCTCATGTTATTGTGGGCGTTGTGTGTTTTTCTTAGTAGTACTGTTCCTTTTATAGTTATAAATTATATTTTGTTATATAATACTACTTGTATTGAAAACCCATGTTCCTTTTTACATTTTGATATAAAAATATGTTTAAAAAAATGTTTTTTTATTATTTACTTTTTTTAATATCTCTAAAAATGTCTTTGAATTTGATTATATGCCTAAAAAATAATAATACATGTATGTAAATACATACAGACAACTTTTTATATAAACATTAGATATTTGTTAAATAAAGGTTTTCTGTATTGCGAGTTTTCGGCCTTGCGGAACACTTATTAATTATGTACATATTACAATAATAAAATATATAACTAGTACGTAAATTATTTCCACATATATAATTTTTCTCAAACTTATAAATAAATGGAGTAATTTTCCAAAATACCATTTTTTAAACCTTTATAAATTTAAAATACGATGGAGTTACTAAAAATATGGTATATTAAAGCCTGAAGTGTTCTTCCCTAAACATATTATGTTTGATTAAATACAGGTACAAATTTTAAGTTTTGTTGAAAACCCTATTAAGAAATATTAATTTTTGAAATTGGCTCTTAATGGGCTAATAATCGGAAATTTTAATCCATCATGGGAAAGACATTTCGAAGTAGTTTCTAATAATATCAATACTTTTTAGATCAAGTTTTTCCTATAAAGTAATTGATAAGGGTAACGTTCGTAAATGCAGTTGTTTGGTATCACTTGCGCAGAAGTAAAGTTAAATGTTCGTAAAAGCATCACTTGTATGAAACTTGGTATCACTCTCATGTCAAACGTTTTTTTATGTAGTCATGCTCTGCAACAAATTTTGGTAATTACTGCTTAAGTTAATTTTCTGATGCAACAACTTTTGACATAAAAGAAATCGTTTAATTTTTCTTTTGTGATGCTTTTTCTCGTAATTTATATGAAAACTGTCACTTAGTCCGAGTTTGTACTCTGTTCAACATTTGGTACTCTGTTCAACATTTCACGTGAAATGCTGTCAAAATGCATATGAAAAAAACTTGTGCGGAATATCTATGAAATAATGTTGATGGAGTTGTACTCTGTTTATTTTGTGAAAAAGTTCCGAAATGTTTCTGGCAACATTTTTTTTACAACTGCGAAATAATGTAAGCTGCCTTTATTTCATGTGGAATTTTAAGCAAAAGCAAGAAAGTATGAACTTAATCTTAAAAAAGAATAAAAAATTAAAATAACACAATCGGTAACAGTTTTTTATCCATATTTACTTTTTTTTTATTAAATTTTTTATTAAAAAAAAATAATTTTAGTAAAATACATGTGGCGTTTGTTTACATACACGAAACAATGTAGCATACTTTGAAGGAATAAAAACGTCAAATTGTACAAACTCGTTAGATTGGTAACATTGATAAATGCCAAAATTTTCGTGTGGAATAATCAATGTTGCTCAACATTTTTCACAAATTTGAACAGAGTACTAGGCTTTAGACGAGCGAACATTTGGAAGGAAAACATCTGGAATTCTCTTTTGTTTTTTCATTCTCGGTCACACAGACGAACATGTTGCCGGAAACATTGAAGCATTTTCCAATATTTCCCATATTGTTAAGATTCATTTCATAGCTAAATAAATATAGATAAAGTATTATGCAACTTTTACGACCTATAACTCATAAACTAGGAAAGCGTAAGTGCGAAAAACATCATCCTATAGAGCTTCTTTTAAGGATACTAAAAAGTTTTCTTCAATTTCAAGCGTAGTCTTTTCTGTTAACCAAAAAATTGTTTAAGCACTTATTCTTTAAATATTTTTTATATTAGCATCCCTTTTTCTGTTTTGTAGTGGACAAAAATAGAAATTAGTTTAATTTGACTACAACTACAAAATAAGCACAGACAACAACCTGCAGCCATGTAGTCGTGCCGTCGTGAAAATAATCATTTCCATATACCCACATGTATTCTAGTTTTGACATATTGAAGTCGGTGGCTTGCTGTCTCGAATGTGTTTATAACATAAAGCTTCAAACTCAACATATAAGTGGTATTCACACCGAACTTGTTAATTTATTGCGCGGTAGTTTGTTAATTTGTTAAAGTTACCAACTGTGAACAACCCCCCTTTTAAAACTTTGTTAGTCTGGTAACTTTCTTAGTAAAACTGCTGATTTATTGTTCGGCCACAATTTATGTACACGAAAATTGCCAAAACACAAATATTTCTTTTAGAAATGTATCACAAATGACTTTTTAGAAACTGCAACAGCTGATTGTGAGTTACCAACTAACAACTATTTTATCAGGGGTGCCGTGTCGTTAATTTGTTAAATGTTAATCCGGTAGCGCGTTAAATATACAAAAACAAAATGCGTGTAAAAAAGTAACGACTAACAAACTAATAAGCTCGGTGTGAATACCACTATTGTTACGTTTTTTCATTTATACCCTTTGTACACTTGCATACATTTTAGAGGAATGCATGGAAGATGTTGAAAATGTGATATACACGTTCACACTTGAAACATCTTCTATCAATAAAAAATGTCACCGTTTCTGAAAAAAGAGCCAAAATTTTAAAAGATTACACCAAAATGTTTTTAGAACTCATAAAATAATATAAAACGAATCAAGTAACATAAGGCTTGCAAAAAAGGAAAAACTTGAGAAATTGTAGCGCTGCTTTCAAACCAAATGCCATTTTGTCAGTGATGCCATAATAATAATAAAATTTATCAAAGTTATTTTCGGGAATACAAAATTTATTATTAATACGATTTCCGTTTATTATCAAAAACGGGCAGGTGCACGGCCTAAAAAACACTTAATTGACAACATCTTTTGTAAGTTGTTGTTTATTTTTTATTTTGTTTTTCTTAACCTACTTACAACTACAATTAATGTTGAGAGAATTTCAACTAATTGTAGCGGGGAATGTAAGATGAGATGAACGCACTGTTTATTGTTGATGTTGTTTTGTTTAAACTTTGATATTATTACAAGTAGAACTGTTGCTATAAGTCTTATACGTTTAACATTTTTATTTGGTTTAATATCTTTAGTTTTTCTAAAATCTTTATGGATGAAGTTTCCTGATGATCTGGCCTAAGCAACCAGTGAAATGCGCATAGGAATAGCTTATCCCATCAACAATAAATTTCAAGTGTTTTTATCAATAATAAAAACTGGGAATTTAGCACGAATAACAAAATCTTTTGAAATTTAAAAAAGTTGTTAAAAAATTTAAATGTTTAATGTTGACAAGTGTGAAAAGGCTATTAATAAACGCGTTTCGGTTAACTCCATTTAAAATAAGCGAACAGACGTGTTTTTTTAAGACTCCTGAAAAAAGTCGTTTACTCGTGGTTATAGTGTGCCAAAAAAATAAGAAAATTATTATAAAGGAACAAAAATATAAAACTCTTATTAAACAAATAAAAAACTTTAAAAAAATAAAAAAAATAATAATAAAAAATGAATAGTGTTTCTTGCAATACTTGTAATAATACAATTACAACAACTTCATATGTGAAATGTTTCAATTGCAATTCGAATTACCACTTCTCACCTTGCTGCCCTTTAGATGAGTCTACATATTCTAGTATGTATGGGGAGAGAAAAACTAACTGGAAGTGCAAAAAATGTAAGCCTCGATTTAAATCCCCCAACAACGTTTATCAGGCATTCGTATATGATGAAACAAATCAACAAAAAACATTAAGAGATGGTAATGAAGAAAATATTGGAGACAACAGAGCGATAACACGCAAACATTCCTTAGCTCTTAACACCGTCAACTCTAACTTATGCTCGGTAAAATCTGATGTCAATGACCTTAAGTCTGATATTAAAGATATAAAAACAAATATAGAGCAATTATCAACAATTGTAAACAACTCCCACACACAAATAAGAGACGAAATAACAAGTTCACTCTCCACAATCACAACTGCGCTCTCTGGTTTGGTAGACCAAGTAAAAGAACTCGTCGAAAAAGATAAACAAAGGGAGCACGAAATAAATGCAATAGACATACGTATAAATAAAATGGAACAGCAGCTTATTGTTAAAAACATTCACAAACAAAGATATATCACCATATGAAATAATAAAAACAATTGCATCCTCAGTAGAAATAGAAATGTGCGAAGCCGATATTAGCAATGCTTATAGACTGAGACGGCAAAATGACAAAGTTGTAGTTGAATTTACATCTCTCAACAAAAAAAGAGAGCTGATGAGTAAAATAATACGACACCGAATAGATGCTCATATTATAAACAAAGATCAAAACGAAAACAACAACAATAATAAACACGTCTACATTAATGACCAACTCACGTTTAATAACAAACAACTACTATGGGCGACAAAAACCAAGGCAAGAGAAGCTTATTAGAAATATGTATGGGTCAGGGATGACAAAATATTTGCCCGTAAAATTGAAAATACGCCATCAATTATTATTAACAATACCAATGCTATCGACACGATCACTCCCAACACAAATTAACTTTTTTAACCTATGTATATAGAGATAAAACATGAATTTAGTAACAACTATTGAATAACGTGAAAAAAATTTTACATAAGTGCGATATTAATACTTTGAAATACAGTAAACCACGATTGCCAAACACAATATTTCTTTGTCCTACAAGTGAGGAAGAGATATTTGAAATTCTTACAAACATCAATGAAAGAAAAGGCGCAGGAATAGATGGTATTAGACCAAAAGACCTAAAATACAATGCTGCCCTATTAGCTCCACTAATAACAACATTTGTAAACTCGAACATAAATAGCGCAACTATTCCTAATTTATTAAAATCATCAATAATACGCCCAATTTACAAAAGTGGTACTAAAAACGACTACAACAACTATAGGCCAATAGCTATACTACCAGCTATTGAGAAAATTCTGGAAGAGATAATAGTTAAAAGATTAAATAAATTTTTAAAAAAATACAAAATCTTAAATTCTTGTCAATATGGCTTTCAAAAAGGTAAAAATATAAATAAGCTGCTAGGAAATTTTTCTAATTATATAAATAAATGCCTTAACGAAAATAAGCACTGCTTAGCATTATTTATAGACTTTAGCAAAGCTTTCGACACTATTTCTCACAGCAACCTTCTTGAAATTCTGGAACGATATGGAATTAGAGGAAATTGCTCACAGTGGTTAAAAAATTACTTAGAACTAAGAAGCTACAGGGTCAAAATTAACAATATTTTAAGTAACGAAACTTTTTCCGAAAATACTGGTGTACCTCAGGGCTCAAAACTAGGTCCAATCTTGTACTTGATATACGCAAATGAGATGATTAACGTTCTTAAAAACAGCGAAGCTTTTGCATATGCAGACGATACTGCAGTTATTGTTTCCAAAAAAAAAATCGAGGAGGCAGAAAAAATCATGCAAAATGAACTCAATATAATAACAAAATGGAGTCATGACAATGGTCTCGTTATTAATGCATCAAAAACAAAATTAATGCATATAAAACCGCCCCATCTTCTGCATCACCAATTTAACCTCGTTTTTCATGATAATCAATGCATACACAAAACAAACTTATATAATAGTGATACATGCAGCAACATTATAGAAGAGGTAAAAACATATAAATATTTAGGCGTATACGTGGACGAAAACTTTAAGTGGCTAACCCATGTGCAAAACCTTCGAAAAAAGTTAAAAAATCAGCTTACAGCCTCTTTCACCTAAGTAATTGTAGCCCATTCACAGTCCTAAAGCAAGCATACTTCTCTTTGGCCGAATCATACCTTAGGCATGGTATTACAGCATGGGGAAGCTCTACGTATTGTAGCAGCCTACAGCAAACACTTGCTTGTAATCCCGACACTCTTAAACAACACACTAGCAAATAACACACTTCTAAACAACATACCGGCAAACAACTCACCTGTCAACAATAACCCACTCGCAATCAACAATACAATCCTAAATAATACCCACGCTAATTACAACACATACGTTAACAACAACACAAACGTCAGCAACAACCAAAACGATAACAACATTCACGTTAACAATAACCCACATGTAAACAACAACACAAACGTAAACTCACAAACAAACAACACTATACACGTAATCAACACTCATGTTAACAACAACAACAGGAAACAATAACACCGCCACAAATAGAAGGAACGGGAGAATAAAAACAGTAGGGAATATAGCAACAAAACTAGAAGTTCTAAATATCAGAAGCTTATATAATATTGCACTAATAAATGAATTCTGGAACGACTCAAAATACCTAAAACCTATAAACCATAATTACAACTCAAGACGAAAAGCAGAAGGAAGATATAAAGTAGAACGATTCCACAACAATTATGGAAAAAAATGTCTTAAGGTACGTTCAGACTGATGAAATATTTGATAGCAAACATCAAATATTTCATTAACGTAGTCTGAACACAAAATATTTTTGAGTGTCAAATAAAATAAAAGCTGATTTTGAGCAAATAAAAGTATTTGCCGGCAAACAAATATTTGTCCAATGTGAACATAGTGTGAACACAAAAAATCAAATATTTTAGTAATTTTTGAGCAAACATTTATTTGATATTACAAAAAAATTGTAAGAGCAAACAACGACAAATAATTTTAGCCATGTACCCGATAGAAGCAATTTTTCCTGTAAGTTTTCGGATTTTTTACAGTTTTAAAGATTTTTAATAATTATTAGACTTTGCTATCATGCCGCTATTAGCCAATTTTTGCGAATTTTTGCTAATTTAGCAATTTTCACCGAATTTTTGCCATTCCTTATACTTTGAGGGACTTTTAATCAATTTTATGGCTTGTTTGAAATATCAAAATTTTTCGCGAATTTTCGCTATTTTTGCAACATTTTTTTATTTGGTTTTTCCCGACATTTTGGTTTTTAACCGATTTAGCGCTTTCAAATAAATTTTAGGGTTTGCTATTAGCCAATTTTTGCGAATTTTTGCTAATTTAGCAATTTTTACCGAATTTTTGCCATTCCTTATACTTTTGGGGACTTTTAGTCAATTTTATGGCTGTTTTTGCAACATTTTTGTTGTTGTTCTTTTCCCGACATTTTGCTTTTAACCGAACCATATATTTTAGGGGTTGTTACCAATTTTTCGCAAATTTTAGCCATGTTTCCGTTAACCATTTGTCTTCCAGTTTTGTTTTTCTTTTACATACTCCTGTTATAACAATATAATAGATGCTGCCCCACAGAATAAAACAAATAATTAGGCTTCTGCACGAATTTTTACTATTTGTGAAATATATTTTTATTTTTGAACACTTTCATTAAATAATTATTTGATGCAAATATTTGTTTTAGTCTGAACGCATGGCAAACATGAATTAATTTATTTTATTTGACACTATTTGCCAACTGTTTCAACAAACAAAAATTGTCAAATATTTGAGCTTAGTCTGAACATCAAACAAAATATTTTTTTGTTTCACACAGTTTGAAGCAAATATCAGAACAAATATTTTTGTCAAATATTTCATTAGTCTGAACGTACCTTTAGTGTTGTACTTCCAGCCCTGTTCAACAAACTACCCACTAATTTAATTAACCTACCAAACACAAACAAAAGAAGGAAATTAATACAATCGTATATTTTAAACTCGCAATGAAATATTGAACTTTTAGAATATGTTAACATATAGACACAGCCACTGAATTATGAATTATTATTATCTTTTTTACGTGTCGTTTTTTGTAGAAGATTAAAGAACACATGTTGTGTATTACTTTAATCTATTACACAATCGTATACGACAACGACAACCACAATAAGGCCGATTATTTGATGTACCATGACCAAACTAATGATGCAGAAGTTCTTCTTTTTGGGTCTACTTTCATAACCAATTATCAGAATTGAGTCCCGAATCAATCACCTGAAAAATGTTGTACTGTGTAATGATCATGTTATCGGCGATTTGTCATTTAAACAGTTTATAACAATTTGTAAGGAATGTTGAAGAGATAATTATGGTTTTGTTGTTGTCAGTAAGGACGATCCAACTAATGGCGGTCGTTAAAGAAAGGGATTTAATAATTTTATTCAATTATAATTAAGATTATATATAAAGCAGATCGAAAGTAGATATAAAGCAAATCTAAAGCAGATCAGAATCAGTCTTAAAACATATTGTTTACAATTTAATTTTTTTTAAGAACCCATACAAATACACACACACAAAAATCATGAGTAAAAATAATAAATTGTTAAAAGATATTGTTTAAAACCAGAGCGGGATTAAAGGAAAAACTAAAAAGTAAAGTAAGATTTGGATTAGGTATGAAGAATAATAAAGTTCGAATATCAAAAAAAAGGAAAAGGAGGAAAGAACAGAGTGTGGTATTCTATACTACCTTTAAAAATACTCTTAAACTATTGCGAAAGGAGAACCCTAACAATAAAAATGATGCTGTTTTAAATGCACAAAAAGCAGTTCGCTCTGATTTAAAAAAAGAAGGCTGATATACATAAGTATACCAAGAATTATTCCAGTGCCTAAAGTTGGTGGATTTTTACCATTGATTCCTGTTTTAACGGCCTTGCCAACTTTTGGAAGTTTAGCTACAGGTGGATCGGCAATAGCTAAAGCTGTTAAGGACAGTTAACACGGTAATACAATGTATTACGACTTTGTAGAATCAAAATATTATGAAATTCCCTCCGTGCTTAAAAGAAAAAAAGAAAAATCTGTTGTATGTATTTTGCATGTTTACACGGATGGTACAAGTGAAATGAAAAATAAAAACAAAAAATCAGATGGTTACAGTTTTACAATTTTTACAAAACCAACATGAGAATTTTCTGAGTTGATGTTAATTGTTTTTGTAATTGTATAAAAATGCTACCACCTTCAATATACTCTGTTAAAATACACCTCTATGGTTATGAAAATACATAAGTTTCTAAAATGGTTTAGAAAAAAATCATTTACCGAACGCTTGTCAGATTTTCTGTTCGTATTCTCTCTTAATCAACAAATTTTGCTTTTACATGGTATGATTTTTCTCATTCTACATAATGTCGTAATACAATGTATTACTGTGTAAACTAGCCTTTAATGATATAAAGAATGGAAAAGAACAATTGGAAGAAGCCTTAATTACACTTCTTATTCAGTCATTTTCATATTTTCCCCACGAACTTGGGCTCCGAAAGTGATGAACAAGATGAAAGATTT
The DNA here is from genome assembly GCA_949318255.1 of Pollenia labialis. Taxonomy (NCBI): domain Eukaryota; kingdom Metazoa; phylum Arthropoda; class Insecta; order Diptera; family Polleniidae; genus Pollenia; species Pollenia labialis. The sequence goes on along the minus strand of OX439139.1, from coordinate 83,756,209 downwards.
CACCAGGAAATGGAAGAAATCGAGGGACGTTACAAAGGCTGGTGGGATGAACAAATGATGGCGGACTATTGTTGGTTTCTCATTCGCGAAGATCCATCCGAAAATAAACGCAAAAGTTCAAGTCGCTCGTCATTTTAATTTAAATTTTTTGAATTTACGCCGAATATAGTGTGTGAGCAATGAATATGAAAATATTGTCGTTCCACAAAACCCTTAATAAAAACTTTATTTTTCATCCGATTTTTTTCAAATTACGCTTAAACAAATATATTATTCCAGATATTTACTATAACGTAGAAAAAAAATGAAATATGAAATAAAAATGAAAAATGTTGAAAAAAAAACGTAAAAAATAGGCAAATTTTGAGGTGCCATAACTCAGCCATTTCTTATCAGATAGAACTTTGTAGCATATCGACGGAAAAGCCATTCATTTACCTTTTTAACGATGTGCCATTTATTTCGGTTGGGCTACACAAGGGTTTGAGTGGGACTATACAACGAAAAACAAAAAAGTACCGTTATCTAAAAATTTACTAAGGAAAAATTACAGCGTTTTTCGTGTTCAGGAGGTCCCAATTAACTTATCTAGGCATGTGGCGTTCTTGGTATTTTTCCAAATTAAAAATTTGTAAAGCAGTGTAATGCTCCAATATTCAAATTTTAAAACTTTCGAAATGTTGCATTCAAAGATCCGAGTTTTCGGTTTATTTACAAACTGTTCACTAATCGAGGCAACAATCATCGGTGACAGATTCAAAGGTGAAGACACAAATCCACAAATTCCGATGATTTCCAACGATTTACCATTCCGATTCAACAGGCTCCAATTCCCATTGCTTCTTGCCTTTGTTATTGCCATCAACAAAGCACAAGGCCAATCATTGACTAGTGCTGGCTTAATTTCGGAAAATTCATGTTTTTCACACGGCCTGTTGTATGTGACTTGCTCCCGAGTTGGCACATCAAAAAATTTATACGTTTTTACACCAAATAAAAAAACAAAAAACATTGTCTATCCGCTGGCCTTAAGATGAAGTAATAAATAAAAATTATTTCCAATTTGCCTTAAATACATGCGTTTCTTTTTGATTGGGCCCATATCTACACCATATGTAAGTTATTCTGTAATAAAAACTTTATGATAGGTATTCCATGGATTTTTATTTAAAGGCCGTAAATTTCGTTAAAACCTCAATTTAAATCGTGTTTTGCAATCCCCGTTCTCTTAACCCACCACATCATGAAGCGCACTCTCAACAGACCTAGCCTTAAGATAGGCTTGTTGCGCGCCGCTGATGATGCCGGCGTCAATCTTCGTCCTCAGATGTGGATCAATCAGTCTTTCTAATGTCTTAAAAAAAAGACGATAGGCTGATTGGTATTAAACCCTTGGGTTTAGATCGGTTCTACCTGCTTTAGGTATGAAACTAACTCTGACCCCTCTCTACCCTCTAGGAATGTAGCCTTTTAGCAAACATACCCTGAATAGTTCAACTAGCTATATGAGTGATGGTCCCTAGATATTCTGTAGCATAGGCATCTAGTCCTGCCAATTTGTACGACCCAAAAGTATAAACCTGCAGACAAGCGTACAGCTTCGCGGGGATTAGCTTGGGGAATAAAAAAAAGAAAAAAAAAAGAAATGTAACCTTATCCAAGGTGATAATATCACCCACCGCTTCCTTTACATCAACTCCCGAGCCTAACCCAGAGAAGGGGTTACCACACCCCATCTGTAACTCCGTCCCAGGATCCCCACATTCCGGGAAGTAAGTATTCATGAGCAAACAAAGAGCCTAGGAGCTAGATTCCGTCCACGAGTCGTCCGGTCTCTGAATAAATCCTGACACCGCAGGGTAATTGGATAAATTGGGCGAAAACTCACGGGATTTCCTCGATAATTTAAAAAGTAATCATGTTTTCCCGGGCATTGGAAAAGTCCGAGAAAATAAAATTTCTATTCATAGTACAAATAGAATAATTGCGTAGTGCTGTTAGAATTTATTTTGGATTTTTCTGTTTTTTTTGATTTGTAAAATTGACCTGGTTTTTACTTTTTGGAATAGTGAGACTGATAAAACTGTTCGTGAATTTGATGAAAAACAAGGAGAGAAGTTATCAAGAACTAATTGTTTAATGAAAATGTAAATACGTTACATTTCCAACGATAACTTTTAATTTAAATTTTACATTAGATATTCTTTGTAATTTTACTTACCGAGTTTACTATGAAAATACCTCGTCCGCGGCTTGATGCAACTGGTTTTACGATCCAGGGACCCCTATTCTTATTGTGCGCTGTTATGAGGTCTTTGTACTCTAGAGGTAACATAAATGATTGTGGTATGATATCGAAATGTTTTAGTCCTCGAAAATGTTGCATTCTTTCAATATTTTTATATAAACGATCTTTACGAGTCAACTCATAAGACCTAGAAAAATATGTAAATTGTTAATAAATAAATTTAATAAAAATGCAATTTTTAAGACTTTAAATACCTAGGAAAGTGGTTAACGCGTTGATATGGAGCCAAATTTCGCAAAATATCAGGTTTCATGTGTACACCAGTCCACAGAATACTAAAATTTTCGCTTTCTTCCGCTTCTGTCAGCCCATGATGAGCGAAAATTTTTCGCAAAAGTTTTGTTTCCGTTTGAACAAATTTGTATGTCAATTTTAGATCAACAGCAGGCATACCAGCAGCAGGCAAATACTCATCAAATTCATCTACTAATTTACCTTCAATGTCGTCGTCTTCCCCTTCACCTACGACATTGCCATCTTCTATATCAGTTAAAGTATCAACATGCGTTTCTACCGCCTTTTCGGTTTCATCCAGTTCATCACCTTCACTCGAAATTGAGTAATCACTCGATGACAGCGAATCGCACAATTTTTTTTCGCACTTCACGATACGTAAAATATTTTTCGTGGCCCTGACCATATTATTTTTATCCCCTTTGGAAAATATGGAAGTTGTACTTGTGGACGGCGCTGGATTGCCAATACCATTAGCCATTATGTTTTTTCTACAAAAGCTTGCATTATTTATTAATTCAGATTCTGTATTCTCAATATCATACAATGAATTAGAGTCGTTTTCAACAAGAATTTGTTTAATTTTCGTATTTAAAACAGATGTTCGGAATACCAGAACCGCATCACGTGATCCTAAACTACCACTTGTAATCCAATCATCATCGCCAGGCTTCTCTTTGCCTTTGCAACTTCTGTAAAAGGTAAATATTTTTAATATTTTAAGTCTAATACAAGGCCCATCTATCAGGTCTGCTTACTTGTACAAAAACAAAAAACGATACTTTTTATTTGTCAAAAATTTACTACCACATATACAAAGCAAAAGGAAAAAACGTGTATGTGTGGCATACCATAAACGTAAACAAACGTATACATGCACATGTAAGCAAAAAGTAAACAACTTTTGACAACTAAAAAGAACATAAACAATGATCATCAGGCTTCTTGCGCAGACCTTTTCAATGGGCCTTGGTCTAATATATTAAAGTTTTAAGTATAAGCGATTCGATACATGTTTGTTTAAATTGGGAATGAAAAATATGAATAAAATAAAATAATACTGACAATACTGTTTCTTCATTTAATCATTTATTTCCAAAACCAGTCAAGCGAACAATTTCGATTTTGAGTAAATTAAAGAAAACTTTCTAGCAATCTTCAAAATAACTTTTACAAAACTGATATTTTTCCTTAAAAGTTATACATTTTTGTAACTGTTTGATAAACGTAAAGCTTTTTTTTTAATTTATATTGACATATATTTGTAAAAAAATATTAAGTTTGCACTTGACTGGTTTATTTGTTACAGTTACAGAATTTCGGTACTAACTTAGGACTTTTCTTTCATTAAACAGAAAATTTGAAAACAAAACAAAACAAAGTGTAAAAATAATTAAAAATTTTGAATATTTAAATAAGAAATTTAGAACACGTACATATGTATATGGGTAATTCCATGTCAAATCGACCAAGAGTGGGACACGACCTCTATCGATTTTAATGAAATTTGGTGAGAAGGTTCCTTTTAATCTATTAGGAAAATATATGAACAAAAAAAACTAAAAAATTGTTTTTGCAAAAGTTATGTCATATTCAAAATGTCATAATTTTGCCGAATTAGCCAAATGTGTTGAGCTTATTTCTTCAAAAACGGTTTAACGGTTTGAAATTACTAAAACAAAAACCGAAATTCCGCAATAAATAATAAAGTGCAGTTGGTCATTCATTTGACCCATGTAGGAGCATCCTACGTGCTGTACCATACACATATGGCGGTTTAATACAATTCTTTAATTGGGCTCCTGCGCCGCAAAGGATGCTCCTAGATGGGTCAAATGTATGACCAACTCCACTTTACAGGCTTCAGAAAAATACACACACTGTATAAAAATCTCGCACATAAATGTAAACAAACACAGTTTAAAGCAACACAACATAATTTTATTTACATAACAATTATGTGTGTTTCTAAATTTTCAGTGCAATATGAAAATTGAATTTTATTACGCCCCTCCGCCCGCAGACCGAAAATCAGACTTCACAATGTCACTCGCCTGAATATTCTGAAGTTTCCCTAAAAATTTCATCAAAGTCGGCCCAAAATCGACATACATACACACATCCAGTTTTATATACATAGATATATTTTTAGACTCGCAACTGGAAAATTTTCAATAAATCGATAATTAACAAATATATTTTTTATTTAGGGTAAATTATTTTTACACAAACACTATTTTTTAAAGTTATTTTTTAATAGACAAATATTTGAGTTTCAAACTTAAAATAAGCTTAAATAATCTTTAGAAAAGAAAAAGATTGCAAATTTAAAATTTTCAAAGAACATCGATATTTTGTTTTAGGTTGACTTGACTTTAAATCCTTTTCAAATTTTCGAAAGAATGTGAAAGGAAAATACTTTTTGGAAATACAACACTGAAAATATCACGTTTTAAATCCACATACATTTTTTTCAAAGTCTTTCTTGGGATTCAATAATTTTTTGCCGAAAAGTTTGCAAGTTTACTTCACTTCCTTACATTAGATTTGCTATTGGATGTACCTGCATCATCCTTGCGTTTAATATTACAGTACAATACGCATATAAGAAAGCCTATAAATGCACCGATTTTCTTTCTTATATGCGAGCTTTCTTATAAAGAAAACACTCATATAAGAAAGATATTTTCTTATATCTGTAACACCCATATAAGAAAGATATTTTCTTAAATACATCAGTAACAGAATTTAAAAAATGTCTTATAGAAATACATATATAGTAATTGAAATAAAACTGTTTAATACTTATACATACTACACATCATTTTGTACTAAATTTCGTATATAAATATATAAGTACACAACTAACTGCCAGGCCCACGATGTCGACAAGAACATTTTTTTTCGAATATTTATATTGAAAACAATAATAAAAAACTAAAATTTGTTTTTGCTTTCAATACAAATATACGAAAGAAATGTTCTTGTCGACATCGTGAGCCTGGGCCTAAATATAGAAACATAACAAAAACAAAACAGGTGATTGCACTTCACTTAAAATCACATTTGATAAAAAAAGGTAATTTGGTAAAAAAAAATATTAATTCCTAGTTTTAAAATTAGATTTGATAAAAAAATCAGTAAGAAGAATGAATACATAGTTTAAAAACATGTGTTTACTTAAAAAATACTAAATATGAAGCAACACTGAACAGATGTAAATTGTAAATTATACACAAAACAAAATCTATTTTAACCGAGGTAAAAAAAATTCAATTGTGTGAATATATACTACTTTCTTATACACGTACCATTTTCTATGGAATGAGCATAATTTTTCTTCAGAATTTGTTTCTTATAGAAGAGTTTTTCTTATAAGCGAGTTTCTTATATGAGGATTATGTAGCACGCAGATATATACAAATGTGCATGGTGTCTGAAGATGTCTTTCTTATAACCGAGTTTTTCTTATAAGCGAGTTTCTTATATGCGTATTGTACTGTATAAGTATAATTTTTTGATTTAAATTATTTTCATTGATTGAGAATATAAAGTTTGCTTACCCTTACTCTTTTGTAAGTATCAATTCATTTTCAAACTCAAATATTCCGTATTTTTTATTTTCCTTATAGAAAAAAAAATGTTAATTGAATTGTTTTGGGTCAATAAAACAAAATTATTTGGATTATGTTCTTTCATTATTCATAGTTGAAGAAAATTAAAAAGTAAGAGGGAGTTTACACGGTGACTTTCCAGACATGTCTGTTTTTGACATTCTCTTTTGAACATGCTACCAAAAACCTTTTGTCTTTTCACGACGTCTTTCCAAACATGTCGGTTTTTATGTATATTAGGCTAATACACATATACATATAAATTAAAAACATGAAAATTCTTATTAACAACAAAATAAAACAAGAATGAATCGTCTGAACAGCATGTTTGGCAATCTTGTATCAGAGAGCGAAACAAGTGGTTTATATCGTCGTATAACATAGCTATCGAGAAATCGGCAAATTCAGAGGCAAAAAATCGGCAATAAACCGATAAATCGGCAAATATGGCAGGCCTGAACTGAACACGTGTATTTTATTTTTGTAAAAAATAAAAACTAGCAAGAAACGTTGTGATCATACCTGCCATATTTACCGATTAATCGGAATTTTGGCGATTTTTTGCCTCTAAATTATCAATGTGCCTATTTTTTGATTAACACTTACAACACGGTAATTTTTGGTTTGTTTTATATAAATTATTAATTTTGGGTAACTTGTTACACAAAGTGACGACGGTAATTAATTCAGAGTTTAAGTTCAACTCGCAATTTTTAAGATAAAGTTCTAAAATTCAGTACATAGTTTCTAATTGTCCTTAGAATCAAGCCTATGGCAAATGGGGAGAACAGTCACCTGAAACTTAACTTAATAATATAATTTGTTTTCCTGGGTCCATGATTAGCCGTGGGTACACTCTTGAAAAGTCGTCTAAATGTTGTTGTGTGGAGTATCATAGGGTAGGAATGGGCAAAAAATATCGATATATTAAAACATCGATATTTAAAAAAATATAATCATAGGGTAGGAATGGGCAAAAAATATCGATATATTAAAACATCGATATTTAAAAAAATATAATCGATATATATCGCCGATATATTAAATACCGATACATCGATGTATCGATATTAAAATACGACTATCGAATTCGATATTTTTTAAAGTCAGTCTTCATTAAGAACTCACAATTTTAGCCGTTTTTCAAACAATATGTTTTTTAAGAATTGGAATCATTGCATGCTTCATATGTTTTTTTAAACTTATATGAAGATCTAAATGATTGGCATTTATAAGAAGCAGTGCCGGATACAAGAAGCAGATTGACTGGAAAGCACATAAAACAGAGAGGGCTCCTGATGTCCATATCTGATGATTCCTGGTTTGACTAAAACCAGTTGGTACTTTTTGGGTGCAATTCAAATTTTAAGGAAAGTTGGTACTTCCATGACTTATTTTCTTCCATTGAAATTTTTCGTAATTTATTTTTTTTATTTCATATGGATTTTTTGTTTTTGTTATAATTGAATTTTCTGTTTTAATTAAATTTTTTTGTTTTTATTAATTTTTTTTCAATAAAATTAAACAATAAAAAGTAACAATGTAATTACATATAATTTGTTTGTTCATAAATATGTTTGTACAAAGGTAAACTGAATTTTTTTAATTTGGTATTAGTTTCAGCAAAATACGTTCGATATATCAATATATCGATATTTTTGAAATAATAAATATCGATACTCTAAAAAAATATCGATTCGATATATATCGATATATTTTTTCAACTTGCCCATCCCTATGACATAGGGTTGGTATTGACGGACTATACTTTCTTATTTGCTTAAAATGGATATTTGTAACCAGAAAAATAAATATTTTTTCCCAATAGTTATTTATAACCAAAAAATTACTTAGGTTATCAACAACAACAACAAAAATTACTTGAATTGGTTACCATATTAAAATATGTTTATATAACGATAATGGTTAAAAATTCCGAAATGAAAATAAAGAAATTTTTCTCTTAACTTTTACAAAAAATATAAATAGTAATTATTTTCAGTTCCTGAGATATTTTTAAATTAAAAACAAAAAAGTTATTTTTCAACGTAAAAATAAAAGGTCAAATTTAACTCTTAAAAAGAGAGTTTTATTAAGCCGTCATAAATTAAAACTCATTTCAGGAGTTTGATTTTAACCGACATTTAATTAAACTCATTTGTTGTACATTGATAAAGCTTGTCGCTGGTCAGATCACTACAATTTGTAAAGCAGTTCTTAAAGAGTTTTAGGACGAACCTATTGGTATATGACAGTATAACTAGGTCTCCGTTGTCTCTAATATGGAGAGTTTTTAAGCTAAAATTATGGATAACTCTTATTTACGGTGCCTGCAATTTACCCTAAAGTACAAAATATTCATATATTTTTATAACTAAAGGTACGTTCAGACTGATGAAATATTTGATAGCAAACATCAAATATTTCATTAACGTAGTCAGAACACAAAATATTTTTGAGTGTCAAATAAAATAACAGCTGATTTTGAGCAAATAAAAGTATTTGCCGGCAAACAAATATTTGTCCAATGTGAACATAGTGTGACCACAAAAAATCAAATATTTTAGTAATTTTTGAGCAAACATTTATTTGATATTACAAAAAAATTGTAAGAGCAAACAACGACAAATAATTTTAGCCATGTACCCGATAGAAGCAATTTTTCCTGTAAGTTTTCGGATTTTTTACAGTTTTAAAGATTTTTAATAATTATTAGACTTTGCTATCATGCCGCTATTAGCCAATTTTTGCGAATTTTTGCTAATTTAGCAATTTTCACCGAATTTCTGCCATTCCTTATACTTTTGGGGACTTTTAGTCAATTTTATGGCTTGTATGAAATATTAAAATTGTTCGCGAATTTTCGCTATTTTTGCAACATTTTTTTATTTGGTTTTTCCCCGACATTTTGTTTTTTTTTAACCGATTTAGCGATTTTAAATAAATTTTAGGGTTTGCTATTAACCAATTTTTGCTAATTTAGCAATTTTCACCGAATTTTTGCCATTCCTTATAATTTTAGGGACTTTTAGTCAATTTTATGGCTGTTTTTGCAACATTTTTTTGTTGTTCTTTTCCTGACATTTTGTTTTTAACCGAACCATATATTTTAGGGGTTGTTACCAATTTTTCGCAAATTTTAGCCATGTTTCCGTTAACTATTTGTCTTCCAGTTTTGTTTTTCTTTTACATAATCCTGTTCTAACGATATAATAGATGCTGCTCCACAGAATAAAACAAATAATTAAGGCTTCTGCACGAATTTTTACTAATTGTGAAATATATTTTTATTTTTAAACACTTTCATTAAATAATTATTTGATGCAAATATTTGTTTTAGTCTGAACGCATGGCAAACATGAATTAATTTATTTTATTTGAAACTATTTGCCAACTGTTTCAACAAACAAAAATTGTCAAATATTTGAGCTTAGTCTGAACATCAAACAAAATATTTTTTTGTTTCACACAGTTTGAAGCAAATATCAGAACAAATATTTTTGTCAAATATTTCATTAGTCTGAACGTACCTTAACTAAAATAAATTTATAAAACGTTATTTTTATTGTTTTTTTTTTTAAAACATTAGGTAATGGTTAATTGTTTTGCTTTATTGTTTTTGTCAATAAATTTATGTTTTATTGTATTTAAAATAGTAATTTTAATTTGCCGATTTTTTAAATTAAATTCCGATTTTTTTTTGAAAAAATGACAATTTCTTACCAAAACCATCTGGCACCCCTGGTTGATATCGTAAACAACCCTACAAGAAATGAATGAGCGAATAGTCACATTTTTCATTTTGGTGTTAAGAAAATAATAGAAAGAAATGACCGAATGTGACCGTAAACTTGATTTTGGTCATTTCTTTCTATCATTTTCTTAACACCAAAATTCATTTCTTGTAGTTTTTATAAACTCTCTTATTTTCATCAACTCGCCAACCAGGGATGCCAGACTTGGCGATTTATCCCCAAAGTTGTGGATTTCATGCGAGGAAAATGGACAAAGAAAGTCATTTGGTGATTGGAGATTTAAAAAAAAAATTCGGGGATTTTTTTGGTGATTTTATACATTTTTAATATATTTTTCCCTTCTTTTATTACACAAGGGAACAAATTTGGGCTTTTTTGTGCGGTCTGGAATTTCCAATCTTATCTCCATTTTTCTATATCAGCTCTAGTTTTCGAGATATACCGTTATGTCTAAAATTAAGGCACTTTTACTACATATATTGTAATAACTTGAAAACGGTTGACCATATTTAGTTAAAAAAAATCCGAAAGTCGGCAACAATATTATCTTTAAGCCGTGCTTACATTGTTTTTAAATGTGCCCTGTAGTTTCAGAGATCTCGTTGAGTTTTTGAAGAAAAATAGGAAAATTGAAAAAAAAAACTATTATTTTGTTTTTTAAAAATTCATTATAAATAAAAGCGCGACAAAAATCACAGTTTTGGTGAGAAAACTGAATATCGATTTTTTTTATGGAAAGCGATATTTAGTTTTCTTAGTAAATTGTGAATAAAATCAAAAGTTGTGCACCGATTACAATGGAAAAAACCACATTTCATTGGAAATTATGTAAAGCTTAATGTTTTTGGACTGTGATTTTTGTCGCGTTTTTATTTTGAATTAATTTTAAAAAAAGATTTTTTTTCAAAATGTTCCTATTTTATCTTCAAAAACACAACGAGATCTCTGAAACTACAGGGCATATTTAAAAGCACTGTAAGCACTGTGACGAACAAAGCCAACAATTGTTTCGTTTCGATTCACACCATGAAGTTACTTTAGTTTATTTATATTTTGTATTTGCTTATGTTTGTATTAACATGCTGAATACCATGAAGATACTTTAGTTAATTTATATTTTGTAGTTGCTCATGTTTGTATTTACATG